>JAVRXN010000003.1:64710075-66030075 GCA_033556935.1 Timema podura | reverse complement strand
TTAAGGGCTCCGGTCTGATGCGTATATTAACATTTTTTATAATAGCTCCGAAACTATTTGAGATATGAAATTACTTAGCATTACAAATATGTATATATATTTATAATACAAATATTTTATTCGAAACATATTTTTATAAAATCAATAACTTTCAATATATACGCAATTATATATATATTTTTAACTTTTTGGGCATTAAAGCTTAAGTATTGCGACCGTAAGAAAAACTAACCTGAAATGTTGATGGATGTCGACGTCTCATGACCCCCCGAACCCTTAAAAATAGTCTTTGCAATGCCGTCTGTCTGTGTGTCTATTAAAACTTAAAATTAAGGGTAGTTTACTGAAGGGCAAAAAGAGAAAAAGTCGATTTTCTCAAAATCGGCTCTAACGATTTTGATTAAATTTCATTTATGAACATAAATAAATATTCCAAACAAAATGGCTACTCTCAATATTTCGGCAAAATCGCTTTAAGGGCTCCGGTCTGATGCGTAAATTAACATTTTTTATAATAGCTCCGAAACTATTTGAGATATGAAATTACTTAGCATTACAAATATGTATATATATTTATAATACAAATATTTTATTCGAAACATATTTTTATAAAATCAATAACTTTCAATATATACGCAATTATATATATATTTTTAACTTTTTGGGCATTAAAGCTTAAGTATTGCGACCGTAAGAAAAACTAACCTGAAATGTTGATGGATGTCGACGTCTCATGACCCCCCGAACCCTTAAAAATAGTCTTTGCAATGCCGTTTGTCTGTGTGTCTATAAAAACTTAAAATTAAGGGTAGTTTACTGAAGGACGAAAAGAGAAAAATTTGGTTTTCTCAAAATCTGCTTAAACGATTTTGATTAAAATTCGTATCTAGGCGTTGATTAAGATTATAAATAAACTGGCTATTTTCATTTTCCTATGAAAAGTATTTTTAGGGTACATTACAGAAGCGTTAATTTCCGTATCTCCACAACTATTGGAGAAACTAAACAACTTATCATTGCAAAATTGTAGGACTATTAGAAATAAAAAACTTTTATTTGACATATATTTTTATAAAAGCAGCAGTTTCTGAGATATTTGCAAATATATTAATACAATTTTGTGAGCTTTAGTTGTAAACATATACTACTTAAGTCTTAACGCAATAATACTCCAATGCCATAGAGTAATTAAATATAAGTAAGTATCTAAAAAAAGTATGTTATTTTTCCTTAAATCTCTTAGGAGAAATGTTTGCATAGCAATGATCTATCTCCATTTTAGACTCAATAGTCAATATTTACATTTTTTATTGGTCAAAATGTATACCTGAATAATTAAATATCAATGCGATGACTTGAAGATCTGCAACACCTTATAAAATGTTAAAATTTTAACCAGAAATCGAAATTTTAATACGAAGTGTTGACCCTTGTGGAAGACATTAAACTGTTTGAAATGCTCTTAAGTGGACAAAGATGCGCCTATTTTCTCATTGATTCTATATCATTGTATATTATTTTATGCGTGTTCTTATGTGGAGTGGTGATGATACAATGTACATTATTCCGTTCAGAAATCTTACGAGTTTATAGAAAGAGAGAGAAAGTCTGTGCGGTGTGCCGTACCATTTATTTTTTTCAAGTTGCTCCTCACTAGTTCTCACAAGGGTGAGTTTGACCCCACTCCAGAACCACTGCTTCATAGATAAATCTTATAAGCGCAGGGGATCGAGCCCAGGACCTCTGGATCTGTAGCCAGGAACTCTTCCCAATATATCAGTATAAATAAATATATTGAATGGGCTCTATCTACATTAAATTGGAGCTGTGTTTGTAAACTTGATCGTACTGATTAAACATTTATAATGAATTCATACTCAATTGTGATTAACAAATTGACTCACATAAATGTGTCAAATGATAGGCTTATGATAGTTGTTAATCTTTTAAAAATAGATTCCTTCATCAATAATTTTAATTATTAGGGTTTTTTTTTGATGGTTTTTAAATAGTTTGATAAATAACAATTTTGCTCAAAACCATTTTTGAATCACCCTATTTTTCATCAAAGCACCTTATCATTTGGATTTACCTAATCAATAATCTTCCAACCATGTCTCAAGTCATAAAGTAACACATATATGAAATCAGTTTTAAGTTTAAATATTTTATTTTAGCTATCTATAGATTTTTTTAGTATTGTAATCCATCCAGTGATTTAAAATTTTGAAATTTAAAAAAGTTAATATTTAAACACCTATATTTGTATACTTATTGACGCCTCATATAAATAATGTTACCTAGATTAAAGCGATTCTCACTATTTTACTGTAATAGATGTAAAATAAATAATATTATTTTTAGTATAACATTAATTAGGATAGTGTAAAGTGGTATCAAATGAATATCCCAATTTTATTACGCTACTAGCATAATATATAGATTCCATCGGCTTAAAATTATTATTCTTATTATGATTATTATTAGCACCACATATAATTCCCATTCAGGGTATACGCACTTACGCTAATGTGTAATGGTAGGATGATTGTGAGATGAAATGGAAGACCTACAGTTTAACGTGGGATCCGAACCACGGTGTAGGCCTGGCATTCCTCACATTCACAAGTTGTGATTAATACACGTCTTGTCAGAGGTGAAGGAAGGGTTTGGCAATCAGATAAATCTGTGCCGGGACCGAGAATTGAAAACCGGACCCCCAGCACAGAAGTTTGACACCTTACCACTAGACCGCCAGGTCACCTTCTGATTCAAATAAGTTGGAAAATGACTCAAATATAATTTCCATTTTATATAAATTTAAAACCACTTTACTTCACGTATATTAACGTGTCTGTCTGCACGCAATATTCACCCAACACAATTACACACGCACAGGCGTTTCTTGGCTACATAAAGGGGGTAATAATACTCCATTGTCAAGCGAAATGTTCGTGTTAGCAACGTTCAATTAAGTTGTTGGGAGAAATTTCTCTGCAACCTATTACAGCTTTGGTGGTTTCTAGTGTACTTGATCCAATCAGGATATTCTTGAGCAGATATTCAAGTAGCTTAAACGGGGGTGTTAAAATGAGAAGAATATATCACATATAAATGTTACCTGATACATAATACATGATACAAATACATCTGAAATAAACTAAATGTTGTATGCAAGAGCCTATGTGCTCGGTTATGTATATATATTTTTAATTTGAGGTATTTAACGTGGGCTTTATGAACCGACTGGTTATATTATCACATGAGAATTTCTATGAGCGAGTGTGAAGAGGCATACCAATTTTTTCCGGGAAAGGTATCTCCCCAAAATTTCCGGGTTTTTTTTTTACATGCCCCAATTTATATGGGACCAACGACTTTATTTCCCCTTTCAACTAAGTTGTACTAAGGACTTTTACCACTCAATAAAAATCCGTCGACACCTTCTGGATTTGAACTTGTGAACATCGAGTCCTGAGGCAAGCACTTTATCCCAAGACCACCGATGTTGACCTTTAGTTAGCTGAAGATTATTTAGGGTGTTCCCAAATTCTCTTCCCAAACTTAAAACACAGCGTCTGTATTCGGTAATAAATAGCGCATCCTAAAAAAATAAGATGTCCAGAAAATTTCTAAAGTACTTACGTGTACAACAAGTTGCATATAGCTAGGCTGGCAGAAGTGCCCGGCCGTGAGCAACGTTGATTATGGATGAGCCTACGTCAAATGCAACCGACTGAGACTGTTGTAATAAAGTCGAGGAGGGAGTTTTAAACACGTAGTCTGAAGTGCTCGCCTAGCTATATGCAACTTGCTAATCACGTACGTACGTACAGCTGCATACCCCGGTACTTACCTTTAGTAATACAAGATGACTTTTCCCAACATTCTTATACTCGGATAATCAGTTTATTTCTGTCTACATATACTGTGGTTTAAGCTTGGAGTGAGGGCTTAGAATTAAAGAGTATTGGTAAATTAATTTTTCAAACCCTAAATTGTTCAGTAGTTTAATCCTACAGATTGTTCTTGCTGCGTCCGAATGTTTGATAAGAATACAAGTTTTATGATGAATTTAAAATTTTACCTTTCAGATATTTGCATGTATATTTTAAGAATAATAATTTGAGATTAATAATAAAACACACATTTACTATGAATAATCAATTGAGTATCAAAAAATAAATAAAGTTTTAAGAGTTTGCTGATTATATTACTTTACTACATTAAAAGTTTTAGAGTGTATTAGTATGCTTTCATTTATTCCGGAATACTTCAGTTAAACTATTTAATGGAGTACTTTAAAACTTGATATATATGATCTATGTGTAGATATAGGTATGTTTATATAAATATATTTTCTTATAATATATATACATATAGGTAGATATACAGAGTGTTCAGAAACTCATAGCTCAAACTACACCTATAGCTTGTTTGAACCAAAAGTAATACAACATCCCTATACATTTACACTAGGTAAACTACTATTAAATTGTGCTCGAAGTTTTGGCGTAGAGCATCGGGAGAGCAAAGCTATCAAGCATGCGTGCACAGCAAGTTGCATAGGAGTATGATAGATTTTGTATATGAAGATTCATGTACGTTTGGGTTATACAATTTATTTATATACTTTTCAGGAATAACTCCCGATGTTACAAGGGACAAATTTTTTTAATCGATTAGTTTATGATTTCAGGTCAAATTTTGTAATATCTAATATAAAGTTTTCTACGGAAGAAATGGTTAAACAAACTTTTATGCTTTAATAATACATTTACCCAGGCTTACCGCTTTTTCTATTTCAATGAGTTTAAGGTGAAGCCACTGAGTAATATATTTTATCTGAGCAATGATTTTTATACCGGAAATAAAACAAAACAGCATTCCTTGGCTTTACTTTCTCATAGTATTTTAATTCAAAGTACTTACATATCTTAGATTGATTACACAAACTCATGTTTATTTTAGTCTCATTTCCTCATAAATATATAGTTCTATAATCATACGCTTTAGATATGAAATATAAGACATGTATTTAGCTTAGACTTAATAATGAAAGGAAAAAATCAATACTTTGCTTAAAGCTAAATGGTTTTACCACAAAAAAAAATCGTCATTGCTTAGGTTAATTGATCATCTTTTTCTTTTCTATTTGTGGTTTTACTTTTTATTTATGACTGTTTTAGAACAAACTAAACTTCAATACTGTTCTGGTAGGAGAAACTAATTTAATAATTATCGAAGCCAATCTTAACCTTTAACTAGTGAGGTGAAGTTTACAATCACAAGTGGTGAGGTGGGGTCTAGGGGACCCCAGACTTAATTCCTTTGTTATATACGCCCAAATTTTTACTTTCTCTCTATCTTACAGGTAGAGAAAGTATTGTGATCGTCAAAAAAATCGAACTCGAGATTTTGATGAATTTTGACGTTTCATGACTTCCTGAATCCGAAAATGTGGTTTTTGAATTTCCGTCTGTCTGTCTGTCTGTCTGTCTGTCTGTCTGTCTGTACCTCCAACTAGAGCCTAAACTATTTTACCGATTGAGCTGAAACTTGATATCTAGGGTTTTCATAGGGTTGCCCCGAGGGGTTTTTGGAATTGGATATCTACCCCTAAAATTAAGGGTAGTTTACTGAAGGGCAAAAAGAGAAAAAGTCGATTTTCTCAAAATCGGCTCTAACGATTTTGATTAAATTTCATTTATGAACATAAATAAATATTCCAAACAAAATGGCTACTCTCAATATTTCGGCAAAATCGTTTTAAGGGCTCCGGTCTGATGCGTAAATTAACATTTTTTATAATAGCTCCGAAACTATTTGAGATATGAAATTACTTAGCATTACAAATATGTATATATATTTATAATACAAATATTTTATTCGAAACATATTTTTATAAAATCAATAACTTTCAATATATACGCAATTATATATTTATTTTTAACTTTTTGGGCATTTAAGCTTAAGTATTGCGACCGTAAGAAAAACTAACCTGAAATGTTGATGGATGTCGACGTCTCATGACCCCCCGAACCCTTAAAAATAGTCTTTGCAATGCCGTCTGTCTGTGTGTCTATTAAAACTTAAAATTAAGGGTAGTTTACTGAAGGGCAAAAAGAGAAAAAGTCGATTTTCTCAAAATCGGCTCTAACGATTTTGATTAAATTTCATTTATGAACATAAATAAATATTCCAAACAAAATGGCTACTCTCAATATTTCGGCAAAATCGTTTTAAGGGCTCCGGTCTGATGCGTAAATTAACATTTTTTATAATAGCTCCGAAACTATTTGAGATATGAAATTACTTAGCATTACAAATATGTATATATATTTATAATACAAATATTTTATTCGAAACATATTTTTATAAAATCAATAACTTTCAATATATACGCAATTATATATTTATTTTTAACTTTTTGGGCATTAAAGCTTAAGTATTGCGACCGTAAGAAAAACTAACCTGAAATGTTGATGGATGTCGACGTCTCATGACCCCCCGAGGCCTAAAAAATAGTCTTTGCAATGCCGTATGTCTGTGTGTCTGTTAAAACTTAAAATTAAGGGTAGTTTACTGAATGGCAAAAAGAGAAAAAGTCGATTTTCTCAAAATCGGCTCCAACGATTTTGATTAAATTTCATTTATAAACATTAATAAATATTCCAAACAAAATGGCTACCCTCAATATTTCGGCAAAATGGCTTTAAGGGCTCCGGTCTGATGCGTAAATTAACATTTTTTTAAATAGCTCCGAAACTATTTGAGATATGAAATTACTTAGCATTACAAATATGTATATATATTTATAATACAGATATTTTATCCGAAACATATTTTTATAAAATCAATAACTTTCAATATATACGCAATTATATGAATATTTTTAACTTTTTGGACATAAAAGTTTAAGTATTGCGACCGTAAAAAAAAAACTAACCTGAAATGTTGATGGATGTCGACGTCTCATGACCCCCCGAACCCTAAAAAATAGTCTTTGCAATGCCGTCTGTCTGTGTGTCTATAAAAACTTAAAATTAAGGGTAGTTTACTGAAGGACGAAAAGAGAAAAATTTGGTTTTCTCAAAATCTGCTTAAATGATTTTGATTAAAATTCGTATCTAGGTGTTGATTAAGATTATAAATAAACTGGCTATTTTCATTTTCCTATGAAAATGATTTTTAGGGTACATTACAGAAGCGTTAATTTCCGTATCTCCACAACTATTGGAGAAACTAAACAACTTATCATTGAAAAATTGTAGGACTATTAGAAATAAAAAACTTTTATTTGACATATATTTTTATAAAAACAGCAGTTTCTGAGATATTTGCAAATATATTAATACAATTTTGTGAGCTTTAGTTGTAAACATATACTACTTAAGTCTTAACGCAATAATACTCCAATGCCATAGAGTAATTAAATATAAGTAAGTGTCTAAAAAAAGTATGTTATTTTTCCTTAAATCTCTTAGGAGAAATGTTTGCATAGCAATGATCTATCTCCATTTTAGACTCAATAGTCAATATTTACATTTTTTATTGGTCAAAATGTATAAATGAATAATTAAATATCAATGCGATGACTTGAAGATCTGCAACACCTTTTAATATGTTAAAATTTTAACCAGAAATCGAAATTTTAATACGAAGTGTTGACCCTTGTGGAAGACATTAAACTGTTTGAAATGTTCTTAGGTGGACAAAGATGCGCCTCTTTTCTCATTGATTCTATATCATTATATATTATTTTATGCGTGTTCTTATGTGGAGTGGTGATGATACAATGTACATTATTCCGTTCAGAAATCTTACGAGTTTATAGAAAGAGAGAGAAAGTCTGTGCGGTGTGCCGTACCATTTATTTTATAGGTCATTAACCTTTTAATACGTGTTCTTGCAACCCAATACCATAAGAAACTGGTTAAATTTAAAATAATATAAAATTAATAATAAATAATTGACACTAATAAATTTACTTTATATTTAATCTTTCTTCTACAATTTATTTAGTAACAATTGCCAAAACATGAATTATAAAATAATAAATGAATTTTGTGTCAGCTTACTATACCCATGAAAAAGGAAATTATGAATAAAATAGATTAGATTAATATTTTATGAAATATGCTCAATGACATCCAAGCAATAAATTTTTACGAAAGGCAAATTGAGGTTCCTCACAATTTTCTTTTTTTTAATATATACTGGTGTAAAAATGACAAAAATTGAATTAAAAAGAGAAAGCCTACAATATAGAAGAAATAGACATGTAAAGAAAGACAAATGATAAATACAACATATAAATACAATATAAAGAAAGAGAGGGAGAGAGAGAAAAAAAAGCACTCGATGCCTACACACAGTTTTTGCATATGGCATGCGAACATTCTCCACAAATATTTTGGTTGCACTTAACACAAAAATTTGCTGTCTTCCTGTCTTTGTTTCTGGGACAAGTGTAGCATCTCTTCTTCTTCGGTGGGCCCCCGTGTTGAACAGGATCTTCCGGTTTTATTCCTGATATTGCTTGGATTTTTTGACGAAGCTCACGGGGAAGTCTGAGATTTACTGCTCTTCTCTCCAAATGTTCCTTTATCAAAAAACAGCCGAGTTTTTTAATAAAACAAAAACGATTCATTTGACTCCGTTCCCGACTGTCAGAGTACAAAACATAGGCATTATTTGCGCTAATATCTAATAAAGCAAAGAATAATGCCAAAGTCCACCGCCGTGTTCTTCTATTGCAAGAATATATTGCACATTTTTTATCGAGGTTATCAACTCCTCCTTTGAAGGAATTGTAATCAATTATCATTTCCGGTTTACCTGAAACTTCGTCACACTTATCATCGTGATGGCAGGAGCTTAGAAGAATCACAGCCTTATTTTTCTTGGGGACGTAGGACACTAAAGTGGCTGCGTTAGTGAATCCGAATAAGCTGCTTCCAGGTGCTCTCCCCGATTGGGTAAAAATTCTTTCGGAATTTCGGGTTTATTTTTCCTTAGAGTTCCAAGAACTGTTAGGCCTCTATTTTTTAGTTCATTTAGGAGTTCCATAGACATAAACCAATTGTCACATGTAACATTTCTGTTCGATTTTTCTATGGGTTTTACAAGACGGACAACTGACTGTGTGGGGATAGATAATTTTTTTTCTTCATGTGTTAGGCCAATGCTATCTGAATTTTTTCCTCCATATAAATACGCATTGAAAAGATATGAGTTCCGAGCATCTGTAAGGCATAAAACTTTCAAGCCATACTTTGCCGGCTTATTAGGCATGTACACGCGAAGTTTGCATCTTCCGCGAAAGGGGACGAGCATTTCATCGACGCAGGCATTTTGGCTTATGCAATACATCCGCTGGGAATTGAGAAGAAATTCAGCCCACACTTCATTTACAGCTGCAGTTGGATCCTCTTGTTTCCGTGCTTCTCGAGTATTTTTATCATCGAATCTAATACACACCGTCAATATAAAAAATCTTTTCATTGACATGGTGCATCTAAAAATGTCCCTTCCGTGCCCGTCGTCCGAAAAAAGGGAACTCATGCTTTCTCTTCCGGATTTAGATATACTAGAAAGCAAAAGTAGACCTAGATAAGCCCGCATCTCAACCAGGTCTACATTGCGTAAGTCAGTACGGTTCGGGTCTTGGAAATTACTTCTATATGCTTCTAATTGAGTATTTGTGAAATTCACAATTTTTTCTAACATAGTATTGGGCATTAGAAGTTCCCACATCACTAGAGGATTTATATCTCCTGGAGATAGTGCTCTGGCTTCGTTCCGCAATCCTGGTAAATGACTCACTATATTATGGGCAGGTGCCCTACCTCTGTGTCTTGGTTTTTGTTTTCCCCAAACATACGGAATTCTGTTTTTACCTTTCCCTCTGTAAACATCACGAGGCACACTCTCACCATCCTCATCGGTAGATTCACTATCACTCACCTCACTCTGTTCCGAATCAGATTGATGATCACTCAGAACAAAATCTGCATCTCCACCATCATTGTCACTGTCTTCCAAATCAGAAATAGGCAACTCATCACCCAGTGGTCTGTTGAGCTCCTCCAAAATTAATCTAGCAAACTGTGGATCATCACTTCGAAAGATTACCCGTTCGCGCGACATTTATACCAGAATATTAGAAAAAACTATATTTGAAAAAAACCGAACACTAGCAGTGAGGTGGGGTCTGTGGGACCCCAAGACGTCTTTCCTGACCAAACACACGAAGGAAACTGACTGGAAAAGTGAGTTACAGTGAGAGCATGTTGAGACAGGAAATGTCAGGTGGGGACAAGATGTTAGCATGAGGGGAAGGGGATTCACAGAAATTTAAAGGGCTGCTGGGGTCTCCTAGACCCCACCTCACCATTTAAAGGTTAAATTTGTCTTGTTAAATTTAATTTCTATATTCATATAGTAAAGTTAAGGTCTGGACTTTGTTATTTAAAAATGAACAAAGTTAAATATAGATTGAGAAAGTAAACATAATATATTCATAAATAATTATTCATAAAAATAGCTAAATAAAGTTAATAGTATATTTTACTAGTACTTAATTTTAAGAACATTCATTATTAGCTACAAATATTACCCTAATTAGTTAATTAACTAAATCATAAATGTTACGAATTATTTTTTAATTCTATTCATGGTAAGTATTTAAGTAGTACTTAAATAAAACATTTTAATATTTGATATACAATATAAATAACTTAAAGTATTTTTTTAAATTTATTAGTTATTATTTCCAAACAATTTAAATTTGTCTTAATTCTCACTCTAAAAGCGTATATCACAGTACATTAGGTATAATTAGATGATGCTATATTAGTAAAAGGTGAGCTTTAAATTAAATTAATATAAATATTTGGTCTTTTATAATGTTGAGCACCTATTTTTTTCCTTTAGTATATAAAACCCAGTAAATATTTTATTTAATTGCACGCCTAACTTCTTTTACACGGGATTAGACTTACTATAGTACTATTCAATACTTTGTTGACAAAAATATAGGTACTTATATCTTAACATAGATCTACGCGTCCCAATAAATGTCCAAATGTAATTTTATTATGGGATGGTTACTCATTTACGGCTATTATAAAGCCAAATTCGATATTTTCGGTAAAGTTTATTGATTTTTCTAAAAAAAAAGAACTAACTTAATGTTTACCTTCCCAACACTGTAGCATGCATAGCAGCAATCCTTCACACTGTACTGTTTACATTCAATCATGTCCAGATGATTAATTCCTCTATCATGACAGGGACGTACTAATGTCCATGATTACAGATCAATTAATTATTATTAATTAATAATTACATTGTCTCGCTTGACCTCACTAATTATAGACCTACGCGTCTCACATGATAAAATAATGTATATATTTTATATGTTTAAATATTGTCCCCATTCTGTGAGATATATAACTGTATAAAATGTAATACTGTAAATATTGTATAATATGTTGTCTTTGTTTAAAACTTTAGTGACGAACATGTAAACCACAAATAATACTTGTCTTCTGTCTATTATTATGTTCTACAACTTATTACCCATTCGGATCATTGCATTTTACTACATTAATGGGGTATGTTAAAAGAAATTTACATAGATATCTTGCTTTAAATGCTTGGAAGGAGAGGGGAACCCATCTAATAAGGATCCAACATCTGTAATATAAGCTGACAAAATCTTTGTTGGTGTCATGAAATGTCTATTTAGTTAAGGATCCTGGGTTCGATTCCTGGCATGGCTGTAAAAGTTATCATTGGTGGTATGTAGGTTTCCTCTTTCACAATGATGAGTTGGTGGCCGGTGCCTGGATGTTGTGTCTGCTCCAGATTTAAGCTATTTTATATAATTCGTGTGCAAATATATACATTTGGTTCAGAAAGTGCACGTTAAATACCTCAAATAAAGGAATAAATGTAAGAAAAAATATGAGCTGAAACCTTAGCCCCATTACCTCTCTGTCACTGACAAACCTATCTGGACGAGATCTACGTTTAGACTACGTGCCACCGATAGATTTTTGATTATATTTAATTTAAACTCTTTCAATTTGTTTACAATTTTTCTTATGTATCATGAGACTAGGGATATTTTAGTGGAAGCTTATGAGAAAAATATTCGGTCTTTTAAGAGAAGAGGCGTACAGAAAAAGGAATTATACATAATATATGAGATGGTTACGCAATCAGATGTAGTGCTGAAGGTACGATCGAATAGATGAGACCAAATAGAAGTCCGACGATAGTATTCAATGGCATTCTCCACAGACCCACACCACTTGGACGTCCCAGAAAAGATGTAAATACGTCGTCAACAAGGATCTGAAGGAACTAAGAGATGGAAGCAGATTAGAAAGAAGCGGCCCAAAATAGAACTGGATGGAGGTGGCTTTTGAGATCGGCGCGTGGTCTCCATGGCATCTGATTGCTGATATTTAGTTAAGATATAAATCAAATACGGAAATGAAAATGGTTTATCAAAGCTGAGGGTAGGAAACAACGCTATCGGGTTTTAGGAGATGTGTGAATGTAAAATTAAACAAAAAATATGTATAATCTTAATGCTAGGATACTGGTTTATTAAAGTGAAAAATATAAAATTCAGTGTCTTTTCCATTAAAAAAATTAAAATTAATTTACTCATTTTTTATGAATCTAGTTAAAAGATACTCTATATCAACAGCTTGCAATTCGTGAAATAAATATTTCAAAAAACACATTATTTTATTTAGAACTGTCATTTCATATATAAGAATTATTAAAATCAGGAAAAACAATAAATTATTATTTATAAAAAGTTTAGATGTTTAAGTTCTATAAAGATAAATTATCTGAAAAAATACAGATACATTATGATACGTGCTTTCAACTATTTATATCTAAAACCAGAGTTAAAGCTTATTTCTTTTATATAGGGCCACTTTATTGATTTATTTTCCACTGGAGTCTTCATTAGTTTTTTGATCGTGATGATGTTTAAAAAATATTTAACAAAATACTTTAAATTGTATGTATTTATTTTAAAATCTTCTTACTAATATTAGGCAACATAATATTAGTACATTTTAATTTATTATTGTTAATTGCATAAAAGTAGATGTGGCCTATGAATTTATGCTGGGGAGGCTTAGACATTTAGTATTAAGTATATTTAAAATACATTAGGTCTAAAACAATAAAATCCGTTTCTTAGAGTTGATTTTTTAAAATTTGTGTTTTAGTATCCCAACAAAGTTATAGAAATAATTATTCAGATTTAAAATATATTTACTGAAAACATATACTGTATAAAATGTTTAACAAATATCAATGTACTGTCGAATTAATTAAATATAACAATATTAATTAATAATTTGTATGTGATATCATGTTAAATATTATATGCGCACATGCTGTAAATACAATGTTGAAAACTGTTATTTTACTAATATTGGTACAACAATTTGTAATTGAGGTCAAGGATCAATATTCTAATTGAGTATGTCTGTGTAGAGAGGTTTTCTGTTTGGTTAGTTCCACCACATCTTACTACCCACCCAACCTACATATTCAATTACCATAATGGGGTCGAGATGAGGGAGGTAAAATGTAGAGGAAACGGATCCACCCACAAATTCCTGGTGAGAGAGTGGAAAATAATTAAGAATAATCTACTTTAGGAAAAAGGGAAAAAAATCAGCTCTAAAGATTTTGATACAAATTAGTATCAAGGCATTGTTTAAAATTTTAAATAATGATTCATTATTGCGTGAAAATTTCTTTGAAATTACTTTACAAAAGTGAACATTTACAATTTGTATCTTATCTCCGTAGTTCTTTGAGGTACAAAATAACTTATCATTGTAAACATGTAGGACAATTAAAAATAAAAATGTTTTATTTGAAATATATTTTACAAAGCCAATAATTTCCAGGATATAAGCAAGTGTATATTTGTAAGGATTTATTTTTAAATGTTAAACGGATTATTGTTCTATTTATATGTCAGATGGGTTTGGTATTTTCTCAATGTTTCTGTAACGGTGTATATGATATAATTTATTTTCTTTGGTTGAGTGTGATTCTTTTTTCTTTCTGTGTTTCTGCAACGGTACAAAGCAAACTGGATTGCAATTCTTAGGAAGAGCTATCTCTGCATGACGTCATAGAAGGAATGGTTGAGGGAAAGAAGAGCTTAGGAAGCAGGAGGGTTAAAATATTGGATGACTTAAAGGAAAGGAGAACATTCTTGTAGCTGATGAAGGAGGCAAAGGACAGGGCGCATTCGTGGTCTAAGTTCACTGACCATAGGAATGAACTTGTCATGAAACATAACACCTAATAATATAAATAATAATAAAAAATACTGATGAATATTATTTTGTTTCACATTTCTTACGAGTTTTAAGTAAATGAATAATTTGTAAGTAAGGGATTAAAAAAAGTCTGCGTGGTGCAGCGTAACATCTATTTTTTTAAACACAATGTCTTTTGATATAAAATATTTATTCTTTCACCTAAAACAATAATCGTTGAAATAAAAGAAGCAGGTTGGTACAAAATTAAATTAACTCGTATAGTACACAACATATTTGAGATGCTTTCTTTATCTTTATTTTTTGCCGCGGTAATATGTATAAGAAAATATTACTCTCTTTCTTTTTACCAGCGGTTCTCGTCTCTTCCTTGTCAGTGAAGAACTTTGCCTCACCCCCATACCCTACCATCACATAAACCCCCTCTTATCCCATCCTCCCCTACCCCTCTTCTCAAAACCACCCTCGTTTTGTTTTTCTCTCAAATGGTGGGTGTATCTTACATCCAGATTCATTTCTTTCTGTGCGGGATTCCAATGAAATGTTTGTTGTTCGTTCATCTTAATTAAAGCTGTCGTGGAATCCCTAAATGAAATATTCCCAGAATCTCTCATATTTCAAATCTTATATTTATCCTTCTTTCTCTTAGAATATCGATCACGCCTTGCCCCCCTCCCCCCCTTTAAATGCAATGTTTTGCTTTTAAAATTATAGGGTTTAATTTACTAGATATTATAATATGTTTAATTGTATGTATTATATTATATTACATGTTGTGATATTTAATTTTGGTATATTTAATGTAATGCAATAGTATGATTAGGAATATCCCCTTTTTGAAATGGTATTTTTGATATAAACATGTTACACCATGAATATTTTATCTACTACTATACTATGAAGTAATCACTCGGTTATTGTGTCATATCTTACAGATTTATTTTAACCTTTTACTCAAAAACCCCTTTACCGATTGAGCTGAAATTTATAATGGGCGTAACTCAGAAGTGTGGCTAGCACGAAGGCTATTTAAAAAATAAAATTACTTATACTACTTAAACTTAGACACCAACCCCACTTCCCTCAATCCTACACCCCCAAAAGTATCTCTGGAACTATTGGAGTTAGGAAGTCGCTCGTTGGTTGGACGCACCCACGGGCGAAAGATTTCAAACACCCTCAACCTCATCCCCAATCACCTCACCACCCCTAGACGTTCCTCCGGGACCATCGAGTCTAGGGGGTTAACTACCCGTAAAGATTTGTAAGCATTTGTAAATCAAGAATCTGACACACACTAATCACATGCATACAACACACCTGGCCGTCTTAGTGGTCTGATGGACCAATAGTTTTTACTGTCACATTGATACAACTCGTTTTATTAAAATGCTAAGACGATATATATTTCAAGTTCAAAGTTCTACATATATATACACAATTATCATATAACTACAGGTGTTCCCCAAATTAAACAAGATTTTATATTTTATACACAAACCAGCGGACCCGACAGACGTTGTCCTGCCCGAAACGTTGGCTTTTCGTTTGGGTGGCATAGTTAATTTCGATAATAAAAAAAATACTATGTGATCATCACAATTACAAATCCACAATGAACTGCAATTATTGCTAATTGTTAGGAATGTTTTAACGGTCAATTATTAATATTATATTCATTATTATAAATATTGGGGGGTTTTGGGGGGTGAATTTTTGAGGTTACAGGTTCTGATATGCAAAAAATCTAAAAAAATATCCCCCCAAAAAAATATAAAAAAAATCCTAGAACCCGATTGCAGCGCCACCTACCAGGTCCAATTGTGAATCTAAACCATCCACGGACCCACTCAAACACACACACAAAATTTCATCAAAATTGGTCCAGCAGTTTAGGAGGAGTTCAGTGACATACACACGTACAGAAGAATTATATATATTAAGATTCGTAACGTGAATAATTCCAACCAATTGTATGGTTTCCCGTGATCCTCAAAATATTTAAGATTAATTTATATCTCCTTGGAATAAGTTTTTCATATATTTTAACGATATTGTTTTCATATATTCCAACGTATATATATATATTATATAAAACACAATTATAATATACATCTATATTGATAGGCCTATAGATCTTTTAAATAAATACAGTATAGAGCTGTAAAATTACAGCGTGTATAAAACTTTATGTTAAATTACACTAAGTTATCATTGTAACTACTTTAATACATAAAATAATGCCTTATATACTATCATAGAT
Source organism: Timema podura (assembly GCA_033556935.1). NCBI lineage: Eukaryota > Metazoa > Arthropoda > Insecta > Phasmatodea > Timematidae > Timema > Timema podura. The sequence goes on along the minus strand of JAVRXN010000003.1, from coordinate 66,013,473 downwards.
GCCATAAACAAATAAATATATGTATATAATTGTATTCCGTTTAAAGCGAGTGTGTCTACACAACTAGCAATTAGTGACAATATTGTTTTAAAGGGTAATTGTATAAGCAATCATAGTATGATTTTATTAATACAGTCTTTGAGATGTATTCACTTCAAACACCAATATTAAAAAAATTAAAATAAAGTAGATTCGTTGTGAACTATATCGTTTATCGGTTTGATATATTATAGCTATTTTATTGATATTTCTTTATGGAATATCTTTATATTTTATTCTTCTATTCTATATTAATAAAGTAAAGAGTTAATTTGTCCGTCGTGAGCTTTGCGTGGTTATCTATCACAAGTAAATGTCAGAAATGTAAAAAAAAAAGATTTACCCCTGTGCCTGAATATGTGCACATCAAGGCCAGAATTTTAAAATTTTGATTAAAGTTTTTAAAACTACTTAATTAAAAACTGGGTGGTAAGAAATAAAATGAAGATTTTTTATACTTGAAGCAAAAAAAATGTTCTAAGGGGTAAACATACAATGGTAGCCCAGGGAAAAACTGGATTTACCTACTAGTAGCCTATATAACTTATAGTGAATAAAGAAGCATAATGAAAATTGTATTTCAATTTTTGTCACTGGAAAAGTTTTTTCGTTATTTTAAATTACATAAAAATTTCTATATGCTTAGACGTTGCAGGTTCACCTAATATTGTAGGTACTACAATTTTTTTTAGGTTTATATAATTATATATTACTTTTTTAGCTACAAATATATTTCAACTTTTATAAATACTAAGCAGATTCTCTAATCTTTTATAAAATAAGGAAATATTACACGCGTTTTTATCATTTATAATAACACTAAATATTAAATAAAAAAATTAAACGTCTGTATCTTTTATAATTATAAAAGAGAGCAAACAATTTAAAACGTTAAGTGTAGTTTTCTGGGCAGAGCTTTAAAACAAAACCAACGAGTATTTAGAAACATGGCTGGCTCTCTAGATTCTGCTACTAATAATACATGTTCGTTCAACTTACGTGAAAATCCTTTTTTTAGGTGGGATTATTTTTTTAATACTTCTTTTAAGCTTAAGGGATAGAGACAGTGTTGGGCTAAAAAATGTTAATCATATTTAAACACCTAGCTTCTGTAGTTGATATTTTATTCAACACTCTTACTTTTATACAAAAAAAGAACTGGCACAAAAAATAAATACTCAAGTTTCATATGCTACATCTTGCACATGTCTAAACTTATTTTAATCTATCAACCACTAAATGGTGCGATATCATCCTGTATTAATTGTAATAATAATGAATTATATCATCGGCTTACAATCTGGCTCATAAATCTCTATTTTAAGTAGATGACTTCGAAATATCGTAATAGAGCTCAATTAACTAAATGATAAATATAACGACTGCCGCTAATGTTTAAAATAAAATAGTTTTCGTTGATTTTCAGAGGAATAAATCACGCAAACCTCGTAAGACCATATAATTCTTTTTGATGATTTATCTAGAGGTTTGAGGTAAAAAAAAGTAATCATTACAAGAGCATATTTATCTATCTTAAGTGATAGATGTACAGAATAGTTTTAAACATTAGATACTAACGATTATTTGCAATACAAGCTATATAGGATTGTTGTATTTTTTAGATTTGAGTAGTCTAAATGTGATTTTTAATTCAAAGAAAGCGATTAAAATGACCACATTGTTACTAAACAATCAATTGCCCCATTAAAAATTAAATATGTATATATAATAAGCTCCTGAACTAAGATTCATCTAAATGTTAAGTATTCTCTTACAAAAAAAATTGGAAAGTCACATCTAGACATGGGAATTGAACCCGGGATTTTTGATTAACAAAGCCAATGCTCCAACTCAGCGATTCCCAACCTTTTTTCGTTTGCGTAACCCTTGGCAGTTCATTTCCATAAATTGTGACCTTAATTTTAACAAAATGTTTAATTTACTACAGTAGTAATTATTTCTAGTTTATTTGTTGCAACTGAAAATAAATGGTCTAGTAATGGGATTAAAAACAATGTAATAATAAAAAGAGATATCAATTTTTACATTCAAAAAGCAAAAGTTACAATGAAATATCAAATATTCAATTTAGGTATTAATTTATTAATAATAACCATTAAATTATTTTATATTTGAAATTGAAATATATTTCTCAATGTAAAATAAAAAATAAAACCCAAACTGCCCTTCGCTATATCATTAAGTTAATTTCATAACTTATGACTGATCCTTTGGGCCAGTGTCATAGTCAGATTTAGTACGCCTAAAGTGCGAGTCGATATTAAATACAGGAAGACATCTACCTAGACCATAAGGGAATGGGCAATTTTCGCATATGAAACTGGCCCATTCCATTCAATTTCAGGTAGGTGACGTCTTGTATTTAGTATAGCGCCGCACTTGAGGCGTACTAAATCTGACTATGAAACTGGCCCATAATATTACACTGCTGGCTCTTTCCGACATTATTCGACTATAACCGACAATTTTATCACCGCCTCTTACTTTCCTTTCCGGTTATACACTTATATACTAATTACGACAGTGATATTATGGATTAGAAAGGTTAAATTTATATTAAGTGTGCCCAAATTTGAGTCGAGGGAGAGTGGAAAAGCATTTCGGAAAAAAACCACCCTCGGTACACCCGTATGAGTTTAGAACCTTGATCAACCTGTCATTGGAAGTCTAACATTCTGGGAGAGGAGTGCCTAAGATCATGCGGCCATCGAAGTGGGTTATAACCATAATTAATAAGTAAAATAGCTTGGATATTTAATCCATCTATATATTAAGTATAGGCTACAATTCTACTTCAGAGTAGACTCATAACGGTGGCTCTGTGGTTTAATGTACTAGGATCTAATTTTAACTGGATTGATTTTAATGAGATATTTTAGATCGAACCTATGATGAGTACACTGAGAATGGAATTTATATGTTAGTTTAACTTTGTTTATTTTTAAATCCATCTCACTGCGATAATTAGAGCGAAATATTAAAGATACAGTAAAACCTTGGATTGCGAGCATAATTCGTTTCGTAAACGTGTTCGTTATACAAAGCACACGTATATCAAAGTGAATTTCCCCCATAAGAAATAATGGAAACTCAGATGATTCGTCCCACAACCCAAAACTATTTAATCTAAAAATGATTAATACCTTTTTTATTTTCGTTATTTAAATGTAACTGTACTGTAATCAAATTATTTATTAAATTTAATGGTGGCTGGTGTGAGGTAGACGAGAGAGATGAGAGGAGGAGGTGGGTTATTGTTTAGGACGACTTTCACTGTCACTAACGGAATCACTTCTATATGTTGGCTCACTCAAATATTTTTCTTTTTGTGCGACGTTAACAAAGAACCTATTCAATGATACTGCTCGGCAGACAAAGCGTAACCATAGTACTACTCGTATTGCAAGATATCGCTCGTTTATCAAGTTAAAATTTATTGAAAATTTTTGCTCGTCTTACAAAACACTCGCAAACCAAGTTACTCGCAATCCAAGGTTTTACTGTACATTATTATAATGGATATTAATTATATTAAGTTTCTTATAATTCGTATCATAGAACGTACTAACTTTACAAAAAATATTTGTGTAATTGTATCTAAACTTAGTGCTAAAAACAAGAAAAATACTAAAATAAAGGTGGAATTATCTATTATGGCTATTCTATTTAAAAAAAATTGACACTAACATCTGAAAATGTTTAGTCGATGGAAAAAAAAAATCAGCATATTTTTCTCAGTCAAGGTAAAATATTAATTTTATGATACTAATAGAAAAATCTAGTATATATTTCAATTAATTAAAAAAAAACCATTCCATTTACGTTGCTCTGGAATAATTATTCTCTCTCGCTCTCTCAGCTCCTTTTTCCGCCATAAAAAGACGATAAATTGTACCCCCTATCATAACCATTCTACAACCCCCCCAAAAAAATTAGAGCTGTAAAGATATACTTCTAGCCTATGAATACATAACGCAGCGCTATTGATTTCGGCTAAACCTGTCGTCATGGATGGAAAAATAAAAATATAAAAAAAAAGCACACTGTTCATATTCATACTTACAATGGAGAAAAGACTGGATAAAAAGGGTGTGTTAGGGGGAAGGGGGTGGTGAGGGCGGTAGGGGATCTATTATATTGGTTTCTGTACATTATATAGTAGTATATAGTACAGAATGGAAATGGGGTAGGTTGAGTTGCGATGAGGGGGAGTGGGTGGGGGAATTAAAGGGATGGGCGATGAGTGCTGTATAATTCTTTTATATTTCTGAGTTCCTACTTTGCCTTTCCTTCATTCCGACTGGTTTATTTGAGCCGAGTCAGAAGGGGAGTCACGTAATCTTTGCACATATATCACAATTACAATATCAAGTTAATAATAAACTCAATTTATTTCTAAAAATAGAACCTTTTCAACTATTGATACAAGAGTTTCATTTGTATTGTTTTTAAGAGCAGATATTTCGTCACTTAGCTTCCCTTATAAATAAATTATGTAAAAAATTAAATTTAAATGTTTTTAATATAACTGATCATTTGAATAGATAATCGAATAGGATTAGTATTTAATGGGTGACCTGGTGGTCTAGGGGTAAGGTGTCAGACTTCTGTGCTGAGGGTCCGGGGTTCAATCCTCGGTCCCGGCACAGATTTATCTGATTGCCAAACCCTTCCTTCACCTCTAACAAGACGTGTATTAATCACAACTTGTGAATGTGAGGAATACCAGGCCTCCACCGTGGTTCGGATTCCACGTTAAATTGTAGGTCCTCCATTTCATCTCACAATCATCCTACCATTACACATTAGCGTAAGTGCGTATAACCCGAACGGGTAGTAAGACGCGGTGCTAAAAGATAATAATAATAATAATAATAATAGTATTTAATATTTCCATTGTTTAGTGTTAAGTTGGATTGCATCTCAGGATTGAAAGAGATTAACGAGAGCTGTGAGCAATAAAGACAAACAAGAATATAAAACTAAGCAAGATATGAACCAGACACAATAAATTAGACTGGAGTTAGAAGCTGAGCGACATTAAATTAAACTGCTGTTCGAACCTCAGCTTAATTCAGAACATTTTTATAAACATGACTGGGTCGCTTCTCAACGTTCCCAAACTTTCTGCCACTCGGCATAAAGTTTGTATTTGAACCAATGAAGAACTAGTATTTTGAAATGTCTAGGAACATTCCCGAAAACCTTCTCTATCTCTCTCGCTAAACGTTACTCTTGTAACGAAAGGTTGTGATCCTTACGACTATCCAAAAGGAATGGAAAAATCGTGTAACCTGATTTTCTTACGAAGAAGCATCTGTAAATATTTTTATATAATTTAGCGAATTTTTAAAAAAGGGTTTTAGTAGGTTGATTATAAAGAAAACCACTTCAGTATTGTGGTGTAGAAAAATAATATTATATATATATATATATGACTATATGAATTTTATTTAATTAATATATTTTTGGGGCCAACTACCATCCCCTTTTATCTTTTGAGGTAGGCAAAATGTTTTATTCAATAAGTAAATCCCCATAAACTGCCAGCTGTGATACGAAAATCCCTTCTCTCAGGACCCCTGGACTTTACCTAAAGTTTTTTTTAAATAATTGTTGGAACACTTCCACCAAAGGACTCCCTGGAACAGATTATTCTTCCTGGATTGGACATCCAGCCAACAGAAAATATTTATACCTGGGCTACAATGTTTAAATTTACCATTACTGACATTAATATGATAAATAAACCAGTGCCACCATGAAATTTATATAGTGATTGTAATCATTGTGAAAAAAAAATCTTTGAATAAACTCTACCTAATAAGGCATGCCTCCTATTATATAAAATTAATATAAGTATTGTGAAGCAACACTTGAAATATGATGACAAAACAGAAAATAAAATTATAAATTATTACAAGAAATATTCCTTGGAATGAAATTATAATATAACAGGTTTAATTTTGGTTGTACATCAGATTAAAATATTGAGTTCTTTGAAAAAGATAAAATATAACTTGACAATTTGAATAGTTCATATGATGATGGATGAATTAGTTTTGTCTCACCCAATAATGTAGCTTGGTGATCTCAATCTCCTGTAACTATAAAATTTACTGTATATACTAGGTTTTATACCTCACATATTCTTCTTGAAACTATCTCCTGCGCTTCCTTGAAGGGTTTTAGTCCTTACTCTTAAATAAGAGTTTGCTGCCAAATGATTCTTAATTATTAGAAAATTAATATGTTTAAGATGGCCCAAATGGAGCCCATCCTTATCTTATTTTTAAAAATTTTTCTGATCAAAAAAACAAAATCCTAACAATCCACAAACATGTTCTTCACTGTCGAGATTTATAAAAAACAAGACAATGAAAGTATTTTATAAAAATAACTTAATATTGGCATTTCTCAAATAAACATAAATCATCTTTAAAATCAATTTAAATCTCGCACCAAAATCCAAACGAGTATAATAATCTCTTCAGCTAGGGGAAATAATAGTTCTTTAAACGACAGCCAGATGTTGTAAATGACCAAGAACATAAAATTAATTAATATCATAACAGTTCTGAAATAAACCACTCTCTAAAGCAGATAACGTTAAAATCACCTACAAAAAAAAAAATCACGGCGGGTTGGCAGTTTATGAATCATAATAAAGAAAGAAAATTTAATACAGTGAAATAAGAAGTAGATTATATATTTAATATATATTTTAATTGTAAATAAATAATTAATATTCGAACCTCTAAGAGTTGTGATTGAAATTTAAAACAAATAAACAATAGTTGTCAGCGTTATTATATATTATTTGAAAGATTGAGTCAACCTACTATTAAATTTATATTATAAGTAATTCTTTTAGCAAAAATAACATCACAGTATCCGCATGGTCTAAGGTGTCATTCTCGCTGTAGACTAGACTGCCGATGACGGGGTGTTCAGACATCGATCCCAGTAGGGTGTTTTTTTTCCTAAATGATTTTCCATTTCTCTTCATTCAAATGGAGGTAGACTTCCTCTAAGTTAAATCTTAATAATCCCTAACACATTAGAGTAATTAGTATATAGGCGTATAACGTGAACGGTAAATCAAAAGAAAATTCCTTTATACCATGAGTGTAGGCTACCCTAACTTATATGTTCCTGAATCAAAAAATCCATCCCTTTCTATTTGGATCGTGCAAAGCTCGTCTAGACACTGATAATTATAGTACCGGGATCGATTATTCGGGTGTTATATATGTTCCTCTTTTATAGAGATAATTTAAATGTTAAGTGTTTGATCTATTCTAGAAAACAATTAGTTTTAAATCTTGTGCTTATGTATTAATTATGTAGGTTCAAAAAAGACCTTTAAATTCCCACTGTAAAACAAATTTAATAAAATATTTAAAATTATAGCTTTGATTAACAATGGCCAGCTAAGTTGTGATAGCCACCGCTAATATTTTGGTCAGTTATATATTTTAAGTTACACTTTTTAATCACACAGACTATACCAACACGCGACTCACATACTACTTAATTAGCTCAGGATAGCACTTCATATGTAATATACAGAGCTTTACAGGTTTAATGTTTACTTAAAATAATATATAAATAGAGGCTTATCGTAAATAAAACAAACTTTCTTCTGATGTATATGGAATTGAAATAGTCTATCCTAGACAAGTGGTCTCATAGTATAATCCATTATTAACGTCAAGGTTCGAACCTCGTTCAAATTGTTTATCCAAACATGACTTATAACTGTGGTTATTCACATACCTCTCTAATATAATGAAGCTACATTAATTATAAGTAACCCTTTTAGAATCTAAACACTTCACTTTTAAGTTATTTAACGTGTTCTTTCTGAACTAACTGATTGTATCAGCATGTGAAAATTTTCTATGGGCGAGAACGAGGGAGCCTACCAATTTTGATAGGAAAGTTATTTTCACATACTTTGTAGGTTTCTTTTACATATCATAATTGAAATGGGACAGACAGCTCTACTTCCCCTACGAAGGAAGATGTGCTACACATTTTTATTGCTCAAGAAAAATCAGTCAACCCTGGATAGATTTGATACCGCGAACATCGGGTCCTCAGGAGAGTAATTTACTCCAAAAGTATTGAGGTCAACCTTACTTTATTGGATTCAAGGGCGTATTAATCATTAAGAGCCAATTTAATTTTGAGGTAAAACGATTTTCTTTTATATTGCTTGATTTTTATTAAGGAGGAAAAAAATATATATATCCATAAAAAAATCTAAAAAAAGTCTTAGAAATATCAAGTTTTTGGTTGATTATGAACTCATAATATTACAAATTTTAACATATGATTATATTATAAATAAGCCCATCAAACATATGTGTGGATATGTGTTAGGGAAGGAAGATAGACGTACGTTTATCATGAAACAGAAATACCCACATTTCATTATGCCCAACGAAGAATAAACCTGTACAGTTAGGATGGAAGTATTTGTGCTTTACAAACGCGGTATACGGACACAATACAAGAGTATATGACGATCTTTAGTGGCAGAGTTTCAGAGGAGTTCAGAAGAGTGGAAAAAAAAAAACATTAGTAATCGTAAAGGAAAGGCTTCTAGGTATCCCGCCAAATAAAGACAACGGAAAAGAGTTACTGTCATCCATTAAAATTTACAAAGATAAAAATATAAAAACAATCATTACTTTAGGTATGCTTAATTAAAGAATACATTTAGACAGTTAGTATAAACGTGAAAGTTAATGGTATGCAAACTTATATTTAAATTACATTTTTTATGTTTAATTTAATTTATCTCTAATTGCACGGGTGGTTACACAGTCTAAGGCATCCAGTCCACAGTGTACTATTGCTGTTTCGAATCTCTGGCAAGTAAACTAGAAATTGTTTTAATCATGTGATTTATCCTGGTGGTTTTATCATTCCTTATATACACTAATGTAGGTTTCTTTTCTCTAAATTACCCTCCCAATCTTATTTATAAAAAGCTCATACTTTCGTTGAATTATTTTTACCACCACTAATAGGTTAAAATAAGTAGGTATAGTCAAGAAAAAATTGTATTATAATAGGGTGTAAAGGAAGAGTAAAATCATTCTGTAAAAAATACTCTTCTCAGCTATCCTGAATTCCAACCCAATCCTCCCTTTCACCAACCAACAGACTGATGACCCTTTCTGCGTAACCAATGAAGTGGGTAGCGTTTTAATATTAAACCAATAACGCAATAAATATATGAATATTATTATTTTTATAATGATAATATATATTCCCTTTTATACAATAAAGATTTCCGATATACATTTAATGATAATATATACAGCTAAATATTACATCCTTGGTTAGAATATATATGGTATAAAATAAAAATTTTGCAAATTTTCTAACGTTGTCTATCATATTTTGTTATAAATTTTTCAAAATAATTTATTAGAGAACCAACCTTTACTAAAGGATTCTGTGTAAGGAACGAGCTTGTGAGAATATTAGATAAGTTGAAAATAGGTTAATGTGAAACAGTTTATAAGTTAAAAATTATTATAGAAATTTAATAGAAATTTGAAGTTAAATATTAAAAGTATAGTTAGGATCACCACATACAATAATTGAGAAAGAGACAATTACAGTAATCCTATTAATACAAAATAGGTCTTAATATTAGATTAGAAATTGAAATATAATGATTAGAAGAAACACTTGGTTAAAATATAATATGTTAAAATTATTGACATAAGCTATGTGAAATTACAGTTTTGAGTATAAAATAAGAAAGTAAATTGATAAGTTAAATTTAAGCCTATTTATGATCAGTCAGTTGCTAATAAAAAACAGTAGTCCTAAAAATACAATTAACAACATCAGAATGTATTAAAATATAAGATCGATATATAAATTTGATAAAATTAAATTAGGTTAATAAGTGCTCATATAGGCCGTTCCTTAGCTAGGTTAGGTTAATTCTTCTCCTTAATATTCCTTCGTTGGGTTGAAGTTTATTTACTAAGTTTACCGCATAGGAACATACTCAACTTTTAAGATGTATACTTTTAGCAAAGATGTTCAAGAACACTTAAAATAAAAACCATTTATCAGTTAACTACATTTGAGAAGAAAAAAACATATTTAATACCTTTTATTTTTAAATTAAATGAACTAATTAAATTATTGTTTATTTTGTTTAACATTTTGAGCATCATTGTGAAAAAATATATTTAATAATAAATAATAATAATTACAAATTTTACAATGGGCACTACCATTAGAATTTGTAATAGAATAAAAAAACTGTTGTGTTTCCTTTATCTATGGTTCACATGTAGGTTCTTGTTTTCAAATCCTTTGGACTCAAGACTAATAGCCTACCACACCATAAGACAACGTCGATAGTTAAAAACACCCTCAACTTTTTCAGGGAGCAAATAAATACAAGAAAATATATGGAGTGTACACAAAAAAAAAAACTTGTTGAAACCAGATTAAATCAATAATTTATATATTTACTATATTACCAAAGATATATCAAGTGGTTTAATGTTAAGAGAAATTGTTACATATATAAAAATAGTTAAATATGTAGTTTAAAATAATTATATGAAAGCTACAATAAATAGATAAATATATATTATATAAGAGTTAATAATTGTTCAATTAAAATATATATTTTATGTTTTACAGTAAAAATTAAAATTATTATAGTGACTTGAAAATTGCCCTTGGCAGTATAGTATAGTATATTAGTTGTATAATATAATAGAGTATAGTGTAATAAAATTATATGCCTAAGAAAGTTGATCGAAGAAACCATCCGTGGGCTCCATAGACAAATAGTATAATATTTCTTGAAGAAAAATAACCAGGTAAATAAATTCTCGTAAGAAAGTAAACACAAACTCATATAAAAAAGTCTTAAAAACTGGGTAGGGCAAAACCTCTTTCTTTAACCACCAGAAATAAAACTGTGGGGTTTTTTTAAAACAAATTTTCTTGTCAATTTAATGTATCAAATTTAAAAGCTTTTTCCTGTTTTATCAAGAAAACTCCGATCAGTTTGAAAGTGTTCTATTCAAGAATAACCCTAAAAACATATTTCCGAAACATAAAACATTTAATTTCTCTTTTGAATGGCTTAACCTGTATTATATAGGAGCAATAAAATATTGTAATTAAAACAATAAAAAAAATGCACAATGGCAACATTAAATTAGTTCGGAAGGATTAAAACAATTTTATCTGCGTCACTATAGTAGAAGTCTAGACCACCGATGACTGGGAGAGCGAGGTTTGAATCCCAGTCGGGTGTACTGCTGGTGGTTTTTCCGATATGGTTTTCCACTCTCTTTCACGGAAATGCGGCTACACTTCCTTTAAATATAACCTTTCTAATTCGTAAAACCATTAGATTAACGTATATAAGCGAACGGGTAGTAGTTAAGATGCGTTACTAAAAAAATCCTAATTTATTCAAATTTTCGCTTGGTAATGATACATGATCCCAGCAAACTAAAAATGAGTCGATCTTCTAATGTATTTTGTTATCACTCACCAGTTAACAAAATGACTGCACACCTTAGTTATTAGAAGGGGCTGTTTTGTTTCAAGATGGCAGCAATGGCGAGATTGGCAAATATACTAGTGATTTTAAAGGATTGTTTGCGTAACACAGGTAGATACTATAAATTATTCAACTTGCCTTTAAAATTTGATTTACGTTGAATAATATAGAGGTAGTAAAATTTAAAAGGTAACATAAATATGTGCGGACGTACACATTTAAAGTTTTAGAAAAAGCTCCAGTAAACTAAATATATATATATATATATATTTATAAAATAGTGTGTGAATGTAAGAAAATACAATATAGGCATGGATCTAAAATAAAAGGTCATCAACATTTTGTTATATAAAAAGAGCGTACATTCATATTGATAACACTTTTTAGACACCCAATTTTTTGAATTTAAAAATTTTCAATTAGCAATGGTCAGTAAACTACCCTTAAATTAACCTAATCATTTATTTGAAACTCATGTTAATAGTGTTATTTATAACATAAAACCCGCCTCGGTGGCGTAGTTGGCTAACGCGCTAGTCGTGTTGAGCCCGACTGCCGAGGACGGGGAGATCGAGGTTCGAATCTCGGTCGGGTGAACTGGGGGTGGTTTTTCCTAAATGGTTTTCCACTCTCCCTCCACGCAAATGCGGGTTCACTTCCTCTATTCAACCTTCCCAATTCCTAATCCATTAGCGTAATTAGTACTTAAGCGTATAACCCGAACGGGTAGTAAGACGCGTTGCTAAATAATAATAATAATAATAATATAACATAAAACACTCCCAAGATAGACAAATTGGATAAAATCATTGGCACTATTTTTAATCATTTAGAATTAAATAAAAATAGAGTTGATCATTACCCTAATCTACCTTATCTAAAGATATATAGCTAAAATAGTTCTTTATTCTAGACGTCTGAGATAATAACTTCTAAATATCAGGTTTTAATTAAATCCATCAAACCAGTTCGGCTTTATCACAGGTATAGATAGATACGGGGATATACATAATTGTAGAACAAACATTTTTCTTAAGTGGTGAGGCAAATAAAAGGTAAAAATCTATCTAGAAATAAAAAATAAAACATTAATGATTACAACATATTCTCTATACAAATCCCTTTCACCTTTGAATGACACAATTCAAATAAAATACAGCATGACAAAGACATGCGGGTGTTGCAATCAGAAACGGTAGGTGACACATCTCACCGAAGGGTTCCAGAGAGACAACACCGAATCAGATATATGTCCAGTGAATTTTGCATATAGGTCAAGGTATAAGGGAGGGATATCAGAAATATCCTGTCTCATTTCCCCCGGGATACGAACCCTGCAGTCTGGGTCCATGTGATTGCTCAACTAGACACGGCGGCAAAGCGGGAGACCTCCACGATATGCAAACTACGCTCGAAGTCTCTTGGGATTCTAACCTCCTAACGTTTCACTGTTTCGGTAACGACATCATATATCGGATATTAGATTACACGGGTATAAAGGTGTCTGCGGGTAGACTATAAGGGTTGGAGGGACTTTGGGGAGGTATAAGGGAGAGGGGGGTTGTAAGTGGACTGAATAAACAGAATATATTAGTCGCACGGACTCTAGCTGTTCCCTAATGCACATGCATCGATACTATATTACTGAGTAACGTGAAAATTAAGAGCGATATCAATAAATTTCAATCCACCTTGGTGACCGCATGGTCTAACGCGCTACTCTCGTGTTAGAATAGACTGCCGATGCCAGGGAGGTTGAGGTTCGAATATCAATCACGTATTTTGAGAAGGTTTTTCTAAAATGGTTTTTCACTCTCCTTACACGCAAATATGGGTACACTTCCTCTAATTAAAACATAACTAATCTCTAAAACCATAAGCGTAATTAGTACATAAGCGTATGGCCCGAACGGGTAGTAAGACAGGGTGATAAAAAAGTTTGATGTTCCACATCTTACTACCCATCAGACCTACGCACACATTTATCGAATAATACTGCGAGGAGAGGAAGGTATAATTTAGAGGAAATGCACCTTCATTGACGTGGAAATTAACCCGACTGGGATTCAAATCAGAACCTTTTAGTGTCTGGGAGATAGGACTTTAGGGGGCTGAAGCCATTGTAAATGTACCACCATGCGGGTTTGTTTTATAACAGTTAAGACCAGCTAAATATAGGGACTGTCCAACTTTATTAGAAGGGGCAGCTTTAAATGGTACTATATCTACTTTTAAGTATTCATACGTCAGATCTTGTGATCTGAAGCTGTCACTTGTGATAAATATTATCAATACTTATAGAATGCCATTATAAAATAGTTTTTTGCACCGTATCTTACTACCCGTTAGGTTTATACGCTTATGTAATAGTTAGGATAATGGTTTATAGAGATTAAGAAGGTTATATTAATTGGAAGTGTACCCACATTTGCGTGGAAAGAGAGTGGAAAACAATTTTGGAGAAACTACCCTAAGTACACCCAAATGAGATTCGAACCTCGATCTTCCAGTCATCTAGCCTACTAAAAGAGCAGTGCGCTAGCCCCACAAAAAATATGTTTGTATTTTTACCAAAAGGTCCTCCCTTTTAAAAATGAACTGTTGGTTATACTACTCAAAATCATATGTTGAGTGATAATAGTTTACTGTAATTATAATATTTTATTTTCCAAGAAATGTAATTAATACTAATGTACAATCAATTTTAATAATTAATTAGCGAAAAAGCAATGCAGAATGTTACATTATCTTACTATCCTAGCACATGCACTTTTATTATAATGTTATTTTTAAAATTATATTATGTGATATTACGATACTCTAGTTCAGGGGTCACCAATTAATTTTGATGGAAGTCTATTTTAAAATTTTGTCAGACTTCCACGGTTCGAAACTTTAACAGTGACTCACCCGCCTCGGTGGCGTAGTTGGCTAACGCGCCAGTCCTGTTGAGCCAGACCACCGAGGACGGGGAGATCGAGGTTCGAATCTCGGTCGGGTGAACTGAGAGGGGTTTTTCCTAAATGATTTTCCACTCTCCCTCTACGCAAATGCGGGTTCATTTCCTCTAAATTCAACCTTCCCAATTCCTAATCCATTAGTGTAATTAGTACTTAAGCGTATAACCCGAACGGGTAGTAAGACGCGGTGTATAAATTAATTAATTAATTAAACAGTGACTCAAGTCAAGCCATACAAGCCTACTGTTTGGGAGATCTGCTGTTAAGTAAAGTTATGATAATATTAAAAAAAATAGTAACGTAATAGAGTTACGAAGGACCTGTTTTATTTATGAAAACCAATAATTTTGAGATAAAAAAGGTAAACAGTTTGATGACAAATAAAAACACAGGTACTGCTCCAACTCAGCTAGGCAATATAAAGCAATATAATTCTGTGAAAGCCGTTAAAAACTGTCTGTTTTCAGCTTTCATCTTTCTTTTTTTCCTTTCCACTTTGATATATAATAAGTGATAAGTACTACACTAAGCTATAACGTACACACTGCAATGAACAAACAAAATAACAGCGTGCAACTGATTGAACCGCTCGATACAGGGGCTGCTACTTGACCGAGGAATATTTCCAAGGTCATTTGCGTCCACGTGGCGCACCAGTGTCTGTGGAAAGGTGGGTTAAATCTGTCCATTCATGTCTACCACTAGGCCACCCGAAATAGCAGTCTAGTTTTAGTTTTACTCACAAGAAAGATCTTAAAATTCATCTTCTATATTACAAATATAAAGTTATTGAATACACGCTTCGTTATTAAAAAATGCAATGTGGTGTTAGAAATTTATTTACGCAGTCCTTGCCAGATTATGCCATATGCATTTTGTCCCCGCAAATATATATATATATATATATATATATATATATATATATATATACACCAGTACTTGATTAAATAAAATAAAACATTTAATAATACATCATTTAGTAGCCATTACTGATATTCGCACTTTGGGGGCATAGATATGTAGTCAGATGCTCTTAACGTCTAACGTTGTATGTTGAACTAATTATGAATTAAACCTATGTTAATTTTAATATGATGTAACACCTACAGAAAAGTTTTAGAAGCTAACCGTATTACCTTACCTGAAAATCTCGTTACTATACTGACAATAGCATTACTTTGTTTTCCTTCCTTGTAATCCTTCTTTACCAAGTTTCGCGTGTTCTATAGACGTATAATGAAGGGGAACTTCTAGTACTTAGAAGTATACTGTTATCTTTTAAGCGTACTAAGGAGGGAGGTAAATGCTATGTGTCAATACTAAACTTATCAGTTGTATATGTTGGGATGATAAATGCCTCAAGCACATGCGATGAACCATTCCCTTATTTAACATAGGAATACAGCTCTATTGAAGAAAGTATTCTTTCCTTCAAGGTTTATTGCCTGGAAATAATATTTGAGGTATTCTTATTTTAAATGTTTAAATATTATTTCTTTTAGCAACGTGTATTACTAGCCATTCGGGCTATACGTCTATGTACTAATTACAAAAATGTGTTTGGAATTAGGAAGGTTTAATTAAGAGGAATTTCACACACATTTGCGTGGAGGGAGAGTGGAAAATAATTTCGTAAAAAAAAAAATCTTCAGTGCACCAAACTGGTTATCGCACCCCAGTCACCCTTTCTTCGGTAGTCTAGTCTAACGCAAGAATAGCGCGTTAGACCATGCGGCCACTTTACCATCATTAGTAGTAATATTTACCATATCAGTCAGTCATATCTAATCTGGCTTGATGGTAATTGAGAGGTAGAGGATCGAATCCATGCTGGATATACTGAGGATGGATGGTGGATGTTATGGAAGGAGTGGTGGATGATAAAGAGGAGAAGAGGACGTAGAAACTACAGGATAATGGATAATATCAGGACAGTTACAGACGGATGCAGAGAGTTGTCGAGGACAAAACCGCGTGGAGAGCTATCATATTATGACATGTTATTTGGACGAAAACTAATAAAAACAAATGAACACATATTATTAAGTGGGTAGGTTTTTTTTAAATATATGATTACTAAAATTACTATGAATAGTTAATAATACTTAAGCTAAACCCTTATGACATAATTATTACTTACTGATTGTTTATTGTGAACTATTCACTAAATAAAAATTATTATTATTGGTGTTTTTCCTCTATATTATTACTTAATTACTAAATAAATTTCATGACGATTTATTGTGCAAAAAGGCACTTTATCTATTATTTTTCAAGCCTTGTGCTCTGTATTTTTTTCAGTGCTGCCTCTATAGAGGTCTCGACTATTTGTTAGCACTTTAATAAAATAATATTAAATGAAATAATTCCTAAGCGAAATTATTTAGAAATATGCTTACGTTAACAAAAACATTAGTTATTTTAAATAAGCATTATTTACTCGATAATAGGAAAAGTCTGGTATCACAAAAAAAAAAAATCGCCACAAAAACAGCCATATTAATGACTGGAAGGTTCTATGTAAATACGGAGCCACCAGGTGAGCACAGAATCGATTCGGTCGCGAGGGTAAACAAGTTGAACGCATGTTTGTTAGGTGGGATGAGAGGGTTGGTTTGGCTAGAAGAGCGGAGAGAGAAAGGGGAAGAGTATCGCTTAACTACCCTATTCGACTGATCACATGCCATCCAAATACACTTTACATAATGAACAAGTAGTTCTGCAGTGAGTCAGCACCAAGACAAAAAACCCAACTAGTATGCAACGTTGGTATATATTTAGTTTAAAAGTTGTTTCATAGTTATCAAGTTGGTACTATTAAGCAATAGAATGTGTCAGTGTAGACGATCGAGTGATGCAATCAACTATGACCTTCGAGTTACATTATTATATTATTAATTATATTATTATATTAATTATTTATTATATTATTATTATTATTATTATTAGCACCGCGTCTTACTACCGTATCGGGTTATACGCACTTACGCTAATGGTAATGGTAGATGATTATGAGATGAAATGGAGGACCTACAGTTTAACGTGGGATCCGAACCACGGTGGAGGCCTGGCATTCTCCCCCATTCACAATTTGTGATTAACACACGTCTTGTCAGAGGTGAAGGAATTGGAGTTACAAGTGTATTTTCTTTTGCGATACGTTCTACTTCTTAGTATGGCTATCCATATTTATATTGAGTAAAGTACTCACGTGAAAGGAGGGTGGGGAGAACATTTAGGGAGGAAAAGAGACCATTATCACACCTGACAGGGAACTGAAACCCGACCTCCTAGTCATTTGGCAACCCTATCTTATTATAAAAATGACATCCAACACAACAGCTCAGTCGGTAGCGTATATGCCTCCTAAGGGTACCGGGTTCGTTTCCTGGCATGGACAAAAAGAGTATCATTTTAGAAATGTGTGTATTCCCCCCCCCCCCTCCTTTCACAGTGATGGATTAACGACCCAGGGTTATATGTTGTGACTGTTCTAGATTTAAGCTAGTTTATAATTCGTTGTGTTGATATAATCTGTCGGTTCAGATAGTACACTTTAAAAACTTCAAATAAATGAAAAAAAAAAATATTAACGCCTTGTACCGTGTAACCTAACTTTGCATGTTCTTTGGAATATTTTACACTCTCTTAACTATTTAATGATATAAGAACATAGCTTAAAAACATATATTTTGCTCTCTACGTCTCACAAGCCACCTAGGTTAACTAAAGATAAAGCTAAGCCATCCATATAAGACGTAGATAAATGTTGTATATAAATGTGTGAAAAAGAGAAACATTTCTAGTTTTAAGAATAAAAGATCATGTTTGACTCTTGTGTATGGATCTAGTTGAAGCGAAGTCAGTATGTTAAGATAGGGAAGTGTCTAGAAATTAACTATGGATTAAGTACGTAGTTGTTTTTCAGCTATATGCACAATTTGTTGACCACCCTGTGAGGGAATGACGTGATTAGATATGTATATATGTATGTTTTTAAAAAATCTTGAAACCTGAATTTTAAAAAAAATATTTTTATTACTAAAATTATTGTATATCGCTTCCTTTTAATATTCTCTCAAACTCCCGTTGAACATATACGATGACCCTTTGTGGCACACCGGTATAAAAACGCTATAACATACGTATAGTTAAGTATACAGGCACAACATCAACTAATCTAGTGTGTTAGACTCAACAGGTCTGGACCAGAACTGACTCCCCACTTAAATAACTGATATTATTTCCCTCAGTCTGACTTTAAAATAAATATATTTTCTCAGTCTCTCTAGTGACTAGTGACTGAGAGTACAATTTCTTCCTTCATATTTTTATTATCTTACATTCTTAAATTAGTATACTTTCTGGATAAACTTAGTGGATGGTATTTCATAACAAGTTAAGATGTATAACAATTTTTTCACCACCCTTCAGTGGTCGAATGTTCTAATTTCACTTTCGTGTTAGACCAGCCTTTTCAAGACAGGTATATCGGAGCTCAAATCCTGGTCAGGTCTACTGAAGGTGATTTCCATAAATGGTTTCCCACTATCCTTCCACGCAGATGCTGTTAGATTACCTCTAAAATGCTTCCTTTCCCATCCCTACCCTTAATTAGCATAACTTATATGCGTATAGCCTAAACTGGAACAAAGAAAAGGTGATTAAAGATATATTACTTAAAAATAAATTATGCGTTTAATGTTTACTCTATACCAACTACCAAAATATACAGAATACGGTAGTTACAGTCATAGATGATTAAGCCAACAAATGTTTAAGTCTACTAAACTCGTTAAAGGGATGGAGAGATCAGATTTCAAATCCCAATCACACAAATGCGGTTAAATTTACAAAGTCAATAGTCCACCACTTTAATCTCTAAATATTCGTGTTTCTTTTCTAAAATTATCATATTAACATTACTGTATCTAGTTTTGGTGCAGTTCTGATAATCAAACATTAAAATAAAACTTTTTAACTCTAATTTTATTAGCATCAATTTGATAAAGAAAAAAATTAACGGTTCTTTCAATAACATCGGTATCTAAACTATGGGTTGAGCTTGTTTTTCATCATAATGCAAGTCATCCACATTCATTCGAGTAGCAAATTAATGATCTTGGCTCGTTTTCACATAAGGATTTAAATCTTCTCTAGCACAAATATAACTATGTCGTAACTATTTTCCGAACACAGCCATTTTGAATGGCTTCATTTCTACATTCACTAAACAATAAAATAATAGGTGAAGTAACAACGGTGACGTTATGACAATCGTCATTATTTTATTTTTCTTGAACCAGTCCTTGCTAAGAATGTACTTAAAAAGTTTATGGTATTTTATTTTATGTATCTACTGAATAGATGGAAGTACAAATAATACTAACACATTTTTAAAGCTAGAAAAATATATAATTAAATATATAATTTATGTTTGGGTACAGCAAAAACTTGATTAATGTACAGCTTTTGTTGCACTATAAAAACATTTTAATCTATTTAAAGCATGTAATAAATATTTTTTTGTCGTTCCATTGAGCCACAGAATCAAATATATTTAGTTTTTTTAATCCTACTAGGTATTGTAATCCATACATATTTTCAAATTGGTGGCTAGATTGTGTTCATTATTTTTTCTTTAAAGCACTCTTGCTGTGTAACTTAATCTAAAGCACTCTCTTGAAAAAAAAAAGTTTTTCTTGATGTTAATACATTTTGTTTTGAATATATTGGTATCAGTGTATGTGTTATTTGTCTAAAAATAGATTTAGTTAAATAAACGTGTGTATTTGTAATTAATAGCCATACTAACAAATGTAATGCATTATTTTGTAATATTTAGCTGATTTTATTCTGAAGTAGGGATGGGGTCGAAACAGTGATTTTTTCGATATTGATGATCACCGTGACAGTGATTTTATAATATCAGTGATTTATATATCACCGGACCAATATTTGGTCGCTGTTGCAGTTTGTTGCCGTATCAATATTTTATCCCATTCACTTCTCCAGTATTTATAATATTGTGAAGTTGATATTTCTTTGGCAAGTATATTTTGTCTTTTATTTTCACAGCCTTTGTACATGTGACGCTGAGGTCACTTCATAGCTTAAATAAACATAATATTTCGTTTAACATACTAAAAACAAGTCATTTATTTGGTTTTATGTGTGTGTGTTTTGTTTGGTAAAGTAAATTAGTGAGAAAATCCTAGGTAATTTTATCGTTTATAGATTCTGTTGAGGGAAATAAGGCTGCCACCATTCAATATGATCAAGTAGCGGCTCTTTGTCAACTAATGTTTAATGAAACATGAAAGAAAAGGATACTAGACCGCTACTGGCTGCACCTGTGAATCACCATGTCACCAACTGATATTTTATCAATCAAGTTCACCGCTTTCAAAATCCAGAGTTCTCAGCTGTCACCATCTGGCAAGCGTATCGCAATACACCGATATATATATATATATATATATATATATATATATATTATATATATATATATATATATATATATATATATATATTAGACTATTCACTGATACTTTTGAGTTCTATACCTCAGTTTTATCTTCTGTGGTGCTGACTGACAGCTCACAGCTGACTTCTGACGGCTTTGAAAAGCTACCAGACCAAATTATGTATCCCTACGCCGAACCATATGATCTACAAAAACCATGTATTTATCAGTTGTCACTTCTGACAGTCAAAATTTAGGTATATACCTAACTGTTGACTGTCAGAAGTCAGCTGTGAGCTGTCAGTCAGCACCACAGAAGATAAAACTGAGGTATAGTTACTGGAAGTGACAGTGAACAAAGAGTATCGGTGAAAATATCACTGTGCGTGATTGATCGATTGATCGCTCATCTCTAATCTGAAGCTAAGAGATCTGTCTTTTCTACGTTTTAAACAATAAAGAGTATTTACTACATCACCGTACAAGATATCGTAAATATATATGCGTGATTGATGATGGTAATCTTAATTAATAAAGATTGTCTTTTTACTTTTAAACAATAAAATATATCTTTACTAATATATATATATATATATATATAAGTATTTTACCATTTCAAGGTACATTTACAACAGAGCGAATGATAGCGAATGAGAGTAAACGAGCACCCGGTGAACATTCGCTACCATTGGCTTCTGTTCCATTCGGAGATGTTTGGACCTGTTTGAATGGCGTTTACACCCAGAGAACAACTTAGATTCAGCGATGTTCGCAAAAGATACACCCATTCGCAGCTACCCCGGGAGTGTGAATACTCGTGAACCATGGAAGGTAGTGATTATGAAGACCATTTAGACTAGCTTGTTTGGCGGGTGTCATTTGTAGTCATAGGGAAAATTGCGCAGAAAATAAGGAAAAGTAGGAAAATTTGGGTGTCGGATTTTACGGAAATCAGCATCACACAATCACTACAAACTAAAAACAACGCCAATCACTAAGGAATAAATAGCTTAGAACAGTTCACTAGTGTTCGCAAAGTCTAAATAGCGAGACTGTTTACACCGGAACGAACAGCGAAGAGGGAAAAACATGAATTTCCTTTGATGATTGCTCAAAGACCAACAGCGGATGGATCATCAGCGAATGCGAACAGAACATGAGCGATCACTAGCGAATGGTGTTCGCTCCAATTCGCTGACTGTTTACACCAAAGAGAACTCTCTATTTACTTTAATGTTTGTTGGCTGATCTTTAAAAGGTAGAATTAGCATCTCAGAAAATATTAATTACAATTGAAATAAGTACTTGAACTGATTATTGGAAAAATTTTCAAAGCTTTAATTTTATATATGATAATTTCCTCTAAATCTCAAAATGTCAAAAAAAAAATACAAATGCTATATTTCGTTCTATCACTGCAGCTTACTTTGGATTAAAATAAATGATATACCTGTTCAAAGTTTGTTTTTTATTGGCCATATTAATCACTAAATTAATTAGCTTAATCTAGTAAACTTGTAAATAGTATTATAATATGAACGATATAAGCTTCATAAATAATTAGCAAAATAGTAAACACGAGGTAGTTTTAGTAAATAATTTGACCATGGACCTGATTTAACAGTTACTAAATTGATTACCACCCTCTCTCCACACAATTGTGGGTGTGCTACCTCTAAATTAACACTTACTCATCCCTAACATATTGCTTACAACCCAAACTACAGTGATGCGTGGTGACGGAACAATAAATGCTGCCCCTTTAATTTGTTAAGTTACATGATTTACAAGTAGCGCTTACCAATGAATGAATGCAAATACATAGATAAAAATGTACTTCCGATCTGATCCTGCTCTTTTGAGTGAAATGGATATTGGTGCATCATTAAAGTTGTGCCAGAACATCTATTTGCACCCTTTGGCTTTAGGGCCAGTTTCATAGTCAGACTTAGTACGTCCCAAGAACGGGGGTTTATTAAATACTGAACGATACTAACTTAGACCAGAATGCAATTGGCTAGTTCCATATTTTATGAAGCTGGCCCATTCCATTCGAGCTTGAACAAAAAGCTCGTTAAATACTCATGCTAGAATTAGCGTTATACTATCTAAAAATAAGTATTATTTTAATGTCTACACTATTTTTAAAAATTAATCTTTGAATAACAAACATGCTAAGTATTCAAAGATTATAACAACCAATACATAAAGATAGGATAAAAATAATTTGTATTGATTTAAATAGATTTTACAATTTATTGGAAAAATATTGAGCCCGAACTTACACTATCTTTAATGTCTTGAATTGAGTTTCAACAAAAAGTGTACGACAAGCTTCATGTGGACAATATTTAAAACTCCTCACCACAGATACATTAATATAAAAAGTTTCCAGGATAGCTGGCTATTTTTAAGTTTTAAAATATATCAAACCAAGGGTGATCTCTGTATATGAATAAGATAAAAAGTAAACATAAACACGAAGAGTAGCAAAAACATTGATCGAATTTTAGGAAAAAAAACCACAACAATTCTATACCCTCTGAAGAGTTGAACACGAAGTGGTGGGTGAGGATTTGTTGTGAGAGGGAAAGAGGAGAAAAGGCTCGTCGCATCCTGTCTTTGATCATATCAGGTGCTTGCTCCTTGCAAGCTTACTTCCTGCCAGCTTTGTGATATCATGGCTCACAGGATACCTCAATCCAGATCAAGTTGGGTGCAAAAGGGAGCCAAGATCCCCCTTTAAAAATAATAATAATAACAATAATAATAAAATATCTAGTATAAAGATTAATTTTAGAATTGGGCTTATTGGCTCTTGGGATGGGATCTACCATAGCTAAGCTTGGGTTCGGCTGCCTGCAATAGTATTAGAAAATTGGCTACAGATTGGATTAAAGCAAGTATTAGGAATAAACTGCGGATACATCTAAACAGTATTATTTGTAATTAAAGTAAGATGAATGAAATGACAAACGAGTGAGTTAAGACAGGATCTTGCTCCACTCAGTAAATAATATTATTATATTATAAATTATTATATTATAGTATTATTATTGTCTTAACTCACTCGTTTGGAATTTAATTCATTGGATTGTTTATTTCTCGATTATACACAAATATTTTTAAATAGATTTGGATTGGACATTCTTTTATAAACTATGCCAATTAATATATTAACAATATGTGGTATTTTTAGATTTTACATATATTGTGCAACAGACGTCTTGAGCCACGTAAGCAACTGTTTTTATCAGTGTAATGTATATTGGATATTTTGTTCATTTGTTTTCTCTATAACTTGAGCGCAATGAAAATATATACTTCACATCCAAGAAGAAATTATTGGAGAAATTTCAACTTGAAATTCATAGAGAACTCTTAACACCATAGAAATTAAAGAATATGAAATAATGCCTACCTGATGTAATTAATATTTTGTGAATGGGGGAATAAGGAATACTTTTCACATAATAGATAGTTAGATTGTTTTATAAATGAAATTGAAATACTAATCAAGATAAAATACAAATACTCAAGTAAACATATTATAATGAGTTTGTTTGTAAATGGTCGAATTCACTTTCTATCTGATAAAATATTTAAAAACAACACATTATGCTCTTTTTATTTCCAATACAATTAATTGTGTCTAATATCCTCCTCCAAAGTTAAAACAATCGAATAAAATACTATCATATTAATACTATGGGACCTACATTGATATTGTTCTGATCTGAATAACCTGGTATTGGGATATAATTCGAATTAAATAAGTAATCCATGAATTCAAATATCAAGACAAGTTTGCGTGTTTGGCTACAAATGACTATTGATGCATTGAGAATGCTTGAAAAATGAGATCATGAGATGAATGATTATACTTGCTAGATTAGGATGTAATTTAGCTCATCTACATATCGTTCTAATTATAGCTATTTAAAGTGGGAGTTTAGATAACGTGAGTTAAAAGTGGTGCAGTTTTTAAAGCATAACTCTTTTTGGTTAAAAGTTAATAAAATATTTCTCCTGTAGAAACACAAGAGCTAATTTTTTTTTCACGTGGTGATATCAATAGTTGTTGAATATCTATCACTGTTGTCCTGGAATTTAATGAGAAAATTTTTCTCTTCATATAAAAGTTAAATAATATAATGCCACTATGCTCATTACAGATATTCAATAACAGTTACTGATGAAGTCACCATGTGAAGAAGACTAAACTGTATGTCTCTATTGATTTATTTTGGCAAAAAAAGTTTTTCTATAAAAACTTAAAATAATACTGAGATTTTTACGTGTCACGTGACAATCCAAACATAAGGTAACGATTTTGGCCAATTTCACCAAATATTAGCATTCAGGCATAAATAAATACTTTTAATAATGATCTGTTAGTTTAAACTCCTCCAGTCTTGTATAATCTGGTTTTATAGTGACGTGGAGGTTAAAAGTTGGAATTAAGGTTGGCTGTGAGCCTAGTGAGAAGACTTTTTCCTAAATGTCTACTTACTATTACCAAAAAAAAAATATTTGGGGATGACTTTCTCTGAGTTTTACATTTCAACTCACTTGCTCGTCAGCATAAATATTCGAGTAGTTCGTATTACACAATGCATGTTATATTTATGGTCAAAATCTTTGACTATACGACCATTATGAGAGGCTATTAAATAAACAGCAAGATACTGTACAACTGTTTGATTTTAATCAGTGAAATTGTGTGCTGTGTTCCCAGGGTCAACAACGAGTTTATTTGAACTACTCCTGTGAGTTATTCTCAACACTAACCAGAACATTTATTGGCTGGGTATCAACGTATGGACATTACCATATGAGATACGTATAATTTTACCTAAGTATGATTTGTCAAATCCCAGTGGAGAGCGAGCAATCACATTATAGGTACATTTAAAAAAAAAACTACACATACCTTAGCAACACTCCAAGGCACTATACTGACTTGAATTGATAAGTTAAATTAGCAAAACTTTCAACATTTTCTCACAATTTGTATGATTCTTCGCAAGCCCTAGAATATCACTTAATAGTAGGGGTGTACAAAGTACTTGAAGATTTGAGTTTTATTCGAGTTTTAGTACTGCATGAACACGATTCAAATATTTTTTTTTATAAAATTAAAAAAAAATAGTACTTGGAAAATTTAATATGTTTCTAGAAAATTCCTAGTTTAATTAATTTTATTTAATTTTAAGATAAACTTTCAAATCAAATAGAGTCCCTGAATATTTCCTTTTGTTTTATTAAAAAATTGTATAAATACATTAAATTTATTTAAAAATTTGAACTTTTGTAAGAATAATTTTTTTTTACAAAAAATTTATTTCTAAGAATATTATAAATTGTATTTGGTTTATGCTCGAATCTATTACAGAAACAAAACTTGAAATATTTTGCTGTACAAATATCACACTATGGGTCACGGGCAATACCGTGCGGGATTCTAGTCTACCATATAACTTTGTGTATGTAACGCACTGACCTGTGTACTGAGTACTGTGTAGCTATCGGTGTATTTCTCCATCTAGCATTACCTTAGATTCTATTTATATTGATTCATAATATATTTAGTTAAAGTTAACATATTTCGATTATGGCTGTTATAGACTCCCGTATGGAGCAGAAACTTGGACTCTCAGAAAGATGGAAATAAATACTTGGACATCCGTTAAATGTGGTGCTGGAGAATACTGGAGAAGATCGGGTGGAAAGACATAGTGAGTAATGAAAAAGTTCTGAGAAGATTTGGTGAGAAGACAACTATTTTGGATGTTATTATTTGGTACAAAGCCAACAAGATGGACCATCCTTAGGAGGAACTGTCTTCTTCATGACGTCATATAAAGAGAGGTTGAGGGAAAGAGGTGCTTAGGAAGAAGGAGGATTCAAATATTGGATGACTTGAAGGAAGAATAATATTCTGGGAGTTCAATGAGGAAGGAGGCAGAGGACAGAGTGGATTAACCTCTTAGTTCACTGACAAAAGGAGTGGGCCTGTCGAAGACAGAAAACATAATAGGAATGGACCTGTCGGAGACAGAAAACATATAGGAATGACCTGTCGAGACAAACCATAATAGGAATGGACCTGTCGGAAGACAGAACACATAATAGGAATGGACCTGTCGGAAGACAGAACACATAATAGGAATGGACCTGTCGGAAGACAGAACACATAATAGGAATGACCTGTCGGAAGACAGAACACATAATAGGAATGGACCTGTCGGAAGACAGAACACATAATAGGAATGGACCTGTCGGAAGACAGAACACATAATAGGAATGACCTGTCGGAAGACAGAACAACATAATAGGAATGACCTGTCGGAAGACAGAACACAAATAGGAATGGACCTGTCGGAAGACAGAACACATAATAGGAATGGACCTGTCGGAAGACAGAACACATATTAGGAATGGACCTGTCGGAAGACGAACACAATTAGGAATGGACTGTCGGAAGACAGAACACATAATAGGAATGGACCTGTCGAAAGACAGAACACATAATAATTATTATTATAGTAATATTATTATAAAAGCACATTCAAATGACTTTTGGTTAGAGCTATCGTCTTTCAATGTTGGCTTCTATATAATTTGCAATGTGTTTTCTAAGAGGATGATTCTACTTTGACCCTACTATAACAAGGTGGTGTGTAGTAAAGGGGTTCCTACGCAAGCCTTCCCATTACCTCTCATCACATACACATAACACACTTACCCCCCTCTGCATCGCAGCGCAGAATCAAGTCTGCCCCTTCAGTGTAGGGTCCCACGTACGAAGTCTTCTCCCTCCCCTTCTCGTCCAGGATGGAAATCCTTTGAGGTGGCACTGAAACAAACAAAGTAATACGATCAAATACAACCACAAAGATAACATATTTGATGGTCTTAAATATAAGACAGGGGTATTCAACCCGCGGTTCACAGGCAAGTTAGAGCCCGAGGTAATTTTTTGTGGCCCTCTGGTTCATGAAAAATAAAAAAATATTTCTAAAGAAAACAATTTCTAATACAGATATATATTTTACATAATCAACCATTAAAATAAAAAAGGTATTTTACGTTATTTTAAAAAACGACTAACCCGCCTTGATGGCTTAGTTAGCTAATTAGCTAGTTTCGTGTTACGCTAGACTTCCGAAGCCAAGGACGGGGAGACTGAGGTTCGAATCTCAGTCGGATGAACTGGTGGTGGTTTTTCCTAAATTATTTTCCACTCTCCCTACACACAAATGTAGGTTCCCTTCCTCTAAATCCAACCTTCTGAATTCTTAACCCATTTGCGTAATTAGTACTTAAGCGTATAATCTGAATATGTAGTATGACGCGGTGCTATAATTTAATTCTATAAATGATTTTTTCCTTTTCACACGAATAAAGATATTACGGTTTTATACAAATGTTCTTTGATCCGGCAAATGACATCTCTAGTAGAAAATACATATCACTTTACCTATTGTTGTGACAATTCTAAAAATAGGAAAATACAACAGATAACCTATTTCACGAGAAGTTCCAAATTTTATCTGTTGGAGACAGGCTTGATCCTTTGTGTGAGTATAAGAATAAGCTAATACGAATATTTTAATATGTATTCAATTCGAATATTGTCAATACAGTGTTGTGGCCCTCGAGTCAACAAGAGATAAGAACTTTGGCCCTTATACATAAAAAGACTGACGAGTGAAGACCCTTGGTCTAAGTTGTAACTCTCGAAATAGAATATACCTTTCGTAAGGGGAAGTTAAGGGAACGAATCACGATTGGTTGTACAGAGGGTTTTTCTAATAAATATTTTCCCACTCTACCTTCATGAAATTGCGAGTTCATTATCTTCCTATTATACATTTTCTTTTAGTGCAAATATGGGTATAGTCTAAACTAGTAGTTCTTTTTGTCACCACTTTTCACTACCCATTCGGGTTATAAACAAATAAACTAATTATGCCAATTTGTTAAGGGTAAGTAAGGTTGAATTTAGGATAGGTGAACAGACATTTGCGTGGAAGGGGAGGGTAAAAAAACGGTTTAGAGGTGAAAAAATGTATACACCATACCATTATTAAAGCCCCAATATTCCCATTATGTCTAGTCCAATCTATTGCAAGTGAGACAACTTAGACTATTTGACCACCAAAATGTGGTGACTAGAATTAAAACGCGGCAAACAAACACTAAAACAGCAGAGCGGTACCTTTTTTGGTGGTAACATGCCCTACTTAGTCACTTTAATTTTGTACTAGTCTGCCGATGACAGGGAGATTGGGTTTCAATTGCCAGTTGGTAGTACTGAGGGTGGTGTTTCCAAAATGTTTTTTCCACTATTATTACACGTAAATGTGAGTACATTACCTCTGAAATCAATATTCCTCATCCCTAGCTCATTAGCATTTAGTACATGAGCGTACAACCAGAACGGGTAGTAATACGCGGTGCTAAGAAAAATAATAATCTATAAGTTCTTGTTTCGATTTTCAACGGTACTATAGCTAGTTTTTTTTAAGGGGAATTAATTTTATGGTTGACCTTGACCAGGACCCAATGTTTGTGGTTTCAAGCCTAGCTCGGGTTGACTGGATATTTCATAAACTATGAAAATCCGTTGCAAAAATTACTTTGAAAGGAAAGAAAAGCCGTCCATCCTATATCATTTGTGGTATGTAAAAGAACTCTGGAAAAAATGTGAAAACAGCTTTCCCAGCAAATATTTGTAGGTCTTTTTGTTCTCACTCATAGAAATTCCCGTGTTCTGATATAATCTGTTGGTTCAGAAAGTGCACGTTAAATAACTCAAAATATATATATATATATTTTTAAATCTGATGGTTTCCATGGTTTGGTTTAAGATTTTTGCTAAATTCACATAATCATCATCATTGTGATCGCATTATCTCATCGGGACGAAGTAACCGCGCCTATATTGTGGTCAACCTCAGAAGACGTTTACATATTCGCCACACCAAGTAGAATACAAGAATGTTTGGCCAACAAACCCTGGTGGAATATGAAATTTATATATATAAACTTGCCCTAAAAATATATACAGTAGAACTTTTTATTTTCGAAGGCTAAGTTATATCTAATATAATTCGAAATATCCCAAATTTGGATTAGCCTGAGTCTACATGAGATAAAATATACATGCACTGTCAAAGAAACATTTGAGGAAAGAGGAGTATCTTTGTTCATCTAATAGCATGAAAATCAATTCCATTTTCAAAGACTTGAATAAAAAAATATAAATATTGGCTTATATTTCAGAAACCATTTATTTAAAAATATATTTCAAACAAAAGAAGGTTATATTTAAGAGTCCTAGCTCTTTATAGTGATACATTATTTTGTATTTTAAATAGTTACTGAGATATGATCAAAATTGGAAGTTTCTACATTTGCAAAGTGCCCTTGGAGTCATTTTTATGGAAAATGAAAATTTAATTTTGTGTGTAGTGTTAAACAGTGTATAGGTACAAGATTTAATTAAATCGATAGATTGGGTTTTAAGAAAATCAATTTTTTGCCTTTTTGTCCTTCAATAAACTACCTTTAAATTTAGGGTTGGATATTTAATTCCCAAAAAAATCCTTCGGGGTGATCTTAGGAAAACCCTAAATTTCAAGTTTTAGCCCGATCAGTAAAATAATTTTGGCTCTAGTCCAAGATTTAAACAAACGGAAAGATTTTTAGACAGATGGACAGACCGGCGGACAGATGGAATGACATAAAACTATTTTTTTTTTCGATATCCGGGATTCTTGAAACGTCAAAATTATTCAAAATCTCAAGTTTAAATTTTTTGACGATCACAATGCTTCGAAGGGTTGAGAGAAAGTAAAATCAAGAAAAAATTATCATATGAAAATTTGAGATATATATCAGAGCTGATGAAAGCCGTGCCAGCACATCCCCCACATATATCAGGAAACTCGCTTACCTCCGGTGCATAACTCCCAGCGTTTTTATTTACTATGTGTCAATATTATTATTATTATTATTATTATTATTAGCACCGCGTCTTACTACCCGTTCGGGTTATACGCACTTACGCTAATGTGAAATGGTAGGGTGATTGTGAGATGAAATGGAAGACCTACAGTTTAACGTGGGATCCGAACCACGGTGGAGACCTGGCATTCAACACATTCACAAGTTGTGATTAATACACATCTTGTCAGAGGTGAAGGAAGGGTTTGGCAATCAGATAAATCCGTGCCGGGACCGAGGATTGAACCCCGGACCCCCAGCACAGAAGTCCGACACCTTACCCCTAGACCACCAGGTCACCTATGTGTCAATAAGACAACTCTAACTGTATTTGTATTTAACATTCTCGGCATATGGGGTGGTTTAGTAGATATTTCTAGGTCAGATTTGAAATAAGTAGGACAAACTCGAAAAAAAATTAACAATATATAGGCTTTGAATTATCCAAATTTTCCCTTCTAAAATTAAAATTAAATGTTATATTTTACCATAAAATTTAAATAGAAATTTCATTGTGAACCATGGTTGTTTCTAATTTTACAATTTTTCAAATCAACTAATGTCGAATTAGCCAAATTCTACTCTATATAAAACTAACCTACAGATATATATTCGTTAATTAATCTATTTTGTTTGTGGTTCGTTAAAGTGATAGAGATACGATAGGAAACATTTTACAATTGAAATCCTGTCAAAATATGCGTGCCATATTAACAAGCAAGGTGAGTGTAAGTACTTTGAATAGTAGGCTACCTACATATTTTTTAATTTAATAATTTTCTCCCAAAACATAAAAATTTGAGATTGCGTTAAGCCATCACACACACACACACACAAGTGAACAGGCGAACTAAATTTATAGCCCATCCAGTGTGGTTTGCCAATCACGGGAGGTCTAGGTTTTGATCCCTACCATGTGTATTCAGATTGGTTTTCTTACAAAGTCCCTCCCCCCTCTACTTTAACGCTAACGTTAATACCTTTTGTCTATATTATACCTTCATCATCCCTAGCGCATTAGTGTAAATTACCCTTATAGTCTTACTAGTAGTAAAATGCGGTGGAAAGAAAAATATATTTGTGTGAAAATGTATCGATTAAATAATTGATAAATATATATAAGCTTCTCTTGTGGACATGTGGTTTAAATGTCAAGCTCGTTTAGTCTATTTTCCGGTAATTGGGAGGTCCGTGCTAGATTTTCAGCCAGGTGTACTGATCATGGTTTTCCATAACCACTCTGGATCCACGCAAACGCGGGTACATTTCATATGGTTACTATCTTCCTCACTTTTTCCCTAATGGTGTGATTATATAAATATAAAGTTTATATAATTGGTTTTCTACGTTTTATATTCACGTAAATGCGTTTAAACTTCTTCTAAGTTCAACCCACCTGATTTCTAACATCTTAGCATAATTGGTACATATGTGTGTTTAGTCCAAACGGATAATACGACGCGTTTATAGAAAACTATTAATATATATATGTATATCAAATACATATATATATATATATATATAGTGGCATAGTGGCATAGTGGCATCTAGCCAGAATACTTAGTGAGGCGTGGAAAGAAAGTATAAACTTATAAGAAATATTTACTTTTTAGCACCACGTCCTACTACTTGTTCAGGCTATACGCGTAATATGTATTAATTATGCTAATGTATTAGAGGTGAGGAAGGTCGACTTCATAGGAAGAGTACCGGCAGTTGCGTGAAAGAAGAATGGGAAACCATTTTGGAAAAACCACCCTCAAAACATCCGACCAGGACTCAAACCCCATTGTCCCTATCATTCTAGTCTAGTATAACAATATAGGGACGCCTTAGACCATGTGCCCACCAAAGCAGGTATTAAGATATATTAGATTAATTTTTATCTTTGATCTATTCTGAGAATCAAATAATAGATTCATCAAAATACACAATCCCTCCCAAAAAAGGGAACCGAAATGTATCGTAGCAGCAGCAGCAGCTTCCGCGATAATGACGCAGTTCTTAGGGAATCCGTGTCAACCAAGAAGTAGTCTTGTAATCCCAGAAGCTGTTTGCGAAAGGTAAACACTCCGACCTTGAAGATTCGCAGATGCGAAGTCTCTCACGAGAGAGGGAGGATTCCCTTGAGAGCAGAACAAACCTGTTGCCACTGTGCTGTGCTAGCTCTAGCTAGCTACCCTCTTCCTTACCTTCCCAGTCCCTCTCCACAACATTATCCTCCTTATTCCATCCTCTTCCACACCAGCCCTCTTTTATTCAACGTCCCTTCATTCCCACACTCCTTGGGCCAATATTTACACAAGCGAAACGTGTTCCCCCCCAACTATGTGTGTCGTTTCTTTGATTTCTTCTACACATCCTTTTTCTACTTTTATTCTTTTTTTTTATTGTTTGCTCTATTAATATTATTAAGGATCTAATCTGATATGTTGGGCCATGTCCTTTTAATTGAGCCAATTAATTACTATATATTTGTCCCTCACCGCTGGTTGTGTGGTCTAGGAAATCAAGCTTTCTCTAGATTGGATTATTAGTGACTTATAAGTCGAGTTTGGAATCTCGTTCCTGTTACACTGATGTTAGTTTTTTTTATGCGTGTTTTATCGTAATAGGTTTTCCCATCCCATCAACACGATAATGCGGTGAGTAACTTATAAATACCCTCCTTATCTTCCACTTCATAGAGTAAGTTATTTAGCAAATACTTGCGAAAACACGAACTTTCTTTCTATTTCATTTTTTCTCTAGTCTCTGAAAAATAACGATTAATTCTGATGAATATCTTAAAATTCACCCTTTTCTAGTATTATATTAGTTTTTATCTATATATGTTTATTTATATTTAAAATATTGAAAGTATTCTCATAAGAAAATACAAATAATAAGAGTAACCTCTTTTGGCACTAAAAAACTTTATATGCCATATAGGGCTTTATAGTTTTTAAAAATGTAACCTTTCTTATTATTTATATTTAATTATAATAATACTATCAGAATTTTAAATAAAGTATGCATATGTATACAAATTTATGTAAAATGAGAGAATGGTGAATTTTAAGATATATATATATATATATTTGTATGAACTCCAACAATTATAGAATGGTCTAACGTTTCACTCTCGTGTTAGCTTGGAATTTTTGATGACGAGGAGATCGAAGTTTGAAACCACGTCTGGTGAACTGAGGGTAGTTTACCCTAAACAATTTCCCCCTTTCCCTATACGCAAAGGTGGGTGTGAACTTCCTTTAAATTCTACCTTCCTTATCTCTATCCCGTTAGAGTGTTTAGTAATAATAAGATTGAGCGTCTGAGCTACATCAATCGTTGCCCAGTTTGTGGATAGATCAGCCAGCACTAATGCACCGTTTCCCAGGGGAAGCCCGAATGTACTAATCGTACATCCTTTCCTGGAGGCTCTCTCCGTGTCCCGATGAGATGAGTTGATGGTGATAGTGAGTAAGAGGGTGTAGAAATTCTTAAACCTAACTTAAGCCTAACTAACCAAACCTGGTAACCGTTATGGTAATTCCCCTCCTTTCAGAAAAAAAAAACCAAGGTACTAGTCGGGAATGTAACCCATGACCACTAGGTTTGTATCCAGGTACACTGGACACTAAATCACGGGGCCGGTTAACAAGTTTAGTGTACACTTATAATCCGAGTTGAACGGTTACTAATACTGGTTGGAGAGGGGGTGGGCGGGATGGTTGAGTGTGAGTGATCCATGGTATATACACCCCTGAATGAGACGTTCTAGTTCATTCACCTACTAAAACGTACTGTGAGGACATTTGTAGGGAGTGTGCTGCTGTATGGGGATAAATCTTGACAGTTGGGGAATTGACACACTACGGATTGATTCTTAAAACATGGTGCTACCGGACGAAGTTAAGAATATACTAAGTGTATAGGGACACAAATAAAGAAGTGTAAAATGGAGAATTAATGACGTCACCTACTTGATGATATCGAAGATATTTTACGAATCAGTTGAATCTTGACTTTACGCAACCTAAACAGTTCAATCACTATCGTACTTAAACACTTTTGTACAAAATGAAAAGGGATGGAAGTGTGTGAGCAGTTCCCATGTGAGATCTCTACTGATATCACTTTCCCTCTTCCTATGACGAGCTTACACAGTCACTACACTATTTGTGCCTCGAAAACATTAACTTACTTTTATAAAATTACCTTTTACTTGTTTCCTACTCTAGATAGACATATTATTCCACAGCCTCACAACTTGTGAATGTGAGGAATGCCAGGCTCCACCGTGGTTCGGATTCCACGTTAACTGTAGGTCCTCCATTTCATCTCACAATCACCCTACCATCACACATTAGCGTAAGTGCGGATAACCGAACGGGTAGTAAGACGCGGTGCTAATAATAATAATAATAATAATATTCCACAGCCTTTTTATTTTTAAATCTTAATCCGGGCAGTACGACTCCTACAGGACATTTCATAATAAAGTCACATAGATTAAGTTGTTATTGATTTAAATCCTACTTTTATAAAAAAAACATGCACTTCAATATAAAAATAATGGTTTTGTGACACTGTAGAAACATTTATAAAATTATTTAAGAATTTGTGGTTTTTGTTTTAAATTATATCTTTAGAACTAGTTCAATAAAACGTAAATTCATTGATATGGGAAGTACCATCTTGACCTGCAGTGACGTCACAGACCCATCTTCTGATTGAACACTATAGGAGCCATTCAGTCACCCAACTATAGCAATGTCATGAATATAATCTAATGTTTGGGCTTATGAGAGTTATATTTTTTTTACTACCACGTTTTACTAACAATTCGGGTTATACGCTTATGTCCTAATTATGCTATTGATTTTAGGGATTAAGAAAGCTATATATTTAGGAAGTGTATCAACATTTGCGTGGAGGGAGCGTGGAAAATTATTTGTATATAACCCTCTCATTACACCCAGCTCAGATTCGAACCTCGCTCTCCCCGTCATCAGCAATCTAGTCTACTTAGAGAATAGCGCGTTAGACCCACTTCGTTGGCCACGTGGCTTAACGTGCCACTCTCGGGTTGCACTAGACTGCCGAAGACGGGGAGAACGGGGTTTTAACCCTGTCAGGTGCACTGAGGTTGGCTTTTCCTAAATGGTTTTTCACTCTCCCTCAACGCAAATGCAGGTGCAATCCTTCTCTATTAAGCCTTCATAATCTATAACCCATTAATATAATTAGTACATAGAAGTACAACACGAACGGTTAGTAAGACGCAGTGATAGAAGAAAAAGCGCGTTAGACCACGTGGCCACCTAAGCAGGTACGAGGGTTAATAAAGTCTCTTAAAACAGTAACAAAAGATACATTTTTACATTATAATTTCCGAGACCTTGGCTAAGTCAGTTTTAATGCTGAACTTAGGTTTCTGGGTTTGATTCCTGGCATTGCCGAGTGAATTATATCTCGTAAAATATGTAATTCATCTTTCACAGTGAGGAAATGATGGCTAATCGGACTAGATGTTATGTTTGTTCTGGTTTAAAGCTAGTTAATAGAACTTGTGCTGATATTATAATCAGTAGGCTTAGAAAGTGCAAGCTATTTTCTTAAAAAAATCACAAACTATGTTTTAAATATTGATACAACGTATAGAGGCTGGATTAAAAACATTGTTTTAAATTTGTATAAAAGTTGGAAATAGATTAATTATTTTATTCCCCAGTTTCAATTATTTTATTGGTGTACATTAAGGCACATAGGACGTTGGGATCCATCATGTATTATATTATTTGAAATAAACGGGTATTTTGGACCATGTTGATCATAGAACAATTAGCGCGGCCTGTCAATCCTACCTTGAATAGGCTAATCCTACCTTGCCTACTTGTTTACATCTAACTCGCCTTTCTATAATCGTTATTTTATTCAACCGCCTGATGATAAGATTGTTAGGTAATTATACTCTTAGACTACTAAGTCGGCAAAAATGAAAGGGAATCGCCAGATCTTTAGGCGACCAAAATTAAAGGCAAAATATTATACTCATGGGTCTAATTATCTTATCTAGGTGGCCAACGTCTTGTAAAGATTGGTGTAGATGGGTCACTTTTAGGGAGATTGTGACTGAAGTTCAACGGACAAATCAATCCATTAAAATACCTATAAAAATCCTGATTAAAAAAGTTGGAGAGCTAAGATTATTTTGGTAGGTTTATTGTAACTTTATGGGTTTTTATTTGCAATAAGCTGTAGTCCTACAAGCAAAATCATATTTTTATTTGAATTTAATTATAATTCAATATTATCACATGTTTTGACTACTATTTATATATGCGAAATTGTTACTATACAGAAAACAATTAATGTTGAGTCTTGATTGGCATTGAAAGGTCCAACTACGAGCCTTAAATTCCCACGGATTTGTTGAGGTATGTTCGAGAGAGTACCGTTAAGACCTCCTATTCACCCATTCCTCCACCCCCGTCAACCCCTCGGACTAGAAACTTACTGCAGCATTAAACCCGTCAACCGAGATCCCTGACCCACTAAGTAATTACGTCAACACTCCTGAGGCAACATTAGAGAGAGAGAGAGAAACAGAGCTATAGTAACGGGGCAAGGCTCGTACGTGTTGCTTGCTATTGGACAATGGAGTCAGATGTTGACGATAAACACACGTCAAGTCTTGAACGCTCTCTCTCTCTCTCTCTCTTTCTCGCATGCTGAAGCTTTGTGGTAATTTGCTCGTCCTAGCTTGCGGCTGTGCGACAAACTACATGATCAACTATAAACATTCTCAAGTTTTGGGTTGGTGGTCACTAAACATCCTCCCAGCCATAGAAGAGATAGAGGAAGAGGTTTGGGTGAGGGGGGGGAGAGGCTGGTTACTGAAAGGGGACAACAAGATTAGGGGAAACCCATTGGATTGACAGATTCAAAGGGACAATTGCATAGTAAGATCAGTAGGCCTCAAGAGCAGTGTTATAATAAATATAGAACGACACCTACCTAGACCATAATGGAATGGGCCAGTTTCAGAGTCAGACTTAGTAGGCCTCAAAAGCAATTCTATACAAAATATAGGATGACACCTACCTAGACCTTAATGGAATGGGCCAGTTTCATAGTCAGACCTAGTAGGCCTCAAAAGCAATTCTATACAAAATATAGGATGACACCTACCTAGACCTTAATGGAATGGGCCAGTTTCATAGTCAGACCTAATAGGCCTCAAAAGCGATTCTATACTAAATTCAGGGTGACACATACCTAGACCAGAATGGAATGGATCAGCTTCATAGTCATATTTGTACGCCTCAAGTGTGATGCTATACTAAATACAGGATGACACCTACCTGGACCAGAATGTAATGGGCCAATTTCATATGCGAAACAGGCCCATTACATTCTAGTCTAGGTATGTGCCGTCTTACATTTAGTGTAGCGCCTAACTTGAGATGCACTAAGTATTTTCAGACTGGGACATCGATTACCGTTACCAATGTTTGTGGTGAATACTCACGGGACATTGGCGTCCGACACCTTTTTGCCACTAAACTTGATATGTTTGTTCTAGTATTCAAATATGTTTTCAAAAACAAGGGGCTTAGGAAGACATTTAGTCAAAAAATGGCTAAGGCTACTGGTAAGTGGAGGAGGTTATATACCCTGTACTCATCCCAGTACAATGCTAGGATAATAAAATCTCGTAGATTACGGTGGGCAGAAAATGCAGCTCGAATGTGAGAATATAGAACCGTGTTCAGAGTATTGACTGATCAAACCAATGGGAAGATACCACTGGGAAGACCCAGACACATATTGGAGGATAACATTAAAATGAGCCTGAAATAGATAGGGTGTAATAAAGTGGACCGGATAGAACTAGCTCAATGTAGGAATAGGTGGTTTAATTTTTTAAATGAAGCAATGAACTTTCGAGTTCCTAATGCCATTGAGTAATTAAGTATTCAAAATTGACTCAATTTTGTGAGAAACTATTGCTACAAATGTTTCTAATCAGAAGAAGGAAGGTAAAAAAAAACTTGTGCAACCTCTACTACGTAATCGACAGGTTAAAGGCTTGTTCAAGACATTGTTTGACGATCTTATGTATATTTCATAATATGACAAGATGAATGTCTAATCTAAATTCATTGCTAGAACAAGAAAAACAGCAGTGTGATTGACTCCGCACAATCAACCCACTGCTTGCTGCTTGTTTTCAGTGTAACACACAATAATCGTCGCCAGTGTTACAATGTGAACGCTCCCACTGAGTACTAATATATCTCAACAGGTTAATAACGTGGAAACAGTGACTTAGTCCATCACATGTGATGAAACTTGCTCGTGTCACTGTGACTGGGACATATAGCTACCATCACTAGTGTCCCATTTATTTATTAATACAGCAATAGAATTTTTATCTCAAAAGTGAAGTAAAGTGGCAGTTGAAAGTGTACGCCTTTCCTTCAAATAGAGATATATATATATTTTTTACCGCTACTTGATCAGTATATACGCATTTGATAATAACTCTAGTGGGGAATAGATAAGGAGAGATGCATTTTATATGTGTTCTACATGAATTTCCATACAAGGAGATATGGGGAAAAAATTAGGAAAAGCCACTCTCAATAGACTCATCGGGGATTAGAAACCCGGTCAGCAAGCCAGTCTAGCACGAGAACAATGCCTTAGACCATACATTTCTGTTAACGTGTAGATTTCTGCGCTATTCAAGCAGATTATACTCTCAATTTTTGGCGAGCGAGTAAATCATGTTTTTTCTTCTCAAAATTATCCAAGATCCTTAATTATCTTTTAATTTAGAATGTTTTGTTAACTAATAACCCTCATCAAGATATTTTAACGAAACACATTTCATATATAAATTTGAGGCTACACCACTCCTATAAAAATTCAAATTTTCAAAACTCCATAATCACTTAGCTATCCTCAAATATATATTATTTTGAGAAAAATAAAATTAATATTACCAAGTAAAACACTACCCAGATACTTATTTTAAAACAAACCATCAAATACATTTTTGACATAAGTTTCAAATTGTAACCAATCAGTAATTTGTAAACTATCTTTAATTATGAGTCTAGAATAAAAATTATGATTTTATTCTGAGTTATGAGCATATATTATCTAGATATAAATTTGAACAAAATCATAAAACAATTTATTCCTTAGCTCCAGGGACGTAGACTGAAAGAGCTACATAAGAACATACCTAATTGTAAGCCACTTATTTTATAGTTTGGGGTTATATACAAAACTTAAAGAATCATCATAACTTTGAGGTCAAAAGTGTTCACGAATAAAACTTTTTTTCTTTTTATAAGAAATAAAAACTAAAATGATGTTGTGCACGAGAGTAAAAAAAAAATTTTAAAATTAAATAGCGTTTTATAACATTTTTGCACGTCACAATGAATAGTATAATGGTGTCTCTTAACAGAGCGCTCGGAGGAACCCGTTGCACAAGCAATTTTAGTTGTAAATGAGGAACAAGGCGAAAAGGAAGAAATAATAAAAAAGAGAAGCGAGGAAAACATCGCGTGGAACAAAATTATAAAGAATATTCAAGTAAAGCACATCCAACGAGCATAAAGGTACAGAATATCAATCCTAGCGCAAAAGTGGCATAAGCATATAAGTACTTCCACATTAAATTGAATCAAATAAGTTTTTTTCATGTTTTTTTTTTAAAGAAGATAAATAGATAAGGTAAATAAACAAAAATTTATTTTTCAAAAAAAGATAAATATATGAGGAAAATATAATAAAATGTATGAATACATCAATGTATAAATCGATAAATAAATTTTAATATGTGATTTGAATAGTAATATGCAGTCGATAGTTTGTATTATTATAGATTTACATCGATCATTGTCGTTTTAAGTGACGAAATATTTTTGTTCACTATATTTCTAATTTTTTTTATACACTAATAGAAAAAAAATCAGTCATAAAATACATCCCCATCGTTGGTTGCAGGATTTAAGGCTTTTATATAATATATAAATATAATACACATATTTTATATATGTGTTTTATATGTATATATTATTTAGTCATCTTGTTCAGTGAACGGCATACATAATTATTGTACATTCAATTCTAAACAACCCTGAAGTGCTTCTATTTTTTTAAATACATTTATTTTATGTTATTCAGTAAACATACTTTTATCAAGAAGGATGAAGACGTTTATTTAATCATAAATACACTATGAACATGAACTCACCAATTTAGTGGGATTTTTAAGTTATTATTTTAAGAAAAAGCGTTTTTATATCTGGAGTAAGTTTGGATTCACAAATTGGCAGAACTGCATGTAGATTGTAGATGTTAGTCCACGATGCAGTGAGTGGTGCAAATTTGATTTTATTATCTTCATTACTTGAGAAAGTTTGTTCACAAATTTAGGTACTACCAAACGTATACAAATGATTTCTTGCAAATTTTAATAAAGCCGAGAATTTTCCAACGCTAAGACAATTGTAAAAATCCACAGTGTTTCCCGATTAGTATATTAACAATACAAAAATAATCCTCACACCAATTTTCATTAAAATCATCACACCTGCTATCTACTTTTCTCATTTTAAAGATACATGATAATTTACAAAGATGAATTTAACAATTACACTTCACGTTGATATTTTCTTCTAGACTTCAGAAGCCAT
Organism: Timema podura; assembly: GCA_033556935.1. Lineage (NCBI taxonomy): Eukaryota > Metazoa > Arthropoda > Insecta > Phasmatodea > Timematidae > Timema > Timema podura. Next base: position 65,971,704 of record JAVRXN010000003.1, on the reverse strand, counting down.
GCTAAATAAACAAATTCTAACTGTGGGTACACGACTACACTAGTATTCAATACTTGTAGTCTTAGGGCTTGTCATAATCCGTTTTGAATGTGAAGTAATGAAATTCTACTATCAGATGAAGCTCCTGGGCTTAACACTTACCCAATGATGGGAACAAGATGTCTTGCGTTATTTGGAATTTAATGTAGCCATTGAATTTACAGGAAAAAAGAGAAGTAGAGCTTACATTAAGGAGTTTTATATAGACCTGCTGGTTATAAATATCTAGTTTTGATAGTTGGTTTGAATCTCATGGAGAGTCTTAGGACGTGATATATGAGTAATATTTTAAATCCAACATAAAAACCACTAAATTAAGTTCATATTGTCTTTATCGTACGTAGGCCGGAACAAATTTATTCGCGGGCCGCATCAATACCACGGGCCGTATGTTGGGCACCTCTGGTCTGAGACGTCACTATCGCAATAAAATGGACCACCGATGACAGGGAGATTGAGGCTAGAAACTAGAAACCCAGTTAGGTGAATTATGGTTTTTTTCCTAAATGGTCCCACTCTACCTTCACACTTTCTTTAAATTAAACCTTACTCACTATAGCACATCAGAGTATTTACTACACATGACTGGTAGTAAGCCGCAGTACTAAAAGAAGAAATTGACTAATTTAAATGAATAAAATATTATTCAAGAAATGGCACACACACACCCACACAGGTATCAAACCCGGTCCTTTTGGTGAAGCGTTCCGTTGTTCTTGCAACAGAGCTAAACAAATACGAACTATGTTAAGGGTTAAATGTCACTAATGGTTTACATTCAGGCTAATATATAATTATTGTATGTATAGCATTTCAAATCACTACAGAGGAGTAAGAAAAATATATTAACATATTTTGATGGATATTTTTTTAATTAAATTTCTTTTAAATTGGTAGCGTTTTATGTATAATTTTTAAAAATATATGTCCTTTTGGGGTGGTTTTTTCTTTACTTGCATGGCACCTTACTACTATTCAGAGCTATATGCATCTTTACAGTAATAAGATTGTAATAATGCTTTTAGAGGAAAGATACATGAATTATCTGGGTATGAGATTGGTAAAATATTTGTTTGTAAAAAAAATATTCGGTATACCCATTCAAGATTTGAACGGAGCCTTCCTGTCTACAGCTACTCAGCGAATACGAATTTAAGGCCTTAGTCCTCGTAACCTTCCTTATTATATTTTGTGTAGATGTGAGGGTTAGCATTGACGGAAAATAGGACGAGAGTTTAAGAAAATGAAATAAAAGTTAAACGAATATTTTAAGTGAGACGTATTTTACTTCTTTTCCTTTCCGATGAATTAACGTGTTTACTCAAAAATAGAAAACACATTCACGCTCGCTTTTGCCTCACGTCTTATTAATTCTATTTGTATGCAAAATTTGTTACAAAATAAACACTGGATGCCGATACAAAGTTTTATAATTTTATCGCTAACTTTTGTGTTTGTTTCTCAGACTCCGGAGATCATTTCAAATGCAAGAGAAAATGTCTGTTGCCACAATGACGTTAAATTGCCTCCTTTTGTTTCGTTGAAGAGCCTATTTAGTAAACAAAGCGCTTTGTAAACTAAATGTTCTACAAACTTAATAGTTTGGTGCTTTTTTTTTTTAAATGGGCTGCCAAAATAATCAGTAGCATAATATTATTTATTTATTTGATTTAATATTTTAGATAAGGGATGAGTAAATATATGCTGATTTTGGTATGAAAAAGAATAAATAATACTATTATAATAAATTCATACATAATGTCAGGTTCACTGCAGTTGTTACTTTAGATAAATAATATCCAAAACTGTAAAAAATGCTTATAATATATTAAAATGTTATCAATGTTGGCTGCAACGATATTATGTTTAAATTTTCAAAACAGTTGTTTCAACCAAAAATCAGGATATAGCATAAATACACCACTCAATTCTACGTCTATGGCCACAGTATATTCACAGCCGTACAAGTGGATAAGTGGATAAAAAGCATAAGTATCGTCATGTTTGGTATGCTGTTGAAGTGAAGGTTATGTTTTCTCTTCCAGTTGATCATAATTAAATGTTTATTTCTAAATCGTTTATCAGTAGTCTCCCAATAAAATGGACTTACTGTATATTTCCTCTTAATTATACCTTTCTAGTTTATCCAATTTTAGTGTAAACATTTGAATAGCCCGTAAAGCTAGTAGTACGTGGAACACGGGAAATAAAGCCTGACTTATTAGACCAGCATTGATATAGATGGCAGATTAGCAGTGGCGTGGTGTGTTGTGTTGCCAGGGTGAGCAGTGTTTGTTTAAACTGTAGCTCTTACCCACACACCCCCCATTTGACTAATAATGCATAGATCCTTACAATACATATCTCACATGAAATATTTATTATGTTGATATCTGACCAATGAATTCTCTACTGAGTGTTGAGAACACCCTGGTAGCCCTTCACAGCACGTCACTGATAATTATCTTCATTTCTATCTATGGTAGTAGTAGTAGCATTAATAGCTTATATTGTATTATTATTTTAAATTATTTTTTATCTTAAACATGTTTATATAAGTTTTGCGTTGTATAATGACATGTGAATGAATGTGTGTGTGTATGTGGAATGATTGTGTGCCTTAATGTTTTCTCTTTTCTTTTATTTAGTTCTACTTTAGGCATTTATATTATATTTTTAATTTATTTAATATATTCATATATTTTTTATTTTTTCTGTACATATATTATAAGCTAGTTTTTAGCACATGAGTATTAATTAATATATGTTATTTATTATTAAGTGGGCCAAGAGTACTATAAATATTGAAAAGTTTGGAAAGTCACATTTAGCCTGTTTAAATATTAATAAACTAAATATGTATATATTAAAAAAAATATATTGCGTGTCTTGGCTACATCACTCGTAGTCTGGTTTGTGAAAAGAGTAGAAAGTACTAATAAACCGTTGACTAGGAAACGCCCGAAAGTACTAATAGTACACTCTTTTTTCATGGAGCCTATTTCCATGTCCAGATGATATTTGGTGATGGTGATAGTGAATATGAGGGTGTGGAACCAGTGGAAACACTTAAAACTAACTTAAACCTAACTAACCAAACTCTGATGACCGTTGGAGTAATTCCCCTTTCGGGAAAAAAACCCAAGGTACTAGCTAAGAACGGAACCCGGGACACTATGCTCATAGCCAGGGTCACTGATCACTTACACCACGAGGCTTGTTGAGTTACATATTTTTAACACCATATTGTGTTTCTTATCACCGCGCCTTAGTACCCATTCGGGCTACACTGTACAAATATAAACTAATTACGATAACGTGTTAGGGGTGAAGAAGGTTGCATTTAGAGGATGTGTATCCGTATTTGCGTGGATGGATAGTGGAAAACAGTTTAGTAAATATAACATTTTTAAACACCATTGGGATTCGAACCCCATACTTCCGATCATTGGGAGTCCAGTATATTGCGAGAGTGACGCATTTGATCATTTGGGCATCAGAGTGGGTACAATAGTTATTTACGACCCAAATAAAAGGGTAGAGGAAATTTACCCGCTTGTATTTGTAAAAAGGCTAGGTCGTATTAATAATTGTGAGGAGTCATATCTGGAGAGCCATGACTAATACTCAAAACTACTTCATCTTACCCGCCTCGGTCGCGTAGTTGGCTAACGTGCTAGTCGTGTTTAGCTCGACCGTCGAGTATGGGGAGATCGAGGTTCGAATCTCGGTAGGGTGAACTGGGGTGGTTTTTCCTAAATAGTTTTTCACTCTCCCTCCACGCAAATGTGTGTTCACTCCCGCTAAATTCAACCCTCCCGATTCCTAATCCACTATCGTAATTAGTACTTAAGCGTATAGCCCGAGCGGGTAGTAAGACGTGGTGCTAAATATTATTATTATTATTATTATTACTTCATCTTCAGTATTGTTGATTTTAATTTTTTCTTACAAATAACACAAAGGTTTATTTTTTTAGAGGTATATTGTTTTCTAAGGTAACATTTACATGATTAAACTAAAAAAAAAATTAATTTAAAACATACATATCCTAACTACCCGAATTTAGGCTGCTGAATATGAGGAGATCCCAGTCGGGTGCGCTGAATGTGATTTTTCCTAGATTGTTTCCCACTCTCCCGCTACTCAAATTTGGGTGCATTTCCTCTAAATTAAACTTCCCTAATCCCTAACCCATTAATGTAATAAGTACATAAGTGTATAGCCTAAACGGGTAGTAAAACGCGTTGCTAAAAAAATTATCACCGTGAAATAAGAATATTCAAATATATTGTAATTATGAAAGCGTTTTAGATCTAGCTTGGACTATAATTAGGGATCGTCACATCATTGTATAGAAACGCTACTGATCGAGATAAGATATTGGATCAGACGATCAGACGGGGATTTATAATGAATCCAAAACCCACTTGAGTGGCCGAATGGTCTAAGGCGTCACTTTCGTGTTGGACTAGCCTGCTGAAGAAGATGAGATCGAAGTTTGAATTCCGATTGATTCTACTTAGGGTGGATCCCTACCCTACTATAGTTATTTTTCATACATACATATAAACCGAATAGGTAGTAAGACGTGGGGATGAAAAACATTTCCAAGGGTTTAAGTATTATTAGAATGTCACCCGCCTCGGTGGCGTAGTTAGCTAACGCGCTAGTATCGCATTGAGCCAGACTGCCGAGGACGAGGAGAATGAAGATTTAATCTCGGTCGGGTGAACTGGAGGTGGTTTTTCCTAAATGGTTTTCCACTCTCCCTCTATACAAATGTTGTTTCACTTCATCTAAATTCAACCTTCCCAATTCCTAAACCATTAGTGTAATTAGTACTTAATCGTAGAGCCCGAACGGATAGTAATACGCGGTGATAAATAAAAATATTAGATTATTAAGGTGACAACGTTCAAATAACAGCGTTGGAAGAGGATGGGAAAATCACAATGGTAATATAAATATGTTAAACCTCTCTTTGTGCATCCAACAGGGCTTCCAATAATTAATATTTTCAACCCAAAGTGATTAAATTCACGAGCACAAAGCATTAAACCAACTATTGAATATTACTTAATATTATTTATTAACTTAAAACCCTTTAGCACTTACAAATAAACAAATATTGTTCACTTTTCTTGCTAAAGAAAGTTGGCTGAGTTTCCTCTTCTGTCTTTTTTCCCCCCCACAAATATGGGCACTTATTTACAGTTTACGCACTTAACCGAGGCAACTTATTCTTAAGCGGAAATTAAAAAAAAAAAGCTGTGTGATAAATACACCCTTGAAAGACATTTAAAGTTGAGAATGTACTATAGGGTATAGGGGAGGAAAGTTACACCCCTAAGGTGTACAAAAAACTTATATAAATAGATACAGAAGGGGTGGTGCTGTATTATACGAAGTTTAATCTAGAGGGTAGAATAATAAGGACAAAAAAACAATTTTCCTGTATTGATACACGACTGAAAAGGGCCTCTTTAAAATATATTTCAAACTAATATTATTTCTTCACTTAAATACAAGATAAATTTACCTCTACAGATTTATAATATTATAATTATATAAATAATATATAGAGGTAAGGCAAACTAATATATTTCTTCACTTAAATACAAGATAAATTTACCTCTACAAATTTATTATATATATATAATAAATTTTATAGGTAAATTATCTTATTATATATATATATATATATATATATAAAATTTGTAGAGGTAAATTTATCTTGTATTTAAGTGAAGAAATAATATTAGTTTACTTCTAAAATTTATATATATATATAATAAATTTGTAGAGGTAAATTTATCTTGTATTTATATATAAAATATATATATATATATATATATAAAAATAAATTTGTAGAGGTAAATTTATCTTGTATTTAAGTGAAAAAATAATATTAGTTTGAAATATATTTTAAAGAGGCCCTTTTCAGTAGTGTATCAATACAGGAAAATTATATATATATATAAACAATTTTATATATATAATACTTACTACCTGTTCAGGTTATATGCATACATGATAATTACTCTAATGTGGTAGGGATGTAGCATGAAGAATTTTAGAATTAATCTTTCCGCATTTGCAGAGGAAGAAGAGTGGGAAACCATTTAGTAAATACCTCCCGCAGTAGACTGAAGAGGGATTCAAACCCCGATCTCTCCATCATCGACAGGCTAGTCTAACACGAAAGTGACTCATTAAACCATTCAATCACAGACACGCTTTTCTAAAATTTAAAATCACAGAAAAACTTTATGCCACATTTTATAGTTTAATATATAGTCAAATTCTTTGACAACGAAGGGTCATGGACTATATTTCAGGCTCGTCTGATTTGCTTTATCAGTAACCATAGGTCGGAATTAGATTCCCCACCTGATGAATTGAAAGTGTTTTTAACTTAGTGTTTTACTAATCTTTCTCCCACACTATTGAGTGTATATATACTCTAAATTTAGTTTCATTAACATAACTATAATTTCATATTCCAAACTGGTAGTAAGATGCAGTTAAAAAAATAAATTATACCACCATCAAATAAATATACAGAACGTTTGGAAATTCATAGCCCAAGCTGTACATATAGCTTGTTGGAGCCCCAAAGTAATACAATATCTCTATACAATCACATCCAGAAAAATATGCTAGTAACATTAAACTGTGTTCAAAGTTTCTGTGTACAGCACCGGGAGAGCAAAACTGTTCAAGCATGCTGTACAACAGGCTGCATAGGATTTAGGCTCACGACACTTCACACCTCGACCTCTTGGAGCATGGCAGAAGAACACGCAAATTTAATTGTAAGCAACACACCAGTCCATCTATAAATGGGAATACGTTTTGAGGGTTATCATTAACGGTCCTACATCACAGAAAGTGCTTGCCATTATTACATGTGCAGTGCCGCGTGCCCAGCTCCTATGCAACCTGTTGTACACGCATGCTTTGAACAGCTTTGTTCTCCCGGCGCTGTACACTGAAACTTTGAACACAAATTAATTGTATCATCATAGTTTTCGGATGTAAGTGTGGAAGAATTTTGTATTACTTTCTGTTCAAACAAACTATATGTGCGGTTTGGGCTATGAGTTTACGAACATCGTGTTTATGTACGCATTACACCATTCTAAAATGTTAATAGATATCTATACCTTGGACAACTTATATAAGTATCAACATAATTGATAGCCTCGATGGTCTTGGGGTAGATTTATTGCCATAAGAACCGATGTTTGTGGGTTCAAACCTAGCTCGGGTCGATGGATTTTCCTTGAGCGATAAGAATCTGTAGCCTTCACAGGGTAAGTTAAGCCGTTAGTCCCAAGTCGATTGTGGTTTGTATAAGATTCCTGGAAGGTATTTGAAAATAATTTACTTGCAAAATTTATAAACCTTTTATTTCTTGCTCATAGAAATTATCATGTGCTGATATAATCGGTCAGTTAAGAAAGTGCACGATGATAATTTAAAATAAATAAATCAATATTACCATTTACAAAGTGTTTACAATTATATGTAATGGGACCTTATTATATTCTCAAGAACATTCTACTAAAACTAATTACTTAACAAAATCATTTAACAAGAAATGCACTGTAATTACAATTCATCATCTATTTGCAGCTTTTAAGATCCTTAAGTCATTTGTTTTTAGAAAATCAACCGATAAAGGATTTTTTGAATCATGGTAGAATTTTAAATTAAACTTTACGTAGTGTTTATCATATGAATCAAGTGGTTTAGTTACATTTAAAAAGTATATACATTTTATTAAACATAAATGTTGAATAAATACTGGTCATTAAATTTTATCAAATTAATTCATTCATTTTTATTATTTTTTACAACTTTTAAATAAAACCACAGTTTCAAATATTTGCCTCAAAATATATATTTTTTATTTAAAAATAATTAGCTCTCAGTTTCCAAATGAAGTAATCTATAAATTAATAATATTATTCAAAAAAGGTCACATATCATTTCTCCATTTTATATTATATGTTAATGAGGTCAGTTAGAATATATTACAATTTTTTCGAATTTTTTTTAGAAAACATTTAATATTCTAATTATACCTTATGAGTTATTTTACAACACACATGGCTTGGTAAATATTGATTAACTAAAATAAAGACAAATTACTCACATGAACCGTCAAGTCATGAAATATATAAACATTCATTTCAGAATAATGGAAACATTGATATAATGGCCGACACACGTGTTGACGCATTCGTTGAAAGGAATGTGTCATAAATTAATATAGTAAATCCCTTTTAAATAAATAGTGATATGAAATATAAAATTACTGAGTTCCTATTTTATATATATATATGTAAAATAAAATATACATTAAATTAGTACTTTGCCATTTGTAACTAAAAATAATCTTCATTAAATTAAAGTTTCTATCTTATTGTATTTACTAGTACGTTTTACAAGAAGAATATTTACATCTTGTTGTTCTGTTGATATAGAAATAAACAATACCTTAAGAAGTAGTTTTATCCCATTAAAATGGAAAGATAATGGGTATACAATAATAAGAGAACAAATTGGGATGAACTATAACAGTGCACCAAAGTGAGATTTGAAATTCGATATTTGGTCACAATAAATATAGCCTTTTGCTAGTTGGAAATAATATCTACCGCACGCCGAGTTCTGAAATTTTGAAAAATTAGTAGCCCTTGTGCACGAACGTGTACACCTCAAATCCTAGATTTTAAAATTTGGATTAGTTAATAATTAATAAATTGGATCGGAAACAAAGAAAGCTAACAACCATTTCTCCCTGGCTGTGCCGTTTACTTCAGTTAGTAAAATATAAAATGGTCTACATGACAATTAGCTACCATAATATTCTAACTATATTTATTAATATCACGAATAGAAAATTTATATATACATATATATACATATATGTGATACGTGCCTACGAATTTACTTTTAAATAAGTTTTTAAAGTACAGAGTGCCTTTATCTTCATTTTTGTTTGGCTCTGTCGAAAATTACATAAAAGTGTAGCCAGCTACATAAGCACAATATACAAAGCTTCTTTACACAATCCAAGAGTTGAACCACTAAATAAACACCCACACACCCGTGGAATGGTGACTAAGATGTCAGTTTCATCTTTATTTGTTTACTGGATATGGGCATATCAAGATAATGAGTATTGTGTGTGTTTTATAAGTATATTAACTAAACTAGGTCCTATTTTCATAGGAAACATCTTCTCTGACAGCAAGAAAGATAATATATTTATTATCACGGGTGCATACGATAGCTAACCGGTCTCGTGGCATAGGGTGGGATGGAAACAATTAGACGATCTATGCCGAAGGAAGTGATGTGCAACGTGTTGTGGTTTGCCTAACGCTCGGTGGATCTCACCTGAGTTACATTGCCTTCATAAAGTGAAAAGGTTTAGTATGTAGTTTTCTTTCATTTAGCTAGTGAACACTTACTTTTAAATTAAAGTGTTAATTTTCAAGCTACTAATCGTCTAATTGTTTTGGTCCCTCCCTATATATTGGTTGGAGCCCCATGACTTCTGACCTAGAGGTCTCGGCTTTGATTTCCAGCTGATACCAGGGAATTTTATTGAAAGTGTGTAATAGTTCCCACGGTCACCAGGGTTTGGTTGATTAGGTTTGAGCTGGGTTAAGATAATCATTGGTTTTATCCTTCCATATTCACTTCCATCATTCTTCTCTCACTTTCATCGGGATATGGAAGAAGCCTCCATGAAAAGGACGTACGATTAATACAGTCAGGCATTACCTGGGCAACAGTACATTAATACGGCTAAGATTTCATCAAACTGAGCTAAATATCGATGTTTCCAAACACTAAATATTTCACTAAAATATTATTATAAATTTATTAAATTATTATTATAATATTATTATATTATTTTAAATTTATATAATATTATATATATAATATATTATATAATTATAATAATAATATATTATAATAATAATAATATTATTATATATATAATAATAATATTATAATATATATATAATATAATATAATATATATATATATAATATAATAATAATATTATTATATTATTATTATTATTATTATTATTATTATTATTATTTATATATATTGTATATTCACTTGTCATTTTCGCAAGATATTATCAATAAATTTGGAATACTACAGGGAAAAAATATATTAATTTTGGTCACAGTAGAATATGTTTAAATTATTGGTGATCGTGTGGTCTAAGACGTCACTCTCTCAATAAACTAGATTGCAAGAGAGGGGGATTTTGGGATTATAATTCTACTCAGGTGTACTGAGGGCACTTTTTTCTACATGTTTTACTATTGTTCCTCCCTCCAAGCAAATGTGACTTTTTTTTCTTTACTTCACTCATATACAGGGTGTTTCTAAACTCTCTGCCCAAACTTAAACCACAGCATCTGTGGGCATAAAAAACACAAAACTTGGTAAAAAATTGTCCGGAATTTTTTTAAATTACTAAATGTAGGTTGAAACGAGCAGCAATAGCGCTGGGAGTACCAGTACGTGTACAACAGGTTGCCTATCATTAGGCGGACAAAAGGCCCCAGCCGCTAGCAATTCTGTCTAAGGCACCGTTCTCCCTATGTCGGACCGACACTTTTATCGGGCCGATAAAATGTCGGAGGCGCTATTGACTATACTATTTATATGTAACTGTTAACATATATTCCGGCCCGATAAAAGTGTTGTGTCGGAAATTAATCGCTTGTAGGATTGTATTGTGCAGTTCACACTTGTGAAGACCATCAATGCCGACCACCCTCAGCAGTAATAGAGGCACACACGTAGATTTGTTTATTGTTAGAATTAATAGCCAAATCTATTATTTATGCTTTTAGTGAAGATTAATCCATATAGATATCATATTCTGAGAATTGAAAAATGAAACCTGGACACGGGAATCGAACCCGGGACCTTTGGCTTAGTGCGCCAAAGCTCTAACCACTGAACTATCCAGGATTAAAAATATGAGTGAAGAATGACCCTGGACACGGGACGAATCCTGGAAAGCTCAGTGGTTAGAGCATTGGCGTAGTAAGCCAAAGGTCCCGGGTTCGATTGACGTGCCCAGGTGTCATTTTTCAATTTTCAGAAGTTGTTTATAGTTGTTAGCTTGTTATCATGGAGTTTGAAATAAATACCGAAGTTCTAATCCTAATTGTTTGAAATGTTCTTAGATAAAATATTTTAGAAAGGATTTGGTTCACCCAATATTTTCTTTCTTTCACTTGCTTCCGCCTTTAGCTATCAAAGTACCACATCACAACCAGCTCTTCGTCGTAATCCATCGCAGCCACGGATTCGACTGTACTAGACTGAGTTGACAACAGTTATGAACAGAGGACTCCAACAACTGGTACCCGGCAAAATTGTCAGTCCGACATAGTGGGAACGGACCCTAAGTGCTGTTGCACACGTACCGATAATATCGGTGTCGGTGCCGGCGTCGATATCGGTGGTAGTGAGATTCCATGTAATCTTATGGCCTTGTTGCACACGATGCCGACACGACAGCATTATCGTGACGACTACCGACATGTCGGAGCCATGTCGGCGGTCCCCTCGATAAATACGCCGATATCAGTGCGCAGAACAGTTGGCCACTAGTCTGCAGCTGTCATCTTGCACTGTTTGGTTTTTTCTTTCATGAGGTTAGGTGCTTGCGCGTTCGTTTCCTCTGTTCTACTTTTGAGTAAAATGTCTAGTAAATTCAAGTATGCCATAGTGACCTTAATTGAATTAGTGGAGAGCAGAGTGTGTTTATGGGACAAAACAAGTGAGGAATTCAAGGACCGGGAGGTGAAAAACAAACTTTGGCTTGAAGTGTATTCCTTCTTGGAGCCTAATTTCTTACAACTAGACATAAAGGAGCAAATAAAAGTTAGTAAGTGTTTAGAGTCCTTGCGGCTACTATAGGATGCACCCAAAATTCTCTTCCTCTCCGGTTACGACGTTGCCTCCTCCGGAGATGAATCAAACACAACGAAAGAAACCTCCTATTCCACATGGGAGCCATGGTGATTGCTCCCCACCATCCACAAAACTGCCTGTACCTCTCAAGCACCGATAGCGATAGTGTCGGTGTGTGTGCAACAACCCTAAGTGTGAGCCAACGACAAATCCAACGGACGGAGAATGTTGTGATCAGGTCGGGGAGGTAGTTTTTAAAACCTGCCGTTATGTTTACACCTGACGATATGCAACCTTTTGTACACATATTTATTTATAAGCTGCGTATTCCAAGCGTTGCTCCGTCTAACTTAAACTTTGATTTAGTAATACGAAATAACTTTATCCAGACAATTTTACACTAAGTGCACAAATATTCAGTGGTTTAATTGGGCATAGAGTTTAGAAACACCCTGCATAACCTATTTGTGTAAATAAGCAGATAGCATGAACGGTTAATAAGACGCTATGTTTAGTAAATCTAACTACAATTTAAATAACCTTTATGACAAAAAAACTAAGTATTACCGTTTTGAACACTCACTGAAAAAAAAAAGGGAAACTCTGTTTTTCACTGTGCTGTACATCCACTCTATCTTGAAACATTAGAAGTCTCTGATAAAAGAATTTGATCGAGTTCAGCCATTGATTACCTCAACCTCTGGGGCTATGAACTTCAGAAGTATCACAAAAAGTCACAGAAATACGTAGGGGACTTAATCCACAAATCTGAAGGACGAGTATATGAGAAACAGTTAGAAACAGACAAAACACAACAGCTGCTGTTACAGCCACTTACAAACGTCTGTTGGTCAAAAGGGGCAGTTGAAATGGGAGCGTGAAGAAGAAAACTTCATTATCTAGTTTTTACTGGCCAGTTAAAACAGCGGTGCCACTGTGTATATAGTGGGTGATACTATCCAGAAGAAAGAAAGTAACTTTTTAAGGGTGAAAAGAGGATAATAGGATATAATATCGAGTATCTAGGGGAAAAGTTAAATAAAGTTACCAAGAAAATTATAAATATATTCAAAATACTTTACTACAGCTAGACTAAATATATATATAAATATTTATTTATATTAAAACCGCGTCTTATTAGCCATTAGAATGTGTAAGGGATGAATAAAGTTGAATCTGGAGGAGATGTACCCACATTTGTGTCAAGGGGGAGTGGAAATACACATAGGAAAAACCTGCCTACTTACACCCGACTAGGGTTATAGCCCCAAAATTCCCGTCATATGTAGTCAAGTATATTGCAAGAATGACACCTGAGACCATTCATTCACCGTAGTGGGATAGTATTTATTAAATATTAGACTTTTATTATCTTTACATATAACATAACATTCATGTATCACAATATTTTCTAGGAAGTCATTCTCGCAATAGACTAGACTACCAGTGACCAGAAGATCGAACTTTTAAACTTGGCACCCGCCTTGGTGGCGTAGTTGGCTAACACGCTAGTCGTGTTGAGCTCGACCGCCGAGGACGGGGAGATCGAGGTTCGAATCTCGGTCGGGTGAACTGGGGGTGGTTTTTCCTAAATGGTTTTCCACTCTCACTCCACGCAAATGCGGGTTCACTTCCTCTAAATGCAACCCTCCCAATTCCTAATCCATTAGCGTAATTAGTACTTAAGCGTATAACCCGAACGGGTAGTAAGACGCGGTGCTAAATAATAATAATAATAATTTTAAACCTGGCCTAGTTCATCATGTGAATCATAATTTTAGTTTTCCGTTACTTTACCAAACTAATACGAGTGCACTTCCATTAAAACAATTTCCCTCATTCTTAACCCTTAAATTGGGACATTAATAACAATGGTAATAAATGTAATAGTTTAAAATAATCCTCTTTTAATTTTAAGGTTGGCCGTCAGAATAATATTTCTGTCACATGACTTAGGCCTATTTAATTTATTTATTGGCTCATTATCAAGTCACCTAAAAAGTTTTAACGTGTTCCAATTTATTTAAAACGAGCCATTTAAAGGGATAAAGATAATTAATGGTTCTATATCATCATTAATGAAAATGTGTATATTAAAGAAATAATATTTATGTTTAATTTAATAAAATAATTATACATTTTTTCTTCGTGTTGATCTCATTTAAAATTGTAGTCACATAATTTTCTGTAAACTAAAAGTTCGAGATAGTTATGGTCTTATAAACGTTGTTACATGAGCAAGATTTATATTACAAAATATAAGGATGTTTAATAAATTAAATTACTATACATGTTCGTATAAATATGTAGGCCAACATAAGTTGTTTATTATTTGGTTTGCTATAAACTTAAATTTTATTATATATGGTTGTGTTGAGAAGTAAAAAAAAAAAAGTGTAGATCTAGGATCAACTTGTTGAGCTTATATTCTCATCTCGACTATTAAAGTTTTTATCGTGAAACCTCTAAAGACATTCTTCTCCATTACATTAGATTCTTATATAAAGGCCGTCTTAAGGAAATGGCTCTAGTTTATTTTAAAACTACGTAATTAAGTGCTTACTAAGCCCTTTACGGAAGCTAATACGTCTAAAGTGCTATGATTATAAAATGAAAGTAGTTTTTGAAATAAAATTTATTTTAAAACATTATTCATATATAAACTTGTTAAGTTTCAATATATTCCTAATAAGTAGTTGCTGTCCATAATATAGCATCGCATCAAATTAGAGAAATTAAGGGTTATCTAAAAGTACACTTATTTTTTATACCAAAATAAGTTTAATGGGCTATCAAAAAAATACCAAAATGCAATTATTGTTCACATTTCATGAGCCGTTAAGGTTATATTATTATGAAATGAGTTTCTCTTCTAGTTTCATAGGTGCAATTGAGGTGCGCATTAATGGGAAAGCGTGGCCGTTGGGTCAGAGGTCAATTTTTAAAACTATTTTTAGCAACATATATTACTACCCGTTTGGCCTATACACCTATGTACTAATTTACCTAATTTGTTAGTAATTTGGTTGAATTTAAAAGAAGTGTACCCAAATTGGCGTGTGAAAATCAACTCTCAATACACTGAACCCAGATCAAACTCCAATCTCCCTGTCATCGGCAGTCTAGTTTATTGTGAAAGTGACGCCTTGGACCATGTGGCCTGTAACGCAGGTGGTTGTCAAATTATAAACATATTTTTCAGCACGAATTGGAATCCGATCAAAGTCTACAAAATTTGTGGTTGATCAATTCAACCAAGAGGATAGGCAACTACTAGTATAAGATAATGTATCATCAATTTACTCTGTAAGGTAGTAAGCTTACCTTACATTGTTACACTATGGTGTAGCTTATAATAAAGGGGCATAGTGAAATTTGTCAAGGTAAGTGTAAACGGAATGTACCACCACTCTAACTTTTATGTGATGAAGAAGTTACAATTCCTAGTTGGTAACTTTTGTTGGCTGTGACTTTGATATCTTTGTGTTTGGTTTTTAAGGTGAATTTAACATGAAATCTTTGCGATCCAATACTCGGCGAACGCACGACTCAACCTCCAGGCACTTTTTGCATAGCTGCTATTGGCGTTCGCATCCTCGTGGGGGGTCGTCTAAGGTGGAGGTTGAACTTGAAAGGGGTAAGGGAGACTCCGCGGGGGGGTTGGATAGCTGGGTAACCCGCGGGGTGCCATTAGTGTGAGTTGGAAGAGAATAGAAACGACGTTGAGTGGAACTTCAAGGAAAGAGGAAGGAAAAAGGAATCCACGACCGCAACTAAGCGATATGACATCTGTTTAGGAACTTGGAGAGATATATTGTGGAGAGCTTCCTGAACGTAGATAATTTAATTTAAATAAGACAACCTTATTTTTTTTTATCACGTCTAGTGATTACTGGCTTCTACTTACTAGCACGAGAGATCTTTGGCACTTTCAAGTTTAAAATTTTTGAGCATTTAAGTAATACAACCCACCTATTTTTTTTATAAGTCGTAAATCCAAATTAGGATGACCTGCTTCTGTGGCTGCATGGTCTAGAGCATCACTCAGGAAATAGACCATACTGCTAATGACGGGAAGATTGAGGTTCGAATCCCAGTCAGGTGCAGTGAAGATAGTTTTTCCTAATTGGTTTTACGCTATACCTCCATGCAAATGCGAATACATTTCCCATAATTTCAACATTCCTATTTCCCAAATTACTAGCTTAATTATTACATATGCGTATAGCCTTAACATAATGTAAGACGTGATGGTAAAAAAATATTAAAAAATGGTATCATTAGTTGGCCAAGTGACAAGAAAATACATTTGAACTTATTTTCTTTTCGATACTTTCTGCCTGTTTAGGAAATCAGGAACTTATATTCATTTATAAACATGCTGTGGTATATGTATTTACCTGTAAGGAATATCACAAATAGCACACCCAATGGGGACTATAAATACGAACCCGATGTTCCAAGACAGTTGATTTTGTCATCTTTTGCGATTTTGGACATTTAGGTAATATTTTATTGGTTTGAATGTTTTTTGTGTAATTTAAAAATACTTTTTATTAATTTTTAGTTATCTTTGAAAGTGTATTAAACATTTATGTTGAATAAGAATACTTTTAAATTCTATTTATGTTTTTAAAATGCATAAATAGTCCTACATGATTTTTTTATTCACACATATGTCTAAATGCTAAGCTAATGAAGGCAATGAATTCTGTATCCTCTTTACTTGAATGGTCATAAACTATTCATACCTCTTCAGACACTGCAACAAAGATAGAGAGGGTTGCGTTAAAAAGGGGTAATTAATATTTCTTAATCAATTATTTATAAATCAATGTTATATTAATTAATTATCAGTATGCGAGAGTTTGGTTATTACAGGTTTATTAATCGCATTACATATTTTATTTTTAAATTTGTAAAGTGCTTGTTTAATTTATTCACGTGGATTCATTACGAGTTTATGTCTAAATTTGTATATATTCTTTTAGGATTTGAAGCAGTTTTTTTAGAATCTTTTGTTTATATATAGGTTATTTTTAGATCTTTTTTAGATGACCGAAGTCCGGGCCATGCTGATAACCCAATTGTAGCTCACTGGCGCAATGCCAACGTGGCCGGTTTGAAGTTAATTGTTTTGTTACGACCATGGTAATAATATCAGTACAGAACCTATATATGTTTTGAGATGAATTAGAACTAAAACTGATGGCTCGCGTTCTGCAAAAGCGCTTAAGGTCATTTACGGATTTTGATCAATAAGACAATTAAGCAATTATAAACTTTTTTCGTTCAAGATATAAAATATTTCACATTATAAGTAATAATATTGTTTCACAGTCTTTTATAGTTGTTCCCTGTGGTTTGGGGTTAAAGTGCTCGCCTCAGAATACGATGTTCATGAGCTAGAGCCGATTTGGGGTTGACAGATTTTTCTTGAGTGATAAAGCCATCGGCCCCATGTATATTGTGGCATTTAAAATAACCCTGAAAAGTAAGTGAAAAAACCTTTTTCCTGCAAAATTAGTAAGCCCTTTTACTCACGTTCGTAGTAATTCAGTGTGGAAGGCAACAGAAAGCCACGCCATTTTCTCATCTCTCAACCAGATGGGATTTTTACCAGTTTGTTCAGGCATCTGTAAAGTAGTCAGGGTGTTTTGGCTTTTAGCTCTTGACTATTATATATATATTATATATATAGATATATATAATATATAAACAAGGATATATATTATATATATATCCTTGTTTATTTTCTTAATCTAAAATCATTCTTAAAAACTTAGATTAAATTGTTTAGGCAAGAGGCTTCCATGTGGTCATTATTTACAATTTCCAGTGACAGTTGACCAGTTTATACTTATTTTTTATCGATCCCCGCTTCCCCAAGGTTATTAGTTAATCATATATTATCACTGTCAGAATAAAACCTCCTGATTCTAGTGGAGTTTTATTTTATAAAGCTATGCCTATAGTCAATATTTGTGATTACTAAATTGTTTAGCTAAAATGATTAGTTATAAGAAAGTGTGGAGTTCTATGCTAATTAACCATGATCAAAGTTGTAGGCGTATATAACTTTGTCTAAAATTTTTACTATTAATTTTCACCCTTAAGCATCAGGCATACATTTTTTTGTTTCAATTTTAATCGCATCACGGAAGGGGAGTCTTAGAATACGTGAAATAGGGAAAATTGAGAGGGAGTTTGAGAGTAACGGCCAATCAGCGTCTTGGAATTACTCCTGGAGAAGTGAATGGGTGTGATGGAGCGTGTAGACGCTAATTCAACAGGACTATTGTTGGTAATTAACAAAGCAGAACAGACGTTTGTCGGTTTGGCTCTTCGGTTGTTGGTGTTTGATAACGTGAACTCATAATATTGGTAAATTACGACTGAAGAAAGGTCCACGGGGGTGGCTTTTCTAAAAAAAAATTTAAAAAATACATTACGATCACCGTAGGTAAATTATTTGTGTTACCTGCCCTAACCATGTGGCACGAGAATGTAACTCACGAAGCAGTTACCTATCAAGAGGAAGATTGTAACTGCCATGAAGCGCCAAGGTCGCTCTATTTACAGTTTATTTGTCGGATTCACAAGAAACGACAAGTTTCACAGCATTAACCAGCTGAAGGGTCGAGTGCATTCCCAGCTTCCGATGGATAGTGTAGCGGTGACGTGGCGATCCCTCCCCACCCCTTTCTATCACCGCACAGTTGTCTGGCGCAGCGCTTGAGTGTGGTTGCTAAACCAACCACTAGAGCTGCGCCACGCGAGGTGATTCATCATGCACCATGACACTCGTGATGTGGCTTGCTTGCAAGGTGCAAGGTGTGACCAGACCAAGGAAGGAGAATAGATACAATGTATATCAATAACTCTGTTCGGACAATAAACCATGATTTAAAGTGCAGAGTCTGTGTTTCTTAGTCAGTGGGTCGCAAGGTTGGGCTTGACTTAACAACAAATCCAATATTAAAGAGTAAGCTTAGAGAGAGTCTCTTCAAGTTTGAATAGAATCCACATCAAGCCTACCTTTAGGTTTCTTACTTAAGAAGAAGAAGTATTGATAATATCTATCAAAATCTAAAGCTGCAGATCACTAGAATTTTGGTGTAAATCTATGAAAATTATTTTAAAAGCTGTCGTAATTATCAAAAGGTGTTTTTATATCGAAATAAAATTGTATATCAATCCCAAATCACAACATTCATCAAGGTACATACTCAATGGTCAAATAGTTTAATCTCCGAAATTAAAAAAATATATATATATTTAAGCTAATTTTAAAACATTTTCTGAATGTTCTGTAAAATAAGTAAATTCTGGAATAAGTGTTTAACTCCATATTTTCTCTCCGTATATTTACAATAAAGGGTAAAAGATGAAGACAATAGTATTTTTATGGAAATGTACCAGAATTTTCCTTTGGAGATTAGTGAGAGATTAGAGAGAAAAAAGACCTCACTACATCAGACCGGGATTAGAATCCTGATGTACCCGTCACCATAAAACCAAACCAAACGAGACTGATGGCTTTTTCCGCGTGCCCACCGATGCGGATAGTATATAAAGGGGTAGGTAAAAAACCTACAAAGTAAATCGGAGATAAATTTTTTGGGCCAGAAAGTAACACATGCCAGTAATCTATCCAAGACGACTTCCTTTATCCTGTTGCCCTTCATCGATTTAACACTCGCCTCTTTTTTTTTCTTGTTGTTTACATGAGATCTATGATGCCGGCAACGAGATTGTACAAAGAAAAGAAGAATAAAAGTTGAGTTAGAAATCATGGCACTACAATACTAACAACTTAAACCTGACCATTTTAAAACAAACTGATCAACAGGATGGAGTAAAACGACTTATATACTGAGAAGATATATTGATACATAGAGATGCTATTTGAAACAGCTTGTTATAATTTTAATTTCATATTTTTCGTATACAGTATATTTATTTAAATTTAATCACTCATCTTTTTAGACTGATTAAATTACATTCATATTTGATATTACACAATAATTAACTAAAAATTTTGCTCTATTATTAACATACTAATTTATTCATAACCCTGCACCACTCACCCAATGGCTTCAATCATGGCTTATAGCCAAATATTAAAAAAAATTGCCATGGACGCTCTTTATGAGCTTTCACTAATCAGGACTGTCATCCCAGAATTTTCTAACTATGATTTCTCTATGTGGAGCTTTCCCAAGAGATGCTTGTGATACGAGTATTCTTACCATTATTGTAAAAGGAATGTCCATTGTTCACCAAAAACAGAATAACTGTTCATAATATTTAATAAATTAGTGGAATTTGGCAGAACCAACCTTAATCTTGTAATAAGGACACAGCATCATAACTTACTTGAAATATTTACAAATGATTGTTACATATTGTTCTTGATACATATTTATATGTATGGTCTAGAGCCAGTTGTTACTTTTAAATATCTATTCTCGATCTCACATATGTCTCTGACAAACATGAAAGTGGCAGTGGTATGAACCATAATAATAATAACAACATAAAATATACAACCAGTCTCTGTGATGAATGGAGTGAGGGTGTCGCTTGTAGGGTCAGTTGGTTGATTCATTTCTGTGGGCTCGTCAGACTTATGTGCAATAGTACCTCCTAGCTCAGTAAGGAAAGCATCGAGAATTTACCTCACCCCTCATTTCCCTATTACGTCTCTTCAGTGCTGCCAAGGCCTTACAGCTGACGCTGGGACTGTTGAGGATCCAACTAACCCTTGAGTACATATATATACCTTAAAATTATCCTACCCATATTTACGCAGAAATTAAATTATTAAATGAATATTTTTGACAAGTATGAGTTCCTCCCCCATTTATATAATTGAAATGTCTTAACATTGTTGAAGTAGAAGGAGCTGAAGGGGAAAAGGAAGTGGATTGAAGTGTCCTTCAAAGGAATCTGACAAAATAGTTAACGTTCTAGAAGCATTTATTTGGAATTTAGTTCATAGTCATTTCGCTAGTTTTTTTTACAAGTGGTATTTAAAGTACTTTTTGATGACTGACTTATTAGGTCAGACTTATACCAGTGGACACGCGGGCTCGATAATGGGGTCATATAGTATTGTTTACAAGGTGTTTGGGAGATCTGGGTTCTAATCCCTGCTGTTTGTGATGATAATGTTTTTCCTAAATGGTTTACCACTTTCCCTCTACCAAAATTCGGAATTTTTTTTTAGTACTGCCTTCCTCGTCCTTACATTATTGATGTTATTAAATCCATCAGGGTCTAATGGATATTAAGAGGCTGAGACAAACAAAAATTCACGTTTTATAATCGTCATTTCATCAAAGTGAAAAATAAGGGAAAATAAAATCACCTCTATCAAATGTGTTGCCCATAACGTGTAATCGAACGGCTACATACTAAAAGCATACAAGCTGAATTTATATACCTGCTTTCAGTACGTAGCCGTATATTGGGGTATATTAGAAGTGCACAAGGTAAATACATAAAAGAGCCACAATTGTTTGTGTTAACTGAGCCCCATACAGAAACACAGCCTGTTGATATTGGACTAACCTAACCTAGCCTTGATCCAAATAATGAACATTTAGTAACATTAATTGACGATTATATTTTGGAGAAGTAAATTCAAAATGATATCTCATTACCACTATCAGTGTGGGAACAAGATATTTGATACGTTCCCACGTTATGAAATTATATTTTCCCTGTGCCCTTTTGATCCATATCTTCTTGCCTTTTTGATATTAAATTTCTCTCTCTTGTATCCTTTGGATTTTCTCATGAATCAAACAAATGACCCTTAACTTGATCTTGATTGATATAAAGAAGTGTAAAACCAGTTTATTATCGATTTTATTATTTATTTTGAATCCTCGAGCATTCATATTCTTTCAATTGTCTCGGAATGTCTATCTTTTAGTTTATGGACTATTTGGTACATCACTTTTACTATTTAAAAATAATATTTATGTAACTGTGTAACCTTGTTACAACATATAAACACTAAGAGGTTGTCTCACTCACCAACCTGGCCCCAGTTGACCCGTCTCAACAAAACTATAACTCCACAAAACTTCCTAACATTAGACTGAAGCGAGGTCCGAGGTTCATCTATCGACATCAGTGCTGGCTTAGCCTACAGGAAAAAAAGAAGAGTGATATGCCCGAGCTCACTGCGCTCTATTGGCCGCACTCAGACAACTCGTAGAACTGTTATTCCGCACGCATCTGGAGACGTGTAGCATGTTATAGTATGTTCTCAACGCATGGTTGCCCCCACCACTCTCTACCGCGTGTTTCTCCCGTGCCTCGAGAGCACGTAGCGTATTTTTAAGGTATATAATGATGGTTTGTCTGTGATGTAGACACATATTACTTACTGGCTATAAGGTGAGCGACATTGTCAGAGGTTGATTTAAACTTTAGGTTATTCAAAATTCCTTTCTGGCTTAAAATGTTCTATTATACTCAAAATTATTGTTCTGGCCTAGTAAAAATTAAAAATTAATAATTATTGGCACTAAATGGACTTAATAAATTTTGGGCTCTTGAAGCCATTATTATATTTAATATATTTTGGTGGTTATTTCAAACCGTTTGTTAAGCTTTATTATGATCCCTATAGGGGATTTTTGGATCCTGTGTCTTATTTTGAAACTTTTATTATCCGCTTAAGGGATGGGTTTTTTACCCTTTAGGTACCACCAATTGGGACGGTCATCATTTGCCAGCTTTTCTTATTTTAATTTTTTTTAGGGAATTATATTCATATTGTTATTTATAAAGAGACTATTTATCATTGTTGAACATGTTTAATTTTATGAGTTGTTAGTCGAAGTAGGGGCCACCAGTCAGTGAGATTTTACAGCAGTCTTGACTTTATTAACTAATGTTTGTTCAAGCCGCTAGGTCGTGTAGTTTTCAATATCATGGCCTTTGTGAATTGATGGTAATACGTCTAATGTTATAATATTCTGTTGGGAGGAAATTGGTTAAATGGGATGATATTGTTATTTTTTGACCTTTGAGAACTATCAATAAGGATAACTTAACTCTCATTTTGATTGGCTGGATCACCTTTCTAATTGATCTTTCATACCTTGATCTTTCATTCGATATTTAATTTGTTGTTATGACAAGAATAATTGAGATTAATATGGTCAATTTAGTATAGATTATTTATGTGTTTTGAGTTGCCATTTATGGGCGAGAGTTTTGTATCACGTCGGAAGTTACCTTTTACCACTTGTCTCAGAGTGTATAATGCCTTTTGGGCTTTGGCTAATTTATGAGGCTCATCCAACCAGTTTTCGCCAATTAAATGAATGTTTGTCTCTAATAAATTTCCAGCGTCTAACAATTTTGTTGTCTCACTCTCTCATTGAGTTGTATGTGATTTTTATCTGGATAAGATAAATCTCTTGTTACCATCCCCGACTATTATTTCTGAATGGTGATAAATGGTGGGTAGGGGAGGAGTTTACAACTGATGAATAATTGAAGTACTTTTTTTTAATTTTGAAACATTTAATTGATCTATTAAACGTGCACTTTCTAGGCCGACTGATTATATCATAACAAAGTTTATAAATTAACTTACATCTAGAAAAGACGCAGCACCCAACCAACAGTTCACCAATGATAATTTTTCTGTCCATGCCAGGAATTGAATTCGGAACCATTAACTCAGTAGAAAGACACGCTACTGACTGGGCTAAGGTATAGGATTTCATAAATGATCATATCAATGTTTTTTGGTTCAGAAATGCCAACGATATCCTCAATGTATGGTCTGTTTCTTATGGGTTTGGCTGTCAAATAAAAAACCTTCCTTCTTTCTCTACCTGGAGGCGGCAGAATGGGCTCACACAAGATTAAATCATGCACGTCACGTACTAGAAGAATCCACCACGTGGGCTATGCCAACTGGTTCGTTAGCCAATAAAATTGCCATCCGCCGTGCCGCATTTTAAAAGTGAACCCTACACATAGGAAAGCCTGTTATATATACGAGACTTGGTTTATATTCTTAATGATGATGCTACGCATTCCCATCCCCCTTCCCCCATTTTTTTCCCAGGTACGAAATTATACACCAGATTCGAAATCGTTAGTGGCATTTTAAAACGGTAAATTGAAGATTTTCTCTTGGAAATTTTCGTTGGCGAAGATAATACAACATTTTTCAGAGGTAAAATCACGAAAGAAAAGATATTTCCAATCTTTCAATTCAACGTTAGTTTTAAAATTTTTGGCTAATTTTGGTTTAAGTAATCAGAAAGTTCTCTATCAAGTACAAATTAATAGGATGATAAAGTTTAATAATGTTATATAGTAGGCATTATCTTCATTCTTATCATTTGCTAGAGATATATAATTGTATATAATAATAGCAAGTGTAAGCCATACAATATTTTCAAAGAAATAATAAAATAAAAATAATGTTTGAGTAAGATCTATATTATTAATGTATTTATAATGAGAACTTGATTTAATCCAGTGAGTTTAATATACATTTATTTTAAATACTATTTAACGGGTGGATATATATATTATTTTTCCTACACCTTGATTAAATTATACACTAAATATAATTCTTATAATATTTAGCACTGCGTCTTACTACCCGTTCGGGTTATACGCTTAAGTACTAATTACACTAATGGATTAGGAATTGAGAGGGTTGAACTTAGAGGAAGTGAACCTGCCTTTGCGTGGAGGGAGAGTGGAAAACCATTTAGGAAAAACCACCCCCAGTTCACCCGACCGAGATTAGAACCTCGATCTCCCCGTCCTCTGCGGTCGAGCTCAACACGACTAGCGTGTTAGCCAACTACGCCACCAAGGCGGGTTATACACTAAAAGACCAAGGGTTTATTATTTTCACATTTTCATATATATTATACTAATATCTCAATTTACTTTCGGTATATGTTTCTAAAGTTTATTTAGAAAAATACAAATGATAAAAAAGTTAATCTTTCATAGTATAAAGTATTTATCCTCACGGCCTCACAACTCCGTTTGTTTTGGTCCCGTATTTACATGTTTATGTGTTGAAAGCTACTTTAAATGTTTTCTATTCAAAAGGGTAAATATATCAAAAGGTGACCAAATTTAAATTGATAATATAACTAAAAATGTTAAATCTATGTTTAGAATTAATGTGTCTATGATTCAAAATTTTTAAGAAAAATTGATTAAATATAAACTACAGTTCAATTTTCATAAAACACTAACATTTAACTTTGTGGTCAAAATTGATAATATTTTACCATATCATTAGTATTTTTAATAGTAAATAATAATATATATAAAAAAATGGAATATGAATATCCAATGACTTGTTATATAAGCATATTAAAATAGAACTAATATATTTTTCTATGTGGGATAAAGAAAGCTTTACCTATGAGAATTATACCGTACAATGATGGAGAAACAATGTCAATTAATGATATATCAATTTTAGATCGTATCTGTATCTAAGTCATTCAAATAGCTCTGGTGTATCCCTACACAAGTTCTAATAGGTACTTACATATCTAAGAATAATTTTAATACAAAACCTACAACGTATAAACCCTTTGATTCTACTCTGAATTAAATTGAACCAGCAGCTTTGACAGGATTCATAGATGTAGCAAGCAATTTTTTCGGAAACAATAAAGGAGACAACTACCAGAAAATCGTTGGATAACATCTTCAGTCCATATAAAATAAATGTATGATGTATTTTGTTTGAACTTTTTCCCCATAAAATCTTGAAGTTAGTGACGAACATGAAGAACGCTTTCACCAAGACTTTGCTGTTGTGAAAAGACTGTTCCAAGAAAATAGGATTGTTAAAATTCTGACAGATTACTGTTGGAGTATTATCAGGAATATGCCTAAGACTATTTACAAATGTAAGTCATCGGCCGGTTTAAAAAATAAATAAGTTCATATTTACTATAAAGCAATATTTGTTTTATATGTGAATATTACATAACATTTATTGAATTATGTATTTCTTTCTAACCGAGGGTAATATAAATATTCCGAAGAAATATCTGTAAACAACATAAAAAAATAGTTCAAAATGACCTTTCATACACAAGGTAACAATTTTTCAATATTGTATTTCAGTTTTATTTTCACTACCTCAAGATTTGTTTTATTAAAACTACTTACTCCTCTTATATGTATTTTATGGACAATACAATTTAAATTAAACCCACTCTAATGGGTGCCTATAATTCATAGTAATGAGAATAAATTCCCCCTTTATTGGGTAATCAGCTTAGGAGTAATACAATAAGTAATCAATTTAATGGTGTTTTTTATTTGCCATAAAATAATTAATTAGTAGAGTAAGGAGTGGATTTAAATCTCTCGTTCGTTGATTGCTGAGGCTTTTAAAGACCTCTGAATACCCCCATACTTGAACCTAAACGATGCCATACTTATGCTAAGAGGATCAAAATACATACTCATTTGAACAAAAGCTCACGGTAATATAATGTTTATCTTCTGTTTTGTTTTCAATCCAAATACTCAGGTATTATCAAACTATTGTTATCATCCAGTTTAAACATTATAGGGTATACTCCGTGTATATATATATATATATGTAAATTTCTTGTACACATATAAATCAAAACGTTATAAGTAGATTTATATGATCTACAACACATTATCGAGATAATTTTTTTTGGTCACAATTATTTACCATTCTTAAAATGTTCATTGCAACACAGCTTCCCAAGATGTGGCAAAGAATCTTCACATATGTATCTGCTTTCTTGTTTCCTTAAATAACATAACTAAGTTTTTACTAATATAATATAATATAATGGCGAATATATCACATGCTAGCTCAACTCAACATGTTGGTTTTAGGTTCATTTAGGTCAAATACATATTCTGTTGACAAAAATTGTCTAATATATTTTTCTTAGTTTATTTGTACATCTCAACACTATGTGTATATTAATCCAAACAGTTTATCTCTGAGTGAGTAAATTATCTAAAATCTTAGGTGGAGTAGTTTGTTTTGAAGTTATTTTTATTATGAAGGGAAATAATTTATTTCTATATTACGCGATATTTTACTAACACTTTGAATTTATAATTTTAACACACTGTAGTGAGACTGACAAGAGTTAACAAGTAGGCCTAAATATTGAACCTTATCATCTAAAAGAGTATAATGAAGAGGATTTTCCAAAAGTCGCACAAAAATTAAATAGGAGAACGAATAGAGAGAGTGAATCATAAAGTAGAATAAAACAATACAAACCTACTCTTGGTTGTCTGCAAGACTCGGTCTTTTGAATCAACAAAACACTAAAATCCACATCAAACTTTGTCGGTTTCTATTAAAGGTGGTTGTTTTTAAAGTAGAACAAATTTAAAGTAGTGTAGTATTAAAAAAATTTCGTAAAATGTATTAAAATAATGATTTATATTTTCGTTTTGTTATTTATAGTATAATTCGATAAAATAATATTATATTATATAAATCTAACCAACCAGTCAAGAGATTCAAAATTATATATGACTAACTGTATTTATAAATAAATTGAAGAATAGAATATTAAATACGTTAATATTGGTCTACATTGAAATTTGCCGCTGACCATTTAAATGGGTGGTTTTAATCACAAGAATCCTCTAGGGTTTGGCGTCAATCTAAATGTCAAATATTTGTGAACGTAAAATGACATTTGATGAAAATAAGCTTATTTTCAAATTTATTTGCTTGGAAAAAAAGCTATTAGCAACTTATTTAAAAAATAAAAATGAAAATCATCTGTGGAAAAACTTTTCTTCAAACTATGAGATATTGAATGTCATATGGGTCTAAAGTCTTGTACAACGTATTCATAACTGAGAGCTGCAACTAACTATATAAAATTTGTTTAGCGTAGGAATTTTTTTCTAAAAGGCCTTTTTACCCTACCAGAAATCTATTGTATATTAGGATATTGGTAGGAAAAAAGACCTTTCAGAGAGTAATTCCTACCGTGAATGGAGTTTACGTGCACATAAAGTGTAGATAATATAGAACCAACAACGTGTTTTTTTTCCTTACTAGAAATGGTTTTAGAACCGACTTAGCAACCTTGTTAATGAGTTAGAAATATTTTTCAAGAGCCTCCCCTCTTGTCTGGACCGCATTGTTACAGCGGTCATTTGGAAATCTATAATCCTGCGTTTGTTGCATAGGATAGAAAGGGGGAATGTTGAGGTTGTTAGAGTAGTGATACAATTGGTTACTCTGCGGGACACTTTGAATAAGTGGCCAAATGGAATCCCTACTTAACTGCTACTAACAATAATGAGGCTCTTGTTACACGTCGATAAGTATTTAGAGAAGCCAGTCGTTGTGAACCACTTGTGTGAATCATGGAAACGTGACGTGTGATGGGTTACTATATTAATATTTTTAGACTCAATAAAATAAAACTGATGTGATTTAACAAAGATTTTTTAATTAAAATAATATATTGATGTTAGTTATTTATTGATCCCTTTACATTTATTTGCATATCATTACTAGAATTTTCCCATGAATCATGTCATCACCAACATAATTACGGTACTTATTTTACTCGGTAAAGGTTTATCAATTTTAGAATGTTATAAAAATATCGATTATAAATAAAGAAATGTGGTCAGTGTATCCATTCATCACCACACATAACATATATATTATTTATATTAGTAATAAGAGATATTACATATATTCTAGTATCTGCGATTAGAACGTACATGCATTCATTTATATTGTATTTTCGTTATTTAATGTGAAATAACCCATATTGGTGGGCATGCAGACTAAATGTCGGGTTCATCTACTATGGTTCGTTGAATAGGATATTTTCCCACTCTTCATGCAAATTTTGGTACATTTACTCTCAGTTATACCTTTATCGGATTACCTTGGTGGTCTTAAAGTAAAGTTCTCACCTCAGTACCCGATGTTCGTAGGTTCAAACCCAGCTGGAGTCAACGGATTTTTTTTTTGTTGAGCTATAAAACTCGATAGCGCAACATCCTTAGGAGAAGTAATGCCATTGGTCCAATATCGATTGTAGCATACGAAAAAACCCTGGAAGGTTTGTTAAAATACCTGTCCCGGGAAAATTGATAGGCTATTTCGCTCTTGCTTGTAGAAATTCAGTGTGGAGGGTAAGGGGGGAGCTACCACACATCCTGGACTTCTCTAATACATGGAATTTCCACCAGATGGTGCTGGCAGCACTAACCAGACGAGGGGTTGAGTAGATGCCCAGCTCCAAATGAGCAGAAATTACTTCACAACAACCCAATAATTGTACAGGGGTGTAGGAGGACTATGGAGCACTTGCCCAGTTCAATACATTTTTTGTTAGTATAAATAGTAGTAATACAACAATTAAACCAATTAAATATATGTTATGGTCACTACTAGTTGAATTGTAACGTAATATCTCACTAACCAGTTGCTTCACGTGTCAATCACTGTCAATAATTGATTTACATTTTCAACACATAATTTGACTAACAAAAACTAACAAAAAAAACGTAAATAAACGATTAACTTTTATGAGGTTTTTTTCTTTCTTATATTCTAAACAACTTTCAAATTTACTCTCAAATTATTACTATTATTATTATTAACACTGCGTCTTACTACTCGTTCGGATTATACGCGCTTACGCTAATGTGTAATGGTAGGGTGATTGGGAAATGAAATGGAGGACCTACAGTTTAAGTGTAATCCGAACCACGGTAGAGACTAGCATTACCAGCATTCACATGTTGTTATTAATATAACTCTCAAATTTTGAAGGATTATTTCGTCATAATTCTCGAAGGAGGACATTTCCAGGCCTGTCCCCATGAAAACACTCATTACGAAACTTCTGTCCACGTCGTACTCCTCACAAAATCCTGGCTGTGCCCCCCCCCCCCCTCAATCCTTGAAGAAAATCCTGGATCCGCTTCTGGTGTTGTTGATTTAAGAAGAGTTACCCTACTTGTTGTTGCCACAATAGCGTGGGTGACCTGTGGTGCTAGGGGTAAGGTGTCAGACTTCTGTGCTGAGGTCCTGGGGTTCAATCTCGGTCCCGGCACAGATTTATCGTTTGCCAAACCATTCCTTCACCTCTGACAAGATGTATTAATCACAACTTGTGAATGTGAGGAATGCCAGGCCTCCACCGTGGTTCGGATTCCACGTTTAAACTGTAGGTCCTCCATTTCATCTCGCAATCACCCTACCATTACACATTAGCGTAAGTGCGTATAACCCGAACGGTAGTAAGACTAGGTGCTAATAATAATAATAATATTTCTCCTATAGGCCATAAGCATAGTTTAAATTACGAGGGTTCAATTGCTCTACATATACATATATATAGTGACCCATGATTAGATATACTGGTCCATGAATTAGATCTATTTTCCTAAGTCCTTAATACATCGTTATATTTATGACACCCTAAACGGTATGATGTCGTTTAGAATCTCTTTATGGCAACAATCAGATCATCTAACATGTTTATTTTGACTAGTTGGGTCAGTGACTGGTTGCAGTCACGATTGCAGCCTTGTTTGTGTAGCATTTACGGTGAGCAACCTGTGGGAGCATTGCTAGATTGAAGTAGTGGCCCGCGAGGATAATATTTTCATTCGGCCCCATCAGGCGCCATATTTATCTTAGTGTTCAAAGATAGTTAGTACTGCTATTGTATGCCCTAGTATAGGGGTAGATGTATGAATTTACTATTGATTGCTCTGGCAGTACTCATTAGGAAATGACCGGCCATAGTAAATTACTGTGTGGATGCCTGATTGTTAGCCATCTATTATTTGTAAAATGGAAGCTCCTCTTGTATGACATTATTCTTTAGTTTTTCGTAACTCTTCTTGAGGGTTGATGCAATCAAGCTAGCTTAAATAATATTCCCTTAGTAACTCTAAAATATAGGATTTGATGGTATGTTCATTTTCAATTGTTTCACTATTTTTCATGATTAGACCTCTCAGGTATTAATCTGGTATTGGCCTGGCTAGATTGTTTTGTTTGTTTGTTTGTATATTGCCTTAAAAACTTAATTCCTCTTTCTACTGTTGCCGAGTTGTGGCAGACGCTTCATAGTTCGAGTAAGAGCCAAAATCCCTATTGCTAGCGTTATTCAACTAAACTAAATGTTCTATCTAACCTCTGTTGGCTCCTAGTGGACAGAGCAATATAATTAATTCATCCAACCTAATGTTTTCCACCTCCATAATGGAATACAGTTATAATTAATTAATTCAATTAAAATCTTGTCACTATATGTAATTCTATTTCTTTTTATTTACTTTTTAATAAACTTATTTGTTAAATTTATATATTTTGTGATGCATTTTACTTCCCTATTCTTCGTCATGTATAACTTATTTAAATATGTAATAGCAATCGTTTCTTGTTCTACGAGTTAGGAAAAGCAACGATGCAACTATGCCTGTTGATGAGGGAGTGATCGGGGTTTGAATCCCCGTTCAGTCTACTAAGGGAGGTTTTTACTAAATGTCTTTCCACTCTCCTTCCACTGCAAATGCGGTTAAATTACCTCTAAAATGCTATATCCCTACCAAATTATGGTAGTTATCATACAGTATAATTGCTTATAGTCTAAACAGGTGGTAAGACGTTGTGATAAATAAAACATGTTTGACTAATAAAATAAATTAATTACATAATTACTCTAATATATATACTAAATATATTTTATTTAACACCGTGTCTTAATAGGCATACGGGTTGTACGTATATTATTGTACTATAGTTACGCTAATGGTTTTAGATATTGATGAAGTTGAATTAATAGGAAGTCAACCTGCATTTTCTGGGAGGGGAGTGGAAAATCATTTAGTAAAAATCATCCTCAGTAAACCCGACCGAGATTCAAACCCATCATCAGCAGTCTAGTCTATAGCGAGACCAGCGCGTTAGACCACGTGGTAATGGCCATCATTGCTGGTACTATTCAGAATTAAATAATTATACCCTATAATTATTTTTCTGGATCAATATTGGACCACCCTGACCACAGGAAAGGGTTGTGCATAGGATATATTGATTGACATATTTATTTCACAGCAAATTAAACATTTGTTTGTGATAATGATGATAAAAATTTACCAAATGAAATACCTCATAAACAAATTATCTAGGGCTGTATAGCATAGTTTAAAACATCTTGACAAAACTCTTGAAGAAAACCTCTTTATCTTTTTTATTTTTCATACATCGCATCTTAATTCCTGTTCAGGCTATATGCGTAAGTACTAATTATGCTAATCAGGTTGGTCGCACTTAGAAGAGGTGTACCCACATTTGGGTGGAGGGAGACTGGAAAATAATTTAGGGAAAGACACCTTCAATAAACCCGGCCGGGACTCTAACCTCAATCTCCGTGTCATCGGCAGTCTAGTCTATTGAGAGTGACGTCTTAGACCATGCGGCCACTGGAAAAGGTAATCCTCTCTACTCTTTTTCACCCAGCTACGCTGTTGTGATAGGAAACACGAAGATGGAATGGAATTATTGTGTTAAACAGTTAGGAAGATGCTAGTTTCCGCCTGTAACTTTAGGTAGGTGTGTAAACCTCTGTTCTTCACTAATGAGGACTCATGTTCTGAAGCTGGAAGAGATGTTAGTCGTTCTAAAAGCTAAGTTGGTAGTGGGGATGGCGGGAACGGGTACGAACGATAACTAGGCGAGTGCCACCGAGGGGAAAAAAAAATATTGCAGCTTGTAGCGCCAGGATATTTCGAGAGATAAACACATAGAGGGAGAAACTAAGTTTCATCGGGATGGTTCATCCAACTTTCTTGGTAAATCTTATTTGGGGTATGTGGCTTTCAACTAATAGGAAGTAAGTTAAATTGAAAAGTATGGAGTTGTGGGTGTAGAAAAGTCTTACGTAAAACGTTTGAAATATTTTTTTTTAATATAGATTAAATGTAAGTTTTAATGAGTCGTGTCAGCGTCTATTAAGAAGATGTACAAACTGTGTACATAAGAATATTTAGTACACTCTAAGAGGATTTTCTTCCATTGCATGAAACATAACATTGTTGTGAGATTGCATTTGTTAGAGGAACGTAGAAACATTTCAACATTAACGCTGTTTATTTAAAATAATAATTTTTAGTAAAATTTACTGATGAGAACTCATATTTAAAATAATTTTAAATCACTTTTAAAAATTAAGAGTATAATTCCTTTCCTTAGCTTGACTTTTTTGAATACTCTACCGAAGAGACCTGTACATAAAAGCGCAAGCTAAAAGTGGGTACAAAATAGCGCAAACTATTGGGGTACAAAAGAAGGCAGGTACATAAGAGCGTGATTCTTATTTGCCATAAAATGTCGAGTGTCTATTTCCTTTCTTTTGTTTGTCTGCAGGAATATGGAGGCTAATGGAACTAACAGCTGTCCAACTTCAACCTTTGAAACCTTATTGTCCTCTAATCTAAGCTAAGCTAACCTAACCTAACCTAAGCTACCCTAAAAGCTCAGTGCCAGTAACTTGAAAGCCACGTTAAGGCTGCTTGCGCGATCTGTACAATTGCTACCCAGTTAAACGCATACCCCTTGTGCTGTTCTGGAGAAGAAAGAGGACACTATAAGGTCACGAAACACTTGCGCTATCTGTACAACTGTACACTTGCGCTGTTTAGTGCCTGCTCTATTTTGGGACCACGAGGCTGCGCTGTTAAGTACCTGCGCTGTTTTGTATTCGTGCTCTATAGGGCCCCAACCAATATTTATTGGGGATTTATGTACTCCCTAATAGTTGATAAACAAACTATTTTATTAAATTAGTTTAGTAGAAGAAAATTAAATTAAAATGAAAATATTATGCTAATTATAATGAAATAACTATAATTATATTTTTATTTTATGTGAAGGCCTAAGACTTTTTTCCTATTCAGGCTATCTATTTTTTTACTATTTGTATAGGAATGAGAAAAAGTTAATTTTGATGAAATGTACCCTATTTGCGGGAAAATAATATTGTGTGATCTAACCAGGATTTAGACACAGTACTACATATCAACTACAATTCTATAATATATTACGAGGTTGACGCCATTGACGCCATAAACATTACAACCAACAATGTGGTTAAGAGTGCTGTAACCTACTACCAAAAAAAATCTTCTAATATTTTACATCCCTGTTTCGGTATATTTTTTTATCTTACAAACACATCCTAGAATTAGTATGATCTGTTTGAGATATTAGATTACAAGTTGTATAAATTTGGGATCAAATCAATTTACTATATTATAGTTATAAACATTCAAAATATGAGATTAACTCCTCTTTTCTCATACACTTCCTCATAAAGAAATCAATTTTCTATACTACATCAAACTGCTAAAGCTAAAGATAAGAAATTCACTTTTCACTGTACTAATTTTAGAATACTTTTTGTATAATTTTCATTGATCCATACTAAAGCATAACTTAAAAATAGAGCCTATACTATCTTCCAAAGAAATTTAAAAAAATACATGATTACAACTAGTTGAGCTAAAAGCAGCCATAAATTAGTTGTTAGTTCTTAAGGCGGCGGTCAGTAAATAGTTATCAATTGTTATTAGGCCGCACAGCTAAAAATATAATGGCCAGTGTCATTTACTAGAACTACTTCTCTTATTTGTCCAAGCTTATACTCCCTTTCGCCCTTCACCTAAGAACACCCTTTTTCAGGCTAACATTTAAAAGGGGAAAGAAAACTCATAAAATTCTTATCTCAGGGTAAAGAAGAAAGTTCGTTGCTAGTTAAAAATATCTTGAAATTTTTTGTTAAAAACCTAACTAAAAATTACTATAACTGTCAGAGGAAGGCTAAATCTTTTACTTCAAGCCTAGTCCAATAGCTCTACAATCATTCCTAAAAATTAATTGAGAATAAACTAATGTTACATTTTCACACAATTATTTATATTAATTAAACTCAAACTATCTGGTTGTTAAGGAAAAAGAGCCTTGTTTAATCCCTCAGGTTTTATCTAGGAGTGGAACAAATTTTGAAATAACGCATTGTAGAATTAAATATTGTATTAGATCTGAACTTCTGAGCGGCAATTTCTCGCTTGCTGAGGTGGCCCCCTTAAGGTGTTAGGCACTTGTATTGAAATTTTTAAGAGAAAAGGTTTATTTAAGATTATTTATTTAGCACCGTATCTTACTACCCGTTCGGTTTATATGCTTAAGTACTAATTACGCTAATTGATTAGGAATCGGTAATGTTGAATTTAGAGGAAGGAAGGCCGCATTTACGTGGAGGTAGAGTGGAAAGCCATTTAAGGAAAACCACCCCAGTTCATCTGACCGAGATTTGAACCTCGATCTCCCCATCCTCGGAAGTCTGGATCAACATGAAACTAGCGCGTAAGCCAACCACGCCAACGAGGTGGGTCAAAAAAGGTTTACTAATCAACCAAAATATGATAGTTATCTTTCCACAGGATATATTTTAAATTTTCACGAAGAGTACACTTCAAACCAAGGCTTTAAAAAGTTGCCGTGTAAGCAAGACTGGTTTAAACTGCGCTTTCTATCAACATAACATTCATGGCCGGTAATAGATGGAAATACATTCCTTTTTATGGTATGTAGAGCCAAGTTCATGTGTGACTAGTCAACTGAAAACCTAGTGAAGATAAACATATTCCAAGTACGGTTTTAATAATTTTTGTTTGCCCTGGAAACAGGATATGACACACCACTTATACTGAGAAAATAACGGAAGTAAAGTTTACCTCCCCCCCCCTAAACGGCTGAAATAGAATAGTTAAAGTTAGTTTGTGGAGTTTATGACATAAATGTTATTGTTACATCAACGTTCCCTTTCTTTATCAACCTAATGTCATTCCAAAAGGTACACCCTTTCAGAATGTCTTCCTGTGGTCATGAAAAGGAAAACCTTTGTTTAATGTCAGAAGCATTTGGAAACAGAATGTGTACGCCGGCGGTAAAACAAAAACCCACGAGTTGACTCGGAAACAGAACTGAACAAACAATTGCGTTCCCCCCCTTACTAACCAAACTTCATGTTACCGGGCAAGTTATCACGGTAAGATAGACATGAAATAATTCCCAGCCTCCTCTCTTCAAGGTTTAAGCACAAGGAGACAGAAAAGCAAGGGGGGGCCACACGTCCGTTGGCAAATTGTGCGGGTGTAAGTTGGATGGAAAGTGGGGTACGGGGTGAAAGGGTTGGGTCTGTTAAGGGTCTCTTTCTGGGGGGGTGGTAGAGGGGGCTAGTGGTCAGATGTTGGAGGCGGTTTGTGATCGATGGCTGTGACCCTCAACTCTAAAACTAATGGACGCTCCCACTTTTGAAAAGGACACTACCGTCTGAAAGACAACATGTAGATTGAGATAACCCAAACGCTAACAATACGAACAGGTAGTAAGACACGGTGCTAAAAAATATATATAAATCAAGCTCACCTCGGTGACCTCATGGTCTAAGGCATCATTAGACTAAACTACCGATGACGGGAAGCTCGGGGCTCGAACCCAGTCAGGTGTATTGAGTGTGTTTTTCCTAAATGGATTTACATTACTCCTCCACGTTAATGTGGGTTGACCTTCCTCAGACGTAACACATTAAAGTAATTAGAACACATGCGCGTATAGCCCTAACGGGGACTAAGAAGCCCTGATAACAATAGAGAGTAGCCCAAGAATAAAGATACATTATTCAATGTAGCCTATTTATTTTCTAAATATTTTACATGATACAAATGACTATATATGATTAATGGACGAATTTAAGCTTTTTCTTAAAGTGGCGATTCATTTAAATTAAAATAAAAGATAATGACTACTCACAAGGTTTTGAAATGGTGCTAACTATGAGTAAACTAATATAAAAATCACCTCTATTGATGGTCCGTGGTCTTATGAGTCACCTTCACAATATTCAGGATTTCGAATGAGATTGGGGTTCAAACTCCTGAATGGGTGGATAGTAGGACGAGGAGCACACATAACAAAATAGGCAAAATGGATCAGTTAAAATAAATACAGAGATTTTTTTTAATGATATGTGTTGTGATTCAAATAACAAGCGCATCATTTATAAGTGCGAGAAGGCTTACATATTCTCTTCTGGTTTGGTTTGCCGGTGACAAGGAGGTCATAGGTCAAATCACATTAATGTAGGCTTGGCTGGCACTTCCACTAATAAAATGTTGGTATATGTAATCTACATTATACCTTACTCATCCCTAAGCCTGTTACCATGAATATGAATATAAGACTGAAATTATAGAATAATGAAAATAAATAATACCTAGAAACTGGGATATGTTTAAATATAACTAATCGTCGATTTATAAAGTAGGCATACTCATAGAACTAAAATTCAACTAAAATCCTTTTTTAAATAAATCAATAGAATGAATTATGGAGAGTAACTTATCAGATAAAATATAGTCTTAAGTATGGAAGTGAATTTTTGGCTAGGAATTTAAGATTAACCATTACTAAAATATAATAATTAAACTTACTTTCTGCTAAATTATTCCACTCGAATGATCTTAACTTCATGAATATTAATGAAAGGAGATTTGACCCGCTTTTACTTTACCATACTTGTTTAAAAAGTTCTTTTTTTTTTATTGATTACTGAAGTGTGAGGGGGCAAAAATATTGTATCACAGACATGCTTTGTTTTGTGGCTTGTGACAGTTTCGGTTGAAGAGGAAATTAACACATGTCAGTCAGTATGTCGTCAAAAGTGTTGAATATGGCTGGGATCCAAGCACAATCTATATAGAAATCTTTTAAATGTAGCATAGATATATATTCTTTCAAAAATAATAGAGTGACTGCTAAACACCAACTCTCTCTCTCTATATATATATATATATTTATATATATACACATATATGTATAGTTATTATATAATAGTTTCCTATATATTATAGTCATTATATAATAAATATAACTATTAATTTTTTAAGAAAATTATAAAAGTTTAAATGCTGTAACTTAGAACACGCGCTAAGATTTTACATTAGAAAATAGTGAATTATAAATGATTAACTTCGACTTCAAACTTCCGAAGCATTTAGACGCTTAAATGTACAGTACATTTGCCTCTTTCGGTAACCGCATGGTCTAAGGCACCACTCTCGTATTGGATTGCCAATGACAGAAAGTTCGGGGTTTAAATCCCAGTAGTGTGTACTGAGCGTGGTTTTACTAAATTGGTATTCAACTCTACCTCCTCCCAAATGCGTGTACACTTACTCTGAATTCAACCTTCCTCATACTTAACTCAAGGCATAGTAAGTACAAAAAGCGTATAGCCTGAACTGGTAGTAAGACGTGGTGTTAAAAAATGCAGGGATATTATATCTTCGTATATGATAGTGGTATTCAACCTAGGGTATGAGAAGACATTTTAGGGCGTAAACAAATTTAATTAAATATAGTTATACATTTAACACTTATATATTTTTATTATTATTTTATAGTATATGTAATTTTATTGATTTATCTTGGATGTAGATTAGTGAATACGTGTTTTTTTTTGCATAAAGCACCAAAAATTTTGGGAGTACAAATTTGAAGAGTTTATATTTGAGGGTACGTAAATGAAAATATTTTCAATATTGCTGTTATATGATACATACATGGGCAAAGATTCAATCCCTAACCTCCTTGTCAACAATGATCATATGCCACAGCAGTGGGTGTCTGAACAGCTGAGTTTAAGTAAGTTATTATTGTCCTTTAGCATTGGTAAATTTCTTTTAACTCTTAAATCTACTTATAAGTTATATTTAAACCGTATTCAAAATAAATGATAATGAGAGGCATAAAACCAATTTATATAGACGTACTACCTGAATAAGGACCTAACAGCTCCCGTTTAGAAAACTAAGATTAACGGCCGAAGGACTCTTTGTATAGACCACATGATACCCTCTATCCACAAATGTTGGCACTATCATCGCTAACAGCGGTGTCCGCTCGGTCAGTATAGCCTGCTTGCGGGATCACACATCGGAGGGATACATATTTATAAATGTTTTTATATATTTATATATTATATATGTTCATATACATATATTTATATACATATAGTAATTATATGTTTATATATATTTATATATGTTTTAGATATATGTTTATAAACATATACATGTGTAAATTATAAATATATGTTAACATACATATATATACTATAATTAAATTTTTAAATATATATATATATTTTATATTTATGTTTATATTATAATTATACGTTTACATAATATATTTTAATATATATTTTAGATATATGTCCTCGGTCCTGGCACAGATTTATCTGATTGCCAAACCCTTCCTTCACCTTTGACAAGATGTGTATTAATCACAATCTGTGAATGTGAGGAATGCCAGGCCCCGACCGTGGTTCGGATTCCACGTTAAACTGTAGGTCCTCCATTTCATCTCACAATCACCCGATCATAGCATATTAGCGTAAGTGCGTATAACCCGAATGGGTAGTAAGACGCGGTGCTATTAATAATAACACTACATGAGGCCCTATAATAGGTTTACAGCTATTACTATCAGATCTAATAAGTTTTAATAATGTGTGGCAGATATAGACTCTCTGCGACATCACAAGTAGGAGACGTCCAATAATTCTCATTAAAAAATTCCCCAGTGAACGAGGGAGCTCGGCTTCGAAGACCAACACACAAACATCAAACACCTGGGTTAGACGACGAGTAAATGAATGAGGCCTCATTCGGGGTGTTCCCAACAACCGTCGTCGAGCGCTAGGGGTAGGGTGGCTTGATCATAGATTACCACCCCTCTTCGTACTTGGAGATAACCATGCCACATTTTATTAGTCTCACTGGTCTATAACTACCTGTCCTCGGTTCAATTATATTTATTCTATTGTAACCATTCGTCAGAGGAACTGCTGGAACATATTCACGAGCATCTGCTAAGACTACGTACTGAAGATTGCGATGTTTGAGGCGTCTGTGTCAACTCCTGGCTACAGAGCAAGCTATGATGGATACTATAAGTATTGAGGGATATTGTAATTTTTGTTGAGCCTTGAGTTCTATTATTATATGTTCATATGACATAGTTTTTGTATGTCATTACAAATGACTTATTTCCCTATTCCCTTAAGGCATAGTTTATTTCGTTGAGATTTGAGATTTATTGTTAAATGTTCATATGACTTAGTTTTGTCTGTCGGTACTACTGACTTATTTCCCTATGCTTGTGAGACATAGTTTATAACTTTATGCACTATCTTTCTATGTCTATTAAGCTTAGTCGCAAATATTAGGGTCAATATTAGGCTCCTTAGACTATATGACCATACTGTGGCTAGTTTAAAGAATATAATTTGATAATAGAGGATACCAGGTTATCTATTATTGCTTTGTTTCACGACCTAATAGGGTCTATAACTGACACTTGTCTCTGATGTGTCTAACTGTGTATTGGAATACAGTGATCAACCTGTGGAAATGCTACTTGTCCATAGTAGTGGCCCGCGGGGTTTTGTCTGTTGTGTACGGCCCCCTTGTGGCGCCTTTAGCGTTAGTCAAAAATTATCACTATTTTGTCTAGTACTATTTTCCCCTTTTCAGGGTAACTGAATAAGTATACTATTGATTGCTCAGGCAGTACAAACTAGGAATTGATCGGCCATAGTATTTGTAGCGCCTAGATTCCTGGTAGTTTGCCGTTTACTAGTTGTAAAAAAATAGTTTCTCTTCTAGGAGCTTATAACATTGTAATTTCTAACTCTCCATGGAGTTAACTAAAGCTATCCAGCTCATGTTAATTACCTTCCTTGTAGCTCTTTATACTGAGACTATATTTATGTGGCTTAGTTCTTTATATATGAAATTATGTGTTGTAGTTGGAAGCCTCTAGTTAGCTGGCTGGAGTAGAATTATCTAGGATAATTTTGCAATTAGATTTGATTAATGTCACTTATTTATATTGCCTTAGAATTGTTGCCTTTCATCCTATTTGATGACTTAGTAATTGACCTGCTTTAACGAGTTACGAGCTTTCTTATATGAACCTATGACCTATATGTGTGGGTTATAGGGTGTACCTAAGTGTTTCACACATTATGCTCCTTTATTGAGCTACTAATATTATTGTAACCATTTATTTTCTCTTGCTTACACAATGGATGGTTTGAATAATGTCTACCTATAGTTCTGTGTACTTCCTTTTGACTTGTTTGAATATTAATAAACTGATTGGTTAAACTTGTAAATTATTCATATACTTTGTTCCTTCAAATCAACATTTATAAGTTTATGAGTGTTGTAATATATACCTATGTATAAGCGTTTTATATGGTTTTGTGTGACTTGGAATTATCTACATTTGGAAAAAAATAACTCTTGAAAGAATCAAAAAATTATTCTATCATTATAGCTGAATTTTAAAACAAAATATTATTTTAAATACTTTTAGAATTTCTTTTCGAAACGTGTTAGCGAAACTAAATCCGGGGAAAAAATCTTCACTTAAAGAAGACACCTTAAAAAATGACTTGAGAACTAACATTCTATAAATAGCTTAGTTTATTTAACATTTTTCAATTAGCTTTTAAGGCATTCTGTACTGGAAAACTGTAATGACAAGATCAGTTTGTATATATATACATATATATACATAATTGTATATATACACATAATTGTATATATATACATAATTGTATATATATATAATTGTATATATGTATACATAATTATATATATATACATAATTGTATATATATACATAATTGTATATATATATAATTGTATTGCTATTTTTATCTTACTAAACATATTTAGATGTATATTCAAAGTTCTTAGCTAATTTAACATTTTTTTTCATTATAAAATATTTATTTCTGTTACACAATTTTCTCTGGGTTTTTGATTTTATGATAGGCTATCTGCTGTAGCGAGTTTTTCTAAAGGTCTGTTACATAGTCTTGTAAATTTTCATCTAAAAATGGTTTAGAAAATTTATTTTCATAAAGTAAAAAAAAAATATCATTTTTGTCTTTTTAATTTAAACCTATTTTTTTAAAAGTAAAATTAGTTCAATTTATATCCTTATTTAGTTTATTATAGTGAAGATTATAAAGAATATAATTAAATGCTGGTTTTGATTGTTGAAAAGTTTGGGTTAAAATAAATGAAAAACAAAAGTTTGTAAAAGCATCAAAACGAATCCCAGGCTCCAATGAATGCGATTCTTCTGTCCCGGTACTTGGAAGAGCGCTGCAATTTGAAAGTCAAATTAAAACATTAAGTTAATGGCTTGAAATGAAATGGACTTGTACCGTAGAGAACTACCCTCTCAAATATGGATAAATAAGATGATAGCAACTGAGAATGTAGATCTTTTATGTATACTGATTTGAAAAGTAGCCTTCTACCTAAACGAAAACTATTTATTTATTTGGAATATTACGTTATAATTTTTTTAGGAACCAAGATTATAGTAATTCATTATAAAAATAAAACTATTTTAATATATATTCATTTTGCTACCATAAAATTAATTTTTAAGATGGAATTATATCTTCCAATTTTATAGAGATATTTAGCATATATATGGCTTGGAAAAAATAACAAAGCACTTATGTTTTATTTAGCACCGTCTTACTATCCACTCGGGTTATACGCTTATTCACTAATCACGCTAAGGATTAGGGATATGGCTGATTTAATTTAGAGGAAGTGTACTCACATTTACGTGGAGAGAGAGTGGGGAACAGTTTAGGAAAAAAACCACCCTGAGTGATCCCAACCAGGATCGATCCATGATCTCCCCATAATCGGCAGTCTAGTCTATTGAGAAAGTAACGCCTTAGACAAAGTGACATTTGAAGTTGGTAGATTGAGTGTTGATGTAGTGCTAGAGAATTTATAGTAAATTTTTACTGTATAGCCCTATTTCACCTATGGGTGTTCACTTTCGCTCTGAGGCTATTTTTTTTTGTCAAATGACGGTACACTTTTCTTAAGAAAATTTAACCAATGAAAATACACTTACACTCAAAATTCACTGATCCTAGTGTTTGTAGAGAACCCTAAGTCTTTCACCGTTTCAGTACTAGCTTAGTGTTAATGTTAGTGTTAGTTCTTTTTAACTGCTAAATTTGCTTGTCAAAAGAAGTGCGTAGGAATTTAAACAAAGGAATAATATCATATCGTTTTTAGAGCCTTAATGGCGAGTTGGGTTTGGGCAATAAAAACTACACTAGTACTCTAAAGATACCTCAATTTCGCTATCGCATATCACCCTTGAACCAAACACTCTGACCAGAGATTATACTTATTCAACTGCTCTCGGTGGCCTCATAGTTTATGGCGTCACTCTTGCAATAAATTATAATGCAGTTGACGCGGAGTTAGGGTATCTAAACCCGGTTAGATGTATTGAGGGGGCTTTTTCCCTAAATAGTTTTCCAATATTCCTCTAATCAAATTTAGGTATACTTCCTCTAAATTATGCTTTACTCATCCCTAACACACTGTCTTATTTAGTGCATAAGCATATAACCTGAATAGGTAGTAAGAGGTGGTGTTTAATAGTAATTAAATAATAATATACTTATTCACTTGCTTATTATAGAGTATCAGAACCTTGAACCCACAATTAGAAAGGTAAGCCACCTATCCATATCTAGAACCAGTTTTATCGATCCCCCCTCATAACACCCTATCTCTATCTTGAGCCAGCTGTATCCAGTCCACCTCATTAAACCCTATCCCTTTAAGGCCATTCTAATGCTATCCTCCCACTTGCCCAATGGTATCTTTCCATAAGGCTCATTGTGAAAAAAGAAGTCCTTCTTTAACCAACAATGTATTTTTTTAAAGCCAGACCAAGACGAACCTTTAACCCAAAGTTAAATCAATAGACACACCACCATCTATGAAATCGTGTTGGAATTCTTAAATTTAATTTAAAGCTTTATTTCAATTCGTAAAATTTTAACGTAAATGTTTGGCTAACTTTGAACCCAAAAAGTAGGTGCAAGCTCTATTAGTTAGTTATTCAATAAAATAAAAGCCATCTTTTTTACTCTTTTAATAGTCACCTTTATTTCAAATTTGTAGAAAACAAAAAGCTACTAAATTACATTTCTGCGTCAATAAATAGATTGTTTTTTAAAGCGACTACCATTTTATACGAAAATAATTACATATTGAGTTTTTAATCGTTAAAAAGCTTTCAGACACATACTTTTTTGTTGTTGTGCAGATATTAATGAAAACCATTTATACACTACGCCTAAATTGGATATTGAGTTATATATTTGAAAGGAACCATGTGAGAAATTAATAAAACCTTTTATATTAATCAAAATCTTCACTATGGTTTTAATGAGAAATCTTGATTACATATAGTATAATAACAGAACGTCCACGTTTCACTAACTTAAATCCAGAATTTGTGTGAAATTTTTATCAATGATTTACACTATGGGGTAAAAATGTGAGACTGGCCTAGAGTAATTCACCCACACTATCTGGGAAAAAGGACTATGGCATCACAGTGTTAAACCAAGTGTAAAAACCACTTTTAGTGTACTTAGCTAATATTTGGCTCTTAACCTTCTTATAACCAGTGACTCAATATATTGAAAGACTGACACCGTAAACTATACGACCATTGATAACAGTGATATGGATTTTAAAGGCGTGCAAACTAATCTTTAACCACCCCAACTTTTACTTTACTTATCTTCAGCCAAAGTTGTTAGTTCTTATTTTAAC
This sequence comes from Timema podura, assembly GCA_033556935.1. Lineage (NCBI taxonomy): Eukaryota > Metazoa > Arthropoda > Insecta > Phasmatodea > Timematidae > Timema > Timema podura. Next base: position 65,926,854 of record JAVRXN010000003.1, on the reverse strand, counting down.
AAAATTAGAGTAAATATATACACGCATATTTGAAAATTTAATTTAAAATTAAATCTGTATTAATCTAATCTAATTAATTGAAGTAACATTGACTTTTTATTTTTAGGATTTCAAAATGCTAACAATCAAATTCATGATTGTTTTTAACGATTCAGCTGTTAAAAATACTCCAGTAATAATACATTTATCTGAGTAATGGACTTGAAGATTTAAAAATAAAATTATTATTACTATGAACACAGCAAAAGTATTAATACATACTTCCACGAACTGTATATAAGTGAGTGAATATGCTTCGTAATAATCTTCACGTACAAAACTGAGTAAGCGGAATAGCTAAGTGATTACCACACCGGTATAAGCTTTCCTAACTTCATAAAGTGTGAAGTAATCCTCGGTTCCAGATGGGAAGTTGTGCATTAAGATACCGAACGGAGTGAAACAGAAACACATGCGTAGATGGATTAAAATGAATATGAAGGGAAGAAAGGAAGAAAAGGGTAAGAGAAAGAGCGCAAAATACGGAGAATTCTATTTTCGGAACCATCGAATTAAAGTAGGTGGAAAACTACCCTAAGATAATATGCAAATCAAGTGGAAGTTTAACTTTGATAACTAAGGGAAGATAAAGTAGGAGGGAATTCCTCTTTGTCTCTTCTAGAATAGGATTCCAATCTTTGGGAAGTGACAAATTTTAAGAATTTATTTTGGTTGACATTTCAAACCCATCACCCAAGTTTTTTAACGCACCACTCCTAACTACCCAGCCGGACTAAGTTAAATAAATGTGGTATGAATGAAGGTGTTAGAATTTAGAAGAAATTTAATAGCATTTGCATCTAGGGAAAGTGATAAATCATTTAAGATAAAAAAACACCAGCAGTATACTTGACCAGGATTCAAATCCTGATCTTCCTGTCACTGGATAGCAAGATTATATGAGTTGACGATTAGTACATGTGCTCAGCGATATGAGTCGCTTGTTAAAGTCATCTAATTGGCTTAAATAATTTAGGTTTTATTCACACAAACTTGTGTATCTTATATTTTAAATCTACTATAATAATCGTAGTAATCATAATAATCTTTTTACACATTTATTCTCTTCCATTTATCAATGTTTGGGTTCACATTCAATATATTTAAACACATCCATAAGTAATCGAATAAAACCTAACTTTCGATAGTATTTGAAAAATAAAATCATTATTTAAAATTCTATAAATAAATATACTACTCCAGGAAACATTTAATGGATGAAAATACAAACTTATACATTAATATATTTACACCATTAATAGGGATTATAGAAGGTCGGGGTATTAAATGGGTGATATTTTGTTTATTATTTACAGTAAAACATCTCGATTGGATGAGGTAAGAGTTTAACTGTAATACCCACAAAATATTGAAGACCTATAATATATCAAACCTTACACAACAGAATATTTCGTTCCCACATGAAAGAATACTTTTTAAATAAAAAAAAAGAGTTCTTAAGATAAAAATGATCGTGATATTAATAAAGATAGAGCTTAGAGTGAAGAAAGCCAGTCAAAATAAATGGTCAAAGCTTCCAATTACTCCCCCTTTTTAAACGAATTTAAATACATTTATCAACGTAGGTTGATCAGTACCATCACTTTATTGTGAGATTTATTTTATTATATTATTATATTTGAGATTGACAATCACAAATGTATATATATTATATTTAAATATTAACGTATCCGTTATAAGATAATATGAATATACTTCGAGAAATTGTGTAATGAGTAGTAAAATATGATGGCGTTGTATTTAAAGATATGAACTTCAATTATATATCAAAGTAAGTAATGTTTTATGTTAAACTATAAGGTTATAAATATAAAATCTTCTCTTATTTGAGCTAACCCCAGTTTAGAGAGAGATTTTCGAGAATATCTAGCCTCTTTCACTGGTAAATTATTATTATAATTATTATTAATAATAATAATTATTATTATAATTATTATTATTATAATTATTATTATTATTAATAATAATAATAATATAACATGTATAGTTGGGTGAGTGCTTGCTAGATAAATTAAATGAAACAATCTTACTCTATTCTTTCTTATATCATATATTGTAGCTATGAGAGATTTAAAAAAAAGCTGTTAAGGGTTAAAATACCTTTGAGTGAATTAACTGAATAAAAAAGATTCGTATGAAACACTCGTTATATATATATATATATATATATATATATATATATATATATAGTACAAAATCGTTAAGGCCAATCAAAAAAATCGTAATTAGTTACCTAAACTATATATTTAAAGAAAATTAAAGAACGATTTTTATGTATCATGCTAAACACTTTCCAAACAGTCGTATTAAGTTTTGAAAAAATTGTGAAAACCATTTTCAAGATATTTAGAATTTTCAAATATCGGTAGTCCATTAGTAACCATTAAGTTAATCTATCTTTAAAAAAAATATGGTGACATTAACATGTAAAATACTCCACAGATATTTATTATGAAGAAAATGGCTAGACCCATTTTATAAATACATATTTTACACATCCTTCATTAGTAAACAAACCTCAATTTTAGTGCTAAAATCAAAATCATGAATTAGTCTAGACTTAGATGGACAAATAAATAGACACACACGTAGACAACCAGAATGTTAAGAAACACTCTTTCAACCATATTAGTCTACATATACATATATATATGTAGAATAATATGGTATTTTATATATATATGTGTATATATAATATATATTGCCCTAATAGTGTACATATGCAGAAAACCCTACCCTAATATTCATATGCATATAACTTCTACCTTAATAGTGTAGTCCTACATATACCATTAGCACCGCGTCTTACTACCCGTTCGGGTTATACGCACTTAAGCTAATGTGCAATTGTAGGGTGATTGTGAGATGAAATGGAGGACCTACAGTTTAACGTGGAATCCGAACCACGGTGGAGGCCTGGAATTCCACACATTCACAAGTTGTGATTAATACACATCTTGTCAGAGGTGAAGGAAGGGTTTGGCAATCAGATAAATCTGTGCCGGGACCGAGGATTGAACCCCAGTCCTACATATAAAGATAGTCCTACCCTAATAGTATACATATGCAGATATACCCTACCCTAATAGTGTGCATATGCAGATAACCTCTACCTTAATAATGTACATAATTTATGCAAATAGCTCCTACCCTAGTATTGTACATATGCAGATAGACCCTATCCTAATATTATAAATATGCAGATAGACCCTAATCTATTGGTGTAAATATACAAATACACTTCACACTATTATAGCTACTATTATTTAATTCTAAACGTACAATATCTTAGCCATGCTATTAGCACACGACTAAATACTAACTTAAATCGGGCACAGACAAAAAACCGACACCCAGGTCATCAATTCACACTTTTTATTAATTATACATTTTCGGCCATGGCAGGAATAGAGCCTGGGACCGTTAGCTCAGTATGCAGACATACTACCGACTAGGTTAATTTTCTAGGTACACTATTAAAGTAAACATGCGGTGGACTCAGACGGGTAGTAAGATGTGGCTCATGGTTACACATTGCATGGCTAGGAATATGAATACTTTAGAGTAGGTGTATCCATTCATTAATTTTTCATATAAGGTTCCTCCCACGATGCTGGAAAGTCACGCTTCTAGAGTACAAACAGGACGACGTGAGACATTTAACCGACTGTCGCCGGTACGTCCATTCCCTGAAAGTCGGCGAACCCAGTAAACAGCGTAATGACAGGAGAGAGTAATGCCCTCGTCACCGCTTTAATGACCTCACATTAAAGGTTTGGTACGTCTCGCCACGTAATCTCGATGTCCAGAAGGATCCATAATCCACTTTGATGCTCTAATACTCGTGCTGCTCCGCACTAACCCAGATTATATGACAATCTTTTTACAAACCATCTTTAGCGGGGGTAAGTTTACTTACGAATATGTAGTGGCGAGGAAACCATTTCCAACCTTGTAATGAGTCAATGTTGGGGCCTAAGTTTAATTAAATTTTTCTGTGTAATCAATCTTCATATTTGCATCGTAGTCCTATTTTAGTTTTTACACGGCACTAATTAGATTGGACTACTCGATAATAAAACAGTAATATATTTAAAAGTGTAAGCTCATTTCCAGAGTTGTTATTTATACGTTCTAATATTTAGGAAGTGGAAAGTAAAGAGATTGTTTTATGAGTCGAAGAACTCCTTTATAACTGCCCCTGGTTTTGACAAGAAGTTTTTGGTTTTGCTACATGTAGAGTATGTATGTGTTCTATTGTATCTTTCATATGTTGCAGGTCTTATATTTAAAGGAAATAAAAATATGATTGTGCACCAAACAGATTTTTTCATCTATTTATCTAAGTTTTAGCTAAAGAGAATACATGAAATAATATACAATGTTAGAGAAACTTATTATTTGTAATGTGCATTTTCAAATCCCCATTTCCCAAAGTTTTATTTTAAAATATTTAATGAAAACAATTTATAATAAGAATCAAATAGCCTAACCTATTATGTATGGCTTAGTGAGGATTACTCCATCTAGAAATCATTTTCTGAATATTGAAAAATGACACCTGGACACGGAAATCGAACACGGGACCTTTGGCTTAGTACACCAATGCTCTAAACACTGAGATATCCAGGAATCTTCCCGTTCCCAAGGTCATTCTTAACTCATATTATTTTTAAGGCAGAATCTATTATGGACGTGCGGAAATCGTTGGCTACAGAATTAATGTGTGATTTTATTAAGATCACTAGCTATCAGATAACGCAGCCACCTTTGACTCTGTAGTTGGCTTATTGCTGCCATTTGTATAGTATAAGTACATTACAAGTGACAGCAATAAGCCAACTACAGAGTCAAAGGTGGCTGCGTTATCTGATAGTTCGTGATCTTAATAAAATCACACATTAATTTTGTAGCCAACGATTTCCGCACGTCCAAATAGAATCTGCCTTTAAAAAAATAACAGTAACAGACAGACGGCATTTAAAAAACCAATTTTCAAGTTCAGGGACTCTTGAAACGTTAACATTTATCAAAATCTCGAGTTCAAAATTTTTTTTTAAGTTACAATATCTACATTCTACCCAAAGGATCACTAGAAATAAATACTCTATACAAAAGAAATATTTGAAAGGTTTATTTTTAAGTTTTATATTTCTTATCGTTTGTTTTTAAAATAAGAAAACAAAAAGCTATAATATAATTAGAATTGCATTGTTCTTGATTGAATTAGCAAAACCATGATTAGTATTTACTATTCTCTTTAATAATTCTTAATTTGTATTTTTCGCAGTGTAGCGTTCTCTCATATACCAATTTTCTTTGTATAATATAAGCAAAGCCAAAAACAGTTTAGATGATAAAATCTAAATGTTATTGTCTTCCATGGTAGTGAAAAGAGACAAATTTCGGTTCTATAATATAAAAGACAAAACATTATTTGAATGTCAGACCAAAGTTAGTATCTATTCTCACAAATATGGCCACAATCCTCCAGTCTGCGTCTTTGAGAGGTTATTTCCATCATTGTAGAATTGGTCTTTTCCCGGAACAATTTCGTTTCCGAACAAGAATATCCCTGGAGGTCTCTTCTAATAATATCCTACATATTCGAAAATGATGATAAATTCAGATATCTCGCCCAGACGTATTGAGAGTGGTGTATGAGATAAGCTTTTGCAATGAAAGCAAAGTGTGACCATATTCGCGTATTGCTCTAGAAGTTCCGAGACTTTAGTCGTCTCAATGGTCAAACCAATTGGTTTTGAAACACCATTTTTGCGATTCAGTTATATTTCTAAGATTATATAGCTGTGAAAAATCTGCAAAAATATTTGTTATGTAATAATAATAATAATAATAATAATAATAATAATAAAAATAATAATAATAATAATAATAATAATAATAATAATAATAAAACCTTTCTTACACATTCATATTATTATGACATGACAACTCAAACTACTTATCCTTCAAAGCAAAAAAATATAAAAAATTAGACTACCAAAAGAAAAAAACTATGGTTTTAGTATATGTAATTTTGAAAGTCACGTATTTAGTTTTGTTTGAGCTTGTATTAAAGAGTTAGATCTAATCAAAGAAAAAAGTTATTTTTATAGACTATGTGATATACTGTCAATATTTTCCTGTTTCTAAACCTATGACAGGAAATATTCCTTTGATGTAACTGATAGGTTTATAATGATTATAAGAACTAAAGTTTCTCTTTTCTTTCTTACACTATAACATGGCCGCCATTATTTTCTAACTAAAATATCACCTGATTGCCAAAAGTTGTCCAAGAAAATTTTCCATTGATTTTGGATTGAAGTATTAAGATTATGAATTTCTTTTTTCTAAAATTTTACATCACAAAGTAGTATAAATTTGGAGTCATATTTCATTTATTTCTTAAAAGTCTACAGTAGTAGGTTTATAGGGTTTATACTTTTATGAATAGTGTAGTGATGAGGAAATAATTTATGGTATATTTTCTGATCATTTATGTGTATACTCTCTAAAGCTTTGAGCAAAATATCCCAAACTCTCAAAATTTCTATAATCTCCATAGTTTTTTTAAAAATGTCCTGTGTTTAGCCATGTATTTTTTACAGAAATAAAAAGTTTCCTATGTTTTCCTGGTACTTATGTTTTTCCAGGTGTGTCGCAATAACAATTATTCATGTGGGTGCTTTTATTTATCATTCCCTAAAATTTGAAATACTTTTTAACACAGCATTTGAGCTGATCAGTAGTTGTTCTTTAAAATACTAATCTCTCTTAAAAGCTAATTGGTATATAGCGTTTAAAGACGGTTTGCTGATAAAATGTATAAATATATAATATAGACATGTTTATATATTAATATATGATACATATAATACACATATCTATGAGTTAGTGTTTGCATGTTCCTCTTCAAATAAAAAACCACTATAAAAAATGCGCTGAGATCTCGCATGGATATAGCTTGGACATCCGCTTAACACAGAGACTATAAATTATCTTTTTAAATTCAATAAAATTGATGTTTTTAAAAGAATTTTTTTATCATAAGCTTCAGTTTGGGTAACATTAAAAATGTCCAATTAAAAATTTCATTCAAGCATTGTTGCTCTTTGAAAACAAACCTATATTGGGACTTGGACTTGGAAACTTTCTCTAAAAGAGTTCTTATTTTGATAACGCAAGAAGCAACTGCTATTATGGAATGGGTAGTGGATGAAAAGCTGAGTGTAAACAGCCAACGCTACCCACCCTACGGGCTTAAGCTTCATACTGCGGTTGCACCAAGCTAAGACAGAGAGATTACTTTGCTGTATACCTTTTGCCGACAACGCACGGAGGAATGTGGCAATGTCCACTATTCAGAACTGCTTCCGGCACGCTGGTTTAACTACTGGATGTGTGACTTTCAATGCAGAGGATGAATTGTCATTCAAGGAACTGATAACATTCATCAATGACCATTCTTTTGAAATTAAAGAGTTTTTAGTTATGTACTTTGGACTTTTGGTTTGTTTTTAGCACCACGCCTTACCTCCCGTTCTGTCTATACGTGAAGTGTGCCAATATTTGCGTTGAGGCAAAGTGAAAAAAAATATAGAAAAAACACCCAGGACATACGACCAATATTCTAACCTCGTTCTCTCCATCGTCAGCAGTAAAAAAATCCTAAGATATTAGAATAAATCTCTTTCTATATAGCAGAAAGTTGGTATATTTTCATAAATGTAATTTTCAAGGACAACCTTAAATAATAAAAAGAGTTTTAACATTTATAATTTCAAATAAGGATCAGTGAAATGGGGCTAGGGAAAGAGGGGGAATTCACAAAACAAAAACAAAATTGGTGTGGTAGAAAATTAAAAGTATGAGCTTTTTTTAAATTTTATAATAAAATTTTGGGTGGCTAAAAACTCAAAAAATTATACAAAAAAACTTTTAGCTGCAGTAAAAAATTTTATTCATGTAGGCCTATGTACAAAGATAACCACAAAATAATAAAAAAATAGTGAAAATTTAAAATTGGAGAACTGTATCTTAAAAATAGGGGGTGAAAAGTTTCACAAACTATTAGAAAAAGAATTCTTCTTGTAGTTTAAAATTAAAATGGTTCAGGTAATTACAGGTACCAATTCTCTCTCTCTCTCTTTAACAGCTTAGTATTTCTTTAATAAGCTGTGATGCTGATTTTTTACATTATGTTCTTGTAACAAAATACATCATTTATTCTCTCATATCTTTAATCGTTTCTAGGCCAATATTGCGTTTTCTATAGAATCTGTTCGTTTTTGCACACAGTTTATGATAAGATGACTGTTTCGTCAAAAATATTGTTTTTAAAATTTATGAATATATATATATATTGCTTAGAATTATCGTGGTTATCTTGATATTGTAAAAGAATAAATTAGATAAAGAGAGCAGCTGGATATAGAGCATCCTAATTAGATATAGTGTTGATATTTGTCAACCCGCATGAGTCATTTGAACACTTATGAACATCCTATAGATCTAAAACTTTAAATTTCAATAGTTTGTAAGTAATTTTTTCCTATCAAATTTAATTAAACTAAAATTCAATTTTGCGGATTCAAAATAGCAGATCGAATCAGGCCAGGAACGTTGAAAGAAAACAATTACTATGAATTACAAAAAGTTACTATGTAACCTTAATTTCTTAAACAATTTACCAACTATTTATGCTTTACCACTCATATTTATTATTTTATTCACACCAACAGACAGAGTTCAAAGTATTGTATATAGAGAAGCTAATTTTTTTCTTAATAAGCTTTTAAAACACGTTTAGATTATATCGCTATTTTTTACAGTGTATTAAACATTCTACTTTCGCGTTTTGTAGCAAATTTAAACCCATAAAGATCTAATATTTTAACATAGTTTAAGATTTGCTTACTTTTACCTGTCGTTAATCTTTTATACAAACAAATAACAAATATAGCTAATAGATTTCCTTGTGTAAAACAAATACATCAGCCAGTATTAGATAAAGAACATTCGTAAAAACAGAACAATACCGTTAGGAACGTGGACAGAGGTATCAGATTCGTCTGGCCTGGTTTGTTGATGACGGAGAAATAGAAATATGTTCTATTGTACTGGGAGGATCAATTTCATTAACTACTATCCATTCACCCTACAAAAATGTGAGTAATAGCCGTAATGATAGCCACACCTATATACTTACCATACCAAACGCTTACCAACCGTATTTAATTGATATCAGATCCTAATAGATAGATATGGTTTATCACTGTGGATCTAAAGTTTCCTTTAAACTACGCCATCTCTAACTCTACCTACGTTATACTAGTTATCACTTCTGAGGAAACTGCATGCTTTTATTGAGAAAAAGGCGTTGTCATTTTCTTGTTCTCACGTGGTCAATTTTCCCTTAATATAAGAAAAAAAATCAACGCTTGTTCCTCGATATTTCCAATGTTCTTTATTCATGCCAGCATACCTCCTCCTGATATAACTGAGAGTGAGGAGATTTGGCAACGGTAAACTCTAAGAAAGTTAAGATAAAGCTTCACTTCATAAGACCCGCAGTCCCCTCAGAGGTGATATTCATGTGGTGCTAATGTGCGATTATTCCAGACTTGATGCACAGAGTAAACAATTTAAACACCTGCAATATTTTAAAATGTTTGATTGAAGAGCAAGTAGGAAAGAATTTAGCATCAACACCCCATTATCAGAAATTCATTAATGCCTTAGATCATGCGACAATCAAAGTGAGTTTTAGTATAAATAATATTTATAAACTTTATACAACTAAGTTGGTGGTTCCTATGGGTGTTACGAGTGTAATAAATTTAATACCTTTATTCAAATGTAAATAGGAGTAAACACACATAAACATTCATACACACAAAAAAGGACGTAATGTAATTATATTTGCTACTTCCTAATACAGATGAAGGGGGGGGGCAAAATATCAAATTTGTATGCGGGAAGAAATGTGTAAAACACATTTCAAAAAATCATATGAGAAAAAAGTATTCTAGGAAAAGTAATAGGCTTTTGTCACGTCAAAATATCTCTGAGTGACGAAAGAGTAAGAAGAGAAAGCGGGACAGAATTTGAAACTCTCCGGATTACCGTTAACGAATCTAATTTAGTGCTGTCAGAGAAAGAGGCAGAGTTAAAAACTTTTTTAACACTGGAAGAAACGGAAGTAAATAAATAATAATGGAACTAAGGGAAGTATTTTAAACAGAAGGATCATAACGAAAATCTCATAAAATACAAATAAAATATTCTATTTCCAGTAAAATAGCATTCTACAAATGCAGAACACATAAAATACAATATCGTCCCCTACAAATATATTAACAAGAAATGTTAGATTTTAAAATATATATATTTTCACGCTTGTTACCATTAATAACATCAAAATTAATTTGGACTTAAATTTCTTCGTGTTAAAAATGCGATCACTATTGTGAAATTATTAATGGTCAAATCTCATCAATAATTATCATGGTTAAGACACTATTCTCAAATATGAACTGGATTTTTGATGAGAGATAAGATGGTTTTGAACCCCATTTGAGTTAACTGAGAAGCTTATTTTGTAAAACCATTTTTATCACACTTCATCTATGAAAATGCGGGAATCTTACCTTTAGTTCTATTTATTTATAGCACCACATGAATGTGAATATTTGAGAAGTGACCTTTAAGCCCTATTATCCAAGAAAATTAATCTTTAAATATGTAGGTCAGGGAAATCTTTAGGGTTTGCACATTATAGGTTTTTTTTTACCTCCATAGTGAGCATGACACAATAGGCATTGTGACTGTACCCAATCTACGGTTGGAGTGGAAGAAAGTGAAGGCCAGCAAAAGCTGCCAGATCTACTTTCATGCATCCATTTGCAAGCCCTATGACCTGCAAGATATTATGTTGACTTGTCGTCACTTTTGGCAGTCAAAACTTTAACAACAAATACATCACCAACATCATCATCAACTTTTTCACCTCGAAGGTGTAATTTTAAAATTTTGATTATAATTTTTAATAATTAGTGACTTAAATTAAAAATTGTCTCCGGGGAAGCGCAGAGTACTTCACCTAGTTAGAGATGAAATCACCTGATATTTGGTTTTATAATACCTAAACACTATTATATGTTCTTAAGATATAATATATTTGAAGGAAAGCATGATTAAACTTTTACATATAAAATTGACAGTTTTGACTCTTTAAAACAATAAAAATATTAAACGGAGAAGTTATAATTATCTATGTGATCTTAATATAACATTACTGTAATTTTTTATAAGCCAACATTTAGAGCAATATACCTTTTATTTTAAACTTATAACTGTGATACTACTTGTTTAAGTAGCTTCATGTTCAAAGTCGTCACTCTTTCAATATAAAAGATTACCAATGATAGGGAGATCAGGGTTTGAACCCCAGTTGGGGGTACTAAAGGTGGTTTTCTACAAATGATTTTCTACTCTCACTCAATACAAATGTGGGTACGCTTTCTTTAAATTCAACTTTCCTCATTTCTAAAGATTAGCCTAACCAGTACCTATAAGTAAAATGGGTAGTAAGACTAGGTAATAATAAAACAGAACTGTAATAATTTGGGACTATTGAAAATGTAGATGTTCACCTATGTTTATACACATGCCTATCTTAAAATGTATATTAATCAAAATTAAAACTGGTAATATTTTAATATCTTAATGATAACTTTTGCATCCGTTCTGGTGAAATATGGATAATTTCCAAATAAATTACAATTATCTAAATATTGAGATATATCTGATCGGAAGGTATAAATTAATGTCACGTTTAATTAGAGCAAAAACTTGCATTCACCTTATTACCACTAAATAAATATTCATCATTTAAATTGGCTTTCAACAGATCCACGTGATATTAAACTTAACAATAAATGTATTGAGCATAAGCTACTGTAAATAGAACTTGACTTTTAAAATCTTAAACACTTCCAGGGTGTTGACACCTTTACGATACCGTTAGATAAACTCTTTAAAACTGGTTTTATTACCACTTTATTAATGAAAAAGGTGGTCGTGATGCACTATTAATTCGTTATACCTTACAATCACTTAGAAATGCACTTATAAATATGGGTCTTCCTTCGTTTCTGTAAAAAATTCAAGCTTAAGCTAAGACCCTTCCTTGACCTTTCTATTTTCCTATTTTTCTTTACTCAGCTCAACGAGAACATAAAAAGTAGCTCTGAAGTTCGGGTTCCTCACCTTGGAATAGAGTGTTGCGTTTTGGGGAGGGGAGGAAGCAGTAAACTCTTTATTGGTCAGAATCACTATGCCATGTGACCTATTGATCCCTGATCGGCCAATCCAAAGAGATTACAGAATACATTTCTATACTAAATTCAAAAAGGAAACATATTTTAATTTAGTTGGTTGTTTTTAACTGTCAGATCCTAATGATTGGATTTCTGTAGGTATATGTTCACTTATTGCTAGAAAACCTCTGAATATATTTGACTGAAGTATTTGTTGTTTATATTATGTTTAATTTACCTAAAGTATTTATAATCAATTTAAACATTATTTAGGTATTCATGGAGATGATCAGTAAAATTAAAGGCAATAAGCGTGTTGTTTTATATACATATTGGAGTGGCGAATGTGAGGACTACCACAAGATAATCTACTCCTACGACTTCAGGAAAAAATCAAGCCTGACCATATAGAGTCTGGAATAAGTTTGGAGATACTTGATTCAAACATCGACCCACAACTGAATGCAAGCGTAGCCAAACACATGGTACACGGCCAATTCAGACTTTGAATTTATCGTATCCATGCATGTAGCAAAAATTATCCAAAGAGATTTTAAAGAGCTACACTGATGGGCATGACAGATATCCCAAATACCTTATCCGGCATCCCGATTATGGAAGGCGTTTTATTATAAGCACTATATCATGTTGTAAAATTAATCCTACACTTACTTAGAGCTATATAATTGAAAGTATAATTATTGTTTGAACAATATAATTGCATATATATACAGGGTGTATCGATTTATGTTGGAAGTAACTGGGTTGTGGATAGTAGACCTAAAAAAATAATATTTATGAACATATGTCCTATGTTCCCGAGATAAGGCTTTACAAAGTTTTGCTGGAATCATTAATAGCCTGACTTTATACACCCCTTCATATCTCTTGTGTAACATTAGCAATACAAGCTAATGCTACAAGGAAGCTACTCGGCCCTAAATAAATCAGTACATATAGACATCCAGCAATAGTAACACTAGCAAGATTAGCTAGTTTACTTTAATACTAATCACTTCGAATAATGCCGATACTTATAGACATCCTGCAATATCAAAGATTACAAAACTTACAATGTCTAATATATGTGCTTTACTCACTCATTGTGTCTTCTGGCTTAAAACGAGTTTCCATGACCAACCTGTTCGCGCCAAATTCTATAGTGAAGAGAAGTCCTAACAAGCTATGAATAAAGCAGTAACAATATGTTCCGTTAGAGGGATCCATAAATGCACTGAGTGGCCCGTTTGGGCAATCAATGGACCACTCATAATCTTTCACTGCAACTAGCCAGGTGTCCAGCCTACGTGACTTAGGAATGGGTTAAGTTTAACGCCGACTCTCCAGATGTCCGGCCTACGTGACTTGGGAACGGGCCAAGTTGAACTGCAACTAACCAAGTGCTTGGTGTACGTGACTTGATGGACGTACCTAGATACAACAGCAAACTCACCAGGTGTACGGCGTACGTGACTTGGCGTCGAGACAAGTTTTGGCAGCTTCTAACAAGAGAGTGTTCTTATCAAGTGTTAGCCGTGTGGCACTTTAATTTTAATATGAAGATCTCCCACCTATTTATCCGTCAACTAGACCTATATAACGAGGGAACTCAACAAATATGGTTGACTATTATATCAGACACTTCCACGAGAAGTCCTGTTCTGGACTTGAACATAATCAGCTAGCATGATGGACTCTTATATCCAACACAACTACGAGAGGTCCTTGTCTGGACTTGGACGTAATCGCTCCAGGATGGCAATATATAAACTTTATGTATTTTAATGATTATTTAAAATTTAATTGACCTTTAATGGGTTTGAGTGCTTTTAACACCTAGATTAATTATGTGATTGAAATCGTTGCGTCTGTAAGTTCTCAATAATAGATTTATTTTTGAAAGCAAATTTGTTTTATGGGACACTTAAAGTTTCCTTTTTGCCGCTTGGGCTTTAGTCTCTTTGTAATTTTTAGAGATGTTAATGGTTAGCAACTTTTAATTCTTTTTATAGATTGGAATATTTAGTTTAAATATAAATGGTTATTGCTCTTGTGGTACCCAATACTTGTTTTAGAATTAAAATTTGATAATTTTTTATAGGTAATATTTTGTAGATGTATTTTTTTGACGTATTTTGTTGGTTTATAAGTTTTAACTTTAACCAATACCGATTTGTTAGGTGAGAAATTACAAGTATTCTAATGTAATATTTCTTGGTTTTATACTATAATGTTAAATATTAAAAGTTGAATCTTATCGATTACTTCAAAAGTTGAAGAAGTTATAGTCCCACAGAAGTTTTGAGCTATGTCAGGAAGTAAGACCTTTGTGCTGTTTATTTTTATCAGAATTGATCTTATGAATAATTCTTAAAATTTGAATTTGTTTAGTCTGAATTCACTATGTGAATACAAGCGCGTAGTTAACCTTTTAAAAGAGGCTCTTTAAGCTCTTTATTATAATATTAAATATTTTTGATTGTTATTGGGTCTCTTCTAGACTAATTCACATAAATAAATATATTACTTTGAGATTGTGAAATATAATCTCAAATGTACTGCACAAGTGCAGTCTCTGCCATATTAATATGTTTTTCAACACTCTTCAGTTTTCATTGTGAGATCATGTTTTTTTTTTCACCTCTATTTTTTACCTTGAATAAACAATTCCAATATTTATCAAACTTGCAAATTTTCTAATTTTTGTTATAATAAAATACTTAGATTCCGCCTACCCTCTTTTAGGCTATTGTGGCCGTAGCTATAAGAAGACTTGATCGGTACACTTGTAAGTGACGTATCACTGCTGTTACACAAACAGGGCTGCAGCTACACTAATAGGGATGTATAAGATAGGGCTATTAACAATTCCAGTAGAAGTTTGGAAGTCCTTATCTCAAAAACCATCGAACATAGGACATATGTTCATAAGAACTTTTTATGTTGTTTTGAGCTCTACTAGGCAATCCTCAGTTACTTCCCACATAAATGTATACATCCTGTATATGTAATTTTATAGTTCAAACAGTTATAATTTTAATTATTTTAGTGGCTTTACTTCTCTATAAAAATAATACTCATTAGTTCAAGGAAAATATGAATAAATTGATTTATAAATATTGAAATAACTGTACATGCATAATATCTCTTCTTGACGACCATATTATAATATTGTTTATGAAAAAATGTAAATTTGGTAAAATATTAGTTTTATTACAATGGATACATTTTTGTACATAATGTTCTAATGGGAATAATCCCTTTAAATATTTTAACAGATATATTTGTCTACACTTTTAACTAAACCGCTTTAATTTTGTATTCGTTTGATGGTTTTCATAATAACACAAGTCAATCAACTAATTAAAAAACTCAATAATCTAATTTAAAGTAGAAAACATTATGCAAATAATTTTTTTTCAATTAAGCTATTTTCTAAAATTGTATAACATAATAATATAAATGAGTTCTTAATATGTTTGATACTTTTCACCCCTCTTGGTAAATTATTCATCATGTTGGTCTAAATAGGGGGCTTTGAATGAAATCCAAATAATTTGTTCTTTTTTTGCTAAATATTTTTTTGTTCTAATATTTATTCATATTTTAAACATTTAAGTTTTTTAATATACTTGAGAAGTAAGTGGCTTTTAGACCATGTGATAATTGAAACGGGTTAAACATGCTTTTAAATAATATTGAACTCAGTAATTAAATCTCTATATATTTCTGAGGCATGACGTCACATCTTAAAGAGAGATTAATAACTGTGGCCTTTCTGACCCAAATCATTACATAGCGTGCCTTGTTAAGTTTGATGGAAATAAGATTGCTGACTTTTAACAGTGTTTATGTTTTATTTAGATCATTCGCGTAGTTTAAGAAATAGTATTTTTAAACACATTGTAACTAAACTAAGTACAATAGCAGGTAATTGTGTGATAAAAAATGTTGAAACTCCATCTTAGAGCCCAGTCTAACTATGCATATCTACCGAATTTCCATAACTTTAATTTTGTATGGACAAAGACATCTGAACGTTCTACGAATTTAAGAGGAAATGTAAATATCTAAACAAACAATTTGAGGTAACATATTGGACACTTACAATTGTACGTTAATTAATCCTTTCAATTTTCGTCGAGCTGAATAATATTTACAAATTGTGTTTTGCGTTAGGAGACCATTGTCTACGTTTTTGTGCAAGCTGTCACCCCTAGTAGCAAACAGAAGAACAAACGTGTGAGAGATGTTGACCAATCAAAAGAGAGATAGAACGTTGTTTATATTTAAACGCCATGAGCTTCAAATTTAGTGATTTGATAATTTTAAAAGAATATTTAATATTGTTTTTATATATTCCATTGTATTTCTAGACTATTTTCGATTTCCCATTATTATTTCTTAACTCTCCATTTTAAAATTAAAGGTTTTGATTTACACTCTTGGGAGTGGTATTTTTTTGCTAATAACTCACCTATTAAACACCAGTCTGTAACGTTTTTTAATTTTTCCTGGCAGCAGTGAGATGGCCCAGTTCAAATTTTAAACGAGGTTCTTTTTTGGCCTGTTTTTAAAGATGTCACGATTACACAATTGAGAATTTTACAAGAAGAATGATACTAATAATATTGTATCAAAATTAAAATTTATCCCTGGTTCTCAATAATACTTGGAATATTTGTGAGGGAAGTTTTTAGATATAATCTGTATTATGAATTTTTTCATTTTTCAATAGGGTTCTACAAGATGTTTTCAAAAGAAAACCAATTCAGTGGGTGAGATGTTTCTTTTGTTTTCTGAGATGTAACTCTTCTTATTTCAAGCCATTCAAAAATATCCACTATCCCAAAATATTCTACAAAATCTGAAAAATCATCAAAACTATTTATCAACATAATAATATTAACAAGTTTATATATTTTACTATTTCATTCTCGTCAATTTTCGTTCTCATGATTTCAGCAATTAATAGCACTCATAATACTTTGTTCATAAAGTCTCAAGGATGTATATTTTTTTTAATTTTAGTTATTTAATTCAAATACTTAAAAGCATAATAAATTTTGATTTACTTGAAAAAAAATTTATTTTAATTTTTTTGCATTTAATTTTTTTAAATCAGTTTCTCTTGACATTGATAAGTGGAAAGTTTTCATAAATGTAAAATTTAATATAAAAAATTTGAAATATATTTATATTTTTACATTTCAAGTGTATTATTGTTATCTTAAAAGTGTAATAATCGGAGATTTACTAGCAGGGATGTTGTTAAGCCTAGGATTACTTGAATGATCCAACAAATAATATACGATAATATTTTTATTTATTTCATGTACTGTACATCCTCAAACATTTAGCGTATCAATATCGAAGTGGCTATTTATGTGTAATTTATGTGTTTCCCCTGATTGTTGCCCGTATTGTTGCTGTCCAAATATCAGTGTAAGTCATAGTGTGACGAGTTTCTATGATAACCAGGTAAGCTCAGTGAGGTTGTTTTTAAACTACTTAATACCCAGTAGTCAGTCCATAGATTTAAGAGGTAAGTGCATTTGAGCAATAGGTTTATTTGAACCCCATACAAACTCCATTTTTTTTAAAAATGGTCGAGCTAATATTCTTAATGTTTATTAAAAAATGGTGTAAGTTTATGACTTATTTAAAAAAAAAATTTTTAGCATGTGACTTATTACCCATACGCTTACATAATAATTACTCTTATTGGTTAGTGATGAGGAAAGTTAAATTTAGATGAAATGTCTCCTCACTAAAGTATAGTGGGAAACCATTTAAGAAAAACCACCCCAGTACACCCAATTGGATTGAACCACAATCTCCCTGTCTTCGGCTCTTCAAAGTCTAGTATATTGCGAGAGTAGCACCCTAGACCATGGGGCCACTGAAGAGATTATACAATAATAGAGTAGATGGAAAGAAGGTATAATATAATGTAAGTCTACCCAAATTTATGTACCTACACCATTTATGAATAAAAAATCTCATTATGCCCGACCATTATTTGAACCTGATGTATCCACATTCATAAGCACCATCGAATATATTTCCGGACCTTATAGTTGGTTTATAGTGACAGGAAGGTCAGGGTTCTAGTCATGGTTAAGACAACTGGGGGAGCTATTTCATAAATAATATTTTACTATTATTCTTCCCCTCTACCCACCTCGTTGGCGTAGCACGCTAGCACGTTAGTTTCGTGTTGATCTAAACTGTCAAGGACGGGGATATTGAGTTTCGAATCTCGTTAGGGTGAAATGGAGGGTTTTCCTAAATGGTGTTACACTCTCCCTCCACGCAAATGCGGGTTAATTTCATCTATATTCAACCTTTCCTATTCCTAGCCATTAGGGTAAATAGTTCCTAGACGTATAACCTGAACGAGTAGTAAAACGTGGTGCTAAATAATAATAGTAAATTCTTCCAGCCAAGACAGGTATATATTCTTAAAGTTATGGCTTCCTTTTCTCTGTTCTAGTAGCGTGATTAAAATGCGTCCATCCCGGATGAGTGGTAAAACGTGGTGACTAAAAATATTTACCTTTCCATTAGCGGCAATACAGTATATTGCTAGCATATTTCCTTTGATTGTTTGAAGGAAACAAGGAAACACTAGACCAACAGCCTCTAGGTTAAAATGGCTGCGCTCCATGGGGAATCTTGAGTCCTTCATTTCAGGTACCACTGGGTGTCATCAAGGGTTATTTAAAAAAATAGAAACTCTTTTGAAACATGGTTTCGCTAGAAGAAGAGTACAATCTGTGAACAGTGTATTATGACAAATAAGAATAAATTTTTATTTTTACAAATAAAAAAGTTAAGATAACTACGAATAATTAATTTTTGAAAATTTGATTTTTTTATATGTATATATGAACAATTTGTTTTTAATTTTATTAAAAAAAGAGTGATTATCATGATTAACAAAATTATGTGTATAATTCTATGGATAAAACTTAATTAAGGGTAAATTATTTAAAAAAAATTTTTTTTTTTTTTTTGAAGCTATAACACACAATATGAGAAAGTTTGGGCGAATTTGTCGTACCATTTAATTATATTATAAATAATTATATATATATTTGTTTTTATATAAAAATCATATGATAGTAGCTTACTGATGGGAGAAGGACACTTTAATTAAATGGATTTTCTCCCAATTAACCGATTGTAACAAACTGACATTAAGACCATAACGTCCACTTCAACCAAAAGTCTATTCTCTTACGAGTGTGTTAACATATACAGTTCTACCACCAATGTTCTACTTGTATCAGTGGCTTTAAAATTCCATTACTTCCAAGTTATGGCGCATTAATTGGGCGATCACCAAATTAATGCGCCGTAACTTGGAAGTGAAGCAAGTAAACGCTGGAGAAGGGGCTGACGGGAAAAGGCGGTCTAATAATAGTTGCTTGTCTACTACGTTAGGGAGAGACAAAATTGTAAACAAATTCATGTAATCGAATTACTTGTGCTGTAATTTTTGTTTTGTAAAAAAGAAAATTAAGGCATTTTGTTCTACAATTAGTTTTCTTTTCAAAAATTAAATTAATTTGGATTTTTTAAAAATACTTATGTCTGGATTGTAATGCCAGAACAGAAAGTTTATTACAATTTCCACTTTAGATTTGTTTTATTCATATGAAAAACAACTATTCAGAGTATAATTTTACATTATTTTCTAGAAAAATATATACCACTACTTTTAATACACATTTTTTTGTATTCACTCATTTTTATTTATTTAAAAAAAATTTCAACTACTCTGTCACAACAAAGATGAGTCTTTATTTATATATATAAAGTTCAATTAGATTAATATTATTTCATTCAATTTTTATGTTGACATTGTTACAAAGCTTACTATTAGCCACATTTAAAGATACAGACCTTAAAATTTACAATTTTTCTACTTGAGTTATGATGATAGCTAACCAATCAGAATAGTTGATGAAATAATTAAATTTAATTGGTTTTCATAGATAATTTACTAAACAATAACATTTTTTATAGTAATTTTTGCAAATTTATAGTTAAAAATAATCATATCTATAAACACCCATGTATGCAGTTTTTAAGTTAAGTATATGATAGTTTTGTTTGAACCGAACTCTGATACATATTCAGATTTTTTGTTTCCTTTATATATTACAGTACAAAAAAAATTAACATCGATATTTCATTTAATTAAATAAATGTAAATTCTTTTCATACATATGTAAATTCCATCCATATAAATTCGCTTTTGAATTGGTGAAATCAATTGAAATTAGTAAAGAAAAATAATACAAATAATAATTACACGACATATTTGCTTCATTTAATTCGTGGAAATAAAATTGAAGTTCAACTGTTCAAAATTGGAATTAAATAATACTATATGTTATGATATGTTAGTTAACAATTCTATTTAAAATTTAAGGAGCTATTTAAAAAAAAACACCGTCAAATAACTTTTTATTGAAATGTTTTTTTTAAATTGTGTTGAAAATACTCTATTTACGTGTAAGTTGAAAAGAAATATAAAAATTATATATTTAAATTAGTCCAAATCGTGTGATTGTATCTCACATTATTTATTATTTTGTTTGAATCATTATACTTATAATTTATACTTACACCTTTAAAATTGGATTGCTACGATAATTTTTATATAAACAAGAACTGAACTTCAATAACTGTCTATCGAAAATGTTGTAACTTAAATTTGATTCACTAAAAGAAGAGTTCAGAAGATTCACCAATAAATCGAAACAATATTTCTCTAACCTTAACATTACAGGAAGCTATTTACCTGGTTTTGAATTCAAAATCTTTTAAACTATGAAAAACGCTGCTGGAGTTGGTAACTGCCAATTCGATTATTCCTGTCAGGTAGCACTATTGAGTGTTAAGAATAAAAATTAATGTTCAACCATCAACCAAGGCCATCATCCATTCAACAATCGATCGTAGAGGTTATATCGATATTCAAATACTTTAACTTTCTATATTATATTTTTTAACATCAACAGTCAATATTCTCAGATGAAAGCAAGATAGCGATTTTGGTGAGACCATTTTTCATTATATTTTTTTTATTAGAAGCTCGTTTTACCACTGTTTAGAGCTATGCGCTTATGTACTAATTAAGCTAATAGTCTTAGGAATTGGTATGGTTATATTTATAGGAAATGTACCCGCATTTGAGTGAGAGAGAAAAGTAAACTATTTTGGAAACCTCACCCTTAATACACTCGACCAAGATTCGAATACGTATCTCTATGTCATCGGAAGTCTAGTCTACTGCTAAAGTAGTGCTTTAGACTCACAGCCAATAAAGCTGGTTGTATTAATTTGAATACTTACTAGCTCAACTCATAAAGACTGCTGCATATATATTTTAATAACATAAAATGAATTGTGAAGTAACAATCACTCAAAAGAGTTATTGCATATTTATTTATAAACAGAAAAATTAGGTGGATTTCAAAGATTTTTTTAGTTTTAAAATATAGTTTTTAATTTGTTAGTTTTTATTAAAAAATATTAAGACCAATATCTTGGTCACAATTTCACTATTTTTTTAAGTCGGGATAATAGAAAACCATATCACAGTGTGACGTCTGACTTGAGCTGTTAGATTCTATCATTGACGCGGGACAGTCTCTTAAAACTAGACTAACTTTTATAATTTTACTCTCTTACCAGCTTTGGTCGACTTACTAATTAAATAAACTTTTAATATAGTTCAAAATCTCCTACTAGATCTACTCCTATGCATTTATATACCATGGGAATAATTATAAACCTATCACATTTGACCCATTGTGCCAATTTATATCACTGGAAGGTACATTAATAAACTGTTGTCAATGGTGACTTTTCCGTCTATACATATACATATAGCTAATCACCCCATCCCTTGCAAGGTAGGCAATAAACTATGCATAAAGCTCACTAAGCAAAAACTCCATAGTTAATACATCCTCACAAACTTTCTCCACACTTTCCTATCCTTTCATACTTTCTTGGCTTCAACAACTTCCAAACACCCAGTTACACATGCGCTTGTGTTCTTAAAACTCTTAATGTTTTTCTTTTTTCACATTCGTATACAAAATTTAGCCACGTCTTACATGGTCTACCCATTCATTTGATTCACACACTCTATCTTTATGTATTTGATTCGTCACTCTATTGACATTGATCCTCTCAACATTCCCAAACCATCGTAAGACGCTTCTTTTACATTGACCTATTGGATTCCCTTTAAAACCACACTCCTTCAGCACCCATTCATTACTGACATTGTTCATAAAAGTTTTTCCAATTACATTTGTTAGATATCACACTCCAACCTCATTCCCCTTTCTGTTGTGTTTATCCTGACAAACTCACACCACAACTATAAGACAATGTTGGCGTTAACACATTTCTATATACTGCCATTTTTTTCCTCTTTCGATATTACTTAATTCTTTGCAATAATCCAAATAATTCCAACTACTCTCCGAGATACATTCATCCGTCTGTCACTTACTATCCACTTACTATTTTGTTTATTTTTATTAAAGACTTTTTTATTTTTTATTTTGATTATTTATTTATTAATTTTATTAAAGGTTTTTCCAAGGGTAGTTCCTCCCAGCAAAAATAATTACAATCAAATTGCTCTGAATTATTTTAATTCTTTGAGCTTCTTATAGATAGGAACAATCAGAATATTTTCACTAATGTGATAATAACGAGGCAGGTTTAAATTTTAGTTGATGTGCTATATGTCCCATGACAGAGAAATCGGGTTTTAAATTCAGGTCAAGAGTAATGAGGGTGCTTTTTCCTGACTAGCTTAACGCCCTTCCTTCACACAAATGCGGGTTAATCTATTCTAAATTCTACCTTCTTCATCTCTACTCCATTAGCGTAATTAATAAGTATGAAAGCAGGCCAAGTGACTACTAAAACGCAGTTGAATTAATTTATCCTCCTTTTCATTAAGTTAGTGTGAGAAATAGTTAGAATTAATAGCCTCGGTATACTCAGCATGTAGTTAGGCCCTTAGCTATCATTCAATGTTGAGCCAGACAAAAAAAATATTACACTTTTGTTCACGTGACCATTGGTGCAATTTTAAACTAATTTTTATTTTTATATTTTGGGCAACATTTGTAAACCTGGACATATACTCTTCTATAATATGATAACTTCATGATGTGATCTTGCAAGCGAGCTATATCAACCGAGCGTCCACCACATGTTGGTGAAGATAGTGCCAACATTTATATAGAGTCATGTGGTTAGCGAATGAACCCTCCAGCCTTTAATCTCACTTTGCTAAGCTGGAGCCGATGCTTCTATATTCAAGTAGTTCCTTATTTGTCCTCATGGGTCTGAGATAACCCCGTTACAGACCCACTCCACATAAGAGTCTGAGAGTACCAGGAATCGAACTCAGGACCTCTGATTATGTAGTCAAGAACTCTGACCATTCGACCACAGAAGCAGTCATAGACACTTGTATTTAAATAATAAATGGATGCTACCAACACTGCTACGCAGAGCCGATTTCTTTCGACTCCGCCGTAATGAATAGGTCTGGGGCTAATTTGCGGTAAGGGATGTTTGGTATTCTTGTTGATATAGGATAGGGGGATGGTGTTTATCTCGGGAAACCAACCATATGGATTCGAGACCATCTAATATCATATGTTTTCCCACCTCCATTTCATGCAAACACCTGGAGCTACGAGGCACTCCAGAAGACAGTCTGCGTTTGTGTTGTATATTAGACAAACGCTTCTTGTCAGATAAATAAACAGTCAGTGGATCCCTGCAAGTTATTTTACACGTGAACAAGCAGCATTCTAATAAAACATGCAAGACAATCTGTGAGTAGCTTAGAGTGCAGTCAAAAACATTTTCTATTGCACTATATACTAAATACATCAGTGGGTACGTGAACAGAAGTGTCAGTTTACTATAATCCAGTTTGAGTGCTATGCATGGTTCTTATTTGGATTTTAATGAAGGTAGTGTTTCTCTATACGTTTATCAACATAAACATTCCTTCAATTCAAACCTACCTACCACTACTACATTGGTGTAAGTATTTATAAGTAGTTTAAGATTTGTAACACTCTGATAAACTGCATGATAAATAAATTAAATCATGATAATAGATAGATCAAAAGAAATAAAATATACACTATACGTGAATAAGAATATGTATTGTCACCCAGATCCATACCCTCACCTTCGTGGGGATGGTGAAAGAAATAAAAAATTATAAATTTAATAGTAGACTATCATAATGTGCCTTGTCATATTTTTTTATATATAACGTTGCGAGTAAACTATCCTCACATATTTCTAATTATTCTTCCATCTTGTCTTACAGCCAGTGTTGGCTATCCATATTTAATCATGAAAGTTGAATATATATTATATGTAGCTCATATACACTTGCTAGAAAAGTAGAAACAAAAAATTAAAAAAGTGACCATCCATACAACAGCCTTAATTTTAACTCTGATCTCAATATCTCAAGCATACTAATTTAAATGATTGTTGATATCTACGTGCTTACCTGTAAAGATTATCCGCAATTAAATACACTAATGTTTTTTAGATATAAATAATATATTATTTAAAGAAAATGTTACCTACACATTTTCATAGAGGGAAAGCTAGAGATTAGTAACTAAAATAACACCTTAGATACTGTCAGCCAGGATTCAAATCCAAACCAAACAAGCGACGAGGAGACTGATGCCTTTTTACACTTACCCACAGGTGAGTTTTTTTTTTTTGTATCCATCACGCAACGTTATGAAAACTAAACCTCGCATGTTTAAAGTTAATATCCACAGCGTCCGTACGTGACTAAAGTAAGCTCTATAATTACTAGATTATTACCAACGAATCAATAGGAAACTTATTTAGGTCATAAACTCGACAACAAACAGGGTGCGTGCGCAATAAAATAGAAATAAAAAATAATATATATATATAGTGAATATAGTAAAAATAGTAGAATTAAAAGTGGACAACTGGCGAATGAACTGCCACGGTGCGGTATTTCAACTGGCCAATAAAAAAAGAAAGAGAGAAGAAGAGTGATAACACCCAAAGAGCGGGAATAAAATGCCTAGTGCACGAGTAGAGGGTAGCAACAGTCGTTTGTTTTTCCCTGGGCGCAACGTGACCCTTCTATAGCATACGTGGCGACATGCCGCGGAGAGAAATGGAAACATTATATGAAATGGATGAGCACGTTCATAGAAGGAAAGAAGAGGAAAGAGAGGAAGGGGAATAACATTTCAAGACGGTAAAAATTAGTTTGAATCAAAATACGTATGTCAAGTTTTCGTATAACTTGTGTTTAGAAAAAGAGTCATACAAATATTTTAAATAATTAAAAAAAATAAAAATATGTATTCTATAATTCTACTTTATACTTTTTACTTTCTCTCTATCTTACAGGTAAGAAAGTATTGTGATCGTCAAAAAAATCGAACTCGAGATTTTGATGAATTTTGACGTTTCATGACTTCCTGAATCCGAAAAAGTGGTTTTTGAATTTCCGTCTGTCTGTCTGTCTGTCTGTCTGTCTGTCTGTCTGTCTGTCTGTCTGTCTGTCTGTCTGTCTGTCTGTCTGTACCTCCAACTAGAGCCTAAACTATTTTACCGATTGAGCTGAAACTTGATATCTAGGGTTTTCATAGGGTTGCCCCGAGGGGTTTTTGGAATTGGATATCTACCCCTAAAATTAAGGGTAGTTTACTGAAGGGCAAAAAGAGAAAAAGTCGATTTTCTCAAAATCGGCTCTAACGATTTTGATTAAATTTCATTTATGAACATAAATAAATATTCCAAACAAAATGGCTACTCTCAATATTTCGGCAAAATCGTTTTAAGGGCTCCGGTCAGATGCGTAAATTAACATTTTTTATAATAGCTCCGAAACTATTTGAGATATGAAATTACTTAGCATTACAAATATGTATATATATTTATAATACAGATATTTTATTCGAAACATATTTTTATAAAATCAATAACTTTCAATATATACGCAATTATATATATATTTTTTACTTTTTGGGCATTAAAGCTTAAGTATTGCGATCGTAAGAAAAACTAACCTGAAATGTTGATGGATGTCGACGTCTCATGACCCCCCGAACCCTTAAAAATAGTCTTTGCAATGCCGTCTGTCTGTGTGTCTATTAAAACTTAAAATTAAGGGTAGTTTACTGAAGGGCAAAAAGAGAAAAAGTCGATTTTCTCAAAATCGGCTCTAACGATTTTGATTAAATTTCATTTATGAACATAAATAAATATTCCAAACAAAATGGCTACTCTCAATATTTCGGCAAAATCGTTTTAAGGGCTCCGGTCTGATGCGTAAATTAACATTTTTTATAATAGCTCCGAAACTATTTGAGATATGAAATTACTTAGCTTTACAAATATGTATATATATTTATAATACAGATATTTTATTCGAAACATATTTTTATAAAAACAATAACTTTCAATATATACGCAATTATATATATATTTTTTACTTTTTGGGCATTAAAGCTTAAGTATTGCGATCGTAAGAAAAACTAACCTGAAATGTTGATGGATGTCGACGTCTCATGACCCCCCGAACCCTTAAAAATAGTCTTTGCAATGCCGTCTGTCTGTGTGTCTATTAAAACTTAAAATTAAGGGTAGTTTACTGAATGGCAAAAAGAGATAAAGTCGATTTTCTCAAAATCGACTCCAACGATTTTGATTAAATTTCATTTATAAACATTAATAAATATTCCAAACAAAATGGCTACCCTCAATATTTCGGCAAAATGGCTTTAAGGGCTCCGGTCTGATGCGTAAATTAACATTTTTTTAAATAGCTCCGAAACTATTTGAGATATGAAATTACTTAGCATTACAAATATGTATATATATTTATAATACAGATATTTTATTCGAAACATATTTTTATAAAATCAATAACTTTCAATATATACGCAATTATATGAATTTTTTTAACTTTTTGGACAATAAAGTTTAAGTATTGCGACCGTAAAAAAAAAACTAACCTGAAATGTTGATGGATGTCGACGTCTCATGACCCCCCGAACCCTAAAAAATAGTCTTTGCAATGCCGTCTCTCTGTGTGTCTATAAAAACTTAAAATTTAGGGTAGTTTACTGAAGGACGAAAAGAGAAAAATTTGGTTTTCTCAAAATCTGCTCAAACGATTTTGATTAAAATTCGTATCTAGGCGTTGATTAAGATTATAAATAAACTGGCTATTTTCATTTTCCTATGAAAATGATTTTTAGGGTACATTACAGAAGCGTTAATTTCCGTATCTCCACAACTACTGGAGAAACTAAACAACTTATCATTGCAAAATTGTAGGACTATTAGAAATAAAAAACTTTTATTTGACATATATTTTTATAAAAACAGCAGTTTCTGAGATATTTGCAAATATATTAATACAATTTTGTGAGCTTTAGTTGTAAACATATACTACTTAAGTCTTAACGCAATAATACTCCAATGCCATAGAGTAATTAAATATAAGTAAGTATCTAAAAAAAGTATGTTATTTTTCCTTAAATCTCTTAGGAGAAATGTTTGCATAGCAATGATCTATCTCCATTTTAGACTCAATAGTCAATATTTACATTTTTTATTAGTCAAAATGTATAAATGAATAATTAAATATCAATGCGATGACTTGAAGATCTGCAACACCTTTTAAAATGTTAAAATTTTAACCAGAAATCGAAATTTTAATACGAAGTATTGACCCTTGTGGAAGACATTAAACTGTTTGAAATGTTCTTAGGTGGACAAAGATGCGCCTCTTTTCTAATTGATTCTATATCATTGTATATTATTTTATGCGTGTTCTTATGTGGAGTGGTGATGATACAATGTACATTATTCCGTTCAGAAATCTTACGAGTTTATAGAAAGAGAGAGAAAGTCTGTGCGGTGTGCCGTACCATTTATTTTAAGATATATTTATATTGTATGGTAATAACTTAAGTATCATGTCAATATTAACTATTATTTAGTAGCATATTCTATACGAATAATACATTTTCAATTAGTCCGAGTCCTTTTTACAGATAATGACAGTTTTTTATATATTTTTTAAATCGCATCTTAGTACTTATTCAATCCATACGCATTTGATTAAATTTTCTGTATATAGATATGAGAAATAGGATTTAGAGTAATTGTAGCCACATTTGTATGAAGGGAGATCGGGGAAATAAAGACCCGTCAGAACACTCAGCTGGGATTC
This sequence comes from Timema podura, assembly GCA_033556935.1. Lineage (NCBI taxonomy): Eukaryota > Metazoa > Arthropoda > Insecta > Phasmatodea > Timematidae > Timema > Timema podura. The sequence continues at coordinate 65,898,147 of JAVRXN010000003.1, read as the reverse complement.
GAATCCCGAACTTGTGAGCTTTATAAACTAACTGAAAGACACTTGTCCACCGATGTATGCAGCAATGTCCAAGTAGAATTTAACAATCACTACAGCATCTTTATTTAATTTTTATTTAAGAAAAATTAAAAATATTTATTTCAAAGATTCATGATAATTTGATAAAATTTTAACTTTAGTCTAGATTTGAACGTTAATCTTCCTTTCACCGGAAATTCATTCTATTGAAAGCCTGGCACCTTACACTATATAGCCACTGGTGTCTGTCCGGGCGTTTTGTAGCAATCATATTGCTTTCACAACAAAATAAAGAAATGAAATATCTCCGAGTGAAGGGAACTCTGGACAGAAAGAAAAGGCTCTTTACGATCAGATAACGTCAGAGTTTCTAAAGAAAGAGATCTGTCAAACGCAGCTTTTGGTGAAACAGTTTCCTTCCCTGTATGAGGCCTTTTTAAAAAGGGGGTTCGGTGGGGCAGGAGGGAGGAAAATAAATGATAGGTTGAGGGAAAACACTGAGATTCGTCGGTTTGTGAGAGGTGGGCGACGTTATATTTTTCCACAGATTACTTACGCTTGTTTATTTATGTTTGTAAAGGATTTCCACTAACATTGCAATAAAAGTTTGTGATGAATGGTCGGACATACGTGAAAAAAGTCTTATAGCACTTCCGAAATTCAAGCATATTTTCAGTAATAACAATAGGAATAAGGAGGGTATAATTTATTGGTGATGCACCCATATTTGTATAAAGATAGTGGGGGTTGACAATTTCGAAATAAACATCTTAAGTCACCCAAACTGTGACTGGAGTCCTAACTTCTCCATCCCTGCTGAGTCACACAAGATTAGCCCGAAATTTAATTGTTCTGCATACCGATATTCTAACACAAATACAACCTTATCTTAGTTACTTATTACTAATGGACCATTTTCAGGACAACACTTCTTACTTTCTATTTATGTAATCCGAATATTTATATCAAAGAGGTTAGGGAAATCAAAAGTTTACTTTTAAAGGAAGTGGAACAGCATTTGAATGAAAATAGAAAAAAATTGATTTTTTAAAAATATATCACCTCAGTGCAGATTGTTGGTATTAAAGCCCCGAGACCCCTTACGTCGTAAAACCAGAACAAAAAATTAAACTAACGCCTTTATATACTTGCCCTTTATGGTGGGACTTACGACTAATGAGAGATTCATGGAAATACTTATTACAGAGCACAGTCAAATTTACAGTATATTTCCAAACCAATCTATTTTAGAATAGTTATAAAAGTTATTATTATTATTATTATTATTATTAGCACCGCGTCTTACTACCCGTTCGGGTTATACGCACTTACGCTAATGTGCAATGGTAGGGTGATTGTGAGATGAAATGGAGGACCTACAGTTTAACGTGGAATCCAAACCACGGTGGAGGCCTGGCATTCCTCACATTCACAAGTTGTTATAAAAGTTATTAAACACATTCTAATATACGTATACATAAAGTCACGTGATCTGTAATTGTCACTGTATTGATAGCATCTGAAATATTATTAATATAATATTAATAATAATAATATAAAATGTTATTAGTGTCGATATTTTTTTTAAATTATACTACCAAAATACTACGATAAGTAAACACATAATTTATATATAAATAACTAGCTCTGTCCAGAACTAGAAAGCTAATGGCTATTAGAACGTAAGCTCGCCATCACAACCATCTTGAGAAAACTCCGTCCAATCCCTTTCCTAACACTTCTCTTCAAATCAATTTCAACTTCTCAGTATACCAACCGGTATGGTATCTAAAGGTTTCCTACACACAGCGTTATATAATATAACTAAATATACGAATACAAATTGAAAGTAGTAATACTGGAAACACCATTTTCAAAAAGGGTAAGATTAAAGTTTCTACCTGTCCCCAAAGAAAATCGTTCGATATTTTTCTTGGTCCAATATGTTTTCCAGGAGCCAACAATTTCTGGATAATAGTTTGTAGGTGGGACGTTTGTTAGAACTGTACTAGTCGATTGATAACTCCTACTTAGTATCAAACTTGGACATTTGATCCAACTCACTAATATTATTTAATAATATACTGTGCATGGGTTTTGTCAAATGGAACTGATCACTAGAAACAGTAACGTTAACCTTTTTAACTGGTCAACTACCCATGAGCCATCACTAACCTAAGTTAAGAAAGATAATTTTGATTTTAAATCATATAGTTAGGAAAACGATTTCTTAAGTTTCCTTTATTGTTATTCTAGATTCTAAATTTTATATGAAAATTATACCATATATATTAGGGATTTAGTAAAAAAACATTTAAAAAATGCTAATACATTTTTGTGGTAAACATTAATAAAATGTTGCTATATTATTATGTTGTTTTATGGATATTGAAAATATCTATTACTGTTAGTTTTGTTCCCAGTAGATCACGTTATCTTCATTAAAAAAAAAAGCTAAATACAGCGTGCTAAGAATTATGTAATTTTCTTTTCTTTACTAATATACTTAGAGCTATCTTTGTATTTAAAGTAGAAATACATACTATAATTTCGTTTTAAATTTGAAGTTGATATTTCTACTTGTTGATCAGATTAGATATAAAATAAATTATATATTAAACAGAACATTATATGCATAGAAAATAGCGATTGTTTATGTGGTTTAAGACATAATTCTCGTAATGCATGTCAAAATTAAAAATAAAATATGCCCAAAATTATTGATTGATTGATTTCTTGGAATTGTCAATTAAATTCACTTGAAATGAGCTATTAAATAAATAACCTTTTTTAGTGGCTACAATATATAAATGTAAAAATATATAAAAAACTATATATATATATATGGTTAAGCCTAGGATTTTAGTGACGTAGTCTCACTACATGCGCAGATAGTTTTTTAATATACATTTTTCACCCCTATATCGTGTTGATATTATACTGATTATGTTGATGTGAATTATAATCAGGCTATAATTGAAATCACATATAATTTTAATTATTCATTAATAATATATTCAGCGTAATTGCTGTATTGAACAGGGTGAATATGCGATCTGTTATCACATGTGCTGTTATTTTGAACTAGGATTATTAAAACGAGATTGAATCAAGAATTTTACAATATGGTAACCGGCGTGAAATAATTAAGGTCTTCTTTCAGATTCAGTAACTATTAAAAATAAATGGTACGGAGCACCGCACAGACTTTCTCTCTCTTTCTATAAACTCCTAAGATTTCTGAACGGAATAATGTACATTGTATCATCACCACTCCACATAAGAACACGCATAAAATAATATACAATGATATAGAATCAATGAGAAAAGAGGCGCATCTTTGTCCACCTAAGAGCATTTCAAACAGTTTAATGTCTTCCACAAGGGTCAACACTTCGTATTAAAATTTCGATTTCTGGTTAAAATTTTAACATTTTATAAGGTGTTGCAGATCTTCAAGTCATCGCATTGATATTTAATTATTCATTTATACATTTTGACCAATAAAAATTGTAAATATTGACTATTGAGTATAAAATGGAGATAGATCATTGCTATGCAAACATTTCTCCTAAGAGATTTAAGGAAAAATAACATACTTTTTTAGATACTTATATTTAATTACTCTATGGCATTGGAGAATTATTGCGTTAAGACTTAAGTAGTATATGTTTACAACTAAAGCTCACAAAATTGTATTAATATATTTGCAAATATCTCAGAAACTGCTGCTTTTATAAAAATATATGTCAAATAAATTTTTTTTATTTCTGATAGTCCTACAATTTTGCAATGATAAGTTGTTTAGTTTCTCCAATAGTTGTGGAGATAAGGAAATTAACGCTTCTGTAAAGTACCCTAAAAATCATTTTCATAGGAAAATGAAAATAGCCAGTTTATTTATAATCTTAATCAACGCCTAGATAAGAATTTTAATCAAAATCGTTTGAGTAGATTTTGAGAAAACCAAATTTTTCTCTTTTCGCCCTTCAGTAAACTACCCTTAATTTTAAGTTTTTATAGACACACAGACAGACGGCATTGCAAAGACTATTTTTAAGGGTTCGGGGGGTCATGAGACGTCGAAATCCATCAACATTTCAGGTTAGTTTTTTCTACGATCGCAATACTTAAGCTTTAATGTCCAAAAAGCTAAAAATATATATATAATTGCGTATAGATTAAAAATAATTGATTTTATAAAAATATGTTTCGGATAAAATATCTGTATTATAAATATATATACATATTTGTAATGCTAAGTAATTTCATATCTCAAATAGTTTCGGAGCTATTTAAAAAAATGTTAATTGACGCATCAGACCGGAGCCCTTAAAGCCATTTTGCCGAAATATTGAGGGTAGCCATTTTGTTTGGAATATTTATTAATGTTTATAAATGAAATTTAATCAAAATCGTTGGAGCCGATTTTGAGAAAATCGACTTTTTCTCTTTTTGCCCTTCGGTAAACTACCCTTAATTTTAAGTTTTAATAGACACACAGACAGACGGCATTGCAAAGACTATTTTTTAGGGTTCGGGGGGTCATGAGACGTCGAAATCCATCAACATTTCAGGTTAGTTTTTTCTACGATCGCAATACTTAAGCTTTAATGTCCAAAAAGCTTAAAATATATATATAATTGCGTATAGATTAAAAATAATTGATTTTATAAAAATATGTTTCGAATAAAATATTTGTATTATAAATATATATACATATTTGTAATGCTAAGTAATTTCATATCTCAAATAGTTTCGGAGCTATTATAAAAAATGTTAATTGACGCATCAGACCGGAGCCCTTAAAGCGATTTTGCCGAAATATTGAGGGTAGCCATTTTGTTTGTAATATTTATTAATGTTTATAAATGAAATTTAATCAAAATCGTTGTAGCCGATTTTGAGAAAATCGACTTTTTCTCTTTTTGCCCTTCGGTAAACTACCCTTAATTTTAAGTTTTAATAGACACACAGACAGACGGCATTGCAAAGACTATTTTTTAGGGTTCGGGGGGTCATGAGACGTCGAAATCCATCAACATTTCAGGTTAGTTTTTTCTACGATCGCAATACTTAAGCTTTAATGTCCAAAAAGCTAAAAATATATATATAATTGCGTATAGATTAAAAATTATTGATTTTATAAAAATATGTTTCGAATAAAATATCTGTATTATAAATATATATACATATTTGTAATGCTAAGTAATTTCATATCTCAAATAGTTTCGGAGCTATTATAAAAAATGTTAATTTACGCATCAGACCGGAGCCCTTAAAGCGATTTTGCCGAAATATTGAGGGTAGCCATTTTGTTTGGAATATTTATTAATGTTCATAAATGAAATTTAATCAAAATCGTTAGAGCCGATTTTGAGAAAATCGACTTTTTCTGTTTTTTCCCTTCAGTAAACTACCCTTAATTTTAGGGGTAGATGTCCAATTCCAAAAACCCTCGGGGCAACCCTATGAAAACCCAAGATATCAAGTTTCAGCTCAATCGGTAAAATAGTTTAGGCTCTAGTTGGAGGTACAGACAGACAGACAGACAGACAGACAGACAGACAGACAGACAGACAGACAGACAGACAGACAGACAGACAGACGGAAATTCAAAAACCACTTTTTTGGATTCAGGAAGTCATGAAACGTCAAAATTCATCAAAATCTCGAGTTCGAATTTTTTGACGATCACAATACTTTCTCTACCTGTAAGATAGAGAGAAAGTAAAAATTGCTTTCGCTTGACCAAAGCCGGTCCTGAACGATTATTACACGAGTTTCGTCACCTCCGCGCTTGCCAACAAGGCTGGTTTTGAATATTTGGCTTCTAGAATGTTCGAGTAATAGAATTAATTTGTTCCTAATCTCTCCCCCTTTGTCCTTTGAGAAAATCTTGCCTGAGTGGCTGATAGAAAGAAAGATGGAAGAATGTTGCACCACATAGATATTTACTCCGAAATATATAGTAAATTAAATAAATTTGGAATATTATTAAGCTAAATGATTATAATTTATATTGATTGAGAAAAAGGGATGTGTAAAATATGATAGTTACAGGCTCAAAAAATGTCAATGCAATTTTTTTTTAATAAGTCTCGTCACCTAGTTTTCTCCTAGGCCGGAATTTTTTTTAAAAAAAGAATATGTTTGTGGATTGTTAATGTTTTTGTTTTGTTGACTCGAAAAAATTGTAAAATATGATAAGATAGAACCAAATCTCGGCTGTCCTTTAATATTGAATTTTATTCAGTGAATTATCACTTTCGCTAATAAAACTGTTTCAAATGTAAGGTCTTACCTTCCAGGAAGGATAAAAGCGAGTTTTCATGAAGATATTATAAAATATAGGCCACTAAGGAAAAATATAACTGCTACCAGAGATCATCAGTCTACATTTTTGGGCGAGACAAAATTCATTATCCATCAACAACCTGTTGCTAGGAGTTTTAATTACTTTTATTAATTTTGTATCAGAGGAGGCATACCTTATTAGGTAGAATTAATTTAAAGAATTTTTCTCTTCAAAAATAATTACAAACACACTATAAATATCATTGTGTAATTTATTTATTTATTTTAATATTAATGGACTTTATATAAATGGAATGTAATGTTCAAAATATACATAGTTTCAGTAAGTTGGATGTCCATGTCAAGAATAATAATCTGCTCCATGAAAATATGCAGTCTATTTTGTAAGTGATCAAATTAAGTTAAAACTTTAGGTAAAGTCAAGGGATCTTCAGAGAGGGGGTTTTCTCGTCTTACCGCTGAGCAGTTTTTATGAATAAATTTATTTAATATAAAAAGTCTACCTACTTCAAAAAATAAAAGGGGTTAATAGTTGGCACCCAATACTACAATAAAATATAATATATATTAGATAAAATTAATTTTTCATACCTAAAAAATTTAAAAATTATATGTTCATATCTTTTCAACACAGCATTCACAGATTACTTTGATTTTCATATATGAAGATACAGGGGCTTCAATAATGAAAATTGGTACAATTTTATACAATCAATCAAGAAAAAGTTTTCATTAAAGATTAAAAGATATGTAAAAGAATCAATGAGGTAGAGATAAAAAAAATTGCTCTTAAAATAAATTTGTCAAACGTAATCACTTCGCGTTTTAAATAAATAGGTCTTGATGCAAAACTAATTTGAAAACACCTGTCAAATAAATATAGATGGTTTGATAACCTTTCTTAAGTAAGTAAACTGCAACTGACGTGGTGGAAGTATATAAACTGACGTGATGTCACCATCAGTGCTTCTATTCATTTGTGTGCTCGAGTGGGCACAAAGTCTTGTAGTGGTCCCACTGCTCCTCGCAGGTAGACTGGTATTTGTGAGGTGGCATCCCTGCTGTTCCTAACTATACACTTTTACCGACCCACCCTCTAATAGGGTCGATAATGTCATTATGTTTTATGGACAATTTTTAGCACCATATCACACTTTCCTTTCGGGTTGTACGCTTGAGAACTATATTCTGATTTTGGCTGGAAGAAAAGTTAAAAAAATTCAAACATATTTCTTTGCGTAAAACCTTGATATCATTTTATTATATAATATTAAGTTGTTTAATGAGTATTGAAAAAATATATCAAAAGTGACATCTATAGATGAAAATACTTGATTTATCAATATTTTAAAATTATTCTACTAACTTACGATGTCGGGGAGATTGAGGCTCGAATCTCGGTCGGTTGTACTCAATGTAGTTTTTTCAGAATGGTTTTACACTCTCCCTCCAAACAAATTTGGGTACACTTCCTTTAATTAAAATCCTCCTAATCCCTAAAATTATTGGCGTAATTTGTTTATAAGCGTATATCCCGAACGAGTAGTAAGATAACAAAAAAAAATAAGCCAAATACTGTTCTTCCTACTAAAATCATACGACCTACTTCAATGGTAGAGTGGTCTAAGGCGCCACTCTCGTGTTAGACTGACATGCCGATGACGGGGAGATCGAGGATTGAGTCCCGGTTGGGTCTACTAAGGGTAATATTTTTTTTTTAAGAATTTCCCACTTTCCTTCCAGGCAAATGTGGTCAGATTATATCTAAAATGCTCCCTTCTTCATCCCTACCCCATTAGAGTAATAATTAGCATATATTCGTATAGTTCTAACAGGTAGTAATACGCGAGGATAGGATAAATATTAAATACGCTAATGGATTAAGGATGAAAATGTTGAATTTAGAGGAAGTGTACCACAACTTGTTTAGAAGGAGGGTGTAAAAACATTTAGGAAAATACACACTCATAGCACTCGACCGGGATTTGAACTTTGACCTCCCCGTCATTGGCAGAACAATTTATTACGCGAGCTACGCCTTAGACCATGGCATCACCGAGGCTGGGTTATTCTACAAACGCTTGAATTCAACGGATATAATTATAATATTATAATCTATTGGTGGCTCAAGGGTCATTTCCTGGGCAAAATAGGCTTGGTTTACTTTAGCTCACTAGTTGACTTTACCCTAAGCTTCACTGTACATTTTATTTTCCACAAACACAGTAAAATAGATAACGAACGTGTTTGAATGGTCTTTAGGGCAGTTTTGATACCAGCGTTATGGTAAAAATAGTTCCTTTCATTTGTCTCAACATTAGCGCAGGGAAGATAAAAGTTTCTTTTTTAACATCACCACACCTTACTTTACTACCTGTTCAGCTTACACGCATATATATTAATTACTCTAATTGGGTAGGGATGAGAACAGAAGAATTTTAGAGTTAATCCACTTGCATTTAGATGGAAGGATACTAGGAAACCATTTAGGATGAAAAGGACTCTCCACAGAATAGACTGGGATTTGAACCCGATTTCCCATCATCAGCAGGCCAGTATAATGTGAGACTGACGCCTTATACCATTCGGCCACTGAGCTGGTTAAGTGTTTATTAACACGGTTTATTTAAGTAAATTCAATTTAATCGCTTAAGCCATCGTTTCTATCATTTTAAAGTTATATTATAAATAGTTAGAATATGTGTATACTTTTTATGCTAAAATTTAATAGTTTTAATTAGTAGTTTGTGGTTTTCTGCTTCAGTTAGGTTTCAAATAGTTATATTAAAATAATAATAGCAACAGTTAAATAATAATAAGTTACTCGCCTGGAATTAATTTTGTACCAAAGTCACAAACAAAAAAACCATACCGATGACTTCATGTCAATTTTAAGGTAGGAACAGCGCTTCGTATGTTGTCTTCTCTATTTTGCCAGTGGCGAGCGTGGAATATTAAACGCGGTGGTGCGTGTGGGTAGGAGCCGAGCTAGAACCGTACCAAAGCAAGGAGTGCGAGAGGGTTAGGATTGTAAAGGGAAGAGATAGAAGAAGGGAAGGGAAAAGGGGAGAGGGGTTTCTGTGTTGAATATGAGATGAACCCTGAAGACATCGTCCTCTTGTCCGGCAAATTAGCTCACGGGGACGCAAAACTTGTGTTCGAATGGTGCGCTAGGACTAGGGGAGAGATGGGTAGGCAAGGTCGGGTTAAAAAAGGGGGGTACTAGAGAGAAGGGGTTCACAAGTTTTACCACCCCCTTTCCAACTATCTCTTCTCTCATCATCTGAAAACACACACACCCTTTTGGTTGGTCTCAAGGGACCTGCCCAAGTAAATGTAATTACTGGATTGCTACATCGCTAAAACACACTTGTGTATCCTTATCCCCTTCTAACTTATTTTCAAGACTCCTTTCCTCTTCTTACGCACCACTTCTCCTCACACTCTACTCGTTGCGCTTCCGCTAGGTAGCTGACGCGTCTAGGATTAATTAGCATGTAACCTGAGGAATGTTGCGGTGCTCTACAACCAGGTGACATGTCAACCTTTAGCTACTACTTGAGTGCAACACGCGCCCACACATAAATAAATAGAGGAATATCTATTTGTAAGATACGTGGAAAAACGTGATTTTTTTGTCCCTTTTTAAATAGGTTCTTTGAATGTGTAGGTAGTTTAATTTCTTTTTTTTATCTGAGCTATTTAATGCGCACTCTCTTAACTGACTAATTTTTTTATCAGGACACGAGAATTTCTATGAGCTTGAGCAAAAGGTCCTGCCAATTTTACCAGGAAAGGTGTTTGTAAATACTCTCCAGGTTCTTTTACATGCCACAGTTTATTTGGGACCAAAGGATTGACTTTTTTGAAGGAAGTTGTGCAACGGATTTTTATCATGCAAGAAAAATTCATTAATCCTGGCTGTGTTTAAAACCATGAGCATCGTATCCATAAATGAATACTTTACCCCAAAACTACCAAGGTCAACTTTTTAAACAAATAAATTATAAAATTATTGTGTATACTTTCAAATATAGCCTATAGTTTCTTATATATAAATTTCAAATATCACTAATCAATAAACTACGACCAATAACTTTTTTCTTCAGAAAACAAGTGTTTAGTGTTAATTATAATTTAAAAAACTCCTAGACATTTATTTTAAATACAATTGTAAGAAACATTTGAGAAATATTTAAATATTATATAAAAAATATATTTTTTTTGATACTCATATTAATAATATTGTGAAAAAAGAACATTTATAGTTGTTCTATTACCTAAAAATCTGCCCATATACCCATTTTAAACAAAATTATTAAAGTCATTTTTTAGAAATTTAACATTTAAAATAAATAAATAATAAGCAAAATATTCTATGATAAAAAAATTTCGGAAATAAAATATGGAGAGTGTTATTCATCATGTAAACCCTAAATCCCTTCCCTCTCCCCCGATATCCATTTAGAACAAAATTGTTAAAGTAATTTTCTTTAAAATGTAACATTTCCAAAGTCACAATTATGTGCAAACTATCTCCTTAATTTAATAAGTAAAATCAAATTCAATATTTGGTCCTTAGATATGATCATAAAGTTTGAACGAAACACATAATTATGACTGGTTTTACTGTAACCCTAGTGACAGACAAAAATACAGACAAGAGTTTGAGGGTGGATAAAAATCAAGACACATCATAGTATTGATGTAAAAATGGTCAATATTATATAACACTCTCTAAATAAATAAGTAGGTTGACTACAAATGTTCTATAACATTTTGGATGAACTACTAAAATGCATTTAGTCATAAATTATTCCAAAGTTAGATTAAAATTTCCAATGTACTGTTTAGAGATTTTGCACACCTACTTATCATAACTTTATATCCCAAAATGAGAATTTGTATCAAATAACTATATTAATATGATGTTTTACTGACAGCAGCGAAGCTGGATTGTCCTATTTTATTAGATTCCGAACTTTACGTCTCACGGGCTTTCAAAATTCACTAACGGGGTATCTATAAGGAACGTAAAATTTAAAATTAGTAAAGCTGAGTTTTTTTAGGCATAGTGGGGAAAAAAAATATCATCTCGGTACACCCAGCTTGGAACCGAACACTTATTTCTCTGTCAACAGGGAAACTAGGCAGTAAGTGTGCAGACTGATGTGTGTTGATTGTGTGAATATATGTGTGTGTTTATTTATAGAACTATAGTAGGATTTTGGATAGGAGTTTGTTAGAAATTTAATTTTTGCGGCCAACATTGATAACATTTTACCATATTATTTGGGTTATTTCATATATATGTATTGAAAATAAGTATCAAAAGCTAAAGCTAGCTTGTCATATCGAGTAAATATGGAAACATTTATATAGCTTTCATATAATATTAGGTCCATCGATATGAGAATCAGATTGCTAGCCCTGACTTTGGTAGAAAAAACATTATCTGGTTGTTACTAAAGTTACCAATATAATATTTATATATTTATACATCAAGTCATCCTATCTGCAGGTGTTAGTTTTGATATATATTATCAATACTTATAGAATAACACAAATAATATAAATAAACTTTATCAATGCTATCTGCAAAAAAAAAAAAAAATACATTCCAATTTTCTAAACTGTTCGTCCAACCAAAATAATTAGAAATAACAATATCTAAATAACAACTTGCGCCGATGTGATTTATATAGAAATGCTCACCGATATTTTTTTGTTTAGTATTTAATATACAAAAATCAAATTATTCCCCCATATTATGTATACTCCGTTGAGTATAAAAGACAGCGGGCTTACTTAAATTGGTGTGCAACAATATTGCTCTATCTTATAAGTTACGCCATAATGGAACCAAGTGAGGTAATCTTGCTAACAATAATAAAAATTATAATAATACTAATAACAATATCATCTTATTTTAGCAAAGTTAAGATCGGGTAAGCAAAGGGCACATCTAAAATGGAATAATAAATATAATTTTGCTTTTAGTTTAAGGAATATAAATCTTTTTTTATTTGTATGTTCACATTATTGATCTACAAAAACAAACTCTCGTTTAACTTACGGGGATAAAATTATATCTTATGATTTGCAATTATTTTCTACACGATTTACTAAGTTACCATTTATTAAGCCTGTACACAAAGTTTTGTAAACATCTTGGCAAGGAAACCACTGGAAGTATATTACACATCAAGGAACATCTTCGTTACTTTTATGCTAATGACGTCAAGCTTAAAATATATTACGGTGACGGTTTAATTATATGTACATAATTAAGTGATGGCATGAAGCTTAAACTGTAATGTTTTAAAGTTCGTTCAAATGGAATTACTAAGAAATTATCTAAATATTTTTTATTAACTGTATGGGTTTCTTTTTGCCTTAGTTTTTTATCTGAAATACACATCTTTTTTTGGTCTATTGATTTATTCATTTATTTTCTTTTATCACTTCATCTTGGCATAAACCACGTTAAATTAAGGTGGGCTAAGTATGATGAACACAGAATTCATACGAAATGTACCCACGTTTTTGGGAGAAAAGAACAATTTTGTGGATAAATAACCCTCAAAACAATTTGTCCGGACTCGAGCCCCAACTTTCCTGACACACTCTCAAATCATTTTAGGAGAAAATTATTTTTATTTTTATAGAAGTTACTCAAATATTTTTCCTATATTCATACTAATGTTCATAAGATCTGTAACTGTTCTTTTTGACTGGTAACATTAAATTTAGAAGTAATAGGTTAAAATAAAGTAAAAATTATCATTGTTTACCTTAAAAAAAATTTTTTCCAATGTTTTCTTCCTTCTTAAAGCCCAATATAAGCCAACCTGTCATTTATTTATCTTGATTACGATGTAGGGTTTTTCTTAAAGTATTTAAAGTGTAGATCTTTTTTATGTCCATAAATTTATGAAAAAAATACAAACACTATTTTTAAAATTTTTTTTAAATTTATATTTTGTATTTAAAAGGTTTAATTTAAATTGACACAGATTTTTTAATTTTTGGGTACTTTTAAATAGAGTACAATCGTTTTAGTTTTTACTACAATACCCAATTTTGGTGATGGCTGGTCTAACGTGCAACTCTCGCGCTAGCTAAACTGCCAATAAAGTGGGATTTAAGTTTGAATCTTCTTAAAGGGTTTTTTTAAAATGGGTTTTTCCCCTCTCCTACCACGCATATGAGGGTACACATCTTATAAAAATAGCATTCCCAATCCCCAAATCACTAGTGAAATTAGTAAATAGGCGGATAACCCAAACAGGTAATAAGACGCTATGCTGAAAATAATATATTATTACAATATGTATTATTTATATTTATAATATTGCTATCTATATTATGCACCATAATATATCAAAATGTTGATTAATTTTTAACCAAAATTATAAAAAAATTATAATGGAAAAAAAATGGCTTTTCCTTTATTGGTTAAGGTAATTTTATTTTTTACAACATTAAAATATTTGAGTAAATATTAACTAAGCACTTAATTCTGTGCTAAATAAGAATATAATTATTAATATACCTAGCGTTGTCGTATAGACACTTTAATAAATCTCACGTCTTAGAAATCTAGAAAAATCAAAAGTAAATTTTGCTAATAAAGTAGTCACTTTTTAATAATATATATATATAATATACTCATGATAGTAATTAATAGTTCTTAATTATTTTTATTTATTCTTATTAAAACTCTTAATTTATAATTATTTTTAAAATTGGGTTATATTTCGTTTAGAAATGAATTAGTAAAAAATAACTTAACTCTTTTGAAACAAAGTTTAATAAAATATACCAGAACATTATATATATATAATCACTGTATTATTTGCATTTTGAATTAATTACTTGGTTAACCAAAATGAGTTTAATTTATATAATTGTTCACGAAGAACTTTGTTGGTGGCACAATTAATTGAAAAATGTTTATCAATGTGAAACCGAAATATTAATTTAAACTCCAATCTGTAGAGCTACTAAGATAGTTTTTTACTCTATACTAAAAACTCCACTCATATGGTTTAGGGTTTTGTCTCAGAAGGTATTTGAAATATATATATATATATACAATTTATTTCATATATATGTATATATTCATTTAATAAATCACTAACCCACCTCGGTGGCGTAGTTGGCTAATGCGCTGCTGGTTGTTGAGCCAGACTGCTGAGGACGGGGAGATCGAGGTTTGAATCTCGGTCGGGTGAACTGGGGTGGTTTTTCCCGAATGTTTTTCCACGCTTTCTCCGCACACATATGGGTTCACTTCCTCCAAATTCAACCTTCCCAATTCCTAACCCATTAGAGTAATTAGTACTTAAGCGTATAGCCCGAACGGCTAGTAAGACACGGTTCTATATATGTGAATAAATCACCAAATATCATGTATAATTTAGAGCTCAAGTATTAATGTAGCTATCCAACTTTAGCTTTTTAATCCCCGCTAATTGAAAATCGGATATTTGCAATTGTCAAATCCTAAGAATCTCTGACAAAATTTTCCACCCCATAGCTCTCTTAAGACTTTCGCCCTCTTACTCTACTAAGACAGTGTAATTAGGCAAGGGCTTAAAGAGTAAGGAAAGGGATACATGAAGGTAACGTTTCTATAAGCGGATTAAACAAGAAGTCTTTTCTCTACGTTATGCAAACAGGGAAAATGGGGTAAAAAAAAAAGTGCGTGAAAGATCAAGTTGAGGGGCAGATGCTAGTTGTAATATGATAATGGCTTGAACCTTTGAAAGACTAAGATTATTTTGTTTAGTTCTAACGTCTAAAATAGGTAGCCTACCTGACCATAGCAACACTTTTAGACCACCATAAATCTCACATAATTTAAGAAATGGTTAATTATTTCAAAATAGTTTTCACTTTAAATATATATTAACTAATCCCTATTGCATTAATTACTTTTCAGTTTAAGTTTTATATATTTAAATAGGTAATCATAAAGAGATAAATATACTATTTTCATTAATTTATCATTATTTATTTTTCAATATATTTATTAATTAAAGAATAAAAATAAACAGTATTAAATGTAATATTATTTAATACATTAAGGTGGAATGAAAGGGTATGCAAGAAAAGCTAGTCATTTTGAAATTTTTATGGCAGAACTTTCTTTGGCCAAAATAAATAAAATATAGCTCCAGTACAAAAATATAATTTAATTTTCTTCACATGAAGACCTCAGAATTTCTTGAATATCTGTATAGGTTTCATGGAATTAAATGACAACTTTTATCTTCATTTAAAAAGTTTCTCATCTAATACCGCTATGCTCATGATGGATAGTCAAGAACAGTTGAAATCAACAGGTGAAGAAAATTAAACTCTATCTTCGTACTGGAGCAATATTCTATTGATTTTAACCGAAAAATGTTTTTCCACAAAAACTGCAAAAATACTGGCCTTTTCTCGGGTCCCCTTCCATCCCACCTTAAGGACCCATACAATGTTGTTGGAAGTGAATAATCGCGTCAGCGCCAGCATTTAGTCTACGGTAGCAGTAAGAACCAATTGAATTTTACCTTGTCTCGGCGGCTCAGTCAACCCTACAGTGTTGCCAGAGCTACCAGCACTTAAGAGCTCACACATACAAGGAGTGTGACGAGTTAACAATCAAACAAAACAAAGCTATAATCCTATGAAACCTTTATCGCAGGTAGCAATCACCTCTGTATTGAAAGTGGGCGACGTTCAAACTTGTCAACAGCCTTGAGGAGGACTAATAGAGGCAATGAACTAAAAGATTGTCCAAATAGAAAAAAATGCACTTGTCAGGAAGCAAGGGGTTTAGTCTTTCATTTAAATTCATCCTGGCCCATGGCAGACATGAACTGGAAGTCTTCTAGCTCTCAGATATGTCCATTCGTAATCAAATTGGGCTATATTCTGGTTTGGGAGTGATGGGAAGTAGGGATTCACCTCCTGCCCGAGTGTGTGCCTACAAAGAGTGTTTTTGTATAATGCTTCCCACTCTACGTTTAGCGCAAATTTGGTTACAATGTCTCTAAATTCTATATTACTATTCTCTATACCTATTGGTGCATTTAAATGGGTATAAATCAGACAAGTGGTTATACATAGTAGGAAAAATAATAATATTTAAAAGCGATGCTTAAAAAAAATTAAGGTAACAACCAAAAGTATCCTAGAAATTATACCACTTCAGAACTGTGGATATACATTATTAAATTACCAAATTAATCCAAATAATAAAACAATTTTATCTGTATACTATATTTTTACATTAAAACAAATTATATTAGGCTAATTCTGATTTATTATTAAACGACAATTTATTGGGACAATAATATTACAAATTTTTAACTACTATAATTTTTTCATTGATAAACTATTATTCCCGACACGTGATTAATAATAACAACTATGTTTTAGTAATATTATTTTAAGGCAAAAACAATCCAAACTACAAATCACACTAATGAGATATATTACTATTTATTGAATAATTATTAGAGTTTAATTATAACAAGCGATTTAGCTACACCTGTAACCTTTGTAGGTTTATATGGGTGATGCCACTGACAAGGAGGTACAGCAGTTAGTGAGTAGATCAAATGACTAGGGTTCAAATCCCTGTTAGCGTGTGATATTTCTATCTTTACACAATCACAACCCTAAAAAAAATATGAAAAAAATATATTGGTTTAATCAAAAATTGTGTACCAATATTTTTTTTTTATTCATCACATGCATCGTTGGTCACGTAGACTGAGCCTCAAGTTACTCTTGTCTGGTTCGATGTTTATGGCACGGTCTGGATTCAAATCCCGGGAGGATTTAATGAGTATCTTTTACTTAACAGAATATCAATTTTCCTCCACAAAAATATAAGTACACTTTCTCTAAACTCTTCCTTCGCCATCTTTACACCCTATGAGTATTAATTGCCATAGTGGATAGTCAGTCCAGACAGGTCCTAATACACGGGTGTACTGAAGGTTTTTTTTAAAAATAATTTTTCTCTCACCCTCAATGTAAATGAGGGTAAACTTCTATAAATATAGCCTTCATAAACGCTAAAACCATTAGCGTAATTAGTATATAAGCGTAAAACCGAATAGGTAGTAAGACGTGGTACTAAAATATTAATTTCAGATCAAATGATTTAAGTTGGTTATTCATGTTTGGCTTGCACCATATATATAATGTTATTGTCTTCACACTATAAATAAATATAATATATATATATATATATATATAGAGAGAGAGAGCTATTGTCTTCACACTATAACACTAGATTTTTTTCCATTATAAATATACTTCTGTCCATGTATTGGGTATTCCAAAAAGCGTTTCTCACTAACAATTACATTTTCTTAGGGCTTATTGTATAATGTATATTTACTTTCTCTTTACACCTTGTAGAGAAAGTATTGTGGTCATAAAAAGAAATG
This sequence comes from Timema podura, assembly GCA_033556935.1. NCBI lineage: Eukaryota > Metazoa > Arthropoda > Insecta > Phasmatodea > Timematidae > Timema > Timema podura. The sequence continues at coordinate 65,880,355 of JAVRXN010000003.1, read as the reverse complement.
AACTTAAAATGTTGTTAAAAGTCAACGTTTCATGACCCCTTGAAACCAAAAGGATGGTTTCGCTATGCCGTCTTCTGTCTGTCCATATGTATCTCTTCTGTACCTCAGGCTGGAGCCAAATCTATACTACCATTTGGCTGAATCTGGATGGATGGGCTTTTCATATTGTCCCCCCAACGAGTTTTTGGAATTATATATCCAACCCTAAATTTAAAAGGTAGTTTACTGAAGGGTAAAAAGAAAAAAAAACAATATTCTCTAATTCGCCTTAAGGATTTTGATTAAATTGTATATTAAAATACTGTTTATTATTATTTATTATTATTATTTATTAGTAACCAAATGACTTTGAAGGTACCTTACATGATGGAATTTTTCCGATTTTAATCATTTTTCCGCAACTATTTGATACACGAAATAACTTATTATTGTAAAGTTGTAGTCTTATTAAGGTTCGAATTTTTTTTTAAATATATTTTTATTGACTCAATATTTTTTTAAAATATAAGAGTGTATATTATATATATTTTTTCTTTTTAAATCAGGACTTCGAAAATGAATTTGATTCTTATGTTTTGGTGGACAAAGATATTTTCTCTTCTCTTCATTTTTTTTGGTAACATTATTTCGATTCCTAATGCCATAGATTAAGTAAGTAACAATGTATATTATTTCATTTATGATCTTGGGTGTAGTATTTATTGTACCTATGAACCTGTTATTTCATTTCACCATTTTTATGAGTGTTTAGTAAATTACTTCCTTATGATAGAAGTGGGAGAAAGTCAGTTTGGAACGAGTGTTACTGCCCCTTGTTAATAATATGGCACTATGGAGTGTATATTTATTATTATTATTATTATTATTATTATTTATAATACCAGAGCCATATTGACATTCTTTAGCTAGAAAATATATTGAAATAATTAAATAATAAATAAGATAAAAAAAATGTTTTAAAGATAATAGAAAACTTAAAATGTAGCATAACTAAAACTATAGTGATATGTTAATATATCGTAACGATGGGTTCGTGTGGAACCTGACAGTCCGCGGGCCATTCACCACGTCACTGTGTGAACCGCGGGTTCTTTTGGGGATTTTGGATTACGTCACTGGTTAACTACGTATTGAAATATGCACGGATCACTCAAAGTTTTGATTACTAAAAATAAAACGACACATACAATTATAGAATTATAAATTAACTACAACTAAACAAGTCACTCAATTAACTAATAAGTTAATAAGATAATAAATAAACATAAATTGAAATTAAATTGTACAAACACATTAATAACTATAAAACACATATATAATAACTATTAAAATATTTTAAAAGGTTACAAAAACGCTAAATTACTAACACAGATAGCAACAACAAACAATATCTACGTAAACCATGTAGTCCACTTAAGTAGCCACTTGTCCTGTACTGACCCGTGCTACGCAAACGCTGAATTCTCCCATCATCTCCCGGGAACGCCTACCCCATCGCAGGACACGCTAGCTCACTCCCGGACTCACTGGCTGGGAACCAAGAACTGAGAACCCTCTGGCTGATATCGACCAAGTAAATAATAGGGAAACAGAGTTTGTATATCTCCATTTCCAGAACACACAGCTTGGTTCGAGGAAAGTGAACTCTGAATCTTCCATATGTGCAACTTCTCTTCCTAGAAAGCAGTCCCCTGCCCCAATATAGTCCCTTGTCAGACAGGTTCCCTCAGCTACCTTTTAGACAAAGATAGAGCGAGAGAAGAGGAAAAAATATAAAAGTTTTAGGTGTGGCGGCCCACACATTCTAGCACTAAATATTGTTACAATAAATTTAAAGTGAAACCTATTTTAATTAATTAACCAATTCTTAATAGCGTGAGATTTCTGATGGTATGGATCGTGTCCACAGTGCTCCGAGAGTTTGCCTAATTTTTATGTATGAATATAAGAAATGTCCACAAATTAAAACAAACATTAAACTTTAAAATTATTTAAATATATGTTCAAAATATCCCTAGAATGGGAATCGATAAAGGAACTATTGGCTTATCTCTCTACTATTGATCTGTCCATTTTATTCTCGTACCCAAGTAAACATAGTTCATTGTTTTAAAGTACTTTGAAAGATAGAAAAATGAGCCAATTTACTCAAAATATATATTTTTGATAAAACAAAAGATTATTAATTTTTAGTCTATTTAATAACATAATATGTTCTGTCGTTGAAATCTTATTAGTTTCACAAAGTTAAATATTACTTTCACAGTATGTCTTGGCACTGTGAAAATATTATCTCCAAATTGCTAGAAGGAATGAGCACTAAAAACTATGAAGGTGTTGTAATTAGTGGTGCGGGGCACTACCATGGCTTCTTCAACTAAGTACTACTAAAGGAGGAATTCTACAAAATTAAGATACATATTTTGGAATATCCATCGTATTGGTGATTATTAGTATTTAGAAAGATTACATGTTAGTTGGTTTTCTTCGAGATGTGTTTAATGTTTACTTATTTTTTTGAGGCGTGAGGGGGTGGGGGTGGAATGCATGCTATTACTCAGTCAGTAAAGTTGTTGGCATCTCATGTAAAATTTTATAATAATGCACAAAAAAAGTAATTTCACCCGTTGCTCTTATGGTTGTGAAATGTGGTCTCTTATCTTACATGACGAAAACAAGTTTAGGGTGTTCAAAACAAGGGGCTTAGGAATATATTTGGTCCTAAAAGAGATAAGTCTTTGGGAGTGAAGGAAGTTACGTAAAATGAGTTACATACCCTAACTCATCACCAGACATTTTAGGATAATAAAGCTCGTAGAATACGGTGGGCAGGACATACATCCCGAATAGGAGAACTAGAAACTTGTTCAGGGTGTGAATGGCGGGACTCAACGAGAAGAGGTCATTGGGAAAGAACTATATGCAGATGGGAGGAAAACATTAGAATGGACCTGAAAGATATGGAGTGTAATTAGGGGGATTGGATAGAACTATCTCAAGATAGAGATAGGTGTCATACTTTTGTAAGTGCGGCAACGAACTTTCGAGATCCTAATGTCATAGAGTAATAATAAGGGGCACTGAGTTTTTCTGATATTTCAAGTTGTCTGAAAAATCTACATTATAAGGATAAGAATGAAAGAGTATTAATTTAGAAGAAATATGCCATCATTTATAAGTAGGGAATGTGGAATTCTTCTAAAAAAACCCTCAGTACAACTGACAAGAATGTAAACTTTGAACGTAGCATCGTCAGAAATTCAGTCTATTGTTATAGTTATGTCTAACTCCATGTTACCACTGGCTCAATAAGTTAATTATTTAAATAGCATAATAATTTTTATACTATGAACACATTTGATGTAATAGCCGGCTTAGGATTGATTAATCATTTTAAATAAAAATGGATTCAGCGCAGCTTAGAACTCGTTTGGCTTATACGCTAACATTAATCAGCCTGACTTTTCACATGAGCCGCAATTGCTGATTACGTCATGGCCTAGTGTTTGTGAGTTGTGTAATAGAATTAGTCCCGGGGACAATACAAAATACAAAGTCATGAACATTAATTATTTTTTACATAGCTGTTCAATAAAATAAAAGCACTCTATTTTCTAAAAAGTGAAATTTAATTTAAAATCTCTTTGTGTTTAAAAAACAAAAAGATTGATTAAAAATGTTTTTATGGAAAGTACTTTTTTTTAAATTATTTATTTTGAAGCTAACAACAGGGACTGAGAAAATGTTTGTATCCAATTTGAAGCGACACAATTTTTTCATGTATTTAATATATTTTAATACCATTCAACAATACTATTATAACCTATATCTTCATTTTTACATTTTTAACCATTTTTCAAACTTAATATGAAGAAAGAATCTCAAATTTATCTAATTTTACCAATATTTTTAACTGTTGGCCAATTCATAATTATTAATAAATTAAAATTGAATATTAAGGCTACCTCAATTGTATTTTTTAATACATTGTTTAACATAAAAAAATTCATCTATTCTCTAATAAGACCAAAGAAGGTAGAAAAATAAAAACCACTACTAATAAAAGAAGATAAAAAGAAACTTATTTTATCATGCTTTTTTTTTTAACTTTAAGATATATGTGGTAAAAGAAGTGAGTATACTAGGTTTAAGGGTAGAGAGTTAGGAGGTTAAGAGCCGTACGGGTCCAATGACGTCACGTAATGACGTGTTACATGGTGACGTGGCCTAATTGACCTCCCACACTGACCCAGAAGCAGACTTTGGAAGTCACCAAAGTTCTAACTAGCTTAATGAACGTTGACAAGACTAGCATAGAGTAACCTGTTGTTTTCTCGCTCTCTCTCTCTCTCTTTCCCCATTACGTGTGGGAGGAATGGGGAGAGGACTGGATCTAGCCTCCCCTCACCCTTTAAGGAGACTTACCAAACTACAAGACCACCCAAAACTCTTTTTTCTTTAGTAGGAACATCCCTACTCTCGTTCATTTTCCAAAAGGTCGTCCCCTGTTCTGACTCGGCTGAGATATACACAAAGGATGTGGCAACTCGTAAACTATAAGGGAAAACTTTCCTTTCCCTTTGAATGCGATGATGTAATAGGAAACTAGGTGAAAGCTTTTCCATAACTTTGAAGTAGACTTTTGTAAAGGTGGGGTATTGTGTTTCACGAAATTCTGACGATTCGGTAATGTATTTTCTTTGCATTATAGAAATATCTTTATTTTATTTTTTTACTTTAGAGATATTGTGAAGTTATTTTGGATTCTTTTCCTGAGTGTTGTAAATAATAAACGCAAATAACATTCACAAAACTGATAATGTTATTTATTTGAGCTCTATTGCAAATTATAAATTAATTTGTAATCATAGGAAATAAATTATGCATGAAACTAGAAATCAATTTGTTTGATAATTCCTCGGAATAATTTATGTACAGCTTTTTAATCACTTTTATTTATCATATTGAAAAAAATAGAAATATACCTAATTAAAAAGTGGGAAATGTCTTGCATTTATGCTTACATTTATTTTCCTGTTATGCTTCCAAATTATTGATATTCAGACAAATTCTGTACATGAAGTATGGATTGTTACTGTATTATTTTGAAAATAAGTTTAGTTACGATAGATAAACTGCTATTCCACGAGTTTTGAAAAAAAAACCTAGAAAAAAACTATAAATTTTCTCTCTCTGAAATTTGAAGAATACAATTATGTTCATACCAGCACAGGTATTTTTAATGAAGCAGCAATATCTTTATTTTAATTTTACTCTGCATACGCTTATTTTGTGTCTCGTCTATCATTTCTTTTTTTAATGGCCTCTTAAATATTTGCATATAAATTGAAGGAGAACGTTATTTGAAACTGGTATTATATTTTTTTAATAAAAAAAAGGGACGTTTAGTAAATGTCTCTTTTTTTAATTTAAGAGGCCTTAGCATAAAGATTTTTATTTTCTTGCGACAAACTTGATCGAAACTACCCAATTTTAACACCACAGATTTTTAATGTCAACGCCTTCTGAAATCATATTGATCTATTTGAGTCTTATTGAAAAATAGCATCTAATCAGTTATATTAAAGGTATTTGATCTATGTGGCTAGTTGATCTAATCAAAAAAATACATTAAAGCGTGTCTTAATCATAATATGTGGATTAATATGCTGATAGAACACCATTCAAATAATGTATAGGCAATCACAAACAAACTATTAAGACATTCATTAAACATACATCGAATTAGATTTAGGGTATTAAAATAATTAAAATTGATTTTAAATGGTTCTTATCTAACATTCTTGCATTCTCTAGGAGATAAGAAGTACTCGTACTGTGATCATATAAAAAATTGAATTCAAAATTTGATGGTTGTCGATATTAGACGACCTCCTACCCCCTAACTTTAAAAAATGGTGTTTCGCATTTCCATATCTATCTCTGCGTGTTTATTTTAGTATCTCAGCATAGAGCCGAAATCAATCGACCAATTAAAATAATAAATTCTATAAAATTTCAGTTCTTTTCACCAAATACGTTTTCAAGCATAATAAATATTTTAAATAGATTGGTCAATATACTTATTCTCACTATATACCTAAAGTAGAATTCTTGCTTGGATATTCGCCATGAGATTTGCAGAATTTTGACCAATTTTTTTATTTTAGATTGCATAGCGCTTGGGTTGGACTGTTTTGCCAGAGACATGTAGATAGATAGGGGTTGAGTACCACTTAAGTATAATAATTTTTTTTACACTCTCCGCATAAAAGTGGGTATTAATCACCTAAATTTACATTCTAATCATCGCTATTTTACTAGCAAAATTAACGTATTCTTAAGCCCAGATAACTTACCAATCACTAGCAAATTATTTAAGTGAATATGGGGCCTTAAATGACGTGCCTAATGGAAGGGCCAGAGGGGAGGTTTATACATACCACCAAAATAAACCCTTGAAGGGGTCTTCAAAAAACTTATCAGTTTTTATCTCAATATTAATGAAACACACTTTTTACTTTCTCTCGAAACCTTGTAGAGAAAGTATTGTGATAGTAAAAAATATATATAAATTGAGATTTTGATAAATTTCGACCTTTCCTGACCCCCTGAAACCAAAAGAGTTGTTTTCTCAATGCTATCTGTCTGTCCGTACCTTAGGCTAGAGCCTAAACTATTTTACCGTTTGGGCTATAACTTGGTATCTGGGGTTTCATAGGGTCCCCCCCCTCCCCCAAGGTATTTTTTGGAACTAGACAGCTAACTCTAAAATTAAGGGTAGTTTACTGAAGGGAAAAAGAGAGAAAAAACAAATGTTTTCTATCAAAATTCACCTAAACGATTTTAATCAAATTTTATATCTAGATACGGTTTTTAAACAAGATAGAATCTCTCATTTTGTCATGAAAATGACTTTGAGGGTACAATACATTGGGACAATTTTTTACAATTTTCTTAATTTCTCGATAACTATTTGAGATACAAATTAGCTTACCAGTATAAAGTTGTTGTAATATTAAAGATAAAATATTAAATCGAAATATATTTTTATAAAACCAATAATTTTTGTTTTTAGCTATAAGCAAATATATTTACTTTTTAATTAAGGTTTTGAAAATTAATTTGGTTCTTCCGATCTTTAGTGGACAAAGATGTTTCTCTTTTCTCAATTTTTCTGTAACAGTGATCCTATTTCCTAATGCCATTGAGTAAGTAACAGTGTATATTATTTCATTTATGGTATTTGCTGTAGTGTTTCTACAACAAAGTTATTATTTAGTTCCTTCCTTCACTTCTGACAAGACGTGTATTAATCACAACTTGTGAATGTGTGGAATGCTAGGCCTCCACCGTGGTTTGGATCCCACGTAGGTCCTCCATTTCATCTCACAATCACCCTACCATTACACATTAACGTAAGTGCGTATAGCCCGAATGGGTAGTAAGACGTGGTGCTAATAATAATAAAAATAATAATATTATTTCGTTTCATAAATCTTACGAGTTTTTAGTAAATGTCTATTTTAAGATAAAAGTGAGAGAATGTCTGTGTGGTGCAACGTTGCCATTTTTTTTTTTTTAGAACAGTTTCTTATTTTTTGTTCAGGATATACGCAAATGCATTAATTACTTTAATGAGTTAGGAATGAGAAATTTTAAATTAAATAAAGTGTAGCTGCACTTGCGTGGAAGGAGAGTATAAAACCATTAAGGAAAATCCTTTTTCAGTACACCTTACTAGGTTTTAAACTCCGATCTCTCTGTTATCGGCAGTCTAGTATATTGCTAGAGTGACGCCTTAGACCATGTTGCCACTAAAGAGGGTAAACTTTTTACTGAGGTCTGAAAACTTTCCTCTAACATGTTTCTATAAAGTGTTTAGGCATCATCGCCAAACTTTTTTTTTTTTTCGAGAGCTTATCCCGTCTCACAATCAGAGCTACCACGTCGGGTGAGTCACGCTAACCTCTAGGGTCGTTTCAAAGTGTAACGAACCAACCTTAACACTTAAAAAGCAATTAATTTTGATGGCAGCTATGTTCAACACGAGATCACGTAGGCAAATTTTTATTGTGACACACACACACACACACACACACACACATAAAACCTCCAAACCCTTTTGTGTGTAAGTAATTGCACTACGATAAGTAAAGAAGAAGGGGAGTTACTTCGCTGTATTCAAGAAAAATGTATTGTGGGTTGCTTGTGGTAGGGGTAAAACGTACCAAGGTAAGTGATGTGGCTGTAAGATTGTAATCACTATGCATAAAACTGCCTTGGCCTCCAATATAAACTATAACGACTATATCTCATAAGTAAAAATAGAACATCCTAGGTAGAGATTATATTTATTTCCCTAGACATTCTAATATACCTAGACCATTGTCAAGATCATGTTTTTTCTTGTATTAAAAATAATTTTGTCTCTTACTACTTGTCTGGTAAGTATGCATTTTAATCATGCGAATATGACAGGGATGAGGAAAGTTAGCATTTACACGTTGACCTCCCATCTCGTAAACTCGGGAATTTCTATCTGAATTGGTCCCATCTCATGCATTCAAATATTCAGGAATTATTATTAAGTAAAAATCATTTTTGTTTGTTCCATCTCGTGTACTGAACAGGAAAAAGAATCTCTTACGATATTGTTAGCGACTTTTCTACACTTTTTTTTTAAATGGGAACAACATTTATAATGCATACTTTCAAATTAATTAACTAATCAACTAGGTTAGGTTAGGTTAAGTTAGGTTAGACGTGGACTTGATTAAAGGCGGGAAAGAGGGGTTGAACATAACACAGGGACGTGGAACTAACCTAGTGCACGAGAGATGAAAGCTTCCCTCTAGAAGAAGGTAAGCGGAGTGAGCTATTTTTTTACTTTCTTGTTCATGAGATGGGAAAAATTCAGGCAGAATTATATAAAAGTATTTTGTTAGATGTAAAAACATACTCGATACATATGGAGAGGATTTAAACCCAGACTTCCTGGTTTTCAAAATAACAGAGTAATTATTATTATTATTATTAGCACCGCGTCTTACTACCCGTTCGGGTTATACGCACCAGAGTAATTAAGCTTGATTTCTACTACCCTTGACCACCTATGTATGTGAGATTTTTTTAAACGCTTTGAGACACCGTGTATTCTAACCTCATTGTATTGGAAAGTTTTTTTAATTATGTTAAAAAGATGAGTTAAGGTGATAGAGGATTCTTAGAGAAATTCAAAATCCCAAGAGAGCAAGTAGGTTCATTACGTTACTGGATTAAGCTGTTTAGCAGTATGAGAAATAATAGGTGCAGAGAAAAACACAAAATAACAACAGACTTTGTGTTATAATAATATTTCGCGTCAATCGTAGCCCAGTAGTGGAAATATTATCCAGTAATTATGTACTGTTGTCAAGGGGACGCATGAATATACAAATCGTACATCCTTTCCATGGAGGCTCTTTCTATGCCCCGATGATATGATAGAGTGTAGATAGTGAATAAGAGGATGGGAATACAATGAAGATCTAACCTAACTTAGCCTAACTAATAAAACCACGGTGATCATATGAACTATTCCCCTTTTGATAAAAATCCCCCGTACAAGTCACAAATCGGACCCGGGACCTCTAGGTCAGAAACTAGGAGCTATGCACACTATACAAGAGCCGGTTACAACTTGTGCTGTTACACTCCTATTAAATTTACATCATTGATTTACAAAGATCCATTATAAGCTCCTTTACCAATTACCTTTCGTTTCCCGGGCATTTAGGTGTAAATATGCACCTAAAAACATGTGGATTTTCAGATTATTAAGCGTGTAATAACCTATTTTCTACACATATTTTACAAATATATGTACTTTATAGGGTAATATAAAAAGGTTTCTGCTCATTCCAGTAGAGACCAAACTCACGTAGGAGACGGTTTTGTCATAAAATACCCCCGGCCTGTGTTTGAGTGCCAGTATAGTGTCAGTACTGAATAAAACAAGTATCAATATTCTAACCATGTGCCAACCGGATATTGAATAATTTAAAAAACAATATCTGTTGTCACATTTAGTAAAACTATAAACACTTATTAAGAAAAAACTAAGTCTGATGAAACTGTAGAGTATTGAATCCTCACCACTGATGCCAGAATTACCCACTCATGAGTCCTCTCGTTAAAAATAATAATTTGCTGTTAGGGTGAGTATTCAATTAAAATACAAGATTTAAATAGCTTATTGAGTCAACACAAATAAAAAATATATTTGTATCAATTTTTTGTTTGGATATCAATTAAATATTGTATTAATTATCCATACTGAAAGTGTATTTAAATGCAAGATACGAATAAACTAAAGTTACGGTAAGATTTTGATTAAATTATTATGGAAGATACATTATTTGAACAAATATAACAACCCTCTTAATTTTCCGAATGGTCGAAGGTGTCACTCTGGTGTTTTACAGGCCTGCTAGTGACGGTGAGATAGGGGTTTGGATCCCAGTCGGGTCTACTGAAGGTGGTTTTTCATAAAATGGTTTCCCACTTTCTTTCCATCCAAATGCCTCTAAAAATTACCCTTTCTTCATTCTTAACCCATTATATATATTATTATATTATATGCGTATAGCCTGAACATATAAGACGCAAAGATAATATATTTATTACTTGTGTTATATATAACACGTAATAACATTTATAATTTTTTTATAAACTTGTTGTGTCTTTGTAGAAGAATATATAAAACAATATAATTAAAATTAAACTACTCTTATAATTTCCTCAAAAATTCAGCTTGAAGTGACCATTAATATAACGATCACTACTAAAGTATTTTTAAGCTCAAAAAGTTAGTTTACGCTTTTGAAAAGTTTTAATTTTATAGCTTAATTTTTTTTCCCCGCTACGGTTTACCCTCAAAATATTTAACAAACCTTAAAGAGGAAAAAAATAACAGCATAAAAATACAAATCTCTCAAACCTTTTAATTAAATATGCAAAAACTCACCAGTAGGTACACTAATCCAATGTTTTAAATTACATTTATTTTAATAGCCTGTTATTTTATAGGTTTACGTGATGACCAAAACCAAAAGATTAAAAAAAAAAAAGTAAACAATTTTATCGTGGTTAAGTTTCAAGCGAGAAAAGGTTTTGTTAAAAGAAACAAAAAAATAATAAATGCTGTTACAGCTTTATGGCAAGATCTTGAGCCAAGTTCGTTAGCTACGGATATCAGGAAAAATGGGGGGGGGGGGGGGGGTGGCTTGGCTTAGGGATTTGTGGAGGGGTTCAGGGAGAGTGGCGAGAGTGGAAAGAAGGCATGTGTAACATTTAAAGGAGAAAGTGACTAGAAATATATATATTCTAACCAAGTTTTTTGACATGTTTATAAAGCGTCCCGTTTGAAGCAGTGAAGGATAAAAGGGTTTTGCAGTAAGGGGGAAGAGAGATGGAAAGTTTTAGTGCGGGATAGTGGATGGAGGTAAGGAGAGGAGAGGAGGAGAGGGTGAGCGTCGTAGTAAGGGACATAATTGCTTGAGTCGCACCACCCTGTAAATCAATCCAGGGACTGCGGACTAGAGGCAACGACCGGAACTGAGCGACTGTGGAGGGACTCATTCTGTAGAAAATAGATGGGTGGAAGGGAGGGGTTTGGACCCAGAAGGGTTTGGGAGACGGGTTTTGAAATGGGACGCCTGGGAGAAGAGAAAAGCGCTCGTGTTTCAACTCAAATGGAGGACTAAGGGGCTTGTGTGTGGAAGAGGTAGATGGAAATATTGGTTGTAGAAAGGGAAGACCTTATCTTCGGATATGTGATCTTTGCAATACATCTAAGTATTTTTATATTTTTTAATTATTTAGAACTACCAAAATTGGTGGTTGCACGATCATCAGTAATGGGGTGGTTGGGTTCGAACTCACTCAGTTTTTAGTGAAAGCTGATTTTTCCTAATCTATTCCACAGAAAATGGTGGTACCCTTACCCTTATTCCAACTTCCTCACCCTAAGGTATACGACACAATCGCACAAACTTTCTCCCATTGTGTATTACAGCTTGGGATATATTTTTGAAATATATTTTAAGTAAACGACCCGTAAGTTCATTTTATTAATCACAACAAACACAATTTATACAGACAGACATAGGAACAAACAGAATATTGTAAAATCCATTATTTAGGTTTATTTTGATTTCGTGTCCACATAAAAGGTAAGAATTTATTATAATATCCTCAATTTTAAAAATGTTCACCATTACAATACTTACTCTCTATATGAGAAAATAAAAATTAATATTGCTAATAATTATATGAAAATATAAGCAGAACGTATATTAAAACTCAACGTGGAGAAAGAAATTTGTATAATAGGCAGGGCTATAGCTATAATATTTAATTGTACAATACCAGAATAAATGTACTGTAAGATATTGAAAATAAATGTTTTTTTGGATAGATAGAGCCGTTAATTATTATTTCGCTAGTAATTTTGTGCGCAAAGATATTGTAAATAAATGAACATTCTATGGTAAAAACTGTCAAAACGTTTAACACAAGGGTTAATAACATGATCTGCTTCAGTGGCTGCATGGTCTAAGGTATCACTCTTGTAATAGATTAAACTTCCGATGATTGAGAGATTGGGGTTTGATTCCGTTTGGGTGTAATGAGGGTGGATTTTCCTAAAGGGCTTTCCACTCTCCCTCCACACAAATGTAGGCACATTTCCTATAAGCTCATACTGCCTCATCCTAACACATTAGAGTAATTAGTACATAGGAGTGTAACCAGAACGGGTGGAAGAGGCGGTGCTAAAAAATTGTAAAATTATAGGGAGAACATCTTTGAGAAAATGCACAGCAAATGTGCGAGATCAAGGATCGAAAAATATAATTGAAAATTCCACTTGAAAACTTTCTTACCTAGCTAGAATTTAAGCCCAATTCTCTCATCGATGACGATCCATTATATAGATTCAAAAATTAGTTCTAGATTATAAAAGAAATACATTTAATTTTTTTTTTTTGGTTTGATCTGAAATTTTAAAATAAATCTAGATTCAGTTAATTACAAGAACAAATTGACTACGTACTTTACTATATAAGTTTATGTATATAAAATTGACAATAGTTGGAAGAAAGCAACGCAATATAATTAAGTATAGTTTGAAAGATATGTACCAATGTTGTGGTATGCATCAGAAAACCTGGGTGATGAAGCAAAGGGATAGGAGCAGGATAGACGCATACGAGATAATATTTCTGAGGAATAAACTGGAAGTTACAAGGATGGACAGGGTGAGGAATGAAAGGATGAGAGAAAGAGTGAAGGAGGAACCCCTGCAGTATAGGATAGAGAGGAAGAGATTGAGGTGGTATGGACATCTGAAGAGTATGGAAGAGGGAAGGTTTCCGAGAAGGATGCTTGAAAGGGAGGTGTCAGGCAGGCGGCCAAGAGGAGGATGAGGGGAGTGTGGAGGAGTGTGGAGAGGAGAGAAGTGTATTGACCCGACGTGGAGGAAGAAGGGTGATGGGAAGACAGAAGTAAATCGAGAGGTGGAAAAAACTGTGAATGATGATGATGATGATTATGAAATACGAAGCTTGGGGGATGAATGATTGTATTTAGATAAATCAGCCGTATCTGGATCCTATTTAAATATATTGAAAAATAACACCTGGACACAGGTATATAACCCGGGATATTGGCTTAACGTGCCTGTAGCTTTGAGCTATCCAGGTATCATCCCGTTCACAGTGTCACTCTTCATTAATATTTTAAGGCATAGTATGTTATGGACGTGTAGATATAATCGGCTATTAAGAGCTATCATTGATACCACAGCCACCGGTGACTCGGTTGTGAATTTTTTCTGCCAATAGTATAAATAGTATTTAAAATATAAATTTATTTTATGTTTTAATTTTTTCAACTGCCCATGATATTTCTATTTTATGCTATGGTTTTTTGAAATGCAACACATATATATTTTTAAAACTACAGTAATTTATCGGATTACAGGTGGAAGGATGCTCACCACACAAAATGGGGAGTTCATCCGATCCGGCACATTTGAAGGGAAACAACCGGAACGCCGTTCGGTCCAAATTAACCATGAACGCTCGAAACTGAAATAAAACTGACGGCGATTACAGTGTCCCTTCTGTGGTTTCTACAGCGTACGGACTGACCTGTGCATAGTGGATGAAACATTAGAACTGCAAATTTGCGAGGGTTAGATGTATCCTGATTCTATTTGTTTTTGTTGCGAAAGTTTTGTTAGATTGGTAACAACCATCATAATAGGGTAGTAACATAGGTACTGAGGGTTATTATCTGTTTGTGGTATTTACCAACATACTAATTCATATTTTAATTGTTCTTGCTTACATAACCCGCTTTTGCAACTGTTGGACTAAAGATGAAATTAATCTAGTCTGGTTTTCTGATGAGTGAAGCTTGAGCCTAGATTGAAGGTATTAAAAAAAATTCTCTACTTCCACTCAAATGAAGGTACATTTTCTCTAAATATCACTTTCCTCATAGGTATTAGTATAGCCAAAGGCGGATACAACTGCTTCAGTGGTTGAAAGATCTAAGACGTTGCTCTCGCAATAGACTGGACTGCAAAGAACGAGGAAATAAGAGAAGAATATAATTTGGGTGTACTGAGCATTTTTTAAAATTGATTGTTTTAAACACTTCTTCTCCTAAAGTACGGGCACACTTCCTCTGAGTCAAGACTGTCATGTCACTAACACATTAGTGTAATTAGTTCATATATAGGAAAAAATATGCCTATAATCGTAACGAGTAGTAGGAATTGATGAAAAAATAAATGTGAATAACTCTGAAGGTTGGTAAAACGTGGTATAATAATAATAATAAAACAAATGCATTAAGAATGTGCGAAGTCAACTTTCTAAATTAAAAGTGCTCAAATCTAATATATGAAAATATTCTCGACGCCGAATAGAAGATCGAGTATTTTTTTGTTAGCGGTATTATGATTGTAAAAATATTATATTATAGTTATTTATATAGCTTTATGCATATACATTATTCTAAACAGTTTTTAATTCACTATTACTTGTAAGATTTAGTTTTATTCTGATAAATCAAGTTACTATCGCAAACTACAGTTCAATTACTTTTGATTTTTTTTTCCATATTAATGTTAATTTGTAATGCATATAACAAGTCAGAGTGACAATAATTGAGCATACATTGAGTATTTTAGCTGTCACTATATTTATTGGCTAAACTTCGTGATTGTTGAAGCCGGGATTTTTTTTTTTAAGCAAAGTCGAAGCTGATATTTATCTTTAAACTAAGACAAGTTTTTAAATTTCGCAAACCCTTAATATGTATGTAAGCACCATAGTAATTTAATTATATTATTCTTTATGGTGTTGGTAGTTTATATAAGATAGCTTGAGTAAGCTAATCAAAAAGAACAGGATTAGGAGAGTAAATTATATTCTATTGAAAGGGTAAAAATTCCATTGGTCGTGAAGGTGGATTGAAACATTACCTCCTGATTAAGAGTATTATAGTCACTTCTACTTTTATTACTAGGATAATTTAACGTTATCTTTCTTTGCTGAAGTGTTATATCCACAAATGAATTACTAACAAATAAACTCTTTAACAGATACAATACCCAGTTCTTAAGTCACCAACTCATGACCTAAAAAGAGATTGCACCTCTTCCCATGCCAACATGTCACCAATAATTTATTTTTAATTTCTTTTACTGAAAATGAGAGAGAATATTGTTAAAATCAATTTTTGATATTTAAATTATAACAATATAACCGAAATAATACCAAATTGATATCTATATTAGCCTAACTGAATGGTTAGTAAGACTCTGTGCTAGATAAACTATAAAAAATAAAAATTATTAAACATTAAAAAGTGATTTATTTAATAATTATTTTTCGTCGACATGTTATTTGCATTTCAAGAACAAGTCTAAACTAAAGTATAAATTTAAATCTCAAATCCAAAGAAAAATTGCTGTTTATAATACAGTTAGCTGTGTTTATGGTTTGGTTGATTTGTAATAATATTTGTTATCAAAAGATGTGTGTTTGGTTTATGAAAGTTTTCCTGGTAATGATAAATATATTTATTTTATTTAAGCTTCTATATACAGACCATAGATTATTTGTATTCATAAAACCGATTACTTTTATAGCTAAAATATAACTAACAATTCATATTAACAAACTCAATCAGCCTATAAATAAAACAAGTGTTGGATTGTTGGTTTGTGTGTGTATTTAATATGGGCTGTTAACGCTGGAACTCCAAAACTTAAAATGAATTTTTCTTAAGCACAGCTTTTTACCACCCATTCGGTCTATACATCTATGTATTAATTACGTTTATGTGTTAGAGATCAGGAAGTTTGAATTTTAGAGAAAGTGTACCAGCATTTTCTTTGAAAGAGTGGAAAACAATTTTTAAAAAACACACCCTCAGTACACCTGACCTGGATAAAAACCCTGATCTCCCCGTCTTTGGCAGCTCAGTATATTTTGAGAGTGAAGTCTAACCTTTTATGCATCTACAAATTGAAGTATTGGTTTGGACAGGATAGGTAATATTGACATCTACCTGTAATAGACAGGATTAATACCTAGTTTAATATATTATTTAAGATATAATATTGACACTGGTATTACGTGAAGAATATTCTATGTTTTAAAAGGGTTAAAATTGGTTTGATCTATTTAATTAGTAATTGATGTATTGTGGATGTTAATATTAACGTGTTTTAAATCAAGTAATGTAGATTTAAACATCAAAGCTGCAATAAAAGTACTTTGTTTACAATATTGGTAAAACCTTGATACACACACAAAGTATATTGGGCGGTAATGGTCAAACATTTACAATTGTGTGGACAATTCACATGTCAAAATCAGAATAATGATTACTAAGATAAATAACATTACATAAAATAATTTAATGTGTAGCAAGATGAAAGTATATATCATATTCGTTCTAGGAACAGCAACATTCCAATTTATATGTGAAGAAACTTTTCTGGTAGCTATAAACGCTACTAAATATTATACTTTAACGAATTCATACGTTAGTCAATAACTAGATAGTCAATTCAAATAAAATAATACTTATCATATTGTAAAATGATTTGATTGTTCACTGCATAAAAGAATGTTTTTACTTTGTAAAATAATATTCAAGAGAATTTCACTATATTTCAGTGGAAACATTTTTTGTTCTGACTGTATAGTTGGTTCAAATTATAATTGGATTAAATGTAATGATCTCTTTACAAGCTATTGCAGGTTAGCTGCCTTTAGATTTACTTCTTTTTCCTGTATAATAATATACTTTACTAAAATTTGTGAAGAGATTGAGATTCAATTGCTTGGTTTTGTTTTAATTTGTTGGTTTGGACACAATAAATAAAATATATTTTTTCTAGTAATTTTTTTTTTTAGTCTGCACATTAAATACACTTTAGGTGCGATGGAAGGGTTCATGAGCTAAAGTCTGTATCACCATGGTTTCTAATAACAAGAACATTTTTGGTCAAAAATAATAAAATATTTTTGAAGCACATACCATTAGTTTAATTTTCTGCGTATAGTAGACTCACCAATTCTTGAATGTATTAGGTATCATTGAATTTAACTAAAACTTTTTTTCTATTGATTTAAATCGTTTTGGTTCAAATGCTACTCATTTTGCTCTTGACAAAGATTCAATAAATTTTGAGATTAATTCAACTTAAATTAAATTTAACGTAATACTGAAGGTATATTTTATTTATTTTAGACAACAAATATATATTTTTTGCAATTAAACTGTAAAAGTACTTAACTTATTTTTCCTCCCATCCCTGAAATAAAACTTACTATCCTAGCATCCCCTTTCATTGAAAAAACACAGTTATTATACCCTTAGCTGTAACTTTATCAATCAGCGAAAAGGAACTAATTTAATTTAATACATACTATACATATTTATTTTAAGGCAGCTCCCTCACGATTGTTAGTCAGAAAAGAATATGTCATATCGCTTGAGACAGCGTTACCTACACAAAGCACTTTTTTTTTTACTCCCCATCATGTATTTCTAAGCATCCGGTCTATATTTATTTCAACTAAGCAAGTGGGGTTGAGATGAATAAGGTAAAACTTTTTAGGAAATGTTTATACACATGCGTGAACGATGAGTGGAAAAACCTACCTCTAGGTAAAAAAAAAAATGCCTTTCTAAACTTTAAAACCAAACTTCCCCCTCACTAGAAAACTAAACTAACTCAATTTTACATTTAATCCAAATGTTCATAGAAATGGCTCAAGGTTTTATTCAAATTATAATTTTGTATCATGTCTTTACGGTCTTTTCTTCTAGAGGATCCAATGACACACTAGCAAGTAGGCGTGGAGTGAGATGGGTGGGGGGTGTGGGGAGGCGTTGGTGTGTCCAAGAGGAAATGAGGTGTGAGAGATGCGATTTACAGTAAAGTCCAAAGGCCCCATCCCTCTTCCTCCACTATAACCCATCCCACCCAAATCCTCAACCCATACAACCACGACTCTTCCCCCCCTTATACGTTACAATTTCCAACCCTTGACGAGACTGAAATCAATAAGGAGAATTGCCTACCTTGGCTTTCTCTCTAGACATTCATAATACCTTCCATCCCTCCTTAACGCTATTCAACTCACATACTATGGCATGACCCCACTACCCACTCTCCTCTGCCCCTAAGGAATATTAATTGCAAGTATCGATCATAGAAGCAGGTCAATGAAGTAAATTTACCTTTACGATCAGGTAAACTCAGTAATCATAACATATTAAAAAATTGGTTTATTGAGCGTAGGTTTAAAAGAATGAATCATGAGAAATGTGACGGTGGAGCTTTATGAATTTTATTAACTCAAATAACTTTTTGAATACGTATTTAAATAGGATGAGAGAGCAAAAACTATTAGTTTTAATTCATTCTAAAGTTTTATTACTTGAGATTTATTTTTATATCGGAACACTAAGAGTAAGAATAAGTTAGGAAAGGGCCTTTTAAAAAATATAGATATATTTGTGGACAGCATTGATATTATTATACAATATTACTATTGCTATTGATCGAATGAGACGTGGAGATCACATTAACTGGCGTATGTATATATATTGTATGGAATTAGTAGCCTAAGACCCGCTTCGGTGGCCACATGGTCTAGCGTATTACTCTCATTGTATACTAGACTGCCGAAGACGGGGAGGTCGAGGTTCGAATCTCGGTCAGGTGTACTGATTGTGATTTTCCCACGCAAATCTGGGTACATTTCCTCTAAATATAATCTTCCTAATCCCTATAAATATTAGCGTAATTATTACATAAGCGTATATCCCGAATGGGTTTTAAGACTTAATTCTAACAAAATTTTAAAGTAGGTAGCATGAGCTTATTTTTTCTCATCACTGCGTCTTTCTACCAGTTAAGGCTATACGCATATTATTTACTAACTATGGTAGTGAGTTATTGATGAGGAGGGTTGAATTTAGATTAAGTGCACCCACATATGCGTGGAGGCAGAGTGGAAAACCATTTTGGAAAAGCCACCCTGAGTAGACCTGACTGGTATTAGAATCCCAATCTCTCTCATCAGCAGCTTTTTTCAATCGTTCACTAGATCTTACTACACGTTTAAGTTATCCGAATATTTACACTAATGGAGTAAGGATGATAATGATTGAATTTAGAGTCCACCCAACAGGGATTCGATTGTTAACTTTTTTTTCGCTCATGGCACACTATTCTTAGGAGTGAGGGAACGGCCAGACTGGAGCGAGCGAGCGAACGCGCACGCTTGAAAGATAGAACAAGTTCTATTTTTCAAGAGCGCGCGCTCAACCTGGTACAGTCTAGTTTACAGGCGCTAGGCAATATTATTGTATGTTGGTTCATTGAGTGCTAGGAAAACTTCTCATTTGGACATTTTTATTAATATCGATAGGTTTAGCACACTTGCGACTAACGGCCTAATTTAATTGGTAAGATCATAAACCTACCTATATGTATCTACATGTATGTATAAAACTGATATGTTAAAATACTTCAATATTATCAAAGTAGGCATTTACAAATATGAATCACCATTAGCGTGGAGAGAGGATGAGAAAACCACGACAATAAATCACTTGTTAAAAACCACCCTCAGTTCACTCAGTCAAGATTCAGAGCCTCCTCGTCAACAACTATCGAGAGTTATCTGCTAATCATGCACTCACTCACTAGTCTGGATACTCAGTCGCTTGCGCGCTCGCTCGCACGCTTGTCAGTCTGGCCGAACCCTGAGTCTTTGAGGTACACTGAAAGTGTAAGTTGGCAACATAACGGGAGGCTTGGACATGCTGTTTAACAAAGACGCCTCTCTAAGTTTACCATGATTATACTTGTGTGTATATCCTCAATTTGTCCACGTTTTTAAATTTAGTATAAGAATTTTGAAACTTTCAATAGCAAATAAACTCTTTTATCGTAGGTCATTAAATTCTCTGTAAAATAAATATTTTAAAACTTTGGAAAATTTAATCTTATTTCTTTTTAAAAATAACTATAAATAACTTTATCAACAATAACGATACCTCAAAAATGTAGTGTGCTTAGGCCACAGACAAAGATAAACCAGTCACTCAGTCTTACGGACGTTTCAATGAGCTCCTTATGCCCGGTTTAGTCCATCAACACTGGGGTTCGCTAGTTAACATGTTAGAAAACATTCTAAACACGTTAAAAGTAGGTACTGGATATAAATTAGAAGTTAATACTTATAAATTTTGTTCAATAAATATATAGAGATAGTTGATAAATAAACTAGTTAAGTTAGTTGATGTAATCGATTGAAATTGTAAATCAAAATGTATAATTAGGTTTAATTATGACAAAAACATATTGTCAAATTATGAACACTAAACACATAGTGAATAATTCATCATAAATTTAGTTATTTATATATATATATATACATATGGTGATTATACGTCTAAAATACATGAAAACACGTTAAAAAGTTGTTGTATGAATTACAAATAACAAAGTATGTTGGACAAAACAATGTATATTAACTCTTTCTACATTTTTTTGAACAAAATTTCTAAGTCTTAACTTCTAATTAATACTCATTGATAAAAGGACTTGTAAATGAAGGTACAGTTTTTAAACGACTCACATTTAATATGGTCGTCATAAAGGGAGCATTGTAATCGTAGCGGACAGTCTTCGTAGTTAAGCTCTTTGTGAGGTAGGATTATATGAAGAGCAGGTTGGGCCTGAACCTGGCTTTGTGGAAGCCATCTGATTGACTCGAGATGGATATTAGTGTCTTCTCTCTAGTGAAACTATGTTTAAAATGAGTTTCTTTCTTTTAAATGCCCCTTAATGGAACCTAGTGAAAATTATTTCGGTAGCTTTTATAACTGTCAGATATTGTTTAGAAATCCGACAGGGTGAATAGTTGAAAATTTCTCAAATACAATATAATGCTGGTGCACTTAATCTAAAATATTAATCTTCATCCCTTGCCCTTGTATTGAACATTTATCTGATGCTCATTTTTTATTTATTTGAGGTATTTAACGTGTACTGTATTTTCTGAACTGACTAATTATATCAGTACACGACTTATATAGAATAATAATTTCAATCTAGAACAGACATAGCATACAGTCTTCGGCCATTAGTCCATGATTATGAAAGTGGAAACCCAAATTTCACCAATGAAATATTTTTAGGATATGCAGGTCATATAACTTGAGACCTTTAGCTCAGTATAGAAACACCGACTGAGCAAAAGTTTCATAAGGCCCTAATTCTAAATTAACTGAATAAATATTTTCTAAATGACTAAAATGTTTATATGTATATATAATGCTAGATAAAATTAAACTTGAAAATTTAATTATGAAATTTTAAATATCTACTTTAAAAAATATCTTAAAACATATTAACAATATAATAATAACATTTCTTTACTTTTTCAGATAGAATCCTAAAAATAAATTTTTAATAAAAACTATGATATTAAAATCACTATTATAAATAATATAATTACAATTCTAGATACAATAAATAAACTAGTTTTTTACGGAATATTCTTGTATTACGATTTCTAATATGACACTGACCCCAAACCACGTTTCCTGTTGGATACATTTATTTTGAAATACATATTGAATTTATGAGTTAAATATATATATTTATAAACAGCATATCAAACGTTGGGTTCATTTGTGTGTATCATTCACTAGATACAGTATTAATGTGTAGTGTTTCATGGTAGATTGTATGAAAATATGAATGCCGGTTTTGTATGACGATTTATTGAAATTCTGCGCATCGTGAAATACATTACAGTACAAACTAATACATCACGATAAACAAAAAAAAAATTAGAGACAATAGAACTTTCTATCTATGCAGTAACATATTTGTGATATTGTTCTTGTTGAAACATGAAGGATTTTTTTATTTATATTTATATTTTTTCCCCCCCCAACCCTAGGAGATTACCATGCAGTAAGCAATTATTTATGTTTTATTTATAAGCGATATTATAACCATGACAGTTTATGTTTGATTCGTTGACATTTTACATGAGGGTATTTCATTCTCTCAGATAAATTAAAATTTTTTGTACACGTATCTATGAAAGAGCTTTACTGAAAGTTCACCTGAACACGTTTACTTGTGGAAAACTTATTGACAATCTAGACACTTCTTTTTCAATTAGATTGAAATATAAAATTGATTAGGTGAATTTAACTATAATGTATTTTTTTAATTCTTACTGCACAAACTAACAAAAGTGGATCAATTTTATAATAAGATCAAACATTTTTATTTGTAATCCTACATACATTACTGCCTATATAGACTATATAGACTTACTTTATGTTTATTACCACAATCACCAAAGTACCTCACCTATATCTGTCTTTATCTAGTTCTATCCAGTCCACCTCACTACACCCTATCTCTCTCAGGTCCATTATATGCTATCATCCCTTCTGGTCTCTTTCCATTGTGATTGCAGGTCAGTACACTGAACAAGGTTCTAAATTCTCTAATTCACGCTGCTTATTAGTTAATTAATAGCTATAAATATATTTTATTCAAAGTTTATATAAAAAAGTACTTAAATTTGATACGAAAAATAATTTACGTTACTTGTTACCAATCTCGCAAATTAAAAATATGAGTCATAAATTCATAATCCCCTATAAAATAACCTTTGAAATCGTATTAGTTTTAAATTATTCATACAATACCCGATGTATTAATACTTTTTGTGCAGGTTTTTTTGAAATGTCTCTAGTGTAGATTTGTTTCATCAAAGAAACACTTAAAATAATAAACCTGGAAACAATAATTGAATGGGGCTCCCATCAAAACTAAACCAAAACTGTCAAATTATATCAATAGACTGTTCAAAATATAGTAGAGAAAAGGAACTGTATGGATTCCAAAAAAATATTCAAATCTCTATAGTCATTTTGCTTAGGTCTGTCAAGGTAATTAAACTTATCTGATTAATTGTTATCAACTAACGAATGAATAGTTAACTCTTCGAAGGACATTTTTTAATTTATTATTATTATTATTATTATTATTATTATTATTATTATTATTATTATTATTATTATTATTATTAGCACCGCGTCTTACTACCCGTTCAGGCTATACGCACTTACACTAATGTGTAATGGTATGGTGATTGTGAGATGAAATGGAGGACCTACAGTTTAACGTGGAATCCGAACCACGGTGGAGGCCTGGCATTCCTCACATTCACAAGATGTGATTAATACACGTCTTGTCAGAGGTGAAGGAAGGGTTTGGCAATCAGATAAATCCGTGCCGGGACCGAGGATTGAACCCCGGACCCTAGCATAGGAGTCTGACACCTTACCCCTAGGCCACCAGGTCACTTTTAATTTATTAAACACAAAAATAATTCATAATAATAATTTACAATTAATATTTCCTATATCCTATGTAAATAAAAATACACATGTGTGAGGTATCATTTAATATATTATGATTAAATATATCCCAAACAAATCCAAACGAACTGTCGCTACACCCCCTGCTAAGGCTGACGTGTCAGGATGGCTTAGTGGGATGGGTGGGAAGCGGTACATAACTGTGGGGTTCGTTTGATCTGGTTTATTGAAATAAATTTATTACTATACAAGTGCATAAGCATGATATAGGTTTTAGAACTAAATGAAAGAGTTTAGAAAGAGGTCTTCGCTCTATCAATATCCTTACTCAGCAGTTGTGTGCCCTGACCTATCTTCGGTGTTGATGCTCTAACTGGTGTCGAACACCCAACCGCCTGGCGCTGCGTGGTTGTAACCTAAGGCCTGATTCAAACGTTCGCCGAAAATAGAAATCAGAATCTGCCTCAGAAGCGCAGCAATTTACAAACATTAAATTGATTCATGATGCATTGCAATGCTATCGTAAAACAGCTGACTATAAGCAGATTTTATTTTCTAGTAGATGAACCTATATTTTAGATCATTCTCCCAATGGATGTTTTCAAATGATAACTGTCGGTGACCTGGTGGTCTAGGGGTAAGGTGTCAGACCTCTGTGCTGAGGGTCCGGGGTTCAAACCTCGGTCCCGGCACAGATTTATCTGATTGCCAAAACCTTCCTTCACCTCTGACAAGGTGTGTATTAATCACAACTTGTGAATGTGAGGAATGCAAGCCTCCACCGTGGTTCGGATCCCACGTTAAACTGTAGGTCCTCCATTTCATTTCACATTCACCCTACCATTACACATTAGCGTAAGTGCGTATAAACCGAACGGGTAGTAAGACGCGGTGCTAATAATAATAATAACAAATTATAGCTCTGTGTCGTGACACAATCCAGTACATCAATACACACCCTTTACATTCACGGGTTATTTCAAATCTCCACACAATGGCCAACGTAGCTGTCTACTAGTTTCTGCCTGTAAAGCGCATGCGTTGTAAAATGCGCATGCGCACTGATTTAAGATGGTTGGTTCGGAGATTTGATTGGTTCTCCTGTGCCTGATATCTTGAGCAGAGCGGACAAAGTAGAGAACATTTTAACTTCAGCAAACAGCTCACGCCGATTAAGCGGAAATCTTATGATTTGCTTAGAGCGCGTCACGGGACCACGTTTATGTTCTGAGCTAGTTTTTCAGCGAACGTGTGAATCCACAGTAACTCAGACTTTCAAGATGGTTTGGGGCGTCCTCCTCTGTACTTAACAGGAATTCAAGCTGTAGGATATTCACACCACAAGTTGCGGTAGCTTGGTAGCTTTGTATGTAAAGCGCTTCGGAATAGCCCCTTGTCAACTGACGTTCTTCCCTGCCCCCCACCCTCCCCATCAAAAGATATAACAACTCTTTTTTTTATACCAAAATAGGAGGGGTGTTTACCCTAAGTTACTAGTTTTACCAATATTATGCAAATAGGTAAAACAATCTTGTTTTTCACAAGACTTTGATAATAATACGTAACAGCTGATTCAGAACAGTATGAGCGCTTAAAGCTTATATCATTCTTGCATGCTATAAATTAATTAAGGCTACAAGCTACGACAGAATATAGATTTTCATATTACATTAAATCCTGACTACAAATCTATAAGTTCTGGGTTAAATTCCTGGTGCCTCCAGAATTTTTTTGTGAATGGAGTCAAACTCGCGAGGAAAAATTAGGGGCTACCTAAATAAATAGTTAACCACTCCGGTCTATAAATATGAGAATAATAGCCGAAGGTTTTTCTGTGCTGACCACATGATACCTTATATTCAAAAATGTTGGCACTACCATCGCTAATGGTGGCAGCTGCTCAATCGGTATATCACGCTTGCGTGCTACCGCAATTGAGATTTTTATTTTAGTATGAATTTACCCACATATGTAGACATAACGTAATTGTGATAATCTCATATAATTTTACTTTCCAGTGAAAGATAGGTCAGGGGCTAATATATGGTTAACGTACTGTGATAATATTTTACCAAAATGATTCAAAACTACCACTATGCGAATGCGTGTACATATCCTTTAAGATTATTCCTACTAGTTATTTGCCCCCTTTAGTGAAAACAGATAAATAACCTCGCTCATAATAGCATTCGGTGTAGACAAAATAAATTTAAAAGCTATCAAAATATCTTACGGTATATGGTTGTATGGTTCAATTGATGTTAATATTACGCGTTTATATCTTTTTGTAAAAATATTTTAAATTGTTGAATGTCCTGTTACTACCACATTTAGAGCTATAAATCTGAAAGAAATTAATAAATAGCACGACATGTTAGTTGTCCCAGCTTTCCAGTGAAGTTCTAATGGTAAGGTTTATTAATGACGGCGGTGCAGATGACTTTAATTACATACGTGTGAAAATTTGCTTGAACATTTTTCACACTACAAGAACCTAGCTGCTATATCCCGCCTTCGTTATAAAAAGTTTATAAAGGACGTCCATCTCATCAATCAGTATCCGGATGAAATTAAATTCTTCTTTGAGTATGTAGTTCTTTACGAATAAATTATGTAGCAACTAAAGTCAGAGGAAAAAATGGTTTATGAAATTCAATAAAATGCTTTAAGATTAATAAAAAACTAAAAAGGTTTTGGGGTCCACCCTAACAATTTATAACTACATTTATTGGTAGAAGAAAATTTCTTATGTTTTCATTTCATTATATGTTTATGAAATATATTTATTGGTCAACTAACTCGCTTGTTCAAATAATTAAGATTCAGATTACACCTCCATTGAAAATTTAAAAAAATATTTATGTTGGAAGAAGGAAAAATTCTAATATAATCTATAAATTCACCAAATTCGAATTTTTGTTTTGGTAGGAACATACACCCTTGATTAGAAATATTTCTTATTATATTTTTAGTAGGTTATATTATACAATTATTTAAGTCTTACTACTGACAATCTGTATAATTTTCACTAATGTAATAGACAGAAGTAGCGTAGTATTAGAAGGAACTGTACTCGTGTTTACGTTAAAGGAAAACCTACGTTCACCGTACCGTGATTACAACCCTGACTACCCCAGAAACGTCAAACCAAAGGCCTTTACTCACGTGTCCATAGGTAGCATTATGATCTTAGATTTATACTTTCACTTATAAGGAAGATATTGTGATTGTGAAAAAACTATTTTCAAGATTATCATGGATTTTGAAGCTTAACATTACCCCCAACTAAAAAAAAGTAGGTCTTATAACTCTATATTTTTGTCTTTATATATTTCTGTATGCATCTGGTATTAGCAGCAAAATAATTTAATCAATTTAATTCAAAATATTTTATGGTAATACTAAAAAAAAATTGTTTCTTGTCATAAAATATTAAGAACAGTTTATTTATAAATTTTTTGTCTAATAAAACCTATTTCTATTTTTGCTGTAAGGATTTTGTTCACAACTGATGTTTGGGGAATGGTTTTTATGAAATGTTTGTTTTCCAGATAAAATTTAAAACATATACTTACAAATTTGGTTTGAAGTGGGTATTTTGGAGGTGTTTTAAATGCTATACAAAAAGTTTTCTCGCTTATATGAAAGAAGTGGATAATTTATAGATGACCGGTATATGAAACCTTGAATTTTTATTTAAAAATGTTACCTTTTCAAGTTTTGTTCAAAGCTTTTATGTACAAGTTTTTTCAGTTGCTAATATATGATGTTGACCTTAGTGGTCTTATGGTAGATTGCTCTCCCCAGGACTCGATATTCATGTGTTTACACCCAGTCGAGGTCAACGGATTTTTCTAGAGATATAAAAATCCGTAGCACAACTTCCTTTGGAGGAGAAGTAAAGCCTTTTGTCCCATATAGATTGTGGCCTGTAAAATATGAGAAAATATCTCTACCGGCAAAATTGGTTGGTGCTTTTTGCTTTTGCTCATAGAAATTCTTGCGTGCTGACATAATCGTCACTTATATTTTTTGTTTTTTTAAGAGATATTTGAGAAAATTTTACCTACAAATAATTTTTGAAAATTTTGTTTTGAGTTAAAATAGACTATAGAGAATATATGTATGATTATGACGAGCTATATTCATTTCTTTAAAAACTTTTTTTGTCTTAAAATCTTCTTTTGTTTGAAATCAGTATGATAATGAAAGCCATATAAATAGTCTGAACACACTTCCACCATTCCTTCATCCTTGGGATCGATGTCTAGTCACTAAGCATTGCCATTAATAACTTCCCCTCTTACCCCTTACATTGTTATTTGTGTGCCTTTGCTTTGTGAAGGCCCTATTTATCGTAAGCCCATCTATCGCACGCCAAGTGTCAAGACAGTACAAGGCTCGCTTTAGTGGCGTAATTTAGGATTATCACACGACAGATCTCAGTAGGGAGAGCTGGCTGGCATGAGCTACCAAGGTGAGATTAAACTTTCTTACAAGGGGAACCCAGTTAACCAGACTATTCAAGATACACACGAGCAACATAGGCATCAATACCAGAATAGGAAAAAAAAAGAAATTTCAACACAATCACATGTTTTTTTCATATCATCTAATTTTATCTAAAAAATAAATATAAAATATCACGTAAGCTAC
This sequence comes from Timema podura, assembly GCA_033556935.1. Taxonomy (NCBI): domain Eukaryota; kingdom Metazoa; phylum Arthropoda; class Insecta; order Phasmatodea; family Timematidae; genus Timema; species Timema podura. The sequence continues at coordinate 65,851,699 of JAVRXN010000003.1, read as the reverse complement.
CCGTAGCAATTTGGGCTAAGAAATAAATAAAACACTTTAATAATCATACTAAACAATCTACAGATATAAATTTAAAAAAAAATTATAATAACTTCTAAAAAGAAATCAAATTTTCAAAACTTGATCAATAGTGAATTAACCTCAAATTAATTATTTTTAGAAAAAAAAATGTGGTTTCATTTCAAACACTTCCAAGATAACAATTTTGAAAATAATCGTTTAAGTCATCTTTGAAATAGTTTACATTTTCCAAAATAAGACTTCAGTAAACTACTTTTAATATTAGGGTTCAAACAAAATTCTTATTTAGGCGTTAAGGTAATTATCTAGATAAAATTTTTCAGCAAAATAAATAAAAGTTTTTTTTGGCTCTACCTCCTTGTAGATACAAAGGGATAATCAGACAAAAATGGCGACAGACACAATTGGAACACTCACCTTTTTGAGTTCAGTATAGTAAAAAAAAGTCAATACCTATCATTATCTCAAGGCAGAAATATTTCTCTGTTATAATACATTTCTAGGTGAGAAAATTAACCTTTTTATAGTAGATATTGAAAAGGTTCACTTTACTCTGCTAGCTAGCTAGCTACCAATTGATGAAATTGAAAACATCTGTCAACAGTGAAAACATTCGTCAAGATTGTTAAGTTTTGAAAAATTACGTCCGATCATGGAAACCGAACAAATAAATGTACGAGAGTATTGTTTCACCGTATGTCAAAAGTGACCAATTCTGTCCAAACTCATACAATTTGAAATATTGACGTGCGAATTGAACAATTTTACTAAGGTAAAAAGTGACAACATCTGTCAAAAGTAGCATCTGTCAAATGTGACAACACCTTTCAAAAGTGACAGCTTCAAAACAAATGTTGTGGCGTTTAGCCGTAAACTAGTAGATAGGCCTATTGCAATTTTTGGAAATTACATAAAATATTAGTTTTTGTTGCACCGCATCTTAGTTCATATCCAAGATATCCAAATGTCCACACTTATAGAGTATAGATGAGGAATTGAGAATTTAAAAGAAGAATATTCGTATTTGTAAAAATGAGAAACCTTCTTTATACTGACAAACTAGACCAGACGAGACTGAATTATTTATCCGCGTAGCCAGTCATAGTTGCGTGTGAAATGTTTTTTTAAACTTTCACTTTAACTAAACTATAGGGGAATGGCCAAATTTTATTTTTGACCAAAACTCAAAATATAGAGGATGTTGTAACACCCTGTCACAAACAAGTTAGTCTAATGCGAGTCAGGCTTCTTAGAACATGCCACCTCAGATGTGGGTGTCAAGATATTTGTGTTATTAGCTACAGCTAGGGGATACATTCAAAATATTTGTATTAAACATACATTTATTTAGTATTTTACCGTTTAAAACTATTTAATTCTTATATAAATTATTCCCACAGTTAATTAAATGTTTGTTAGTATGTTTACTATATTTAATACTCCTTTACATTGCATTTTTATGATTTAATTACCCTTGAAGTAATCGTGTATAAATGGATTCATTTGAAAAATTTTGCAGTTCTGAACCGTGATAAAGAATAATAAAACTATTTCAAGTGTTAAATTATAGGCCTACTCATTTTAATTCATAGTTGAAACAAATCTTTTTAAATAAGATATGTTTGTTTATGCGAAAGTAAATGTATATTCATTCTATCTTCAAATAAATAAAAACTCCATGGCGTCATACTACAATCGAGCCATACCAAATGAGCAGCCACCATCTCTTAACGATTATATTGCAAACTTTTCCGAATAGAGGCAAATCATGTAGTCATCACAACCAACCCTATGGTCGCTAATCTCATTTTTCAAGACCGTAGTTGCTAATTATTTATTAAAGTTGCTCCTGATTTGTACCTAAGAGATAGAGCTAATGACGTTTTAGACCCACTGCTTAGCAAGAAAATCTGAAAGCACCAAGGATTGAACCAGGGGGTCCCTGGATCTGAAGCCAGGAACTCTGACCACTAGACCACAGACGCATTTTCAATTATATATTTGTTAGATGAATTTTAACATTAACTTTTTTTTTTAGATTATGTAAATGAATAATTAAAATCTTAAATTTTACCAGTAAACAACTTACTCCATATTATATGGGTTGTTCAATAGACCGTAGGATTTTGACTGAAATAAACTTTTAGTAAAATCAAACTTTTTTTTGTGGTGATAGACAGTAACACCGTTTTACAATATTATTATGGTATTTAATAACTATTGAAGCTATCTCTCAAAAGTGACTTTTGAAGATCATGTGACCTAGCGTGTGAATAAGTAAAATAGATATAGCAACTTTTCTAGCCATCAGGTAAAGTTCTCCTTATAATAATAATAATAATAATAATAATAATAATAATAATAATAGTAATAATAATAATAATGATAATGATAATAATAATAATTGGACCATAGATGGTGAAAGGTTTTGTTGAGCCATATGAAAATGTACGTCAGCATTGAAGATCGTCTTACAGATCCAGGAGCACACCCTACACGAAACAAACTGAAATAGACCCACTTACTACAAAGGCAGTAAACAACTATGCATGAGTGAGTAAACCTCTAAAGCAGGTCCATTGAGATTCTTAAAGGGATGCTGCGGTGAGATAAGGCTGACATTATCTTCACAAAGGCTTTTTGTGGGGGGTGTTAGAGGGGCTAGACAAATGTTTGGCTCCCGACACTGTAGCAATCGTACCAGGGAAAATTTGCCTTGGCCTGCGTTATGTCCATAGAGTGGACACGTAGAGGAGTGGTAGATTAGGTTAAGTGGAAAGGGGAAAGAGGGGATGTCGGTATATGTTCAAAGGGTTGCATTGGCACAAGGAAATGTCATTGCCAGAGTTTATTATCTCGTTCTCTCTCTATCATTCATGTATCATAAGTGAGATAATATAAATGATCACACACTGACAAGCCCATGAAAGTAATTTTAACTATCACTTTACAGGTATGTGCCCTGCATTGATGTAAATAGGACTATTTCATGGAAAACCATATCTTATTAATCTGTGTTCAGAAATTCACATACAATTCTTTTTGTTTGTTGATGAAACAAAAAGTATGTTAATCTCATTGCGATCACAGAACTCCTCGTCATTATTGCGGAGTATTAGTCCTTCATTTTTATTTATGCTCTTTTCCTCCTCCAGGTTACATGCATTATGAAGCTATTAGCATAGGTGATGGTGTTTCCCAAGCTCTAGAAATAGAGGGGCACAAATACAAATAATAGAAAGCTAAGTTCTCGACAGATAGGTTAAATGCAAAATTAAATAGGAGTGCGCAGTAAGAGTAGGTATTAATGCGAAGATACTGGGTACGGAAAACGTGCCCAGCAATACCTACAAATAAGCAAAAGTAAACACGATCCTCCTTCATTAAAAAATGTGAGATATACTGTACTAATTTAATAAATTAGTAAAACCAGATGGGATGTGCCTGAGTAGTATGTATATCCTAAACTAGGGATAACTTAACCTAACAGAATTCAAAAGACGGCAAATAGAAAATAAAGTTTTATTTATATATAAAAATAATTATTATATTAAATATTATTTGGACATAACATTATTGCTTTCCTTCATCTTTCAATTAAATAAATATAATGTCTTTCCACAAGTAAATTCAAGGTATACCTAATCATCAAGTCCAACCGTTTAGTTCACAATTTAAATTTTACTCAAAACATATTTCTAGCATACATTCCTAATGTTATAGCGATCAGACAAAAAGAAAATAGTTATAAGTTTAAGACTTTAATTTTAACATTGAACAAAATGTAAATTACGCCTATCATTACTGATATCAGACAGTTCATGATAATATCCTTATTAACTCCGTAACAATAAGACGTAGATTTTAACACAATAGTTTAAAATTTAATATTTAACATATATATCACGCAAAACATCTTGCTTGATTTCGGAATGCTCTGACTTAAGGTCCTTCCATAAATAGTTGTAATCATAAATTAAGTACTATAGGCTAAGTTTCAATTTTAGGCAAAACTATCTTCCCTCGTAACACCATTGTTAATAGTGACATGTTCCAACTAAGTGTCTTTACTAACTTCTTCATAAGGAAAATTAATAATTTTATAAGCCTTCAGTTAAATATTATGAAAAACATTTAAAAGTTTATAAGTCCAGTTTTATCTAAAGACTACGAAGCTATTTTCCATAACCATGACATATTTCAATGTCCATCTAAAATGACTGTAAAGATCTTTTCATTAACAAAATATATTGATCCTAAAGAGAATTTTGAAAAACATAAATAAAAAAAATTAAGCCGAAAGTGAATTTCTCCTTACATTTTACGTGACAAGTTCTCGAAGCCTAAGCTTCACCTATCTGCTTCAAGCGCTGACCAAAGAGTGAAGCCATAGCCGGTTGGGCGGTCTTTTATACGGCGCAACTTCACGAACTAGGGTGACTGGATCCACGAAGGGATGCGTAGCCATGAATAACGTCTACATCTTTCTGGAAGCCTTTTCCACTTCCTTCTAGACGAAAGTCTCTCGTCTTCTTGGAGTTGTTATGTTGGTACTATTGTGGCGGACTCTAGCGGGGCGTGTCCGGACTCTAGAAAGCTCTCTGGCATTTGTTGAGTGGGTTCCGATGCGGCCAGACGTGTTGTTGATTTTTTGCTGAGTCTGGGTGGTGATATAGGATAAGTACTGCTTTGTTGCCTTGTTGACTGTACTTATAGCAACAAATGCTACAATGGAAAAGCTATAATTTGAGATAAATGCAGCATAGTTTGCATTGAGGGATAGTAGAAAATTATTTAAGTAAATACAACTTTAGTATAAGTGGCCGGATTTTCAATCCCAACCTACTTATCCGCTCCAACCCCTCATGTTTACCTTCCCAACCACCGTTTTTTTTCCCATAACACTACTCTCTCTTTCTTTTTTATAATCAAGACGAGTCATATTATAAAAAGCTATTTTTGATTCAGGATTCAGAAGCTACCCCATAATTTTTCACACGCCACTGGAAATAGGACTAAGAAAATTTGACTTAACCGTGATTTAAACTAAGTAATAAAAAGTGTTTTTTCTTAGCGATTTATCGTTTATTTTTCTCTCAATAACACCTGCAGTAAATTAATATTGACTTAATTTTAATAACCCAGTCCTTAATTTCTAATATTATTAGTGCTTTCCCACAATTTTACCTTCCTAATATCTAATCCATGAGTCTAATTAATAATATAGCTTGATACAAGCATAACTGGTAAAAATGAGATACGGTTATTTTGTATCATTAATTGCAAGTTTTCTCACACCTGATATCATCTAGACTGCAACTACAGGTGAAACGTCTCCCAAAATGGCAGTATGTTGGTATGAAAAGTATCTGAAACGCTATTAAGAAACCTAATATCTTTAAATATTTGTTTATTAAAGTTCAATACTCGACTGGTGCGGAGCAGACTAGCTGTCAAGAGGAGAACAAAGATTGGGAATGAAGCTATCGGTAAAAGAGTGCGGGTAAAGGGAAAACATGAGATGGTAGAGAAAACAGGACTGAGATGGTATAGGCATTTAACGAGGATGGAGAAGGAGAGGATGCCAAAGAGAATGATTGAAATGAGGCATTTAGGAAAAAAAACCCACAAGGAAGGCCAAGGAGGATATAGGAGGAGCCAATAGCAGGAAGTGTGCAAGTGAGAGTATAAAACTGGAAGAAATTAAAAGAGGATTACTGGTGGTTGTATTGAGGAATATGGAGGCATTTTACTAAACTGAGTCGGCCAAAGGCTGGAAAAAAGTTGAGGATGATGACTTGACAAATCAGTTTTACCAACTTTTTATGGGGATGGAGGATTTGTGCGTACATACATAAAAAGAAAAATTAGAACATTATCATATAACTAGCGGTAGAAATATAGAAAATAAAATATGTTATGAATTAGTGTAACTATAGTAGTGTTGTAATTTGAGTTGGGCCAGTCTAACTTTAGTCACCTACATACCCTACAGTTCTGTGCTCACTGCTGCTCTTACCTAAGTTCTTGGAAAACTATGTGTGGGCCGGATCTGTCTGCTAGTCAGCCAGCCTTCCAATTTATTAAACAACCAAGTAATTCGGCCAAGATGATGGCAGGAATTTACTAGTTTGTAGAAGATTAGCAAACCCATCTATTTTGAGGGCTGAGAGCCCAATACACCACCAGGGAGGGTAAGGCACAGCCTTAAATTTGTTCTGTTAAGGCAGGGTGCAGCTAAAGCTCTTTTATTAATAAAATTATTACTTTCTAATGAAATTACTAGAATACAGTAAGGATATATAATACTTTTCTTTAATATGGTCCTACTAGCTATTTGTAAGAAACAGAATAAATGCACTCGTAAAGTATTAACTTTGTTGGCTCCATAAAATTTAATCTTTCAAAATAAAACATACTAAAATATTATATTTAATGTGTATATTTATTGATTCTACATGTTATAGCAAAGGTTTAGCTAAAACTATGTACTACATGAAAGTGATGTACAATATGGTCCTCTCTTTACGATAGACACAGTATTTTGTTGTTCTTTATTTTTACATGTAACATTTCCAAACTTATCCTGTATAAAATGACGACTAATTGAATAACATGTTTCATTTTTTACATAGAGTTATAGTCATAGATGTAGGTAGTCTAATTTTAATAGAAGGGGATTTATCTGAATGCTAGAAATGTTGATGCACCTACTTTCAAGTGTTCATACATAAGGTCATGTAATCTGAAGCTGTCACATTTGATAGATATGCTAAATAGGCTATCTATAAATTAACATTAATAACAAAGTGAAATTGTATTAATTTTGGACACAAATAATGTGTTAGTATTTTCTAAAAGGACCTTCGTATGATATTTTAAACTTAAATTCAACAGGTTTTGGTGGACCTTCAAGTAATTTATAAAACCATTGAAACAACCGATTCTGCTATTTTATGTGCATTGATAAATATATTTATAATATTACACACAAAAAACGTTTATTTAAAAAAACGTAATGCTTGATTATTTTTATGTGCTCTTTGAGTAAATTTACTACTCCGTTTCTATTCATAATACCACCAAATGGGCATTACATGTAAGTCCTTAAATTCAAATGTTAGTGGTAAGCACTTTCAGCAGGTGTATTATACTTACTTAATCTATTGCATTAGTAACGCGAGAGATAATTTCTGTTCTTACAAAAGTACGCCAGCTATCCCTATCTTGAGCTAGTTATATCCAGTCCACCTCATTAAACCTTATCTCTTTCTCATCCATTTTAATGTTATCCTCCCATCTGCGTCTACGTCTTCCCAAAGGTTTCTTACCATTTCATTTGCCAGTCAAAATCTTGAATACACTTTCTAGAATCTTCCATTCGCACTGGATGTCCTGCTCATTATTATGCATTATATTATTAATAATTTTATAGTATATTTAGATATATTTATGGAGGGGTCGTTATGATTTTCTTGATGTTTTGATACCAAGTAAAAAAAAAATCTAGCCCTCTCCTCAGTAATTTCTTCAATTTTCTCTCAGACATTTCCTTAATGTTATAGTATAAATGAAATAAGTAAAGATATATTTATTCAATTAGATAATACCACCATTAAATTAATAAATACGATGTTTCTCGTTATACGGTTAGTTAAAAGGAATAATATAATCAAAACTTGATATAAAATGTGCTATAAAGTATAAAAAAATATATCACTTGATAAAATATTAGTTATTTAAAAATGGTTTTATAAATAATGTGAAAAACTATTTATAAAATATTTTCAATGTGTTCTACGATGCTTTCATAAAAATGTATTACTAGATTATTAAAACAAGTTTCAATTATTTTCTTACTTTAACTGAAAGATGCCATTAAGAAAACATCAATGAATGTATTAGAGTTTGTTTTAACTTCATCTGGAAGGGGACAACTGACCACAAGAAGATGATGTACATCTCTGAGGACTAGGATTAAATCCGTGACAGGCCATACTGTTTGTAAAAATATAATATTTCCCCAATAGAGTTTTGTATTAGCCTTCGGATACATTACCCACCTTGGTGGTGTAGTTATCTAACGCGCTAGTTTCGTGTTGAGCTAGACCGCTGAGGATGGGAAGATCAAGGTTTGAATCTCGCTCGGGTGAACTGGGGAATGGGGTTTCCTAAATGGTTTTCCACTCTCCCTCCAAGCAAATGCGAGTTCACTTAATCTATATTCAACCTTCCCAATTCCTAATACATTGTAGTAATTATTAGTACCTAAACGTATAACCCGAACGGGTAGTAAGACGTGGTGCTAAGTATTATTACTCTAGGTACTTAGCTTAGTTTCACTAGCTAATAGCCAATAAAAGTATACCGAAACTTTCAAGTGTAAACTAAGTTTTTAAAAAAACATTCTAGTTAAATTTGGACTATATCAAAAGAAATAATTAATTTTTTTATTTATGATATTAAAATAAACGATGGTATTTAAATTAGTTTGACTAGTATAGAAATGATTTTTAAAACATTGTTTAGCTGACACCAGCAATATATGTATTCCGATTAAAATATAAGTGCGTGTTTGCACTGAAAACAAGTCCGTATTGTGCGTATGTTCCACGCACGAACTCTTGAGAACCTTTGTTGAGCCATAGGCGAGGGAGTGTGACCCATCCTTTGTTGACCGAAAACTTTTCACCATACCTCCGCTTCTATCCTATCCTCATCTCTTGCCCTCATACGAGTTTTTTTTGTATTCCTTCTATCTCCTTTCATACTCTTCACCTCTTCAACCCTCCTACAATTTTTTTTGGTTACCTCCTTTGTGTCTCCTGTGAGGCGAACCAGGCGTGCAAACTTAAGGGGTGCTTAAAATGTGTGCGTCATATAATGTAGGGTCATTTTTAGACATCGAGATAAAGATTAAAATGACTCTAAAGGAAGATAGGTAAACACAAGTTTCTCCAGATTTTATTTTTATTTACAGATTCCTACAAAGTACCAAGCCCAAAATCATGAGAAATTAACTAGTACATTTTAAAATATTTTGTTGTATCATGAAACAAGTATCAGAAATTAAAATGTAAACGTATATAACCAAGAGCATTATGGAACTATAACCAAGAGCATTATGGAACTGATAAGGAAATAAAATGGTTCCTTGTGATTGAATATATTAATTTTATTTTCTCGATTCTATAAAAACCCATAGTTCTGGTAAAGGGTATTTATTTATTTTGTGTACTAAAAGTGTACTTTATGAACGGCACTTGGTAACCAGTAATTGTAAATTTCACCTACAATGTTTAACCATTTTGAGGATAAAAACCATGTCCCTTAATTTAGAAGATTGACTCGATACTGAATAAACTAAAATATTGAACATAATTAATCGCTATATCGTAGCACAATTTGTAAATAAAAATCAGAAATACAATTTTAAAATATTCTGAACAAAAGTTTTATGAAAATGAATCATAAAGTTGAGTGAATTTACATGTTTTCGAATAAAAATTGGCCAAAATTTATAATTACTTCTTGATTACGTGAGTCCCTACTATAACGTTGAGATAAATTATTATTTCCTTAAAATAATGTAGATAATTTTTAAAAACCTCTAGGAGGTATTAATTGCAAAATTTTCACATCAAATGGATTATGAAAATTATTAATAAGCTTTAATAGACCTGCAGTTAGAGGATAAATACTACCGAAAAGAATTTGCACGATTTTTTTTAACTAGACGAAGCACTAAATCGAATTTTATAATAGTTTGTTCTAATAGATTTAAAATAAATTTAAATAAATATAATAGACTTAAATGTAAAAATTAATAGTTCTTTCAATACAATTTTAGTGTGATTTTTAAAACAGCTATAATTATTTGTATAAATCTATCACATACAACATTTTGATCAAACCTTTACTTCATTTATTGAGCTATGAAACCTCCTTAACTCTATACAGGAATTTAGTGGATGCAAAAGTAAGTTGATTAGAGACGTTAGTAGTTCAGCCTCCGTTTACGTTCTTATCAGAATATTAGTAGTGATTAATATGGCCCAAGCATAAAAACTTTATGATCTGTTGTAAAGAAAAAAATTGTCATCTAGTAAGCCCCTGTAGTTTGAATCGTATGTCCATCGCTAAACAGGAGATTCAATTATCTTAGTTGGTCAAGGAAGCAAAGTCCTTCCCTTCCATCCATACGAGCTCTTGGAATACCAAAGGAACCTATTGCACTTCGAATATATTGACCCAATTACCAACGAACACCTTCCAGCGAACCGTTAGGAACCATTCACCTGGTGATCACCAGTTAGGGAATGTGGTTTAGAAAGGTTTTTATGGGTTGAGTAAAGTAAAGCTAATAGTTTTTTTTACTAAGAGAGAAGGAAGGTACAAACTTAAGAGTCTTAGTAAGATAATGGAATAACATTCAAAGAAAAACATAACCTACTACTGAACTGTGAAAGTCAGAAAGAGTAGCTGGTTGATGAGTGAATATTGAAAACTCACTGTAATATATTAAGAATTAATAGTAAAATATACTATTTTAAATAAATTGTTTTTGATAGTGGAACTAAAGCAAAATGTTTTAAATGGGGGCTTTATATTGTATCTGTGTTTTTTTGTGTGTATGTGTATGTGTACACGCTTGCAACATGTCTTAATAGGCGTCCGGGCTTTCCACATGTTTGTATTAATGAGATAGTTATGAGGAAGGTAGAATTTAAAATACGAGCGCATTTAAGGAAAACCCGCTTTTTGCTCTAGTTTTACGCTCGACATTTCCGTCACCAGCAACCCAGACCACACGAGGATGACGCCCAAGTGCCAAAAGGTGTGTGTGGCACTCAAATTTATTAGCATGAATGATATGCTCACTCCTAATACGTGTTAAGCTAATTTGAAAAAAAACTTTACCCACCAAGATGGAGAGTTATCTCAGCTATATCTAGCACACTTTATTCTAATCATGGATGAATGGGTACAAAACCATTTCAAACAAGTCCACCCCCTCACAGCACTAACCCTATTAGTGCTATTTACATTTTCATATCGTGTAGTCGTGAACATTTCCGGCATCGAGATTATGATCATTCTTAGATTTTGTGTGTGTGTGTGTGTGTCCGAACCCAAAAGATTAGTTTCACAATACTGTCTGTCTCCATGTATGTTTATCTGTCTGTCTGTCCCTGGACACAGATCTGTAACGGTTTGATGTATTTTTCTCGAAATTGATATCTAGATGTTAATGAGCAATGCTTTAGGACATTAATTTTTTTATTTTTACCATACTCCTAGAATCTAACGAGTTTGTTTAAAGTTGATATTTATTGTGGGTTTGACTTGCCATATAATATCTTATCCTTGGTTTTTGAATAAAAATTTGTTAAAGGATAGTTTAATGATATATTTTCGAAAATTCAAGATACCTTAAAAATAGCACTATCGATTTTGCTTAAAATGCATATCTGTGGATTGTTTGACATTACAAATTTAACTGTATATATGTTTGTTTATTGGGCAAAATTTGTTTTAGGGTAGTTTAGTGATTACTGCTTTTGTTTAATCAAGTTATATTTTAAAAAGTGGCTAGCGATTTGATTCAACATATATATGTGTAACGTATTCTACATTATACATAGTGATCAATATATATAATTTTGTATATATTCATTTTTATAAAAATAATTATTATTTTATAGTAGTTTCCGGGTGACTGATTTCTTAAAATTTATAATTATTTTGAAAATAGCTCCTACAAATTTGTTCAAAATTAGTAATTGGGGACTATTTTACATTGTTAATAATAGTGTATATTTATTATACTAAAATAAATTAATTCATGGATAGCTTATTTACAACAATGAATTTTTTTGTTTTGATCTTGAAGACAGTTTTAAAGGCGTACCTAAAAACAGTTTTTCCTGATAAATATTTTTTTTTCACTTTCACAAATTAAATATATCTTTATGGTAGCTAAAAATTTATTTTTGAACATCATTCTTTAAAAATAATATAACAATTTGGTTTACAATTTATAAACAAATATTTTTTATTGTCATTAGCAAGATGATTTGTTTGTTTTATTTGAAGAAAACTTAATGGTAGTTTAAATAATAACTATGTTTTAAAATGATCTCCCAAGCTATAATACGCAATATGAGAAGGTTTGTGCAAATGTATTGATTCATTTATTTAGTACGATCGTCTGAAGCTTATTATTGTCTTACATTAAAATTAATCCCACTCAGACCTTGTAGAATCACTTATATTAATTAGTTAGACCTGAAGACAGCTTAAATTAATGGACTACATTGCAGCTAGGTACATATAAAAGTTAGAAAAATAAAGTTGTGTGTACAATCCAATTTTAATTGGAAGGGCCTTGTATAAAATAAAAACATAAATTTTGCAAACAAAATTGATATAATCCTATTATTTTACAAATGGTTTCTTATAAGTATTGATAGTATCAATCAGAAGATACAGTTACCTATTATATGGCTTGTATTAATTTGTGAAAGTAGATCTTGACGTTTTAAAATATGGTCCTTAAGTTGGGTTTGTAGTGAACGCGAAAAAAGGTCAGTGTTTTTTACAGTTTTTATATCAAAACATCTTTTAATTAAAATAAATAAAATAATTCTGATGTAGAAACATAAAGTTTAACTTTCTTCACATGGTGACCTAAACATGTTCTTGAATATCTGTCAAGGATGTCCTGAAATTAAATGACAACATTTCTATTCATTAAAAAAGTTTATCATCCAACGCCACTATTCTCAGGACTGTTGATATCACCATGCAAAGAAAACTAAACTCTATGTACATATTGAACGATATTTTATTTATTTTAGCAAGACTATTTTTTTTTTATAAAACTGCAAAGTCACTTGCCTTTTATCACGTTACCTATATCTCCACCTTGATATGCAAATTTGTACCGTAAATATGTGTGTGAAGAAACGTTATCTGTAAACCATTTACAGCTACAAAAATAATATATTAAAAATATTTAGTAATCCAGGAGTAAAATGGTTTTTCTAGGAAACATACAGAGATTTTATAGAAACACAGTAACATAAGCGAATGTATTTTGTTGAAGTATTATTTTATGTCATACCTTTGTAACCTGGTTTTTCACCTGAGGGCTAAGACTATCACAGCTCTACCCCCTCCCCCTCCCTCACTCCACAATCCCTCGTCCTTTCCACCTCCTGTCAACTCAGCTCAGATTAAAGCTGCCTCAAACAGCTGCACTTGCAGGAGCTTTGTGAAAAAAAATATGACTATCCTTCAACGCTACGTAACCTGAAGGTACAAGTTTGCAGGAATATTGTCTAGTACAAATAAAAAGTAGTTTTATTTGTTTAAGTCATGTAGTACGATGCTAGACAAAGAAGATGTCTAAATATATTTTTGTATTATTTAATTTAAAATAATAGGACTTACACATTTCCCCTGCATCTTTCTGTCCATCCTAGTTGAGTGCATTTTAAAAGCTCTAATTTGTTAGCGTTAAGGACGGTATAGTTAAGATAAAGTGTGCTATAGTTTTGGTGTTCTAATAGTAAAATACTATTTAAGAAAATTAAAGCCACACTCTGTAAAACCACCTGGGATTCAAATACACACACACTTTTTACCGGTAGACAAAACTAGATAATTAATAAGTGTCACAAACTGATACTTGATGGTTAGCCACACTATCAGTTCTGATAGCTAAATAAAATTAATACAACTGAAACTTGACAACCTAGACACTGGAATCAAACCTACTATCCTTGGCTTTGAGCGCCAGAGCTCAACCATTGAGCCATTCTGGTTTAACTCGTAATCAAGACTCATCTGTAACTAGTCACGTGTCCAGGTTGTCATTTTTCACATAATTGAATAAACTTGGATAAGCTTTACGACAAAAGACACGCGCTTACAAATATGGGACACAAAGTATAAAACGCATTTAAGTATTAAATGTTTTAGTGATTAGAAGTGATATTTTACTTAAGCCCTCATCGGTGGTCCTACAGACTAAACGTCAAGTTCAACCAGAATGGTTCTACTTGTGACAAAGAGGTCCGCTTTTGAAACCCAGCCGGGTGTGTTTAGGTGGTTTATCTAAAGAGGTTAGCTAATATCCCTCAAGGCGAATGCGAGTACATTTCCTTTAAGCTCGGTTTCACTTATACTTAGCAAATGTAGATATCGCGGATGGATACTAAGATTCAGAGAATGAAACTAGACATGATATTAGATTATTAGATAAATTTTCTAATCAAACTCTTGTTTACAGAAACCTATTCCTAGCAAAGAATTCAATTTGTTCATGATTCAAGTTAAAAAAACAACAACGCCTATATGGTCTAATGGTCAGAGTTCCTTGCTACGCATCCCGAAGTCCCAGATTCGATTACAGGCATTCCCTGATTTAATGTGAAGCGTTGGGTTTGTAATGGGGTCAACTCAGCCTCGTGAGGACATATAGGGAGCAACTTGAATGAAAAAAGTAGCGGCTCTAGTGTAGAAAACTGAGATTAACGGCCGGGGATTCATTGTAATGACCACATGATATTCTCTACCTGCAGCTATTGACACTTATCCTCGCCAACAGATTGCAGCTGCTCGGTCGGAATTAATCGATTTCGGGATGATGCCAAGGAGTTTTCACTAAAGTTATTATTAATATTAGGTGTTCTGTCTCAAGACAAGACCATTCCTTTTGTCAGTAAACTTAGACTGCTGATGTGCTCTAACCTCTTCCTATTCCCTGAACTTCCAGAATTTTCTCATTTCCTCCTTATTCCCTAAGCTCCTCTTCTTCTCAACCTTTCCTTCTATTACGTTGTGCAGAAGACAGTTCTTCCTAAGGATCTATCCGATCCAGTTTGCTTAGCACCGAATAATCACAATTAAAAAGGTTTCTCTTCTCGTTATTAAAATAAACAAATATAGTAATTATTGTGGTGATATATTGGATCTGTTTATTTCAATCAGAGTCAACAGTATTCTGCTCTAACGTCATGTAGTTTAATGGCTGTATTAAAAAAATATAAATAGTTTATTCTGCAACAACAAGTAGTCAATTAAGGTAAAGGCCCAATTTAATGAAACAAAATAAACTTTTAACTAAAGAATACACACAAATAATACCTAATATAATGGTGGCAACAATTTGGAAAGCTTTGACCAATTCTTTAACATTTTTTCCTTCCGTTTTTAAAGTAGACATTTGGGATGTTGCTGTCATTTTTGTACAATTCATTTATTTGAGATATTTGACTTGCACTTTTTAAACCAATTGATTATATGAGTACACAGCTTATAAACTAGCTTAAATCTATAACAGACAAAAGAGCCATACCCTAGCCATTAATTCATCATTGTGACGGGGTAAAGTCATATTTTACGAATTATACATTTTTTGGCCATATAAGAAATCAAACCCAGGACCCTTAACTCAGAAGACAGACACGCTTTCAGCTGAGCTAAAGTGTTGGACGATATTACAGTAAAGCTATAGGTGCTTACAGCTGACGTTACCTAGCAATACTTTCGAACAGTTTTGGGAACAAAAGAGTAGTACTGTTGTGTTCATTTTGAAAACAGATTTTGAAAATATTGATACAACCAAGTCCACGTAAATCTATGTTGTGTTTCGGGTATAAAAAGAGAATACGTAGACATCAAAAACAATCAAACAAGCTCCAAGGCAAATCTTTTGACTGTGACTCTATTTTCTGGAGAATATTTTTATGTCTATAAGTCACTTTTAGGTTCTGTCTTAAAATTTACCAAACTTTTAATTTAAATAAAATCAAACCGTAGGATATAAACTTCGGTTATCAATAATTTTTTTTACATCATCTTATGGTTATTCATAGTAACCAAATTATTTTATAATATATTTAATTTTTTTGAGTGAAACCAAATTATAAGTAACTTTTTTTAGCGCAGTATTTAGGCCATACGCTTATGTACTAATTAAGCATAATAATTAAGCACTAATTACTAATTAAGGTTTAATGAATTAAAAAGTTTTTATTTAGAAGAAGTGTACTCGTATTTTAGGGGAGGGAGAGTGGAAAACAATTTTTGAAAAAAATTCTCAGTAACCCTGACAGAGATTCGAACCTTGATCTCGCCATTATCGGCAATTTAGTCTACTGTGAGAGTAGCACCTTTGTCCATGTGATCACCGAAGCGGATATTGGTGTTATTTATTGTTTGATATACATAAGTATGTGTGGTAAGTTAGTCACTATACTAAATACCTACTCTTGCAAGATGAGACGCAACCAACATTTGGGAGATATAATGGGGCTACGCTTAACGATATAATATTCTTTTTCGTACGGGAATACGTCAAATGCTGTAGTATTACAGGTACTACGTGGTTACGTAAACTGTTATAGTATCCCAGAAACTATATAAATACAGTAGTTAATGTAGTAGTAATATCCCAATAACCAAGGGGCTACAGTAATGTATGTAGACTGTTATAGTATCCCAGACACTATATAAATACAGTGGTTAATGTAGTAGTAATATCCCAATAACCAAGGGGCTACAGTAATGTATGTAGACTGTTATAGTATCCCAGACACTATATAAATACAGTGGTTAATGTAGTAGTAATATCCCAATAACCAAGGGGCTACAGTAATGTATGTAGTGTACCACCAGCAACTGCGGGGATACAACAACTGGTGTGATATCCCAGTCCCTATAAGGATATTAATTGAATATCATGAAATAGTCCAGCCTCTTGGTCTATTGGTCAGCAATACCTTGCTTCTAATCTAGAGTCTTTTGTATCAATCCTAGTCTCATAGCTACGTAAACATGCTCAAAATTCGTTGAAAATGAGCCATTGTCACATTTTCACACATTTTTTTATTAATAAAACTCAAATTATATGGGATTTAAGGATATTAAGCCTTTTTGGAATTTTTCACTCTACTTTGGCATGAACCATATTTTTAAATAACATATTAAATATTTAAATATTGCGTTTTAATCAAATGTCTGCGCAGAAGTTCGGATAGAAAAATGTTGTAAAAACCCTAATGATACCTCAATTTATAAAACCACACTCAGTTCACACCTGAATGGTTTTCGAACCAAGTCAAATCCAAATAGACAATCAAGCATGAGAAACACTAAAACCACTATTTAAATTTCTAATACTTGATACAATATAAGTTAAAATTAATGTTTAAGTTATCGTTAAAACAATGGAATATAAAATAAATTATGTTAACATTTAGTAAAACTTAAATCACTAAGGAATTTAAACAAAATTTACTTTAATATTAGAGTACAAACCAAGGGTTGCTCACCTGGTTGTTGACTGTGGACTGTCCTACTTAAATTGATACCATCCACTTCTATCTACTCAACCAACCATACAAACAATAATGTAGTGAGTGAATGTTGAGCACATTGGGTTTGAAAGGAGTGTTTGGTGCTGAGGAAGATTTCATTTTCAAAAAAAGGCTGATTTTTCCCGGACACATTCCACGAGCTGCCACTGCCTCTATACGTATTTTTTGGACGATATGGCTGCACTCGTACACTCGTATTTTATCACGCTAGCATACGTACAAATACCAGTAAGAGTACACTAGGTTAAGGTCCCAACAAGTCTTGCCGACGTCATCAGTAAACTAACCTTAAATGATTTTGTTTACTAGAAAAAAAACATACAGTTTTATTTAGAATGTTAAACATTCTTCAGATATTAATCTTAAGTAAAATAATAATTGCCATTTCTGAAACTTTAGAATTAAAATAAAAGAATCATCAGAAACTATTCTTAATTTATGATTTAAAAATTCAAGGTATAATAGGAAACTATCAATTTTGAACAAAATGCATAAAGAAGTTTCAGATCTGCGGCCAGGGACATACAGACAAACAGAATAGTAAAATCCACGTTTTTTGGATTGTTTTTGTTTGTATGAGAAATTAATTAGGTGTTATAGTTGAAATAGAAAATTGAAGAAATGGTCAAAATAAAAAAGAGATGTCAGTAGAAACGGAATATGGCTGAAATAATTGAAATTGATATTGGATTTAATATTCTAAACGTGATATTAATAAAATTGATCTAAATGAGAATGTGTTTATATGTGTGTTAAAATGTTTGCCATTGCAACTACATTAAAAATTTTATAACCTCCTTTTCGTCCTGTGAAAAAGGTCTAAAGTCCTAATGGTAGAGTTTTTTTAAAATTGTACCACATTAAAAATATTGTTAATGCACTTTCTTTATTGCAGTTAATTAATGAGTGTTGTAGGTCTGGGTAAACCCCAAGGTCACTTTAGTTGAGTCTAAAAACAAACTAATGATAGGAAAAAGAACTCGGCAAAGGGTCATTAAGTCAAGAATTTTAAACTGTCAACAAAGTGTTCCAGATCGTTGATCAAACAACTAATATATTTATATATATATTTCTTTACAAGCTTTGTACTCACACCAATGAACACACTGACGAAGACTTTAATCTCGTCCTGTTAAGTTCTTCCAGTGATGGTAAGCTAGGATTCTAATCCATGCTGGGGCTACTAAAATGTTTTTTATCTCCATATTGTTTATCACTCAGCCTTCAAATAAACGGAAGTACAGTATCTTTAAAATGTATCATTTTTATTCGTATGTATATATTTATGAACCATATTAACTCAAAATAACGATTTCAAATCGGAAATTAGGACAATAATGCAGTCAGGAGATGAATGCTATTAATCAGTCATTAAGTCGTAAGGAATGTAAAGCTCAGAATATACACAACAATAGTTTTATTGGTTGTTATTTATGGGTTTGAAACGTGGTCTTTTACCATAGATGATGAGAACAAATTTAGGTTGTTCGGAAACAAGGTGCTTAGGAAGATATTTGGTCCAAAAAGGGATGAGTATACTGGGGACTGGAGGATATTACATAATAATGAGTTAAATACCCTGTACTATCACAAGACATTGTAAGGATACTCAATTTTCATAGATTACGGTTGGCAGGATATTCTGAGTGAAAGGTAGAGTCTAGAACCATGTTAAGAACATTGATTGGAAGGTCCTATAAAAAGAGACTATTGAGTAGACCTAGACGCATTTGGGAGGATAAGAGGATAACATTAGAATGGACATGAAAAAATTAATTGTTATTAGGTGAATTAGATATGGCTAGCTCAAGATAGGGGCTGGCGCAATTGTGGCAGTGACTTTTCGGGTTTTTAACGCCATAAATTTAATAAGTATTACTTCCTAATTAGTGTAATTAATATACGAATAATTTGTATGGATAGTAAAGCGCTTAGCACGGAAAAAAACTAACAAATATTTATGGTGTGACTACATATATACAAAGTAAAAATTAAAGATCACCGCCTAGTGAGACATAACTTCAAACTGATAAATGTATTAACAGAATTTCAATTTTGAATCTTCAATGCCTCTAAAACATTTATAATTATCATAAAAAATACTTACCGTTAGTAAAAGCTACTTCATTTGTTTTAAGATGGCTGAATTTATAATTACATTTATTATAATTTATCTTAAATCTTAAAACTGTGACACTTTACCTAAAAAGTCTTTAAAAAAAAGCCAACTCAACTTTTTCGTGATTTTTTGAAATTACATTTATACAAACAAATATATAAGGTTTATAATTCCAAAAGGAAATGTTAATATATTTCCCATCTATTTTTGAAAATAATAAATCACTTCTTAAATATAACATATTTTCTAGACCTCTACAACGTGTATCAACGCTCTAAAAGGTGTACGTCTTGATAATCATGCTTTTAAGAAACATAATATAGACCGATATAAACAGGAAATATTTTAATTTCCTTCCTATCAAGAGATAACGTCTATATTTCCGTTCCAACAAAACCGAAATTTTTGCGCTGTTCGACATATTTTTGTAGTTATTGTTTTTTGTATTTCTGCTCTCAAGTAAGTGCCACTATTATCATATATATATATATATATATATATATATATATATATATATATATGTTAATGCGCGCTATCTGACAAGGGCTCGGTACCGTTCTCTCACGCACCGAAAATCGCTATAGGGCATTTCAAATGTTTTTCCAAGTGGCGTTTCGTGTTGGTCGTTGCAAAATGTTGGCGTGCATGTCATACATAATGTAGGCTGGTATTGTATGTCAGGCGAGCTGGAATGAGTGGGGGACGCGGAAAGGGGGAGGGGTATGATATTCGTATATTACAATAAAGGAAATTGTAGCTAAAATGTTTTGGTTTGTTAGTGGGGGAGGGGGGAAAGAAGGGAATTATTTGATTCGATATATTTTTGTTGTAGTAGAATTGACTAGATTTCCTGTTTCAATTTATTATTTCCCATCCAAATTGAAATTTTTCAGTGGAGATTAAATTAGAGGAGAGTTAATGACTTATGTTAGTTTAAAAAAACTAATACAGCTGCTAGATTAAGACATGTACAATTAATTTTTCTTCAATTTAAATAGCTACCACATTAAAAAAAATGTATGCGTCAAATAATGGGCCTTTGTGTGGAACTGATTGATTTATAACCATATTTACATTTTAAAATCTATTGAAATACATTTTTTTCGCAGAGCTGGGGTCACTTTTTCCATTGTGTAAGTTTCAAAATAGACTCGTTATAAGTTGTAAATTAGAGGCGTAAATTTCACCATTCTCAACTTGGATTAGTTTTCCAAGAATGAATCATAGAAATCCAAACAATGAATTAAAATTGTAGCATTTATATAAATTAGCTAATAATCATAAAAATTTGGCTCTAATATAAATGTTTTAGCATTAATTTGCCATGCTACCTTAAAATAATCAACACACTACCTTAATATCCTTCTAGTTTTCGTTTATAAATATTCTATCGAGTTGTGAGCCATTGTTTAAGACAAATATATTTTTAAGTAAGGGGCAAATTTGTTTGAGATACTTAAAAAATCCAAAATTCATGATTTTGAAACAAAAAACCATAAGGTTGTATCTATGTAATAAGATAAAAAAATAATTGTCATAGAAATAAAGTATTATATGAATTGTCATATAAATATTAATTATATAATAGTATTTCTGCAAGTGATTAGTTTTTAAATAACTAATGTGAAAATATTATTCCTTAATACAGGAACAAGATTTCATAAAAAAGAAAGTGAGATTGAATCAATGCATTAAATGTAGAGAATAATTAAATTATTTTAATATTCAAAGCTAGTATCTGAAAGTCTAATTAATTTTAAAATGCTTCTAAATGACAATTACACTAATTAGATATTTGGCAAATATGGAAGAGATTCTAACCCGTGGAAAGTGCATCGTTATCGTAATCATATTTATATTATTATTAGATGAAACAACCTAAATTGACTATACAGTAACATAATATAATCGAATAATTAATTTAAATAGGAATACTTTCTCGTTATATGTATGTAGTAAAAAATCTAAAAAATATATTTAAAAATTTATAATTATTTAGTAAATAATGTAAAGTTTTGATTTCACCATGATTGGATAGTGGATACTGATATGCGTTAGTTACATAAGTGAACAAGTTACAATAAGAATGTTTCGATTATATACACACGTCAAACTTATTTTTACGGTCACAAATATGAACAAATCCAATATTTTCTAAAAATAAATATTAAATCTTATTTGTAAAAATTAATTGGCTATTTGATTCAGTTTCTTAATCAACAAATCAGATTTCAAAACCAACCAATACAGTTAATCCGCATGCGCCTAGGCCAACCAAGTGAATCAGTGTGCACGCATCTACAAAGCGAGATGCTAGCAGACTCTTCACACCACGCTATGATCGGTCAGGAAAGAGCGTTGTCATTTTCTCATTTTTTTATAGTCAATCTATCTTCAAATATAGAACAAGTTTCGCAACGCTGGTTAGTCGAGGTTTCCAGTAGCTCCTTTTTAGCTCCGCACACCACTTCCCGACATAGCCGAGAGAAAGGAGATTTGGCAACAGTTAACTGAGAGAGAGCGAAGATAAAGCTTTTCTCCATAAGACCTGCTATTTCATCAGCAATAATATTGGATGTAGCAGACTACATTTACGGCTGTGAGAATACTTGAAATAACTTGTTAAATGGAAAGCGGGAGTATCTTTTTAGTTACGTTTTGATTTAATTCACGACACAACACATTAATTAGAACGTATCAATCGAGTTAATATTCTTTAAAGATCTGTTTGTATACGATAAAATTAAACATGTCGGTAATCAGCTCTACCTAGTTTTTGTATTGCGACTAATATTGGGCCTAAATACATTCATGCTAATGTTTGAATTGCTGCGCCACTTTGACAGCTTATGCTCTGAATTCTCGACAAACGTGTGAATCAAGCTTTAGTCGTAGCTCGTCACGCGACTTCTAGCACGCAAATGGTAAGTCCTTCTGTGACTTTCACTGGATCTGGTGATAACGAGCTCTGATATCCTTTGTTTTTATTGATGGCTACCAAGTATAGATGAGTAAAAAATATATATATATAAAATAGGTGCATCAACCAGTATACACGCTTATAAAGGCGTCAGTCTAGTATAGTCTAGTTTAGTCTGGATTCACAGAGATAGAACTGTGAGGGTTTTAATTCTTGCTGGGTAAACTGACGCTTATTTTTTCCTGCAGAGTTTCCCACTTTCTCTACTCTCTCTACATAAATCAATGGGTATGTTTCCTCGAAAATATTTATTTCTTATCTCTACCCTATTAGTGTAAGCTTGTGGATATTCTGGACGGGTAGTAAAACGTGGAACACACACTTTACAAAAACCTCTAGTAAAAAAATAGATCAATATTAGGAGTTATTATAGAAACAAATTTCAAGAATATGTTAAAAAGTTGAGATTCCAGTTTACTTCGGAAATGGTATTTATAATTATATTTTAAATATCTCTAGCAATTTTTTTTGTTGAATACAAATGTTATTCTGATATAAATTACAAATAAAAATATAAATACAGAGAAAAAATTAAGTACCAGAGTTATTAAAAAAACGTAAGTTCTTTGTAGACTCTGATAACTTTTTTTTTTTTAGAAGTTTCCTAAACGCTTGACACCCACTTTTTGGCCGTAGGATCTAACGCGGTACGCTCACATTAAATTAGACCGTACTGCTAATGTCCGGGAGATCGAGATTTGAATTTCAGTCAAGTGTATTGAGGGTGGTTTTTCTAAAACCATGCTTAACACTCCCTACATGAAAAAATAGTTATGATAATTCTATATTTATGTGGCACCCCTAGTAGGATATGGGTTGATTGGGGTGCGAGTTAAGGACAGTGTTTTCTCAATAGGAAGAGGTAAGAATCTCGGTCGAGTGTTCTAAGGAGAATTTTTCAAAAAAATGCTTTTCACTCTCCCTCCACGCAAATGTGGGTACACTTCTTATACATAACCTTCCTGCTTCCAAATAATACTAGCGTACAGCCCGAAAGGGTAGTAAGATAAATTGATAAAATAAGTCATCTAATATCTGTCAAGTATGTCCTGGAATGTAATGAAAAATTTTTACTCTTCATTTAAAAAGTTAACCATCTATTGCCGCTTTGTTCATGACAGATATTCAGGATTACCGTTGATTTCATCTTGTGCAGAAAACTAAACTATGTTTCTAATGGAGCAATATTTAACTATTTTTATTCCCAGAAAGAATCAGCTATACAAATTTTAAAAACACATAAAAAGAGATTTGAATAAAAATTTTGCTCTCCCAGCCTTATTGGTGTCACGACTCTCCTTTTCTCAGGAACACTCGAGAGCTCGTCAGAGAAATAGATTCAACAGTGCTACAATACCTCACACGCCTGTCTAAATCCTAAGATGATTTTTTAAGAAAACCCATTCAATTTCATAACCTTCTTCTATCTTAAACTCTGGGAATAAATAATACTAAAGAATAAAGTAGAACACAAATGAACAGCTATGTTGCAATTATGATAAATAATAACACTTATTAATATTATTATTATTATTATTATTATTATTATTATTATTATTATTATTTATATAGCACTGCGTCTTACTAACCGTTCGGATTATATGCACTTACGCTAATGTATAATGGTAGGGTGATTGTGAGATGAAATGGAGGATCTACAGTTTAACGTGGGATCCGAACCACGCTGGATCCCTGGCATTCCACATATGCACAAGTTGTGATTAATACACGTCTTCTCAGAGGTGAAGAAAGGGTTTAGCAATCAGAAAAATCTGTGCAGGGAGCGAGGATTGAACCCCGGACCCTTAGCACAGAAGTCCGACAGCTTAGCCTTAGACCACCAGGTCATCTACAACAACACTAATGCTTTAATTAAATAAGTCTTGTATATTTTAAAATGCATCAAAGATAAATAAAGTAATATATTTTTAATGTTCTATATAAATAATGAAAAATACACTCACAAGTTAACAATTATGTATTATTGTTGAAAATTATACTTATAATTTAATTTTTTGTTGAATATATTATATGTTTATATATTAAAATATTCTCAATAATTTAGAGTAAGTTATATTTTGTATTGTTATGAAACCAAACTAGAAATTATCTTCATAAAACCAAGTTTCTATTGTAATATTTAAATATATTTCTCTGGACAGCTCATAAAATATGCCTTCATCTGTGAAATCAATTTATAAAATATGATGCAAGGTTATCTAGATGATTCGATATAAATGGTCAAGATCTCGGCAACATTTCTTCTTCGATGGAAAAATAGGTTCAGGTAATATTTCCTTCTAGTATCTAGAATATCTTGAAGCTTCCACAAAAAATATGGTAGACATCTCATTTGAGGACTAAGCTTCGTTTTTTAAGTCAGTTTAGATAGATAAAGCTCAAATTTGACCATAATTTGTGGTAAGTATTTAAAACTTGAGTGACCTATGATTCGCTTCTTAGGATCCTAAGAAAACAGAATAAGCCCCAAATTTATATTAAAAATATTTATCGAATTAGTTTCCAAAACAAATTAAAAAAGGTTATAGTTTAAGCCGTAGAGTAAGACAAACCTCCTAGGATCTGTCAAAAAATGTTATAGTTTAGCCGTAGACCTCCTAGGATCTGTCATAAAAATTATACGTTTCTAGGCAACCAACTAACAAATAATATAATGAATAATGGATAAAACAATAACTAAAATAAACGAACGAGAAAATTACTTATATTAACACAACAATTTTGATTAAAAATAATTAAGAGCATATATGTCACATCTTAATTTCACGAGATAGAAGTTGTTTCTTCAAAACCATAATATTATAATACTAGCACCGCATATTACTACCCATTCGGCTTATACGCTTAAGTACTATTTACGCTAATGGTTTAGGAATTGGGAGGGTTGAATTTAGAAGAAGTAAACCCACATTTGTGTGGAGGAAGAGTGGAAAACCATTTCACCCGACCTTGATTTGAACCTCAATCTCCCCGCTCTCAGCAGTCTGGTTCAACACGAGACGAGTGCGTTATCTAACTACGCTACCGAGGGGGGGTTCTTCAAAACAAACATATAACTTCCACCAATTAACTCACTAGACAGCTGCCCAAATATATAAAAAAAAATAGCAACGCGTCTTACTATCCGTTCGCTATACGCTCTGCCCAAATAAAGATGACGTTTGTTGGTGGGCCTACCTTGAAACTGCTGACATTTAAAATAAAAAATAGCCTGGTTTGTTGGTTTTGAAAATGACTGCTTGAATAATAAAATACTAAAAACCCATAAAAATAGACCGTGGCCATACATCAAAGATGGGGGAATCCTTAAGGCCACAGATAGAAGCAAAATATAACAATTTAAGGAAAATACACAAGTAAAATGACATTAAAATATAGAAAACTGAGATTAAAGGCTGGAAGGGTCGTTGTAGTGACCAAATGACACCCTATATCCTCAAATGTTGGCACTATAATCTTTAATGGTTGGTCGGTATCGCTTGGTTGCGTGCATATGCCATGAATCATTTTAATACTTGCTCTAATGCACTAGAAACTTGAAAGTTCATTGCTGCACCTAAAAAAGCGCACCACCTATCTCTATCTCCCAGTTGATGACGATTACATTGGGGTAAGAAAGATGAGCGCATTAGACCATGTGGCCACAGGTGAGATAAAATTAATCTTGTGGATTAGAAATGAACCAATCATGAACTAAAAATCGATTAGTGTATGGTTTCTAAACGAAAAGATAATGAATATTCCATTGAGAGTAAAAAAAGTATTGGCATCGTTTCCCTTTCAATTTCTCAAATTATATATTTACATAAGAACAATTTTATTTTCTGTAAGCCTACTGAAATTAATGGTGAAAAAAAAATTGTTTTGAAGATAAATAATAAAAATAATTCCCCATTCTCCCACTCCCCCAATCCCCCAAAAAAATTGTACAAATATGAGATGTAGATATTTAAAATCCGTTAATATATCATTACATAAAAAATAAATACCTACGGAACAGTTTCCGATGATCTAAAGTGCAAGACAAATGTTTCAGTTACGGAAATAACTAAGATAAGAAATAGAAATTGGGGTGGAGGTACAAGAAATGAGAAAGAAAGGAAAGAAAAAGTAAGATGATAATAAGGAACGAAGGGGATCAAGAGGGAAGACACATTCGGGAATATTGCGGGTAGAGGATGTATAAGACTGGTAATGTGACTACAAGACGTAAAATAGCTTGGCAGTGGGAGGAAGTGTGGAAATTAATGTGGAGGAAGAGATGCGCTTGGCAAGAGAGATGAGAGGGAAAGAGAAATAGAAAAAAAGAAGAACATAATGGAGTAGGATGAGGTACAAAGACAACTAGATGAGAAAATGGACTAATTCAGGGAAAGGAAGCGCCCGAAGACATAAAACGGGGCCGACTGAGTTAACGCTAAGAGTTGACTAGAGTCCAAAAAAGGATCAAGGAAATAAGAAGAACATGGTTCTTTAATATGACCAAGGTTAATTTGTCTCTTTAGCTCTTGCTCCTCCCCACTTTCCCTTCAAGGAAGACAAAATTAGAATTTTCAATCTCTTCTTGCATGTAATGTTTTTTGGATGATAATGAATACCGACTATATTAATCAGATTTTCCTTTGAAGCGTACAGTTTGTTTGGTTTCTTAAAGTAGTTCTGATATCAATAGGACCTTTGGGTTGTTTTTTGAACAATAGCTACAATCTCGTTCTAAACTTACGATTGTCAAAAATATAGAACTGGTATATGAATGTTTAATTTCTATCATCGAATTCAAAACAAAGTCTTCGACAATAAAGTTAAAATGAGCTTTGTAGAACTTAAGAAGAAACACTGAATATTTATTCATCATACCATGAATGGTAACAAACCTAGTTATAGTCGGTTGATATAAAGATTTACACGCTACGACTTATAGTATGTTTTATCGAATATGACAACCAATATCAGATTTATAATATAAGGAACGTACTTTGATAGAACAGCAATTAGATTAATAGGTACAACTTCTTTAGTAAAATTGAGCACTATAAATTAAGAATAAAAACATTAAAATAATTTATTTAAAGAGAGACTATTATATCAAGAAATTAAATCAATTAAAACAGGTATAATAACGTTTCTAAAAAAATCGTCATTGAGATTGTTAATGATTAAAAATAAATTTCCATAAACAGGTAAAAATGAAAATCTGTGCGAAGCACTAATAAGCAGTTGTAGGGTAAGGATTAATTGATAAGCTATAAAAAGTGTAGAGTTGTCAACTTATTATATTAGAGCTATTAATACTACAACTAAAGAATCAACATTGAACTCAATAATTTAATGATAATTATACTAGTATCAAAGAATATTTAGGATATTTAACCAATGGCAGTAAAGAGATTATGAATAGAATGTTAAATATTTGACTAGATTATTATTTATGAAACTTACACATATAAAAACAACTGACAGTATAAATACAACATAAAACATTTAAAATGAAAGTTGAGACATAACATGAAACACAATTTCACCAAATTATTATTGCGGGTATGGATTAATGTTAAAATCTATTATTCGAGTCAATTGGTTTAAAATATGTTGTGTTAACTATCGAGACAAGATTAATTGGAGAATTATTGTAAATAATAAAGGGTCATCCAGGTTATGCTTGATCAGTTATGATATGTTTTAAATCTATATATGTTTTATACATATAAGTTATTGATTGTGATAAAAGAATAATTGTAATCAAAAAAGGAAGAAAGTTTGAATTAAAGTGACGTTCCTTATCTGTGATGTTTGATCCCTCTCCTTATAAAATTGGTTGCAACTCTTGTCTGGGTGACGACATTTACGGTGATTACACCATCATCATGTCTTCATATTGGCATTAAGATGTTATCCCCGATTTTAACACAGTGCAATCTAAAATGAATATAACTAGAATCGTATCAAGTAAAACGGAGTGTATGAACAACCAATCATAGGTCTGGTCGAATCAGAATGAAATCGAAGATTGTATCGAAAGGCTGAACAACAGGGTATCATTTTCCGAGAATCGGTCCGACAAAATGTAGCGTGTAAACACAGCTGTCACGAGTTTAACCTCCCGTCCGTCTTTCTGTTTTTTTACCTGAGCTCAACTCAAGTCTGTCTTTTCGTTTTGAATCCCAAACTCATTGGATATTTAAATTTGTTTGTTTGTTATTGTGTGCAATGTAATCTAATCTTCGGCAGTGCTCCCAAGAATTCCTAATCAAGTTCATTGAAATATACAGGAGTTTTCCTTGTTTATGGCTAATCAAAAATAAGGAATATTCTGACAGGAACGAAAAGAAATTTTCTTACGAGGAGCTGATTAAAAAATTTAAGCAAGTTGAACCATCAGCTAATAAAGAATCTTATACTATAAAGATAATTACCTTGAGAACGGTTTACAAAAAAGAATTGGCTCTAGTGAGAAGATCAGTGGTTTCAGTGTAAAGAGCGCAAGAAGCGTGGGTGATCAGGTCACACGTGAAAGCCATCATTACTTTATTCTTACATCAATCGCGTCATCTAAAAAAATCAGAGGGACACACAGTGAATCATCCCGAAGTGCTAAGACATTTGTGAGAAAATTAGGGCAGAAAAATGCCCAAGCTATGGAAAAACGGATCTGGGTTTTTCCATCACAATACGCTCACAAAGGCATCGTTGCTGATCCGTGACATTTGTATCAAAATGCAGACACATGTACCTGTCCAACTTCCCTATTCGCTCTACCTGGTCCCCGCAGAAATGTTCTTGTTTTAAAAACTAAAATTCACATAGAAAGAACAAAGACTCGACATCAAGGAAAGTTTACAACTGAACCTACGTGTGATCCCAAAAATGTAGAATCAATCATTTAAAACGGTGACAAAAGTGATTGATCAGCAGAGTAGTTGAGTGCTTCTAAGACTACACAGCTGAATAAGTTGTAAGCAAGCCCAAATAAATAAAAATATTCGTGAAGTTTATGAACATACCTCATATGTTTACTAATGGTGAAAATATGGACACTTATATTATGTCGTCAACATTAGAATATAATTATAAGATATTCGACCTCAGTGGTATTGGGGTAAAGTGCTAATCTCAGGACACGATGTTCGTGGGTTCAAACCCATCTAGGTTCGATTGATTTTTCTTGAGATATAAACATCCTTAGCTCAACTTCCTAAGTATAGGAATTAAAACCTTATGTACCATGTCAATTGTGGCATGTTAAAGAGCCCCGGATTATATAACAAAAATACCTCTCCCACCAAAATTGGTAGTTCCTTACACTCATGCTCATAGAAATACTCGTGTGCCAATATTATAAGTCGAATTAGACAGTACTCATTAAATACCTTGGATAAAGTTTTAAAAAAATCAATTATAAGTGCTGTGTTATGTAAGACTTAAATGTACCCCCCTTCCCTTCATGTTACAACATGTTGATATTAGAGCTCACCTAACCACACGGCCCTACCGTCCTACAAACAACGTTGTGTGGTTTATGGATGACCAATGTGTAGTTAGGTTCTGGTATTATTCGGAAGTCAACCTCGGGAAGGTTGAAGTAATCGATTGGTTAGGTGATGTTAGTTTCTAGGTAAGAGGAGGTTTTCTGGGTACGAGTGGGATGAGGGTTAAAGCTCCTGCAGCTTGTACTGAATTATACACACAATTAAGTCAGCCCGGCCGTTATTAGGACTCCAGCAAATATTAACATCTTTACTTTCTACCCCAGCTACAATTAGAGCCCACGACTGGTATCGCATTCTCGACTATTATTAGGTCCAAAACTGTATTTAATTTAAGAAATTAAATGTCTACAAAATGACAACATTTATTGTTCATTTGGAAAAAAACTATGTTCAACGAAAAGATTACATAAGTAGTAAGACGCCTCTTTAACATCAACAAATATCGAAATTCCTTCTTCAATTTATTAACTAAGAACTTATTTTTTCCATTACTAACTTCAACTTTATTGGTGGATTTCTCCTTAGTTGAATATACTTCCTACATGTAACTCACTCTATACGTCTTTAAGCATTTCCACAAATGTATAAATATTGTGTTACGGGAACGTATGTACAGGCTTATTCAATTTTGAGCTAGAAAATTGACAAAAAAATCCTTTGTGGTTTATGGATAAAAATTAAATTCCAACCAAATATATAGAGAGAACATCGTAGATATAGAGATATATGTTTCAATATATAATGTCCTACAAAAAACAGTAACAAACAAATATTTGGAGGTAGAAAAGTAATCCAATATACAATTATAAAAAACATATCTTCATCTGAGTCCAACCTGGAGTACTCAATTAATCAACACCAATGAATGGATTTTACGTTACCAACTTTGTCCAAAGTAAAAGTGGCGACCTCTGATTTTAGCTGATGGTAAAAATGACTGCACTGCAATGGTTTTACTAGATCACTTAAATTTTTATACAGAAAATTGGATTATGAATTCCATGCCTTTGACCAAAAGAAGTGTAAAATTTATGATAGACGTCACAGTAGATTTATTTGAAATCACTATAAACACTAAAGTGTAGAAAGCATCATTGAATCGTTGAAACTTGAGCGAAGCAGTTTGAACAATATTATATATATATATATATATATGTTTGTGGAAATACAATTGAATATCTATGTGAAAGAAGATTGATTTATGATTAATAATAAAGTAAAAATAGTATACTCAGATAAAAAATCTGAGTATACTATTTTTACTTTATTATTAATCATAAATCAATCTTCTTTCACATAGATATTCAATTGTATTTCCACAAACATATATATATATATATATATATATATAGTATACTCAGATTTTTTATTGAAAAGAATATCATGGTGTGGTGTCCTGTGCAGTATATATATATATATATATACTGCACAGGACACCACACCATGATATTCTTTTCAATAAAAAATCTGAGTATACTATTTTTACTTTATTATTAATCATAAATCAATCTTCTTTCACATAGATATTCAATTGTATTTCCACAAACAGTCAATTGTTCCGTTTGATGCATTCAACAGAAAAGGATGAATAGAAGATTAACAATTTAAATAAAATTTAAATGTTTAAAAAACTTAATACAGTACGGAATTTACATTTTTTTATAATGGAGGCATGTAATCTACATAGAGCTTAGAGTCAAAAGAATTTTGGGACTTAATTTACTTAAACCCGATAGTGATACCCACGCCCCATGGTTGGTATTTTGCTTGTGTGCATGTTATATTATTGATATTCTTACAGTATGTATTCAAAAATTTACTAAACCATACAACATCCATTAATACTTACCTTTGAGTAATTCTTTGTTCGTGTTTCTGTAACTAATTTCCGTTTTTGTTTAAGTCTTGTAAACATAATTAATATTAATAACTTTTATAATGAATATACTAACAAAGTTTATAGTCACTATTTCCATTTGGTACAGTTAAAACAACTATTTTGCGATTAGAAGATGCTATTCAACGAATAAGTCTTTGTTTATACTTTTGTTAAAATCTATTTTCTTTGGAAAATGATTTACTTTAAATTTTACACAAATAAATTCGGACCTCAAAATGTAGCTCATATTAAACTTATTATTATAATAATAATAATAATATTTAGCACCGCGTCTTACTACCCGTTCGGGTTATACTCTTAAGTACTAATTACGCTAATGGATTAGGAATGGGGAAGGTTGAATTAAGAGGAAGTGAACCCGCATTTGCGTGGAGTGAGAGTGGAAAACCATTTAGGAAAAACCACTCCCAGTTCACCCGACCGAGATTCGAACCTCGATCTCCCCGTCCTCGGCGGTTGAGCTCAACACGACTAGCGCATTAAACTTATTCAAATAAAATAGATTGTTTATTATTTTGTATTTTAGTGCTCAACTGTGTTTTGTTTATTTTATAGTTTGTGTACTAAAAATAGCATGATATACATAAAGAGACTCATTTCCATGTCGTTAACTGTAGTGGAGAGTAAAAACAATGTAATCTATCTAAGAATTGCTTGATGGAAGGGATTGATGAAAACAAGCTGTAGCATTCATATGGCTACAAGCAAATGTTAGTCAACTAGTCATCAAAATATTACTTACCCAATATCACCATCCCGGCTGCAGTCGAGAAAACGTAAACACATCCAGCCCCTACTTCAACCGGTCAACGACTGCCTTTGTGAAGCAAGAGTTCGGACACGCCCCGCTAGAGTTCGCTGCATATTGCCAACCTTCGCTTACCCCAGAAGAAGAGAATTTTCGTTCGAGAATACACGAGTTCGGCTTCTCGAATAATACCGATGTTTCCATGGTCACGCACGTCCCCCCCCCCCCTTCCTTTGTGGATCCTGTCTCTTATGTTCATGAAGTTTGCACCGTATAAAAGACCGTCCAGAAAACTATGGCATCACTCTTAGGCCAGGTCTGGAAGCTGACGGACTAAGCTTAGGCTTCAAGGACTTGTTCATAAAAAATGTAAGGAGAAATTCATTTTCGGCATAAGGATAATTCTGGAATTAATCAAAATTCTCTTTCGGCTTTATTTTTTTTAAATTAGGAAAGTTTGATATTATTCTTCATTGTCTTGAACACTAAATTTAAACTAAACTATTTAGCTTGTGAATTATATTTCACAATTAATTTGTTAATGATTTACTTTGGATAATTAAGTAAGGACATTACATCAGAGTATTCCAAAATTAGTAATGTTTTGCGTTAAGTATGTTTTTTGTAAACATTGAATTTATACTTAATTATGTAACTTATGAATCATATTTCACATTTAATCTTGTTAAGGATCTACCTTTGGAGAGTTCAGTAAGAACATTATGTTAGAATATTCCAAATTTAATAAGGTTATGCGCTAAGTATGACATTCGTAAAAAGTGAGTTTAATCTGAACTATTTGACTTACGAATTATATTTCTAAATTAATGTGACAAGGATTTGTTTGAAAAAGGTCATCTATAACATTAGATTGTAATATTTTTTTATTATGAGTAATGTTACGCCTGAATATCTACATATTGTTAATGTTTCTAATACATATAATAAAATGTTATTTATGACTTGCAATATTTTAGTTAATCCAGGTTATCCCTAGTTTTAAGTGAACATATTACCCTGGCACCTCGCCTCCTTGTTTTCTCTTTTTTTATCTAATCAAATCTATATATAAATTTTGTTGTAAGGAGGACCGTGTTTCCTTTTTTTATTGGGACGTATTACGGGTCCAGCATCTTCAAAATAATTACTCTCACTGCCCACTCTAATTTACTTTTCTTAACTTATCCTTTTATTGTTTTCATTTATTTGTATTTGGGCCCCTCTAAGCCGAGAGTTTGGGCTACAAAGCAATGGTTTCTATAATAGGCTCGCGAGAAAGTTCATTAATCACTTGTTATATGTACAGTACAAAGGCATGCTACGGGATATTTTATTTTTGTACCAGATAAGTTCTAAACACCCTTCCTCCTACTTCATCATCTACAGAACATCATTAAATACTTAGTCAGAATCAATAAAACATGTGAACATTATTTTATTACACGCTCAACTGGTCGATATATGCTCTGTACAATACTTTCCTATTGAGGTGCATTTTCTATCAGGAAGATTTGCAAACCCAGATTCATTTATGCCTTTTTTTGTGTGTAAAAGGGGCATTTGTTAAGAGAGTTTCTAAACCCCTTCTAAATGATTTGGTTAAAAATAAATATTATCTTTTTAGACTAAGATGAATAAATTGCCACTGTTATAGTGAGCATGTGGAAAGAGGTGTTAATCTCATGTTGTTTAGATTTCCCGTTCACAAGAAGGTCGTGCTTTGAGCCCAAACGGTTATATTGGAAGGACTTTTTTTATTTTAAATGGTATTCCACTATCCCCCCAAACAAATGAGGGGACATTTCTTCCCAACTCCTTAATTACTTTCTATCTAGCGTAAATATACAGATATCGCGGACGGAGAAACAACATTTGATGAACTTTAGTACTGTTTATAAATAATAAATTATTTTCAAATTTTGTTTCACGTATTATTATACCAAGATGTTGGAGCGTAAAAAAGGATAGAAAGGGGCGAATAAAAATAAATAAATGTATATTAAAAAAAGTGCTGGCTTGTATCAAAAAAACTTCGGGCTTTAGAACAAAGGATGCTAGATTTCATTTGGTCTAAACTAGTTGTTTCCATTTATTGGTATATTACGTTCTTGTAAGATCACATTTTTATAAGGAGCTGTGTCAACAAGAAATGAAAATAAATTGTAATATTACAGCGAAGAAGACGAAATTCGTGGAACTAAAGTTGGGTTAGTATTGTGGTTTCAAACCAGCTCTTTCTTTTGTCACTCTTAAAGACGAGAGGGAAAATACCACACATCCGCAAAAAGAGAAATCATCAGCCTTAATAAAGTAAAATAATAAAAAATAAACATCAATAACTAGAATGTTTTTACTTTTCTTTGAGAAGTTAACGTTTTAAATTGTAATGAGTTTTCTTCTTGATAAAGCTGGCAACCCACAAGTCACCATGTTTCTTGCGATTAAATAATCTTGGTAAGGTCATTATCAAACAAAGAGAAACAAATAAGGATTGTCTTCTTTTTTCTGTTCCATTGTATTTGTTTATTTGATAACCGACCCCTTAGGGCTGTTTTCCTTTTCACTCTGGAAAACGTATCCCTCTCTCGTGCTTCTATCTTTTATAATGACATTACAGCACATAATTAAAAGAACAAATCTAATTATCACTAATGACTTAACAAAGCTAAGGTACACGGCACGAAGGAATGAAAATGACAGACCTACAAATAACATTAAAATTAAAAATTATATTAAAGACATTATGCAAATAACAAAACTAAATAGGGGTACAAATGTTTTCATTAGAATATAGCCATCAATTCCAGATGCTTGCTATTAAAATTAAGAAAAACTCATCAGAAACATTTTCAATTTCCTCTCGTAAATAAAATGTCGAGCTCCAAGCTTTCAGTTAAATTTATACTAACGTAATTTTATTTTTAATCAAAGTTAAGAAAAAAATGCTCATTTAAGTGGTATTCTTGTTTATAATTAGAGATGTAAATCATATCGCTAACATTCTAATGACAATTTTAAAGAAAATAAAGAATAAAAAATCTGTTGTTTAATTTAATCAAAATGTTATTAGTTTGAACATAAAATAATTAAAACATTTTTAATTCATATTTTCAAACAAATTAATTTTAAGGTTTACAATCTTAGTCTATATATGTTTATGAAAAATAATATATAATAAGATAAATTATAAGAATAAAATGTAATATGGCAAATTTCCTTTGAATAAATTAAATAATTTCTCACTTGACCTCGGTAGCCCAAATATTTCTGTTTGGTGCTTTAGAGTTTATTAAAAATAAATATAGGAATCTCTATGGTGAAATAATTTAACTTAAGTCATTGTTAACTCACAAATTAAAATCCGTTTTGTAGAACATGTACCTTTTAAATAAAATTTAGTTTTATAAATTGTCACTTTTCTTTTGAATATTTTTGAAATTTGAAAGCTATGGCCATATTTTCGAGGTATTTGATTTCCTTTTGAAACTAAGTTATGAAAATGTCTAGCCATAAATTCAAGAATCATTGTAAAAAGTAATGGCTTCATGTTTTTAATAATATTCAGATTATATTCGATTAGGTGGGAAATTATAATTAAAATCCCTCAAAGAAAATTATCACTCACGCTATATCATTTGACAAATATAATAATTAAGGAATATTTAAATCTTACTAAGGATACGACTTGAGTAATACTTTTTCACGACGCATGACATTCACGACGATTCACAGGAGTCTACTTCAAGGAGCATCTCAACGAAGTTGTGTGTGTGTGTCGTGTTTGTTAATCAACGATTAAAGTGCTTCAGAGTCCTTTTAAGGCCGAAATAAAGTGTTTTTTTCCGCGGAATAACAGCGATTCTATACCGGATTGTGTTGTTTAACCGTTAATTTAATAAACTTTTGAATTTAAACGTGAAATCTTTAGGCCCTTTCAGGACCAATAACTCGATATTCTTTGTGCCGGTTCAGTGAACCATTTATAAGTGTCGACGCAAACGGCTAGTGAACGGTCGGCCGGCTGGTAGGTCCCAGAAACGTGTGAAAGTGACACAGTTAAACTCGAAAATCTAAAATGTCTACCAGCTTGGACATATAAATCACGTAGGATGAAGATGACGAGGACACTATGTCCGAGGAGTCCCAGGATGGGAGCATGAATACGCCATCCATAAGGAAGATAAACCACTGGGGAACAACAAGGTGGACACTGGCAAAATACACAAGGTAACTAACATCATTCTGACCTAAACTATGAACCTGTCTCGTCTCTCAAAAGGAAACACAGGGCCAAATCTGGAGTTGATGTTCTAGTACCAAATTCAATAAAGGTAAACAGTCAGTTCTCCACACTAGCTAGTGGGCGAGACAATAACGACCAACAAGGTGACGCTATGGAGGAGATAGCATATCATACCCGCTGTGAATAAACTGGATAAAAAAGGTAGAAACACCTCCGATTGTGGTACCAAACGCGGCGGAGTATAATAACAAACTAAAATCTTCAATCGGAATCTAAAGGACCACTACAAACTGTATTGTAGAGCGCAGGGCATTAAAATTATTACGAGTTCTCTTATAAACTATTACGCACTGTAAAAGCTTCTCAAGGAAACTTCCCTTGAGCCTAAACCTACATGCTACAGAAGGATAAGCCTTTAAGGTTGTGATTATAAGGGCCTTCACTCCAGTATGCCACTCAATGCTATAAGCTTGGAAGTTTATTGAAATGGGTTTCACCCCCAAAAATATGAGACATACTCTTCATAAAATCCTCCCCACAAAGGCGACACCTAGGCTCCTCCCAATCTTTGTCTGCACACTGGAAAGAACCCCGTCTGTTGCAAAAATTTACAAAGCTGGGCCATAAACCACACCATTGTCAGGTAGAACAATATCGAAAATCGGCGAGCCCATACTGCAGTGCTACCGATGCCAAGCTTCGGTCACTCTAAAAATTACTGTTCCCAAACCCCACTATGTATTAAGTGACTGGCTGAACATACTGACTACAGCCTGTTCAGGACCACGCCATCACGCTGCGTTAACTGCAGGTGTGAAGTATGCAGCGAACTATAGGAACATTCCTTTACTAGTCAGGGAAGTTGAAAGACGTAACAAGCAATTTGACAAGTCTATCCGGGGTGTATACATAAGGTAACGGAGCCAAATGCTCCACCCAGACAAGTCACACCATGACTTAGGTGAAACAGCATCCCAATGAAACGCACGCTTCCGTTGCTAAACGGTTATCATTACGCAGTGGCCATAGTAAATCTCCCTCAAAAATCTAACGAGGGATATCTGAACACAAATGAGGTATCTGAGATAAGGGACCTCCTTCAAATTTTCAAAGATATTAATCTGTCAGGACCTCTTGCACACCTTAAAATATACATGAGCAAAATAAAAAACGCCCTCAACAAAACAACAAAAGCCCTAATTCTATTGGAAGCAGTCACTTAATTCGTCTCTGATGGCAAATAATCAAAGACATCACCCAGATGATTTTTTGAACATAACTTTTCTGGAACGCCAATGGTATCCTACAGCAGGCTCACGAATTGGAAACAGATATTACAGACATACGGAGTTGACATCACTCTCAATTGTGATACGATTTTAACACCAACAAAACTGTTGTCTTTTTATGGGTACAACATTTACATGACCGACAAAACCTACAGTTAGGGGGGGGTACGGCCGTCCTAGTTAAGAAGAATCTGAATCATTACCACACAGTTATTCCGGGTACGGTGAACATTGAAACAACTTTAATAATAGTTCCCATACCACGGAGCGAGATAATGTTTAGTGCTGTGTATAGGAGTCCTTCAGTCCCGATCACAGCCCAAGATCTAAATATGCCTATGGCCAAGAAATGTTTCTTCGCCGCTGGTGACCTTAATTGTAGACAAACACACTGGAACAATCGCCTATCTAATCAAGCTGCCGTACCCTTGAAAAAGCATGCGACTTGAAAAATTATGTAGTTTTGGCAACGGAGGAACCCACATTCTACCCCTCCAATTACAGAAATCTACCGGATGTGCTTGATGTGATTCTTATAGATTTCAACCAAACAGCCTGAAGACCTGAACACCTTTAAATGAACTGGACTCGACCACATCCGTGTTTTCTGTCGGCTCGCAATAAATACCAATCCTCGTAACACCTTTCTTAGAAGAAATATTCCAAGCACCGACTGGCCCAAATATCAGGCCACTTTATACAGCGTTATACCGCTAGAGTGGAAGGTTGAATCTACAGAAGAGGTGGACAACTCGGTCTTCCTCTTGACATCAACACTGTTTGAGGCTCATCGGGCATCAACGACTACGAAGCTCCGATAGTCATCCTAAAGATGAACATCCTGACCTGAACTTATTGATAGCCCAGAAGAGGAAGCGCTGCATGAATGGGCAGAAAATCCAACTTGCCGAGACATCAGGCAGAATGCAACAGACTATGGGCCCAAGTTCACCGTAGAGCAAAACAGTTGAAACTGATCCGCTGGAACGAGTACATTTCGGAAATCATCAACAGTGGGGATAGCGTGTGAAGATTACCAAACAACTTAAAAGGGACAACTTGAAAACTAGAACTCTGGCCAATTCACGGACGTCATGGGATGACTTATACAGCTGGGCCAAAGCTGATGCCATAGCTGAATGATTAGAAGACCAATTCAAGGTGAACATCGAGCCCCAGGACGAGAACTTTACAAGAAAGGTTTAAAGATGAGGTGAAGCTATTCCTCGAGAATATGATAGGTTGGAGAAGGGTAGTAGACCTACATTAATAAGCTACAAACCCCCCTTCTGAAGTTATGTTATTAAAGCTACTCTTTTCTTAGGGTGATTCCTTGAGTATGATTTAACAGGTGATAGCAAAAATATTTGCTTATTTTCTCGGACCCCTCTTTCTCGGCTAATTCCAAGAAACGTCCTTTATTTTAAAATACCGTACGAATGTGTGAAAAAGGAAGTATAGCATTTAAAATGTTGATAGAGCTAATTTTACAATCTGAAGTATTACAAGGTGTGTTTTGAAGGGAATACTAGAATAATATTCATAAACTAATATTTTTTTGATGACATATACAGTTAAAACCGAAGTAAGAGTAAAAAAACTTAAACATTAGTGTTTTATATGTATTTGTGGAACCCCCTTTAAGGGGGCGTCCAACAAATTCCAGGAGAGATCCAGTTCATCCCAGTTTGGGTCTGGACCCCAGGACCCCTACCTTTAGATGAAAGGGATCACGAAGAGAGCTCAATATTTTTGCCATTTTAATAACTTATTTATTAAGAACAAAAAATATTTCTCTAGTAGATAGATTTTGTTTAATTTTCTACATTGTGGTCTAGAATATTAGTCATAAATATCTTGGAGTTCGATGACAACTTTTCTTCTTCATTAAAAAAAAAATCAAC
Source organism: Timema podura (assembly GCA_033556935.1). Taxonomy (NCBI): domain Eukaryota; kingdom Metazoa; phylum Arthropoda; class Insecta; order Phasmatodea; family Timematidae; genus Timema; species Timema podura. Next base: position 65,811,600 of record JAVRXN010000003.1, on the reverse strand, counting down.
AAATGCCACTATGCCTGTGGCACATGATAACTTAAATCTAGGAAACTAAACTAAACGTAGCCGTGGAATAAATTTTATTGATTTTTACATACTGGTTGTTTTGCCATTAAAACTTCCAAACACTGGCCTTAAATCGCTTTCACTTCCATTTAGCTTAAGTGTCCGTGCTGAAAAACCTTTTATACATATTATGTTCCTTTGTTTTTAAGCTTTCATGCGTCCGTTCTCTCTACGCCATGTGTGGTCACAAATTTGTGGCCCAAGCAGCGGGACTCCTGTATGAATTTACCAAACCACGGAATCACCGAAAAATATTCATCCAATTACAATTAAATGGAATATTAAGTTAGCAAAGGTTATTTAGCTCTAAACACTCACATTATTTAATATATTTAAACTATGGTATATGCTCAAAACCATCAAAAAGTTAACCTAACACATAGTGGGTGAAATTACTGAAGCGCTGAGACTTATTTTATATTTCCCACGTTGAAGGGGTTTTTTATTTTAAAATCTTATCCTCCCGAAATTGAGTTTAAGAGTATCAACATGTCCTCATAGAATTAAACTATATTTAAATAAAGGTACATAGTTTAAAATCATTCGTAGTAAAGGTAGAACTAGCTCATTTTAAACGACACTTTAAGGAAAGCTTACATTTCTTAGATCAAAGTAAATAGTTAGAAACCTAGAACTAACTTACGCAAATTAATACAGTAATATTTTTATAGGGTCGTAATAGACAATATTATTATAAGATAGTTTAGATGTCTTAGTGGTTTTGAAACTTCATAACTGTAATACCCTTAAGAAATACTGTGGCGTGAGTCTAGGAAGCGTCATTAAGAAGAGTAATTAAGAATATAATCAATATTATATAAAGTAGTGTTTCATACTCGATGTTTGTTGGGTCAAATCTGCATACTAGTTATTAAGGTTGTGGTCGGATACGACAATACTCTTGAGTATTTATACACAGAAAGTGACCACTTCAAATAATAATAGAATATAGTTTAAGTTCATTTGAACATTATTTGTTATTATTTGATTATTAATATGTATAATACTGTTATTTATTTTAATTAGTTTGATAAGACGAATAAACGTGACTAGTTTTTTGCTAAAATGTTTTAATATCATTATGCAAATTATGTGGTACTTCCATACTATATTAATTCTTCGATACAGGGTTCTGCTATCAACATTTAACATTATCAGGTTTTTTTACTGAGTCTTACTAAACTTCTGGGTTATACCTATTTTAATTTTGGTTAATTGAGTAAGGATAAGGAAGGTATAACTAGGAGAAAATATATCCACATTTACGTGTAAAAGGTGGGAAACCCTTTAGTAAAAATAAATCATTTGTTTAAATGGTCAGGATTCATCCCTCATACCTCCTCAATGCTAGTCTATAATCTACTACATCCTGCAATTATAATTTTCCAGTTTTCATTTTAAAGAAATATTATTGCCATTTAAAAAATAATAATTAAGATTTATATTATTCGAAAGCCAAAGTAAGTGGCTGCTATTGGTTTACTTTTTCAGAAGACATCGTCTGCAAATAAACAACATAACATTATAGTAATATCAACTAAAGTTTGATTAAAAAAAGAGTCTTAAGTTTCCGGTGAGTTATAAAAACAACGTGAAAATTGATGTAGCAGACGAAATAAACAAATGTTCCAAGACTTTGGTTCCTTCCTACAGCAGAGAAGAACAAAACAGAGGAAAGGAGGTGAGAAGCGATATATATTCATATATAAAAATACAGTGTACTCGTTCTCTAATGTCCCAATAGGGGGTATGTTTTCTACTGTGGGCTTGACAGAGATAGATGCGATACACAAAAAAAAATGTTGGCATTGTTGCAGGTGTGAAAGTCTATATTTGTTATATATGGGAGATAGCAACAGTTGTATGATGCTCTACAATAAAATTTTCACCCGATAAAAACCCTCTAATCCTAGCAAAATAATAATAACGATGATGATAATAATAATAAAAATAGTAAATTATAAATTTTACCCATTGCTATATGTCAAGTAGTACAATGTAATCAAAACCTATTTTTTTAATATTAAGAAACTCAAGTATTCTGTAAATTACTTCAGTAAACGAATGACTTAAGGCGCAATTCTAGTTCTAAACAGCCTGTCCTGCTGATGATGGGGACATTGGGGTTAAAATCCTACTCAATTATATTGAAGGTAAATTTTTCTAAATAATTTCCCCTTCTCTTTCCACGCAAATGTGGGTTTAAATTTTTTTTAACTCATCCCTGCACCAGTAGAGTAATTATCATACATGCGTTCGATTAGAATAAAGTAGTTAAACGCGTGGATAAAAAAAAAGTTTATTAAAAGGTGGTTTCAATGTCTCTTGACTCTTGTTTTCCACCGAATTAACGAGGGTTGGGTGATTGAAGGTCAAATTTTGATCTGAACTGAGGGTTGTTTTCCATATATAATTTTCCACAATGCAAAAGGCTGGTATATTTCCTCAAATATTATACCTTCCACATCCTTATACCATTAGCATAATATATTATAATATAATAATATTCATACTCGATTTGTAAAGGAGTAATAAATGATAGAATGGTATCTTCTAAATTTTTATCTGAATATGAAGGGAATGAAAATAAAAATAAAAAAGATATAATTTTATCTTTCATTGTCATGATTTCCGTCATTACAAAACTCATAATATTTTGTTTTTAAACTTTCAAAAATATAATTTTTTAGTCTTAACTATTTAATTTAAATAGTTAGGGGCATAATACATTTACATAATACACAATACATTTGAAACAAAGATTTATTTTTATTAATTTGCATTTAATATTTATAGGTTAACAAACTCAGAGACACAGTGGTTGCCAAACTATTACTTTTCTATATTACATTAGCTAAAATAAAAAAATAAAAACTTTGATGTTACTATCAAGGATTTAACCTTTCCGTGCTTAAGATTATTCTGGTTGTCTTACTTGACATGAATATTTAAGTGTTGGTTAAGTTAAAGGACTATGTTTAGAAAAAAAATGTACATAGAGTAAGTTTGTACTTATCTTATGGTATTTTATGAAACCTTCTAGAAAATAAACCCTACAGTTTTTCATGTGAAATACACAGTGCAATCTGATTAACACGAAATACAAGTTTTTTTTTTGTTTTGTTTTTATTTAAACTCAAAAAAGCTTTTTCTATATTACTCACCATTTAAACGTCGGAACCAGTTTGTTCTAAATTTTGGTTAAGGTCTTTTCATTTTAAAATCATTCTTTGTGATTGAATATTCAATGAAGCTTTTCACACCGTCACCGTTGAATGTAACCTTTCTTTCCGACTATATAGGACAATGACGTTAGGTGACGTAATTTTTTTTAAAAAAAAATCTTGTTTTCATGGCGCAAAAGTGAGGTGTGGGAGTGGCAGAAAGAGTGCTGGGTGATCGAAGTGTCAAATTCAGACTGCAGCACATGCAAGACTGGAATTTTGAGGAGTGGTAGGTGCTAGGAGGGGGGTTGGGCAAAGGGTGTACTGTAACATAGCGTGTATAAACCTTCCTCCACTATACCCCCCTTTTACGTTGTATACATAACTATATAAATCGATTAGCAACCAAGTGAGTTAGAAGTTGGGTGGGCCTGGTATTTATGAACTTTACCGAACTTTCTATCGCCCACGATAAGAAGGCTAGGTGGACCACGTTTTGTCGTCATGGAGATCAGTTTGGTAAACAAACCGACAGCTCAATACGTTTGAAACACGTTTATGGAAGAAGGCAATATTGTTACCTTCCACAATTTGGAATAAATACATTTAAACACTGTTAATATTTCCTCTTAAGGAATGGATGGAAGAGAACGCAAGCTTGAATCATTACATTTACAATTTGTATTTAAATATTTTTTTACATAATAATTGAAATAATACTTAAGTAGATGCATTTTTTTTTACATGTATTAATCTCAACAGTTCTTGAATATTTGTCATGGTTACCCAGGAACTTAATAATAACATTTTAATTTGAATTAAAAAAAATTCTTCACCAAATTCCAATTTGCTTATGACAGATATTTAGTAACTGTTTAGTGTTTACATGACTATACATATAAAATCATAGTAAACATATATACTTTAAGAATATTTTATTTATTTTGGCCAAAAACCTTCATTTTAAAAATTCAAAGGTACTAGTGTCACGTTCAATACCACCTTGTCTGGTAGATCCAAAGGAAAATAATATATAGATTTTAACATGTTCACCCACATTATCTTGGATGGAAAATGATTTTAAAAAACTAAACGGTGCACCGCACAGAATTTATTTTTCCTTTAGCTATCTAAAACGTTAAGACATTTACTTTAAGCTCTTAAGATTTGTGAAACTAAATTTTTTTTTTTTTTTGCAGAAACGTGATGAAAACAAAGAATATCACATTCCACCATACATCATGAATGACATAATATACACGTTTACAGAAACATATTGAATATAATGTAATATCTCTATTCACGAAAGTCAATAACAATCAATTCCAAATTTACAGGACTTTAATTTAAAAAAAGATATTTCCAATAACTCGGAAACTATTGTCATTAAAAAAATATTTCAAATTAAATGTTTTTTTTTTATTTTAAGTAATACTTCAACTCCATTATGATATACTATTTCGTATCTCAAGTAGTTGTGGAGATGTTATAAAAAAATTGAAATCTCCACTTATGTAAAGTAACCTCAAAGTTATTTTCATGGGAAAATGAGATCTGCCATTATGATTTTAATTTTAAACATTGCCTAAATACGACCGGTATTCAACATGTTTTGCCCTTCAGTGAACTTTCCTTATTTTAGGGCTATAAAATTCTACGGGGAAACCTTAATTAAACCCTAGATACCGAGCTTTAGCTCGATCGGTATAGTGATTTCAACTCTAGAAAAATATACAGAGAGATAAATAGACAAACACACAGAAAAGTAGCATTGCAAAAACGACTTTTTTTTGGGTTCAGTGGGTCATGAAACGTCAAGGCTTATTAAAGTATAGAGTTCAATTTTTTTATCTTCACAATATTTCCTCTTCCTGAGAAGTCTCAAGAATGTAAAATCTGTGATAAGCCACATGTACGTCTGGCATATATTTTAAACTTGATCTCCCCTCCAATGGGAATCCTGTATATTTTCCAATCGTACGCGTTAATATGAGTGACTACAATGACATATTAGCCAAAAACATTTAGTTTTAACAATATTACATCCAAACGGCATTATATTCAGGATTTTGATTTTAAACAAATGTTTGAATATATTTTAATAAGAGCCCGAACAAAAATTTCTGTGTCTGTTAAGTTACGTATTCACTCGAGCATTTTACTTTGAACGAAAAGAACAAACCGAACACCCCGAACGAGCTTGAACAAATGACACGTCCGAATACTCCAAGAATTCGGACCATTTGCTGGTGCTCGACTTGATCCCGCCAATTTTGCCACGAACAGGACAAGAACTAGAGCTCAGTCTCAATATGGATTTGATAATGGCCGTAGGTTATTTATTTTTTGCTGTGTGTCTACCAAAAATAATAGAAAGAGAGACAGGAAAATGTGGATAAGGCGGCTGTATTGTAGGTGGCAAAATACAGAAGGACATTTCCAAAATTTCACCCGAATGTCATCTCAAGACTTTTAGATTTTGGTTAACTTAGTCGGCCATAAAATTTCGAAGGACACAAAGTCCCGTTAAGCAGTACCAGTTTCGCACTAACGTTACTTTTTTTTTTTTTAGCAACTGGGGACTAATTTTCAAGCTTGCAGTACCTGTTCAAGATTTCAAAACAACGTATTGTTGAAATAGTTGAACGAAGAACTCAAACATTGCATCACCCTCATCTTGTTTTTTTTAATTTTATCATAATAAATGTCCATGTTGAGGTTCCATAGCATCGGGTTTCCTTCATAGATATATATAAACCTCAAACTTTCTGAGACCCATTCCATCGCAGCAAACAATCCGAACGGTCTTTCAGGTGTGAAAACACGTATCCACTTAGCAATAGCGAACATCTTACTTCCTTTGAGCATTCCCAAAAAACCGACAGTTGTTCGATAGCGTTCGGCTTGTTCGGTTCCGTTCGATGCATGTTCTCGAACAAGTATTCACTTGAACATTCTACTCCGAACGAACAGAACACGCACACACGAATGCTCAAGGTAATACGCACCTTTAGAGCTAATTTAAATGTATAGCCACAGGTAACCAATATTATAAAAAAAGAAATGAATTTTGGTTTTACATAAGTTCTACAAATAAAGTCTAGCCAGTTCAATGTTTAAAATATAATGCAGTTTTCATGTTTATCTGTAGGGCAATGGGTCTGCCTGGCCAGGATGGTCTAGTAGGAGTCTAGGAGGGGGGGTATGCGTTCTCCCATTTATTTTGCTTTAAGGAAGAGTCCCCATGAATATATAATTCAATTTTATTTATTTATTACTTACCTAGAAAATTTAAGTTATCTCACTTATGAAAAGTATGCCCTTATTAAACAGATTGACCTTGGTTCATTTATTCTGGTTGCACCACTGCAAGCGCAATATCATCCTACAAGGTGGAATTTTATTTTTTGTAGCTGCTTAAAGCAAACCTAAGAAATATTTTTGTCTCAAATACTATTATTCAAGTGGTTTTGCTATTCATATGGGACAAGATTAGAATTTATAATATAACTTAAACAAGATTAAATATGTAACGTAACGCTTTGGAATATGTTCTTGTGCAACGCCCAGCGTTGACCGAGCGTACTCTGTCCCTCTAGCGATCGTTTACTACAAGTGAGCGACCTATCGCCCGGCAACGATGCAACTCTGGTTTTCCTATGTCCGCGACGCCCGGCCGTGTTCTTTCCAAACGTCCCCGGAAAAGGATGTGGGAAAGGGAATGCCTACATACATTCTTATGTCCCATAGCATTAGTATGCTACAGTAGTGAGTGACGTAGAATATATAGGTAATCGAATGTCCACTTGAACTAAGTGTTAATTACTTTCATTACGTGTCCCACTTTCGCAACAGCAGGACCACATACACAACTTCATGCGTATTTTACACCTGATGTCTTGCGAAACTGAAGGACCATAAGTTTTTTTGGTACCTGATCACATACCCATCTGAGTTTTACGCGTTTGATTTAATTAATATGTAGGGATGAAAATGGTAGGATTTATAGGACAGTTGGAGACTATTTAATAAAACAAACCTCCATGCACTTAACCGGGAATAGAACCCTGACCTTCCCATAGCTAGCAAACCCCACCAGATGAGTTTGACGTCCAGCCCACCTGTTCACCGATGCGGATGGTGGTACAGCTACTATCCTTTGACTTTTCTCCTGATATCAATCCTACACAAAGATAGGGTTACAAACCCGTAAGAACGAAAACTCGATTAGTATGAGTTGTACCGCTATTCTCCAAGGCGACACCAACAAAGTGTCCTCTTATTTTATGTAGGAAGATCCCTTGGGAGACTGCAAGAAAAGGGGGGGGACGGTGAATAGGGGGATGAATAGTGCGAGGGGGTGGATTGAGGATAGAGAGAGAGTAGGGGGTGAAAGACTTGACTCAGGGTGCGCGACGGTGTCGGGAGAGAAGCGTGAATTAAACATTCATACTACCTGCACCGAAACTCGAATCATCATCTTCTTCTTCTACTTCTACTAAAGTCGTTGGCAAGTTTCCGGTGCCACCTTCTTCGCCTCTTGATACACGTGAGCTTACACCCAGAAGCTGAGGAAACAGAACACACACACGCACGCGCGCGCTCACGCCCTTCCCAACCCTCAGCCCAGGGGAGAAAGCTTGTTTACTTCTAGAAATGTCGTCGATCCTTGTTCAAAGTAAAGGAAGTGATACTTGAGCGTTATTTATTATTCTCTTATATGACACGTGCTACTTTGTTCTCGATTAGGGATCACTTTATATTATTACAGGGTTTTAGTAGATTTAGCGTTATTAGGATTAATTATATTTGTAATTTTAGGATTAAAAAAAACATTCTATTAGTTTTACTTCTCGCCACCCTTTCGGACTAAAACTACTTTAGTTTGTTAAGGATGAGAAAGGTAACTTTAATATTAAATGAACCCACATTTTAGTGGTGGTAGAGAGTAAAAACATTTAAGATTAGAAACCACTTGGTATACTTGTGTGGGGTTAAAGTTTGGACCTCATCTTAAATGAAAATCTGACAAGTTGAACTTGATAGCCTTGTATACGTGTCTACTAATGCGGATCTTTTTAAGTTATTAAAGGTCATCTTACAACAAATATATAATTTTTTGAGGATGGTATGTTTAGCAATAAAATAAAATAAAAATCCTTATCTAAGTGATAGGGATTTGAAGGGTATAATATCTTGTAGTCGAAAGAGTCTAAACTATATTTTCTGGTGAAGAGAATACCTGAATTAAAATCTCGACTGGGTGCACTTGTGCCAGAAGAAAGTGTATTTCCCTATCACAATTGTTTTCCTAACCTCTCTACAGCGTTAATGTTAGTGCATTTACCTTAATACACCTTTCTCCTTTCTTTTCTTTAGAAGAAACCATTAATACCAATGGTGTGAAACGTACCAATTAAAAGGAGATATTGAATTTAAAAATTCAGAAATTTAACTTACGTGATATATGGTTTAACGCTCATCTCTCTCAGTAGACTAGACTGCCGATAACGGGGAGATCTAGGTTCAAATCTCAATCAGGTGTTGTTTTCCATTCTCATTTCATGCAAATGCGGGTATACGTCATATAAATATAACCTTCCTATTCTCTAAAATCATTAGCGTAATTATTACATAGGCATTCAACCCGAACGGATAGAATGGCTCGGTGTTAAAATATAAACATGGAGAGAGGACGGGAAAACTATCCAGTCAGGAGTCAAGCTCAGAACTCCTATCAACGATGACCAAATGCAATGCCAAAATATAGTTTTAGGACATTTAGCTACAAGTATAGGTTTAAATGTTTACTATTCATAGAAGTGCATACATCCTGTACTTCCAGAAATGAGTCGAGTATTTCAATTATAATTTTCTAATACAGATTAATTAGTCTCTTTATATTAACTAATGGAAATGAAGCCCTTTCTAATATTAAATTATAGTGTAATCCGCATTGGTGGACATTCCGTGTAATTGTCAAGTTCGTTTTGTTTGATTCATAGATAAGAAGGTGCCATTAAATTACGTAAGGCTTTTTAAAATAAAATTTGACCCCCCTCCCCCACCCCACATAATGAATCGTAGTTCTTTACGATTTGTTAAAATAGATTATTTAAATCGATTAGTTATTATTTATATATGAGAATTGGTAATAAAGCGACTGAATATGAAATCTTAAATTACTTATTTACAGTAAGTAAACGTAGGCCTATGTGTGAAATTTTTCAAAATTAATGTGTTTGTTTTGTGACAAAAAAAACTGTCCCATCTTAAAAATTGATTAAAAACCTTACGTAAGATAAGTTTAGACCCCCCCTTTCCTTCCAACTTAATAAAACATAATAAAATACTGAATTTTCACTACCCCAAAAACCTTTACGTAATTTAAGGATGGCCCCTAAAGGTGAGGTCTGAGTTTGAAACCCTGCTGGCTTTATGGAAGACAGTTTTTCTTAAATGTTTTAAAAATACCCCTCCACGTAAATGCGGATCCATTTTTTCTAAATTATACCTAACTCACACTAACCCACTTATTGTGAGTACTTGGTTGGAAAATAAGTAAGTCACGGCGCTAAATAAATAAATAAATATATTCTTGTGAGGTTTCATAACTCATTTTAGGAATGTACGACTACTTTAATTCCTTGAAATTCAATTCATCTTTGTAAGATTAAGTAATTCAAATTATTTAATGGATTCTTCAACAGTTACTAAAATCAGTCAATCTTTCCTAATTGATGGTGATGAACAATTTATTAGTCAACTTAGCTGAAGCGAAAATATTGTTTCTAGGACTTTTATTTTCTAGCAAAGCTTTCAAATGGTTTTTTATATAAGATTTTATAAATTTAAATACATTTTTTATTTATTCTTCAAATTATTTTATAAACTACTTGATGTGAATCGTTAGTATGATTTCATATTCCATAACTTTTAATTTGTCTAGTAAACTTTTATAAGTTATTTGAAGGAAACTGTAGTTATTAAAAATGCAAACTATACTATTATAGTAAGTTCAATGTAGCTTTACTCTATTTTTATAATCCAAAATATATTTGAAACTAGTTTTATATTCATCTACACGATGAATATGAAATGACAATTTGTTAAATTATGTAAGCTTACTTAACATGTTAAAGGTACATAACATATTTGATAGACAGTTGAAGACAAATTTATTTTAATAAAGTTTCAGATATAATAAAAATGTCAAGTTAGCAGAACTAGGTGTGAACTCCGGCACTTTACTCGAATTCAAGATAGCTATAGTCAAAACCCTGATCTGGGTCTTTGAGTTGTCTCTTTTCACCAATAATATTCCCTTAATATGAATTCTAGTACATTTATTCACAACCCTTTAACTTTGTCACATCATTTGTCATACTGTGGCTTTGTAAAATTATAAGACACATTAATGTATGTATTTAATATATATTTACTTGTTTACTATCTCAATATAATTCATTCAGTTTTATTTTATTTATTTGTATATACACATCGTACAAGGTTTTCTGTTCTATCACTATTAAAATATTAATGTGTAATGATAGGGCGACTGTGAGATGAAATGAAGGACATACAGTTTAACGTGGGATCCGAACCAAGGTGGAGGCCTGGCATTCCACACATTCACAAGCTGTGATTAATAAACGTCTTGTCAGAGGTGAAGGAAGGGTTTGTCTATCAGATAAATATATGTCGAGACCGAGGATTTAACCCCGGACCCTCAGCACAGAAGTACGATACCTTACCCCTAGACCACCAGGTCAGCTATTGAGTTTACTGAGGGTAATATTTTATTCTAAATGCTTACTCACTCTCCTTACAAGGAGATTCAAGTATATATCCTATAAAATTCCATCTTCCTCTTGCCTATCCTACTAGCGTAGTTAATGTATGCTTATAATCCAAATGGATACTTAGATGTGATGAGAGAAAATCTGGATTATTCCCCCTCTCTTTATCCACGTCAGAACATGAGTATACTTTCTAAATTCTACTTTTTTCACTCCTATCCTAACTGTATGTAGCACATTATTAGTGAAGCTTCACATTTCATGAATTGGACCAATTTTTGTCCATTTCATCTTCTCTTGACTATTTCACTTACTGGGAAAAGATTACATGATATTCTGAGAGATTATCTAAAATTCATTTTCAGATGTTACTTTAATTATTTAATTATAATATTAAACCAAACTAGCTAATTCCCTAAATCTAGACTTATATTCAAGATTAATTATAGGTTTGGACTAAAACTTTTCTTTACATGTACTTTTCACGAACCGGGCAAAATCTCAATGAGTTTATGAAATGGTCAATTTTACCTTTGGGGTGTAGCATGTATATATATATATATATTGTATATATATATATAAGGTGGATATATTACTTTTTACAATTATTGATGGAGTTTGACTCATAATATTCTCGAGAATAATACAAATGTAAGCTTATAACTTATTCGTACATCGAGGGTTTTACCAAATATTTCAAATTTAAAAAAAAATTTCAGAAGAAAGCCGCAATTTGAGAATTTCAGAATATGACAATATATTTTGAATTACATTCTTTAACTCTACTTAACAAATATTAATTTTCTTTTTAAAAACAAATAAAATATTTTTAATTCAAGGATTATGATATCAAATTTTTAATAGTGAGACCACAATCTATACATAAATAAAGTTAATAATAACATTTAGCACCGAGACCTACTGCCCGTTCGGGTTATACGCTTAAGTACTAATTACGCTAATGGATTAGGAATTGGTAGGGTTGAATTTAGAGGAAGTGAACCTGCATTTGCATGGAGGGAGAGCGGAAAACCATTTAGGGAAAACCACCCCGGTTCACCCGACCGAGATTCGAGCCTCGATCTCCCCGTCCTCGGCGGTCGAGCTCAACACGACTAGCGCGTTAACCAACTACGCCACCGAGGCTGGTATAAACAAATGTTATTCCATGAATATATGGACACTTTTAACACTGGCTCTTCGATGTTATAGGAAAATTGGTAGGGACATGTCAAATAAATGTGTTGAGATATATATTTGTATAAAAGTCAGAAAATCATGTCGAAAGACTCCACTAAAAACCGTGTGAAGTAGAGAATATAGTTGATTTAAGTTGTTATTCAGCTTGGTACGAATTAGTGTAAAGTTATTAAGCAGTAAAAAGCAGCTCACTTGAGCACTAAAAAATTGACAACAATTTTATTATTAAATAAAATATGCCCCTTACGATGTATAAAGAGTATACATGTATATATTTATATACATAAACACATATGTATATACATATATATTTACAAATATATATAAAAATATATAAATTCATAAATAAATGATACAGCCCTTTAGGGGTGGGTGGTGGTTGGAATATGGATGGTATCCCTTCTAGGATAAAATGTTAAGGGAAATGCGCATGTAGGCAACTGGAATAATGACGCAAAACATAGTATAGTGATATGATCCTTTATTTTATAAGTTTTACACACGTGATCAGAAGATATAAAGTTCACAGTAACTGTTCAAACTGCTGCCAACCGTTGGACACACATGCTATACAGCACCGCGACGAAACACCTCTAACGACAGCCGATGTGACATCGATACTGTCTCTTGCACGCCGTATCTTAGTGGTTAGCTTCTCCCGGGTGTCCACCAGCAAAACAGCATAGTGGCATGCTCAGAGTCTCGTAGAAACGGCAAGCACGGACCAAAGAACACGCAGTGCTAGCTACCCTGCAGCAACAATGAGTTAAATGGGACAACCAGTTCACGTACACGCAATACCACAATCCAGTTCCAACATTTGTTTGTTACATATACTGCTCCTTCGTATTTACATCGCCATTTTCATCTAGAAGGGATCTTCTCCAGATATGGGCTCCTTATATCTAAATGTTCCAATTCCACACAACTAACTCTCCTAAAGTGTTGTATTATTGGTTCATGAATACATTGTATATGGTGAGGGGTGTATATTATATATATACATGTCTGTGTTTGTGTGTGAGTATAAAAGTATTAATTAGTATTCAGTTGTATAATAATATATATGGGGGATTTTTTGGACTTGATACCAAATCAACCAGGCAAATTTCGAGTATATATCGTTTTCTCTTTTTCCTCAACCAAAATTGATCAATAAAATGTTAACTAAGACAAAAAATTATAATACATGCAAACGATTTAAATTTTAAACATCCATAAGTAATTAAAATCCCCCATTATTTTGAGTTTGAACTAAATATTTATTTTAATTAAAATTATAAAACTCAAAAAATTAAATATTATATTATATTAAATCTCAATCAACTATTGATTAAAAAACGTGCCTGACAATCTTAAAGATTACATATTCCCCAAACTTCTCTTCATAAAATTTCTAAACTCATATAAAATGTATTTACGCCCTTGTGCATGCGCTTGTTTTACTTTTGTGAAGTGTTCGACATGTTTTATCGATCCCACGTGGTGCCTGGAGGATTAATCAGGTTTAGTGGTCTTAATTGGAAGCACCAAAGATTGCTTTTGGCAGAGGAGGTTGGTTCGGGTCGTAAAACTGCCCGGGGAACGAAAGGGTTTCAATAGTCCTTTCGGGTGGAAGGATAAAGGGTGTAAGTAGAGGGGAGGGATATAAAAAGGTAGGAACAGGACAGTGGGTGGAGGAAGGAAAATATAGATAGAAAAATATATATATTTATACAAAATCTTTGATGTATATAAATAACACTTCTGAGGTGGATGCGGCTTTAATCTAGTCCAGAGGTTTTTTGAGGTTCCAAAGGCTAGAATCTCTAAGAGGGTAGCTGAGGGCTGGTACTCATATCATTGTTCCCTAATACTCTCTCCAGGTGAATGCTAGCTATCTCTGAATTACTCTATTAATCCTTTCTCTCTTCTCCACATCGGTGGGTAAGTGGGATTAACGTCTAATTCTTTAAATCTAATTTTAATTTCAGCCGGATGTATTAAGAGTAGCTTTTACTTGATGTTTTTCTACTTTTTACAGCAAATATGCGTAGATGTCCTCTAAATTCTAGCTTTCTTACTCATCACTACCTCATTAATTAATTGATTAATTAATTATTAAAATACAGATACCTCAAATACGAATTCTTATATATATAGATAAAAGAATTCGTATTTGGTGCTGCCAAACTGTGTGCTGACTATTTATGCTGGTTTATTCTGGTAAACTAATTTTTATAATATCTTAAAAGGTGTATTTTTTAAACTTTCATATTATTTGGTCAACTTGTGTTATATATCATTTTTACATTTTTGTGGTCCTAGAAGAGTAGTACGGAGATCATATTACTAATCACACATGTTTTTTTAAATTAAATAAATAAATAAATATATATTTTTATTTAATTTTTATATTTTAAATATTTTTACATTATTCATACAGGAACTTATAAAATAACAGTCTAAATATTTCTATCTTGTGGTAGGGGCATCTGTGATTTCATTCAAAAATGCTTTGCAAACGAGCGATTCTAAAAAGCTGTTTTCATGCTCATGTAGTTTACAAAATAAAAACATGTATTTTGTAATGTGTATTTTTTATGAATATTTCTCTATTTAATATATTTATAGAAAGAGAAATAAGGTTAAAATATGACTAAAAGCTAATTTATATTATATAAATAGAAAGAGATAAAAATAAAGTATAAATGATATATACAGTATAAAGAAAAGATACAAAAATATGTAGTATAAACACCAGATAAATTAAGGTATGGATCTCAAAAAATAAAAATAAGGCAGATCTTAAAACACCTTTTAAATATAATATAACTTAAAAAGAATCTTAATAAATTTGTCAATATAAACCAATATATTAAAACAAGTTTAGTAAATAACATGTTTTTGAAGCTTTTTTATGATTCAGTAAACACAATATATTTTGGAGTGCAAATAAAATTAATTGTTTTATTAGATTGTTAATTTTGTAGCAATTATTCTGATACGAAGGATTTTTTCAACTAAGCGTATAACTCAACATTAATTTATTATAAACAAACCAGTAATCCTTACATTAATAAAATAAAACCAATATCGAAGATTTTTTCATTATTTGTCAACCCTTTTTCAAACTTTGTAATTAAGATCTTTTTGTAACATAATACACTTTAATCCCAACTTTTTTAAGGAGTAATTCATTTGTCATGCACGTCAATTGCTTAACACACAAGTTCAAACCCTTAGTAGTGTTTTATAGAATACCAAGTATAGCAAATTTGTTATTAAATTAAACATTTATTTCAATAAAAATAAAAACTATATTTAAAGGTTGATTTACTAGCTATTTTAAAAAATACTTATGTTTAAATCAAAGCTAGTTTTGTCCTACAACTTGGCCAAAATTCAAACTATGATCTGGTTACATGCTTTTAGAGACATATAAATGTTCACTGTCCTTTAATGTGATCGAATATTAGCCCTTCTGTGTAATAACTTGCGAATAACAACCTTCTATGCAATTACCAAAACTTCATCCTGGCAATTAGCGAAAGTCCACAAAATACTGCAGAAAGTGACTGCCAAAAGGTGAAAGTCTCTCGCGGGTTTGGGTTTCTATAACCTCCCCATCTAGTCATTGGCCCAAAAACTTTCCCTTCTTCCCCAACTACCCGTTTAACAAGTTTTAATGGACAAACAAATTTTCCGAGTAACTGGACGTCCTAATTGAACCCCATTGTTTGATCAAATCGGTGTGGCGTTTGAAGGTGGGTTGAGGAGGTAGGGGGGAGAGTGAATGATTAGCTGGATCGGTGAATGGAGTCAGAAAGTTATAGGGATCAAGCTCTGTGTCCCAATGGTTAACCTTATTGATATATACTCACTGCCTCAAGCTAATATAGTTCACCATAGTAATTATGCTTATCAGAGATTGTGTTTTGATAAAAAATAATGTACTCATTTTAAAATATGAAATAAGTTATACTCGGATACTCTAATTTTGTATATTTTGTAATGCTTAAAATAAATTGTACCCACATCTGTAGGATTCACTGCCTTCAACTTCACATAGGCCTAATCTCTTTTAATGGAGAAATAGGGGTAAAGGAAACAATCCCGGACGAATGTAGAAAGTTATCTTTTTATGAAATTTTCACTCCTTCTCAAAGGTGTAATTAAGGTTGAGGGGGGTTTATGGATGCACAGGGCAAATACAAATATGGCTCCCTTTAAAAACTGTTATATAAATGTTAGAAGAGTTCTTGTGTTTTTATTAAATACTGGTTATTCGTTATAATATCGGCTACAAAATGATGTGAAACAAAATGAAATTTTATAGTTAAATAAAATTAAAATTATATTTTTACTATTTTTTTCTTTATTTTTAGCACCGTGTCATATTACCGATTCAGGTTATACGGATATGCACAATTTACGCAGATTATTTAGGGATGATTAAGGCTGGATTTAGATTAGGTGTGCCCGCACTTGTGTGAAGGTATTGTGAAAAAAATATCTAGGCAAAACACCCTTATTACAATCAACCAGAATCTATCCACGATCTCCCCATCTTTAGCATTTTCTTCTATTACGAGAGTGACGCCTTATACTAAGGACCACCGAAGTGAGTTTCTGCCAATATTAATTAATTGGTAGCCCATGCTATGTGCCTCAATTGCCCAAAAATTTACGTTACTGTCCCTCTCGCGCTATTCGCTGGTGAGCTACGGTTTCAATTAATTCCTCTCTTCTCCTCACCGCTCCCTTATTGTAATTTAAATACTTATGCCCCGAATAGGCTCTGAGACGAGATGAAAAATAAAACACTAAATCTATACTATAGATATATATAATAACGTAAACAAATCGTATTTATTTTGGTAAAAAAAATTCGTTAAAAGCACAGTAAAACATTTTAGTCTTATCGCACGTTATATTCCACCAATCTTAAAGACACCATTATCAAATACCTTCATTAAATATATTATTAAAACTAATTAAATAAATTTCTATCCCTCTTGATTATATGCATACTTTAATCTTATCCCAACAAACCGTATGTTAGTGGACGTGACCTAACATAAACTAATTTCAAGTGGACGTTAGTTTCTATCGGCCCAGACAGATTAGTAATCACCCTCAGCGACTCACAAACTGAGATTGAGGGTAGTGGGGGTCCAACTACTAAATTTACTCCTTTCTGTGTCTGCATTTCATCATTAGTCCACTCCATTACGCAAATACAGTTTGAGGAGATTTATACTACAGTCTATCCAGCTTAGGAGAGGTTGTAACTGGCAGCAAGGAAAAGCTACCAGATTTACTCTAATCTATCCAATCGTCAAACCATATGATCAGAAATACCATATATTAGTTTTATGTCACCATTGGCAATAAAAACTTTCAAAACAAACAATTTGTAATACATTTTTTTACTTTAATTATTTTTATATTATTGAAACACAAACTTATGCGAATAACCATTTTAATGTTTCTTTTGGTGGAAGCAGTTTATAGTGTACACTTCAAAAACGTTTTGAATGTGTTTGCAAAATAGAAATATTGTATACTTAAACTAAAGTTTTTATGGAAAATATTCATATTTTATTGTGATCAGTAGTAAGAAAATAGAGGTGTGAATATAATAAATTTTAATTTATTATCTCATGCCAGACCTGCTTTGGTGGCCACATGGTCTAGGGAGTCACTCTCATATTAGACTAAGCTACCAATGACATGAAGATCAAGGTTTGATTCCCATTTGGGTTTACTGGAGTAGGTTTATCCAAAAATGGTTTTCCACTCTTCCTCCACGTTAATATGTGTACATTTATTCTAAATTCATACTTCCTCATTCCTAAATTATTTGTGTAATTAGTACATACATTATGACCTGAACAAGTAGTAAAGTGTGGTGATAAATATATTATTATTATTATCAATAATATTATTATTTCATTCAATATAATATATCTTGTTGACACAGCCGCAAATCAAAAAAAGATGCTTTTTGTTATTTAAATTTGCTATGAAAAAGTCAACTAAACAGTATTTCCTAGGGAAATATACTATTATCGTTTGATCAAACTTTTTATTGATAATATAGTATTACTACGAGAATAAGAGATACTTCCATTATTTCTTCAATTTGAGATTTCTTTAAAATACGTATCTATCTTTTTTCTCGAATTGACTACTTAGCATCTCAACGTAATATTATTAGGATTCATGTCTTTGACGCAAATTCAGGTTTCTACAACATCCTACAAAAATAAAATATTCACAAATTATGTTGTTTTAAATAAAATACATATACAATTTTCTTTTAAATAAAATTAACCTTCATTTTCATAAAATTATCAAATTAACATAGCCTTAAAAACAAAAAAAAAAAAAGAATTCCTCTTCTGGTGCGTCATAGGAATTAACACGCCTCCCATAACCTTTAACTTATCACAAATTCCTTACGCCTGCAGATTCGCTCCTATTTGGCAGTAGAAGGGACGACTACAGTTACAAGGAAATTGAAATGGAAAGGTTGTGGCAATCGAAACATAAGAGTGATATACTAGTTTAAAAAACGAGTTTATTAGCATCAAAACAAAAAGGAAGTATTACATATAAACAGACACGAGCACAGTCTAATCTTTCCTATGTTTAATGTTAGGCGTTAAAAAGTAGCGTGAAACATCGTCACCAAAATGGCCGTGTTTGGTGTGAGGTACTTTAAATTGGCATACAACCAAGACAGCAATGGTTTGGTTGAATATTGAAAAACGAATGACTCCTTAAATAAGAACATGTGCACTTTCTAGAATGAAAGTTTGATAAACAGACAACTACCGTAAATCTAATCAGTAGAAACAAATTAAGTTAAGGTTAAGCAACCATACACAACTCTACTCCAGTTAGTTTCAAATCTGATAAGCCCTGACAAATAAAGAAGTTGAACAATATCTAAAACTAGGAAGTTCTTATTTAAGGAGTTACAGTGATAGTTTCTAACTGAGATAGCTGGCGTTGGTTAACTCCGATAAGAGTAATATGATATAAAAGAAATGTATCATGGGCTGGAACTATTAATTCACAAATAGTAAAAAGAGAGATATCAGGAATCTAGGCCATCAGGAAACTATGGTGGGCCTAATCCTAATCAGTATTTCCTGATCATCCAATAGTATAAATAACATTCAACCATAGTCTGGAAACAGACTACAACAATAGAAAATTTCTGAACATTAAAGAGGAGAGCAGTCAGTGCCTGAAGGAAGCTGGACAGATATAAACATAACCAAGTGGGCCACCCCTCTGGGATAGAAGCATAACCACGGGGTGATCACCGTAATAAGGTACAACAATTTTGGCAAACTAAATACTGAAAACAGTCAAGATCCATTTAGGTCATACAGTAACGCCATGGCTTAACCTAATCTCCCCTTCTTAGCCAATTTATAGATTAGAATTATGGTCACATAGGACAAGGCAACAGACTGTCCCCAAATATTTAAGATTTGTCATATAGACATAGTTAAACAATAACGACGAGCTGTTTGAATTGAATAAAAAAATAGTATGAGAGGCGCTGCATTATATACGAAATGAATCTGATGTCTGAGAAGTGGAGGGGAAGGAAGGGTTTGCTAGAACATGATAGAGTAGCCCAGAACAAAACTTCTGTTGGCCGCCGTGCAAGGTAGCACCCAACGGATTGTCAGTATTTAGACACAGATCCAGTTGACAAGGTGTCGTCGTCGGGTCCACCTATTCTCTTTTTGGTCGTCTAGTCTTGCAGTATTCACATAAGCTGGGCCGTATTCAAGAACACAATTATACAGTGAGTTAATAAACTCCAATCTGTTATTTTTTTTTTACTTTGTATGTATTGAAAATTTATCTTTTCTTTGTAAATACGGGTTAATCAGCGTATCCCGTTACATGCCAAATGAATACTATGCTTTGGGTATTAGCATCACTCCTAATTAAGTATAATTAGTTTTAAAGATTACTAGTTTCCTTCTGCTGTGAATTCCCATATGTTTTACCAGTATCATTATGTTGATTATTATAATAGTATCAATCTATCTCAGACGGTAACCATTTGAATCATAAGGAGTCAGTGTGTCGTTTGTTCTTTGACCATCAGTGTTAACATCTCTTACATGTTCATTAACTACAATATGGTGACCTAGAAGTGTTTCCTGTCCTTGACCTGCATACGCCATATGCCTCCCATTTGGATTGTTTCGGCCACTTGTTGGTTCATTCTCGCTCTTTTCATTTATTCCAGGAAAACATCGAATCTGTCATGAAAACCAAGGCTCCTCGCCACTTTGATCTCTATTCGAAAATTCCTGGGGACCATTCATCTATTCTTGGACGAAAATCTGTTGATTTTACATCCCTCGTACCAGGGTAGCTTCTGTGTTTTCTAAACTTGTTTCGACATTTTCTCAAGGCCATAGATTCTTCTCAGTTCTTTCCAAAATTCTGGTACAGAATACTGTGAAGATTGCACCAATAATGATTTCATACATAAGGGTATTTGCTTCACAACCATCGATATTAGCTCCATATGTGACATTGATGACTCAAAGAATCGTGACATTCAGTGCATTGATGCAAAGTGTGCCTCAAGTGTATCAATATATCCATTATAAACATTAGCTCTTAACTTATTTCTCAACATTTCTTGGACTTATCTAAAAATAAACGCCTTTTTGTAATAAGCTACAAACTCTTCGCAAGAAGAAAAGCTAGTTTGTGTTATGGCCCACCTAAGAGAATTTCCCCCTTTCAAGGCTCTACATGCATTGTGTAATTTTTCATCTTCAG
The DNA here is from genome assembly GCA_033556935.1 of Timema podura. Lineage (NCBI taxonomy): Eukaryota > Metazoa > Arthropoda > Insecta > Phasmatodea > Timematidae > Timema > Timema podura. The sequence continues at coordinate 65,790,566 of JAVRXN010000003.1, read as the reverse complement.
ACCAGTTAAGCGTATAGAGAAACTTTGACAATGTCTTTAGTTGAAAACTATGATTTTCATTGTTTTTCCTGGAAAACTCGGACAATTTACTTTCTACCCTATTGATACATATTATGTGAAAGAATGTAACAAGTCCGATAATTTCTTTAATCTAACTTAATCAGTTCCACTGAAATTTTTTACAATTTATAGTCATGCTCTTTAGATTTATGGTTCTGTTCTTTCAACTGTTTCTTCATTTGTTCCATACCCTCGATATTACGAATGACCAAATCTTCAATTTTTCACCCATATGAAACAATATTTCTGTTTGCATATTCATTTTTACTTTGCTTACTGTTCTCATCAATCTTCTTTATAAGGTCTTAATTTTTTCCTACCCTTGACTAACTATTATACATTTGCTAACTTACTTTCAATTAACTTCATCTTTTTAATTACCTTGCAATGCACTACTGTTGAAATCGAGTGCATTAGCCTAGGCTCTAAATGATCCACATATTTTCCCCATTTTACCTTTTTTGTAGTATATGTAACTTTTTTCAATTAGTTCTTTCTCTTGTTTTCTTTTAATTTCCTTTTCTTTCCACCAACTCACTTTAAAACAAGCCTCCAGATGCCTTTTTAAATTCTACTCTCTGCTTCTATTGTTGTCTTTTAATTTATTATTATTTCTTTTTTTGTATTTTAACTATTTTTCTTTGAAAGATTCCATAAAGGTATTCAAATCTTGAGCTGCATTGGTGCCTGGTAGTGAATAAACCATTCCTTTTGTACAGTGTGTTTGGACAGTGACTGTAGATATCGTAAGCGTATCAACGACCAACTCTTCATAATCTGCCTTGAAACTTCTTTCTTGTCCTATATTGTAGAATCCCTAACCTATATTTGGTAACAAGCTCCATTGTTCTGATGACTCCGAACACATTACTTCAACAGCTGCCTCATCAATGACTTATTATGCTGCATGAAACCAATTTAATGGTTTCCTATCTGTCCTGAGCGTCTTTGAGCGCGATTTTAGTTTTTGGTCTTCTATGTCATACTATAGGTACTTATTACTAGCAATCCGAATAGTGTACAGTATTTTATATAATTATGAGTATTTTTGTATTTGAAAATTTGCGTAGAATAAATATTATCTACATTATTTGATTGTGAGTTTTATCTAAGTTTTTAGGAGATAAAAATTAATTAAAAATAAATTTCAATGTGAATATTATGTTGACAATGATAACATTTTTTTATTTTCAAAAATATCAAAAACAAATTCAATCCCCCATGTTGGTTCCCTAAACGTGAATAGACCCACAAGTTGGAAAGGCGTGAAGTTCCAATTTGAAACTATTTGCACTAGAGCCTACTACTTTCTTGATAAAAAAATACATAAAACACTAGAATGAGACAACAACATTTTTATGAAGCATAAGGTATATCCAGAATTAGCATAAAGCTGAAAAGAGCACTGATATTTCTTTAAGCGTGGAACAACAATGTGGCAAAACACAACGTGCTGAACTTATCAAAAGGATCAGGCCAACCTAGTTGGCTTTAGAAATAGAAATATTTGAAAATAAATAAAAATATCATTTTAATATGTGCTTTTATAACTAAGACAAAACTGGTCATAAATTCTCTACCTATGGTTCACCAGATAGGTTACAATGTTAATTTATATAATGATAACACTTATTCTTAAATAAATTATAAGGATTATCTAACATAATTTATTAATTGGTAGCTTAAAATGGTAACTAGTTAAAAGTACAATCTCATTGGTTATGGGGTATGCTGGAACACAGAAGAGAAGAGACGTACCATATTATTTTTTATTATTATTATTATTATTATTATTTAATAATTATATTTGATTAATGATTTCCTCGGTTACCTTTTTAGACATCTTTGGTGTTTTTCTCCATTATAGAGGTATTTTAGAGTAAATTTATTTATACATTAAATTTTTTAAATTTTGGTTGAAAATTAAAATACAATGCCTTCTTATTTTCAAAGGATACAATGTGTTTGTTTTCTCTCTTTCTAAGTTAACAATCCCTTTTTACTTTCTCATATCAATCGAAAGTATTGTAAACATGAAAACAAAACCAATCGCGAGATTTGGATGAAGTTTTATGTTTTAATGTGAAATAGCACTTAAAATATTAGATTTTACAATCCTGTTTGTTCCCATGTCTGTATGTCTGCCTGTCTCTCCTTGTTCATGTATCCACAATTATTTGATGGATTTGGTTTAAACTTGATTATAAGTTTTATAAGGCTATGCTTTATGAAGTTTGGTTATTAATTTGGCCCTCATTAATGGTGGTTTAATGATGAGTGATTTTTCTTTAATTTCAAATTTTTCTAAAATGTCAATAATGATTTTGTTTAAAATATATATCTAGTAAGGGGTTTACATTCCAAATAACATTGTAGACCTGTATTTTTTGGGAAAAAAATTGTTAAAAGTTAGCTTACTATCGAGTGATTTTCAAAAATTCTAAATATTTTGAAATGGCTTTAACTGTTTTTTTGAAAATGTATATCTGGGGAGTGTTTGATATGACCAATAAGATATTATATTTGTTTTATGGGGAAATTCTTTATAAACGTAGTTTACCAATGATGCTTTATTCAATTGGAATATTTAAAAAGAACCTTTATTGATTTAATTCAAAATGGGTGTCTTCTAAGTGTCTTACATTATTAATAACTATGTATACATTTTATAGTCGTTCGCTGATTTTTTGTAAAATTTGAAACTTTTTGAAAATAGCTTTAATGATTTGGATCAAAGTTGATATCATCTGAAAATTTTATATATTCAATAATAATGTACCTCTTTTATTTAAAATAAGTTAAATTAAGAGTAATTTTCTTAAGGAGTATTATAAAAAATTTGAAATATTTAGAAATTGACCTTGAAGATTAAGTTCAAAATAACTATCTGGGATTTATTTTTCATGATTAATAAAACAAATATGTTTACAAACTTAAAACCATCTTAAGTTAGTTTACAAATAGATTAATTTAGAAAAAATAAAATTTATTAAAAATATTTAAATAAATTTATTTAAAATGTATAAAGAGTGTATGTTGTAAATTAACAAGATTTTAGATTTGTTTTTATGAGGACAAATGATTTAAGTGTAGTTTAGTGAAATTCTCTATTGAAAATTTTCTTTATATGTATACACAATATGAGAAAGTCGGTGCGATATGGTCGTATCATTTATTTTCCTATCAAAACAAATGAAACTAAAATCTTTCTCTTTAGAAAGATAAAAAATAAAACTATATATGAGTAGTTGAGAAAACTAGTCACAACATAATAGTTGCTTGGAAAATTTTATCAACATTATTTTAAAAAGTATTAGCAGAAATATATTTAAAGTCAAAGTCTAATAATAATCTACAGTAAAACTATTTTAAAACAAATACACTCATAAAACGACGTGATGCTCCGAGGCATTATCAACTAGGAAGTGGAGGTTGCGATGAATATCAATATATCTTCTAAAATTAATGGTTGAATTAATTCTGGCTATGGTCAATGGTTGACTACCTCTTCACGACTCTCAATATTGTCACTTGACCGCCAGTATATTGAAATGGGCGCTAAAAATTGCAACGTCTATATTCATTTAAAATATTTTGAGTTAAAAATAAGGTAAATAGCTTTACTGTGATGGTTAAGTTTATAAAAAAAGTGTTTTAAAATTCCTTATAGTGGTGGATAGTATGAACACTTTTTTTTAGTGAATAAAATTTAAATTGTAACGTATTTGCTTTTTGCTTAATTTAAATTGAGATCGACTGGTTTGCTTAGGCCCTGTCTACAAAAAATCGTAAAAAACCTAATTTAATGTATTATTATTATTATTATTATTATTATTATTATTATTATTATTATTTTAGAACGTCTACATAAATAAATCTGAACCAAGTGTAGGAGTACTATAGGAGCAAGATATACTGGTCATAGAATTACTAGTATACGTTTAATTGAACAAATATTGGAACCGAGTAATATATTATCATGCATGAAAATATCAAAAGAAACGGTTAAACACCCGATTAATATTAATCTGAAAATTCTCTAATAATTTTTAAGAGCAATTTAATATCCTAGAGATGAGCGATAAATAAATATTTCTAAAACTTTCTGTCTTCATTGAGGATTCTAAAATCGGAATAATTTATCAGTTATTAAGTGAAATTTCTTGTTTACACAAAGTTTTAAAATAAAGTTTCAGATTCTTTATATTAGCGGAGTTTTCCATTCTTTTTAGTTTCCATAACAGAATAAGAACAGTTATAACTTAATTGATTTGATTAAATAAATTTAATCTAAAATTATATTTCAAATATCAAAGTAAACTTAAAGAAATCATTATTGAAAGCGTGTCTTTTTAGTAACTCGAAGTTCTAATTTTACTTAAACATGTCTCTTACTTGAAAAATTAAAAAGGAGTATTCATTAAATCTTGACCAATGGTTTCTATAAATAATAATGTTTTAAAGGTTCATTGTAATGAAAAGTAACATGAAAAAGAGTTTATGCATATTATGTTTATTTAAATATAATTTTAAATCATATATTGGTCTTACTATTAAATATATGACTCGACACAAATAATTAACAAAAAAACTTTCCCTGATGTAAAAATAATTTGAAACCTATTTTAAATAAACCCACTTTAAATTGATTGATAGGTTTAATATATATTTTATACAATGACTCATATATATATATTATTTACTATAACTCACTCTGAAGTGTTTTAATATATATTTTAGACAATATTATAGTACTTATAAAGTTTTGATATATTCTGTAAACTATGTGGCCAGTAATAAGTGAAATATCAGTTAAAAATGAAACAACTAATAATTAATATAAATATTCACCAAGAATAGACCATTTTCAAAAGATATAAAAAAATAGTACATGTAGCTATTTTTAAAATGAGATTTTGATTATTAGGTTTGTCAGACTAAGCTTAAAATAATAAATAATATTGGATGAATATAGTTTCTGTACATAATAGGTGCACTAATAAATATTTTCGTTTGAACTGATATTACACTTCTATGTTTGAAGCATACAATCATAATCAGTTTATTAATCTATAAATTAAAAAATAATTAGTTTATTTAAGCTCCAATTATTTGTGTTACTTTATTGAACAAATATAATGTAATTTATTTAAACGAAGTATTTAAACCGAGAGATTTAACAGTACAATAATAACAATAATATTTAAATGTGTTTACACAAAATGTTACAATTCTGTTTTAGTATTATATAATTTTTCTCCTGAAGAAAAAATTGTAAAATATATTTCAAGCTCTAACTCAAAAAATGTTTTGAAGTTGATAGTGATCAGACAGAAAATAATCACATAAGTGATCCTTTGATATCTATAGATATCTATATTTATTGTGAGGATCAAACCGTTTAGAACTTAGTGTTGACAGTTAGGATGAATCGTCCAGCCCCTTCATACAATTATATCAATTCAACCCCTCCAACGAAACCTACCCCTCAAGAGCCTCTTCATCAAGGTCGTGATTTACCTACTTGTCGATAAGATTAATGCTCATAATGGATTCTCTTCAATATCCTGGAAACTATCCAGGAGAAACATAAAAACCTCTTAAGGCATTTTTTATTTTATTTTTTCATAAAAAAAAAGGTGAATCCTGTCAGTGACTCTAGCCTGAGCATTTTCAATTGCGGAACATTTATTATTTTTTGTGTTCCTTTGAAACGGATAAGGGAGAGTAAAAAAAAAAATCCACTCTTTCTCTGAATATAACTTTTCTACTTCTTTCTTTCTTGTGGTATAAGACGACGAAAATTCAACTTTGCTATCCATTTCGACAGTTCTTAAAATTATGACCCATCCCTTTTCTCTTTTGAGCAGGAAAAGAAAATAAGTTTGGGGTCGTTGTGTAATATATGCTTCCTCTTTTTTTTATTTTCTTGCAACCCTATACGTACTGGTTTGAAGGAGACCACAAGTTGAAGAAACATTTATAGCAGTTTTATAATAAAACACAGAACAAGTAAAATTGTTTGAAACTATGTCAAAAGCTCAACATATTTTTCGTAACCGACACAAAAATGGCATTGGATTACAATAAATATGATCGAGATTTCCTTTGAATGAATTTAGTGTTCTAGGAATAATTTAATAACAAATACAATAAATATATATTTTCTATTTATTATGGTTTTCTCTTTAAGGGATTTTTATTAAATACTTAAAATATATTATTATAATAACTTAGTATTCATATCTAAAGACTACTTTCATTAATAGTTACCAAACTCTTTACTTTACATTATATACATTAAATATTAAATTAATAAATTTTTAACTCTTTAACAATTCACAAGAATAAAATATTGAATCGTCATTAGTAAGTAAACATATCTTTATTTAAATTAAAAGATAAACGCATGAATTATATAGGTACAGGGGTTGAAATTCTATTTTATGTATGAATTAATTTAAAAATGGAAATAATTAATCTTTTTTAAAAATTATTACTACGTACAACAATTAAGTTGTTAATGACTTAACCTAACAGGGGGTTATTTTAGTAGAGCTAGCCACATTAGTTTGAGGAGGGACTCAAATTTCAAGTTGATGGTAGTTAATATTTATATACCCAGTGTTAGTTCACGTTGACAGGACTTGAACCCTACCCTTCCAGTCACAGGAAAATTTAATGTAGTATTCATGCTGCTGATTTAAACCTTTAAGCATTAATACTACAAATGCAATTAATATATAAGTAAATAAATTAGATTTAAAAATTATGTAGGCAATATTCAACATAAAGTTAGAAAATTTGAAATTTAGACATTAAATTAGGCTTCCCAATTTATTTAAGAAAAATAATTTCAACACCAACAAAATCAATAGTCTATGAAATATTATTACTAGCACCGCGTCTTACTACCAATTCGGTTTATACACACTTAAGCTAATGTGTGATGGTAGGGTGATTGTGTGATGAAATGGAGGACCTACAGTTTAACGTGAGAGTCGAACCACGGTGGAAGCCTGGCATTAAACACATTCAAAAGTTTTGATTAATACATTTATAGGTGAAGGGAGGGTTTGGCAATCATATAAATCTGTACCAGGACCGAGGATTTAACCTTGGACCCCCAGCACAGAAGTTTGACACCTCACCTCTAGACCACCAGGTCATCTGTCTTTGAAATTAAATTGGTTTGATAAAGCCTGTAAAATAAGATATAGTTATGCTGTATGTCCTTTTATTACTTTCAAGCTAAGAATAAGGAACATGCTAGACATATTGACATATATAAGCATATTTATTTTTCTCTCTTTTGTTTAAAGTCATGCGACCTTTTTCAGAGTTTCTAAAAAAGACGTCGGGAATTTCTCGTCGAGAGAGAGATACAAATTAAGTAAAATATCCTGGAGCTCGTAGAGTCAATTGGGCCGACATGTTTTGCTTATTACCCCACTGGAATTCACAACAGCTTCCCTCTGAGCAGTACTTAGAACCAGTCTAATCTCGTAACGAAATACCTCCTCCATGGTACTTTCTGACAAATTAAACAATGGTGGACGCTTTCACATTTCATTTTAAGTCTTTATGCATGGAGAATGATACAATGTGCACACACACGTACACACTAACACACACTAGCACACATACACATACATATAAACATATACATAGCCCTACAGATGGTGTTTTCAATTAAAGATTAACTATAAGCTACAAAATAATGTGCTACATTGTGGATGTCATTTTACAAATATAGTTTGAACAGAAAATCTCCGTTAATGTAGTAGTTGACAAGTTATTTAACGTATACATTCTTAGTGAAAAGACTTAATAAGCTCAAAAATTATACATAAACAAAATATATAAAGTACCAAACACCAAACAATAGCTACTAGATATTAACTAATTGTATAATAAGAAGTGCTGGTTTTAAAATAATATATATCTTAGTCTTGGAATCGAATATGAAACCATGGTCAATCACTTTAACCACTGAGTGACTGAGATGCATGCAAAAAGTTGTTCACATAAATTTCAAGAAAAATATTTTTGACAACAAATATTAACCCACATCTAGTTTCATATGGTTAAAGAGACTGCCTCGCAATAGACTTGTGAGATCAAGATTAGAATCTAGGCTAGGTCAATGATGGTGCCTTTTTCATATGTTATTTATTATTATTGTGGCTTTCTCTTCATCTCTCCACGCTATTGGCTAGGCATTTGTTTGAACTAGCTCCTATAAACGTACCGTTTAAATCTTACTGCTGACAGCCACGGTGTTAAACGTAATAAACACTTTAAAATAAATAAAAAACTTGTATAATTTTCGTGTTATACTTCATGTGGTAGTATAGACTTATGTATTTGTACATATTTATATCTCAGTCAAATGTGTAGTTTTATTAACCAAGATCAAGCCATAATAACTCATTCTTTGATAAAACAAAATAATTTATCTTTTAAAAAAATTCAATATGTTATCATAATGAAATATTAATTTAAAGTGTTCTTTTAAATTCACTTTATGAATTAAACTAAAATTTGTATTATTCACCACACAGGTGATGTGTCAAAGAAATACATATGTATATATATAAATGTCCTTATGACTGTATTTTTGATAATTTTCTTTCTTAAATTTGCGTTTTAACTTCCTCTTTCACAGTGACCGGTTATTCCAAAAGAAATCTATTTTAGGACCATGTTAGTTATTAACTCATGTTCTTATGGGATAGATTATTGTATCAGAAATCTCAAATTAAATAGCCACTGAAGGAAAGTAAAGGATAAATAAAAAAATTAGATTTAAAAATATGAATAGCCTTTGCCTGTAGTTAAGATATCAAACTTATTTAATGGAGAAACTAGATTAGAGTTGTAATCTCAGCAATTCTGCTCAAAGTGAGGAAAACCAGTCAAACATACCGTCATTTAACTTGTGCATTCTTTTTACATTTAAATGAATTAAAGTATATTTCTTAATTATTATAATAATTAATAAAAAGTATTATACCAGAACAAAGTGCTAGCTCAATGGTTGTTACTAAGCAAGGTCAGAAATTGTTACTAGGACGTGATTGTACTAATAAACTGTTTACCTCACATTCAATATCAAACATGCACTTTAAAGCCAACAAAACAAACACTGGTTTATTACATTATTTAGTGTGTGGTTGGTAAAATTGGTAGTTCAGGGAAGTGAACTGTTTACTACAAGTACATACAATATTTTACAATATTGATTGCCTTGGGAACAACCCACGATCAACACGTGCTATTCTTGTGCGATGTGGTGTTATAATTTATACCAACTACTTCATTAATTGATCAAATGTTTGTAAATTATTTTTTGTAAAAATTCTTGGAGTTTCTTTGTCTTTAATCTATACAGAAGCAATAGATTAAGAGCTCACTATGAATTAACTAACGTATAACTTAATTATTTACCTACTCTATATCATTAGGAGCACGAAAGTTTTTTTTAACCCCGCCTTTTACTGACCAATCAGGCTATAAGCTTATGCACTAATTGCCCCAATTATTTTAGGGACTATAAATATTATATTTAGAAGAAGAATACCCGCATTTGCATGGAGGGAGAGGGAAAAACAATTTTGGAAAAAACAATCTTAGTATACCTGACTGAGATTCGAACCTCTATCCCCACATCATTGGCAGTTTAGTCTACTGCGAGAATAGGGTGTTAGAACACACGACCACCGAAACGGGTAGCTCGAAAGTTCATTGCCGCACTTACAAAAGTAAGCCATCTACCCCTATATTGATCTAAGCAATATCCAATCCACCTCACTATAGCCTATTCCTATCCTGAGCTAGAGTCGCCCTTATTACACCTTCAATTTTTCAGGTTAATTCTAATAATATCCTCCAATCTGTGGCTATTTATTCCCAGTAGTCTCTTTCCATTAGGTTTGCCAGTCAATACTTAGAACACGGCTCTAGATTCTCCCATTCGCACTGTGTGTCCTGCCCACCTTAATCTACAAGACTTTATTATCCTAACAATGACTGGCAAGGATTACATTGTATGTAACTCATCATTATTTAGCCCCCTCAACTCCACAGTGTTTTCATCGCCTTTTTGAAACAAACATCTTGCTAAGCACAATGTTTTTGAAACCCCTATATTTATTTTTGTCATGTAAAGAAAGAGATAAATCATGTTAATGTATTCATCAAATAATAATAATATTTGTGAAATTTTAAAACAAATTGTAACTGTACTGATAAATCTAAGGATTTTCTAAAGATAAATTATTTGACCCTCACTTACAATATATGAGATACTTTCAAAGTTTTTTTACAAAACATATTATTCACTTAATATACATAGTAAAACTTTATTCCCCTTTAATTTGGTGGATTATTTTCATGTTTGAGGCTTTTAATTTTTCTATTTTATTAAATATGTTCAGTCTGAAGCTTATGTTAAAACCAGCTCTTAATGGATTAAACTAATACCACATCTGAAAAAAATGTATGGGAACAAAAATAAAGTACAAGAATTTGTTATAAAATTGATACAAATATGAATCTACCATCCTACCTCACACATTTCAAGCTATCTTATTCAGCAATGTGTGAGGAAATACGATATGGCTAACCACCTGAATTTAATATAATTCTTGAAGCAATATCAAACATAATATTTAATTAACCGTGCCCATCTCTATTATTTGTCTAGTTTAATTAGTTATAATGTGATTTTAAGTTTAGTATTACATTAATATTGTTAATTAAAAAATAAATCTTTAATGTGGTGAGTGTGCATTTCAAAAACGTTTAGTTATCTTTGTTATAATATTGGGAACGTCATTTTCCTGGGTACGATAGTATTTCCAAAATATCCTACAGACAGATTAACATGAGGACAGAAAAAATTTTAAAATCATCTTTTTTTGGGTTTCGACATAATAAACGAAAATGTTCATCATAATCTTAAAGATTATCAAATTTTCAAGATTAAAATACTTTTTTTTATATGAGAGAGTAAAAAAACACTTATTCTATGGCCTTAGAGTGAAGTTTGTTTATTCTTAAGGGACAGTTAGATTTTTAACTCCTTTGGAGATGAAGTTTAAATTTTAGATTTCACTATTTCCGTTGATAAAACTCTAGGGCATGTTATTTATGTAAATATTATTTTAAATATTTGTAAATCATATTATTTTATAGATAGATAGATCATCAAAGATTTACAATATTTATTTTATCAAATAACTTTTATAAAATAAACGTTACAGTGGAAAATCGCCTTAAGACATGTTTCATTTTGTCTGACTTTGCATATGACATGGAAATTGGGCTCAAAATATCAGTAGAATATAGAGAGATATTAATTTTGCTGAATGTATTTCTACACTGCCTCTATGTAGATGTGGGTACATCTAATCTAAAATTTCCTTTCTAATCTTAACCTTATTAGTTTAAATATGTGGATATCTCGTATGGTATCTAAACAATTAAGCGCATTAAAATAATTTGCTTGTGCTTGATTGTATATACATTCGTAGTTTCACATCTTTTTAATAAAATATTTAAATTAAATTAATTACGTTTTTTGACATTTACAACTGTTATTAAAAACTTTAATTAACTCAAACATCAAGTCATGTTAACCGAGGCTCTAGTATTTTACAGATATAATTAATAGGTACGTTAAATAATATGTGCATTGCGTCATAATACCCTTTTGGGTTGTACATATATTAATATATTTATTACATTAGGGAGTTTGATGTGGGTAAGAATATAATTAGAAAAAAATATATTCCAACTAGTGTGGAAGGAGAGTGTTAAGCAGTTTAGGGAAAATGCACCCTAAATATATCTTAAATCATAGAACCTTAACCTCTTCGTCAACGAGTAACAAAAATAAGTGAGATTGACATCTAGACTACACGCTCATCAATGTGGGTAATATTAATAAAGATTATACTAAAAAAATAATAAGATTTTGTGTTTACTGAAGTCACCTCGGTGGTCATATGGTCAAAAAGGTTACTCTAGCATAACACTGTACTGTCAATGAGGGGTGGATAATCGAGTCCTCCCCGGGGATACTGAGGCTAATTTTTCCTATAAATTTCCATGAAAATGCAGGTACACTTACTCTACATTCAACCTTCCCTCTCCCTAACACAAAGAGATAATTATTAGACAAGCGCACAGCCCAATCGGTTACTTAGATGTTTTGCTAAGAACTATACCGAGAGTTTATTTGAAAACTCTCCAACAAAATATCTTGAAAACAACGCACTGTAGAAAAAAAATATTTTAAACAAAAGTTGTTTGGTTCTGAGGGGGAAGTAGGGTGGTAAGGCTGGTATGACCCTGGGCGGTGTTACTAAAGTTACGTTAAGGTCACTTTGATTCTTTTTAAATAATACTCCCTATTTTTTTTACATATTCTAGTATATCACGTTGTGAAATTGTCAAAATGGTAATTTTAAGCTTTTTAAAGTAAAAGCTATCGTGAGAAATGAGCCTCACAATTTCCTGAGTCGTCGGATCCAGGCACTGCCTTAAAATTGGTCCTATTTAATAACATTTCGGTAAGGTACAAGTGTTTGTTTGTAAGATCGTAAGAAAAACATTGTTTTTACTATCAATCCCAGTTACCAATCCATTAGTAGTCTCATTTGCTTTCTACTGCTAACATCTAATCTTGGAAAATGGTTTACAGTCTGATTTTTCTGTATGGAACTGAGAATTAATGTGCTCGAAGAACGGCGGCAACACTCAACAAAATACACCAGGATGAAAACTTATCACATAGCTATGTTTTGGATCTTATTTCAAAATTTAAAGAAACGGGATCTATCGCAAACAAAAAAACGGATTGTGCGTACAGTATTGAGGGAATTAACTTAAGTGGACATTTTAGGCACTCATATGGCAAATCCCAAAATTTAAGTGCGGGAACTGTCTAAAACAACTGGTGTATCAATTGACTCGGTTCAGAAGAAATTAAAATTGAATAAGTTTCATCCGTGTAAAATGTGGGTATGTCAAACATTAAGCGAAGATGATCCTGATAGGTGAGTACAGTTTTGCAAAGAAATGATCGAACTATCGAATTAAAATCCGTTGTTATTAGAATGTATTTGCTTTTCTGAATCGTTTATGTATTATTAAGTGGTTTTGTAAATAAATACAACTGTCGTTATTGGAGTGAACAAAATCCTCGTATTTTAACTGACGGACATACACAATGGACAGAAAAAAAATCAATATTATTAGATACTGACATACATGTACATATTTATAATATAGTTTCTTGACTGAAAACTAAAATGTTTATATATTTGCAGACCTTTCTTCCTACTGCAATCCAATCATAATTGTTTATTCAAATAATAATGAAGATTATGATTATTTAACTAATAGGATAGAGATATACCTATCTAGAGGCAAACAACTCACGAAATGATGTTGTAGCCTCAAGTAGCTCTTGATTGGCGGTGACTTTTCAATAAGCGAAGCTTCTCGTGAAATTAATGAATGGTCTCTCGCTAAGGGGAGTGTTTATCATTACATTCTGAAGCAGCTCAACTCCATCAGCGGGCTCGCGGCCTCATTGTTTTCATACTTTTACACACTTGACGAACGAAGGAGATAACACGGGGGAAGTGGAAATATGAGGCGGTGAGACTTTTGAAATGTGAACAGTTGGTTTTTATATAGTAAAAACAATAATAATAATGGACCTTCACAAGATTAATATATATTTTAATTATGCTTTTCTGATGTTTTTACTAGACATTTCAATTATTTTCAATGAATCACGTTCTAAAATTTTTATATTTTATTTTATTTAGTAATTTAGACTTAATTTTTCTAATCATATTAATACTTAGTATTCGTGAGAATTTTTGACCTTGAAATTGTTATAGATTGTGAGATTTAATTTGCGCCCAAACTCAAAAATGTCGATCCTCCATTACTGTATTCTCGCATTTATTTCCGTCTATAGTTGGAACTACAGCAGAAACGATGTGATAGATGCCATTGGGACATGCTGTTAGAAGTCAGGAGTTCATACTTTGAGGCCCAATCTTGTTATTAACTTCAGCCCTAAAATTAAGGTTAGGTTACTGGCTATTGGTTTTTGAAAATTTACAATATTTCGAAAATAGCTTTAAATTGTTTGTCCATTAGTAATATATTAAGTGTGTTTTACATATAATAATAGTAATAATATTTTAATTTTCTAGAACACTATTATTGGAGGTCAGTTAACGGATTATAGATGTTTCCAAATCAGAAATGTTTTTAAAATATTAATAACGATTTGTTTTAAAGCTTATATACAAATTGTGTTTCATATAACCATTTAAAAATAAGTTATCCAATATTTGAATCTTCCTTCTTTCCACGATAACGTCATGCAGAAGACAGTTCCTGCTAGGGATGTGTCTGATCCAGTTTTCTTTATTAGGTATCCATTATGGTCTTATTTCCTTTCCCTCCAGATTTTCCAAAAAAATTTCAGTTTGCAAGTAGGTATAAAAGTATTTAATAACAATAATACATTTTTATGTTTGCACGTGACTGCTGATGTAGTGGCTGCTAACAAAAGCGAGTTTGAATACGTCAGGATTGTACATTTAAAGCAAATCAAAATATGCAAAGCGTTGACTGCAGGGTTTATTAGAGCAGCCTTAAATAAATGCACCCGCATTACCATAGCAAGAAGATTGGTAAAGGACATAAATAAATAGTAAGTGAGATAAAAACACTCTCAGTTACTTTGAGCGAGATACGAGCCGCCACTTCCGGTTTACAATAAATGAATCTATGTTTTGCCTGATGACGTATACAGCGTAATCAAGGGAGAAGGTGACTCTGCGGGTATGGGTATAAATCAAATATAAATATCGGCACAAAACTAAACTCTTTAAAAACATATTATTTAAACTAACATTTTTGGAATTAATACATATTATGGATGAACCATATCCCATCGTATTAATTAAGGTCAACTTTAAAAATAAAATCATTTTTCTGAAAAGCACTTTTCTAACTTACACTTTTCCAACAACCGTATTTGTTGCTGAAGCTACATTTTCCATCGTAATGTCTCAGGAAAGGATTGTTCCCTGAATTTATCTCAACCATGTGACATGGTACAGTAAAATAAGAAAAGGCAAGAGAAAATAGAATCTAGGACACGCAGTGGCGTTCTGCTTGGCTGAATCCTTACAACGCCGCCAACATAAAGCAGCTGTGGAGAAGGGTCCAGCGCAGCCAACATAAAGAATGAATGTTCGTAGACTAGGCATAATTTCTGGCTACTTTGAGGACTTTTTTTTTTTAAAAAAAAAAGAAAGAATAAAAGACAATTCAACATGAATGCGAGTTAGATAACACGACAAAGAGGGTGGGTGTACGCAAGCAAACCAAATCTTCATAATAAGGTTTATCAACATTTTCTCTTGTGGCTTCACAGAAACAATGAAACTTATGAAAAAATTTTGGAGAATAAATTGTTTATCTAAGTTAAAAAAACAAAAAAAACAAGAAATTTAATTCTCTAACATTTAAAGAAAACAATTTGAACTATTGTGGAGTCATAGAATGAAGATGAATGGAGCCAAGGGCATCACAATTATTTACCTTAATTTTGCTATAGTATTGGTCTATTAATAGAGGATGGGACACATAAATTAAATTTGGACATAGGAGATGTTTTATTTAATAGATAGATACTTTTATCCTATTAAAAAGGATGACCCTGGTCACGAGACCACTCTTGAAAAACTCAGTGGTACAGCGTACTAATCTAAAGGTACCAGGTTCGATTCCCGCATCCAGTTGTCGTTTTTATATTTAAAGAATATGATGTAGCTAACAACTATAAAATTTTGCATATTTTATCCCTCATGACTTTTGTGTTTGTAGAATTGTCATTGCACTATTAGCAGCATAGAACCCTCCCAAGTCGATGATGACTGCATTATCTGATACATGATAATTGATCACTCTTTTAGTTGACAATTTCTGCATGTCCATCACAGACTCTGCCTTAAAACATAAGTGAAGAATTAAACCAAGGACGGGTGGTGGTAATTAGTACACACTCACAAACAGCTATTTTTACACAACTAAGTTGTTAGTCTTAAATATCTAGTCTCAGCAATACTTTTTGAAAAATCTCTTCAGTTTTGGTGCAAATCATCAATATGGAGAAAAAACATGATATTAAAATGTTTGTAATTTTTTTAAATTATTTAACAAAGATGGAGCTATATATGTTTGAACCTGCTAGTATTTGAAAATCATATTATGAAAGAGAATTTTAATGGGGTATAGTATAACTTAAGACTTATTAGGCTAATATACTTAGTTTATGTTACCACGCAAATGTATTTGAAAGGTTGTAAAATATCATATTATTAAAATTTTGTTTATTTTATAAAGAATTATCTTTTCCATAAGTAATAAAAATATAGTGAAAATTAAAAATCATTAAACCCTAAAACAGTATAAGTAGACTTTTTATTATTATTTAGCACCGCCTCTTACTATCCGTTCGGGTTATATCGCTTAAGTACTAATTACACTAATGGATTAGGAATTGGTAAGGTTGAATTTAGAGGAAGTGAACCCGCATTTGCGTGAAGGGAGAGTGGAAAACCATTTAGGAAAAGCCACCCCCAGTTCACCCGACCGAGATTCGAACTTCGATCTCCCCATCCTCGGTGGTAGAGCTCAACACGACTGGCGCGTTAGCCAACTACGCCACCGAGGGGGTAGTATAAATAGATGTTCTTATTTAAAGTAGCTTTACGACTATGAGATAAATGACAAAAAGAAAAACTAGACAAATAATTTTTACATTGATGATTTACACTGTCTACAAATTTTTAAAAAAATTATAAAAACGTACAAAAAATATATTTGTTATAACATTTTACAAAACATCAGTCATTGTTGAATATACCCCACTACATATTATAATTAGATCTAACTGATAAATTTTGTAAGATATTTTCCGCATTTATTATTTGAGTTATACCAGACCATTCAAGACAAATACTTAGATAGTCTATTTTCTTAATAAAAATATCTAGTATATTTAGTTAACTTGAATTTATTTAATACAGTTTTGTGCTTTGAATTTTTTGTATTTGATGTAACAAACACTCCCATAGGTTGTCATATAGGTTAACATAACTTCCTATTGAACTATTTTCACAACAAATACAGTCATACTGGTGGCTATGCAGAATAGGAAATCAGGCTCACAACACGGTGAATTGATGATTACGAAAAGGTCATAACATAACAGAAAAAAGTGTCGAGAGGCTTTATTTACTAATGCTATTGCGTGATTTTACTATCCACTCTCCAAGCTAATGTTGGTTTACTTCTTCTAAAACTATCTTCCATGCCTCTCTATCTTCTATTAAGTGATTAAAAGCCATAGTGTTAAAAGAATCACTATTAATTTTACAAGTAATAATACTAATAATGATGCTATATATTACATAAATAGTATATGCTTAATGCTTGGTTATATTAAGTGCTGAAAAATAATGTAAAATACTAATAAAAATATATGTATGGCTATACATATAATAATATTAATATTAAAATACAAAACAAATTATCCATCACAGAAATATTTTTAATACATAAAAGAACCATGGTTATAATTTTATATATTCTAAATGCTCTATTATTTTTAAATTGCTTGGAAATATCTGTAAATTGTAATTTATAACGTTAATTTATCAACTCTATACCCTTTTGTTTAAAAAAATAAAATACAACCTCATCATTTCGAACATCCTGAAATTCCACACTAAGGGTTTGTTATAATTTTATAATGTTGAAGGTCGCACGGCAACTCCTTTTAAATAAAATAAATAACTCATTCCCTTATTGAACTCACTCTGATTTATAGCACAAGGAAACTATGGAGGGAAAAAAAAATCATGATTAATTGCGGGGTTGGTTTAAAAAGTACAAAAAAAAAGAATGTACAAAAAAAAATGTAGACAATCCTAACGCGATATCTCCATAAATTTCTATAAACCGTTGCTTCGGACGTCTCCTTGTATCACATTAGCTCTTGCCCCTTTAGACCAAATATTTTCCTTTCTTTAACGTTATCCATACACAACAAGAGATTTGGAAAGGGGGTCAGGAAAGAGAAGGGGGAGGGGGGTCAAGCGTTAAAGAAAAAAGCAGGGCAGTGTAAAATAAAATTGTGGTTGTAGTTAGAAAAAGAAAAGCTGCTGGTTTTATGAGAGGGAAGTGGTAGGGAATTAAGAGGGGTGGGGGGGGGGGGTTGATGCAGTGGTGAGGGTGATAAAAGGCGAAGAAGTGTGGGAGAGAAGGGGTCGAACTTTTCAATTATCGGATATGTAATTAACGGTTCAACGTCACGTGAATGGCGTGAAAAGGTGGGTTGGGGGGTGGTGGGGTATACACGACTTGTATTTTCACATGTGAGTAGTGTTTTTATTCTTCTACCAGCCAACTCACTGAGTAAATATTTGGTTTATTTTATGTAAGCACACAATATAGGCCGATTATGAAAAAATAGACTAGTCTGTATTATATATATCACAGTTGATTTCATTATGAAACTGAAGTGAATTTTGCCAACTAAAATTAAAAAATCACTATAAGAAATGTCTGCATGAAAACATTTTCAAACCTACATAAAACATTAAATAATTACTTAAAAATAAAATATATAAAGCGGAACTTTAAATATTAAATAATATTTTTTAGTGAACACTTATATAGCTCAGGTATTATTCTTTTTTTAGCAGCGAATATTACTAAACCTTTGTGTTATTAGCTTATGTACTAATTAAGCTCAAAGGTTAGGGATGATTAAAGGTTGAATTCAAATTAAATGCACCGTGAATAGACTTAGTCACCAAGGTTGAATTGGATATCTTAAATTTATAAATAAATTTAAAACATAAATATTCCCACAAAAAGACAGGATATTGTATCTTTAAAATGTTGTCAGAAACGTGAGTTAATAAAACATTTATAGTTTATATATATAATATTATTTGTATATATTTTTTCTGACATGAAATTATTGCATGTAAATAAGTAAATAATGCACGTGATAAGGATGTAATCATAGATAAATATATGCATGAGTATATAATAGGTTTAAGTCAAATATTTTAACTAATCAAACATAAAAAAGCCATTGCTGATGTTTTTTAGGGTACCCAACAGAAAGTAAATGTTCTCTTATATTAAATATATACTCTAATTATTTTTAAAATTAAAGAAAATTATTTCTGACCAATATTTTTGAATCATAGATAAATTATGAAATCTAAAAAAAAACAGTGTTATTACAAAATGTAATATCAACTCTATTAAAATGATGTTTTAGTTTTATTTAGCATCATAAAGTAAGTTTTTCATCTGGTGACTTTAAAAGTTAAACATTTAAATATTGATACTATAAATAATCTCGAAGATAAAATAGATAAATTTAAATTGGTTTTTAGTCAATATATAATTACTAAAATATATAACAGTGTAAAATATATACGTACCTAATCACGCCACTCCCTGTGAGGTAGGCAAGAAACTGTGCATAAAGCTAAAAAAAAACTACGGACTTAATCAATCCTCACTTCTTTATCCTTGCACACTCCTTTCACTTCAACAACATCCATATATCAACTCATACATGATCTTTTATTCTTAAAACTATTAATGAATCCTTTTTCACACGTACTGTACGTTTACAATATTTAGCCACGTCTTACATGGCTTACCCTTCCTATTGATCTACACATTCTACCTTCATATATTTACTTCGTTACTTGGCCCACACTAATCTTCTCAACATGTCCAGACCAACGTAGGACGTAAAATACAAATAAGCTTGGTAAAAATATTTTATTTGATAATATGTATCTAAATATTTTATCTGAAAGACCAATTTACATGGAATATAAATTAATATACATTCCTATTAAGATTATTAGACACTTCTATTAGACTATCTTATGATTTAATAAAATATGCTAGACATTCTAGTTTTTTTTAATTTTCATAAAAAATTACTACCTACGTCTATAAAAATATCAAGAAATTTGATAGCATTAACTCAAAACTTGTTTTATAACTACAAGGTATTTCCATCGACACTAATAGTTATTTATATCTCATTTACTAGGCCCTTTGAGCAAAATATATTTTACCATAATTGTTAGCATTGACCCTAATGTCAAATATCCAACAACATTAAATTTTAAATATAGTTATTTATACAACTTTTCTTAATTATTATAACGAAATGAACATAAAAATTTTGAAAGCAAATTTTATGTGATAATTTTTCAGATAGTTTTTAAATAACCAGTTATGCATTACTTCATGATTATGAAACTAAGTTGTTTGAAAACTAATACAAGTGTTGGAAGAGCTTACCAAATAAATAGTCAGGGCAGGATCCAATGGTTCCATTTAATGAAGGTCTTGTATAATGCAATAGATAAGCCATGGACAATTTTCTAAACAAATATTTTCTAAAATTTTAATAACCATCCAAATAATTGCTAGAATATTTGTAATTATAGTATTTAAATAAATATATATTGGTAAATAGATCAATAGCTTACTTTGTAAAATCAGTTGTGCAATGTTTCTAACTTAATAGTATACATAATTACCATAGACACTATGAACAAATATTTAAAAAAAACTGGATTCCCCTTATTTTATTTTTGTCCTTACTACGGATAGACACCATTGCTTTCAAGCATGGTAAAATATAAACTATAAAATCAATGTATACATTATTGCCTTGTATTAAAGTATCGCCTACTATTAAGGTAGGCGTTTTAAAACGATCAACGAGAATTAAGGGACAGGTGGTGTCGTTTCACTTTATGTTATACTATACTAGCTAAAACATGCCAGCATCAACGGTTGTACAAGCAGCGTGAGCCAAGCTAAATATTATAAGACGTACGTAATGTTTTAATAAAAAAAACCGTTGCACTCCGAAGGGGAATGGCAGTAATTTATATTACACCCTGTAAGTATACATATATATATACATATATTTTTATATATTCAAATATATTTATATGTATACATTTATATTTATATATATTTATATATTTTTATACATACATATATATTTACATTCATAACCCTAAATCTTTTCCAGTAGTTTCATTTCAAGAAAGTCAAATTCATCATCCACGGACGCAGATATCATCTCTATAATACCATATGCATATTAACGTTAAAGGTAATGTATTATTCGCGTGTTTTGGTTTTATGCGGGAGCTACTACCTCACCTTACACCTTCACCTACTTTGCATTCCGTCTGTTTCCCCCCCCAACCCTTCCTCCACCCTTTTTTTTATTAATTTTTTTCGCTGTCCACACTGACCGAAGAAGGAAATGTAAAGTAAGTGGCAATTACCATCGAGGGACTTGTGTCTTTTATTATTAAGTGACACAAATTTCCTAAATAGGTCTGGTCACACCTCCTCATGTTACAGGTTTAAACGGAGTAGTACAATCGGCCTGTCTGGGCGTGAACGTCTAGCTAAAGACACAAGCCAGTTCCATCTCAGACTTTAAAAAAAAACACTCCATTACATAAATGTGGATTATAATTTAATACTATGGTAAATACTGAACGTTATAATATTCAATATTTGTTTAGATATAGTAGGCCTATAAATTGAAAGCAACTGGCAATGTAATGAGCACTATACATTGTGAAGAAAAAAAACGCTATTAAAGTTTTGTACTTTGCAAAATATTTATTTATTTACTAAGCTTAAACAAGTCTTAAGTACGCGATCTGCAATAACATAATTAAATACTTAATAGATGATTCTATTCAAAACAATAAGGACATGTATTTTTTATATCTTTTAAATAGATTAATTAGCTAGATATTTAGGAAAATATTATATATATATGTGTATTAAATATATTAGACTAAACGCATTCAATTCAATCAATGAAAACCCATTCAAATAAATATAATCTTTTTACTAGATATTTTTAGCACCGCGTTCAGCACTGCACCAGTTCAGTTTATACGCTTATGTACTAATCACTATAGTGATTTTAGGAATTGGGAAGGTTATATTTAGAGAGAGTTTATCCGCATTTATGTGGAGGGAGAGTAGATTTTTTTAAAAAAAAAACCACCCTCAGTACACCCGACTGAGATTCGAACATCAATCCCCCAGTTATCGGTAATCCAGCTCACTTCAAAATTAGCGCGTTAGACCATGGCGGCCAACTAAGCGGGTTTTAATGGATTTTTAAAGAAAAATAATCCCTTGAAAAGTAGGATAAACAAGTACTATAACTCTAAGTATAAGTGTGTAATGTCCTCGATCAAGCCAATCACGAGATTATCTAAATATTTGGCCATACATTCATTATATGTTGAAATATTACAACACTATCAAGTTGTTCACTATGTAGATAAACCCCTTTGAAAATCAGTGGCTTTAACATTGCTGTGAATTGTGCTTTTGGCGATCATTAAGTTAAGTACTGTACTCTATTTTCTACCTTTGGAAAGCAAAAACCGTTTGATAAAAAGAGAGAATCGTTTGTTGTCACGCAAATAGTTTTAGCGACAAGAATTGTGTAGTCTATTTTAAATGTCCTTCATTACCATGCAACTGTGCTCTAAAATGGATGAATGGATGGATTAGAGCTTTTTTTTCCCCGTCGCTATCCAAAGAGAGACCACCGTCTTTCAATTAACTGAATGGACTTGATATAATGGCGACGGATACATTAGCTGAGGTAAACTGAATTAACTTTTGCTCTCAAGTTAGATGTTTAGAAGCACTATAGTAAATTGAGATATAAAAAATTAAATTAGGGTGGTTTGTTTGGATGTATGTTTATGTATGGGAGAAAAAATTACTTTATTGAAAATAAAATATTGTTTAGAATAATTGTTCATTAAGTAGAATTGGCATTTTATCTTTTCGCCACATCTCAATTTAAGTTCAAATTGTACCCATATTAACTAATATAGATAATGTGTTAGGGAGCAGAAAGGTTGAATGTAGAAAATTGTACCTAGATTTTCTTGGAGGGAGCGTTGAAAACCATTAAGTAAAGCCACTATAAGCACACCCTACGGGGATTCAAACTCATATCTCCCCATAATAAGCGGTCTATTGCGAGAGTGACACCTCAAGTCCAGACCATTCGACCACCGAGGTGGGCAATTGACAATTGATTAAAACTTAAAATTATGTGCCTCGGTAAGATATTAATTCTAAGCCTAGCGACCATAAAAACCCACTGGGATATTTGGGTTTCCCATTAAAAAAATCCAACTTGTTACGTTTCATTAAAATGTTGACATACAAAATAAAATATATAATATCAGCATCAGGAAGTATTTGATAGAACCAAATCTATTTGTATATTAGAAATTGGTACAAATATGTATAGTTATTTCCAAATTCACATTAGAAAATATTCAAAATAATTTAAGAGATACCAATGAAAAGCTTTTTAATGAATAAGCAGTAAGAATATATATATATATATAATATATATATATATATATATATATATATATTACTTGATCCACTTCTGTTTGGTGGGTAATTCACCATAAACATTAATTTAATATAAATAAAAATAGTTTGAAAATACATTATAGCTCGTATCTTCAAATGAAGCTTTTATTCCTAGTATTGGATATGGTGTCATAATAAATGGGGGGTTACAAAATCATGAAATAAGATTAGTTCCTATTTATACATTGCAATGTAGTTTGATAACATTAAATTTAAAAAAATTTATAAATATGTTAAATTTATAAATGTACTTAATATGTTAAGAAATAACTCCATCCAATCTGTTAATTTTTATATTTTTGGTATGGTGACCTGGTGGTCTAGGGGTAAGGTGTCAGACTTCTGTGCTGGGGGTCCGGGGTTCAATCCTCGGTCCCGGCACAGATTTATCTGATTGCCAAACCCTTCCTTCACCTCTGACAAGACGTGTATTAATCACAACTTGTGAATGTGAGGAATGCCAGGCCTCCACCGTGGTTCGGATTCCACGTTAAACTGTAGGTCCTCCATTTCATCTCACAATCACCCTACCATTGCACATTAGCGTAAGTGCGTATAACCCGAACGGGTAGTAAGACGCGGTGCTAATAATAATAATAATATATTTTTGGTGATGTGTCTGTAGTATTCTAAAATATTATACTTCCATAAATACACACATAAGTTAGAACAGGTGTGAACGAGGTCAAGGTAAAACACCTGGTGAAATTAGGATCATTTTATTTTTCTGCTTGTTTTGAGTATAAAGTGCACCCTCCCCTCCCCCTCAGAAAAAACCCCGCAAGCAAAACAAACTCACCTATAAATCTGTAGGCTATTTCGACTGCCAGCAACGCCGAAGTAGTACCAAAGAGAAGAACTAGATCCCAACTTTCCACTTTCCCATTACGGGTAGATTGATTGTAAGCCCAGTGGCGTATTTCGACTGAGCGTCAAGGGTGGAGAGGGGGGGGGGGTTTGTAGACCTAGGTTTTGCACTGCGTTGTCACCAAAACCAAGTTTCTCCTGCTTTTTTTTTCTCTCTATCTCTGTCTCTCTTCTCTTCTTCCCCTCCTACAACCCCCTCTCAAACCGGTAAACAGCGTGCGAGGGAAAAGCTAGTGCCAGGAGAGCTTTACCACTAATGCTCCGTTCATGTAGGAAATATCGTGTACAATGTAAGTCCTAAGGTTTTGCTTTTTGCGTTCTATGCAACACACGCGTGTATTTAGCAGATATCAACTTTTTTTTGTTATGATTTGTTACAAAGAGAAACAATATACCAACCATATAAAACATAACTTCATACTTTAAAATAGTTATACATAATAACCTTATAAACATATTATTTTTTATTATTTAATTTCAATTTCAAATTTAATTTCCTTTATTATAGTGGTGGTAAACAGTAACAAGACCTATAACAGGCCAGCACTTAAAAGAACAGCGGCCATCCAATTTATCTCCTCTACTTTTTTTCTTTCTTAACATCTAAACAAGTACTGTACGAATATGAATATACAATTACAGAATGAAAATATTTAAAAAATATGAAAACATTTTTCAAATATAATTCTCTATATCTTGATAAGTACTTAAGAGGAATTTTCAATCTATTTAAAATATAACATTCTCCCTTTTTACTTGCTATTTTTTATTTATTTGTCTTTTTTATCTTTAGTAGATTCTCTTAAAGTTTAGACAATACCAATACAAGGTGATTCTAAAATAGGCCAGTAGGAAGGAAGTAAAGATTTTAAATAATTTTTTGAAGATTACAAAATTAATCTTATATTTTGAAACTTTACTTTAGAATGTAAAAATTGTGTAAAACATTTTTTTTTCAGATAACTACACAATATGTTTATTTTTTTCCATGTGTCTTCCAACTTCCAATCTTTCAATTCACACAAGACAAAATTTAATTGCGTTTATGGGTTAGAGATGAGTATGACGGATTTAAAAGAAATATACATTCATTTTTATGGGACTAGTGTAGAAAATATTTATAAAAATAATCCTTAGTATGAGCCTCACCATAGAACCAGACTTTATGAGATTTTCTCCCCAATAAATGAGGCTTACTTCACAATAGTTTGGTCAGTATCACTGATAATGAACATATTATATTAATGTTTTTTAAAAATAATCACTTTTTTCTAAATATATGTTTTAAAATAATATATAATTAAAGTAGCAACTAGCTCATTAAATACAACTTAAATTAAAACTGTACAATTTTGATTCTAACTAAAAGTAATACAACCATCAATCTCATTTCGGAATAATTTTTAACTTTTATGCTTCGGATCGAAACGAGATTAAAGTTAGGTTTTTTTTTTCCTTACGATCGGAACGTGAAACAGTCTCCACTTCCGTCCTAAATCCTCTGAAAACGAAGAGGTCAGCCACTTTGAGTGGGTTCAAAAGGTCGACAGGGCTTGACAAGCGAGAAGTGACAAGTCGATAGGAGAAGGAACTAGAGAGAGGAAGATCTTGAGCGAGTGGCTCAAGAAACATCGAGTAAGAAAACTGGGAGATTAACTTTAAGGAAGAGAGAGAAGACCACCAATATCAGCCCCCCCCCCTTTTTTTTCACTCGATAAAAAAAGAGAGAGAGAGAGAGATGGACAGATAAAGACATGGATCAGAAAAAGGTCATCATCCTCTTCGAGATTTTTACGAAAGAAAAGTTTGTTTTTTCGAAAAAAAAGGGGGTGGGAGGTTGAAGTGAAAGAGATTGTATTTTTAAGGGTAGGGGGTAGTGTATGGTAGGTTAGAGCTAAGGGGCACGGGTGTTGGTAAGAAAGCTATAGGATAAAGAGCTGCTTTGGCCTCATTCCAGGGTCTATTCCTACAAGCAAAGTTTTTTTTCTTTGCAATTTTGCCCCCTTTTTTTAGGTGAGAGTGGTGGGATGAAAAATAGTTTTTTTGAAGAGGAAAGTCTATACGACCTTCATGACATGAGAAAAGTTGAACCGGCAATATGACATCTCACAGTCAGATCTGAATTGTACAAGATAGGAGAGCTTTATTTCGTTGAGAAATTTCATTTTCACAAAAGCAAAACAACTTTTAAATTGAAATTATCCGAATGTTAAAGTTTAATTTACAACTAAAGTAATAAAGGAGTTTTGTCAATGAATGTTAAGTTTCCGATAGTACTCCATCATTTATTAATATTTTCAAACTCAACTAACCAGTATCGATGGTCTCGCTGAATAGATATTGGGCTCATCTTATCAGTTTTTCCGATAAGGAGGTTGGGGTTCATATCTTGTTCGGTTTGCTGAAGATATAGCTTCCTAAATAGTTTCACATTGTCTTTCTAAACCAAATATAATATAATTCCTTTTAATTATGTTTTCTCAACAATTCCTCATGATCATAACTTAAATGAATATAGTCCAGACCCATTGTAAGATATTTTTGTAAAAAAATAAAATATATACATATACATATAGATGAAAACATGATTGAAAATACTCTTCTTCCCTGAATGAGAATTTATAATTCTAGACGAGATTTCGAAATTATATAAATATTTTAACTTAAATTATATACATATATATTAACGTTTACAATCAACAAACTAATTTATTTAATTAATATGACAGTTTAACATTTTAAGCAAATCATGTTTATTTAAAAAATAAAATAAGAAATATTATACAGTATACAAAGAATGTATAACAATAATAAGAGCATTACTCTGAAACCCACAACTATATCTTACATATATACATATTTAAATATAATTACTAACATAAAATTAATAATGAATAGGACTATCCAAATATGAGTTAATTGTTTGTTTTTATATTTTAAAAATCTATCCTAGTCATAAACTTTTCATCTAAACTATTAACTATTATATTTATCTAAACATTCAAATCATTACTGTTATTAAAAAAACTAGCAGACTACTAAGATATATACAGATCGAGTTATTGATTAATGATACAATTGGGTGTTTGGGTAGCATAGGCCACCAAAAACCTAATGTAGTATATTTTTTAATTTTTAATCAATAATTGTTAAGTAAATCCTACTCTGTAAAATGTTGTAATGATTTTATCAACAAAATTGTATTATTATCGCAACATTGATGGATAAATCCTTAAATAAAACTATATAAGTATATTCCAATTAAGTTAATAAGCTAATTTTTTGCTTTAAAATACATCACAGCTGCAAGGACTAATACAACAACATCCGTTCACAACTAAGTATTAGTTAAAACACTTACGGATATAATACCAATCAATGTTATCTTTATATAAGCTAAATTAAAGATGTACAAATGGATGTACGGAGAGAGTATAGGAGTTAAAATTTTCTAAGGACATGTTATAAGTAATCAATAATATCATTATCAAAAGTTACTTTGTTAAGAAATCATAAACTAATTTTAAAATTGGACATACATACAACTAACTCACTCTTTAATGATATATAACTTTCTGTTGTGGAAAGATTAGTCAGTACTAATGAACCATTCACCAGGGGACGCCAAAATATACTAATTACACATCCTTTCCGTGGAATCTCTTTCCATGTCCCGATGAGATGAGATGAGATGAGATGAGATGATAGTGATAGGGAGAATAAGTGTGTGGAAGCAGGAGAAACCTTTACACCTAACTTATGGCCAACTAAAACCAAGTCCTGGTGACCATTGAAGTAATTCTCCAAAATACCCAAGGTTCCAGCTGGGAACCTAGCCTAGGACCTCTAGGCTCGCAACTAGGTGAACTGACCACTACACCATGGTGAAGTTTACTTTTAATTGAAAACACAGTATTTAAATGTTTTCAAATGGATCTATACCAAATTTGGATGGATATACTTGAGATATATTAAGGATATGTATCTATATATGAATGAACACTTACATTAATGAATAGTTATGGTTATAGCCATTTCAAGCCTAATTATATACATAAAATAAGCGTATTTATAAATGTATATGTCACAGGAAAAGTAGATTGTTAGGGAGAGTTGATTCGGCCTAGGTAAAGTCGACTCTTACTAAAAGTATCAGTAAAAGTTGATAGAGAATAAAAAGATCAACTTTTCGTAGGAAGAGTTAACTATGCCTGCTGTGGTTTAGTAAAAGTTGATTCCGCGATGTTGCTCTCCACATGCGACCTCGCGCGCACATCTTTGTTTTGAATATCCCAGCTCTATTTGTTTACTGTTGTTTTCTAGGTTAGGTTAGGTTAGTTTAGGTTAGGTTAGGTGAGGTTAGGTTAGGTTAGGTTAGGTTAGGTTAGGTTAGCTTAGGTTAGGTTAGGTTAGCTCTGCGACTCAAAGTGTCACAAATCTTTACCTTGCTGTAATAAATAATAAATATTTATATCTCTCTTTGTATCAAAAAGGCTTTGCTTTTTATTTGTTTTTTATTAGGTAGTAGACCATTTCCTTGCAAAAAGTCAACTTTTACTAACTCAAGATAGTAAGAGTATACTTTCCCTAGGTACGGTCAACTCTGAATAGTAAATGTTGATCAAAATTAATCACTTTTCGCTTTTAATCAACTTTTACTAAAAATACCAGTAAGAGTCGACTCGGCCTAGGTAAGGTCAACTCTTACTGGAGAATCTACTTTTCCTGTAACATATATATGCGCTTTACTAACAAATAGCTACACATATATTCAATAATTGCAACTTGAGGAAAATAAAAATTATATTTTAAGTCAAGAGAAATTTGGACACTCATAAATTTTGATCACCCACTTTGGTTGTCACATAGTCTTGTGTTGTTGTGTTGGGCTGAATTACCTGTGGTGGGGAAATCAGTCTATCGAATTTTGATCTAGTGTAATAAGGGTGTTTTTTTAATAAATGTTTTCCCTCTCTTTAGCCAAACAAATTTGGGTACCTTACCTCTAAAACAATACCTTCCTCATTTAAATTTCACTTGCGTGGTTAATGTATATATACAACCCGATATGGTACTCGGAAGCAGTGGAGAATATGAAATATTCTATCCTTTATTAAAACCCATATAATTATACAAGAATATAAGCATTTTTAAAGACTAGCTAATTTATTTATTATAATTTTTATAATCTAATAAAAACAATTCTTAAAATAACAATCTTAATTTAAAAACATTGTATACTTTTCCACCAGGTCTAACCAACCTTTAGGTCTACAGGCATTAAAATTATTATAATATGGTGGGAATAAGAAAGTTATAACTTAAAGAAAGTGAACCCTAAATCTCGGTCAGAGATAATGGAAAATCATTTAGGACAAACCATCTTAGTTACTCTCAGCTGGGATTTGGAAATTTGACTAATCCGTCACTAGAAAACCTAAATATACTAGTATAATTTTAATTTTGACTGAGCATCGATGATAACAGGAGTTCAAATAGTACATAGGCCCTATTTATTAGCCCTAATTATATATATATATATGCTTTAGTGCTAATGAGCTTAACCTACATTCTTCTGTTTAAAGGAAGAAGAAATATATCATAAAATAAAATAAAATAAACTCTAAATCCCTTAGTCGACAATCAAATTTCGCCCTACTGGATGAAAATCAAGAATGTCAGCCTACACCTAAATATTTTTGGTATTTTTGAGCATTATTTTTACGATGAACCTTAAGCCCAATTTACATTTTGACCAGCCCTCTTAAATCCGTAAAAATCCTGCGTTTGATTTCTTTGTCACTTCTATTAAGTCGCATTTTCTATGCTCATTGCAGGGCGTATAATCTTTCAGAATTGTGTACACTGCTACCGCAATGGCAATGAAATGCCTGGGGGACTAAGCTCCCCCCATTCCCCTATCCTTCCTTCACTCCCAGACCAACCTATTTACAAAAACATAAAAGGGGCTAACTGTTAGTAAATGGTGAAGGGAGGGGATCCGCTGTCGAGTTTGTGGCATCCTTCTCTCTGGCGAAAACAAGTTTAAAACAGACAACTAGCTTACCGAGTAATTAATATTTTAAGGCTATAGCGCATGTCAACAACTCGAAAACG
Organism: Timema podura; assembly: GCA_033556935.1. Taxonomy (NCBI): domain Eukaryota; kingdom Metazoa; phylum Arthropoda; class Insecta; order Phasmatodea; family Timematidae; genus Timema; species Timema podura. The sequence goes on along the minus strand of JAVRXN010000003.1, from coordinate 65,759,915 downwards.
GACGCTTTCAAAAGGCGAATATAAGCTGTAAAAACCGATTAAGCGCCAGATCACTATATAAAATCTTCGTCTCACAAGGTACGTACCTTAAGTAATTTTTTTTTGTAAACTTTTTTTAAATTTAAATCAAACTAATAACACACACATAAATCTGTTTTGCAATAAATTTCTAAAGTATTGATAGCTCCAGTGGTAATTATTTAAATGTTTTAATTATAATGATTACTTAGAAATTATTAATCTCGTAAAAATCAAATTGAATTTTAAATAAAATACAATGCCTATTAAATATAACAATTAATATCAATTATTGTCTTAGAGGAACATCAAATCTTTATTTAAAATAGTTTAAAGAACACTGAAACTGAAAAATCCGTATTTGACAACAATCAAAATCAGATTAATTTAAAAATTAATATGTAATTTGAAATTAACTTTAAAAATGGAAAAAACAATGTTTAAATAGTTGACTGTAACTTTTTCTACTAAGCTGAGTCCAAACGCAAGGTTATAGTAATAAACGTTTGAATGCCCAGACGTTTCCATTATCTATGACAAAATAGGCTATTAATACTCGGTAAACTTAATAAAATATCAACAAAATGAATGATATTGTCATTTTAATTGGAGTTTTATAGACCAGAGTAAAAAAAAAAAGTTTGACTCAAGAACGGCAGCAATAACTCACAAAAATTATAACAAATGGCATTTTGTGGTTCTTTTATTTCATTTCCCAAAGTAAAACAAATATTGGCCAGTCTTAGTTTTTTATACCGACATTTAATACTCTTTAGGATTATTCACGTTCTTATACTATTTGGATAGTGATGAGGAAGGTAAAATTTAGAGTATGTATACCTGCAATAATTGTATATAAAGTTGAAAAATGTATGAGGACTAGTTTAAGTGGCTGCATGTCTAACGCGCTACTATTGCTGTGGATTAGACTGCCATTTTTGGGGAGATTGAGTCTCTAATCTCTGTTGGGTGTACTGAAGTTTTTTACTTTCTCCTATCTTACAGATAGAGAAATTATTGTAAACGTCAAAAAAAATCGAACTCGAGATTTTGATCAATCTCGACGTTTCATGACACCCCGAATCCGAAAAAGTGGTTTTTCTATTTCCGTCTCTCTGTCTGTCTGTACCTTCCTGTACCTCCAACTAGAGCCTAAGCTATCGTACCGATCGGGCTAAAACTTGGTATCTAGGGTTTTAACAAGGTTGCCACGAGGGATTATTGGAATTTGATATCTAACCCTAAAATTAAGTATTTTACTGAAGGGCAAAAAGAGAAAAAGTCGATTTTCTCAAAATCAGCTATATAACGATTTTGAATAAATTTTATATCAAATATTTATAAATATTCCAAACAAAATGGCTACTCTCAATATTTCGGAAAAATGACTTTTGGGCTCTGGGCTGATACGTAAATTCTCAATTTTTTTTATCATATCTCCGAAAACTATTTGAGATATGAAATTACTTATCATTACAAATATGTATATCTATTTATAATACAAATATTTTATTCGAAACATATTTTTATAAAACCAATTACTTTCAAGCTATACGCAAATATTTATATTTTTTAACTTTTCGCAAACAAAAGGTAAAGCATTGTGACCATAAAAAAAATCTAACCTGAAATGTTGATGGATGTCAACGTCTCATGACCCACCGTAACCCTAAAAAGTTGTATTTGAAATGCTGTCTGTGTGTCCGTTTAAACTTAAAATTAAAAGTAGTTTAATAAAGGCCGAAAAGAGAAAAAATTGATTTTCTCAAAATCGGCTTATCGAATTGATTTAAATTCGTATCTAGGCATTGATTAAGATTATAAATAAACTAGCTATTTTCATTTGCCCATGAAAAAGACTTTTATAGTAATTTACAGAAGCGGAAATTTCCGTATCTCCGCAACTATTTAAGATACTAAATAACTTATCATTGCAAAATGTTAGTACTATTAATAATAAAAACATTGATATGAAATATATTTTTATAAAACCATCAGTTTCTGAGATATTGGCAAATATATTAATACAATTTTGTGAGCTTTAGTTGTAAAGAGATACTACTCAAGTTTTAACGCAATAATTCTCCAATACCATAGAGTAATTAAATAAAAGTAGGTCTCTCAAAAAGTCTTAATGTTATATTTCCTTAAACCTCCTAGGAGAAATGTTTGTACAATAATGATCTATCTCCAGTTTAGACTCATTAGTCAATATTTAATTTTGTATTGGTAAAAATTACTATAAATTAGGACTTTAATAGCAATGCGATGACATGAAGATGTGCATAACCTAATAAAATTTAGAAAATTTTAACCAAAAGTCGAAATTTTAATACGAAGTGCTGACCCTTTTGAACCCAATATCGATCTTTTTTATAGGTCCAAACATACAAATAAGGACATTAATTCTTTAAAAATAATACTATAAAATTTAAAACCGGGACTCAAAAAATGTTTTACATAAATATAGTGCAATAAATGCTTGGGTTTACTAGTGTGTATTATTTCGTTTCACATATATTACGAGTTTTGAGTAAATATATCCATTTTTAAACAATAGAGCAAGAAAGTACGTGCAAAGTTCCGTACCATTTATTTAAAAAATGGATTTCCACTTTCCCTCCACTCAAAGGCGGGTCCACTTTCTCTAAATATAAGCTTCTTAATCCCTATAGCTATTATTGTAATTAGCACATGAGCGAATAGTCTAAACGGGTAGTAAGATAAGGTGCTAAAAAAATGTGGGAAATAATACTTTCTAAACATTCGTCTGGGATTTGAACTATGAACTTCCCGTAGCAAGTAATTTGGTATATTGTGAGAGTAGAAGAGAGAGAGAGAGAGAGTAGACTAGACCACACGATTTCTGATGCGGGTTTTGTTAATTTAGTTAAGAAGATCATATATTATGTAAAAAGTGATACAAGCTTAATGATCCACATTTAAATGAAAGATAATCTGTAGTTTTCTACATTTTTTTTATATCGAACCCTCGGAGGGAACCGGTAATTTAATGATCTCAAAAAACCTAATTCTAGATTTTGGATGGTAATTGACGTTTAACGGCCCTAGTAACTCACCTTTTACTAGCTGTGAAATACTAGTTTCTCTTCTAGGAGCTTAACATAGCTTAGGGGGCTAACATAGTAATGTCTTTAGCTAGCTCATGTTAATTACCATCCCTGTAGCTCTTTAAACTGGGACTAAATTTATGTTGCTTTGTTCTTTATATTTGAAATTATCTGTTGTATTTGGAAGCCTCACATTAAGCTGGCTGGAGTAGAATTTTCTATGATAAATTTGTAATTAGATTTGATAGCTGCCACTTATTTATATTGCCTTAGATTTGCTGCCTTTCATACTATTTGATGACTTAGTAATTGACCTGCTTTAACGAGTTACGAGCTTTCTTATTTACACCTATGACCTATATGTGTGGGTTATAGGTTGTACCTATGTGCTTCACACCTGATGCTTCCTTGTCTAGCTATTTATATTATTGTAACCGTTTATTTCTCATGTTTATACAATGGATGGTTGGAATTATTTCTACTTATAGTTCTATGTACTTCCTTCTGACTTGTTTGAATATTAATAAACTGATTTGCTAAACTTATAAATCATTCTTATTCTTTGTTCCTTCCAATCAACATTTATAAGTTCACGAATGTTGTAGACTACTACCGTCGCTTGGGTTTGTCGTAACAATCAAGTAAATAAGTTATATTTTTAATTAAGAATATGTTTACTTGGATTTTTTTAATGAAAAGTGAGAAATTAAATATAATAGTTGTGGGTTAACGTAATTTTGTAAGGTTGATTCATTATACCTGAGATATTTCACCCATTAATACAATGAATCCTAGAGAATGCAAAATAACATGAACAAAAGTAAAACTGAAATAAATAAAATACAATATAAGATAACTTCATAATACAATAAATATGTCCTTATTATGTAGCAGTGTGCACACACACACATATAAGAAACACGTGGTTTGATTGGCCAGTTGCCTATTTACGTAAACCGGTAGAAACATAGTCTGAGTCTCAACTCACTCAGTCTGATAAGCTGGTGATAGGGAGGTTGGGGTTTGAAACCCAGCTGGTTGTATTAAGGTCGTTTTTTCCTAAATATATCCCCTCTCTATCCATTAGTACATGCAAAAGCGGGTATATTTCTCTTCTAAATTATACCTCCCTTATCCCTGCCATATCAGGGTAATTAATATTTATGCTTATAGCCCTAAAGTGATATGGCACGTGGACTAAAATAATTATTAAATTTATATTTATTTTTGCGTTTAGCACGAAGGCTATTAAATACGTAAGGGGTGGATAGTAATACTGTTACTTAGAAGAGATATACACGATTTAGCCTAGAGAGGGGATGGATTCATTAAACCTCACGTAGAAAACCACCCTTAGTGAAGAATGTCGTGGAATTAGAATCTCTACCTCCCCGAAATCATCAACCCATTCTATTGTGAGACTGATGACTTAGCCCGTATGATCACCAATGTTCTCTTTTAAGGTTGTTATTTGAATATTTATTTATAGAAGAATAAAGGTTAAATATTATAGAAAAAAATTATTACTAATAGAAATAAATATTTATTTATTTGTGGTATTAAAAAAACCTTACAGATTATAAAATATTAAATACAACTTGTCAAAACAGTGAAAAAAATATATCACCCCTTAAGAAGTTCCAAGTACCATAAATAAATAATTAATTAAAACAAACTCAATAAAATATAATCTTGATAACAACGTAGTTAAAACTATATAACGATAGAACAGTCTAGATTTCATTTCTGTTTTTAAATAAAGTTTATATTTACTGGAAATATTAATAAATATCTCGATTATAAAAAAAAATTAATTTCAACTTTTCATACTTATTTATTGCTCGCGTCCAGCTTAGACAAATAAACCATCCAGAACCAATAACAAATAAACAAGGTATTACTTTTATCGCAATACGATATCGATAGTTTGTTGGTGAAGGGTAGGGATTGTAGGCGGGAGGGAAGTTTGACCGGGGGTGTGTTATATGTGTTTGGGAGGAAGAGAGAGAGAGAAGAAATATTCGGGGGTGATAAAGGGTGCAGGGACAAGGGTGTGCAGGCTTCGTTGTGACGTCACACAGTGTTTCAAGTGGCGGTCTGCATGGATCAATACCATGGGAGAACGCACATACACACACACACACACACACACATCTACAAAGAGAGAGAGGAAAGAAAGAGGGACGTAGGGAAAGGAGATACAAAGAGGAGGAGACGATACAGTAGAGAATAAAAAAGAAAGAAATGGAGAGTGGATTTTCAGTAGAATCGGGTTGAAGAGAATGAAAGAGAAGACGAAAATCCCCCCCCCCTCCCCCCATTCCCTTCTCACCCAACCCTTCCGGGTGTTGCCAAGAGCTGACGATGTTTCGTTGTAGAGAACCAAGAGACTTATACGTTCCCCTCTGTCTCTTCTTCCCTCCATCCCCTTATCACTCAACCTCCTCACTCCCTTCAACCCTGTGGTAGAATCGTCAGAATTGCGATGATGATGATGATGATGATGCCTGGCAAGATGACACTTGAGATATGGGAGTTGTAATGATTCAAGTTGTCGATAATCAACACAAGTTTCATGTTTTCATTTTCATTTCACTGGTAGGATTTGGGGACAGTGATAGGGCACCCGACTTATATATAATGGAAAGTATGGAATACTGGGGTCATTGAGGATTTACCTTTTTAATCTTCATTCTTTCACTCGGTGATCACATAAGATGTCACTCTTGCCAGTGATGAGTGATTGGAGTATTTAGGGATATTTTTTCAAAATAGTTTCCAACTCTCTTTTTACGCAATTTTAGACACATTTTCTCTTAATTATAATTTATTCATTAATACCCATTGGTTTAACCATTTAGATAGTTCAAACGGATGGTAAACCACGTTGAAAATAATTTACCATCATCCAAAGATATATTAATAACATTTATGTAAGCAAAAATATTATACTAAATTTCAAATACTTCTTAGCTTTAGAGAGTAAGAAGCTTAAATAAAACTATTATATCTACTTATAAGATGGCTCAATCATATCTCTGAAGATAACCAATTTTGGATAAGTTTCTAATATATTTTCACATCAGTGGTATGGCGTGAAGGACTTACAAGTTAAAAAGAATTAGTTTGAACCTTACTTGACTCAGTAGAACACTCGTTTGTCAAGTATCAATGAACATACCTTTCCATGTGAGGTGTTAAGAGCAAATAATATCAATGAATTACACTGAGGACCAGTGGGATCCTAGTAACACTCCATGACAAGCAACTTCTAGATGGTAAGGAGTAGAAACTTATTTCATGTTCTAATTTGGTTAAGGAATTTTTTTAATAATAGGTTTTTCAACTTTAAACACAATTACGATTTATTCTTAAAACTGCAAAATTTGGGGATTTCGTCCATAAATTAACTTAACTTAACTTAACCTCAAATCAACGTGAATCCAATAGTTTTACTCTCTCAAGATTAGAGCCAAAATTTCTGGGAAGCGAGTCCTTAAAGTAGGCTAGTTTTAATGTTTATATTTAATTATCTCACCACTTTAACAAATTGTGCCTTGAAGGCATTTATTATTTTATCTGTGTTTGATTTTATAAAAAAAAAGAGATAATATCTTTTATCTCACGGTTTATTTAATGAATTAATTTAAGGTATTTATATCAGGAGGGTAGCCTATTTGTCAAAAAGTATACTCCTATTAGAGGGTATAAAGGACTAAAACACAATTTCAGCTAATTTCAAGAAAATCTACAGCGCACCCAGAGGGAATCCAGATCCTTACCTCCAAGTAAAGGATACATCTGTAAGTGTGATTATAATATAAAAAAAATTAGTAAAATTGATTATAGAACCTCAATTACAGGTGAATAAACATAATTATACCAACATAATGCTCTAACCGAGAATGTAACACTAAATTCTCACAAAGCAATTTTCCCAAACTCACTTGCTAGTTGTGTCCACGACTGTTCCGGCGTGATAGATGTGTCCACCCTCAGTAAAAAAACAATGAAAACCCACACAGTGACAGGTGCAAGGTCAGTATAAGTTTCTTGTCTGGAGTATAAAAGCACGTCTTCTAGAAGACAAGGGCAAGAGTAATTCTCTAGAGACGAGAAAGAGGTTGAGGGGCGGACTCTTCAAACATTCGTTTTACAACGGACTGATTAACTGCGAGCAAGAGGGTCATAAGCGTACCGAACAAAATAGGAAGATACATTGGTATCTTTACTTGTACCTTACGTATGCATTCTTGCAAGTTAATTCAGCTGTCACACTTTCGTCTATATACGGGAAGCTTCAGTAAGCTCGCGGTGCTTTCGTCTATCTCCCACTGAATTCGAGTAGCTATGAAGAATGTGTTATTTTATCTCCAGGCAACTTCAGGTAAAGTCACTGAAAATATCTTGATATGTGGCCTTACCTATTGATGTAGCTTCCTATGTCTTCGAGAAACTTTAGGTCACTTTTCTGCGAGTATAAGTAGCCTACTGTTCATACCCTTGCCACTTCAGATACTCTCATCTGTTTCAGGGCAACCTACGTACAACTCTCTGCGAGTGTAGGTCGGTAATCATGCTTCTTCGGGTAGCCTCGTCTGTCTTCGATCAACATCGGGAAACCTTGCTGGGAGAGTAGGTACATACCCTTGTCCCATCAGATAGCTTCCTATTTATACTACGGGTAGATATAGGTATACATTGGTATATTTGTATTTTAGAAACCTGTCTAGGAGTGTTTGTTTGTCTCAGAAATCTTTCCAATAGCTTTTATGGGAGTTTTCAGTGGTCCGAGACTACTGAAAGTACCAACTCAGAATTGTAGCTATTCTAATATTTCTAGAACAACCAACTCATAATAAATGGCAAGGTATACCAGGTATACCTTTTCTATCCCTTACCTAAAAATGGAGACATTAACTTAAAACTTGTGCAAAATGTGGTTACATAAACAATGAAAAATAGAAAATTGTTGTTTATAACTCTAAAACTATTGGTTTGATAAAAATATATTTCAATTAAAGGGTTTGTATTCATAACAGTTCTACAAACTAGCAATGTTAAGCTATTTCTTACTTCAAAGATTTGCAGAAATATGATAAAAATTTTAAATCTACTCTAATGTAAAGTGCCATTAAAATAAATATCATAAGAAAATGAGAGGCAGCATTTTTGTTTGTAATTCCAAACTGTGCCTAGATATATATTTTAATTAAAATTGAGCCGATTTTGATAAAATAGAATTTTTCTCTTTCCTCCCGTAAGAAAACCACACTTAATTTTATGATTATTTTATATATGGTTCCAAAAAACCATCTGGGGAGAATTATGAATACCTTAAATAATGTGATATTACTTAATATGCTCACTTGCTTTTATAATCATTGATTTATCATACAATAAAATAATGTAGAAATTTATAAGAGTTTCTGGATAGATGGCTGCTATTATTTTTGTGAATAAAGTTTTAATAATTACTTAGTTTTTGTCAGTAGTCCATAAAAGTGTTTATTATTTTTATTACAAACAAGGACATTTTATAAAGTATATTTTAATCACTTTGTCTCTAGAATTATTTGAAAGTTATGAACCATTGAATAGTTTATAGGTGAGTCAATTTTGATTTTTCATCCTGTTTTATGGCATTTCTTTTTTGCGAGTGCTAATTTTCCGAACAGTTTAGTGGATAGAAATCGATTATTTCCATGTTAGTCTTGCAAATCTCGCTATATTGTCCCTGCAAGATTGATTAACTACAGTTTAGATAATATGGGATCTTGGGATGATTATTTAAATTGTAATATTAATTCTAATTGAGATAGTGTACTTTAAACACAAGCACAATACAAAATATCGATCAATAGTAGCTAAGATAGGCACTGAAACACAGGTTGCGTCTCAAATCCCGGCTGGGTCCGCATCGGGTAGTTACTCGACGTGCAATTTATTTTTGTGTTTTACTCATTCCTTATCCACGCAAATGCAAGTGCACTTAATAATAAAACAACTTTATAACAGTCTTCCACTCTTGTAAAACACGTGAAAACCCTTGATGTAATCTTCTTGAGTAAAAATAGAAAGTTGATTTTAAAATAGCTGTGAGACAAATATGTGAGTGTATTTTCTATGTTCCTTTGCAATAGTTTCCTCTCCTTATTTAGTAAAGTGCTTGTTTCCGTTTTACAACAAGTTCATTACACACAAAACACTAGAACTAATGAAGTAAGGTCGAAAGAGGTGTAACCGCTCACATTCATGAGTCTACCGTCTTAACGTTGGATGAACGCAGAGGAAATACTCTGGTCATGGATGAAGGATTAAAGAGCTAACACGGATTGGTCGCGAGTTTCGGGCCTGAAACTAAACAAAGATCGTTTGCAGTCCATTTTCATAGTAAAGCTTGATTCACACATTCACCTAAAATAGAAAGAAGCATCTATCTCAGTGTAGCAATGATTCAATTGACCCATGATGCATTGCAACGCAAACCCAAAATAACTGATTATTAATATATTTTATTTTCTAGTGGATAGACATAATATATATTAGATTATTCTCCCGATGGAAATATTCAAATTATAACGCTGTGTCTCGGCACAATCAAATACATAGACACATATACTTTACATTCACGGGTTATTTCAATTCTCCTCACAAAGGCCAACGAATCTGTCTGATTGCTTCTGGCTGTAGAGCGCATGCGTTGTAAAATGCGCATGCGCACTGAGTTGAGATGGCTGGTTCTGAGATTTGATTGGTTCTCCTGTGCTGAACATCTCAGGCAGAGTGGACGAAGTAGATATTAGTTGAACTTTAGTGGAACCGATGATGTGGAAATCTTGTGATTGTCTTATAGCTAGTCACGTGTTCACGTTTCTGTTTTGCGATAGTTTTTCAGCAAACGTATGAATCCACAGTAAGTGTCTTAACCAGAGAATATAAATCTATTTTTCGTGGCTAATATTTGAATTTTTATTGGTATTACTTCATAGAAATTGTTTATATATATAAAAGGTGAAGGCTTCAGCTCACATATTTGTATATGTGTACATGAAAAAAGATCTAGAAGACTTTAAAGCATTCAAATAAGGCTCTTTTTAAGGATATTAGACTATATTTGTGATCTATTTTAGAATCAAGTTTTATGTAAGTGTGTTTGTCAATATTTTAAAAACATTATTTAAGATGACGCTTTGTATGAATTACTTTAATCATTTTTAAGTATAAATTTTGGAAGAAATGAAATATTAGCTCTCAATCTTCTACAAATTAAAACCTCCCGCGCACCCACATAAACGCACGTGCACACACACACACACACACACACACACACACACAGACAAACAGACAAACAATTTATTTGAATTTTAAAATTATTGTTGAGACCCAAGAAAAAATCACCTAGAAAAAAGTGAATGATGGAAGGGAGTTTGGGGGAAATCACATTATATACTTTTTCCAGGACATTAACATTTATATTTCAAACCATTGGAGGAATCCATCAAATATTTGTTTTTGCAATTAGTTTGAATCAGACAGATACCTATTTTAATCATAAACTAAAGGGCTTTATAAAGGTCCTATGATTGTGTAATAAATGACCCTACTAACTCAATTTGAGTTCAAACTGGACTCTCCTTCTTCCCCTGTACCCTTCAAAGGCTTACACCCTCTTTAAAACTCATCTGGGCTACTACACTAATGAATTGGAGATGAGTAAAGAAAGATTTACAGGAAATGTAGGCCTACCCCTATTAACGTGTAGGATGAGTGGGAAAAATATTTATGAAAAAAAACCAAAACACCTAGTTGAAATACAAAACCCGGCTTTCTTAAGATCCCATTAATGTAAAAGAGACAAGGCTGACCCAGTTATCCACATGCCTATTGATGATCGTTGGCCTAATTACGAGTTAAGCCCACATATCACCAATTCCTACACAGATTGATGATAATAAGACACCGTTATTATATAAATTAGCGATCGGTCTCGTAATAAACGTCCATACCAGTTAATGACGGTTCTGCGCAGAGCGCTATTTCTCCCTCCAATCTGACCCACCCACCCTAATAAACTTAATTAATCGTTTCCAGGGGCGCTCCCTTTTGATGTATGACGATGATAAACCAGCAAGCAGCATCCATCTTTCCTTGACCCTTGAGGAAAAGGGTCCAGTTAATTTCCACACAAATTATGACGTCGAGAGGAGTTGAAGCATGGCTCGGTGAGCGTGGTGAATGTTTAGAGGACGTTAGCGTGTGAGGTGTAGGGACGGGAAGGAGGTTTTTGGTCGGCGAACGGATGAAAAGGGGTTGAAAGTGGTGTGTGATGAAGAGATTCAAAGTTCCGTCGTGGGGAACGAAGTTGGAAGCGAAGCATCTTGTTTGAATTTGGAGTTAACTTGGATGTCACGTAATCTCAATTGCGTTTCAACGCACGTGGCTTAATACATTTTTTATAAGAAAATGGTTTCTTCTATTAATTTGAAAAAATTAATATAAACTTTTTAGTTACGTTTTGGAATATGTAATTAAATTACAATATTATATAATGACTTTTGAATATGGTTCTAAACTATGTATCTACTAAAAAGTTACAATATATTTAACAAATGATTTGGCCAGTTCAAAAGTCCATGTTTGTATCTAGTGCTTCCCATACATAATGTTTAAAATATACACCAATAATTTATTTAAAAATATACTTAATAAACAAATGGGACCAAATTCTTAATATACTTTCGGAGAATCACACTTACGCCATATTCTTTCTAAAAGCGTAATATTTTATTATTATTCCTGAAATTGACACATGGGCTATTAAATACTCTGTATAAGTTATAGAGATAGTAAGGTAGTTTTCATAGAGAATGCACCCACATTTCAGTAGGAATAGTATGAAAAAAGATAAGTGATAATGAATAAGAGGAATTATATGTGGAAGATATGTGTATTAATGAAATTGGTAGAGCTGCAGACTTCTAATCTCCTATAACCAGAAATTTAACATACTTTGAGCCTATCTCTAAGTCTACCTGACCATCGAACGTTTCGAGTTTAATTAATTAAAAAACTATATCTAGATTCTAGAGAATCGTGAGTTTTTTTAAAGGCTAACGTAGTATATAGTATAATATTAAATATTGATCTTAATACTAAGTTAAAATATTTTAAATATTAGATATCCAAGAAGTTTAAGGTATCTACTTGAATAAAATTACCATCATAACATGAGATTATCAATTTTAAATCATCTGGAAAATAATTGGTTCAAAAAAAGAAACTAAAAAATTTCCATACCAATAAAAGTATCACCATATATACGTGTTTCATTATATCCCTACAAAATTAAGGTTAATAATTAAAAGATAAATTATTCAGGATATTAGACACTTTTAATTTTTAAAACTAACTCAGGGAATTTTAACTTCGGTGTTTTATAGTATTAAATGGAAAATATGTGAAGTTAGTAAAAGACCAAGGCTAAATAATAATAGAGAATACCACAAGTACACATAAATCCTATTTGTACTTTTAATATTTTTTTACAAGTATAAGGACATACATAATTCAATCACTAGTAAAACAAATAATAAAACTATAACATCTTAATTTTACTTTAATTGTATATTTTTATTTGATATTAATACGATCATTCTTAAAATAAATGAATATAGATGTATAAAACCCTTCTCTTATTTAAATTTTTTAGCAATAATAATATTTATATTAGGCTACAAGTCTGTATTCCCACTTCCTCGTATAAAATTTTAAAATTCACACCATTTTTTATTACTTTACTAATGACCAAACTAAATCACTTTCACAAGTATAATATGATTTTTTTTTTCACCCTTCATAACCCAATGGGAGGAGAAGGTTTGTTCTTCCGTCCTCAGTATCTTTGCCGCCCTTTTTGAAACACAATGACGCAACTAACAATAGAGGGACAGGGGGAAGGAGGGGGGCGAACTCTTCCGACTTCACTCCTCGCAATCACGTATTGGAAATACATTAAGAACTAGGATCTATTTAACATAAGTGATGGATGATATTTTTACCAATGAATAGCATCCGAAAGCGGAACCCGTCTGTGGTTTGTTTTATCTCAGTCAGATAAAAAAAATTATATTAAAAAGAATTCGTTGTAATAATGGGAAAGGATGTTTTTATACTGGGAAATCACATGTACAGTTTAGTTCGTGATTAGAATGGTTAAGTAAACAGTGACTTTAAAGGTTGGGTGGAAATAAACGCAAATTTAGGTCTGTATTTTGCAGTTTACCTATCAATTAAAAACACAATTTTTAGCAAAAATAAATAAGATCACAATTCCTTAGATACATTTAGAGTAATTGATTCCACATAGTTTTTTAAATATCTTTCAAGAGCATACTATTTGAGCATAATCATTTTAAATGAACAGAAAAACCTTGATTCTCATGACATATATTATAGAACTATTAAGACTTCTATTCAGAGAAAATTATACTAAATATGTCCACTAAGGGACTCATCATAATATTCCATGTCGTTACATCTACTCGGTTGGTCGCTGAACAAATGCCCTCTACTACGATTATTGTAATTCTCTTCTACAATACTGCCCCATTCTTGTCCTTTCTGATCTACTGTATGTCTGACTTCACCGGGATCCTTGATCTCAATCGTTGGCTTCCTCTTGGTCGTCTATCTTCCAGGTGTATATTATGAATTTTCATAGGTATTCTGTTAATATTCACTCTTTCTCATGTACCCATAATATTTGTGCCTGAGATGTTATTTTACCCGGTAATCTGTCAAATTGAGCAAATTTTCTGACTTTTACATTTCGTATTCTATTTTGTCTTATCTTGCCAACCACGATCCTAATACATTTCATCTCTGCCACCTGTATTATGTTCTCGTCCTTTTTCCTAATGGCCCATGTTTTATGAAGGAATAATTCAATCATTTTTGTCAAAAAGGTTTTTTGCTATACCTACCTATTATGGCATTAAGAATTTGAATGTTAGTTAGTTATCTCCATTGAGATTTTAAGTATGCCATATATATATAGTACAAACTATAAAAAAAATAGGTCCCTTAGATGGTGTTCTCTTCTACTACACCTAGGCGTGTGGGTATTTGAACTCTTTCTTGAAACTATATTTATTTTGTTTGCTAATAAATATCACTCTTTAAATTTTAAACTAACAATTGAGTAGACTTATCTCATACTGATGGTCAAGCAATCAAAGGCACTGGGCTAGTGGTAGCTTTGTTTATCTACTACGAGTATGTCAAGGTTCGAGTCCTGGCATTGTTTGCTGGAGGTAGTTTTCCACACATTATTTATCACTGGTGCTTTTCCTGGTGGCGTGTCTATGAGTAATGCCAGGGTAAGAAGAAGCCTTTTAAACTGTACCTGTGATATGTTTTTCCGCATTAGATTCCCTTTCTGACGACTGATACATAAACAAAACTCTACATAACTCTCATTGGAATGCATTTCCGTTGATTTTCGGCAGTGAATGTTTTAGGCAAACGAATGTTTCACTGAGCTATAAGAATAAATCAGAGATACAGCTAAATTATTAATTCAGCTTATCCTGGAAATATTCCATGACATGCCATTGTTTTAGCCAAGCTCTTTCCATGTCAAGTCTAGTAGGTTTCTTCCTTTACAAATATAAATCTAAAAAAATTATATTAAAACAGACGTGAATGGTAATAAGTTATATTTTGCGTAAAGGCCGAACGGGTAGTAGGACGCGGGGTTAATAATAATAATAATAAGCTATATTTAATTCTTATATCTGAAACAGAATTTTTAAAATAAAATGAGGAATCGGTATAATTCGATTAGTTTCATTGATATTGGTTTGAAGCATTTTTCTGCTTTTATATATACTGAATATATAAAATAGCAAATCTTTATAAGAAGCGAAGAAAAAGAGTTGAATATTTATGAAAGTCTTGAAGAATGACATGAACAAGAATGTATAATTATATTCAACTAAAATATGTCAAGTGTTTCTATTTATAATAAAGCTCTTCACATTGATTTGCCAAGCTACTAAAACCTCCCGAAAAGATGGAACCCGAAACCCCTCAAACACCAGTATTCAATTCATATTTTTAAATAATATTTTTTTTATAAAGTGCTCAAAGGGTATTTAAATTAACTTTTTGTATCATTATCTATCTCGATCATGATTTTATAATAAAATTAATTTTTAATATCTTCCTATATTAAAAAAAGTAAATCTCTTAGTGTGCTTATGCGGATGCTTATACATCGGGTATATTCAATAATATAACAGCTTGCTTTGAAATTTGGAGGCCATTTAAAAACTATTCTGAATTATCTGATTTCAACAGTTAACTAATTTTCAATTAACAATAATTACTTAACTTAAATTAAACTATGACAGTATATCATTAATCAATAGATTGTACGTTTCAGATGAATTCATAATCAAAAGCCAATGTTATTAAAAATATTTTAAAAATATTTTCCAAAAATTAATTAAAAGAGCAGAAATAAATAGGCTGAGCGATTTAAAAAACTGATAGGTAAATTAATTCGATTAAAGCATAGCTTATCTTTATATTTTCCTCAATAAATTCTATGAAATATATTTAAATATCAATAAAGGGTAAATAATGGTATACCTGTTAGATAGACTAAGGAAGTGCTGGCCATAATATTTATAAATAAATAAATACATTTTTTAATAGTTTATATTTAAAAAATCGATCATATTTCAACAAATGACATAACGTAAAAATGGTGATTAAATTCTGAAACTTATAAATCATAAACCATATAAGTTATATTATATAATTTAAAGAAAATTTTACCACCAATATAAATTTTTGTTGTCAAGTTTTTGATGTTGCTCTAGTTTATTCAAGTTAACTTTTCTCTTGACTAACTTTAAAAAATTACCAAACACACATCCGTGTATATTTGCCAAACAAGTATGTACTGTCAATAAGATTAGTGAAGTTAGTGTATATATGGGTTAAAAGGGACTAAAGATTAAGAAAAATCTATTTTAAATACATTTTCAACTGTCAAAAAGGACCAATGACACCGGGAAATGATTATATAATTTAAACATGTTAAGTGTATATCACTTGTTATATTAAACCCAGTCTATAAAGAAAGATATTCTACATATTATATTTTATAAAATACTTGTATATTTTACAAGAGTAGCTTTCAAAAACATAAAAAAAAGTACTATAATTTAAGGATTGAAAACGGCAGTCAAATCAAAAATTTATTTTTAAATTGTATTAATGAGATAAATAACTGTCCCTTGTTTTAATAATTATT
The DNA here is from genome assembly GCA_033556935.1 of Timema podura. Classification (NCBI taxonomy): domain Eukaryota; kingdom Metazoa; phylum Arthropoda; class Insecta; order Phasmatodea; family Timematidae; genus Timema; species Timema podura. The sequence continues at coordinate 65,743,499 of JAVRXN010000003.1, read as the reverse complement.
TTAAAAAACTCTTTAATTGAAACCAACAAAGAGTAACATTTCTATAAACATGTATTTTATATGGAAAAAATTTATATCCTTTTAATTGTAGATCTACTGTAAGTCATCAAAATTTATTTTTTGATATATTTAACAACACAATTGATTTATAATTGTTTAATTTATTTTAAACTTTGCAACACTGTTTTATTTTATTTCGTATTCTTCCAAAAGCAGAGATTATTATTTTATAAAGTGTAATTTAATGTTATTACAAGCACTTTCATGTGTATAGGGAGAATCTTGTTAGTCTAGTTAAATATGACACTTTCTAAATTCGTAGGAAGTATATCTCTTATAAATAAATACGATTTTTTAAATATTTCTTTCCCTTGTCATATAAATCCTTTAAATTACTTAAAAAGTTTTGCATACAAAAATAAGAAGTAAATAATAGTTTTCGAAATATCTACGTACATCGCCTGTGAAATGTTTAGTTTTAAATACTATACACCTGTCCATTTGTAGGTTTCACTTTACATACCGTTAGCTATCAAGTGTTTAAATAGGACTTAACCTGAGGGAAAGGAAACTTCTAGCTTGGTTAAAAAGAAGCCAAGGGTGTGGGAAAATGGGGGAATAGGGGTGTGTGTAAAGGGGTCGTGTTAAACTGACATATTGATGGATTAGGGATGGTGTGGAGGGATTGGGGGTGAGGATAAATACCGAGAAAGGGCCGAGCCTTGAAGATAACTCGATTTCACACCAATCTTGGTATTGCTTTATCGGGTGCTTTATTCGTTTGTCTCCAAGCGGTCGTTATTGTGTCTCCTTCTTATTACTTCTACTACTCTTTTTTTTATCTGAGTGCTGAATATTACTATATATATTTTAGAATAATATGATCTCTTCTACGGTTATTATATTTATTAAAGTGTACCGTTTAGTAAAATTATTATTAAGTTTCACAAACTTACAATTTATATTAAAACATAAAGCAAAACACAAGTTTTTTTTTTAAATGGCACACAAATAAACAGCTTTGTTTCTTCTATAGGGCAATATTCTATAGCATGGTTAAAATAACAATTTTAACATATGTTAATTTAATAATAGAAAATGAAGCATATGGAGGATTTAAAATCTATTTTTGTTATTCTCTTAATGGTTAGATGTTTTAATATTTTAAAAAATAATTTCTAGGCAAAAAATTGATTGTACTTTTTTTTATTGAAATTATACTCTTACAATATCATACATATCAGCCTTTCCAATGTATGTACAGTACAGCAAAATGAAATAAATTAATAAGTTTATAATATGTAATCCTTGAATTTGGTGGACTTAAGTCTACCACAAATATTGATCAATAGCACTGATTACTAAAGTGCCTTATTTAGTTAGTAGTATTTTGAGAATCAGGTTGAATAGTTCACTAAAACCTATCTTCATGTACAACTCAATTCAGAACCATGCCCAAATTTCCTATTAAATTCTTGTGTATAAATTAAGATTAATTAAATATTGACCCATTTTGCTGGTCAAATGGTATGTCTCTAAGGAATCACTCTCGCAGAACACTGGACTAATGATAATGGGGAGATCAGGCTTCTAGCCCCGGTCAGGTGTACTGAGAGGTGGTTTATACTAAATGGTTGTCGACTCTCCCTTCACGAACATGTGGACACACTTTCTCTGAATTCAAACTTCCTCAGCCCTAAAAACTTAACGTAATTAGTACGTATTCTTATAACCCGACCAGGTAATAAGATATTAAGCAATTAATTTTTTTTTATTAAAACCCACACTAATGGGACAAAGTAATGTGACAGTGAGTTGCCTCCACCTCATTTATTCCCGTGTACAGCACTCAGTTTACCCTGAAAGGTAGCAATGTTGTATTGACAGATTACACTCTGAACCTGTTTACCATGGTTGAATAAAACAAAATAAGTTTCCTACCTTAGAGGGTGTATTTACGTGTTCGTAACACTGCTCTTCAAGAGGCTTGTTAGTTTCTAACGTGTTAGTTAACGTTTATAGCGTCTTAGGAATTAATTCGTTGACGGAATTCAAGAGAATTTAATTCACGCTAAAAATACTATTTACAAATGATTTTATAGGAAGAAATACCAGTATGAGTGTCCTTACGTTTCAAGGTGTCATATCCACTATATACAAATACAATATACAATATTACAAATATCACTATTCACTATATACAAATACAATATACAATATTACAAATATCACTATTCACTATATACAAATACAATATAGAATATTACAAATTTCTAATGGATATCCAAGGTACGAATCTAGGTGTGTTTAAACTAAAATCTATTTGAATAAAAATGTAAATACTATGTATTCTGGAATAATATTAGTTTTGATTCACTCCGCAGTTCTCCACTTTATTTGTAGGGTTAAATTATTGTCCTTAAAATACAACAATAATAATGGATAAAGCAACATTTATATACTTTCTTTGATAATAGCTTAGAAATTAGACTAAAATACACTTTAGCATAAAGCTATGTACAATAATTCATGTTAAATTGTGTATAATATATAAATATGTTTTTAATAACCAAACCATAAAATTATACATCAAGTGTAAAATAATTAACTTTTTTTTTCAATTTTTATTTAAATCTTTATTAAAAAAATAAATTTTAGAAAATATATATATTATTAAATATGTATGGAATCCTAAATTAATTAAATCAAATAATTAGTATTTTTGTTTTTAATGTTTATTCAAGCAATCTCCATTTATACAAGTTTTCAGTAAATAAAACTAATAATTAACGTTATTTGGTAAAGTTCTGGACGCTATTGCCACCGGATATCTTAAAAAGAGGTCAAATTATCTAAATAAAATATCTTGAGCATTATTTACACAAAATATCACAACATGTCTGAATTATCAATGGGATTTACAGCAAAACACGCGAATTAAACGTTAAATTAAGTTTTTTGATGAATACGATTATCAGTTTAAACTAAGCGGAAGTATGTAATGGCAGCTAGGTTGTCTTTTATGTATTGACATAAAACTTAGATAAAATTATATCTTTAATCTAATAATCACTGAATAATTCCTTACCAGGAAGTAGTCTGTGCACCATTAAAATGTAAACCCACGCTAAGATAATATGTCAGAAAAGAAATAATAAATATACTAATTCCCTTAAGAAAACCTATTAAAAAAAAGTTTACTATTTTATTTTCAAGTTCATTTCCCAAACACAAAACAATTCACATTATAAAGAGTAAAATCTCATAAATAAATTTTAAACGTTAAGCGTCAATGTTTTTACCACTTAATCTCATCCATCAGCACTAATATATTATGCCAAATTAAGACCTATGATGAGCTTAAATTTGTGGAGAGTAGACTAATAAAATAAAATAATCCCAAATTATAGTAACATTTATATTGTTGTTACCTAGTAAAACTACATCATAGATGTAATAAATTCAGCGGTTAAACACAAACCATTATTTTAATAATCTTTTGTTAAATTCTCAAAATTATTGGCATTAGAAATCCTAGTATTTGTAAGCAGGAAGCTCTTAACTATTTTGTGGTATGAACAGGTATTTATAATTAATTGAATATATCTCTTACTCTCTATATATAGAGAGAGAGATAGAGAGAGAGCTGTATATTATATATATAATATCAAAATTAGATACTGAACATACAGAAAAAGATAAAAAATGTTTGCTCTATTCCTGCGTATTTAAGCCTTAAATTAATGAAAACAAATACTCAACCTAGTGATGTATATTATAGTTTCACATGTCGTATTTAATTATTATACTTAATGGAGGATCGATTTTAGCTCAACGCAATGACGAGGTAATGAACTAAAAGGAATCCATTAAAGACAAAATAGATCCATGTTTATAGGTAGAGAGAATCATCAAAATCAACACAACAATTCTATAAAGCATTATTTCACTAATGGAAAGATATATTAAGTTAGGAAAGAAAGAAGAATCATTCCATTAATGATTAATTAAACATTAATTGATGTGTTGCAAACTCATTGATCGAGTTTTAGACGTAAGTAAGGTGATACCTATCGTAAACAATACGGTGCTAGTACTGAGTTTAAAAAGCAGGGACAGTACTTTAAAAAAGGGTTGGTGTATGCATTGGTTAGATATATTAAAATAGTGCGTAAGCGAAAGCCAACTTTTGCAGATTACCACGTATTAGCTTACTAAACTACTTTTATTTTAAGTGCTCGATACTAGTCTTTATTGCTAGTTACTCAGCGCAGTCTACCGAAGGCCGAGGGAAACTTATTTTAAATATGGATGACAAAAAAATGTACTTATGGAGCCCGTAGCCTCGTAAGTCCTTACTCTCTACTAAATAATAAATCTCTAATGCGTTAAAATAGCTCCATTTTTTCAATTCTATTTATTCAAACGTATTTAATTTTGATGGAAAAGTAAATTGATGGAGAACATCTCAGTTGAGTATAGTATAGTTATTTAAAAGTCATTTGTACACTGAGATACGATCAACAATTATTTATTTTACACCACACTTGACAAAAAATAACTTTTTATTCTCAATTCGACAAACCGTTTCATTTCAGATCTGATCATGCACTCAGCCTTTCGGCTGATTAGTGCTACTGCGCCATCTGGTATGAATCCCAAGCATTAGGGGAATTCAGAAAGTGTGCTATCTCCCCGTTGTCTTCCACATGAGACCTAAAGGTTCTAGCAATTTTGCCGGGAAAGATACTTCCCATACCTTCCAGGGTTCTTTTTTTTTACATGCTACACTCGACACGGGACCGAAGTATTTACTTCCCCTCCGAAGGAACTTGTACAGCGATTTTTATCGCTCAAGAAATATCCATTGAAATTAGATGGATTTGAACCCATGAATATCGGGTCTTGATGAGATAACTTTACTCAAGACCACTAAGGTCTATTCATCAAAAACATTATCTGATTAATAAGGATAAGGAGTAAGCTTAAGTGAAATTCACCTCACTCTCAGCTATCACGGGAAGGTTAGAAGAAAATAACATTTAAATAAACACAGGTTAAAAACCTCTAATACACCCAGCGGAGATTTGAGTTAAACCTCATTGCTGCACTCACCTCGGTGGCGTATTTGGCTAACGTGCAGATTTAGTGATGAGCTAGACTGCCGAGAATGGGGAGATGGAGGTTCAAATCTCGTTTGGGTTAGCTGGGGTGCTTTTTCCTAAATTGATTTTCACTCTCCCTCCAAAAAGTGTGAGCTCACTTCCTCCATATTCAATCCACCCAATTCCTAACACATTAGCCTAATTAGTAATTAAGTGTATAGCCCGAACGGTAGTAAGACGCGGTGCTAAGTATAATTAACCTTGTTGCAATCCAGTCTAAAACAAACATTGACGTTCTATAACCCAAGACCACCACTAAATTAGTATATGTTCCATGTGAGGGTGTTAGGAATGTGATCATGCCCCTTGGAAATGGACGACAAAATATTAGAAATTTTAATGACGTTCAAGAACACATCTTCTATATAAACGCCATGAAATTAATATCAGCGGTTCTCATGAGAAGTATACAAGACAACCTCCCTCTATAGCCAATTTGCCATATTGTTGTAATGTGCTGACAGCACAAGTATATGAATACAGATGAGGCTAAATACTTCACTCCAAAAAATTAACCAACGCTCTTTTTTTTTTTTTTTTTAAAATACATATTTACTATGAGCAGTAATTATTACTGTTAATCCTTAGATTGACAATTCGAACAACCGTAACACAGCCTCCATTAAAGACACGTTTTTTTGATTTGGTATATTTCTTTATTTATAATTTTAATGACAGCTTTTATATCGACACACGAGGAAGGTGGGATCAAAGAAAGTTTTTCATCCTAATGTTTACAGATGTTATAACAAAGTAATATTTTACTCAAATTGAATCAAATACTTCAGAAGTTACGTCTAGTTTTATTTTACACACATAATAGTTCTAAAAGTTCTTAAATATATGTCAGAGGCATACCGAAATTCTAACCTGACTTTTTAATTCCATTTAAAACTTTATTGATCAAATGACACTATCTTAAAGACAAATATTTAAGACCTATTGAGGTAGCTATTCATGAAGATACACCAAACTTGTATTATTAGGCAATATTTTATTTATTTTGGTCAAAATATGAGTTTTTGTTGTAAAAACTGATAAAATAATTACTTTAACTCACGTTCTATTTCACCCCTCCTTAAGGGAGGGGTATGTAGGGGGACGGAGAAAAGGTAAGTGTGCTTACAGTTCTTAGATCAAAATGTTTTTGGTAAAAAAAATCAAAAATTGATTCAGTACAAACATAATTTATAGTTTAACATTCTTCATTTAGTAACCTCAACATTTATTGAATATCTGTCAAAGGTTTCCTGTAATTTAATTACAATTTTTTTTCTCTTCATCTAGAAAGTTTTTCATCTAATGCCGCTATGTTCATGACAGATATTAAACAACTGTTGATATCAGCATGTGAAGAAAATTAAACTCTAATGTTTGTACTGAAGATTTTTTTTTTTATATTTAGCACCGCGTCTTACTACCCGTTCGGGTTATACGCTTAAGTACTAATTACACTAATGGATTAGGAACTGGGAAGGTTGAATGTAGAGGAAGTGAACCCGCATTTGCGTGGAGGGAGAGTGGAAAACCATTTAGGAAAAACCACTCCCAGTTCACCCGACCGAGATTCGAACCTCGATCTCCCCGTCCTCGAAGGACTGGCTCAACACGACTGGCGCGTTAGCCAACTACGCCACCGAGGCGGGTCTGAAGAAAAATAAAATTGCTATACAAACTGCATAAACACTGCCTTTTTTTGCTTCACCAAGCCCCCTCTTGAATCACTATATTAATTGTAATAATACACACATTTTAGATTATTTTCAACGTATCCTTGCTTATAACGTTGAAATTTGACACAACCCATCTTAAAATGAAATCTATGACCCCACTCCCCCCTTAAATTACTCTCCCATTTCCAAAGTTACTCACCAATGACTGTCAGGTTGACCTTGCTGTTTCTCGTCTGAGCGATCTTGAAGTCGACCCGACACCTGTAGACACCAGCATCACCTTCTTGGATGTGATCGATGCCAAGCTCTGCCGGATGTTTGTCGACCATGAAATACGCCCGGTTGGAGAACACTTTTTCTTCCGACCAGCGCTCCGCTTGTTTGAAATCTCGCTCCCTTGCGTCCAAACTGTAATGAAAAATCACAATATAGGACTTTTTCCTGTGCTACCGAGTTTGTTTATACATGAGATTGGTGTTGGGAGCAATGGTAATCCCAAGTATAAGATAATTACAATTTTTTTTCGTTAAAGTTTTGAAATCACATAAATAATCATTTCTCCCAGTAGAGTTTTGCTGTACATAATATTTTCCACATTTCTTATTTATTTTTAAATTTACTTTAAAATGCAAACAACACTTTTTTAAATTAATACACGACCAACTTATTCAATTATTAATTAAAATAAGAGCATTTGTTTCGATTGTATGCTAAGAAATATCTAATAGAAATGAGAATAGTACAATTTTGAGAGGAAATTCACCAGAATTTGCATGAAGGGAGAGTAGATAGCCATTTATAGATAGCCAAATATTTATACCTTGTTAGTATGGTAACTAATACTACCTCTTCACTGGAAAATCAGACTAAATGAGACTAACATGTTTATAGTTTCTATTACTTTTATATTCCTATATTCCTATTTTTATAGTTTATTATATGAAGGAAAATAAATAAAGTGGAAACATAACAATTCCCTATATGAAATATTTTTCTTATTCTATCCATTTGTTTCCTGGTGGGGCTTAAATAAAATCCCCTCCCCAAGGCAGGTGCCATATTGGGACCTAAGCTGCAAGAAGAAAGAGAAAGATTAAATACTAGTCCAGTCGAGAACATATCGACCTACTTACTGCTGAGAGAAAATGAAAAGAGCAGCATTTGGGGGTAAAAAAGATGCCAGAAGAGAATTGGAAGGATTAGTCTGTCAAGCTGTTTCAATACACTCCATTTTTCTTCCGCTAGAGCCCTTATAAAATTAATATAGTTTCACAACAATTCTGTCATCTAGCCATGTGTTTATGTTTTCTCGTACAAAATTTGGATGAAGTGGAGGTGATTAGAGATTAGATGTTATTAAATATTTTCTTGAATTCAATTTTGTGTACTCTACCTATTTATATATGACTAATTAATTTGGATTTTCTATTTATAAGTTTAAGGTATAGTTTGATTAAATTAAAAGATAAATTAATAAGATAAGGTAGAGTTTGATTTAAATTAAGAAGAGAAATTAATAATATATATACTATTTTCTATAACTTAATTTAAATCAAATTATACTGAACTTATAAACCAAAAAGACAAATATATCAATATATATTTTATAAAATTATTAAAGTGGGGATTGCCAAATATGTTAGATATCTGACATTAATATTTTGAAATTTACAAAAATGCTTTTGTATGCTCATTATCAAGTCACTTATAAGTGAAATGGTTCATGGTAGTAAGATATTAATAATTTACTTGCCATTTATTTTACTGCATGTTTTAAATCAACCTTTAGACAACACAACTGTATTTACACTAACATATGTGGCCACGCCAACCAAACCATAAGTTGCGTATTAAATGTTTTTCAACGAAAAAAGCTCTTGGTTTGTATTCCGGTCGAGTGTATTCTAAAGGTTAGTCCTAAATTATTTCTCACACATAAATGAGGGAATTATTTCTATAACTTTTACTCTCATGGCTCTCCTTCCCTCCCTCTTCATAAATGTAAATATATATATAGTCTGATGAGCTGGGAGACGTTAAGCATTGAAGAGTAATAGGGACAGAAATATATTTACATATGTATGCTTATTCATGCATACTCAGATAATAATCGATGTTCAGTATTCTGAGATATTCATAAATAATAATTTAATAGTTACAATTAATTATTAAAAACTAACAAACAATTTAGCTTCCATTCAAATACCTGGTAAACATTAAAACAAATTTGAGATTTAAGATATCATTATTATTTGTACCCAATTCTTTTCAACTTTTATATAAAAAAATGTTATCCATCGCTACTGACTAAACTTCATTTTGAAAATGAATCAAAACACAGAGTAATGACAGCCCAAATATTAATTAAAATATAGATAGCCAATGGTAATTTTAAAGTTGTAAAAATATAGTTAGTATCTGCTCGTGTAATTTAATTGTAACTGAACCAATACTGGCCATTTTCCAATTCACGAAACCTTCTTTATTGCAACAGAGCGTAAATAAACTCTGCAAAATAATATTTAAAATTAAGATATTATATGTAATGTATATATATATATATATATAAATTAAATACTATTGAAACTGGATGTAAATACATTATTTACGAAAAAGTTAATATTTAACTATGAATAACATCAGTGTCTTCTCTTCCCTCCTTACAGTACATCCTTAAAGTTCACTTTTGTCATTCTGTTTTCCTACTACCTTCAATCTAATTCATAGCCACATAGAAAGTATACTTCTAACAACGGTGTTTTTTTCACCTCCCCATCATGTTTACGTCTCTCCTTTCCCTCGCTTCCTTCTAAAGTATTCTTTCTTGGATGTGCACAAGAACACGGTTAGGCATTGTTCATAGCCGGAACAATGGTGGGTAACGGAAGTCACCTACCATCTCCTTCCTCCTTCCCCCCAGCCATCTAGTCTCGCCCTACCCAGTTCACCCGTTAGATGTCTCTGGGGCGCACTTTAATTATCTCTACTACTACCACCTCTCTATCACCCCCAAAACCACCCTCGTCCCACTCTCAAAACCCTTTTTATCTTACAGTTTGTGTTGGCAACGTTGGACAGAATGGGACAGTAGTCCTTTTTTTTTTTTTCTTGTGTAAGGTCATGTCCTGCAAGACTCGACTAATATCATTTTATCTAAAGGTTTAAAATTAAGACTTAGAAATAAAACAACACTGTGTGGTTTAGCTATCTAGTTGCCGAACCAACAAACCATACGAAATTAAAAAGATTTATATCGCATTAACTTCCCTTTCATTATATTTATTTGTTCCTATCTGTGTGTCCCATCGTTATTTACCTTTCTTATTTACTCCTGCTTTTGTCTTGTGTTTTAGCTTACTCTATTAACTTGGATAATTAAGTTTTACGTTTTATCATGAAAGGTTGCTACAGAACTAAATAAAAGGGTAGACATGTTGAGAGTTGCCTTATTTAAGAGGCAGCCATTACCTCTTCCACAGTAATATGAGTAAGAATTTGTAATAACTATTTTGTGAATAATTTATTTGTTGTTTTATAATTTGTTTATATAAATCTGTCCATATGAAAGAAGGTGAATGAAAAAACATAAACACAGGATGATTTTTTCAATATTATTCCGAAACTATTGGTTATAATGGGTAAAATGAAAACTTTCGCTAATTTCTGTCAATACCCTTTCAAATATAAATTTATCTGAATTATATCCAAATGATGTTTGCTTTTAAAGTTTCTGTTTTTGCATTAGTGCAAAGGGGATGGAGAGGTCAGAGCTCAAATCCCGGCTGGGTGCATTGAGTTTAGTTTTATAGATCTAATTTTGTTGTTAGCAGCACGTCTTACTACCCGTTTGTATTATACGCCCATGTACTAATTACTTTAATAGTTTTAGGGATTAGTAAGGTTATATATAGAAGAAGTGTAGCTGCGTTTGTGTGGAAAGAGAGTGGTAAACCATTTAGGAAAAACTACCCTCGGTACAGCCGACCGAGATTCGAGCCCTGATCTTCCTTTCATCGGCTGTCTAGTCTACTGTGTGAGTAGCGCATTAAGCCACGTGGCCACTAAAACGGGAAGATGGATGTAATTTTGTCACAGTAGTTTCCACATCATCTCTCACAGCTAATAGGAATGCATTTCCTCTCATCTATTATTCATATCTCTCACTGGGATTAAATAGTTAATGAATTTTATATTGGACGTATTATTATATAAGTAAACTATACGCCTAAATTTTTCTAAAAATTAGCGTTAATTTTAGTAGAATACTTCTATTTGGTATTTAACAAATCATCTCAATCATAGAAATTCAGATTTATTTTCCACTATGAAAATATATTATTTAAATATTAATTTATGAAATCTTCGAAACCATAAATACTGTATGAATGACTATAATTATAAAATCAATAAAAAACAAAACAAAATATATTAACTTCTCTATTCTAATAAACCGTACACATGGTTTACCACATTTATTTTGTAACGTAAATCATTTGAAACAAATTGAATCGTTCCCATCTCGATACTAATTTCATAAACATCGTGTTATAAAATACACATCCACATAACTCCCGACCAAAACGATTTCAAAATCAACGGACCAAATAAAGGATTACAACAAAAACACATTTAATTGCTACAACAAATATATATATATGATCAACAAAATCGCCATGATGAGTTCGATTCTTGTTTTGTGAATTAGAGCGTGCGGGAGGACTATTGGTTAGGGGTAGGGTGGGTCGGGGCATATATGTGGTGAGATGGATGGGAATGGGGTGAAGAGGAAGCATGCTACTCCACTACCAGCCCGGGGTGATGGCCTTGTTCTGTTAATCGGGGTGCCAGGGGCCAGATATTGAGGGTATTTCTGGTATGGCGGTATTTCTGGGTATGGCGATAATACGTTTGTGAAGTGACAAGGGGTGAGACGGTGAATAGGGTATGAGGTCTCTGTTTTTCATACAGGTCTCATACATTTTTGGGGTTCAAGCTACGCGTAAAATCAGCAGTTCTATACGTGGTGGTTCATGATGTTTAAATCAGAAGTGGTGCGATGACTTAGTTTGTATCTGTTTTCACATTAAAGTTAATTTCCTAACCAAGTAGTAGTTGTAAGTCAGTGATATTATAGGAGATTACTATTAAAATGCTGTGTGCTATGACCTATATTATCTCATCATGTACAGTATACATTTTACAAAATGTATATCTCAAATGACAAATACCTATTATTACTAGTCTATTTTTAAATTGGCATATATTTAATAGTATTTTTGGTCAATTTATTCGCACAGATAAATTGGAAACTGTTAATAAAACTTGTATCAAAAAGTTTGGTTTTTATCAAGCGCTATCAGTGAAGATAGTGTGATCTACTAAATTTAGTTTAAATACACATTTAATATATTTATTTTAATATATTTTGTGATGGATCAAGCGTCGAATTACTACCCAAAGCCACAAAAACGATTACAAATGACTGCACAACAGATAGCAACGGTGAACAAATAATCATTAGTTTTTAACTTTAACTTGGTATTATACATTTCTATCCAGACATGAAGAAATTTTGTTTACTAATGTATATAAATGTCATCCCTGTGCTTGAAGTATAATTTCACAAAGTTTGAATTAAAGGCTAGCAAAAGAGAATCGTAAATTCGTATATATAATGGCGGTGAATTCAAACCTCATGGAACTTATGCATGGGATTTCTTATTAAATATAAATATTATATTAGGCTTTTACTGCAATTTAAAACCTTAATGACTGCAAACAAGTTATTAAAACAATCCTATTATTCATCACTTCAACAGAGGGAACGTCAAATTTTGAAGTGCCTTGTCTCCTAGAGCAAAGAGTATGAGAATAAAACAAAGAAAGGAAAAGTATGACGCTTGTAAAGCGGGAAATTAACTTAGTTTATTCTGTGCATGTGATACTAGCCAATTTTAAAAGAGGAATATTTTTTCTCGGCATCTGATGAGATTATTAGTACCCAAAAAGTTATGCGGGCGTTTCTGATTTAATTATAAAAATGTTAAATCTTTCACGTCTAACCTAAAATTCCTCAAAAATTAAAGCGAAGTGAGCATTTTTTGGTGTGTTAATGATTTTTAACGAGATTTTCAAGTGGGTGATATTAGTACCTCTTCTACTACAAACATTTAAGTTTTTATTTAGCTCAAAATTTCAATATTTATTACAAAACAAAGCTTGGACTTAGGACTTCAAGTCTTATTTTTTTTCATGTGCATCAGGTATTTGATGATGGTAAATATATTAAATTTTATCAACTAAAAATGTATTGCTACAATAATAGCATTGAACAGAAAATTTATCTAATTTTAACCATATTTTTAATCTATAAATACACTAAATTAAATATTTTATTATTATTAAATAGATAAGGTATTATTATCAGTTATTCTTCATTAAATTTCATCATTGCTTATAATTATGTATTTAAGTTTTAACCTGTATCCAGCTCTGACGTCTCTAGGTAGGGGAGAACATGACAAATGTTAAAAATAAATAATATAATATAGGTAAATTAAAAATCCTTAAAAAAATATTAATGTGTCCTAGAGGGCCAACATTTTGTATTAAAATTTGGACTTCTGGTTAAAATTTTCACAGAAGAGTGTAGATTGTAAAAATATTATTCCACGCAGTCTGGTTCCCAGCCTATGAGGATTGTTCTTCTTGTGTTATTTTCCATAATATACCCTTCTTCGTAATTCCACAGTTTGCTTAGAGTAGGTAGGATACAGGTAAGAAAGGGGTATTTTGGGAGTCGATCTACATAATATTTTAAGGGTCTCTACTCTTGGTCCAGTGGTCTCAGTTTTTTAAGGATTTAACTCGTGTGATTGCTTATCGACTGACCAACCGTGCAAACATTAGTTAAAGTTGTGCACTTAAAGAGTCTTCCTCCAGAACGAATAGTTCAGAGTGTTATATCTCCTCACAATGGTGGCTAGAGGGGGGGGGGGAAACTGTTATATATTGAATATTTTCTATGTATTCTATTTATTTATGTGTTAAGAGAGTTTCTTTTAATCTGCGGGGAACACTGGTTTCTTGAAATATGTAATAAATATTGAAACAATTTTCTGAACATTCTGGCTTTGGTATGTATATTTTATTATTTCAATTCTAATTTATTTTAAAATAAGTAGCAAATTTATATAATCAATGCAATTTGTATCGATAAAAATTAATAGATTTTATCGTTTATTAGTTTACTTGAAATAAAAAATAAACGGTAATTTGGCTGATTAAAATTTTAATTTGCTTGTAGTTGTATATTAAATTGAATGTGTACACATTTTATAAACCCATATAATTTTTAATTGTTCTTTCATGGCCCAGTTAACCGAGTTTGTTATTATACAACATTTTAAGCACATACAGTTCAGTTGAGTTTTATAGTGGATTCACTTTATATTACTGGCCGTAATCTTTGTCCTTACTGTTCGTTTGAAATATTGGTTAATTCATAATACATATCGTATGACGGTAGGTGTGGGGAGAGAAACGATGATTTACTTGAATGCTTATAACCAATATTTTGGCAAAGTAATCAGTGGTCATTTACTCAGAAGAATTCACACATAAATTAAAGTAGTGAGATTAAAAATTACCACAAGTGTTTTTGAAACGGAGCCTGCTCTTGGGACATGTGGATAGTCAGAAATCTATAATTCATATAATAAATAAAAATATGATTGATTTATATACGTAGTCATTTAGTGTTTCTCCTGTAAATCTTTAAAAGCAAAAGTGTATTTCTATTTTAGGGTTTCTTTAATTGATAGCACCTGGATAAAAAAAAGTTTAAAATTTTTAGTACATTAATAAAAAAAGGGAGAATCTCAAAGTATGCCACCCACAAGGGCAAAATTATTGATAAACAGAAATATTGTTATAAATTAATGAGTCAACCTTAAAACCGGCTAATAATCTCAGGTTACAATAACTGGACTGGCCAAACAATTCATCATTGGTGGAATGGGGGTTTCCCTCTTCACTGTGATGTATTAACGGCTAAGGGATTGGTGTCTGTTCTAGATATAAGTAATTTTATAAAAATATGCTGAGTTGGTTCATAAAGTGCACTTTTAATACCACAATAACAATAAAACATTATATACAATTTAAAATTTCAGTTTGATTAAAATAAATATTCTTAAGTCTAAGAAGGATATGAAAAGGTGAGTTTACTTTATTATTGGAACCCGCCTCGGTGGCGTATTTGGCTAACGCGCTAGTCGTGTTGAGCTTGACCACCAAGGACGGGGAGATCAAGGTTCGAATCTCGGTCGGGTGAACTGGGGGTGGTTTTTCATAAAATGGTTTTCCACTCTCCCTCCACGCAAATGCGGGTTCACTTCTTCTAAATTCAACCCTCCCAATTCCTAATCCATTAGCGTAGTTAGTACTTAAGCGTATAACCCGAACGGGTAGTAAGACGTGGTGCAAAATATATTTATTATTGGATTGAAAACAGTTCTTCTAATTTTAACTTAAGCTTGTTTAACAGAATGACTTAACTGGATTAAGGTTTAATTCTTACAATGGGTTCACTTAGATTTAATTTTAAATACAGGAAACGGGATTAGTGTATGGAATACATTATTGTAATCTATAAATACTTCAGTCATGTTTATAGGAATCAATTCAAATATTGTAATACTTTTTAAAAATATTTTCACGCTTATTAATTTAGCTACAGTAGAACTTCGGATAACCGATGTTCGCTTAACCGAAACGAAGTGTTCCTTTGTTATTTTTGTTTTTCTGGAGTTGTATAGTAGTATAATAGGTGGAACTAAATTCTTTAAGATTCAATTATTTCACAGTTGACCGAAACAAATATTCCAATGAATATTTCACCTAAGCTTAACCAGTAACTTAGTAGCCTATATTTACTTAGTAGCTTAGTATACAAAGGTGTACATTTTACATTATATGTTGTATAAGTTTTCAATACATTTGATCATGATAAAACACATTTCTTAATAAACGTTTAACCCGCCTCTGTGGCGTAGTTGGCTAACGCGCCAGTCGTGTTGAGCCAGACCGCCGAGGACGGGGAGATCGAGGTTCGAATCTCGGTCGGGTGAACTGGGGGTGGTTTTTCCTAAATGGTTTTCCACTCTCCCTCCACGCAAATGCGGGTTCACTTCCTCTAAATTCAACCATCCCAATTCCTAATCAATTAGTGTAATTAGTACTTAAGCGTATAACCCGAACGGGTAGTAAGACGCGGTGCTAAATAAATAAACGTTTATTTTTACCACCACTACTCAAGATTACAAATTATTCGAAATCTTGCTTATCTGAAATAGGGTATTATTACGGATAGCCGACGTATGTATAAACATGCTTGTGCGATTTTATATAGGTCCTTTGTATTTTCTGACGCATTACGGTGAACAGTAAGGTTAAATAAAACTCCTAGCCTATCTAGCTCACAGCCCATCGTTACCAGTAAAGTAAGAATTCAACCATGAACTCTTATCCCCTGTACAATGTTGGATTCAATAAGATACACAGGTCTTTTCTACAAATTGCCTATACTATTTAGCTCACGGCGTTACCAGTCTTGGAATTCATTCTAAGTTATTAGTTTTTAGCCCCTTTACAATGCTGGATTCAATAGGACACACAGTTCTGTTCTACAAATTGCATATCTAATCTGTCTCACGGCGCTATTCTATTTAATACTTTGGTATGAGTCCCTGGATAATTTAGGATGCAATAGAGTACACATTGTTGTAGTACAGTTTGCCCTTCTAATATATCTCACGGCGCTACCAGCAGAGCCGTTCAAACTATCCAAATGACTTTTCACTCCTGTAGAACATTAGATGCAATGACACACAGTTATGTAGGACAGTCTGCCTATCCAAAATATCTCACGGCGCTAGCAGTAGAGAACTTACAAATAAAAAAAAAGGATTTTCACCCCTGTAGAGCAACAGATGGAATAAGATACAAATTTTATTACCATACAGTCTGAATTTATATTGATTTTTACTGCAAGATCAATAGAGGAATTTTAATTACATCAACCTTGCAGGTTTACCAATAAATAAGCTCAAATCAAACAATTTGCTCGTAGCTTCAGAAAGTTATTGGATGAAGTAAGTTACCAATAATGTAATACAAGATTTTACACATTAACTTCACTAGGATAAATAAAGACATTTAAAGAAATAAAATTAATAGCGTTAAAAAATGCATACAAACTGCCTAGTTTTTCAAGTTCACGAAGTAACCACTAGAGTAATTCTAATAGCATTTTACCTTTAGCTCCTGCAAGCCATTTGATGGAATTATGTTAAAAATTATTGTCAAATAAACTGCCTATATAATCTAGCACACGGTGTTACAAGTAATACTTAAATATATATTTGCCTATTTTTACCTGTAATTTTTTGGAATTCATGTAGTACACAGAGCTGCTATACACATTGCCTCTATATTCAATAAAGCACCTATACCAATTACCCTTATATTTAACGGTGTTTACAGTAAGGAATTAAAAGTGGCTTTAAATTATTTACATGAATTATTTATCATCATATATTTTCCCCGTGATACAAGACGTAGATGTAAAGGTGCCATACTTCGTATTTTAGAACCACTGTTAATCATTGTCTATATAATATATGTAAAATATAGTGAATTTTTAAAATAAAAACTAAAACAGGTATTTATATAGTGAAGTAAAATAAGGTATAATTTGAATTTATTACCTATCACATAATATTAAACAATCTTGTGTTATTATTAATGTCATTTTCATCAAAACTTAACTGTTGCACCATTATATTATTGGTATAGTTGTGCTGTACTTTATTTTAAACTAGAAAAATTAAAGCTACAGTTTATTATAATTTAAAGTAACTCAACGAATTAAAAAATATTATATTAAGGATTAGACAAGACAAGATATGAGAGACTAGCATATAATTCAAATTTAAGAATATGTGTGTAATTTCACGAACAACAAAAATATTTACAGTACTTACAAAATACTAATACATATAAGGAAAGATTATCTTCATAATTAAAACCATAGGACAACACAATTAAACGCTGTGTAAAACTACGAGCATTTATAAATAATAGTGTGAACACAATTTTCAGATCTATTCTGGTTGCGATTGACCACTTTTTTAATTGAAATGTTTTTTTCTTAAATAGTTTTCCATACTCCCTCTACAAAAATGGGGTGTACATAAATTAAACTCTATATTCAGCCTTCAGTGTGGAGTTACTTGGCAGGGAGACGCGGAGCACACAAAAAATATTTTTTTTTAATAAATAAGATTAATTTAATTTCGGATAGTTCATTTTCTCTGCCAAGTAGTTCGGGTTTGATTCCCGTATCTAAATGTAATTTTGTAATCAAATTTATTTTTAGATTGTACCCCTTGACCATGATTAAAGGTATAATTTATTCCCACGAGAAAACTTCTCCAAATGACAAATATCAGGTAATCAAAGGAGAACATTTCCCTAAGACGCCTAGAATGTTACCCTACACGTTTGTTTCTCTATTCATTTTGCCAATTTTCCCTTGTCAAATGCTTGCGTAACCCTTAAAAGTCATACCCATACTTCTAGGTTTACCCCTACCCTAATTTAAGAACCACTGTATTAGAGCATATGTTTTATCAATACGCCATTGAATACAAAATTATTATCATTAAAACTATATAGTATAAATAATTTAATTAGTTTTAAAGTTTTACATGAATTATATAGTTTTTAATAATGTTGGTGTTTATTTAGTAAGGAGTAATAATAATTGATAGCAAGGTTATATCTTATTTCTTATTGTTTTTATTCGCTTCCCCTTAATTAATCTGTTTTAGTTTTTCTTCTATGACAAACACATGTTTCGGTGATTTTTCACCATTGATAAGTCATATTTGTATTAAATATGATTGATTATACTTGATACCATTGGAGATTTGTGAAATTTTACGGTTTTATATGGAATAATTTTAGTGAGATCACTCAAAATTACTCGATATAAAACCGTAAAATTTCACTAAAAATTAAAAATGGTTCAATTTAAAACCGTAAAATTTCACAAGGTTTCCAATAGTATGAAGTAAAATGAATCATCTTTAATACAAATAAGACTTGAAGATGATGTAAAATCACCGAAATATGTGTTCATCATAGAAGAATAACTAAAACGTGTATAAAATAAGGAGAGTGGAATAAAAATAATAAACAAGAAGATATAACCTTACTATCAATAAGTTTATGGTTGTTTAAAATAAATTAAAAACGAGATAGATAAAGTAATACTGGCTTTAATAATACTCTTAAATATAATCTTTCTTACAAAAACAATACTCTGCAAATAGCAAAGCTTGATAGTTATAGAAGTAATGAAGGCTATATGGATGGGGAGGATAAGGGGGTTTTGTTGTTTGGGAGGAGAGGAGAGACCAGTAATATTAGCATTTACAAGGCGTAGAAGATATTCTCAAGATTCCTTTTACCATGAATTGAATAGAAGGACACGAGAGAGAAGGATAATGGATACATCTCTCCACGGCTGCCGGCTGTATTATGACGAAATATCCGGAGTTTGTATTCAAGTTCCGGATCCTGCCCGGAGGAAGGGATCTTTCTTCGAATGTGTCTGACGTAGGGTTACAAGGACTTTAGGGTTTATGTAGCTGGAAGGTATCAGGTGGATACACATGAATAAGATATATACCAAAGATGATTGATAAGTGCATTAAAATAAAAAATAAAAAAACTCTTCTAGTTCTACTGACTACTTCCTTAGCTGAAAGATGTTAACTGGAAAAATCCATATATTGGAATAACTTGAGGTTTTTACAACACCTACTGGATACGTGAATGAGACCAAGTGATTTTCACTTTGAAAGACTGTGTCCTTCCCATTATTCTACACACGATTATTTCCAATGATGAAATCATTCTTTAATTAAATTACTACCTGACTTATAATTAATTTCTATTGATTCTTTTATTACTACGGTAAGACTAGCCCAAACATATAAATGTTTTAGAATATTGTTATCATCACTGACCTATGTTTTAAAGTGTGTTCACGATTATATTGTTAAAACAACACTTACAAACTGAAAATGTTTATGATAATAGATCCTCTTATGAAATAAACAATTATAAATATAGAAATAAATTATATTGTTATCGCCTTAATTATTTACCTATTAGTTTATGTGTATTAAGCATTATGCTAAGACAGCACCAACTTACTTATATCGTGGTATTTTTCTAGCCTTTTTTTTGATCAGAGATATAATAAAATCAATAAAAATCGCCTTATTATAACAACACTATCTAATCTGAAGATACTTGCTTCGGTGGATACATGGTCTAAGACGTCATTCTCACAATGGACTAAACTGCTGATGATGGAAAGATCGGGGTAAAAATCACAGTTGGTTACACTGAGTGAAGTTTTCCACTCTCACTCCACGCAAACGTGGTTACATTTCCTGTAAATTCATCTTTCCTGATCCATACTCCACTATCGTAATTAGTACATATGCGTATAATGGGAACAGGTAGTAAGACGCGGTTCTAAAAAATTATTTAAAAATTAGCTTGAAGATAAATCTACCTAAAACATCACATCCCTAGGTTATATTTCTGTACCACAGCACAACTAACAAAAATATATGCATCCTTAGACTATCCTGCACCTACTTTTAACTAGGCGTCACTAGGTTATCCTTGTGCAACAAAACAAACTAGCCTATAAATGGGTGTCCTTATATTCTTCTAGTACCATGGCACTACTAACATATAAATGAATGTCCCAAGATCCTCCCAGTACCACAGCACCACCTACTATAAATGGATGTCCTAGATCCTCCCAGTACCACAGCACCAATTACCTATAAATGGGTGTCCCTAGATCCTCCCAGTACCACAGCATCACTTACCTATAAATGGATGTCCCTAGATCCTCCCAGTACCACAGCAACAATTACCTATAAATGGGTGTCCCTAGATCCTCCAAGTACCACAGCACCACTTACCTATAAATGGATGTCCCTAGATCCTCCCAGTACCACAGCACCACCTACCTATAAATGGATGTCCCTAGATCCTACCAGTACCACAGCCCACCTACCTATAAATGGATGTCCCTAGATCCTCCCAGTACCACAGCACCTATTACCTATAAATGGGTGTCCCTAGATCCTCCCAGTACCACAGCACACACTACCTATAAATGGATGTCCCTAGATCCTCCCAGCACCACAGCACCACTTACCTATAAATGGGTGTCCCTAGGTCTTCTCTGTACCACAGCACTAACGAGACGCCGTCATCCTCGTCAGAGGTGGATATATCACAGGGGAGATACACGGCTTCCCCTACTACCGCTTCCAAGTGGGAAAGAGGAACTGAAACAAAACAATATGAATATATTCGTTACAACTCTGAAGAAGAACAATTTTATATGATTAATAACTTGCTATATGTTATTTCAACGTTACAACATTATATTTTCCTCGCTTTTATTTTTAAAGGTTTACGTAAGACACTGGAAGCATCTTTATATTTTATACATCTTGTTAAAGGCAGCCTACATTTTTTTTAAATATCCTATTTTATTTTATTATCTCCTCAAATTTCTAGAAATAGGAATATTTGCATGCTTTATTATTTTAATAATACGTTAAGCATTCATCTGAATTACTTAGGTAATATTACAGTCACCAAATAAAGCATTTTAGCTGTACAATATAATAGGCATAGTTTAGCTTATATATGTTTTTTCATACAAATATTAAATTAAACAAATTAAAAGCACTACTTTCTTCAATTCCTTAATTTGTTTAGAGGATAAAACTATGAACTCATCTTAAAAGCTTCTGTAGATACTATGGTCCACCATGATATTTATTGTGAGAGTTTATATTAAATATATATTTAAAAAAATCAAATTTTATATTTTAGTTAAGTAAACATATATAAATATAAATGTTTATACATGTACAATTATTTAAGATATTATGGCGATTTATGATCTCCCATAAATGATAAACTGTGAATTTCGTACATAAAACACAAAGGAGAGGAGTAAGAAATATACAAATTTTAAAAATGCAAAATTTTTGTTGTTCCTTGTAAGATTTTAGTTTTGAATAAAAAAAATTGTATTAGGATTAAGTGAGCGTCAGCATGGTACTAATTTTCTTATTTTATTGACCTAAAACTAGCACAGTTCAAATATAGAACGGGTGCAATAATGAGGCCTTTATTCGATATTCCTCCACTACGCATTTTGTGTGTATTATGTTATTTCCTTTTATTTTTAACTTCCTCATTATCATCTCATTAAATGTATTATTGTATCGTATCCTCTTTAGCTCTCCTGTAACTTTTATTTTTCTTCAAGTAAATATCCCCTTAATTTTTACTATACTTTATATACATACAAGGATATTATTTTGTATTTCCTCTTAGCTCCTCCTCCATTTATGTGTATTATATGTATCAATAATTAGTCTCTGTTGTTATTTAAAACTATAGGCCTATTATTCTTTTATCTATCCCCAATTTATCCTTTCTTTGGTGCTAAGCTCTTTTGAAATAAATAGTAATAGTACATTTATACATACCAATAAAACATTTTCAATAGTAGTATAATATACTTTAACTATACCAATTTCCAATTAGGTGGCTTATTGGCCAAAGGTGCCACTATAAAAGTAGACTAAATAACGGGGAGATTAGAGTTGACATACCAGTTGGCAGTGGCGTGTCATGAAGTGTTGCGAGGGTAAGCAACATTAACTTAAACTGTACCTGTGAATTGTTCACACCCCTCAATAGAACACTCATTGGTCATTCCCGTGTGAGGTATGCAGAGCATAGCATATGTATGATTGGTCAAATAGGATCCAAGTGGGCGTGAACATATATAGGGTACAGTTTTAAACAGGTCTGCCTCCCTTGCAACACTCCACGACACGCCACTGCCAGTTGGGTGAACTGAGTGTAGTATTTCCTAAATACCTCGCCAATATATCTTCACACAAGCTAGTCAGTCTTACTCTAAATTCAATTTCTTCACGCCAAACACAGTAGCTTAATTAATAAATAGCACAAAGGGGTAGAAATACGTGGTGTTTAAAAATATACGTTATTATTGCCGGCATCACTGATCATTCAGTCAAAGGTGTCAATCTCACGGTAGGCTATCAGTGATGGAGAAGGTATAGGTTTGAATCCTTGATAAGTTCATTTTGTGTCGTTAAAATACATATGATTTATCAATTTTATATTTCCATCTTTTTTTTTTCATGTTAATGCAAATGGATTATTAATCAAACAACACCAATAAGTAATTTATAGCTCTCGTATTAAGAGAACCAATATAAAGATGTATGCAATTAAATTTTTAGTACTTTATAATCAGTATTGTTCTCATCCTCGTAAGTTCAGGATTAGAGAAGGGTTGACATGTTTTCATATATAGCCCATTTATATAAATATATATGAGATAGAAAGAGCATCACGCCACTTATAAAAGATATGTGAAAAATACCAGCTTCTGCTTGGTAAGTTCAAACCATAAAACCTCTTGGCACGCCACGCCGTTTGGTTTTAATTACTATCATTACCCGAGATGATCCAGCGCTCGTGAAGACGAACCAAACGAGTGTTCTACAAAGGACGTGAGGAGAAAGCGAGGAGAGGAGGCTATGGGGGGGGGGGGGAGGTGACCACGACGTCCCTGAATTAATGAAACCAACATAATATTAAAGAATATGTTTATATATTTCTTTGAATGTTGGGATGGACTGTTTCTAAGGGGGAATTTAAATCCAAACAAAAGAAATTTTGCCATGTACTATAACGAACAAAGAAAGTTATTAGCTTTTGTTTTTTATTATTTGGGTAATACGGCCGTTTTATATGAGCTAAACTCTATTTATTAATATAAGAATGAATTTATCATTGATATCTTAAGTAAAATATGGCAATTAGTGAAATAACTCGTTGCAATTGGCCTATCACAAACAGGTTCGATAGTGTGGTAGTATTTTCCTTGGAATTTAATAGTTCAATATTGTTATTAGCTATGAGATCAAACACGTAATTTAATAAATGGTATGAATTAATTTTTAACATTTGTATGTTTTTTAACAGAAGATATATTTAAATTAAATTAGTTTAAAAATTCAAAATTAAATATTTTAATATTCATGAATATGGAATATATTTCTAAATAGGAATATAACATTTTTAAAATCTACAACCTTAATTTTCAATTTAAAAATTGTCGATATAAAAATGATTACAAAAGAATTAGTAATCAATATCCGTAAGACAACACACAAAGATATACAAACATTATTATATCTTGTGGTAATAAAATAAATTAATATTAAAATTGAATTCTATTTGGACTTAATTCTAAAAGTAAAAATTTATTACCTTATCACAAACAAAAGCTGTTCTAAACGTTGTATTTCAATTTTACTTATTAGAACTAAACTATTGCGAGATCTTAGGAAAACCCTTAGTTTATTCGAATCGTCTGACGATAACTTTCAACTCACTTTTTTAAGTCTGCTAAATCATTTATTGAAGATAAAATACACAAACCTCTTTAAATATTTCCATAAAAAAGAGTCCTGAAGACTATTATCAGGAGATTGTGGGGTAGATGATTGGATGTGTTGGATAGGTCAATTAGGTCCAGTGGAATGACCTTCCCTACCCCCCCCCCCCCCATTTTCCCTGACGTCCAACAAATTTTCATAGACACTAAAAGAACGTGACTTCACATAATCACCTATATTCTGTTTCAAAAGAAACTATCCAGTCTCTGTGAACAACTGGGGGAACGAAATTAGGTGTAAGGACGGAATTTGTACCTATTACTAAGATATAAATGCATTAATCCTATACAATTGTTAAAATTTGGCATATTAATTCAATGTTTAATAATGATTTCAAAGTAAACCAGAAGTTTAAGAATAAATCTAGGCCTTTTAGGCGTTCTACTAGAATGTGTTTTTTTAAAAAAATATATTAATGGATTCTATCAGTTATTTTCAAATATTTGTAAGCATATTAATTAGGTTAAAAGCTTTTTATGTTAAGTTATTACAAAATATATTGTGTTGTCACAATATTATTAGTAAAATATTTATTTGATTATTATTATTATTATTACTATTAAATCTTTTATAAACTGTCAAAATGAATAGGTTATCTCCATGAACAGTACATTCGTGTAATACAAAATTATTTAATAAAATAACTTGATAATTCTCTGAAATAAAAGGCTAATGAATTCGGTAGATTTTAAATAATTTTCACTACGCGCATCGGAATTTTCACTTATGTACTATCATGTCTGAAATTATAAAACATCATGTGGCATTCAGAGGCGTAATCAATCTGTCAGCAACAAGTGTTGTAAAATGTCACAATAAATTCCACTCAGTGTGTTGTGTACTACCATCGTGAGTTTGTAGTTTGCAAGGCTTATTTTATTTTGCATTTCCAACTCCGTTCTGCGTTCAATGTTATTTGAAAAGGTTATTTATAACTTAAGCAATAGGTTTAATTATTTGATTAATAAAATATTATGAAAGGTGGATTTGAATTGGCTTATCTCTTTCTAATATAAATGTATATATTAAATTTAAGGGCTGTAGTTTATCTTATGTAGATAACAATTGAAGGATTGATATATTAAAAAATATAAGTAATGTTTTAGTAACTAATTAAAGGTATTAAATAAATATTTGAGATTTGGTGTTATTAAACTAAATATATATATATTTTTTTTGTAGTTTATTAAGTCCATACTAAATTATTAAATAAAAGAAACCTAACTAATATGTATACTATTTTTAAAACAAAAACGAATTAATTATTATAAATGAAATTTGTTTTTGCTAAAGTTTAATATAATATAAAATATATAATATGTATTCTATAGTGATATGTTCAAACTCCCAGCTATTGGAAATTAAAATGTGATGTCTTTATGACTTTTTTTAAAAATAATTTAGTCAGGGCTCTATTATGTGTTGAGTGTTTTATAAAAAAAAAATAGGACGGTGTCTAAAAACACTTGTATTAAATATGCCATTCAAATAGGAAGTGGTTTAAATTGATCACCGGAATTGAAGGAAATATAAAGAAAAAGTAATGATATAGATGGGTGGGGGGCAAAATGGTATTTTCCTTTACCCTCCTCCCCCCCGCCCCCCGCAGAGAAAATTTAAAGAGAAATCTTCTAGAAATTACTCGAACGAAAACACTCTTAAAGAGAAGAAGAAAGAAAACACGAGTGACAGCTGGGCGCACACTGATCAATAAAGATCATTTTCTTGTGTGTCGCAAGAAAGTCACTTTTACAACCAAT
The DNA here is from genome assembly GCA_033556935.1 of Timema podura. NCBI lineage: Eukaryota > Metazoa > Arthropoda > Insecta > Phasmatodea > Timematidae > Timema > Timema podura. The sequence goes on along the minus strand of JAVRXN010000003.1, from coordinate 65,717,223 downwards.
AACACTGATGTTTGTAACTCCTTCACCCCCCCTCCCCCTCTTCCTACCTACTCCCCTCTCCTTACATTCCCATTCGCTAGCTTGTTCGACTTCTTGATTTCACTTTTTACTGTTGCTTTATGAGGCAGGGCTACAAACCAATGTGCTTGGTTTTTTTTTTATGACTGTGACAACCAAGAATGATGGCTAAGTCTTTATAGAGCATTATTGAGATAATAGTGGAATAAGCGTTTAAGATGCTCCCCTTTGGAAGAATTCTCTCTTCGAAATAAAAAGAAAAAACACAGACTAAACGTTGGAAAATATTCCTTAGTTTAATGTTTTAAGTATTTCATAGACCACAATAGTGCATAGTTAAAATACAAAAATACATTTTATTGGTGCATGCCAACAATTAAAAATTTTGAATTGTAGCTAAAAGAGAACATAATTTTCTTTTTTATTTTACGTAAAGGCAAATTTCTGGAAATTCTTTAATGTTATTACGTCCTTTTAAACGATATACATTATAGTTTAGACCTTAATTATTTTATCTTCGGGTATTTTGCTTCAATTAATCGTCTCAGAAAGTAGATCTAACTCATTTTAAAGTAAAATATAAAAGAGTATACTGGAAAGCTTGTAATCAGGAGATACATTTAGAGAGAAAATGAAAATGGAAAAAGGATATCTGTTGGTATTAAAAAAAAAAGTATTTTTCTAAATTAACTACCCAATAAAATGTGCTTTATTAAAGTTTTTAATTAAAGTTTATCTTTTAAATAGATATAAAATATATAATTGTAGACTAGCACAATAAAATATGCTAATACTACACAATCAGGCCAGCTATTATATATTTAATTATTAAATAAAATATGAACCAAAGTATAGATAATAAAATACTTGTCAGCAGTACCGGAAACGTTACCAATATAATGGTCAGCCAATCTTACCACTAGGTCAAGAGAAAAAATCCAAATACAACTCAATATTTAAAATATAAGACTGCGTTGAGAATTAAATAGTTTCTACAGAAACACTAAATATTAAAATAGGCTAGTTTTGTTATGTAGGAGAATACAAGTGCCTACCCAAGTTCCTGTTGACAAACCATTACTTTGCCTTCCCTTCCTTGACTTAACATAAATTGCCATAAATATCATAAAATCGGTCAATTAAGTCAGTCGCTACGCTATCAGTTATCAGCTATCATAATCATAACTAGGGGTATGACATGCATTTTATAACGGTATAGTCTAACTAAATATAGAAAATGCAGTATACTTTCTATTTTTTTCAAAGTTTGTCTTTGAGTTTTGTCGGCTATACATTCCTGGTCTTTTACCGTCAGTAGGAAATATGTAACCCTCTACAGAGGTAATGGCAACAGTTATATGTGGTTATCTCGCCCTGTTGTGATAATATGATGTTAATGACTATTATATGACAGTAAAAGTACTTACTCTATCTTAAGCCTAATTAACAAACCATGGAGACTAAAGGATCAATTCCCCTTCGAGGAAAAAAGTAACTCTGGTACCGCAAGGAATAAAACCTGGAACCTCTGGATAAATAGCGAAAAATACCGATTACTTGACTAAGACGCCGGTCATCATTTTAATAGGACGTATGAAGAAAATCTAGAAAGGTTATTAGATATATTTTCACTTATTCATATGTCAATCATGTGAAATGCAGCTATCTCTTTTGAAATGTATTATTAGTAGAGGCCTATCTATAAAATAAATAAAAATATAGTAAAATATTATCTGCGCAACCGCAAAAAAAAACAACATATTTTATAACCACTTTTCATATGAAAATTCTGTTATAACTAGAACTTGCATGGTGATTCACATGATTCAATGTTATGGTTAACAAAATAGAATATATAATCTATAACATATAATTATGTTTAGAGTTTAGACATCTGCACCTAGAATTTAAAAAGTGTTCTCCGAGCTAGTATCTCCAAAAACACTCATTTGCCCCACAATGGTGGTATAAAATAGAACAATAAAGTTCATCCCATGCTGAAATGGTCAACCCTACCAGCTTAGTCCTAAAGTCATGAGGTCACTTTTAATTCACCAACGAGGTTTTGTGTTCCCAGCCCCGGTTAGGATAAAGTTCCACGTAACATTGATTCTCGTTACATTGCTCGTTATTTCAAAGCATTTGTGTGCGTATGATCATTTTGTTGGCATTTTTTTTTCTGCTGCGTGGAAATTGCTAGTGGGGTAAACACGTGACTTCTTGCGACCGTACAACAGTTTCAGAATGGTCTAGGGTTCAATTCAGGCTAATAAACAGTTTATTATATTTCGATCCTGTGGGACACCGCATTTCACAACACATTATGATAGAATGTTTATTTAATAGAAGTTGCCGTATCGTCAACTGGATTATACCAATCGATTTTGCCGTATATATTGTAGTAATTACATTCAATGCTATCAATTCAATACAAAGGATATCAAAACAAAGTTAAACGTGCTATTTTAAATTCAATGACTGCTTTTATATTAGATTATTGGAATTAGATTCCTAACACTTCGCTCGTTTTTTCGGTTGTATAATTTATGGATGTTTTTTTTATAAGATGAAAAAGAAATTTGACAGATGGATAAAACAATTTATTTTTTGTTTATTTTCATTCATTGATTTAATAAGCCATTTTATAATTAACTTTTACTATAATTTGTGAGAAATATTACTACAAATATTAATAATACGAAAGAAAAAAAATATATTTTTTTTTTTACATTTAGTTGAAAATAAGTTATCAAGGGTAGTTTTTTTTATCTACTCATCTCGTTACCCATTCGGGCAATGTGCCAATGTGGTAGAGTTTATGAAGGTAGAATTTATAAAAAATTCCACCAAATTCGGATGGAGGTAAAGTTAGTAACTTTCTAGGGAAAACCACTCTCGGTACACATAGACGGGGTTTGAACCCACTTCTCACTACCGTCAAACCATATAAAAATGAGAGTGATACTTATATTGTGGGCCCAATGGCGTGGATTTAATGTATATTATTAGTTTTCTAAGAACCCTCTCACTCTTATTCTAATTCTTATATTTACCTTTTTTTATCAAATGAATCTGTATTAAAATATATTAATGTAAGTCTAATACTACGTAAAATACTAATAGATTGTGATTTATATATGAAAATTACAAAACTTACTAAAACCTCTTACATTTATTTATAAATTAGAGTGTTTGAAAAAAGAGAAAACTTAATATTAAAATATGTCTGCTAAGAAAGGAGCAGTAAGAAATATGTTTATTTATAACACTATTTATATCTATAATCTAGAAATAATTTAATAAACAATTTAGAAAAAGCATTTTTCTAAGGAAATCTATTTAAATAATTGCATGGTTATATTAAAATATATATTACAAGTGTGAATGTTTGAAATGTTATGTAATTTCACGTTGAAATATAAATTATTCTTTTTTTTTATGAAAAATTGACATTAATATAATTTTTAGTAAATTAATTACTTAAAACTTAAAAAATTATAGTTTAACATAAAATCTATTACTAATTAAGACAATTATAACAATTAAATCAAGCTTGCACTGAAATCTATTTTAGTAGCATTTAAATAATTTTCAAGTTTAATGTAATATTTTGATAGTAAATAGTAATTATGTTTTGGAAAGGTTTTCCTTGAAAACACATTTAAATATAGATCTATATCTTAATGTCATCAATTTAAAAATAATTGTGACTCCAAGCCAATTGTGCTAATTTAAAACTACTCGTAAAACACTCTTTCAATACTATATTATTTGAGTAGGAGACTATAAGCTTACATTGAATATATATTCTTTCGTATTTAAAATATTCAAGAAATGTGATACAATAACATAGCAAAGGATTACATTTAGGAAATCAGGGTTCTATTTATAATTCATATAAAACCTAGTTTTTTACAACCTATCTGATCATCAACACTTTAATAAAAATATAAGTTTGTTTTCAAAATCCTTTTTTACACAACGAAAGGTAACGTCAAGTTGTTTAAAATTATGTATTTATTGGGTGCCTCTCCTGGAACTAGGAGAAAAGAATAGTAATTAAAAAACCTTCAGCTCGGCTAACTTTGACAGAGGCACGATGACTCTTAACACCCAAGACCACTGGGTGCGCTTATGAATGTTTTTTCTGGGTAATACAATGTTAATGATAATGACACTACCTTACCTTCAACAATGGTATGCTGTAAGTCTCTACACGAGTTGAAAGAATACTTATAAAAAAAATATGAACGATTGAAATAAAATTGATCATTGAAATAAAATTGATCATTGAAATAAAATATACTAATTTAGACTACAATGAAAAATATACAAAAAAAGGCAATTATTGAAACTTTTTGTGGGTTATTTTTATTGTTGTTTACATTTTACCACATCCCAAACCTACATATGGAATTCCGAGTAAATATATTTCTAATCTGACAAAATAAAAATAAAATATATGGTATTACATATATTCTTAAACAAAATTAATCAATTAAAATAATTATTTTCAAGCATGGTTACATTTTCGAGTCTAGAATATATAATACTAGAGTAAAAGAAAAATAATATAAGTTAACTTATATAATATAAAGGTATAGTTTTTAGTAAGACAAAAAAAAAGGATTATTGTTGGGGAAAGAGAAAAAAAATCGATAGTACTAATATTTTGACATTAAAATTAAATATTAATTAATTCTCTGGACTAGATAAAGAGTTTGAACATATTTAGTCTTTTCTGAAAAATTTCATAATAAAAAAAGAGAGAAAAAAGAGAAAAAATATATTTAAGTTTGAATATTTGGCTGGATCTCACCCATGAATTTGTCCATGTTGAAACAGCACGAATTTCTGAAATTATTCCTTTTATTGGTTCCAACTCCTTCACAATTTAAAGAAATAAACAATCTCTGGTTCGTTCCCAGACACTTAACTTTCCATTTTGTTTAAATTCAAGCCATTGTTCTACTTTGAAAATAAATTTAGTCAGGAGCCATAAAGACTTTACTCCATGCTAAAATGACAACGAGGAAGAAGATCCTAATATTCTTCAAAAATGGTTCCATGAATCAAATTTAAAAACGTTATATTTTCTTCCAAGTCCAAAGAGAAAACTGATACATTAAAACAAAAGATAAAATGTTGGCTATGGACTAGAAATGAATATAAAATAAAATGCAAATTTAATATAAAGATTGAAGTATATGTCAATGAATATGAACAATGTTTCTTAAAAGAATTAAAATGTTTATTTCCAACTCTCAAAATTTAAATGCGCGCTAGTTTGGAGGTTTTTACATCAATTATTTTTCTTTTCTCACTTCTTTTACATTCGTGAGACCCGCCACTCACTTGTTTAACAGATCTGCGCATGCCTTGAAATAATTCATGGCCGACATTGAAAATTAATTTAAAAAAGTCAACCAATTTCTTAGAAGGATAATTAATATATTTAATAAATGTTAAGTGTTTTTCCTTAGGTCAAAATTTATAGTTTAAATTATTTAAAATAGTGTTAGACGTTCTTCCTTCCGTTATTTATTTTGAATGGGTGTAAATAGTATTATTTTTTCATGCCGGCAACACAGTGCGTTAAGCTGCGGCCGAACTTTGATGCGCATCATTTAAAACGAAAGTAAATTGGAAACTATTTACAAAATTCGAAGAATATATGGAAATACATGATAGGGTGGCAAATAGCGTTACAACACATAGGTTGGTGGGGTTGGGATGAATAAAGTAGAAATTAAAAAAACTTAACTATCATTTGCGTGGAGGGAGACGGTAAAACTGTCAAGTAATAAACCGCCTTTGTGTATCCGGCCAGGATTAAACCTAATCCTCCTCATCAACTGGAAAGTGAGAATAAATAATCTTGATATTTAGTACATTTAAACACCAATACGCGAATGTCTTGTTAACATTGGAAATAAATTAGTTCAAATATATTTTGTATATATCTTACAGTTAATTGCACGTTAATAGCAATTATTTAAGGATTTTTCAACATTTCAACTGCGGATGTATCCACATCAAACATTATATTTTTAAATTTAGAAAATAACACCTGCACATTGGCTCATTTCCTGTGTCTAGGAGTCAAAATTTACGAATATGAAATATATTTGGTTAAAGTTGTCCTTAATATTGATAATTATTTAAAAACATTATTTTAAATTTTTTTAAATGTAGCCGCTATCAAATAAAGCATTATATAAATATCAAAATATAATTTATAATTATTCCCACGTTTCATTAATTTCCCACTAAGATGGAAATATCCCCATGGTGTTAGCCCGCAAGCGAGATATACCGAACGAGCGGCCGCCACCGTTATCTACGATAGTTCCAACAGTAGAAGGTAGAGGTTGTAATGTGGTCAACACAACTAAGCCCTCCACCCTTTAATCTTTACTTTACATCCATTACTGTTTCAAGCCTGTGGTCTGGGTCAGTATTTTATTGAAGTCATATATTTTTACAATTCCGCGCTGTTAGGCCTGTCGTAGCTTTAAATGCCTCATAATCTAACTTAAGACTTGGAAAGGCAAAACATCCAATCCCTGGCCATTAATCTATATGTGTAAAAAGGTAACCCCAATCAATGATAATTTTTTCATCCATACTGGTAATCGAATCCAGGACCCTTAGCTCATAAGGCAGACATCCTACCGACTGAGATAATATGTCGGATAGCCTTTAATATCAGTTTTCTAAACCGGAGATGCAACATATTTATTCAAGTAGCTCCTCATTTGTCCTTAGGAGGCTGAGTTTGACCCAGTTACAGACACACTGTTTCATAAATACACTATGGAAACTCCTGGGATCGAAACCGTGACCTCTGGATCCATATCCAGGAGCTCTGACCGCTAGGCCACATTACACTTTTCATTATTTTACTATTATGATATGGTTTAAAACTTATAACGCTGATAAAAATTCATAGCTTACTCTTGGTTTTAACAGGCATATTTATTCATAGTACAATATAGTATTAGTTATACAGCCATGTTGGTGCTTGGGTTCTCATTTAAAATAAAACAAATTTTTAACCAATGTTAATTATTTTTTTAAATCTTTCAAAATTAAATAACTTTTATTTTAGATGTAGAATGTTAAATATATTACTTGGCTACAAGAGGAATTTAGTATTTCAAATAAAGTATTTATATATTTCAAAGCTAATAAAAATATTGTGTCTTTCCTTTACAGTTTTATAGTAAGACTCAACAGAAATAGTATTTAAAATATTACAAATGCCATAGCTATTAGCTAACATTAACCCTGACATCAATAAACTAGGTTTATAAACACTTGAACAAATATTATTTCATATTTCATCAATAATATGTTTATTTGAACGAGTTTTTTTTTAAAGAAATGAATGCTTTTATTGGTTTTCCATCTAATGATCATATTTGATTATTTCAATAAAATGCTATTCAAATTACTGAGGATTAATTTGAGTGAGTGATTTTTAATACTAAATTTTCCGTTAATTTTTTATTCCTCGACTTTGTTTTTTCAAATGAAAAGCTTTAGAACTATCGGAACATTAATAACCTACCTTATGATTAGATTTACAAGTATATATACTAGTATGGATTTCAAGTGACGGGTAATTCGTGTTTCTAATCACAGACTCTCTATTGAGGTGTTTTGTTCTAAATTGTTTTTACAATCTCACATCATACAAATACGGGTAAGCTACATTCTAAACTAAATCTTTACCGGCACTAATCCATTAATTTAAATATGCGGGTAGCATGAATGGATAGTAAAATACGAAAAATAAAAACAAATATTTCTAGTGTGAAACCTTCACCTGTATAGAAACAAAATTGTTAAAATAATATTAAATTAGCAACCTTCTTTCAAATAAAATATAAATATACTAGAATGGCTAGTCTTAATCACACTATATTTTTCCTCATTTTAAAAAAGATTTATATTTATAATAAGGTATATTTACTTATAACTCCACCCTATTCATCCCTACACCTTCCCTAGTTTAGTTAAAATGGGTCCCATTCAAACATGTAGTAAGATGCAGTGGAAATTAGAAAATCAAACAAAGTATAGCCAATTAATTTTTCTTCCAAAACTACTCGGACACATGGTTAAACATTATTTTATTTGCATTAATTTATCAAACATATTGCGTACACACCATTTACCCTGACATAAAGATTTAACCATCCCATAATACGTGATAAGTTTATGCGATAATACATACCAGTGTAGAATAATGTAAGATACGCTTTCTAACTTAAAGGGTTAATGAAGGGTACATACTTAATCTATTGCACTAGGAACTCAAATTTCATTGCCACACTTACAAAAGTACGCCCCCTATCTCTATCTTGAGCTAGTTACATCCACTCAACCCCATTACACCCTATCTATTTCAGGTCCATTCTAATGTTATCTTTTAATCTGCCTCTACCTCTTTCCAATAGTCTCTTTCTATTGGGTTTACCAGTCAAGTCAGTACCCTGAACACATATTTTAAACCCTCCTATTCGTGCTGCATGTCCTTGCCACCGTAATCTACGAAATTTGATTAACCAGACAATGTATTGTGATGAATACATGGTATGTAACTCACCATTATATACTCCTTGAATCCTCAGTCATGTAAGGTAAGAGACCACGTTTTACACCCGTAGAGAATAACCGCTAATATTATGGTTTTATATATGATGGGTTCATGAGCTATATCAATAATTAATTTATCATATAACACCGAGTAATCCTCTAGAAACAGCATTCATATTTCAGAATACTCCCAACGATACAATTTTCCACTATGCCCATTTGACTCCTCGTATTTTGCATACAACAATTTAGGGGAAACCCACAGAGAACCCGAAACCATTTCGAATCCAACATAATTTAGGATAAAGAGAAGTCTAGCCAGCCACGTAATTACAAGAAATTAGTCTGATTAGAAAACTTGTATCGTTCATAAAACACCATCTCTCATATTATAATCGAATACGTAGAGCAGAGTTAAGTTAATTGGTGCCATACGAAAAGCATTTGTAAAAGCACGGAGAGAGTAAGTGGGAGGGAGGGGGGTGGGAAGGGTTAGTATCTAGAATCTCTCCCTGAAGTGTTAATTAGAGATTTCTCACTAACAGTTGGTGTGTCGGTTTTGATGGGAAACGTGGGGGTGAGGAATGGCTGAGGAGGGGGGGGGGCGTATACACTACGTTGAGCTGTTGGCATCGGGCCCTAATGGGGCGTGGGATGAGAGGACAGCTCCTCAGAGGGTTGTGAACCATGTCATAGGGGTAGGGTATAAATAGGAGGGGAAAAGGTTGAAATCCATCCGTACCTCAAAGGATTGTCCCTGCATATTTTAGTAGCTGAGCTGTGAAAAAAAAAATGTTGTTAGGTAGTTTTATTACGTCCATGTGGATAGTAATGGTTACATAAGCCTTTTTTCAGTAAGTTCTTAAAAAAAATGTATGTGACTAATTTAAATTAAATCATTTGATTTTAATCGCCCTTAAACAACCGGATAAGATTTTTTCCCCCTGTAGAAGAATAGGACTCCTAAAGTCGCAAGAGTATTTAGCATAAATGTACTGACATTTGTGTTGCTGGAGGTTGTAAAAACGTATAAACATGTATAAGTGCACCTGTCCGAAATTCAAAAAATTACCTACCCAACACTAGCAGAGCCCTAGGCCCTAGACATTCATGATTCGATTCCATTGTAATTTTTAAGCTAATGTGATATTATTTTTCGGGTACATTCCAAAACCAAACATATAGAGAGTAGTTTAATACTTGAATCATTGATCAAATGTTGTAAGACATCTTTTTCCTAATGAACTAGATGAACAGTACTAGTATATTGGAGTTTGAATCCCGGTCGGGTGTATTGTGAGCTTTTTTTCCCTAAATGGTTTTCCACTATACCTACAACCAAATTCGTGTGCAATCCCTCGGAATTTAACTTTTCTCATCCCTAAAATCATATGAATATAGCCTGGATAGGTAGATAAACGTGGTTCAGACTGATAAAAGTAGTTCGGAAAATATACAGTAGTACATCGTGGTCCAGTGAGTTTCTAGTGTAAGTATTAATAGTCTTAGCTGTTTCTGTTAATAGTTCTCTTCATTCAATAGAATAGTCATTGGTCATCCATTACCCATAATGCATTCAATGGGAGGTAACTAGCAAAGAGCTTATGATTAATTGGTCAAATGAGATCTGAGTGGCTGAGACCATATCAAAATCAGAGTTTTAACAATTTCTGCCTACCTTGGCAGCACTATACGACAGTACTCGACACGATTATGATAAAAGCTATCTTATAACATACCTTTCACTAATTTTCTAATAGTAACAAGGATTAATATAATTAAAGGATAGCTATATAAAGTTTACTGTTTAGAGTATTAAAATATTTAAAGTAGGGGTCTCAGTTAAATAATCGCACCCATTTTTTGTTTTAAATTAGATTGAAAACAATTTGTTAAAATAGTATTTTTTAATTTAAATAGAAAGCATAATGATTCACGTACAGCTATACAATATATTTTAAAATACCGCTATTTATTATGAATGAAATAAAATAAATTTCAGTCACTAAACAGAAAATCATTAGTATTTTCTAATTAACTCTTCTAAAATGGCCAGAGATAAACTATCAACATGTTTTAAATATTACAAATTTGACCGTTTGGCTGATGGGTAATGGAGGCGAACATCAAGCTGTACCTGAACACAATATAATCATTGATTACTATTTAATACAATTACAAGCTTCGGGTGTTAATTAGTGTGTTTCCATTTTGTGCAACATGCCTAATTACAAGGGATATATGCATATTTACACTGCTGGGATAGGGATGAGGAAGACTTAGTTTAGAGAAAATTTATCCAATTTTCATGTGTAAAGGGTGGTATTATATTTTAAGCAGGTTTTCCTTCCTCAGAAACAGCATGGTCTAAGGCGACACTCTCATATTCGACTAGACTGCCGACCACAGGGATAATAGGGTTCGAGTCCCAGCTTGTTCCACTGAGGGTGTTTTTCCCCAAATTGGTTCCCCACTCAAACGTAGCTACATTTAATCTGAATTCAACTTCATCAACCTTCTTTCATTAAAGTAATTGGTACATAGGCTTATAGCCTGAATCGGTATTAAGACATGGCGCTAAAAAAACTGTAGGCTTTTATTTCAGTTGGTGGATTAATAAATGTCATACTTAACTTGTGTTACTATTTATTTAGTATTTTAACCTTTGTTTCTATGTATTATACATCACACGTACTTGTTTATGTATCACACTAATGTGGCAATTATATCTTAAATTTCTTACCCAACCAAGATTCGATACAAAATCTCTCACAGGGTCGGAAGCCATCTGAAGCACAATGTGGCCAAAAGGCATTCCCTACGCCTCAACCATCTTTCAAAGTCCCTTTAAGAGGAAAAGATAGATAATAAATTCGTCTCTATACGTCATAAAAAACCGACAAACAAAGCGAAGGTAACCATAAAAAAAAAGGTTGGCAAGAGTCTCTTCCTTAATGGGACCAGAGTGACTCCTTCAGGGGGTTATGAAGAGTGTTATTGCGGTCTTAAAAGACCGTTCCTTCGGCCAACAAGGACCTGAGAGAGAGTGAGATAGTGGTCAGATGATGGGGAGGCGTGAGAAGAAGTGAGAGAAGAGAAGAATTTGCAAAACACCTCATCAGGATATAGTCGTAGTTAACACAAACACAAACAAAACGAACAAAATGTTTTCGGTGAAGAATTCCTGTAATCAGAAGGTCATAAAACAAGAGGTAACCGCTTTACCAGGTCGACAAAAAATGTCACCGTGGTACTATGTTTTAAGGTTGAAAGAGAAGGGGGAGTTAGGCAGGGACTTTAAAGCGAGGTTCTAAAATAAGGGACCTGGACTAGCCTTTATGTACTTCATCTCATTAAAAACACATTCTTTTTCTCTTTCTCTCTTCTGATACTGTTAGTATACTTATGTTAATGCGACTTTTTCAAAAAACAAATGTTAAGCTTGATTCACAAACAAACTATTTAAAAAACTCCTTAATCAAAGTTCTAGTGGGCAAAGGGAAATTTTAGAATGTTTGATATGATTAGTAGTAGGCTTTAATCGGGTATGGTCAGATCAGGTCAAATCCTCAAATACTTGAAACCGCGTGATCTTACGGATTTTGGCAATTCTATGATTCGAAAAAATATCAAAATTTTCAGATTAAAAAATATAACTATAATTTAAAATTGTAATTGGTTTAAAGATATAATACTGTTATATTGTTGGTTAACACCAACATAATTATTATAGGACAAACCTAACAACCAAATCCCAGACGATTTAGTATTTTATATTTTTTATAATTATTTAATACTTATTAAAAACTGGGCCAGAAGAAATAAAATAAAGAGATTTTTCTGTCTCTATTAATCAATGAAAATCGTTTCTCTGGGTAACGCAGGGCTCTTCTGCTAGTTTTGAATATATTTCAACAGCTGTTCAGTAGACTATAAAGATATTGTAAAATTTTGTTCATGAAATATGAAGTACGAGTTTTTAATTTGTGTTGTTTGGGGTGGGTTATAATTTGGTGGTGTACTTGTAAACTTTTTACATTTAATATATTTTTAGGGAAAGAAAATTGTTCTTGAAATAATAAGTAAAAAACCTTTACATTTGTGGCAGTGGTGTATTTTTACCGCAGCATAAGCTAAATATACTTATTTGCATGTCAATAAAACTGTGCATTGGCATGTTTGAGATACCTATGTGGGGTGTTACCAGTTGTTTGGTGATGACAGGGCTGACGGCAGGCACGGGTTCGTTGGTCCCTAAATTGCCCGCTGCGCATGCAATTTGCGTGGCTACGCTCGAAAGACACAGCCATGATGGGATGTAGGAGTTTAGAAAGAGGTGTTTGTCCCCCTGACAAATGGTTGCCAAACTCTATTATTCCACTATCTATCCACTTTGAAAAATCTATGACTTATATAAGGTGTCAATTTAGTGAGGTATCATAATTATTTAATAATTATCTCCAAGTTCATTGGAAGAGATTGGCCTGAGTTTCTTCGAAAATTTGACGGGTTGTGTCAGATTAAGGAATAACATTGTTCTCGAAAAAATAAGTAGTAGTACCGTAACAATATTTTGAAATATGTCATATTTAATAAATATATCAAATCCATTCTTCAAATATAGATGTTTTCATCTCCTTAAAAATGTTTTGAGGCTGCGAATAATATCGTGGGTGAATAAGTTGATTTAAAGGAGATTTGACCTTCGACAATTCAAAGCTTCGCACGCCCTTACTTATAATACATTGACGCAAAGAACCTAAAATGGCTTGAAATGCTATAATAACTGTATAGCTAATCAATTATTGATTGGGCCGCACGTACTTCATTACAAAGGTCAAAGCTGCCACGGTTGATTTACAGTTATTGAATTCTTGCTGCATGTTATATTAGTAGATTTATCCTGAAATGCTACCAAGGTGATAAGGGCTGTAGGGAAAGAAGGAGTCAAACTTGACAATACTATATTATTTGTAAACTGTTATCTACACCTCAGTAAACAATAGCCAACCAAACAAACATTGTTTCAACTAGGAGGAAGTAGTGAATTTACACTAGCTTTCCTCAGAACAATATTATGTCTAGTGCTTGGTAGACTAGTTTATACTCACAGTATGTATTAATTCTATTAATTTTTTCTTTTTATGAAACATTTTAATATATGTGCCATCAAATGGGACAACATAGCGGGTAAGTATAACTTAGTTTATAGCTCGTGGACGTTAAAGTAGAAAACAATAGTGCTAACAATAAATTTAAATAACCTTATATGATATCTCTAGAAAATGTTCTAGTCCCTTAACTTGTCGCCACCAGCAATACAACCCATTGCGAGACGGATGCCTTAGAGCTAGTTTATTCTTAATAAAAGTATTACCTTCTATTACTAAATTGGTTTACATAATAACATATACTAGATTATTAGAGTACACAAAAGGTAATATTTAAATTTAAAAGGGACGAATTTTTAAAAGACTACTCTCCTTAAAAGAGAATGCCAAACCCCCTTTTTAGATAGGATTATTATTCATATATTTTTTCAGGGATAAACCCATGTTTCCATAGTTAAGATTGAGCGTTTTATCACACTTTTATACACCTATCACCATAGAAATAACATTTTAGAGGCTGTAAAATAGACTCTTTTAGTTGGCAACAGTCACAAAATCTTATATGTATCTTGCTGCACTCTAAAGTAAAAGCTGAATAACGCCAGTCTTAGTTTGTGAAAAAATTAAAGTGGATGGATACAATTTTATTCGTCAGTTAAGGTTATTTTATAGTGTTCAAATTAAATTAGCATGTGTACTACTGGTTAGAACGTGCGCCTAATAATGAGGCAATGATGACATTTAAGAGTTTAGAGAAGATTGTAAATTATTTTTCCACTTCAATTAAAAAAGTTTAACGTTGCATATATAGCATCTTATCCTAAGCTACAACGTTGAATTTCAAAAACTGGACATTAAATTATTTCTAGTCATATCCCACCACAACTGAAACAGTATAATGTTCTAAGCTCACAGAGCCCCATTCCACTGTGTACGTCCCAAGTTGGCTACCTATCACGCCACACAACCGGCTAAGGCGAACGTGTTGTTTGGACTGAAAGAGCGAGGGAATTAGCCGGGTCAACGTTGGTGTTCGCTAAGGCCGCCGGGAAATGTGAAATGTAACATTTTGGGCACTAGATGACTCCACATGCCAAGAGCGCTGTTCTGGAGCTTTCCAGAGTTTTTTCACCATTATCTCATCCCCTCCCCCTTTCTCTTTTTGTGTATATTGTGTGTAACGTCTACCTACCCTTCTTTGAGAAAATAATATCGAATAAATACTACCATCAGGTCAGAGTACAAGTCACTCCTGGCAGGATATCTATCTTGGGCCCGTCTACGTGTTCTCAAAACAAAAATATAAGATCTAAATTAAATTTCGGTCTTTGTAAATCTAAATTCTTTTTCAGCTTGATTTGGTAGTTTAATATTCAAAGTCATTTTACAAGGAAATATTTAATAAATATTCAGAGTCCTTCCGACTTATATTAATGTTAAATGTTCAGACTCCTTTCGGCTTATGGAATTATTTAATATGTTTGATATTAGAGTCTTCCCGACTTTTGGAAATTATAATAATGTTAAATGTTCAGATTCCTTCCAACTTATGGAAAATATTCAGTCCTTTTTATAAGGAATATAATGTTTAATATTCAGAGCCCTTTTTACAAGGAAAGATTAATAAATATCCAAAGTCCTTCCGACTTTTATGTTAAATATTCAGAATCCTTTTATAGTCATTCTGACTTATAAATAATACTAACAATATTTCATGGTAGATACCTAAGATGTTTTCTATTGAATCAAATATATATATATATATATATATATATATATCGCTTATCAAGAAAATTTGCATTCATATATTTAACTCTTGACATGTTGACTTTAATCTTATTTAAATAAATATTCTTACCTTCCTGTTAATATTATTTAATTTTTTTATTGTTGGTAGCACAATAATGCTGAGTGGGTTCCGTGGAAACATGAGTGTATTTATTATATAATAATAATAATAATAAAAATTTAATAATAATAATAATAATAATAATATAATAATATGCTTTTGAGTGTCCTATCTGCTCACTCTGCATTTATTCTCCCCTTGTTTTATATCTTTATAACTTTGTAGGCCTGCCTTTGTCCTGGAGGACGAAAAGGTGCTACAAATTACATATACATAGTAATTAGAGTTATTAATAATAATAAAACAATAAATCATACTAGTTTTAACCCCTTTCACCCTGAAAGGTAGCAGTCTTAATTGTTATGGATTACACAATGGATCTACCATAGTGAAATAATTCAAGGTAAGCTTGTTACTTTAGAGGGTAAACGAAGGATTTGTCAATAATAAGACAAAACACCGTTATAAATTATATAATTAATAATAACTTTCAGTTGTATAGCCCGAATGGTTAGTAAACTGCGGTGCTAGCAAAATGATAACAATCACTTTTAAGTTATATACTTATAAAACTTATGCAATGAATTGATGCTGATATCTAATTTATCTACCATGCAATATGAATTATGTTGATGTTCCTATATAAAGCGATACTCAAATTACATTTGTAAAAAAACAGCCTCAATATATTCAACCGGCATTAGAACCCTAACCTCCATTCAACAATATTACCAGACCTATACAAGTAACCCAAATCCTTAAAACCAATTTAAAAACATAATATTTTACACCATACATAGATATGTGGGGGGAAATAGGATTAAAATAAAAATAAATATCATACCACTTTTTAAATATCAATTTTTGTTTATTCTGACAAGTTTATCCTTAATTTCAAAACCAATAATCATTAGTGAATTAGGAAATTGAAAAGGATACAAACGTGGTCTAGTGTTAACTCTGGTAGACGCATTATATATATATAAAAAAAGTACTGAACGGTAAAAAACATTCCGTTACCAAAGTTTTTCAATCGACCTGGTAGCGCTCCCTTTACGGCAGGTCCTTTCCCTTCAATTCAACCCTTCTCTCTCCATCCTCACACCACCCCCTCTTCAAAACAGAGGTTGGGTGCTCACCCCAAGGGGGTCGTGGTCACGTACTATGGGGCATAGGGTGACCATTACCCTTCTACCCCCCCCCCAAACCCCGTTTACAACCTTGAATCTGCCCCTGTCCTGAACCAAACTCTACATGTGTTTCTCCCATTGTTCAGGATATAGGCGTGGTGAGAATGGATGCACGGATAGTTTGGTGGGTTGCAATATGAGGTAAAGGGGAGTCTGACATCGACTGGGGGTACATCATTTTTTTCACAGATGTACTATCTCAATATCCGTCCTTGTCAATTAACATTCACTCTACTAGCTTTTTATGTAGAATACATATTTATATTCAATATCTTTATTTATATTGTGTCCTACAACTCATCTGGTCTATCCGCATATTTACAATAAGCGGATGGGGACAGATTAGCTCACATTCAGAAGAAATTTACATGGATTTGCGTGAAGGGGGTGAGTAATTATCTTTAAGATAAACCAACCTACCAATAAGGATCTGAACAAGTTTGGAACCTAAATATAATCACATGACGAGCTCCTGACCAATCAAAATATTTCATGATAATCGAAGCTGTCTTCAGTGCAACTTAAAATAATTTCAACTTTCCTTTTCTGCGTGACATCGGTTTTCAAAAACCAACAGACGCAATCAGTGCTCATGTGCCTTAACCAATTGTCTTAATAAATCGACTCATTAAATGTGCATGCTTACAAAATAAAATACTATTATACAAATTCATCCACAGTTGTGAAATGATTTTAATACCTTATTAAATAGAAAGCCGGTCCTGACAAAGGTAGCGTGCAAGATATTATTACCCTATATATGTTTGGAGATGAGCACACGGTATTAACTCATCCTTATATAACCTCCACCACTCTCCATTATCTCCATCCTGTATAAAACTTAAGATTTTTTAAAGTTTTTTAAATTAATTTCTTTAAAAGTTGTTTCTAAAGAGAATAATTTTAGAACTGCATTCATAAAGGCTTGCTTTTGGTATTAATTTTGAAATGGTATAGTTATGACATATAATGCTTATTTGTGTTAAATTTTAATTTTACATTGTATGATATATTACCGGACTTACTACGGTAGTGGAATTTTGTCAAGACTGTTATTAAGGTAAGAGTGGTTTCTCTAACTGAAAAATGAACACCCAGAGGTTACGGGAGAAGGTGTTTGTTGGGACGAGCAGAAAGTAAGATTTAATTCTTATAGGTGGGATGGTCCAAAGAATGGTGACCACCATTATTCAATCGGTTCGCTTAAAATACAATAAATTTTAATTCATTTTCTCAGCATATAACTTAGTTAAAAAATTGTCATATTTTAACCTAAATGTCGTTTGAAACGAGATTATCTTGTTTATCGGTAAAAAAATATAGTAAATATTTGGAAAATAAGATTTTAATAATGTATTTACACGTTGATACCACTCATAAATATTATAAAATACTAAACCACTTCCTAACTAATGTGGTATTTCCTAACACCTGCAATGCATTTCAGTATTGTTTAATGTGATCTCCTCAAGAATGTTTATAAACTCAACTTCAATCGGCACTGACGCTAAAACAAATTAAAATTAATATCCAAATGCTTTAAACTATGTATTTATAATCAATAAGTGTATTTAAGAAAACTTTTTAGTATAAATAATATTGACTTATTTTCAATTAGTATTTAATTACAAATCACATTTGATTATTGTTGATTAGATCAACTGACGAGTATATTTTCGAAATGGTGATGTAGGCTTAACGGAAACTCATTGCACTATCAATTTATGATGAGAAGGCTAATTTATAATGTATGATAAACCCAATAGCCTGACAAATGCCTGCCCTTTAATGTGAACATCATATTAGTGTGAAATTGTTAGCTAATATAAAATTGACTTTTCATTCAATTTATAGAAGTAGGGAAATTCATTATCTAGCATATTACAATGTGGAAAACTCATTTGATTCAAACTAGAGCTCATTTGAATATTTTATTGCTGTTTCAAAAGGTTACATTCACTATTTAGATTTGAGTTTTACACTATTTAGATTTGAGTTTTATTTTTTCCAATAAGATGTAAACAATTTATCACAAAAATAATAAATAATGTTAACTTCTTCACATATGGTTTTCCATATTTAAGAGTGGGCCAAACCCCCTATGTATTTCGGTTCAATCAATCCAATTAAATTAAAAGATATACCAAATCCAGTTTACTTTAGTCTTTATCTTTTGTTTTAATTTAAAAGTATTATTAAAAATGACATAGCTCATTTTAAAACCTATTTAAGCATTCGTAGATAACAATCATATTTAATTTTGTTTACTTATTTACTCATTCTACGGCATTTGGAACTCAAAAAAAAATAATAATAATTAATAAAAGTATGACACATATCCCTATTTTAAGCTATATCCAGTCCACCTCATTACACCCCATTTCTTTCAAGTCCTATATATTATATTATCCTCTCATCTACGTATAGGTCTTTCCAATGGACTATTCCCATTGGGTTTACCAGACTCTGGGACTTGAGGTTCAGTAGTATGGACTTTAATAACCTCACCCAATTCAGAGCATTCATTAACATTCAAAATATGTCGAAAGTGTTAATTTAATCTAGTCAAAATTGGTTTTATATTTTTAAAATAACCAAAAAAGTTTGGCATTCAAGTTTTTTTTAATGATATGCTTTTAAAATAAGTTAGCACTGATATTTGAATCCCAGACATCACAAGCGATTGACTTTAAACATTATAGTTATGCAACAAGTTAATAATAAATTACTTTAATCCTTATTTGTACATTTTTTAAATATTTCATAGAATGGACTTTAATATAAGAACGATATTAAATCTATAAAGATAAAATTATAAAGCCAAACAAATGTAAAATACGTGGATTTCAAACCTGATCAAATCTGCTACAAAAGATTAATAATGTTTTACCGAAAGGCCTAAAAGGGCTGCTTTATTCTCTCGCTTGACATGGAAAAATATTTTATCTTAATATTTTCTTAAAGGCTTTGTTCTTTTATCTTTAAATGTGATGATAATAATAATGATAATAATTATTATACAATTATTAATTATAATTATTATTATAATTATAATTATTATTATAATATAATAATCATTATTATGATATAATAATCATTATTATGATATAATAATCATTATTATGATATAATAATCATTATTATAATAATTTTAGTAATTATTATAATTATTAATTATAATACTAATTATTATTAATAACTATAATAATATTATTATTAATTATTATTATTATAATTATAATAATAATTATTATAATTATTTATTATAATTATAAATAATAATTATTATAATTATTACTATAACTATTAATAATAATAATAATTATTATTATTTTTATAAAATATTAAAACTTAAAACATTTAAAACTCATAGTCACATTAATAATAATAATATTACCATATATGACTATGAGTTTTAAATGTTTTAAGTTTTAATATCTTAATAAAGTTATTATTTTACTAACTGGTCCAAGCGTTGTATCGAGGAGCTTTGGAAGTGATCACGATGGTCTTGTAATTTCCAATGCATTCATAGATTTGTTATAACATGAATGAAACCACGACTATCTAATAGGCATTTTGTTTGGTTTAGTTCTGTTGAGATTAATTTCTGTTTATTTACGATCTCTCTCATTCAGTAAATATATAAATATTGTAATATGATTTGATATATTATTTAAGATTCTTTAAAAAAACTTTCGGCCTTTATAGATGAAAATTTATATGTAGGCTATACGAGTATAATATGGTTGTATAAAGATTTGCTATTTTTATGATAATTATTAACTTTTTGTCATTTATAAATTAAATTAATAAGTTTCCTAGCGAATTTTGTCTCTATGACTATTTGAATCGAATAAGACAATACCAGAAGGCAATGCTTGGCCTCCGATAATAAAATCTGTTTATTAATGGTGCAATAACTAATTGTGAAAATGAAAAGTCACTTTAAACCCTATATTTTCTTGGTCTTAGGATTATCAACCCCTACATTTGAAGGAGAACATGTTGTGGAATGTAGTAAGTTTATTAAGTGAAATGCCAGGTATCGACCACAGAATCAGCAGTTTCGTTAATCAGTTTTTTTGTTTGTAGTGTTGAACCATTCAAGAGAGATCTATTTTTCCAACTTATCAACTTTGTGGAGGAGGACAACCTCACATTCAAGTATAGCTAAAGTACTACTCGTGGACATTATTCCTTTTGAAAGGGCTAAATCTAAAGGGCTAAATATCAATAATTATTAACTACAGGAACAACAATTAATAACATTGGGAATCCAGTGAATTTTAAAAGTGTCACTTTTGGATCTTCTTGAAGATTGTAAAGGATGTGTCTAAATAACACATTAACTTGTTCGAAAGACTTTATATCATACCACGTTAATAAATCTTACTAAGTATTGTCCATACACCCGAAATCAATCTAAATTTTTTTATTGTTCTCACATTAATTTTGCTATTTGTCGTCATGGAAACGATCTATAAAAATATGTATATGAACCATTGTTTATTTCATATTGTTTTTGTTCTCTGTATTTTATGTTGTCTCATGTCTACCTTTACGTTCATTAATTGCTGCTATATAATAGCCGATGTTTTCAATTAGTTAATAACACTGGCACAATACAACAGAACATCAAATTCCACATAAGGTCTGAGTATTTATTGTATTTATTAATCCCTGGTAGTATGTGTATCTGGTTACCTTCCACTTCTATAGGTCCTATGACGCCTGGTGGTCCTAAGGTCAGTGATCGTGTCTACCGAAGATCATTGAGGAAGGTAACACTTTGGACGACGTCACACACAATATAAATTTAATCTCTGTAAGCCTGGGTATCGGTCCACTCTAGATAAGGTGTAGGGCGTTTAGACTATATATTTAAACCTTAAACATGTAGCTTACTTTATTCATATATCTCTAAACAGAACACAACTAATAAATATTTTAGACAATATTTACTAGATTAACGAGTTGTTTCAATCTAAAATATAAGTCGTCATTTCTGTTAGTATTAAATAATATACTTTTCATAAAAAAACCTCATAACATATTCATAGATTTTTTACAGTAGGTACTGTACAATTTAGTCACATCTATATTTTCATTCAACTCAAGTAGACTGTTTCCAAAGTGACAAAATGCCTAAGCCATTTTTGGAATGGATATAATAGTTTTGAATTGAATTTGAAGTACAACTATAGCTTAAACGTTGTTAAAAATGGCATGAACGTGACAAAAATTGCAAATTCTTTTAATTTAAACAGCTGCCGTAAACTACCTCTAACCAATTGTAACTACATAATTTTGAATAGGTTAATTCTTTCGCAGAAATTTAATTTGTATATGCTTATGAGGCTACATGTAACAAACAACATTTAAGACAATTTAGAAGGCCTCAAAAGGAAATTAAGTAAAACAAATAAATTCATTTTTGAGAAAGTTATCAAATTGAAGATTAAATATTTTTTTAAATTAAAGTTTCGAATAATATTTAATCTGGACTCCTATTTTTTTAAATGAAATTCTTAAATAAATATATACTAATCTATAGTTTACAGTGATCCGCCTCGGTGGCGTAGTTAGTTACGCGCTAGTCGTGTTGAGCTAGACCCGAGGGACGGGAGATCAAGGTTCGAATCTCGTCGAGTGAACTGGGGTGGGTTTTCCTAATGATTTTCCACTCCCCCACGCAAATGCGGGTTCACTTCCTTAAAATTCGACCTTCTTAATTCCAATCCATTAGTGTTAACTAGTACTTAAGCGTAAACCCAAATGGGTAGTAAGAGCGGTGCTAAAATTAAAATTAATTATAATTACAGTGTTGGCTTGATGTAATCGCTTAAAACTGATTCAAAACATTTTAATGGACACAATTTTTTTCACCATGTCCTTTACAATAATTGTGAAAGTCCTATATGTTGTAGGGTCTGTGTAAGAGGACATGGTGTGAAAGGGTTGTATAAGATTGTATGATGTAACATCACGGCTTGGATCTAAGTCCAGGTGTTTGCTACTTGGGCATGATTAAAAGAGGTCTAAAGGCATTAGTGCAACTCGAGGATAATTTCAACCCCCTTCTTGAGCATAATGTCCTAAAAGACCATTCTTGTCACCTTATAACTTTCACAGTCTCACAACTCCTAATTGATAATTAAATCCTTAAAACTATTAATACATTCAACTAAAATATATATGTACAAGCGAGAGTGCCTAGGTAATAATTCATAATTATAATACATTTTATTACACTGCTTCTTACCACTAGTTCAAGTTGTCATATGTACCCATTACTCTAATGAGCTAGGTACAGGAAGCTAATTCAGTTAAGTTTACCCCCATTTGCGTGGAGGGAGAGCGTAAAACTATTCTGGAAAAAACCCTCAGTAAACCCGAACGGGATTCGAACGCCAATCTCCCAGTCATTGGCAGTTTAGTCTAGCACGTAAGTGACACATAAGAGCATGCAGCCACCGAAGAAGGTTATTATGAGTTTTTATACAGGTTTTTTTTTCCATTTTATCACAGAAAAACACTGTGAATAATATCCTTTATCCTTTAGGGACATTTCTAAGCCAATATAACTTAACGGTATGTGTAGCAAGAGTTCCTAGCGACAATGTGAGAGTTTAAAGAAACAAGCTACGCTCGCTATAAAGAAGAATGTGTAGAATGAAAGAAGTCAGAAAATAAAGATTTGGTTGTGTGAGCGTGTTTTTTTTTTCTAACCAGAAAAAGTGGGCTATTCCCTGACGGTAATGGTGAATGGATATTTTCCCCGGCGTTGGGCCGCATCTCTTTAAAAATAAAATTGTATCTCTTTCTCTCTCTATCTTTCGCAGACCTTCATTTCACCGAAAAAGGTTAAACGGGGAGAATGGCTACAACCGGATGGTGATTGTTGGCCGGCTCGTATTTATTTGACGTGTTAGGAGTGGTCCACGTTTTTTTTTTTTACCCGAATATGTTCAGTGTGTTGCCGACTCGTAAGAAGATAGGAAAGCTTGTAAAATAGGCCGAGTCTAGAGTGTTTGTTTGTATCTATCTAGCTATCCTACCAAACCCTTTTCTTTCCACTGTGGCTTTGGTTGTGTGATACAAATGCATATTATCGTTTTGTTCTTTACCAGGGCGTAGTGGGGTTTGTACCTTGTTCGGGTGTAGTGAAAATGGGAAACCATGATTAAAAATAATTATTTCGTATCTCTTCTCCATTTTGATGGTGTTGCATTTATTCTAGGATACTCATTTGTTTTAGCTCTAATACAAAGGAGAGAACGTTTATTAATTATTTTCTTAAAATAATACTCTCACTACCATAATTGTCAAGCATTATACTACATTTTTAATTGGATATGTCATCAATCAAATAATATTTAGTACTTTAATAGTCACCCTCAAGATTAATCTTGTAAAACCTCCGAAGTTTAAATGATCTCGATCACTACATTCCAAATGCCTTTATTTCAATACATTTAATATTTTATTGGAAAACAAAGAAAGCATTTTGGAATGAGGCGAATAATTGGGGTCCAAGAATATAGTCCGTATTTAAGAACTTGATTAAGTAGGTAGGCTTAGTACACTTACCCCGCCCATTCTTTCAACACACTCACATACTCAGAACATTGTTTTGTAGCTGTGAAATTTTGAAGTCATACACCCAATTTTAACAGAATTGATAGTTATTACAAAGTTTTGAAAGGTGGTGTCAGGAGAAAAGAATCAGTGGTAAAATAGTAGTGAAATGTTTCTAATAAAATATTAGTGTTAGTTACGTAAAATTAGGTCAAATCTTAAAAAAAAAACACGAGTAAACACTTGAAGATCTGGTTATTAAAATAACCGCCAGCAGAAACTATTCCCTACGAGACACTAAAAGAGGTTTGATATTGTTATGTTTTTGTTTTTTAACTCTCCCGCATTTCACTACCTCTCCAGTTATACTTATAAGTAGACTACTAATCAAGTTAATGTTGTAAAAATATTAGAGGTAGAATATATAAAAGTACCAGCATTTGCGTGGAGGAAGTGTGAGAATTCATTTAGTAAACCCTATTCTCATTCCACTAGTTTGGGATTCAAACCCTGACGTCCCTGTCACCAGCAAACCAGACCTAATGACTTTGATCATGTGCTTTGTGATTTGGGTAGTAATAATATTAATGTTACTAATTTTTTCAATATTTTATCCACTTATGTGTAAGTTAAGATAAAAATATTACTATAATAGCCTTTTATTATTTTTTATCTTATCTATTTTTACTTTCTTGCATAAATAAAAATATTTTAATCGTAAAATAAATTAATCTCAATATTGTAATGAATATTGACTAATTCTAACGTGCCTCCGAACCCAAAAATATGGATTTTGAAATTCTGTGTGCCCCTCGGTTTGTCTCTCTGGGCCTAGTTCCAAAACCGGAATGGATTGATGGATTTTGTTTTGAATGGATATTTATTAATTACATAGTATTAACTTCAGTTGTTTTAAATTTTGGTTATAGTCCTTAAAATAAGGGTTGTTTATTGAATTTTCTTAAACTTGAAATTCTCAAAAATTGCTTTAACAATTTTTTTGATGTTTGATAATAATTAGAATTAAAATCACACATATTATAATAAGTATTAATTTTAATAGAATATTAATTGTGCTTTTAATTCTTACTATTGTCAAACATCAATAATTGAACAGTGCCTCAGGACAATAACAGTAAAATATATTCTAAAATTACTAACAATTTTGTTTAAAATAGATATCTAGGGTTTATTTAACTTGACAAATAATACTGTGTACATATTTTTTCTGAATAAAATTTACTTAAGGGTCGATTACTAACAACTACTTTATTTTTAATTATATGATTTTTGAAAATGTATCTACGATTTTGTTTGGAATAGGTATCAAAGAGGATAAGTAGCACTGTATACTTGTAAAAAAAATTTCTAAAAAAACAACAAGTCTAGTAATAGTAATTCTAACATAGTAAAAGTCTCTACACTGTCTGTTACTTCGATTGACTTTCTGTCTGTTTGTTTCCAGTAAACTCAAAAATTACTCATCGGATCGAGATGGAACTTCTTCTGTTGTCCTCCTTATTTTTTAAAGAACCATGAAAATCTATATGCCTTCACAATATCTCATCAATGAGAAATGTAGTGTTGAAAAAACTGGGTGTAAACAGTGAACATTTGACGTGGTTGATATTGCGGTTACATAGGATGATGACGCATTATATAAACAGGGGTGTGGTAAGTGGAGAGGCTGGGGGCTTGTGCGTGTTTCATCGTATATAAATAAAACACTTAAATAAGTTTCATTCTTTTCTAGCATTCGAAGCTGTCGTATCTCTTGATGTATTATTAAATGCGAGATAATCCGGGGGCAAATGTTAGTATAACATGAATTGCATGTATTTCGTCGAGATTTTATGATGAAAAAACATCAATGCTTTGTTAAAAGTAACATGGTGTTTGGTTGGCTGCGATTAAACTAAAAACAAAAATGTCATGGCTTAGGTAAATTAATCCTATTCTTCTAACTAAGGATTGATTCTTGATTTTTGACTGGTTTGCTATACCAAATTTGTTTAGTGCAACTATCATCTATGGACTAGTACTTTAATAAAGCTATAGCAAAGTTGAGGATGCATCATTCTATAATTTTACTGGTTCAATGAATATAATATTAATTTATTATAAATATAAATAATCAAAGTAAGTTTTAACAGTTATAAGAAGGCGGCTAAATTGAAAACTATGGTATATGCCTCATCTTCCACACGCGCTAAAACAGGACAAGTTTGGCCTGGACGATGCAGTTGGAGGCACGGATCTAGGGTGTGTATCCACGTCAGTGGCCGCATGGTCTAAGGCGTTACTCTCAAATTAGACTAGGCTGATGATGACGGAGAAATCAAGGTTCTAATCTTGGTTGGGTGTACTGAGGGTGGTTATTCTAAAATGTTTTTCCACTCTCCATCTCCGCAAATGCCGGTAAACTTCCTCTAAATATAAACTTCCTAATCCCTAAAACTAATATCATAATTAGTACATAACATAATACTAGCGGGTAGTAAGGTGTGGACAAAAAATAATTATAACTATCATAGTGTAGCCTCATGATGAGTCATGAACGTTTTAATTTTCTTAAAGGGGTTCAACGTATCTGGTCCATCTCTCACACCCTTTCCACTTTCCTAAGTTTATCTATACGTAGACTGGAAGGGTACATCACTATTTGACAATTCCTTACTTCAATTATCTTTTTATGATTTGAAAGTGTGCTTCTTTATTTGTCTATACATTGCATCCCTTCTAAATTAAGTCAACACAATTAACGGTAAAGGGTTCGACAGATAGCCACACCCACCTTATAACTCCAATAGCAAACAATGGTTGGAATCAACATTGTATCCTCCTTCCTCCTTCACCACTCCTTTTACATAATGTATCTGGGTGTGGTATGTACAGT
The DNA here is from genome assembly GCA_033556935.1 of Timema podura. Classification (NCBI taxonomy): domain Eukaryota; kingdom Metazoa; phylum Arthropoda; class Insecta; order Phasmatodea; family Timematidae; genus Timema; species Timema podura. The sequence goes on along the minus strand of JAVRXN010000003.1, from coordinate 65,689,974 downwards.
ACTATATATATGAAGGATACTCACTCAGTTCCGTGGATTATCTGTTCACATTAATGAGACAAACCTCATAAACATATTTAGTCACTCAAGTAGATGTTACACCAATTAGCATCTTAAAGAAACACAGTTGTAGGTTTCTATAATATGTATTTGTATTATTTAACACACGTAACTAAATACTTAGATAAAATTAAAATTTCAACCATCAATAATTTTTGTTTATTTTGTATACGATTTATACAAACTTAAGAATGAATTAAATTCTTATATCAAAAATATTTTCACAGTTCTTATGGGAGTTAATCATTAACAGAAAAATATGCCTAACTTCACAAAAATTACCGGCGTTTCCAGGTAATGTATAAGATTTAAAAAAATATATCCACCCAATTAAAACTAAACAAGTTAAAATCATCCTCATCATTATCAACCGTTTCCAGCCTGTGGCCAGGTCAGTTTAGTAAAATGCTTCTATATTCCCCTATCCTTTCACCATTCTTCATTCTTTATTTGTTATATTTTCTACTCTCACTTGCACAGTTTATGTTGTCTGATCCTCCCATTACTTTCTTGGTCTCACTTGAGAAATTTCTACTGAATACTTCATTTCCATCATTTTCTTTTGCATCCTCTTCTTTTCATTTTCATTACATACCAATACCATCTTAGTCTTGCTTCATCTACTTTCTCATGCACTCACTGAGCCTCCACTCTTTCCCAGATAACTTCATTTCTTATCCTAAATAAACTAAACATATAATGATTTTAAAGTAGTAAATTTTCTAGTAAATATATGTGATAGAAATTAATCTTTAATAAATATTAATTAAATATGTGAGAGTTCAAAGAAATAAATTTAAATCAAAAATTATGTGCAATTCTACAAATAAATATATTTTAATGTGAAACGTGTATAATAATTAAACATATATTAATACTAATTAATAATTTAAGCTTATAAATAATTTAAAATAATATATAGTGTATTGTAATATATTAACCCCCATTTTATTTTTAAACTTGTGAAATGAGGCTTCTTGTAGATCTATCTGAAATTGCCTGACCTTTCCTGAGTAAAAAATGTATATTAAATATATTATATATATATATTAAACTTAACATAACTTATTAATAGTGCACATTAATGGAAATATTTATTATACATCACAAACTTGAAAACATAGAATTTAGTCTTCAACAACGTAATATAAAATGTAAAAGTTAAAAAGAATAAAAAAAAATTACAGCTCACTTTCCCTTGATGCACACGTTTAGTTAACAACATGTGTGCAGCCCACTCCGATGGCCGCATGGTCTACTCTTGTGTTGGACTAGACTACTGAAGATGGGAAAATCGGGGTTCTATCCAGGTCGGGTGCATTGAGGGTGGATTTTTATAAATTGTTTTCCACTCTACATTACGTAAATGCGGGTATACTTTCTCTTAATTAAATCTTCCTAATACCCAAAACTTTAGTATAATTAATATCCTACATAGGTGAATAACCTAAAAGGGTAGAGAGGCTTGGATCTACGTGCGATTGATGTATTTTTTCCTTCCCACTTGGATATATTCTCGATTGATCTATTTTTTCCTTCCCACTTGGATATACTCTCGATTGACGTATTTTTTCCTTCCCACTTAGATATACTCTCGATTGATGTATTTCTTTCTTCCCACTTGGATATATTTGCGATTGACGTATTTTTTCTTCCCACATGGATATACTTGCAATTGATATAGCTTTTCCTTCCATTCACTTTTTATAAGAATATTTTTTTATTTTTAAACCAGGTTTTCTCGTGAATAAAAATAGAAGACGACACAAAAGGTGGTTGCTTTAGAATTCTATTTCAGACTACGTGAAGGAATGAAATTTTCAAGCCTAAATGCTGACCCAGAATGAAATTTCCTTTCCCTTTCGTCGTCGTCCAAGACTCTTAATATATTTATAAACCAATGGAAGTTTCTATTTTCGTATCTGAACATGTAAACTCTATATTGAATTTAAAATTAAATAAATGTCAAATTTTATTCAAAATGTCTGTATCGTATTCGAAATTTTCAAAGTATTTAAAATAAATAGTTTTTTAATATTTTATAAATAATTTTAATCAGGACATGATGAAAATAAATAGTTGTGTGAATTAAGTTTGCTAACGTAGATACTATATGCAAATATTTATTTTAATTTTAAAATAATTAAAAACAAATAGTAATCATATATACGAAATAAATATTTGACAGCTGTTAAGATGATATAATACCTCAAAACCAATGCTTTCAAATCCTTTTATATAAATCATCAATACTGGTGCTACATACTGTACATAAAGTCGTCAGTTTTGTCTAGTGAAAATGATCAGGAACACTAGAATTCAAGATTCTAATCTCTGTTGACCACAATGAGGTGTCTTTTTCATTAATTATTTTTACTTGACTTCCTTTTCCCTACCTTTTGGTGGAAATATGCTGATATCTTTGATGGGTTGAAGGGTACAAAACCATATATAAACGGGGTGAGTAGTAATTCACGGTTGCGGACAGTAATACATAATTATGTGGGTAGATATTAGTCGAAAACACTCTTTGCAAAATATTTGTTCTTCATATACCTTTTAAAAAAAATGACAAAAAATTATAGAGGAATGATATGATAACACTGCTTCAGAGATTTCATAATGATTGGGGATTAGGCGTAGAAAGAAATCTGAGGTCAGTATTGTGTAAGTAGCAATGCAATGTACTCACAACATATAAAATAACGTGATATGGCAATGGCCCTAGGACATAGACAAATTAATAATATACTCGACACTCAACCTCCAGGTTAAAATGTTTGCTCTCCTTTTGGAAATTTGAGTATTCCAACTCTAGGATAGTTGCGGTCAGTCCTATCATCACCCAGCAGCGACACTAGTGAAGTCTGGTGTTGAAAGATTCAAGCTGACAAAAGGAGTGCAGAAAAACCCCGTAAGGTTGAGAGTCTGTTTCTTACTTGTCTGTGAACTAGGAGTATCTGCCAGTCGAGATGGACCTGCAGCGCGGCTGTTAAGCAAATCTCTTCCTCAGAAGACGTTAATGTTTGAAACCAACATTGTTAGGGATGTGATTGTAGGCTCCTATTTGATACCAGGTCGTTTGGATTCCCACCGATACCATCAATTCCTTGTCATGGTTTTACCTGGACTGCTAGAGGACGTACCATTGCTTGTGTGAAAGATGATGTGGTATCAGTGTGACAATGCCCCTGCATACTATGGGGCACAATGAAATCTACCCCAATCAGTGTACCAAGGTCACATGACCATACACCACTCCATTATTTCTTGTGAGCTCCCCCCAAAGCTCTGGTGTACCTACACCACAGACCCTCGAGGACATTGTAGCACAAATCTATGTGGCTGTTACGACAAATGACGTCAACATGCTTCTCCACGTACAAACCGAATCCATGAGCCATTTGGAGCAACGCTTAACTAACTATGCGAAGATGTGCGTCAATCGATTTATTGCATTTATCATTTCAATGCACATATCGATTCATCGCACCCAACCACAGGTAGAACAGATTTATTTAATTTTTAGTAAACACTTTTTTTTTCAATTATTAGTTTGGTAACTTCAATTTATACGTTCACATCAAATGCTTACAAATACACACTAATCTTTATTTAATTTAAAAACCTAACTTAGCCTAACCTAAACAACAGGCAAAAAGAAAGTTGCGATGAATCGATGCACTTTGACCTCCTCAAAACCCCATGATGTGCGATGAGTAGATTTGAAATACCCACCCTCCTAAATAAAAGGATGCGATGAACCGATCTACGCCGGTGAGGATCAACCTTCTAACACCTACTGTGAACTCAAATATAAGTTTGTTGTAAGTTTCAGGCACTGTGTTGTCCCATCACTCCTCTATAGATTTAATGTCGCTTTTATATATAAAAAAATATGGGAAACGCAGATTTCTTGTAAAGAGTATTTTCGACTTATATCTACCCTCCTAATCATTTGGTATTGTCCGTATTTGCAAATAACTATTCAAACTGTGTAAGTATATAATTATGTTTATTGTAGCTTTATTTTTTCAAAAATATTCTGAGGAAGGTATTAGATGAGCCTGTATTTTTAAGGTTTTAATATAATGCTAGAACTACTTTAAAAAAATGAGCTAATGGTCACACATACTAAGGGCCATATTGACAAGTTGTGTCGGAAGGCAACCAATCACTGAATACAGAAATAACAAGCAGTTCAGGTTGATTTGGAGCTTGGCTGACCTTCGTATATTGACTACATCCTAAATGGAAACTCATATTTTATATACTTTTTTACCGGTGAATGGGAGGCTGGTGCTCAAATCTCTGTTGGGTGTAATTTGTATGATTTTTCTTAAATGATTTTCCTCTTTACTCTCACGAAAATATTGATATCATTTTTTTTTTCGGTTCTTCTCTAATCATCCCTAATCAATTAGTACAATTTAATGCCCAGACATAAAGTAAGATATGGAGCAATATATAAATTAGTATTGATTTTGTGTATTCTTGGCACTTTCAAATTAAAATCATTTTTAAAGAATACTTATCATACAGCAGGAATATTTAAAACTATATATTATTATTATTATTATTATTATTATTAGCACCGCGTCTTACTACCCGTTCGGGTTATACGCACTTACGCTAATGTGCAATAATAGGGTGATTGTGAGATGAAATGGAGGACCTACAGTTTAACGTGGGATCCGAACCACGGTGGAGGCCTGACATTCCTCACATTCACAAGTTGTGATTAATACACATCTTGTCAGAGGTGAAGGAAGGGTTTGGCAATCAGATAAATCTGTGCCGGGACCGAGGATTGAACCCCGGACCCTCAGCACAGAAGTCTGACACCTTACCCCTAGACGACCAGTTCACCTAAAACTATATAAAATATATTTATATAAACTAATAATATTTTATTATCAGCAGCTTTGGTGTAGTTTTTTTCATATAAATTATTTATCACCCACATTTGCTGTCGAATAGTCTAAATCTAAGGCATCTCTTTTGTAGTTGAGTAGAAGGCCTATTACGGGCAGATTTTAATTTGAAATCTGCTCGGATATAATGAGGCTGGTATTTCCTAAATATGTTTTCACTATACCTTTAGCAAGTTCAGGTAGTCAACCTCCATATTCCTCATCCTTAAAACAATAGAAAGATTGGTACCAACACCACTAGCCCAAATTTGTATTTAGACACAATGCTAACAAATATTTTTTGTATCTTTCTACAGTAAAAACAAACACACCTTTAATGTTACAGGGGTAAAAGTATAAATGAGAATCAATTCCTCTTTTCAATGTTTATTTTAAAACCAATATATTGCCAATGTCACCGCATCAAAGAGAGGCCTCAATGTCGGATGAAACACAGTTTTTAATCTCTTAATAGAACGTGATTTATCCCCGTGTGACTGGTTCGTAATCAATTTCTACCTTTACGATTAGGTATTTAAAGGACGCCTAATGTATAATTTATCAAAGCCCATGTGAGAGAACGTGGTTAAACACAATCCCTCGAAACGGACCATTTCATTAAGAAGTACCCCAACTAATTTAAAGCGGAGAATCCTACAAGGTGCTGTGCCTGTATCACATAGCATGATTGTTTTGCTCCAGGATAAACTCTGTATCCACCTCTCGGACCAGTGAATATTCTATCCAAAGTTTACACCACTGGGCGGATACTAAAATATTTAGAACTTTTGGCCAGATGAAGAGACAGGTGAAAGAGGACGGGAATATCAGAAGGGACAGAAAAAAAAAATACGTGGCCTATCTCTACGTTTCCACTGCATTATACATTACGGTTAATTCAAGCACACGTTGGTTTCATTGGGGTTTTTTTTACTCTCCCCCAAACCGAAGTCCATTTTCCTCTCTGTGTGTCCAAACAGGAAATACAAAACAAAACCATTGGGTGTGTGGGGAGGGAAAAAAATATATAATAAGAGAGTTAAAGTGATATTGATGACACGATTGAATCTGTTCTACCAATGTGATATGTGCTAACACACTATCAGTAGTAATTGATATTTATGTATCGTAATCTGTTTATCGCGGTACAATAGACACACAAAGAGCTCGTAAAAGCATTAAAATGTCACCAATTGGATTGATTTTATATCTAGTGGAAATTTTTAGTTTACTGCTTGACCTATATTTTACATTCCCTATTTTTTTACCACCAAAACGTTTTATTATATGGAAACTATATAGAATTATTTCAAATACATTAATCTCAAATTGTTGGCTAATACAATATTACATAAATTAAAATAAATGTTGGGTTATACATCCAATAAATATTACTTTTAAATACCTAAAATATATGTAATTAATAAACCTTTTTTACATTTTGTTGCTAATGATTTCTATAATTTAACTGAACGATATAATTGCAAAATTTGCTCCAATTTTACAAGAGGAGAGTGAACTTTAGCTGTTATTTTTTAAATTAATATTCATACAGTATCTGTGAATGCTACCCGCATCGGCTGTCACTTGAAATAAGGTGCCAGACTTGATTGGTCTGGTTTGCCAGTGACGAGAAGGCTGGGATTCAAATCACTGTCAGCTATACTAAGCATGAATTTTTGTATTAATTACTAGCTGGTGTACTTGTTCTTCTCAAGGGAAATTTATAAGGGAGCATTGCTATTTTTAGTATACAAAATTAACCACAGGAAATCGTTAATCTTAAATTATTATGTTTGGATATTCATATTTTATGGTTTAAATTGTGAAAAATTATATGCGAAAGTAGGTTGACTAAAATATAATGTCAAAATATTATTTAATAAGAACAGGTTTTAATAGCTGATATTTCTTTCGAAGTTATAACTTCTCTATTAATACCCAATACTTTGAGCTCATGCTTGTTTATAGTTCCTAATGTAAATGGTGTCACAGCATAAATAATTAATTGTTAAAGCTTTATAATTAGATACGATTAAAATAATTTTAACATTTTTTGCCACATTTTTTATACCCCGTTTATACTTCTTATTCATTCTACCTACTCTGCACTTTTTGAACACTCTACAACTAATTAATTTTTTACCCATTTTAGACTAATATAATACCAATTTTGCCATTGTATAACTTATTGCCCCCTTTACACCTTTAATCTTTTTAACCCTTCTTTACCCTTTATAAACCTACTAGCCCTCATTAATTTTTTACCTTTTTGACACTTTTTCTTTTTTACCATTTTTTCATTTAACTCGTTTTAACCATTATATCCTTTTTATTTTTATTAGATTTAACTTCTCTCTTTTACCATTTAGACCTATTTCCCTTTTTACCACCTTATCTTTATTGTGACTTTTATCCCTTTGACCAATTTTGCTATATTGTGGCCTTATTACCCTTTTATACATTTTGATTCCTTTTGAAGTTATTTCAATTTTACTCTTTTGGTATAACTGACCTTTTTGATTAAATTTACTTTTTACAATTTTTTGGCTTTTTGGCCTTTTTGCATTTTAGTGTACTTTCTAAACCTTTTTACATTAACTAAGCTCAGAGAAATAGTTTATGGTAATAAAGGCAAAAGGGCTAAAAATGTGTAAAAAGCTGTAAAAGGCGCATAAAAGGCATAAAGGTCAAATAAAGTAGAAATTAGAGATCTAGTATATTTATTTTCTTAAAAGGGTAAGTAGAAAGTTTAGAAAGTAAGATAGAATAAATATTTTAAAAGGATAAATATGTTCAAAATTTTAACCAAATTTGTTTTTTTAAGAAAAGAAGATGAATTCAATGATGATCAATTTTATGGAATAGGTTATTTAAGTATTAGAATGAATAAAAAATACACGCTTTATTTTCATTCCTTTTAGGATTTGCATAAAATTATAAATTTAAAATATTGAGCAGTAAGTTTAAATATTTCATTTTGCCTAGAAATCTCTTATTATTCTTAACACTACTTCTTACTACTCATTCGGGCTATACGCTTATGTTCTAATTATGATAACTGGTTAATAATAGTAAAGGTTGAATTAAGAGGGGGTGTACCCACATTTGCGTGGAAAGAGTGGAAAAATACCCACAGTACACCCAAACAGAATTGTACCACTATCTCCCAGGCATCAGCAGTCTATTCTATTGCAAGAGTAGTGCCTTAATCCATGAACCCATTGAAAAGAATTTTAGAAAATAAAAGAGTAGAGAACCACCTCAAGTTGGTACATGGTCTAACGTGCTACTCTCGCAGTGGACTATACTACTGGTGACTGGGAGATTAAGGTTCGAATCTCAGTCGGGTGCAAAGAGAGTGGTTATTTTTACAAAAAACACTTTACCTACACGAAAATGTTAGTACACTTTCTCTAAATATATCCTTTCTAATCCTTAAGATCATTAGCGCAATTAGTGCATCAACGTATAACCCTGCCGAACAGGTAATGAAACAAGGCGCAAAAAAAACAAAAATGCATTTGTCCTCTCACGGCTTGATTGACTCCGTTCCAGACCCACTGAATTACACAAAGCATGGAAGTATCAGGGATTTAACCAAGGACCTTTGGATCTGTAATCAGGAGCTCTGACTACTAGACCACAGATGTGGTCATGCGTAATTACAACCTGATGTTTATTTCATGTGTACATATTTATTTGTGTCCCGTAAATCAATATTTTGACAAGGTGTTAAAAAGTGTTGGGTATTGTGTTGTTTTGTTGTCATCTAGTTAATTATTGTCTAGTTGTGGAATACAGGTTTATTTGGGTTAACCAAGGTTTATTAGCATGAGTACAGGAATCCCAAAACCAGGTTCCTTAGCGAAAGCATAGCCAAAATCAACAACGGTCAATCTTATTTATCGTTTCTTCTGGTGAAATTCAATGTGTGGTGTATAACTCAATATAATAGATCTTTGTATTATTACATTTTCTCGTAGTACACTTATATTAAACTAAAATAAACTTTGACACTGATAAACTAATGATGTATACATAGTCATAAACCTATTATTATTAAACTATAAATATGGTTTCTTTACCCAAAAACCGTTATTATCAAGCTGGCTAATGCATGCTCATGTAAATTATCTAAACTACGTGAGCATAACTTTTCATAAACCTCCATTTTAATCGAAGATTAATAATATCCTTCCAGGGAGGTATCAAAATAGGAACTAGAAAATTATGTAAAGTAAAATTTTGTTTAACTTTTCTAAAAAATTTAAATAAAAGACAAACACTGTAGCTTCAATAACTTTATAATAATGGAAGCACTTTGGAATATAAATACCCGATACCGGGAAAGGGCACATAGTTTGTTGACGGATTTTGAAGTTGTCCAAAGTTTGTTGTATACTCAATGTGCCTGATAGAGAAAATAATGAAAAAAATAGGGTGAGGTGAACGGAGTCTTTACCGTCGAAAAATTGTACTTCAGCTTTTCGTGGGAAATTGAAGGGCCCCTTAGACTTTCCAGCTAGTGTCAATATTTATTGGTGTCTTTTGTATGTGCATGTGTGTGTAGTCGTCTCCAGTATCCAAACACAATGCCATCTGTGGTTTTCTTTTGTTTTTCGTTGTTTTTATTTCACCTAGATGTCGTCTTTTACTTGTGAGAAGGATAAAAAGAAAGTACAATATCAACTGAAAGTTTAAGGACAACATGTTATTAACCTAATCATGGCTTAATCTGGAATTATTGGAACACACGAGCTATGTTATAAACATTTATTTGTATTGCCAAACCTTTCCTTCACCTATGACAAGACGTGTGTTAATCACAATTTGTGAATGTGAGGAATGCCAGGCCTCCACCGTGGTTCGGATTCCACGTTAAACTGTAGGTCCTCCATTTCATCTCACACTCATCCTACCATTACACATTAGCTTAAGTGCGCACAGTCCGAACGGGTAGTAAGACGTGGTGCTAATAATAATAATAATAATAATAATAATAATAATAATAATAATAATAATAATAATAATAATAATAATAATAGTTATTTTTGATAATAATACTACGATCGGTAAGCTGTAGGTGCACAATTTGTCTAATATTGTATTGTATCCAAATAATATTTTATTCTGTCTTATTGTAGTAACCCGCCTCGGTGGCGTAGTTGGCTAACACGCTAGTCGTGTTGAGCTCGGCCGCCGAGAACGGGGAGATCGAGGTTCGAATCTCGGTTGGGTGAACTGGGGGTGGTTTTTCCTAAATGGTTTTCCACTCTCCCTCCACGCAAATACGGGTTCACTTCCTCTAAATTCAACCCACCCAATTCCTAATCCATTAGAGTAATTAGTACTTAAGCGTATAACCCGAACGGGTAGTAAGACGCGGTGCTAAATATTATTATTATTATTAATTGTAGAATTGGCTGTAAATAACAAATGCCAGTTTATTTTTAATTTCTATTGACCCTCGGAGAGAAAAATAGATATGTCATTAAAAAAGAAGTCAGGGATAGAATCCTAGCCCAATTAACTTTACCTCTACGTAAATGAGAGTAAGCCTTAAGTTCCTCTAAAGACCTACTTTTATCATATCTGCACCATTAGAGTAAATATGCTTATAGTTAGGCTCCAGTTGGTTAATAAGATGCGAAGGAAAAGGTATAAACGATAAGGGTGTGTGTACATAAATTAAACCTGAGCGTTTTGTACAACTGTAAAGTTTTCTAAACTTTTTATTTGTGCTGTACAAATGTTTTCGCGAAGAGGAGAAAAAGAAAGAAACGATACCTTCTTGCAGTCTTAGGGGATATATCTGGACCCATTTGTTTGTTGGGTAGGCTCTAGGATGAAAGAAAAACAAGTACAGTTGGCGAAGGATAGGAGGAAAGGAGAAACAACAAGGAGGGTTAGTAAGGGAAGGGGGGAGACAACTTGCGCCTCAAAGAATAAAATAAAGACTAAAAGTGAAATTAGTTCCTTGGATGCGTGAGAAATTCTTTTTCTTGTTTGCTCCGTCTTCTTTGTCTCTGTCGTCCTACCAAAACCCTTTTTAATTATTAACGGTCAAACTTTATAAATCCTTGAGGAAGATAAGTGGACGATATTGCAGAAGAAAGAATAGAGAGAAGAAATATAAATAAAGTTGAGCATGAAAGTGAAGGATCAAAATCATATTGGCGCACTGATAGTTATAGTGAGTGTTTTACCCATCCTTTCTCTAAGACAATGCTTTGTATCTATTCTTAGAATAACCCATTCATCTTTTTTTCTCTCAGTTTACATTTCTGGTTTCTCATATATGTAGATACTTAAGGTATGGGCATAGGGGGCTATAGGAAAGGTAAGATTTTTTCCAAGTTTTTATATCAAAATTTCTTTTGGACAAAATAAATAAAATATTGCTCCAGAAGAAGCATAGAGTATAATTTTATTTACATGGTGATACCAACAGTTGTAGAATATCTTTCATAAGCATATGTGATAAACCTTGATGAAAAAAGTTTCAATAAAATTTCTGGAAACCCTTAACAGGTATCAAACAATAATTTCTACTGAATAAATATTAGATTTATTTTGAACAGAAAAATATTTAAAAAAAACAACATGAAATCCATTAGCCTTTCTCGCGTCCCCTACAGTTTCACCTTAAACTTTCAAAATGGCACCAGCATTTTTTTTTTTTTTGTATGTTAAAGGGGGAAAATTAAAAATTGAGGTACAGGGGATGACTTTTATAGAGTTATGGTAATCTGTACACTATGGGTCGGTATAATAAAATGGTGAGATAAATAATGCAAATAAATATACAATATTAAGAATGACAACATACTTTTAAATATTGGCTCATTATTAAATGTAAAATCAATTACATTAAACATATTACTACCCTTCATAAAAACAATACAAACAATGTTTTACTGATGAGATGATTGTTTCTTTGTAAACAAAGTCGTTCACTTTGACGCATGGCGCCAACAAATACGAGCAGCCATTAACATCACTTCTTGAAATGGGACATCTTGCCCATAGTATTGGCCCCATTTGACTTTTTATGGCAGTCGTTATGACCCTATAATGTTTTTTTCATTCTTTTAGAATGACTTTTTGAAGAAAAGGCGTGACTCTTTATTGCGTTTTGACGTTGCCTTGGTGTTGGATTTCTTTATCTTTTTTTTTTTATCTTATTGAAGGAAAACGAAAATTTTTACTGTAATTCTTTTGGCGGTTAAGTTTGGGAAACCATCAATAATATATTACTATTTTGTTTGTCAAGGCTAATTTTATTTTAGTAAAAATAATATTTTTCAAAGAATTATTAGTACCTAATCTATATTCCAGTATTGTCTATAATTTTCACACCTTAGAATAACCATAACCAATTTAACTGAAATTCAACAAATTTATTATTTACAGATTTTAATTTCAATTGCAAGTCGTAATTATTTAATATTAATGTAAATAAAAAAAATATAACCATATTAAACTATTAATTAGCACTTTTAATACACAAAATAACTGTTACTAATAGATATCTGTAGAAGTAGTAATTTTAGACTTCATTGTCAAAGATTACCTAATTCAACGTGAATCTAATACCTCAAACCACAAGGCCATCCCAGTAGGAGATTACGTTACTTTCTTACCCTCAGAACTTAAAATTTTACCGGAGATTACAATAATATTTTCAGGAAAAAATCTGGTATGAGTCTGGATAACGTAGGTGGAACCAAATAGTTTGAAACATTCATTCATTTAACCCAAAGAAAATTGAGTAGGATTAAATTTTACAACACAAGTCTTAATTTAGTTCTTATAACTTATAGATATTTCTTCCATTACTCTAAAATAATTAGTCCCAAATAGTGCAGTAAAATAGGTCCAGTTCTTCAATGCCCGCCGCCATTTAATGACAGAGAATAAACGTCTATGAGAGAAAAACACAGCTACAAATCTTTTCGATATAACAAATTAACAAATATATTATCTACATTAATATATACAATCATTTATATTCAAACATTCCTTTTAATAAATGTTAAACTATATAGTATTCCAAATTATATAACACGTCTTATTAATAAATTGGCTATTGGTGATTTATTTTAACTTAAATATACAACAAACGCAAACACTATACCTCTTGAATTTATTTAACAACTTATATTATTGAAACAAGAATAATATTATATATATTTCTACATTTGCAAATATTAAACAAAGATCAGTATACAAATGCACTTCAAATTAAAATTATCTGTGGAGTTCTAACATTAGAGAAATATAAGCTAAATTAAATAATTAATTTCTTGATTTGAACTCTCATGTGAAAAACCCCTTTATTTAATGGGAGACTATTTCCAAGGCATCCCTGCTAGCCCGGTCACATAATCGAGCGCCTGACCCATTTGTTGCAAAGGTCCCTCCTACTCCCTCCTCGCCGCCCACATCCGATATTCTCAAATTCCCCTCCCACCACCCTACTTCTCATGCAAATTCGATTTACCCTTGCATGGCCATTTGGGTAGACCTTGCTGCCTACACAGTATTCGCTATCTTTTGACAATATATAGGTTGGTATAGGGTCGTGGCTTTTCTCCTCGTTCGTAGGGGTCCAAGTTCAATCACAAAGACTAGCACAATATTTATTTCTACTAGGATCCACAGTCCTACTATAAAAAACTACTGTTGAGAAATATTGCTTTAAATTTAAGAAGTTAACAAGAAAAAAAAATATTGCTTTACAATAGATTAATATAAGATTAATGCCTATATTCAAGCTTAAATAGATTCATAGTAATAATACAAAATATTTTCTGGAGCAGTTCTAGTCAAAAGCATTGTTCAATTTTCACTGAGACCCAGATGAAAGATTAAGTTACTTAAAATGAATTAAAATATAAAATATTTTTCAAATAAAATAAGACACACCTTACCTTATTTAAATACATGTAATCACAAAAGCATATTTTTAAATCGAGTGGATACCATCTGCTACTTTAATTATGTGTGTGCAAAGATTATCAATTGGAATCAAAACTTAGTTTCTTTAATCTACCATTTCTTTACATCCTGTATTTTTTGGTTAAAAAAACTTGGTGGCTGATGTTATTTCAAGCTAGATATGTTACACTGACTACCTTATGGAGGGTGGGAAATGCTTTTCCTTTTTCCATCATCCTTTTCCTCTATAACCTGGAGTGTAAGGACCTCACTAAACCGCTTTCGTCCATACCCCTACTCACCCTCCAATTCACCCAATCCCCTCAGCATTGAGAATAGAGTAAGACCACACAAAGCCAAAACAGGATTAGGGGTGGGATATGATATCATTCAACGCTATGCTACCAACATATATTCAATTGAAAACTCTCGCTACTTTTTGGATCTCATTCATTTGATTTTTTTTCCCTCCTTTTGTTGCAAAAAATTACGATCCTTAAACTATTTTCATTATGTATATTGGAATTAAAAATAAAGTTTTCACGCACCAATTTGAGTTATGAAAGATTTATTTATTGAAATCAGATAGTTTTAACTATCTTACACCATAAAGGGGTGGACCTATTTAGTTATTTAGTCTAGTATTTTATCCATTTGGGATGACCGAAGCATACAAATTAAATGTTGAACTCATTAAGCCTGGCTAATCGATGATTCCCGGCGAGGTCGCTGCTTGAATGCGTGCTGAGTGCAAATGGAAATAAATTTTCTTAAAAATTTTACCTTGTCCCCCTAAAACTTTTAGTATAGATAGAAGCATATAGCTTGGGTGGGTAGTGAGACAAAACCCAAAAATCAACCATGCATTATTTAATTTATTGGAGCTTTATTAAAACCATATAAGAAACACGTTCATAGCCCATTTTTATAGTTAGTGTTATTGCCATGCTCGAGTAGATAAAGCAATTAAAGTGTATTAGGAATCCAGCCAAATTTAATCTAAATACTTCAACTTTAGACACTGTTTTAAAAACAATAAAAATGTATTTTTTTATTAAAGTTATAGAAAACTAAGCCACTACCACATTTGAATAATTTAATTTTACAACATGGCTTCCTGACTTGGGCGTGAAGTTTTTATTACTATTATTTTTTGTTCAAGCGTATGCACCAAGAAGATTTAGGAAAGTAGTGGAAGCGGTGGAGAGGGAGTGTAGGTACCAAGAGGGTTATGGATACGGAACTTTCTACGAACCAGTAAGTCATTATACACCGTGCTTTGCTCCAGGCAACGAACCTCTCCTTTTCTACCCTCAAATTCTCCTCTCCTCCCTCTTTAGACTGAAAATTTGTGCACTCGAAACTCATTTTATGGCTCCGAACTACATTCCTTGCGTTTGGTGTGTCTCTTTAGCGTCCAACTCTACCCCTTCACCCCCTTCATTCTATTTTCCCAAAGGGCAAGACATCTCATCCCCTTACCTCCATTGTCTACCGCATCTAACTAACGGAAGCATTCGACAAAACCAAACATCCTAAATAAGTGAATAGAGGAACATAAAAAAATGAACAACAGCTGACTTTAGGAATCTTTGGTAATGTTAAATGGACAAAGTACGAATTAGGGAAAATATGAATTTGAAGATGGAATTAGAATTAAAATTTTTACAGGCAATTTCGTAACAAAAATACATATATAAAAGTATCAATAAACGTCTCTATTTAAACATTTTTCAATTGAAGACAAAATATATATTCAAATAATTGGTAGATACACATTTCAACAGCTGCACAAACCTTCTCTTATTGTGCACTATGGATTGGAAGAAAAATTTCAAAAACAAGTTTTCACTAAATTACCCTTAAAACTTAGGAAGTTTTCTTCATAAAAACAAATATATCGTCTTGAAACTCGCAATAAATTATTTTGGATATAAATTAAACAAATTTGTTCAAACATTTTTAACAAATTTCTAATTTTCAAAAAGCTTTATTTAAAAACTACCCTAAAACTATGTTTAAATTGCAAAAAAAAACAACGTTTTCTTTCTAAGCATGAACAACTATTCCTAGATATACATTTTAAGCTAAATCTTCAAGGAACCTTTCAAATTTTCTATAATTTCTTATAAGAAAAGAGCATTCAATTAAGTTATTTTTAGAAAAATAAATGCACATTAATAGTGATCATGTAAAATAGGCCCCCAAAAACCATTTTGAACAAAATCTTTAGAGCTATTTAAAAATACTTATTTTTAAAAAAATCTACAATTGGAAAACTGTAAAATATTTTTCTTATAAAAGATATTATTAATGATTAATAATTTTAAAACTTTACAAAAACTATTTTAAACCAAATTGCTGTATCCATTTTTAAAATATTAAAAATTTTAAAAATATAGCCATGTGTAAACTTCTCTTAAAATAACTTTCTAAAATAATGTATATACACACAGTTTTATCTATCATGTCAAACATTCAACAGATATACATTTTATATATAAAATATATCCATTTATAAATATGTAGAAGCTTAAAAAATTCACTTATCTGTAAACTACCCTTAATAATTTATCATTTACCAAATCCACCAAACCATTTGTAAACGTTTAGAAACTTAGAAAATCCCTTCTCTGTAATCTACCCTTAATTTATCATTTACCAAATCCATCAAACCATTTAAGATCTGTGTCCAAGTACAGACAGAGTTGTAAAATTCAATTTTGGGTTTATAACACATATAAAACTTAAATATTCATTTTAATCTCAAGCTCAACATTTTAACCGATAACAAAACTTTCTCATTTTATGTGAAATTAAAAAGAATATACAACTAAAAAATTATATATTTATATAAAAAAAATTGAATTCTTACCATTTAAAAAAGTAGATGGTTAGAATTTTAAAAATAATTAAAGTTACCATTTTATCAACAAAAAAATTGTGTACACAACGCGTTTGTAATAGTTATGAAAAACACAAATTGTTTATAAGATCATTATTATTTTATTTAATAAGTTTTCAATTCCAAGTTCAAAGTATAATACATATTTACTATGTAATGACATAAGGAATTATCTAAGTTAATGCATTTAGCACTAAAAATATTCACGGCTTAAAATAAGGGGATATATGCAGAAGGTAGCTTTTAGGAAATGTACTTCTTCTTTCTTCTTAGCACCACGTCTTACTATCCACTGGAGTTATACGCTTTTGTACTAGTTATATGCTAATGGTTCAGGAATGAAGAAGGTTGAATTAAGAGGAAGTGTACTTGCATTTGAATAGAAAGAAATGGGGAAAACCATTCAGGAAAACCATCATCAGTACACATGACTGGGATTGAACTATAATCTCCCCAGCTTTGAAGTCTAGTCTATTGGGAGAGTAGCGGCCTAGAATACGTGGGCACCAAAGCGGGTGACTATTGTATATATATATATACATATATAGAAGAAATAACGGTGATAAATAATATGTGATAAGCCACACCAATAAATAAAGCTTAAGTTTCCCGTTGCAGGAAATACAGAATTTTGTAGGTCTAATACATTAGATTATTCTCCCACTTATGTGAGTTTTAAGGATACCATCTATTGTCATTATGTATATACAATTCATTTAATGATTCCCAATAAAACTATAACATTTTAAACTAATCCTATATTAGTGTATACATACTATAACATAACAGACCTTACCCCTGGATATTTATTAGTTTTCTAGTATATTAAGTGTAAATATTATTAGATAGGAGATCAAACAAAGTTAGCCAAGAGTGCCGTTACATAACGTTTATTTTCTAAAAACAAACACGGTATCTGAACGTTTTACGAATCCAAGAGGACATGGAAATATATTAATAAACAGTGGGTGATAATATATTGGATAATTACCAGTGTGGGTTAATTAATCCTTTCAATTTTCGTCAAGATGAACACTATTATTTACAAACAGTGTTTCGCGAACGGAGGCAATTGTCTTTGTTGTGTTAAAGCTGGCGCCCATAGTAGCAATCAGGAGAACTAGCATGTGAGAGGGAATCTGGTTGACATTTAAACGCCATGAGCTTCAAATTTCTTATTTTCTCAATTTAAAAATAAAAGTTAATATTATTATATTATTATATTGATTGTATTATATTTTCAGACTATTTTCGCTTTTTCATTTCTATTTCTTATGTCTCCATTTAAATATTAGCAGTTTAAATCAGCAGTTTCGGGTGTTTTATGGTTTTGGTAAGAACTCACCTCTTCAACTCTGGTATGAAATGCTTTTTAATTGTCTTCGTCGGAAGTGAGTTGGCCCAATTCGAGTTTTTATCAAAGTTTTCTTTTCGCTTCATTTTAAAGATATCATAAGTTCACAGTTGTGAATACTATCACCAGAGTAAATATTATCAAACTTGTTTTAATGTCGAAAATTTATGTGCTAACAGTTAGCCCTAGATCCCAACTAAAGCTAGGAATATTTGTGAGGACAGTTATAAAATATTAACAGTATTATAAAGAATGTCATTTCTCAATTATTTTATACAAGAAATTTTTCAACAAAGGATCAACTTAATGAATTATATTTTTCCATTTTTATCTAGGATGTATCCCTCCCCATTCAAGCCATCCAAGAATATCTTTTATTCTAAATTACTCTAAGAAATCTGAGATGCCAATATTAAAGCTTTTTTTACACAATAATATTAGCAATTTTATATTTTAAATTATTTCACATTTTTAATGTTTAATTGTCATGATTTCAGCTATTGTTAAACTAGTAAGCCATAACACTTTATTCTTAATGTCACAAGAATATAATTTTTTTTAATTTCAATATTTTAATTTTAATAATTAGGAGCATAGTATATTTTGTATAGCTTGAAAACAAAAATTTATGTTTATTTTATTTAAAATTTAATTTTAATCAATTTTTCTTAACATTTATAAGTGAATATTGTTCCAAAATTTACAATTTAGTGTAAGAAAATTGACATGTATTTATATTTCTACATTTCAAGTATATTTATGTTATCTTAGAACTGTCTTTATCGGAGCTTCACAGTCAGGTGATATTATTTAACCTAAGCTTAGATGAATGTTCCAAAAAATTATATAAGATATTTTGATTATTTATTTAATATCCATCCTCATAAATCTACCGCATTACTGTCGATTCACACCTTCGCCGAAAAACTAGCGCAGATCAGAAAGGTGGTCATGTGATGATCTCTAAGCCAAACACAAGATTTCCACCTAATCGGTGCGAGCTGTTCTGCTGAAGTTCACTTTGTCCTCTCTACCTGAGATGTTCGGCACAGGAGAACCAATCAAATCTCATAGCCAACAATCTTAAATCAGTGAACAAGTGCATTTGCCAACGCATGCGCTCTAAAGCCAGAAGCTAGCAGACAGCTTAAATGGCCTTTGTGACGAGATCTGAAATAACCCGTTAATGTAAAGCGTGTTTATTGATGTATTTGATTATGCCATGACACAGAGTTATAATTTGAAAACATCCATCTGGAGAATGATCCAAAATATATATATATGATTTATTCATATTGTATAAAAATATAAAATATTATGTTTATCGGCTAGAAAATTAATTAGGTACATAATCAGCTGTTTTAAGTTAGCGTTGCAATGCATCATGGGTCAACATAAAGCGTGTGTGTTACTGCGCCACTGAGGCAGATTCTGCTTTCTATTTTCGGCGAACGTGTGAATCAAGCTTTGTTATTTAAGAGTTTATATTAGTGTGCAGTTAGTGTGTTTCCCTTAATTAATGTTGCTGTCCAACTACCAGTGTAAGTTATAATGTATCAAGTTACTATGGCAACCAGTTAAGATCAGTAAGGTTGTTCTTTAACATACACCTGTATATAATCAGTAGTTCACATATTGTAAGAGCACCAAGCCACTGAGCTATGAGTTTGTTTTAATGTCTCCCCCTCCTTTCATAAGTCAAGCTAAGGTTTCATTATATTTATAAAGGGAGCTGTGAGAGTTTAGAGTTATGGTTATAGTACTGTGATATAAAACATATCTTTATATCACAATACTTGGACATGTTTATTCTATACTATTTGAAGTATGTTATCAGTTTGATGATTGTATGTGGAGGGTAACTTTAAATATTTTTAATTCAGTTTATCCACCTCGGTGGCGTAGTTGGCTAACGCGCTAGTCGTGTTGAGCTCGACTGCCGAGGACGGGGAGATCGAGGTTCAAATCTCGGTCGAGTGAAGGGGGGTGGCTTTTCCTAACTGGTTTTCCAATATTCCTCCAAGCTAATGTGGGTTCACTTCCTCTAAATTCAACCTTCCCAATTCCTAATCCATTGGCGTAATTAGTACTTAAGCGTATAGCCCGAACGGTTAGTAAGACGCTAAGTAATAATAATAATAATTATAATTATAATAATTCAGTTTGTGAGGTCTTTTCTTACACCGGGGCAATTTTTTTTTAATTTCATAACTCTTCACTCAGTAGATAACGTGGCAGCCACATACTTAGTTTTAATTAATATTGTTTTTCTTCCGACACCATATTTAACTAATTAGAAAATATATAATCAGAATTATTAAAATTCCTGCTTCAAGCTGAACACATTAATTGTTTACAAGGACCACTAATTTATAAAATTTTCAAAGCTCTGCCCATGGTAGATATCAATAAATGCTCATGAAATTCAATCAAACTCTTCATTTTTTAAACTTAGATGCATATTTCTTGTTAGAAGTAGTTGAAAAACTTATTTTATTTTTCCATTACATACATATATAATCCATTAAATTTTTTGATAAAATTATTTCCAACTTAATTATTTCGTAATGATTACAGTTTTTATACTCACATATTATTTTTAATTGAAGACATCAAATATTCTTAAATTGAAATTATAGAAACAACACGGGATGAAAATAAATATTTGAATCTTGTAGGTGTGTATAACACGCACTTTTGTGCTTACCTGATATCATGATTATTATAGAAATAAATTTCTTCTTGTCACGGAAGCTTTCATTTGTATAAATAAATCGTGAGGAAGTATTTTTTTTATAAATGCATGTCCCTGGCGTTGCCTACATATAAATTAATGAATCTCTACTGTATTTAACAGCACATAGTTATTGTGAGCAATATTGAATACAAACAGTACAGACCAGTATTCACGTCTTTTAAATCTCCAGTCTTACATTGTATGTAAACTTTTAAAAAATTCAGTACACCTCCCACATTTCCATTAGTATGTATATACAGTTTTATTTTTCTAGATTTCTTGTGTTTATATTTACTACAATTGGTGATTACAATGTTTAAAGCATCATCCTTTCATTGGATGTACATTCTAATACATAACACACTTAATGGGCGAAACACTAAATACATATATAAGTTTTATATATATATTTTTCTTTGTTTTGGAGTTTCACAAATATGCAGTCACGCAATCTCCATAAATCAGCTTGAATTCTGTGCCAATGGAAATATGAATTTGCTGAAGTTGTTCTTTGAATAAAGACATAGCCAAGGTGCCTAAAATGGGGTTTCCCATAAAACAAATTATTAAAAAAATCATCTTTATATGAATCTTAGGTTCAAAGATATCCAAAACATTGGTCAAGGGCTTAAGACTTCTGGCTCACGAAAGGAAATAAAAAACATATTTTCAAGGTTCATCCCCTACTAATTTCCTAAATTACATTTGCTAAATTTTATTTTGTAAGGTTTTTTTTGTTTTTGAGCTAGCCCCCTTCCGGTCTTAAGTGTTAATCTCTGAGTTAGTTGCTTCTTAATAGGAAATGTCGCCCATTTGTCAGAAAATTAATTATCAATCTCTCTATACATATAGCTGAATGTAAATATGTTTAGAAATGGAAATCCACTTCCAGATGGTCTGGAAAACTGGAATTTTCCAGGAAGGTAAAGGGATCACTCCAAAAAATCATAAGCGTCTGAAAATCTGGAATTTTTTAATGGGACTCCAGGAAATAGGAGATGAGAGTGGGTATAATCACAAAAATAGCTACTATTTATGGTAGAAAAACTAAATTATCAGGCAGGTAGGATACTTCCATATGACCAAATACATATTAAAATTTTAAATTTCTAAGTGGTAGCAGCACTTATGAGGGAGGATTAGAGGGTTTAAGGGGTTTAAAATTTTCAAAATTAATAAAAACATCTTTTATAAATTTTATAAAAGCTAAATTCAAAATAAATATATAAGGTCCATTTAAAATAATCAAGAGATTTTCAAAATTTTAAAATGGTTCCCCGGGAGATGATGTGAAGGTTAACATGGGATTTAAAAATAATAACCTTTTAGATGGGGTAGATAATTTAACTTTATCAATCAGATAGAATAACTGTGACGGGCTATTGGAGGTTAGCCCCCACACACCCATAAATCTACCCCAAACAGAACATAAAACAACTGTCGTCATCTGCCACAGTTGACTCACCTCTCCGTGAGCTGAGTCGACAAGCTCCACAACGATCGTCTGAAACCAAGTCACCTGTGAATCCATTGGCTTTGTTGACGATAGAAACAAGAGCTGAGCCCCATCAACACTTCGAAATAAACAATAATTGATCATCACGCCTGCAAATTAGCCGCTCGTCACCAATGATGGTCTTGGTCTTCGATTGGACGTTTTCCCACCACTCCCACTCCTTGGTCATGTGCTAGATTAGATGCGTGTGTATGGAGGTGGGTGGCTTAGTCTAAAATAGACAACTTTCTAGCTTATACATTTTGCATTTTGTTATTTTGTTTTTACTACTGGTTCGCTGCTTGGTGGTTGTCCTGCCAGATACTCTCTGCTACATTCCGGGGAGATGGAATAAAGCTCCATCAGCTTGGATCGGTGGTGCTAGCTCCTCGCTACATCTAACGTCTAATGTATTAATGTTAGTTTTCTTTCTGACCCAGCTTTGTGTGCATGGAACTTTATATAGTTAATATGTTGCGTGTTAATTGGCTATCCTGTTTTCCCTGTACGGGATTTTGTCCATTTGGTTTAACAACATTGCTATCAGGGTAGTGACGAGCCCTGTGGCATTTGACCGGCTTAAAGCCACTTAACGAGTGTTGGTATATCTTACCTTGCCTTAATGAGTTAACTAATTAGTGCTGGTTTAAAATTACCTGACTTTGGGTCATGGGATTGTTAGTCTAATTTTAGAGAGCTAATTAGGTCGGTATTATATCGTGTACTGTGTTTTCGTTGTCTTGGGTTAGACAGTACTTGGTGGGAAGCTAGCGGTTAGCTGTGCCTGCCTGGAATGGGCCGCGGCTTATATTACTTATTGTTAGAACACGGCGTCCTTAAGACGCTATTGGGGCTAATCGCTCTGGCCTTCGTGATTTCAATAATTTATTGTTGATCTACCTGTTTGTACGTGAATCTAGGGTCACCTAAAATTAGACCATTCCAAATGAGGATTATAACTTTTTATCTGATATGATATTGTTTTGTTTCCACTGGATCTAAGTCAGGTTATTTGAGAGCTAATATTCATACTAACCGGTCCTTGTGTGCTTATATTATATTTATTGTTAAATGTAGTTACGTAACTCCTTTGGTTTTATTACTAGAGCAGGTAACTGCTTAAGAACCAGTTAGAACTGCTTAGATGTGATTAGCTTTCCTGTGTGACAGTTCAGATAAGGTATCAAGAATTTTAAGGGGACATTATTTGCACCTCAATTCTGAGTAACCTATTCTCTTATGGATAGGCCTGTAGGTATTGTTGAATGTAGTTTCTATAGGCTAGTTTGTCTGTTGTTGTTAATATTAAAGTAGAGTTAGCTTGTTCTTTGGGGAGTTACCTCCACCTTGTTGAGAGATCGCTCTGTTTTGACCAAGTTGATACGTGCGCCTTTGTACCTTAAGAACAAACATACGTTCATTCATGACTTATCGAAGACAAATTAGCAAGTTGCATTGTTTATAATCCTAAGGAAGGCGGTGGCCCTAATCAATCTTATTTACTTTAATGTAAACAATTTATCTGCTGGAGATACATTTTTGGTATTTTCTCTTTAATAAACTAATATTTTCATTTGAATCAATATATTTACATGTGAACCCTGATCCCTAATCCAGTTAGATCCCCGAATGGAGTAGGTATACTGTTCAGACATGCTCCCAACTGATAGTGTTGGACGATACAGGACAAACCAGATATCTAGAAAAGAAATCGATTTATATGAGGGAGTTGGAGAAATGCCGAGGGGTTGCGGGGTGATGCGACATTTTCAAAAGTAGTATTATCAACTACTTCTCTGAGTGGGATGAAACTGAAATTTGGCAAGCTGGTTTAGAGACTGTTAAGGATTACCAATAAATATTGAAGTCTTAAAATTTGAATTTCAAAAAGGATTCCTAGAAAATATAGGAGGGGGATGAAGGGGCTGTATGAGAGGAAAAATCCTTTTAGTGTAGATAGAAAACTATATTTGCCAGGAATATAGATGGATCAATCAATATATCAAAATTCGTTTTATATCTTCTTTCTTTATAAGTGGGGACTGTTGAAATGCGGAGTTTTCACAATTTACAAAATTAAAGAATAAACTATTTTTTATTGTGGTAGAAGATCTAAATTTGTCAGGCAGGTGTAAGGACTACTTCAAACTGCAATGAAGTGAGCTAAAACATTGAAGTTTGGCAAGATGGTTAAAAGAACATAAAAAAATTATAGATTGTTGAAATTTCGAATAAGTCAAAGCATATAAAAAACATCCTCTCTCGATATGGTATAATATAGAAATCTCACAGATAACTAGAATTTAAAAAAATTAAGATTTGTGTTAGATGAGAGGTGTAAATTAAAAAAAATTACTAAACCTTTCTTATAGTGTTAGAAAATTTAAATACTTTCAAGAAGTTAAGACAAGTGCCACGAATGATTAAAAATAAAAAACTATCAACATTTAGATATTAAAAAATTGGTTCAGTAAATGGATGGCTGACAATGTATTAAAGTAGTCGAAATTAAACTTCTTGTTTTATAATAAAATTTAGTTTTCATGATAAAAGCCGAAAAGCCGAAATTTTATAATATGAATTATATTATATTTAAATAAATTAAAAGCGGGTTCCTTAAAAATAGAATTATGAGTTTTTTTCTCTCTGTTTGAAGCAAAGAATAGTGTTACCACTCTTACCATGCATTCAATTACGTTGTTACCCAGGACAATGCTGAGTACTTCTGCTAGTTTAAAATAAAACTAATGAGAGAGTGAGATTAGAAATTTTCAACATCGCTTAAGCCAAGAGTGCGCAGCTATGAAATCAATATAAATACCTGAAATCATCAAAAATACACTCATTTAAAGCGTTCACCATGGTCAGCGGGAAATTATAATTCGCTGCCGAGCCAAATGGCATGAAATATGATGGTTTGAGTCATTTTCTTGCTCCACTTTTATATTCTGTCAAAACCTACACTCCCTTTATCCCTTCATCTACCACCTTCATTTTTTATGTCAAAAAGAAATAGGAGAGTGAAAACTAAGTAGCTACTTATTTCTAAGATATTTTTAAAATGTGGTTGTGAGCCTATCAAAAAATTACCCTATTTTTTTAAAAATAAGAGCTATATGTAGAAAGAGCTCTTTTTCATCAAGTCTAGTCTAATAGCTGCACAGAGATATTTAGAAAGTTGTTTAAAATGGGCCAGTGTCCAATTACACATATTTATTTATATTAATAAAGCTCGTACGATAGGGCCGTTAAGGGAAATGAGCCCTGTTGCAATCTTTAGACATATTTTTTTTCGTGAACCATATGAATTAACGCAACTTAGAATCAAATATCGCGTTAGAGCTGAATGTTTGTTCAACAATTTATCGTTTAAAGAGGTGTCCCCCTTAAGAAAAAAGTAATTTAAAAAAAAATTACAATACTAATTTCTAAGTTAATTTAGTGTGGTTTTATTCTCTCTAAATCGTTGTCACTACTATTCCTATTAAGAGGGCACTAGTACACTTTTAACATAAAGGCACACATTTGTAAGTAAATGACCTAATAGGCTATTTTGATTGCAAGTATAATAATAGTGAAGAATAAATAATTTAAAAGATAAATACATTGGGTTTTTTTAACATTTATTTATTCACACAACGATTTAGATATTCCTGCACCAGAAATGTATTTCATAAAGAAATAGTAAATATTTTTATTGATCTTTATAATGAAATGTATTATGATAGGATAAAATGTTGGGTAGAGGGGTAAAGATCCAGTAGCAAAAATTCTTTAAAGAAAAGACCAGGATGTTTATCTTTCAGTCCAATGCAATTATCTGTTAATATCGCTATTATGTCAATTTTGTTATCCCCGTTTGATGCGTATTTCAGTAATGATGAGGTTGTACGATCCTTACCTACCAGCTTCAGATATTTATACAAATAAGAAGAAACAGCGAAAGAGCTCTAAGAGAGCCAAGCTCTCTCAAGAACATAGGGTAGCTTATTAT
This sequence comes from Timema podura, assembly GCA_033556935.1. Taxonomy (NCBI): domain Eukaryota; kingdom Metazoa; phylum Arthropoda; class Insecta; order Phasmatodea; family Timematidae; genus Timema; species Timema podura. Next base: position 65,663,573 of record JAVRXN010000003.1, on the reverse strand, counting down.
GTTAATAAGATTATACTTTTCCTTCAAAAAAGCACATTTCTATAGTCTATACAATATACTGAGAGATATGTATACATTATGGACGAAGTTATTAACCAGGTCACTATTAAAAATGACCTGGCATTATGCATACCAAAACAGTCGGGCAGAGTGATAAATATTTGTTAATTTATCATTTTGACTGGGCAGTATTCATAATGTTCCATGCTCTTCGGGATATGTGAAAAACAGTGCAGTACTACGTCCGATCCTATGTCAGACAATACTTGTCTAAATATCCTAAACTAACTTAACTAAACTATCCTAACTAACCTAACCTAACTAACCTAACCTAGCTAACCTATCTTAACTAACCTAACCTAACTAACCTAACCTAGCTAACCTATCTTAACTAACCTAACCTAACTAGCCTAACCTAACTAACCTAACCTAGCTAACCTAGCCTAACTAACCTATAATAGCTGATCTAACTAATCTAACCTAACTACCTTATCCTAACTAACCTAACTAATCTAACCTAACTAACCTAACCTAACTAACCTAACCTGATCAAACTAACCTAGCCTAGCTAACCTATCCTAACTAGCCTATCCTAGCTAACCTATCCTAACTAGCCTATCCTAGCTAACCTAACTAACTTAACCAATCTAACCTAAACAACTTAACTAACCTAACTAGTTGTATTGTTCTTGTTTTTATAGAGGAAGTACCAACTATTACAGATTATTAAATAAAAAATATTATTAAAAAATCATATTGCCCAGAAAGTGTGAAGCACTATGCATACTGCCCTGTCACAATGATAGATAAAAAAATATTTATCACTTTGCTTGACTGCTTTGGTCACTATGCATAATACCAGGTCATTTTCTATAGTGGCCTTTCATTTACTTTGTTCATAACATAGCCTATACATCTGTCTTTGATATACTAAGAAAGTTTTCCCTTACTCTATGAAATAAAGGTTTACCATCTGTCAGTAGTGTATAGTGCATAGTGATTAGTGATTACAAAATAAAAGATCCCGCGTTTGATTATAGATGGTCTAAATATTAATCATAGATAAAAGTGAGGCTTTTTTTTATGATTTATTACCTTCCTAGGTATCTGATGATGTGTCTCTTAAAGAATTAAGTTGTTTGTAAGTCGTGTAGTGACTTAATAAATATAATTATATGGTTTTAGGCTAAATGCCTTAAATAAATATGCTATTAGCTTATGTTTGACTGAGAAAAGCGATTCAAATTACTTGACTAATTTTACTGGATCAAAAGGATTCTTCGTTTTTAATTGAAAATCAAACGGTTTATAATCCATGGACCTAATGAACAAAAATAGATTATAGATCATGTGAAAAAACAATTCAACCATCTTATATTTACAGAAAATAAAATAAGCTAATGAGACTATAGTAATATTACCAAGTTCTCCCTTATTTATCACATTTAATATTACATTTGTATTTTAAAAAAAGGTATTTGAAGCAATTTGATCTTTTGAATTTAATAAATATGGATAGTATTTTTAAATGCCTTTACTGATGGTCAATTGGGCAAAGTAGTCAATCTTATCTTGGCTCATTTCAGAATACGAAGATGCCGGGGCGTAAATTCCGGTTAGTCCTAGCTAATATCCCCCTCTCCATTTACACAAATTAAAGTTGACTTTATTAAAACTCTGCCATTTCTGGTCAAGCCACACAAGTGTGAGGAATCGAATATAACAAGACTAGTATGGCTTTATGGTTTGATTTTTTTTATTAATGTTAAGGAAAGTCTTTTTGTATAAAAGATTTTTCACCGATCGGTAATAATCTCATTAAATCCTCTTCTTGCTTCTGTCTAAAACCTTTTTGTGCTTTTCATTTTTTTTAGAAACCTTAGACATTTTTTTCATTTCTCGGGTAAAATTACGTTTCCCGCGTCATTAACTTACACATCTGTAAAGGAAGAACGAGTCTAAATAAAACCTTTTTCTCAAAATGAGGAAAGCCTCCTTTTATACACAGTTGACAAACACTGCCATTACTTTTTCAAACTTCTAACAACTAGTTTTATTTTTTGAACCAAACACACCAACATTCATTATTATTATTATTATTATTATTATTATTATTATTATTATTATTATTATTATTATTATTATTATTATATTCAGAAACCTTCATATAATCAGTTTCCACATTTTTATTTTTACACAAGGTCAAACAATTTCGCCTCTTCAACAGACTAAGTTTTAATGAGAAGACTGAAGTGATCTTTAAGAGGATTAGAAAAAGGAAGAATTAATAAAATTATGTCAAGTATGCAGTTAACAAATATTACATAGTATCATATTACTAATAATGCATTTATTTATATTGGATTTTTTTTATTGTTGGATTTTATATTTACTTATTTAATCTCTTTAAATTTATTTTCATCAATAAATACGTTATTTTTGTTTTAGAAACTTTAGCTTGACACAATTTGAATTTATGGCTCTAGTTGGAGATAGCATGTATAGTAAATTTATAATTTTTTACTTAATCGTATCTAACAAATGTGATTTCAAGCACATTGTTAGAGCTATCAAATTTTATCCATGAAACAGTTAGAAAGACCAATTTTTTTTTTCACATAATTTTTTTCCTATGTTTGTGCATTTAATATTTTATTAATCAATGGATATACTTTTTTTTTAAGGAATGGAACTAAAAAATAAAAAATATTATAGGTTTTACTTCATTTTACCCTATTGTTCTTAGATTAGTTTTTTTTTTATTAAATTATGTTTCTATTATATATTCAAAGCCGTAGTTTAAAATAACTTTAATATTTTTTTTCTTTTTTGGAATGTTAAAATTACCTCTAATACAAAATAATAAGAAAACATTTTATGACAATATATTATATATATATATAATATATATATAATATATATATATAAATATATATATATATATAATTTTTTTCCATTACATACAGACTTTCTCGCTTATTGTTTTAAAAATGGAGATATTTACTCAAAACTCGTAATTTACGTAATTAATGAAATAATATACACTAGCAAGTCCAAGCGTAAATTGCACTATACTTATATTAAACACTTTTTGAGTCCGGGTTTTAAATTTGGTAATTCTATGTTTAAAGAATTAGAGTCCTCATTTGTATGTTTGGATCAATAAAAAAGATCGATATTGGGTCCACAAGGGTAGACATTTCGTATTAAAATTTCGACTTCCAGTTAACATTTTGGACGTTTTATTAGGTTTTGCACATATTAAGAGTAAATTCCTCATTTATAAATTTTGACCAATAAAAACTATAAATATTTACTATTGAATCTAAAGTGAAGATATATAATTGTAGTACAAACATTTCTCTTAAGAGGTTTATGAAAAAATAACATAATCATTTTGAGAGACTTACTTATATTTAATTGCTCTATGGCATTGGAGAATTATTGCGTTTAAACTTAGGTAGTATATTTTTTACAGCTAGAGCTCACAAAATTGTATTAATATGTTTGTGAATATCTCAGAAACTGTTGGTTCTATAATATTATATTTTATAAGAGTTTTTTATTTATAATAGTACTACAATTTTTCAATAATAAGTTATTTAGTATCGCAAATAGTTACGGAGGTAAAGTGAAATTTCCGCTTCTGTAAGGCACCCTAAAATTCATTTTCATAGGAAATATATTGATTACAAAAAACACTCTTTAGGTTTCGGGGGGTCATGAGACGTCGACATCCATCAACATTTTCGTGTTTGAATTTTTTTTACGGCCGCAATACTTTATCTTTATATTCGAAAAGTTAAAAAATATATGCATTTGCTTATAGCTTGAAAGTTATTGGTTTTATAAAATTATGTTTCGAATAAAATATTTGTATTATAAATAGATCTACATATTTACAATGAGGCGCAGAGGTAGAGCTATGCTTGTTAGGTCATGTAAGCCTGCCAGGTGTCCAAGCACATGAGTGGTTTCTTAGTACAGCACGGGCCAATCAGAGCATTGCAAGCTCACTCTGTTGGAATATCAGGGCTCTGCACAATTTGTAGCGTTTTTGGACTTCTCTTCAATCTAGCATTCACGGTGATGAGACTGGACTTGCAGGCAGATCTACTCAGGCAGACATGTGCGTGAGTAGAACACCTATATTTGATATAGTAAGATCGTGATGTTTAATAATGCTGGATTTCTATGAGTACAAGATTAATTCGGGGTAGTATTTCTATTGCAGGATGTCTATGAATATTAGCTTCTTTATGGGTGGGTAGTATTTCTATTGCAAGATGTCTATGAATATTTGCTTAGTTAGGGTTGGCTAGTAACATTTTCATATTAGCAGTACACTCTAATGTTACTTTATTTCGATTTATAGAGTGATATTTATTGGTTCCTTGTTATTTAATCTATAAAAATGTCTTAATAAACATAAACAATTAAATGACCTTAGTTTTATCAAACTAAATTTTTAGTTTATTGAACTTTTATATCTATGGTCTCGATGAAGAACGAATATTGTAGCTAACTATAGCATTGGAGGATGGCTAAAACAATGGAAGCCCTGTGACTTTAGACTGGTTTGTGTGATTAAGTCAAAACTAGAACTGGAAGCCAATGACAGAAAATAATAAAATTTTGTGACAGAATCATAATTAGTTTTTATAAATATTTTCTTACTCATACATAGCTTGCCATTTTATTGAATATACTAAAGTGAAAACAATTTTGAACAATGCAATAATATAAATGAAAAATAATTATTTCTATTTGTGAATTTAACAAAAATTATAAAAAAAAAATTTAACATATGCTTGGTTATATATTCTCTGCTATAATAAATATGCGTAGACATATATATATATCAATTATGAAAACTATATGATATTTTTATAAAAACAAAACGTGATTTATTATATAAGGAAGAGTATAAAATTGTATCCTGGTAATGGCTTAAAAATATAGTGATATTTTAAAAACTGATTATATTTTTAATAAATTCTTTAGTAGTCGTCAAATTCGGTGATCTTGGGGTAAAGTGCTCGCCTCAGGACCCAATGATCGTAGGTTCAAACCCAGTCAAGGTCGACAGATTTTTCTCGAGAGATTAAAAATCCGTAACAAAACTTCTTCGAAGGGGAGGAGCAGCCGTCATCTTTCAAGTTAATTGTGGCATGTAAAAGATGCCTGGTAGGTGTGTGAAAATAGCTTTCCGTTACAATTGGTAGGCTCTTTCGCTCTCGATAATAGATATTATAATGTGCTGATAAATAATCATTTGGTTCAGAAAATGCAGATTTATTCCTCATATAAATAAAAAAAAATAAAGCAATTGTAGACAACTCTATCAAAATATTTTACACACCACTCAAAATTATATTAATTATTAATTTTCTTTTGTGAAATATATTACAATTATCACTATTAATAACTAACTTTCTTTCAAATAATAACTAAATTTGGTTTAGATTTAATTTTAAACCTCTCATAAAATAATATTGAAACACAACAGGCAGAAGTTTGCGATCGTGTTTCCTGTTACAAACCGATCTAGAATATCAGTGAATTAAATACTTGAGCTAGCCTCTTCCTTTCTTTAACACAGTTCGCAATACTGAACAGTTTTACGTACTGGAGGATATAGAGCTCCTGAGTCTTAGATACACTTAAGTGCGCCACAGTGTTGCCAACTAACACTTCCAGTAAAAGGAGGTTTTGGGGTGTAAGGGGATGGAGGACTGAATCGGTAAATTCTTTTCCCGGTTGATAAATGGTTTCAAATTAAAGTTAATGGAACTGTGGCAAGAGGAGACTTTCTCCTCTTTTATTACTTTCTTTCTTTTTTTTTGTGTGTGTGTGTGTGTGTGTGTGTGCGAAAGGTTTCCAAATACATGTCTCAATTTGCACTGTCCTAAGATCAAATTTTATAGAATCAACATCATGAAAGCTTGATATAAATTCATTTTGGTTTTGAGCCTAACAATTATTGGAAATTTAAAAAATAACTTTTTTTTTACTTTTTTTTTAGAAATATATAAAGCAGAATTATCAGTTAAATATCTTATTGAACAGGACTATTTAATTCGCTATTTACTCAAAAGTTTCTGGAACCGGTAAAGGCATATATCTTGGGATATTATGATAGCAAAATTAGTTTTATTTTTTGAAAGATTAATTATTTAACCTAATTATTTGGTATTATTTGACTTGAAGGTTTAAAAATTATGTTTCTACTCATCCTTGTATTTTGAGAGAAAAAATCTATATTTTATCAATTAGTATATTAGAATTATTTTTTCATAACAATACCTTATAAATCATTTTGATAACTGTAATGGACAAAATCAATTAACTCTTTTAATCTCTTCCTAATTAATATTACTATTGTATTATTAACAATATTATATCATTTCTTTCCGCACACATTTTTTAAATTATTTATATTTTTTCTAATGCATTTAAATGGTAGTTTTAATACTAGTTTGATGATTATTTGATTCCCAAACAACGAGATAGTGATAAGTTAATATAATGTAAGATTGGGGGTTTAAAGAATATACCAGGAGTCAGAGACTCATATCAGTAGATAGGGAGGCTAATTTGTTAATCTGGACTGGTCTAGAGTTTATGGAGCGATGTAGTCTGGGTCGAGCAACCAGCTAGAAGTACTGAGAATATGTTTCCTAGATGGTATTCATTACACGCAATTAGAGAAACATTTCTTCCAAAATTCTACCTGTTCGACCTTTACCATTTATATTTCTTTAGTAGGTAAGTGGATAATCTGTAAGCTAGTATTACGCAGTTAAGATAAATAAAGGGTGGAAATGTTTGGACTGAAAGATAATTATTATTACCTGAACTTGGTTTCTTATATAATTTTATTTTAATAATATAATATACTTCCTAAATATTTGAAACCATGTTTTATTTCAAAATTATCATAAGAAAGATTTCTACATTTATTTCTATTTGACACCTCATTTTGACACATTCGGGTACAATTAATATTTACTTCCCTCATTTCCAAACTTATAGTTTTATCATCTTGTGTCTAGTGGATGAATCATATTTCTGATAGAAAAAAGTTAAAATTAATTTAAGATCATTATAAACTTCAGTATAAGTGTCTTGGAAACTAATTCAATTTCATTTAAATGTTTTTCAACTATATTTCAGATTTTTAAATATCTATAATAATTAAATCAAAACAAACATTTTGAAATAGATCTACTTAACTTTTAAAAAAAATCACTTTTTTTGGAAATTTGGTATTAATAATAGAGAAATTTGTTGGTTTTATATCGAAAAAGAAAGGTTAAATTTAAAAACAGCTATAGCAAGAGAGATAAAGCTAGTTTTTTTTTGTACCAACTTCAACAAGCCCTTCATTGTCCTCCCAAGTTATACTTCAAGTGAAGTTCCACTAGATTGGTAGAAGAAGTAGAAGTAACAGCTTTCATAGTTTTGGCTGAGCTTTTCAGAATACCAACTAGGAACCAGCCTTCCCCATTCCTACATCGCTTTCAAATCTATCACAACTCCCCCCACGTACACTGCGGCAGCAAATTAAATTAACCCCTTTTCCCTATTTCATATTACGCTCCATCCTTTTTACCAAACCTAATTTGCCCCTATTAAGGTAGAACCATTCCAATTTCCTGAGAGACCTTTCTAATTGTGATATAATATTCATATACCTTATTTCCAAAACTTAAATATCATATTAAGATAATATCCACACATAATTATAAAATTACCTTTTAAAAGACATATAAACAATATTTAATTTCTTTATAATAAATTAGTGTCTTAATTATATAAAACAGTAAAGTTTTGTCAGAAGCTTTAAATATAAAGGATTTTAAAATACTTTTCCTCACACCACTCTTGTATGTCAAAATCTATATATCCCGTTTTATTGATTGAATGGTCAAAGGCATCACAATACAATATACTGGAATTTCCATGATAGAGACATCGGGGATCGAATCCTGTTAGGATATATTTAGGGTGGTTTTTAATAAATAGTTCTTAGCTCTCCCTTCACTATGATCTTGTTTAAAAATGTTTACTTTAATATTGATTTGTATTAAAAATGATGACAAATATTAAAATGTAACTAGAATAATTAATCATTAGCATGAATCACAGCAGTCAAATATTTTATGCTTGATTAAATCTCTAAATTAATGTTGATACAAACTTACACCCCCCTTCCTGTGAGCTTGAACCACGTCATCTTTTTCAAACTAATCCATTAGAGGTTTCATAACATTAATTCCCACCCTCCCTCTCCCCTTACATGGACTTGTCACCTGGGCTGGTCCAAGTCACGTGACATCTGCCGCCATCACAGCGAACAATAAAACTGACGTACGATTGGTTGGGACGCATGTCACAAAAATATCGTCGGATAATAGCTTTGTGTAGGGAGAATTGGTTCCCCTCTCTCCTTTTCACTCTTTTCTTCTCTCTCTCTCTCTCAAACACCTATTCACCATAATTATAACCTTTCTTTCCTTTTCTTGTAATTTTTCTATTGATTAATGGGAGGGAAAAAACAACATTTCTGAATGTTTGAATTTATTTATCGGATTTTTTTTTACTCCAATTAGATAATTATTATATAGGTACCGTATTCGCACATATAATTCTCTATATGTGTATTAGATATCTATATATATATACACTTGTATATGTTATTTTTCTATAAATATTTACACATAATATATTAATGCTACCAATATTCTAGTCTTTCAGCTGCAAACACATATGTACAATATAACTCTCTCTATTTATATATGTGTGTGTAACATATAAATGTATGTATGTGTATATTTAAATATGTATATATATGCATATATCTATTAATGTATGTATATATGTTATACAGTATATATATATATAAATATTATATATACACTGAGGGGGTGGGGTGTGAAGTATTTTCTTGAAAGACGGGATATTGATTACATTTAACATTAAAATATAGCAAAAAAAACCACGTCAATTTCTTATCGATGTTGATGTATCAAGAACACATTTAATTAAATTGTTTTTTATATTTCACAAATAAAAAACACTTCGAAAAGAGTGTTCTCTCTAGTATTTACAATATATGAAAGTGTATGGAAGGTTTCTTTTGTGATTTAAAACTGTGTCTGTCAAAGAATCTTTTTATTTATAACTGTTTAAAAAAAAATGAAACATTATTTCAAAAACCTTCTTCTTGATTCCTCTTTCAAAAAAAAAAAACATATTAGAGAGAGAACAATCCTTCTCTGGGAACATTTGAAGCAGTATAAAGCAGATCAATCATTTCACCATGGTGAGGAATATAATATGTATGGGGTGCGTAATCTGCCATCACGGATCGCTTATTTTTCTTCTTCTCCCGCACCCCCTTGTAATCGTTTACGTCCTTCACCCTCGCGAATAGATCCAATCCTGTCACGGGTGACAAATTGGCACGGATCATACCATATATGTGACATGTTCTTCTTTTTTTTTTTCTGCTTACCCATATTTTATGTTACGGATCATTTTTGAAAGTATAACCTAACATTAAAAAATGTTTAAATATATTTTTTTAAATTATAACAATAGTTTATAATTTATTTATAAAATTATCACTTTATACCAGCCTTTTTTTTTAGTGTTTAGTTTGGTCTGGAGGAATTTATACTAATTTTTTATAATGTGTTAGGGTTTATGAAAGGATAACTCAGAGGAAATGTATCAACATTTGCATGAAAACAGAGTTGAAAACCATTTAGGTAAAACTAACTCCAGTACACCTGATCGGGACTTGAAATAGATTTACCGATCATCAACAGATTAGTATGCTGTGAGAGTGACTCCTTAGACCATTCGATCACCGAAGTAAGTTTATTTAATGTTATTAAAAATCTACTTATAGCTGCACAATCTTATACGCACTTGCATCCACTCTTCATTTGACAATTACAAAGCTTATTAAAATTAAGTGCATACATTCATACGTCAAGCTATGTGATCTGAGCCTGTCAATCTAGATGTATAAAGAATCAATATCGTTCAATTTATATTAATAAAATAGTAAAATGTTATAAAGATTGACCGTGAAAAGTAAATGCTAATTTTTTTTAAATCGATCTTTAAACCAGATTTTTCTGTCACCGCGTCTAACTACCAGTTCAAATTATACGTGTATATGATAACTACACTATGGGGGTGAGAATTATGAGCTTAATATTATAGGGATATCGTGCCAGTATTTGCATGGAATTAGAGTTGGAAACCATTTTAGGAAAATCAACTCTCATTACAGCCGATCGAGAACGAGCCCCAATCTCACTGTCATCAGCAGGCCAGTCTAATATGAGATCGATGCCTTAAAGTTTGAACATTTGGCCACTGAAGCTGGTTTCAAACCATAAATATTCTATAATTACATATCACATGCCATACACATTACACTACGTCTTATGTACATACTCCTCAGGCTATACACCAAATTTCAATAGTTAAAATATGGATTAATAAGGTCGATTTTAACATTTTTAAAAACATTATAAGAAATTGTTGAAAGTAAGAGGGGTTATAATTAAAAGTTAAGACTTAGATAAATTGCTCTAGAAATATATATAAAAATTAAATTTATGGATTAAATAATTGCTAAATTGGTAAATGTATTAAGTGAAATTAACAAGTCAAAATGTATAATTCAAATATACTTCTGGTGAAAAAACATATTGTAATATATGAACATTTATATACAAATATAATGCATCATTAACTAGAACATAAACGAGTTGATGAAAAATCTAAAACAGAGGTTGACACTTTAAAAATATTAATACAAAAACTTTTAAGATACAATATAGTATGGTACGAAACAATGGTCTAGGTCCAAATATGTTGTGAAATTAAAGAATAAAATTTAAGGTTAACATCTGTCAAACAAATTTAATGAAGTGATTAAATAATGTGGAATAGTCTAAGTCTTATCTGTTTCCTTGTTCCATTACTCCTTTTTGATATCCAGCACTGGAAAGAAGCTGGACTACTTCATTCCAACATGTTTCGATACCATGGTACCCAAATTAATAGCCACAAATAATGGTTATTCTCATTCCACTATTTACAAAATCCTAAATAACAGAAAAACAATTTAAGATCCAATAATTTCTCTACTTACCTTACTAATGAATACCTAAACAGCTCAAATCAAAATAAAAAATGGGCTAGATTCACTTACACTGGTCCTGGAACTCATTATATCACAAAGGGAATGAAGTAATCCAGACCCTTTCCAGTGCTTGATATCAAAAAGGAGTAATGGAACAAGGAAAAAGATAAGACTTAGTTTATTCCACACTATTTAATAACTTAATTAAATTTTTTGGCAGATGTTAACCTTAAATTTTATTCTTTAATTTCAAAACATATTTGGACCTAAAACATAGTTTTGTACTATACTATATTGTATCTTAAAAATTTGTGTATTTATATTTTTAAAGTGTTAACCTCTGTTTTAGACCTTTCATCAACTCGTTTATGGTCTAGTTGATGATGCATTATAATTGTATATAAATTTTCATGTCTTTCAATATGTTTTTTCAGCTGATATTTATTTGAATTATACATTTTGACTTGTTAATTTCACTTAATACATCTACCAATTTAGCAACTGTCTAATATATAAATTTAATTTTTATATATATTTCTAGAGCAATTTATCAAAGTATTAACTTTTCAATTTTAAGGTAAATTTTAGATAAAATAGAATCGAATTTTGGTGGAGAGAGAAAAATACATTATTTGGGAAATGTCACCTTGATACACCTGATCATAACTAAATTCCCAACCCTCCAGGTCATAGGCTAACTATAATAGACGAATCCGAAATGTTACTCCACACGTGTTCACCTATTCGGGTGTGAAGAAAACTAATATAATTCCAGAACTAGAGAGTAAAAAAAATCAATCTTAATCATAATGAAAGTTAGAGAGAGAATTGGAGAGGTAAGAACAACAGGAATGGATCAGTAAAAAAGATAAAACAAAGAGAGTGCAGAGGCATAAACTTGGATTTTTTCCAAATTAAAGTCTTGCAATGCGTAGATGTGTTCTAAAGCAGTTTTTTCATGTTAACGTAAAAAAGGAACAGTAATTTTTAAAAAAGGGTTTGTTCTTAGCATATTTTAAATTTCTGAATAAAACTATTTTCTTTTCATCTATGTTTCACAGTTTGTTTTACTATTCGTTGAATCAAATAGACGAAGCTGTTATTTAGTCTTTTTAGTGAGGAATTCTCCATCTAGATATAATCTTTTGAAATATTGAAAACTGACACCTGGACACGGGTTCAATTCCCAGGTGTCATTTTTCAATTTTCAGAAGTTCCTATTCGTTGTTAAAGGTCTACAAGAATTACTGATATAGTTTTAGTGGTAAAATTCACTACGTCAGCCAGAGAGCTAATGACTACTCACAGATAAAGAATAAATGTGACTGGCTATTTTCTTGAATTAATATTTTTAAAAGGTTATATGGAGTATTTGATTTCATTGTGGAGATAATATCAAACTTAAAATAACTTTATTTCTCATCCAGATATATAAAAGCGTTAAAGATATTTGAAAAACTTAATAATGAATAGTTTCAGTTAGGGGAAAACTAATTTAAGTCCCGATTTCATAATAGCTTTTGGTTGTTTCCATAGTTGGCTCTGATTGATGATATTGTACTAATAAATGATTTCCTTCCATGAATTATCAAGCTCCTTCTTTAAAGCCAATGCTAAAACATTCACTCTCTACATTATTTTGCTTGGTTGGGAAAATATAGAGAAATGGTAGGAATATTTAACTTCTCTGGGTATCATTTCTGAAGCAACTGCATGGTTATTTTTGGGAGACAGATTTTTCATTCTTTTGTTTATGTGTGGTCAACCTTCCTCATAATATGTAATACTAAAGTTTCGCAACGCTGGTTTGTCGATGTTGCTAGTAGCTCCTTCTTAGCCCAGCACACCAGCTTACAACATATCTGTGAGGAGATTGGAAACAGTTAACCGAGATAGAGAGAGAGAGAGAGAAAGAGAATGACGATAATTTAATATTTTTTCCAAAAGACCTCACGTTTCCTTAGCTGTGATATTGGGTGTAGTACAGTTTTTTCAAACCTGGGTGAACCTTAACATTAGCAAGTTGGGCTTCCAGACTTTCCTCAGCTGTGATATTGGGTGTAGTACAGTTTTTTCAAACCTGGGTGAACCTTAACATTAGCAAGTTGGGCTTCCAGACTTTCCTCAGCTGTGATATTGGGTGTTGTACAGTTTTTTCAGACCTGGGTGAACCTTAACATTAGCAAGTTGGGCTTCCAGACTTTCCTCAGCTGTGATATTGGGTGTTGTACAGTTTTTTCAGACCTGGGTGAACCTTAACATTAGCAAGTTGGGCTTCCAGACTTTCCTCAGCTGTGATATTGGGTGTTGTACAGTTTTTTCAGACCTGGGTGAACCTTAACATTAACAAGTTGGGCTGTCAGAATTTACTCAGCTGTGATATTGGGTGTAGGGCAATCTTGTCAAATATGGGTGAACCTTACCATTAGCAAGTTTGGTTGACAGATTTTTATCTTCGACTATTAATATTACAATTTATTCAGATATCTTTCATTCATACTGGTCTCTTTTTTATTTCATGCTATAATATTGCTGATGATTGATTCATTTTGATATTAAGAAGCTTTTTTCACGCACATATAAACAAACACACAAATGGTTCTAGGGTGAGTAAAAACATGGAAAGAAGAGAAGCCAGAAATTCAAGTGAGCTGGATGATTTATTGAATCGCACTGGCTCTGTCAGAGAGACAAACAGATAGAATAAAAATAGATAAAGATGCAGAGGAGGCCTCGTTTGGCAAAAAAAAAAATGTTTAAAACAGATTCAAAGAATTCTTAGCTCCTGTGTAGTATTTACTATTTCAATAAATGAGTCCTTAATGAGGCAGTCTTCTGTGACGTTTAAATTTATTGTAAATGTTCATCTGTTCTACTAAATTTAAACTCGTGCCACAAAACTAAAATTGCACAGCTCTTTTTTTTCAAGAACTTTGTCTTGCTACCTATTCATATTATAATCATTTGTACTTATTACTCTAATGAGCTAAGAATTAAGAAAGATTAATTTTTAAGGATGTGTACCCTCATTTTCGTGGAGGGAGAGTGTATTTTTTTTTGGTAAAACCTTCTTAGTAAACCCGACCGGTATTTAAACCCAAGCTCTCTGTCATCAGCAGTCTACGCTTATATGAGAGTGACGCCTTAGACCATGCGGCCACCTAAGATGGCCTGTACATCTCTTAAATTAATTCTTGTTTTAGTATAGAATTATCATTTGGATATATCTCGTTTATATAGAACAGGGGGGGGCCAAACTTTTTTTCCTGGCGTGCCACTATTTGCGCTAAGAATCCTTGGCGTGCCAGTCCACCCCAAAACCTCAAACCTAGCTCTACCTAAGTACCTACAACACCTTTAGAAAAATATAGACAAGAATAAATAAAGCCCATTTGAAAATTGATAGTATAATACTGTGATATAACTCATATAATTGATTGCTAATTGAATTAGGAGTTTGGGCTGTATCTGTGTTTCTCAGATAATACATCATAAAAGAAAAGAATAGCAAAACCCTACATAAAATATTTTACATTTAATTAAAAATTACATGTTTTAATAATTTGTATTCCAAAAATAGTCCACAGCTATAGTACACCGTTCACACACAGTAATTCTATGACTATGTTATATTAATGATATTTAATAAAATCAGCAATATTAAGACAAATAAATCTGGTAAAAATCAAAATAATTTTTAATAATAAGAAATAAATATTTCTGGTTTCAGTGAGGTTTCTGGATCTTTTTAACGCTAACGAGTTCATTAATATTTGGATTTGTTTTGGAAGAAGTAAGAAGAATCAGGTTTGTTAGATGCTTATTAGTGTTAACTGAATGGTAAATATTTTTGGCCAGGTCTCTTAATGCAGAATACTGGCAAGAAGTAAGGCATTTCCAGGAGATGTAAAATTCTTGGCTGAACGGATTCCCAAGTACTTCCTTGTACTTGATGTGATTTGCAGCGTTGCTCTGGACATCAAGAGTTTCAATTTGCACGTCAGAAGGGAAGAGAACCATTTCCTCCATAGATATTGAAAAAGGGTTCGTGAAAAGTTGAACATTTTCTTTTCATCATGAAAGTCTGAAAACCTAGTTTCAAAAGAATTTTTCAAATTGGAAATAGCATGTGTGTATTTATCAAAATCTGGAAGCCCACTACATTCAGTGATGGAAAATGTTTTCATTCAAGGAAATTGGGAAAGCTCATTCTGAGAAAGATTATGACCGAGTGGCGTGAGCTTTGCTTTTAAAGCCTAAATGAAACTGAATAATGTTGGAAACATGCTATTTTTTTACCTTGCAAACGCTGATTCAAGTTGTTAAGGTGACACTTAATGTCCGTCAGAAAAGCTAAATCCCATAGCCACTCTTCATTATTTAAAAGCATACATTCATCAGGTAGTTCCCCATTTTCTTCTAAAAACTTCAGAACATTATCCTTTAAATTCCAAAATCTCTCAAGCGTCTTTCCCTGCAACAACCAATGGAAACTGCAATGAAGCAGAAACTCACCATGGTGTTTGTCTTCCGATTACTTTATGTCTTTTGCACAAAGGGCTTCTTGAAGGATAATGCAATGGTATTTAAAAACTTTTCGCTTTAAATAACCTTCCAACAAAGCTACAAAACCTTTTACTTTACCAGTCATTGCCTGTCCCCATCCGAACAAAGACTGTCTAATTTATCCCAATCTAAACTGTCATTTTCAATAACTAATTTTATTTATTTCAAAATATCTTATCTTTTATATAAAACTAACTGGCGCAAGTGTACAAGCTCTTCAGTAACATCAAATTGATCGCTGATACAACGCACATAACCACAAAGTTGAGCAGTGTCACTTATATCGCAGCTCTCGTCCAAGGCGATGGAAAATTATTTACTTGTATTGATAGACGAAACTACTTGTTTGTTAACGTCACCAGACATCCCTTGATCCGATGCATAGTTGTATTTCTTGAAAGTGCAACGTCATCTACCATTTCAATGATATTAGGATCTTAGTGGGTTTTGCAAAGGCCTTTAAATTTTACTTTATTATCTCTTCTCCTTCGGAGTATGGCTTTTTATTTTCGAGTAATGATAACGGCGATATCATAAGAAGCTTTGACCATTGTCATCAGCTGATCACTTTTTGTTTTAAAAAGCATTTCTTGCCCATTCAGTGAATGTTTCTTTTTATTTACAAATTACGTTCTTATTTCTGAGCCAATTGGACATTTTATGTTAATATCAGGACGCATCTGTTTGAAGTGCCAATTTTAATTAGACTTTTTGAGAACTGCAACACTAGCACCACAAATAAGACACACAGACTTAGAAGAGTTTCCATTTGTAATAAAAACTGTTCTTCCCATTCTTATTAAACTCCCGAAGAGCAATATCGTCCTTGTACTTCCTTTTGGAAATAGGTGGCTTACTTAAGACCATTACAAAACGATACTAATAGCAAGCGAATCACTATAGAAACAAAACATATTTTACAGTGGGGGATAATACAGTACACACCAGTCAGTACGGCACCATAAAACCAACTGAGCCAAAAAAATGTGATTTGTGCAGACTGAGGAATGTGTCCTTGACTGGTGGACTAGTCAGGTGGCACTTTAAAAGGGAGAAGGGTTGGGGCTGTAGTGGAAAGGCAAGAGAAAGCTTGAGTAGCGGGAAACAATACAGCAGAAACAGCCAACTTAGTAGAGCTAACTTTCTAGAAACTTATTTACTTGACCCAATTAGCTGATTTATTTGTTCGTTAAATTTTTTCATTTTTAAATATTTTGTGACTTTAGGCGTGTCACTAAAAATGCTTCCACGTACCACAGTGGCACGCGTGCCATGGGTTAGCCACCCTTCACTCCTTATATAGAATATATAACTAAACAAAACACCATACATCCATGTGCATATATAGCTTTCCAAGAATATTTTCTTTAATATAAAAAAAAAATGTAGGTCTTGTCAAAACCAGTAGCTCACACGACATTTTGTTGCTTCTATTTGGTTTTGAAAAATATTTTTTAAAAATATGTCATAAAGAATTGCTAGATTAACCATTCAGAGTCATTTTCTTTACAAAATACTTATATTTAAAATGGCCAACATATAAGAGAAGTGAGTATTTAATGATAGAATTAACCCCAAAAATTTGAAATGATGTATATAAAAAAAACTTGACGTTTTAGTGTTGAATCATTCAAAACTATGATATTAAAATAAAAAATAATTTAAAAGATAAATGTATAGAGTAACTAAACGAGCAGAATATGTTAATTAATTTCTAAGAGTTTATTAAGTAAAGAATTAATAAAAATAAAATAAGTCACTTTGGCTTAGAATCATCCAAAATTATGAAATTAACACTATATATAATTTTAAAATTAGATGTATAAAGTAGATAGACGATCAGAATGTCATTAATTAATTTTAAAGTATTTCATTTCTCAAAATGAGCCAAGCGCATACACAAATATTGATGTCAATTTGTTTTGAATTGTGACTTGTGAAATTTTTACTAAAAATACACACACAAAATAACGCACAATAATACAGTGCAAAATTTTTTATGTTTTTCAACATCAAGATTATATTGATCGAGGAAACATTTGATATAAATATCTTTTACTATGTTTATTTCTTTCAGAAATTACAACCGCAACTAAGCCATTTAACTAACGCACTAACGCAAGATGCACTCAGTGAGAATAGAGAATACTTAGAGGAACCATGCTTAAAAGTAGAGTTAAGGTTGTGCATTAGTGTTTTGTTATATCTTGGATCAAAATTAAATTGAAAAATACTATCAATAAAGCTCTAATCAAGAAACAGCTTATCAATCTGTGTTTATTATGTAAAATAGTACCCACACACGGTTTGAACCATGGTCTCAATAGATTTGCGGGTTGATCACTTTAACTACTGAGAAAACTCAGTTCACGTGCAGGTTGGGATCAGTTAATTATCTTAACCATCTTATTCAAACAGTTAGGTGTTGCCACGATTTGATTAAATTAGAAAAGTTATCATGATATGTAAATTTGTATCATTTTAAAATACGATTTACACACATTGTTAATGTTCTGAGATTATGGTTGCACGATTTTGGAAACAATATAAATATTTTCTTTAATAAATAAAGTCACAGATTATGATATCAACATAAGTTATTATGTTTCATGAAGCTTATCTCTGTGATTTTTAAGCGTCAGAGCTTCTACTGTAAAAATAAATATCCCCATGTAAAGATGTTTACCAGGGTCTGTATAATTTTATATTATAAATAACAATTTTTAAATTAAATAATTGCGTTATTTAATTTTAAGGACTATTGTTTTATATGTAATTATTTTTAATCATACTTACAATCAGAACATTTTAACTCGGGTAGAGGTTTTGCAAGAATGTGTTTTTAAAATACAATGTATTTTCAAACAATAAATCTTAGCTAATAGGGCATTTATGTGAGGTTAAGTGAAAAAAGGTTATGATTCTATCTGAACCGGTGATAAAATTATATGCTTTTAATTTTCTATCATCAATTTAGTAAATTAGTGTTGCTATTCAAAATTTACCGTTTCATGCTTTAAAACAATGACTTTAGGTGAGTCCTATATTAATAGACATTGATTTAATAATATTTAACTTGGACCGGGATCCAGGTTTGAAAGGGGATATAACTACTTGGATTTTCACTTGATGGATGTTTTATTAAAAATGAACTTCTATTCTGACCTCAAAATTGAGGTTAGTGGGCTATTAGAAGTCATTCTTCTCCTTAAGCCAGATATACAATTAGATACATGGATTGTTCCTATTATATAGTCGGTAAAAATCAATAGTCATACTTTATGTGCCTAAATATAATTTTAATATTTTTTGCACCACGTCTTACAATTTGTTCTAGTGATACCCATATGTGTTAATTATGCTAGTGCATTAAGTATGAGGAAGATTGAGCGTAGAAGAAGTGAACCCGCATTAGTGTGTAGAGAAAATTTTAAAATCATTTATGAAAAACCAACCCCATCCACCCGACTGAGGTTTGAACCCTGATCTCTCCATCATCGGGAACTTAATATATTTTGAGAGCGATGGTTTAGTCAGACCATGCGGCCACAAAAATGTGACCATAGTTGCGTTAAGTGCTGAATAAATGATAAAAGTATAATTTAGAGAAAATGTAATCCCTATTTGCTTGCAGGAAGAAATGGAAAAACACATTATTAAATGTACACCCACCAGAATTCAAACCATGTATTCCCATCAATGACAGTTCAATACCACTATAATAAAGACTTAGAGTTTAGAACGTTCGACCACTGAAGCGGGTAATGAAAGACCCGCTAATAAGAGAGGGAGAAATAATTATTGTCATGAGGAAGAGGAGTAAGCATGTGATTTGAAACGAAACAGACAGGAGAAATAGAGAGAGATAGAAAGTGGCTCTAATTGTTCTACGTGCTCATTTGTCACGCCGAAGCTGTGACGTGTAATCAGTGCTCCAAATCAGAATTCTGTCTCACTCAACAGAATGAAGAAGGGATGAGAGCGTTTCTCTAAATGCTGACAACTCATTATCTCTCTCTTGTGCAGGTGCTAAGTTCCTCGCTCTCTTTTTTCTAAAGCTATTGCCACCAGCTCTCTTCAATTCTACTTTTTTTTTTTCTAGTTTTCTTGGCATATCCCTATATTTTTTTCATCTCGTGATATAATTCTTGGGCTTTTTGAAGTTTTTTTATTTTACCTCAGGCGCCATTCAGATTATCTGACGGCACCTTGTTTGTGCCTTCTCCAAGAAATAAAAATCGTGATTTATTAGGTATATAAAGACTAGATTTATATACTTCTTAAAGGATATCCCTAGACGTGCCGATATTTTCAGAAAAAGGTCTTTCATTGGCGTATCTCTAGTTTCTATCCTATGTTGGATACTTAGGGTTGACTGAAATTATCTTTCATCAAGTGTTGTGTAAAAAATGTATTAAATACATTGATAAATTTTATCAATTTAGAAAGTTTGGTTTTTTAAGTAATATAACATACCTTGAAATATTAAAATATACTTAATATTACAACAATATGATAAAAACCTTATTTATAATTATAAACACCTTTCTATAGAGTAGATAATCATTAATTTTATGTCGTGACTTCAATCTTGCACTTATTTAAATTAGTGTAGGTAGAACATTAAACACATAAATATATTTTGTAATAGTTAAAACTTGGTTGTGGGAGTAATGATGCTAGACAAGAAGAAATACATTCACATTAGTGTGTAGGAAAAAATATAGTAAAGATCACAAAAAGTGAACCTTTTACGAAACAATTTTATTTATATTCATTATATCTTTAGTAAGGAGAAATTGATCAAGAATATTTTGCAAGGAACGAGCTATATGAGATTATTTCTCAAGATGAAAGTAGTTAATGGAAATTGGGAGTTAAGATATTAAAAATGTAAAGGAATTAATTTTTCAATAGTAATGTAAACCAAAACTACTCCTTAAGATTTGAATTTTTATGTCAAAAATTTAAAAGGATGATGACTTGAAAAGTTAAGTTATTGAAAAATATATAGGATCAGTCACAATTTAATAATTAAAGAAGAGAATTACAGTAATCCTATGAAAAACAAAAATTCCTTTACATTTTTAATATCTTAACTCCCAATTTTCATTAACTACTTTCATCTTGAGAAATAATCTCATATAGCTCGTTCCTTGCAAAATATTCTTTTACAAAACAGTTAGACTGGATTTGATTATTGTTTTTCTTGTCCAAATGTAATGAGAGTCTAATGTATTCACCAACATATATCAATGTGCCATTGCTACTCATTTAATTCTGTTTGCAAAAACATGCAAGGTTTTCAAAATCACAAAGGATCAATGATTAATGTGAGAGTAAACATTAAACACATTTTGTATTTCGTGCCCTTCTGGCTTTATTGCGACATCAGTTGTAATATGTAGCCCGGAGACTTGCCTACACTCCAACATAATAAATGTGTTTCTATTTGGGCTTCGTTCCCTGTTTAGTGCAGACTCATATAAGGCTTTCCTGATTAGGATCGTGCCTATCAATTTGAACCCAAAATCTCTAAATAAGCCCCTACTATCCATATCTGTTATAGCCATTTTGTTTTCAAGGGTGATCACATAAATTAATTATTTGTAGAAATTATGTTGTTATGAGATTATACTTACATTGAAATGGTCTAACATTAAACTGCTTACTGGAGTACCATGCTATGAGGCAACTAATTAACTATTTTTAATATCAACATTAATATCCGCTTAAAATGCTTTGTTGTCTTTAATACTATATAGTCCCAGTCCTCAAGACTTATTAAGCGGACAATTACCACATGTTGTTAGCTTTGTATGACAGGCGAAAATAATTTTATAACTTGTAAACTACCATGTATTGCAACCGAAAACCCTGTTAACATTAAACTATTTTACATTTAACCTGTTTTATAAGTTATGCCACTATCCCTGACCTTATGTAGTATTTGATAGATATAGGTAGACCGATGATGTTTCATGGATAATGGCCTTATGTGCCATCTGACGGTATAATACAAACTCTTTTGCTTATTTTATGTAGGCTCGTAAAAGTATTGTCCCTGTGGTCAATGTTTCTGATATTAACTGCTCAGTCCTGGTCGTGGTCACTTGACCTGAATGTATTGTTTGCTTGATTAAAGTTTTAGTTGGGAATAAGATTAAATGGAGGCTCCTTTCTGCTAATTACGTTAAGCTTAGACTATTCTTCATTTTTTTTATCTCACTGGTACTTAAGCTCTAGTTAGTTGTATGGGCCAGCTTGTTTACTGTAACTGGGGTTGTCACCTATCTTATCGCTAATTTTAAATATCCCATCAATCACTGAGGGAACTGTTGTATAAATTTTGATTCATTTGCTAATAACATTTCATACCAATTAATATACCTTATATCCGTTCGGCAAAATGCTAATCACTTAGACTACTATGTAGTTCTTGAACTAAGTTTGTTTCTGTATAGTTAAATATATTTTCTCCAAATAATAATGGATTGCACAAATGTTACCAACCAATTTATTTATGTATTATTATATCATGTTAGGGGTATCAATTTTACCTTCCCTCTCTACATATATAGACACATATATACTTTGTATTCTCTGCCTATATCATAATTGATTTATCTAATAAACTTCTCAATGAAAATATTTTATGTTGACTGTTTCAAAGGCTCCTGTGTCCTTTTTTTTCCAATATAATTTTCTCTTTGTAGCTACCTTTCTTATGGAGGTACTAATGGTTCAATAACTAGTTTGCCGTCAATATCAGTGTTTTAATGCGAGGGTCACCACCATCAGTACTAAATAAATTACTGTTGCACCTTGATCTTTTCATTTAAAAACCCATCGAAGTTATTTAACTAAGAATAAGAATGCGTTTAGTGATTAATGAGGTAAACACAATATTACTGTAATTATTTTTAAGAAAAGTTATTTATTTCAGATAGAAAGATGATTTTTTTTAATGTTATACTTAAATGAAAATAACATTTAGAATTAAAATGATCACATAGAATCATCTCCGGAATGTAAGAAAACTTGTTTTGATACATTTTCTCCTTCAAGGTGATTTTTCGCTTATTCACAGAATCTGTCCCTCTTTTGTGTACAACCATTTTGATGTATTGGATGTAGCGACAGTCGTTACATTTATTTGGATGATTTCTGCTAGCATCGGGATACATCGTTGACATAAATGCTTCAAGAAAAATAAAAAGAAAGGGATGGTGCTGGATTTTTTCAGCTGTATAGTTAAAACAATAAATTCTAATTTTGAAACCAACATAACGTTCACTCAAGAGAGAACATGGATATTACAGTAGAACAAAGATGGTTTTAAAAAATCAGCCATTCACCATGGATGGTGCTAACATCAAACATATAAAGAAAAAGCATAAATCTTGAAAATATTTACAGTCAGTACAAATCTCTAACAAGAACGTTGAGGTTGGTGATCTTTTGCAAGAGTATGACGATTACTTTTAATAACCTGGTTTCAAAACTAAGCTATAACAAAACTTGTTAAAGAGTAACTTGACCATAATAGTAATCTATGCGTAAACTAAGTTTGTACAAATTTCTTTCAGGACATTAGATAAAGGGCAGATATTTCTGCAATAATGATCAAAGAGTAATGCGATTATTGCATGAACGATTCCAAACGATAGATTGTGCTCCATTATTAGCTTAGAGCATCAGAGAGAACTGCATTAAATACCGAATTGAAAAATGAGAAGATAGAAGGTATAAAGCTATTATAATCGATCAAAAATGTACAGCGATATAGAGGTAAACATAGAGGTGTGATAGAGAAACAGAGGCATAAAACCAGGAAAATAAATAAATTAGAAACAAATCCAAGGTAGAAGAGAAAAACACGTGCCATAATCTAATTATCAGCGTTCCATCATAACATAAACTCTGACCTTGTTTCTCAGTGTTTCCAATAAATACGGTCAATAATGGGACGAGATATGGCTATGTGTAGGAATTTGAATAATAGTGAGGTGTAATCCTAGTTCAAACACATAATTTTCTTGCTAAACGGAAGCAAACTAAATTCCGCCTAGGATATACTTGATGCATTTATGAAAAATCCAAACTAGCAAACAAAAACCTTCCTCTGAATTGTTTGTGTTATTCTTTCAATGTTTGATGGAGACATCTTGTTTAAGAAGTATAAAAATACATATTTTGTAAGTATTTAGAAATAATCTACAATGTAAAGTAATATAATTTGGTTTCTGTAGACTTTATGAGAAAATTTTTACCAAATTTTAAACAGTTTTTTTAAATCATATCGGAGGAGGTTTGAATATATAAAAAAAAAAAAGGAGGAACTGAAATTTAATAAATTGCTACCATGGATTTAGCTGCACTAAAAAAAGTTTGGCTATAGATTATCTAAGTGTAGGTGCCCGATTTTAATAACAGTCTATTCAATTTAGGTTTTGACTGAAAATCTATTAAAATAACTAACTATACGAATGTAAATTGAAATGATCTCCATTATATTGATATTCTTAAAGAAACAAGGTAAGGTATTTTTTTTATTTTATTTTAAATCAAGACCAATTTGTTTAAAAATAAAAATAACATTTTGGCCATACATGATTTATCTTATTTTAGTAATTTATAATTTTTGATTATATTTCATATAGCGTATTTTTTTATAAAAATATAATTTATTTTTGAGTCTTGTATTTCCTAATAAAAGAATGGTTGGCTATATTTATTAAGTTTTCACTAATTGAAGTAAAAATAATGTAGTTAAATATTCATTCAAATATAGTTGATCTTTCAAAGAACATTTAAGTGTACATTTAATTTTGAAAAAATATTATTTGCCAACTATAATATTTATCCAATATTTCTATGAAATAAATTACACAATGAACTTGATTTAGTGATTCTTTTGTTTAGCTAACAATAGGAAAGGTTGAGGGAAATTCTTTCTTCTAGTAGATAACTATATTATTAGATGCGATTTTCTCAAGAAATAAAAAAAGTGAAAATATCTGGGTTAAGAAGTGAACCATTAATTACCAAGTAGAGAGCGTGGCTGCAGTACCAACATCATGGGTAGATCATTAGTGAGGTTTTAAGGTTTTTTGTAACATGATGGAATTTGTAAATACAAATAAAAAGGATAGAGAGGACGGCAAAAAATTAGTTTAGTAAACTAAATTAAATATTCCTTACTTCATTTTTATGTCCTTAACTTTAGACAAAACCTTTTTTATTCTACATCAATTAATATACTTTTAATGCCATGTATTTACAAATTAATGATGAGCTATATACCCTATACTTATTAGAATTCAATATTAGGATGGGAAGTGTATTCAGTGTGATTGGGGATTAAATAACCTTTTTAGGGGTACTGACTGGAAAACCCTATGGTAAGAGACCGTTGGGAAGACCTAGGCACAAATGGGAGGATAATAATAGAATGAACTTGAAAGAGATAAAGTGTAATAAGGGGTAATGGGGTACGGAAATAAATTTTGAGCTCCTAGCCCATAGATTAAATAAGTTAATACCAAAGACAAATTGAAACATCTGATACATAATTATATATCTATCTATATAAATAGAGTCAGGATTTGGTTTGCTTTAAATGGGCGTTGTGCCATATATACTGCACTCAGGTGTTTTAAATTAAAGAAATGAATAAACCATTTTCATGAAATGTCCCCTATATACAAGAATTTTCCAAATTTTGGTTGGTTATAAAAAGGTTAAGAAGAAAATAAATATAAATAAAATGATTAGGTTGTTTGTTTGTAGTGAAATACTAGTGCGCTTACATAAAAATCGATCAAAAGCTCAAACTACATTTTTTTGAAGCTCACAATAATTTGTAAACCGAAGGGTGCGAGAAATATAAAGCGTAATAATAAGGAAAGTGGGAAACGAAGGTAAATTGTTAGTTTATGATAAATACGATGCCTAGTTACTTTCTGCAACCTACAGGAAGATAAATTATTGTGATCGACAAAATTCCGAGGTGTTCGATATAACCCCCGAATTGAAAAAGTCGTTTTAAAAATGTTCCGACTCTTGTATGTCTGTGTCTCCGACTAGATCCTAAACTATTTTACAATGGGCTAAAAGTTTTATCTAATGTTTTCATAGGGTTACTCCGAGGGGTTTTTGCAATTGGATATCTAGCCCTAAAATTAAGAGTAGTTTACTTAAGGGCAAAGAGAGAAAAAGTCGATTTTTTAAAAATCGGCTTAACGATTTTGATTGAATTTCATTTCAAAACATTTATGAATATTCTAAACAAATGGCTACTCTCAATATTTCGGCAAAATGATTTAAGGGCTCCAATATGATGCGTAATTTCTCCTTTTATCATTCTCTGAAACTATTTGTGATATGAAATTACTTATTATTGTAAATATGTATATCTATTTATAATACAAATATTTATTCGACAACAAATCTTTATAAAACCAATAACATTTACGCTATATGCCAGTATTATATATATATAAATATATTAACTTTTTGAACACTAAAGGAAAAGCATTGCAACAGTAAAAAGAATCTAACCTGAAATGTTGATGGATGTTAACGTCTCATGAACCCCCGAACCCTAAAAAGTGGTTTTTGCAATGCCGTCTCTCTATGTGGTATTTTAACCCCAAATTAAGAGTATTTTAGTAAAAGGGAAAAAAGAAAGAATCGATTATTTTTTAATCGGCTCTAACGATTTTGATTAAAACTCGTATCTCGGCGTCGATTAGGATTATAAATAAACTGGCTATTTTCATTTTACCATGAAAATGATTTTTGGGTACTTTACAAAAACATAAATTTCCGTATCTCCGCAAATATTTGAGATATTAAATAACTCATCATTGTAATATTGTAGTACTATTAAAAATAAAAATAAACCTTTTATATGAAATATATTTTTATAAAACCAACAGTTCTGAAATATGGCAAATATATTAATATAATTTTGTGAGCTTTAGTTATAAAGAGATACTACTTAAGTTTAAACAAAATAATTCTCTATTGCCAAAGAGTAAGAAACTAGTAAGTCTCTCAAATAATGTATGTTCTCTTTATTTCACCTCTTAGGATAAATTGTTATACAACAATGACTATTTCTATCATTTTAGATTCAATAGTTAATATTTACATATTTTATTGGTCAACAATTATAAATGAGTAATTTAATATAATACAATAACCATAGATGTGCAACCCCTAATAAAATGTTGAAAATTTTAACCGGAAGTCGACAATTTTAATATGAAGTTTTGAAACTTGGGGACCCTATATCAATATTTTTACTTTCTTGCTACCTTACAGTTTTGTAATCATCAAAAAAATTGAACTCGAAATCTTGATGGATGTCGACGTCACATGACCGCCTGAACCCTAAAAAGTGTTTTTCACAATACCGTTTTCTGTCTGTCCATCTGTATGTCAATCTGTACCTCGGGCTAGAGCCTAAACTATTTTACTGATTGGGCTAAAACTTGTTAACCCATATAGATTTTCCATAGGTTCACCCCGAGGAATTTTTAGAATTGGATATCCAACCCTAAAATTAAGGTTTATTTCCTGAAGAGCGGAAAGTTAAAAAATCGAATTTTATCCAAATAAGGTTTAACGATTTTAATTAAATTTCATTTATAAGTTCTAATCAATATTACAAAGAACAGGCTACCGTCAACTTTTCGTTAAAATGACTTTAACGGTAACATTCTGATGCGTAAATTCAAATTTTTAATTCTATCTACACAGGTCTTTGAGATGTGAAATTACTTATTATTGCATACATGTGGATCTATTTATATAATAAACATATCTTACTTGAAATATATTTTTATAAAACCAAAATTTTTTAAGCTATATACAAATATATGTTTCTTTTAACTTTGCCAAAACTTTAGATAAAGTATTACGACCGTCAAAAAATCTAGCCCGAGATGTTGATGGATGTCGACTTTTCATCACTCCCCGAACCCTAAAAAGTAGTTTTTGCAACGCCGTCAGTGCAACCCTATAGTTAATAACAGTTTACTAAAGGTTGAAAAGAGAAAAAATCCTTTTTCTTAAAATCGGCTAAAACTATTCTATCTCACTCATTTTAGACTCAATAGTTAATAATTAACTATTTATTTGGTCAAAATTTATAAAAGAGAAATTTAATAACAGTGCAATAACCATAAGATGTCCCCTAATAAATTGACGAAAATTTTAACCAGAAGTCAAGATTTTAGTACGAAGTGTTGACCCTTGGGGATCCAATATCGATATTTTTTATTGATCCAAATATACATGTGAAGACGTTAATTCTTTAAAAATAAAATTACGAAATTTAAAACAATGAATTAAAAATGTTTTATCTATGTCTAGCGCAATTTGCTCTCGGGTTTGCTAGTGTATATTATATTACGAATTTTGAGTAAATATCACCATTTATAAAAAAAAAATAGAGCGAGAAAGTTCGTGCGGAGTTCCGTACCATTTATTGTTGACAAGAGATAAAATTATATGATGCTGAATACATAAATTATATGTTCAAGTAATTTGAAAAAGTGTTTTAACAAACTCAATGAAATTCAATATTTAAACTAAAAACAAATAACTACATTTTGGTGGTTGTATTTAATTTTCTAGGTGTGTGTGCAATTTCATCTTAATTCTCAGAAATAATTAATTAAATGTCATGATTTTATGATTATTTAATTTGTGTAGACTTAAATTTAATTAAAAGCTGTCAATCACACTGCTCATGGAAAAAATGTATAATTCCAGATAGAATAGTTGAGGAAATTCACCTTTTACTTTCCGTTTCATTCATGTATCTAATTATAACACATTGAGTCTATTGTACCAAGCTTGTGGTGTTAGGGGTACTCTCCTAAAATAAGTTAATTAATAAGTTTTGTTCTTATATAACCGTACATAATGGACTCTTAAAGAGTCAATTCTTATCTGGTTCAATAGTAGGGATAATCCAAATTATTTTATTAGTACCACATCTTATTACCCGTTTGGGTTATACGCACTTACGCTAATGTGTAATAGTAGGGTGATTGTGAGATGGAATGAAAGACCTACAGTTTAACGTGGAATCCGAACCACGATAGAGGCCTGGCATTCCACACATTCACAAGTTGTGATTAATACACGTCTTGTCAGAGGTGAAGGAAGGGTTTGGCAATCATGTGCCGGGACCAAGTATTGAACCCCGTACCCCCAACACAGAAGTCTGAAACCCTAACCCTAGACCATCAGGCCACCTTCAAATTCTAGAACTACATATGTTCTCAGAGCGAACATGGATTTTATAAACATTTATCTTCATAATAATGCCACATAATTTAATTGATTTAATGTATTTAAATTTATATGGGAATGAACGTTATGAAGCTTTAAGATCAATAACGGAATAGTTAGGTTATTTTGTAACGTTAACTTACAGTTAGTTACAATTGGATCCATCCCGTTATAATGTTGATACGTAACTATCAAGAATTCATACCACCCGCTCTATAATTCCGACCTAAATAGAATCCCTACAATGGTACATTTCTCTGTTGTAGTCCCTGTAGGCTAATACGGAAAGATAATACGACACAGTATATTTCATGCTGTACAATCTTCTGTAATATTACTCATATTTGTTCAGGAACTTACCTTTGAAATCTTCTATCACTAGCCGCCACCAAAGCTGAACGACACCGCGCAGCCAACGTGAAGAATGGGGCCGAGCTAACGATAGTCTACAATCAACGCGTGGTCATTCTCCGTCTAGTCAGATTGATTCTGAAGAATGACAACATGGAGAACGCTAGAAGACAACAATCCACCCGCCCTCTGACGGATGTCAGATGAACTTCCCCAAACAACACAAACATCCAATGATCGCCGACTTGTTCTAATTTTCCGATGGAACAACCCTACAAAGTGACTACGTGACCGATGACAGCTAGCAACTGCGTGCTAGAAATTACCTCCCCTCTTTCCGTGCAACGAAAATCACTATAAAACAGGCTGACATTGTCTAAAAACTTTGACTATCTAAAATCTACGAACGAGGACGGATCATTGTCGTCTACCTGGACAATGATCGGATAAACATTCATACATCATAAATTGGAACGTAACTATGGCAGTTACTTATAAAGAACTCTATTCATTTTCAACTTATAATATTTTCGTGTTAAAATCTTTATTTTGTGTTTTGCTTGATATTTAACTTTTTGCTTTATTATCTCAGTCGCTTAAATGTAACTTGTATGCCGCCACTTAGGCGCGGTTGGTTAGTTGATTAGTTTATTAGTTTAGTTTGAAATCCACCATTGGTAATTTTGTATTGAGTGAATTTAAATGTAAATTGTTAAAATGTGTGGACTTTTGTATTTTGCTATTTCACGCGACTGTAGAATTTAAATTAAGCTTGTTATTTTTTTTATATAATTTAATTTTGTTCTAAATTTCATTCTTTAGTTTTTCTAAGATATAGTTAGTCCCGGGAGATTTTGACTAGCGTCTGGAAGTCAAACTCTCGCGTTATGTTTTATGTAATTGTAAATTTTCGTATTGTAACTTGTAATTGTTTGAGGAGCCCATCAGGCAAGAATATTTAATGTTTGTTTCATTTTTGTGGATATCTTACTCCACTTCACTTTTGGTAGTTTAACTTCGCTTTTGATGTTATAATCTACGTAATTTTGTGTCTCTTAAAGACGACCTGTAATAAATGTAAACATGGAAGGTTTACATTCTGCGCTTCACGTTATTATTTTCAGCATTATTCAGAATGATATAATGAGACCACTGTACTTTGCTTTATCTACGTTTATACTGAATAAACCATATTATTGTTATATTTTTAATTCTGCTTATATTTTCCCTTATGTCGATTATACCTTCTCCCTTTTATTTAATTGTGGTCGTTAAGTAGAAGGCACGGAGACGGTGTAACACTGCGCCACTCTGCTGTCCTTTTAATTAACTGATCTTCCTGTTTAATTAGTTAATTAATAACCTATATCATTGCTGAAAAATGTTGGAAAATTATACTGTATATTTTTGTTGTTGTTGTGAAATCATAGCCTGAGTTTAACCTTGTATCTCTTTCTGTTTCATAATGGAACACAATTTGACTACGGACGCTTCGACTGAGGAAGTAGTGACTGGCGAGCCGAGCGTGTTGTCTAAATCTGATGTTTACCGACTCAATAAAGAAAGCCTTATCTCCGAGCTTGCTAAGCGTGGACTGCAAGGTTCAACAGAAACCACCGTAGCAAGACTTCGTGCAGTTCTGTGGGAATCCTTTCGGAGAGCGATACGTCTCGAGACCAGGCAACAGTGGGAGTGGAGAATCATCATTCAGTACCGGTGAGGGTTGGAGATCCAATTGAAATGTCACGCGTTTTGGTGAGTGATAAAATCCAAAGTAAAATTCTCGTTGATTTTGTAAATCAAATACCACTGTGTGATGGTCAGGACAGCTCATCTCTTTTTTTATTTTTAATTGAGGTTCAAAGGATTTGTCATTTAAATATCGGTTCTGAGTCCGAGTTTATTGCATTGTGTTTAGGTAAAACTTCTGGATATTTAACTCGTTTATTTTCTGAAGGGTTAGTTAATGGGTTAAGTTGGAAACTTATTAGTCGTAAGATATTAGACTGTCTTGTCCCTACTAGAGCTAAAGATAGTTTGTGTAAGCAGTATGTACATCGCTTTCAACGTCCTGATGAGTCGTTAAGGAGTTTCATCATGGCCATTTCTGAGGCCGTTGAAGTTTTAGGGTTAGATCTTTCTGAATGTCAGATAGTAGATATTATTTTGGAGAATGTGTCGCCCTTGTCTCGACGTCATTTTGTATTTACTTCTAAACCTAGTACGATAGTTGAGTTACATGAGCTAGCTTCCCTAATTGAAGGTACTTTGTTGTCTGAAAGTGAGTTTCTGGAAAAACATGCGCCTTTTATTGTTGACAATCCAGGCGTGGGTTCGAATCCTAGTTATTGTGGTAGGTCTAGGAATAATACTGCGATTTCTCAGTTGGGTGTGCAACCTGTGAGAAGAACCATATTGGCCCGCGAGCGTTGGATAGTAAGTTTTTGTCAGGAATTCGCTGTTTTAATTGTAAACAGTTAGGACATGTCCGGAGCAAGTGTAGTTCAGGAAACTAGTTGTGCGCCGTAAGAATCATGGGTCTTACGAGTCAAGCGCATTTCCATGCCCCCCTTCCCCCGTTGTAGTTCTTGTGCTTGTTTCTTTATGTTGTCTTGCTTTAAATAAATATCTGCCAGCTCTCTCCCAGATGGGATAGACACTGGTCAGTTGAATCTTTCTTATCACCCGTGTCGGTCAGGTTGATGTGCCAGACAGACCCGACCGATACGCGAAGAGCTCATGTGAGCCATCTTAAACTAATACCGACGTCTTAGAATGTCATAGTTTAATGGATAATGTTCGTAAGTTATTGTACTTACAGATTTAATTACTCCATTTTGGATTTACTTAGGTAAATGTAGGATGCCAAGAAATTTTTTTATAAGTTTATGGGGACTTGTATTTGATCTTTTTGGTATTCCTGTTTTTGGTAAGACTTGGTGTCTTGATATTATTTGACTATTGTTGAGTCATTTAATGAACGGTCAATTAACGTAATCTCATTTTGTTAATTATAATATTGACCGGGTTTATTCATACTCTTAATAATAATGTGGAATCATGCCTAATTTTATAGGTATATGGGGACCTATAATTAATCTTTTGGCATCCCTTATTAATTTGAGTTTTGTTTGATGGCATTGTGCCTGGCTGTAAGCCAAATCGTGTTTAAAATTTAAATGTTTTTTTACCATTAATGATATGTTTATATATCAGTGGTTTGTAGATATAGTGTTTTGTTATATATATATTGTTGGCCATGTGTATAGTTAATTTACAGGTATTGAACCGTAATTGAACTTGTAGATAGTATGTGTTTATGAAATAAGTGAATAGTTTATATATTATTATGAATTTGTATGTTCCACTTCATGGAATTTGGATCACGAAATCAAATGTTGTTTTGATTTAATTATGACGTAACTTTCTCTATTCTATGTTGTTGAGACACTCTATTCTAGATTGAGTGCTGAGAATGGACTTATATAGAATATAGTGAGATTATGGTGATCTAACATTTGAAACTCTCAAACCTTTGAATAGGAACCTTCAAAAGTGTTGAGGGGGGGGACGCTCCTCCGATACATCTATGTAGGATTTCTATAGGATTTTAGGATTTCATGAGGATAAACTTTTATGACTTTTAGTCTAGTGAACTTTATTGTGAGAACTTGAGTTTGAACGTAGAAGAAAGAAGAGATTCTTCATGTGTTCATACAGACAATTAGACATGTGGTTGCGTATGACTTAACGCCACTTACATCTCGACAAGACTTGTTGTATATGATTTTTCGTTGCGCATCCTGTTTTCCTTTCTCTCCTGGTTTCTGGTAAAGTCTACGTAGTGGTACCGACTGCTTCTCTAGATGATGGAATCTAGAGCTGAAAAAGATGGATGATCTCATGCTGTTTGGGAAGATGATGTACAAGAAGGCAACCTTGAGCCCTTTGATGTTCCGCCTTGCTGAGGACGGATGCTGCATCTTCTTATTCTCCTGGTCAAGGGGGGGAGATTTGTAACGTTAACTTACAGTTAGTTACAATTGGATCCATCCCGTTATAATGTTGATACGTAACTATCAAGAATTCATACCACCCGCTCTATAATTCCGACCTAAATAGAATCCCTACAATGGTACATTTCTCTGTTGTAGTCCCTGTAGGCTAATACGGAAAGATAATACGACACAGTATATTTCATGCTGTACAATCTTCTGTAATATTACTCATATTTGTTCAGGAACTTACCTTTGAAATCTTCTATCACTAGCCGCCACCAAAGCTGAACGACACCGCGCAGCCAACGTGAAGAATGGGGCCGAGCTAACGATAGTCTACAATCAACGCGTGGTCATTCTCCGTCTAGTCAGATTGATTCTGAAGAATGACAACATGGAGAACGCTAGAAGACAACAATCCACCCGCCCTCTGACGGATGTCAGATGAACTTCCCCAAACAACACAAACATCCAATGATCGCCGACTTGTTCTAATTTTCCGATGGAACAACCCTACAAAGTGACTACGTGACCGATGACAGCTAGCAACTGCGTGCTAGAAATTACCTCCCCTCTTTCCGTGCAACGAAAATCACTATAAAACAGGCTGACATTGTCTAAAAACTTTGACTATCTAAAATCTACGAACGAGGACGGATCATTGTCGTCTACCTGGACAATGATCGGATAAACATTCATACATCATAAATTGGAACGTAACTATGGCAGTTACTTATAAAGAACTCTATTCATTTTCAACTTATAATATTTTCGTGTTAAAATCTTTATTTTGTGTTTTGCTTGATATTTAACTTTTTGCTTTATTATCTCAGTCGCTTAAATGTAACTTGTATGCCGCCACTTAGGCGCGGTTGGTTAGTTGATTAGTTTATTAGTTTAGTTTGAAATCCACCATTGGTAATTTTGTATTGAGTGAATTTAAATGTAAATTGTTAAAATGTGTGGACTTTTGTATTTTGCTATTTCACGCGACTGTAGAATTTAAATTAAGCTTGTTATTTTTTTATATAATTTAATTTTGTTCTAAATTTCATTCTTTAGTTTTTCTAAGATATAGTTAGTCCCGGGAGATTTTGACTAGCGTCTGGAAGTCAAACTCTCGCGTTATGTTTTATGTAATTGTAAATTTTCGTATTGTAACTTGTAATTGTTTGAGGAGCCCATCAGGCAAGAATATTTAATGTTTGTTTCATTTTTGTGGATATCTTACTCCACTTCACTTTTGGTAGTTTAACTTCGCTTTTGATGTTATAATCTACGTAATTTTGTGTCTCTTAAAGACGACCTGTAATAAATGTAAACATGGAAGGTTTACATTCTGCGCTTCACGTTATTATTTTCAGCATTATTCAGAATGATATAATGAGACCACTGTACTTTGCTTTATCTACGTTTATACTGAATAAACCATATTATTGTTATATTTTTAATTCTGCTTATATTTTCCCTTATGTCGATTATACCTTCTCCCTTTTATTTAATTGTGGTCGTTAAGTAGAAGGCACGGAGACGGTGTAACAATTTTAATGTGATGTTATGACCTTAGTAAAATAATTATACTATTTTATTTATTTGAGGAAGCCTAGATATATGTTTATAGCTATTTCCTTTGATATTTGTGGAATTTTGTGTGACACATTGCTTAGACTAAATCTATCTCCAGTTTTTATTTTAAAAATCATTTTAAAATATATAATATAAATTGATCGATTAAATAATCAAGTTATTATTTTGGTTAATTACTGTTATAGTCACAGCTAAATATGATATTTAGATGTGTATGTAATGGTAATTAATAACATACATTAGTTGGGATATTTAATCCATCATAATATGCGCATTTTACATTTATCATTGTACTATTGGCAGCTCTCCCGAGTCGAAGGTGAATATGTTATCCGATATCTCCTAATTAAATTGATGATTTTAGCACGTTCATCACACTTTGCCTTAAAATATGAGAGAAGACTGACCCTGGACGCGGAATGACTCCTGGATATCTCAGTGGGTAGCGCACTGGTGTACTAAGCTAAGGGTCCCGGGTTTGATTCCCTGTCCAGGTGTCGTTTTTAAATTCAAAGAATAGGAAATGGAATATACTACAAAAGTATTTAAGTATTATATGGATATGTTTATACCTTTCACCTCAATTTTGGTAAGTATATTTATTTTTTATAATATTCCACTTCCTAATAAACGCACGAGTTCTAGACGTCTACAACATGTCTCAACTTTCTGATAGGCAGCGCCATTAAGATAATTGGTTTGAGTAACTTATGGTTGATAGCAACTAAATAAAACTAGAATAGAACACATTTGCAAATAAAGCTAAGTTTTTATTTCGTACATCAAAGTAAAGCTAAAGAATTTGATATTTGAAGCTAGTTTCATAAAATACTGTAAGTAATCTGCCAAGTTAAAACTTTACGATCACCGCAATAAAATATCTCCCTGTGGGTTTTAAACAGATAAGAGCGAGCACAAAGAAAACCTTTTCTCATTTAAAGACTTGGGGTGAAAAGATAAAAGCATGTTTGATTGTTACGTTATTTCAGCTTTTGGTTTGATTTTATTTGAAAACAGAAAAAAAAAAATAGATCTTAACGGGAAAAAGAGGTGGAAAGGTAACTTCCATGATAGGAATTTACACGATCTAGAATTCTTAGTGAAGGAGAAAAATAAAAAGAAAGGATGCTTTTAGAACCAAGCGAACACTCGGGACGAACGATTTTGTATGTGTGTGTAACCTCTGGTTCTGATTGTTACTCCTCCCTTTTTTTTTTCCTTTTCGTGGAACGCAACATAAGTTACACATCGATTCGTTTCCTTTAGAAGCATGTGAGAGCCAGCCAGCCTGAATTACTAGCTTTTATGTGCGGCTAGCTTCACTTGGAATGTAGTTTTAGGAGGTACGGGAATAAAAATATACTAGCCAGTTTACGTTCGAAAAAAAAAAACACTTGTTAGAGTGGCAGGAAGATGCCGTACAGGAACAAAACAACTGGAAGTGAATTTAAATCGATTCCCCTGAGCTACTCAATATCTTATGTGTTTTCGCAATCAGGAAGAATGTTGGTAAACAAATCGAATGTCCTCGTTTCTAATTTAATCAACATAGTGTTTGTATTCTTTCTAACTATAGTAGGGTTTATAGTGTGGACAATAACCGTGGTATAGTTGTCAGAGACCTTGGCTGCTGACCTAGAGGTTCTGAGTTCAATTCTTGGCTGATACAGGTGGATTTATCTCGAAAAGGAAATAATCCCCATGTTCACCAGGGCTTGGTTGATTAGGATTAAGTTAGGTTAAGATCTTCATTGGATTCACTCAATCAAATCGATTTCATCATCCCCACATCTGTCCGGACAAGGAAAATAGCCTCCATGTAAAGAATGTAGGATTAGTAAATCCAAGCGTTCCCTGGTCAATGGTACATTTAGGATGTCTAATCCTTACGCAAACTGGGCTAGGAATGTGGAAACTAAGACAAGCTATTATTTTGTTTATAATTATTATTATTATTATTATTATTATTATTAATAGTAGTAGTATTAGTAGTAATAATAGAAGTAGTATTTAAACTAATATGTATTAACACTAATAGAATTCAACTAAACATATATCGATGGCGCTTTACTTTCATAGTATCGTTTTTCCAATTATTTAAATTGAAGCTAACTTTAAGATGGCTCTTCATTTGTAGCAAAACCAAAACAATGTATTTCCTTCCTATTAGTCAATAGCTTGGTAACAACGTATGAAACTATTTATATCTTATTTTGAACTAACGGAATGTGTGGGTTTAATACTGGTATGTTAGTTAATAACATGAGAACACTTGTATGGAGGTGTATTTCCCCATTTATAATCAAAGGAATGTGTGTTTTGAATACAGGCCTGTCTTAATATTGGTCGATAGCATGCAAACACTTGTGTTGAGGTATTTATTAAATAGTTTTAGCTAATAAAGTGTGTTGCTTGACTAAAGATAACGTCTTCAGATTAAAAGAGTTTTATTGGATCTGTGAAAATATTGACTGGTTTTTCTTAGAATGATTTTATTGAAACATTGAATTCCTAAAAATAATCTTCAATGGAAACTAGATATAAGTTTGTTTGTGAGGCTACGATATTAAATATATGAATATTATATTTCATATCAAACAAAAAGTCGTAAAGAATAATATATAATTTTATATTATATTAGAACGATCCATGTGACCTAAAGTAATAAATTTACCAAATTAGTTTTTAACTCTATAGTCAAATTCTCTTAACATGCGACACAAAATGTAACGGCTATAAATTAATAATGAGCATAACAACTTAGCACTATGTTTTACTATATAAATAAGTATTTTAATACTTTATAAATACTTAAAATGAAATGACTTTACTAAATACACATTAAGTTTCTCTCTCACATTTTTTTTTTTTTGCGAATAAATATAATAAAGCCTACATTTTATTAAATTTCCAAGATTTGTTCATACGAATAGACAGTATTTTGGAAAACAGGCTAAAGCATTTATAAGCCTTTTATTAAATATAGTGAGAGAATAAGGAGTAATTTCGTTTTGTTAAATTTCTTGTGATGGGTAGGTAGGGGTTCTAAGTCTGGCTGTGAATACCCGCAGTGGGATTTATTAAAAAAATGTGTCATTCTTATTTCATTCAAATGCAGGTACAAATCCTAAATGTTCCAACCTACTAACCCCTGTCCCAAATGGGCAAGTGTCTAATTTATTCGAAGGTAAGCTCACTTCGTAGGCCGGATGTTCTAACGCCTTACTCTCGCGGTAGGCTAAAATGCCGATGACAGGGTGACCAAGGTTCGAATCTAGGTGGGATGTACTGAGGATGTTTTTTTCCAAAATGGTTTTCACGCAAACATGGGTACATTTCCTCTAAATATACACTTCTTTATCCTAAAAAATCAGCGTAATTAATATGTAAGCGTATAATCCGTACGGTTAGTAAAACATGGTTCGAAGAAAAATATTCGAATAGGTATTTACATCTGCACTCTGATATCTAAACAAATTGAGTTAAGTGTACGTCTTATTATTTGTTTGGTTTATACATAAATTTACATTAAGAGTGGCTAGCCATTGAGGAAATTAAATCTCAGTGAACCTGACCATGATTCGAATCCAGACCTCCACATCACTGACCAACTAAAACAGACCAGATCAAGATTTTAATCCGTATTCCTATCAATGATGTTAAAATGAATCAAAGCTATAAATTGTGATTAAATAGTCACATTAGTAATTTTTACATCAATCAATGTTCTTTTAGAAGCAAATAGATAGTTTATTTAATATTGTAAAGAAATAAAATAATATTTATAATTTTGATAAAAAGTGATAATATACCTTGCTCTTTCCACTTTCGATAACAATATTTACAAAAAGTTTCTTATGTATATCTTTTTAAATTCTCTCTGCTTCTTTGTACTGCCTGTATTCACCATAACGCAGTAATCATGAGCGAAGCCTTTCTTTAATCTTGAAAGCCACATGTCTATTCAAGCCACATTCACTCCCCGACTCGTATACATCATTTTTCACTCCCAACATCCCTTATTTACCCACAGACACCTCCATCATGCCACATCCCTATACACGTAAGGGGTGGTTTTTATTTCATATTCCATTTTTTTTTTCAACCCCATCTCATCCCATCACCCCTCACTTCATTTTTCTCCAGACTACTTTCCTCTATATGGTGTATAGAATGGGTAAAATGGGATGGTTGGGGTTGAGGAATAGAGCTATATAAAAATTTTTACATTCTTTCTTGTTTTTTTTTCATCCCTAGACATAGGAAATGCAACTGGAAGATTCCAAAGGTTTGATATCTTAGTAGTATTTCCATCATTCGAAACATAAGGGTAGGAACAGAAATTCTTGTCTGTTTCCTTTTGTAACATATCCGTACGTTTACAAATCATAACTACAAAACAAAGAAGATTTTTTTTCTATTTATGAAACGACTCAAGATTTTCATTTCTTTAACAATATTAAATTGTAATTAACAGTAAACATAAAATAAGTATATCAATTGCTAAGAACTAATTTGTTTTAAAATTATGATTCAAACACTTACAGTGGATAAGACCCTACGTACTAAACCTCAAGCTCATATAATTTGTTTTTGCCAGTGATAGAGAAGATTGTTTACAATTCCCAACCCTTTACACCGAAGGGGACTTTCTCAAATATATTTTTACTTCCTCTCAACTTAATAGGGAATACATTAATTCTAAATTCTTCCTTCTTGATCCCCTGCCCCATTAGAGTAAAAGTATTGAGTCGGAAATTAAGACGCTGTGTGGTAAAAATGACAGCAAAAACAAACACAATGTTAAAGAACAACTGTCTCCATACCAAGTAAGAATATCCAGTGAAGAGCCTCAAAGGTGACATCTTCGTGATTTTTACTTGGCCGTCCTCATGACAAACGTCTCGTGTTTCTACCCCATACCATTCCCCGTCTTCCTCGTCAAATCACGATTCGATTCCACCCCTTGCCCTCCTCTAGCACTTCATTCCCTCCTTTCCTCTCTCTTCCCCTCTAAACCCACCACCCTTAGCACCAACCAAACCAGAGGACCGGAGATCACGCCATCCGGCTGGCCGGGAGAACGCGGACCTATGTGGAAATTCAATTTCATCTATCCGTCCATCCATCCTTTCCCCTCCTTCCCCTTTCCACGTCGTGGATAAGTAACGCCAATTTGCGTAGGGAAAGTGAAAAACTTTTAGTGAAGGGGTGTTTAAAGGGGTTACAGGGGAGTTCGATCGAGTATATATAACTACGGGCAGGGCTTAGGTTAGGGGATAACAGCGAAGAAAATGTTGCATGTAAGGAACCATCACTATCACTTTGGAAATCCGAACTGAGCCGAAGAAATGGTAGAAATGTAATGGCCAACCCCTCTTTTGGAATGTCTTGAAACACACAATCCTCACTGTCTCTTCATGTTCCCCCCATATTCACTCTTCTGAGATTTTTTTTTTACCTTCCTTTTCACTCTCTTATCTTTATTTGTATTTTGTAACAGTAAAGAAACCACGTGTTTTATTAAAATAGGCATAATTTTCAGTTGCAATTTTTCAAAAATTAATTTTGTATAGTGTCTTGTTTCACTTATGATTTAATTTAGAGAATAGGATATAGTTTGAGACATACTGTATCTATTTCGTTAATATATGGTTAATAATATAAACATATCATTTATATATTAATCTACAGCCTTTACTGCTATAAAATTAATCATATCTTATAAATAGTATCTTACATAAAGTTATTTTCAAAGTCACTTTTCCTTTGTGTGCGTGTAAAATCCCAGTTTTACAGTTTATTTTATGTAATTACCCACACCACAGTAGTCAAATTGTTAAAGGCATAGGTTTTAAGTAATCTAGATATAAAAATAAAATAAAACACCTGAGGTTCATTTCTGGTACGAGCCCTAAATGATCCTTGTTTAAATCTCTTCATTGGTGACTAAAATTTCAAGACTTCCGCCTTGAAATATGTGTAAATTCACAAATTAAGGTTAATCTATAAGTACGTATGCTAACGTTAAATGTCTTCTTTTTATATGTCTTGATTTATACCAAAATATATTTCCCAAAACAGTGGTCACGATGTCTAGTGCATCAGGTTTTCATTGGATGTCCAAAAATTTAGTTTACTAAGTTTGTTTACCTTAAATGTACTTATATATATTTATTTTTTTATAATTTGTGAAGTTAAAACCTTGTTTTACATTTAACAAAAACAATGTATCAACTAAACTGTTAACTTTTAATCACAACAATAACTACGATTAACTAATGGTTAAATTAAACATTTAATTTACCTCTATTGGTATGAAAAAATTGATTATTTTAGAAATACTATTATAATTGTTTTTAGCGCCACGTTTTACTACCTGTTCGGGCTATACACTTATGTGCTAACTACGCTATTCATTTTAAAGATTAGGAAGGTTATAGTTTTATGAAGTGTAACCAAATTTGCGTGGAGGGAGAGTGAAAAATAAAGTTGAGTAAACCACCCTCGGTACACTCGACCGGAATCGAACCACGACCTCCCTGTCATAAGCAATCCATTATATTTCAAGAGTGATGCGCTAGACCATGCGACCACTAATGCGGCTAGTCTGATTAAGTTAATTTGTGAATGCAGACAGCACAGTCCTAGCTCAGTGGTCTACGCCAGGCCATATGTAGCCCTCCCTCCCTCTCCTATCTCCAATGTCCCTACAGGAATGTCCCTGGACTTCAATACCTACGCCAGGCCATAGCCCTCCCTCCCTCTCCTATCACCAGTGTCGCTATAGGAATGTCCCTGGACTTCAATACCTACACCAGGCCATAGACCTCCCTCCCTCTCCTATCACCAGTGTTCCTATAGGAATGTCCCTGGACTTCAATACCTACACCAGGCCATAGACCTTCCTCCCTCTCCTATCACCAGGGTCACTATAGGAATGTCCCTGGACTTCAATACCTACGCCAGACCATAGCCCTCCCTCCCTCTCCTATCACCAGGGTCCCTATAGGAATGTCCCTGGACTTCAATACCTACGCCAGGCCATAGCCCTCCCTCCCTCTCCTATCACCAGTGTCGCTATAGGAATGTCCCTGGACTTCAATACCTACACCAGGCCATAGACCTCCCTCCCTCTCCTATCACCAGTGTTCCTATAGGAATGTCCCTGGACTTCAATACCTACACCAGGCCATAGACCTTCCTCCCTCTCCTATCACCAGGGTCACTATAGGAATGTCCCTGGACTTCAATACCTACGCCAGACCATAGCCCTCCCTCCCTCTCCTATCACCAGGGTCCCTATAGGAATGTCCCTAGACTTCAATACCTAAGCCAGGCCATAGCCCTCCCTCCCTCTCCTATCACCAGTGTTCCTATAGGAATGTCCCTGGACTTCAATACCTACACCAGGCCATAGACCTTCCTCCCTCTCCTATCACCAGGGTCCCTATAGGAATGTCCCTAGACTTCAATACCTACGCCAGACCATAGCCCTCCCTCCCTCTCCTATCACCAGGGTCCCTATAGGAATGTCCCTAGACTTCAATACCTAAGCCAGGCCATAGCCCTCCCTCCCTCTCCTATCACCAGGGTCCCTATAGGAATGTCCCTGGACTTTAATACCTACGCCAGGCCATAGCCCTCCCTCCCTCTCCTATCACCAGTGTCGCTATAGGAATGTCCCTGGACTTCAATACCTACGCCAGGCCATAGACCTCCCTCCCTCTCCTATCACCAGTGTCCCTATAGGAATGTCCCTGGACTTCAATACCTACACCAGGCCATAGACCTCCCTCCCTCTCCTATCACCAGTGTCCCTATAGGAATGTCCCTGGACTTCAATACCTACACCAGGCCATAGACCTTCCTCCCTCTCCTATCACCAGGGTCACTATAGGAATGTCCCTGGACTTCAATACCTACGCCAGGCCATACATAGCCCTCCCCCCCTCTCCTATCACCAGTGTCGCTATAGGAATGTCCCTGGACTTCAATACCTACGCCAGGCCATAGACCTCCCTCCCTCTCCTATCACCAGTGTCCCTATAGGAATGTCCCTGGGCTTCAATACCTACGCCAGGCCATACATAGCCCTCCCCCCCCTCTCCTATCACCAGGGTCCCTATAGGAATGTCCCTGGACTTCAATACCTACGCCAGGCCATAGCCCTCCCTCCCTCTCCTATCACCAGTGTCCCTATAGGAATGTCCCTGGACTTCAATACCTACGCCAGGCCATAGCCCTCCCTCCCTCTCCTATCACCAGTGTTCCTATAGGAATGTCCCTGGACTTCAATACCTACGCCAGGCCATAGCCCTCCCTCCCTCTCCTATCACCAGTGTCCCTATAGGAATGTCCCTGGACTTCAATACCTACGCCAGGCCATAGCCCTCCCTCCCTCTCCTATCACCAGTGTTCCTATAGGAATGTCCCTGGACTTCAATACCTGCGCCAGGCCATAGCCCTCCCTCCCCCTCCTATCACCAGGGTCCCTATAGGAATGTCCCTGGACTTCAATACCTGCGCCAGGCCATAGCCCTC
This sequence comes from Timema podura, assembly GCA_033556935.1. Lineage (NCBI taxonomy): Eukaryota > Metazoa > Arthropoda > Insecta > Phasmatodea > Timematidae > Timema > Timema podura. Next base: position 65,620,046 of record JAVRXN010000003.1, on the reverse strand, counting down.
CCTCCCTCTCCTATCACCAGGGTCCCTATAGGAATGTCCCTGGACTTCAATACCTAAGCCAGGCCATAGCCCTCCCTCCCTCTCCTATCACCAGTGTCCCTATAGGAATGTCCCTGGACTTCAATACCTACGCCAGGCCATAGACCTCCCTCCCTCTCCTATCACAGGGTCCCTATAGGAATGTCCCTGGACTTCAATACCTACGCCAGGCCATACATAGCCCTCCCTCCCTCTCCTATCACCAGGGTCCCTATAGGAATGTCCCTGGACTTCAATACCTAAGCCAGGCCATAGCCCTCCCTCCCTCTCCTATCACCAGTGTCCCTATAGGAATGTCCCTGGACTTCAATACCTACGCCAGGCCATAGACCTCCCTCCCTCTCCTATCACCAGAGTCCCTATAGGAATGTCCCTGGACTTCAATACCTACGCCAGGCCATAGACCTCCCTCCCTCTCCTATCACCAGGGTCCCTATAGGAATGTCCCTGGACTTCAATACCTACGCCAGGCCATAGACCTCCCTCCCTCTCCTATCACCAGAGTCCCTATAGGAATGTCCCTGGACTTCAATACCTACGCCAGACCATAGCCCTCCCTCCCTCTCCTATCACCAGGGTCCCTATAGGAATGTCCCTAGACTTCAATACCTAAGCCAGGCCATAGCCCTCCCTCCCTCTCCTATCACCAGTGTCCCTATAGGAATGTCCCTGGACTTCAATACCTACGCCAGGCCATAGCCCTCCCTCCCTCTCCTATCACCACTGTTCCTATAGGAATGTCCCTGGACTTCAATACCTACGCCAGGCCATAGACCTCCCTCCCTCTCCTATCACCAGGGTCCCTATAGGAATGTCCCTGGACTTTAATACCTACACCAGGCCATTGCCCTCCCTCCCTCTCCTATCACCAGTGTTCCTATAGGAATGTCCCTGGACTTCAATACCTACGCCAGGCCATAGACCTCCCTCCCTCTCCTATCACCAGGGTCCCTATAGGAATGTCCCTGGACTTCAATACCTACGCCAGGCCATACATAGCCCTCCCTCCCTCTCCTATCACCAGGGTCCCTATAGGAATGTCCCTGGACTTCAATACCTACGCCAGGCCATAGACCTCCCTCCCTCTCCTATCACCAGGGTCCCTATAGGAATGTCCCTGGACTTCAATACTTTTTTTTACAAGGACAAACTGAATGTGTTATTTGAAATAATTTAAGAGATTTTTTTAAATACTTTTACATTCTTCTTTATTATAATTCAGACATTCTCTTCTTATAATAACACCTGCTTATAAATACACAATATATACAAAAATGTATTACTTTTATTTCACTAGAACATCTAAAGATTCCACCGATAAAATAACTATGCATTTTTTACGAAATAGAGAATAATATTTTTCCGTATTTTTGTATATGCGATAGAATAATAAGTGTCACAAAAACAAGACCAGATATTGCCTTAAAAATTGAAGAAATTTCCAGAGCATGAACAACGAATGTATGACTATAGTAAAAATTGAAGGTATTTTTAGTCAAGGGGGAATAAGGCGACTACAATAAAAAAAAGGAAGAAGTAAAATAAAATATTTGAAGGTGAAGAGAAAGAGAGATAGTTGAGGAATGAAATATATATCAAGGAAAGCTTTTCAGGCAGAAAATATCTGGGTAGAAAGAGACGACCAAGGAAAGAAAGAGAGAGTTCTGTAGGGGTGAAATTACTACCCAATAAGGTGGAAACATAAAAAGCTGAGACCACGGGTGGTTTTTAACTGGATGGTGTGGGAAAGAAGGGGTATTTTGGACCACGACACTAAAGCTTTTCTGAAAAGGAAAAAAAAAGACTTTTGAGATATCTGTGAGTAGAGTGCCTTTCGGAAGACCACGTAATGCATTTAAATATAGAATTTCCCAGTGGAAAAATGAAGAATTCTTCTGGAATGTGATTCATGAATTTTATGTAGGAAAGAAAGTAAATTTCATTTATATCTAACATGTACAATCTTCCTTATTTTATTGCCTCCTTCTTTCAAGGGTGTGGTTAGGGCGGGTTCCAAGCTCAGGCCATACAAAAAATCATTATAGCATAAAGAAACTAATTTTGTATTTATATTATTTATTTGAGACAGTCCCGTTTCAGTTAACTTAGTGTCACTTACATTAAAGGCAACGTGATTTGGGTGGACATTTAGACGTTTGCTTATAGATGGTCAGAGATTGATCTCAAATAAATAGTAGGGTCCACCACAAATACTTTCTCTCTATTTTATCATAAACTGCAGATATTTATTAAAATCTCATAAGATTTGTAGAATGAAATGGCATATATTCTTGCAGAAATACACATAATAACATATATGAAATAATAGAATCTTTTACAGAAACATTGAGAAAAGATGAACATCTATGTCCACCAAAGAGCATAAAAATCAAGTTTTCTAAGACTTCTACAAAAATTATTTATATTTGCTCATAGCTCACAAACTATTTGTTACATAAAACATATTTCAAATAAAAGATTTTTATTTTTAATAGTTCTATACTACAACTTTAAATTTAAAACTTATTTCATATCTGAAATAGTTTCGTTGATAGTATCTACACTTAAAATGTCTACGTATGAAAAGTATGCTCAAACGAGATGGGCCATTTTGTTTATAATGTTAAACGTTGCCTTAATAATTCATCATTTAATAAAAATATTTAAAACGAGTTTCAAAAAAATTTATATTTTTTTTAACCTAAAATTAAACTACAGTTATAGGTCAGTCCGAATGCCATTTAAACTAAATGTCAACGTTATGACACCTATCTCAGGTTATATTAGTAATAGACCTTTAGTTTTGTTTCAAAGAACACATCTTCTTGAAGAATGAACCAAAGCAGATACAGGAGTTGGAGTGGCAGGAAGTCAAAAAGAAAAAGGAATCTGAGCTCTTTTTGCCATACAGGCTAATACTTCTTTATTTAGTCCCACACACAGGCTTTTTAAAATCTGAATAAAATTATCAATTTTATGATTTTATAATCAAAGCATGATTTTCTTTTTAAAAAAATCAAAATACCTATTACCTATTAAGTCTACAATATAAATTTCCCTAAATCCCTGTGTGAGAAATTATTATTTAATACCATAGATGTTTCATAAATTTTTGTGAGGCTATTTTCAGTGTTAAAGACAATATTTTTCCTCAAAACTCATAAAGTGTAATTTACGGAAAAGAGCGTCAAAGATATTCATATACATGTGTTATTTTTACACGTATTCTAATAATGTCCAGCACTGTAAGTAGGGTTGTCTGAATCTTTCTCTGATTGATATAGGATTTCACCCTTCCTTTTCACTAAGGTGCTCATCTGCCTGATCTCTTTGTAGAGGTCAGAAACAGCTTTTTCAGCTTTATAAACTCGGCTATTAAGATTTCCTTAGGCTGATTTAGGCCTGGTTGACTGGCAGATTAAGTTGGGGTTTGCTCTTTAGATTTTGATAGCCAAATATTTTTCTCTTTCTTGTAACAAACATGACTTGTTCCGATTTTCTTCTTGTTACACATTTCAAAATATATTTTAAACACAAACCAAAACTATAATCTAAAACACACACTATTGTAACAATGTTTGCAGAATCAAATAACTTGAGAAACAACATAACTTTACAAACAATAACAGTAGATGTAAATATAAGATAAGTTTATAAGTAGAATGTTCAAAATATCCTACCGTAAATACTAGATTACACCAAAAGGTATAACTTATATACACTATATAAAAGGACGGATACATTATGCGTATGCCTGAGAGGTACTACTAAAAAAAATCTGTTCTCATATAATAGCAAACTTATGGAAAAGATTTTTTTACACAGTTAAAAAATGTTTAAATACTTAATGTTATGTATCATTTTAAAAAGGAAAATCTAAAGAATAATAATCCATTAAAAACTAAAAATCAATGAAAAAATTATGTTGTCATTCAGACTGTCCCTGGTTGGCTATCTAATTCCAAAAACCCATCGGGAGAACTTGATGAAAATCTTAAGGTAGGTTGGAAGGGGATGCGAGAAAATGCCAGACTTTTTGTAGTTTTTATGGCAAAATATTTTATTGGAGAAAATAAATAAAATAATACTTCAGTACAAACATAGAATTTAATATTCTTCACGTGGTGACCTCAACATTTTTTGAATATTTTTCAAGAATGTCTTAGAATTTAATGACAACATTTTCTCTTCATTTAAAACGTTTATTAGATAATTCTACCATGCTTGTGAGAGATATTCAACCACTGTTGATATTTCTGTGTGGATAAAATTAAGCTCTATGTTTGTACAAAAGCAATATTTTATTACCCGCCTCGGTGGCGTAGTTGGCTAACGCGCCAGTCGTGTTGAGCCAGACCGCCGAGGACGGGGAGATCGAGGTTCGAATCTCGGTCGGGTGAACTGGGGGTGGTTTTTCCTAAATGGTTTTCCACTCTCCCTCCACGCAAATGCGGATTGACTTCCTCTAAATTCAACCTTACCAATTCCTAATCAATTAGTGTAATTAGTACTTAAGCGTATAACCCGAACGGGTAGTAAGACGCGGTTCTAAAAAAAAAAATTATTTATTTTGACCAAAAAGATGCTTTTCAATTAAAACTGCAAAAATACTGGCTTTTTTTTTTTTGCCTATCCTTCCATTCCACCTTAATTCTTACACTCACTTAAAAATTATAAGAAAACACTTTTATAAATGATACTAATATTGCAATCTGTGTTTTTTTCTCAGTTCAAACCATATTAATAGGGGTTACTACACTTTCATATTTATGGCGCACTTAATATATATAATTATAATTAAACTATTACTTCATTCAATACATTGAAAATAACATTTATTAAGACATATCACAAATGATTTAAGAATAGACCTTAAGAAATTACTCCTGCGAGTAAAAGGGGAAGGGTCAGAAGAGTTTTGTATGAATTGGAAAAAAAATCAATAATGAGGAATTATTTTTGTAACTGGCCTAGACAAGCGAAATGAACACAGGACCTTTAGTTTAGAACGCCAAAGCTAAGAGGGGGAAATCACCCTGAACACAGGAAGAACATTGATATTGTGAGAGCATAGGGGTTCCAATCCAAAGGCCCCTGGATTTATTCTAGTATTCAGTTGTCATTTTGAAACATCTACTAAAACTATTCTTTTTAGATAGTCTTAACTTATTTTGGTCTTCTTACGTTACTGCTATGCTACCAGATTATCCTAACTCATTCTCTTACAGTCCTATTTTCATAGGAAGAATCTTCTCTGAAAGCTATAAAAGTTATAAGATATACTTTCAAGAATTCATACTTCAAATCATGTGTCGTTCCAGTGTAAGATTTGATATATTGTATCAATTAAAATAACACCAATACTTTAGCTAAATATTATAGACTCTGACTGCAAAAATAAATGTGTATATATGTACCAATATTCTGTGTGTGTTTGGTCAAATGGATAATTATTACGGAGAGGGAACAGTTTTAGGCTAGGTGCAGGCAAATGATAAAACAGTTTAATTGGATAGTAAAAGTGAATGCTGTTATATTGGAGTGCGCACAAAATGAGAGTTGACCAAAAGCCAACTAAACAGTTGATTATAGCTCCAAATAGTGCCCAAAACAACATTCGGGCCAACTATCGTGATAATAGGAATATATCGGAGCGTAAACTGCCGACTTCACAGTTAGATAATTTCCCTCTCTAATTGTGCTTCCTTGATTCAGTTTTGCCTTTAACTACTTATAATAAATTATTAATATTATTATTAGCACCACTTCTTACTACCCGTTCGGGTTGTACGCACCTACGCTCATGTGCAATGGTAGGGTGATTGTGAGATGAAATGGAGAACCTACAGTTTAACGTGGAATCCGAACCACGGTGGAAGCCTGGCATTCCTCACATTCACAAGTTGTGATTAATACACATCTTGTCAGAGGTGAAAGAAGGGTTTGGCAATCAGATAAATCTATGCCGGGACCGAGGATTGAACCCCGGGACCCTCAGCACAGAAGTCTGACACCTTACCCCTAGCCCACCAGGTCGCCTTACTTTGAATAAAATTATTGTGGACAAACTATTAACTTTTTCCCTTAACACCGCATCTTACTACCAGTTTCGAATTATACAATTAGGTACTATTTACGCTGATGTTTTAAGGACGAGGAAGGCTATGTTTAAATCAGGTATACCCACATTTGCGTGGAGGAGTTTGGAAAAAGCATTTTGGAAAAAAAACCTCAGTACACCCGATTGAGATTCGAACTTTTATCTACCCGTCATTGGCAGTCTAGTATACTCTAAGAGTAGCCCGTTACACCATACAGCCACCAAAGCTGGTAAATATATCTCATTTTAAAGGTAAACAATGTCCGAATTATGTGGCAACTTGATGGTGGTGAGAGGAAATATATCAGTTTAATGTGGAACTTCTTGGGATTCTGGTGTAAAAGACTGTAGGTACAGTTACAGTATTTAAGATTTTTCCTAAATCTAGTTAGTAATATATAAATAACCACATTTTCCTCCCATTTCATTATTTGATCACCTGTTTGTGTAAACTCTGGTCGTCTCCACTCTAGATTGACTAGCCAACTGTTGAGTGTCGTTGAGTGGTGCCAACACAAATTAACTGTTTAGTTGGTGTGAAATCGTTGGTTTGCGCGTGATTCCAACTCAAGCTGTACAACTTGAAATCGTTCCCGTGCGCTTGTTACTATAAAGCTTGCTACACATTTTCTACGAAATTATAGAGCGGAATCTACCTATCTGGCGCAGCTATTCACAAACTATAAGTTGACCCATGATGCATTACAACGCAAACTTAAAACTGCCGAATTATCAAAATGTTTTAGTTTCTCGTAGATAAACATATACTTTAGATCAGTGGCTCGCAATTACCTACCAGCCAAGGACCCCCTTAAGAGTCTCTGTGAGATCCGGTAACCCCCCGTTTTTTCTGATCATTAGAAACTAATCTTTTCTATGCATAGAAAATAGCACCTCTGCCCCCAGCCCCACACCCCATATTGATTATTCATGTAAGAAAACCTACAAAACTATGAATTTGGCACAGTAAATCCGATTCAAATATTTTTTAAATACTTTTATTTCTAAACTAACTCTAGCTGTAATAATAATGAATATAATACTAATAGTTAACAAAAAAAAAGGTTAGTTAGGCCTTTATGAAAATTTATGAAATATGAAAAAGTCAAAATTTATTAATTTGGGTCTAGTATTAGTGAGATAAGAGAAACCTATTTTAACCACCACTTTTAAGCCAAAGGTGGTCGGTCCATGATTAAAAACAATCACAAGAAAATAATAAACTATAACAAATCAATATGAATAACTTTGCAATGTCTGACTACTAGCAGTGCAATGTGATGAGTGACGTGACGACTCGACTGGTCTGTCAGATAACAGAACAGTTGCCTTAGAATGCGCAGTAAGCACTGCGCAGACGGGTGAGAAGGAGGGGAAGCACCTTTGGATGCACAGTAAGCACTATGCAGGTGTGTGAGGAGGGGAAGCACCTTTGGGATGCGCAGTAAGCACTACGCAGGTGTGTGAGGAGGGGAAGCACCTTTGAGATGCACAGTAAGCACTACGCAGGTGTGTGAGGAGGGGAAGCACCTTTGGGATGCACAGTAAGCACTATGCAGGTGTGTGAGGAGGGAAGCACCTTTGGGATGCGCAGTAAGCACTACGCAGGTGTGTGAGGAGGGGAAGCACCTTTGAGATGCGCAGTAAGAACTACACAGGTGGGTGAGGAGGAGGGGAAGCACCTTTGAGATGCGTAGTAAGCACTGCGCAGGTGGGTGAGAAGGAGGGAAGCTTTTTATTGATTAAGATTAGGTCCACTTTGTTTAATTATTAGTTTTAACTTTTTATTTTTGTTTATTTTGGTGGCTGTCTCGGACCCCCTAGGAACAGCTCATGGACCTCCGGGGGTCCACGGACCACCTTTTGGGAACCACTGCTATAGATCATTGTCACGGTATTTTCAAGATATAATGCTTGACATGGCAAAATCTAATGCAATGATACACATTCTATCCATTAACGGGATATTAAAAATTTCCTCATAAAATCCAACGAACCTGTCTGCTTGCTTCTAGTTCTACAGCTAATGCGCTATCAATAATGCGCATGCGCACAAACTTTAGATGGTGGTTTTAAGATTTGATGGGTTCCTGTGCCAAATATCTCAGGCAGAGCAAATAAGAAAGCGATAAAATGATCTTTATCATAACAGCTCCCACCGGTGAGGTGGAAATATCGTGATATATCTAGAGCACAGGATATTGGAATTTTTATTAAACTAATGTAGGATGCGTGTGACCTATAGGCACCGTGCAAAGTGCAGACGATATTTGAATTCACGCCACGAGCGCGCAAGACGGACACATTTTTAAGTTCTTGCAGGGAAAATCTGAGCGGCGTCATGTTTACGCTATCAAATACTCGAAATCCTCAAACATAATTCACCGTTTCTCGTAAACTACTTGGACAATCAAAGTAATTTTTTCATAATTCACTATAAATTCTTGGAATACATGAGGATATTATTAAAATTCCCATATTCCAATTAAATTGCCTTGAAAAATTTGTTTTCTAATGAAAGAACTATAATGGTGTTTTAGTGCAGATATATTTTCACTCTGTGTAATAGTGTTTTTCCTAATTGAGATGGATGGTTAGTATAATCGTACAAAATGATCATAATGAACTGAATTTTATTTTGATATAAAATTCATTCCCCTAACACCAATACTTTTTACAGTTTGATGTGTTTAGCTACGAGCTCTTCACGTGCGCCAAGTTTTCGATAGACTGAAGATTGTCAGAAAGACCGGCCTGTCATTCCATTTCCTACATTTATTTTTCCTGATCTATCATTACTAGCCTTACAACAATTATTATTGAGTTAAATAAATACTTTAAATCACTTTTGGTTGTTCACTCTATTTATATTATATTCTACCTTTCTTGTAAATAAGTGAATAGATAAATCTTAAACTTATAATGGCTGTCCACTTTGCCCGAAAAATTCAGGTCGGTCATTAATACGTCTACCTTCTGTGTTAAGGGTCCCGGGCTCTTGGGTAAATTGTCAGCCTAGGAACTGGATGTCGAGAATTTCATAGCACTGTATTAATTTATTTTATAAGTTGTGTGCTGATTTCATAGGTGTGTTCAGAAAGTGTACATTAAATATCCTCAATAAAAAAATAAAATTAAAATTCAAAGTAGATGTAGTGCGTTATATTAGACAAACAAACTCTTATTATTACTTCCATTATTAAATCACTATTATAGTGTCCAGCCTCCTTTCAAGCACAATAATCAATCAGTGACCGAACGGAATGATGGACCGGGTCTCTCTAACAATCTTCAGTCTATTGAAAACTTGGTGCGCGTGAAGATATCGTAATTAAAAACATCAAACTGTGAAAAGTATTGGTGTTAGAGGAATGAGTCTTATATCCATATAAAATTCAGTTCATTATGATCATTTCGTACACTTATACTACCCATCCATCTCAATTAAGAAAACACTTTTATAAAGAGTGAAAATATGTCTGCACTAAAAACCTGGTTATAGTTCTTTCGTTAGAAAACAATGTTTTCTAAGCAAACCAATTGGAATATGGGAATTTTAATAACATCCCCATGTCTTTTAATGTTTCTAAACAAATTCTGAAAAAAAATTTTAAATTTCCAAGAGGTTTAGGAGAAACGGTGAGTTATGTTTTAGGATTTTCGAGTATTTGATCGTGGTAAACATGGTGCCGCTCATATTTTCCCTACAAGAACTTAACGAAGTCATCGAGAGTCGCACCACCAGTACTGGTGCACATAGCCTATGCCTGTATTTTAAGTCTAGTCTCGAGATTAAAACTACATCCTGGTATACAAGTTTCAAGTGGATCATATCGCATAAGGAATTAATTAACATCAGAATAAAGACTATTTATAGATCCTTAGGATCCCTGTCTTTCTCCACGGATAGAGTGTGATTTGAATAAGTAATAAAGCTCCAGCCCAATTCGGTGGCTGCATGGTCTAAGGCACTACTCTCACAACATACTAGAAAACTTGGGACAAGGAGATCGAGGATCGTAACCCGGTTGGACATACTCAAGGTGCTTTATTTATAAATTGTTTTCTAGTCTCCCTCCATGAAAATACGGGTATAATAATGTAAACTCCACCTTCTTATCCCTAACACATTATAATTTTTTTTAAATACAACTCTAACCAGGTATTATCTTAGTGCTAGATTCTGTAGCTTTCAATACAAAATGGTGGAACTAAAACCAGTTACTATACTTTATTTAACTATAAATACAAATATATAACCAATCAAAAAATAGTTATTGTAACAATAATATAAAAAAAAACTGTTTCAGTGATCCTAATGCTCTTGTTTTCAATTGAAGAACACAGAAACCTGCATCTTGATCCAATTTCTCGTTCGAGCGTAATATCGTACATTATTGCCTGGTTAATATGGTGATAGATTTTTTTTATCGCATGGTACATTTGACTGAGAGGGACTTTAACATCCAAGATTAGTCGATTTATGTGTGACCTATTAGCAACTCTGTTGGCGAAGAACTTTACCCATGGTCATCCATCGTACCCAAATAAGATGATAGTTATGATGTTGTGGAGCCGGGTGAGACCTAGGGCCAGTTTCATAGTCAGACTTAGTGAGCCTCAAGTGCGGCGCTATACTAAATACAAGACGTCACCTACCTGAAATTGAATGGAATGGGCCAGTTTCATATGCGAAACTGGCCCATTCCATTTTGTTCTAGGTAGGTGTCGTCCTGTATTTAGTATCGACTCGCACTTTAGGCTCACTAAGTCTGACTATGAAACTGGCCCTTAACCTAACTTAAGCTGATTAACCAAACCTTGGTGACCACTGGTATAAATCCCCTAAGGGAAAAAAATACCAAGGTTACAAGACGAGATTCGAACTCGTAACCTCTGAGCTCGTAGCCAGGTGCACTGACCACTACACTACGGGGACGGTTAATGTGTTGATAATATGTGTTTATATTAACAGGGAGTAATGATTGTCGTTAGAGTTGTGTGGAGAGAAAAAGGTTAAGGAAAAATCCCTGAAATGGTTTCTAGTGTTGTACTAACCTCTCACGAAGAAATACATCCTCCCTGATGTAAGCTTACCGATCACGTCCACACCACCTATTTTGTTTACAAAGGTGTGCGGTGCCGCCTCCATTGACGAGTTCCTACCCCTTTCAACTCCCCATAACCCCATCTCTCAAAGCAAGGGATGAACGGAAAGTAGAGAGAAACTTGACGCATATTCCACCCTCTGCCGCAGGAATTTTTTTTTTGTCGTTGCTTATTTTTTTCCGTATAACGGTTATGAGAGGTCACACGTCAACAAAGCGTTCTTTGTCGGTTATCGCAACATTCTTTCCTGCGGTTGAGTGGAGATTTAAAAAAAAAAATACTAAAGAATTTCAAGTGGACTCTTTTTCGACCACTTGAGACTTGACTACATGAACGAGTTGATAAATAAGTTGTACTGAAACGTTTAGACGGCTCTACGCTTGTATCAGATCCACGTATCATATCTCTGGGATCGATACGTGGATCTGATTACTGCGTCCTACTTCCAGTCGGTACATATATTATCACCGTCTCATCAAAGGAAGATACGTGGTGAGGCTGGATAAGACGTGTCACGGGTCATGGTGAGGCAGGATAAGACGTGTCACGGGTCGTGGTGAGGCTAGATAAGACGTGTCACGGGTCATGGTGAGGCAGGATAAGACGTGTCACGGGTCGTGGTGAGGCAGGTTAAGACGTGTCATGGGTCATGGTGAGGCAGGATAAGACGTGTCACGGGTCGTGGTGAGGCTAGATAAGACGTGTCACGGGTCGTGGTGAGGTAGGATAAGACGTGTCACGGGTCGTGGTGAGGCAGGATAAGACGTGTTACGGGATGGGGTGAGGCAGGATAAGACGTGCTACGTGTCATGGTGAGGCAGGATAAGACGTGTCACAGGTCGGGGTGAGGCAGGATAAGACGTGTCACGGGTCGTGGTGAGGCAGGATAAGACGTGTCACGGGATGGGGTGAGGCAGGATAAGACGTGCTACGTGTCATGGTGAGGCAGGATAAGACGTGTCACAGGTCGGGTGAGGCAGGATAAGACGTGTCATGGGTCATGGTGAGGCAGGATAAGACGTGTCACGGGTCGGGGTGAGGCAGGATAAGACGTGTCACGGGTCGTGGTGAGGCAGGATAAGACGTGTCACAGGTCGGGGTGAGGCAGGATAAGACGTGTCACGGGTCGTGGTGAGGCAGGATAAGACGTGTCACAGGTCGGGTGAGGCAGGATAAGACGTGTCACGGGATGGGGTGAGGCAGGATAAGACGTGTCACGGGTCGGGGTGAGGCAGGATAAGACGTGTCACGGGTCGTGGTGAGGCTGGATAAGACGTGTCACGGGATGGGGTGAGGCAGGATAAGACGTGTCACGGGTCGGGGTGAGGCAGGATAAGACGTGTCACGGGTCGTGGTGAGGCTGGATAAGACGTGTCACGGGATGGGGTGAGGCAGGATAAGACGTGTCACGGTCGGGGTGAGGCAGGATAAGACGTGTCACGGGTCGTGGTGAGGCTGGATAAGACGTGTCACGGGATGGGGTGAGGCAGGATAAGACGTGTCACGGGTCGGGGTGAGGCAGGATAAGACGTGTCACGGGTCATGTTTTATTGTTTCTATTCTACTTATTATTTCCACCACTGCAATATGCAAACGATGGAAATTATGAGTTACATCAATGATCGCGAAGGAACAAGGATCCGATCTGTCGGAATTTGATCTCAACCGTGTCCACATAAAAGGTATACCACCAGACGCGTAGCAACCAGGTTAAAATGGCTGCGCTACGTACGAGAGATTGAGTCATTTCAACTTGGATATCTCTAGGGGATATATCATTTTAAACATTGTTTCATCAGAGAGAGGAAATAAATATTAATTTTTAATAAATCAGCCATTTTCCAAATAGCTAGATCCATGTAGCGATCCAACACCATCTTAACATAATCCTACCTCACAAAGAACTAACGCACACCGTTCATTACAAATACATTGGTTCCTGTGTGATGAACATGTTAAAAGTGAGTCAGTTAACATCTTCACATTTAAAGGTTATTTTTTTTTACTGAACACTGACACTAGCGAACCTCAGTGTTGATGGACTAAACCTGGCTCAAGGAGAACAGAGACTTTTGTAAGGTAGAGGATCTGGTGTATACCTGTCTGTGGCCATGTTCGACTGTATCGGTTGGTTGCCCTAATTACGACGGGGATACAAAACTAGGATTTGATACAATTGTGAGCCTGGCTTAAGATACCAGGAGTTTAATCCTAGATACAGGTGGATAGAAGTGAAAATATTTTATTTCAAGTTCGGTTCTGTATTCGTATATGATAACTAAAACTCCTTTCGTTATATTCTGGGTGCGATTAGTAGTTATATTATGTGGGCATGGAAGTTCGGCTGTAGAGCTGGTTTAGTTTTGTTCTGAGGGTAAGGCCGGGCCTTCTATTCCGACTGGGTGTGTTGGGAATGTTTATCTTCTAAAAGAGTTCTCCACTCTACCTCCAAGAAAGTGTTGATACGTTTCCTCTATATTCTACCTTTTTATTCCACGCACTTTTTGTGTAAATATGTGGAGATCCGGACAATTTAAAAAAACGAATTTCAATGTATGGAAGACAGTACAATAAAGAGGGTGCACAAAGTCTAATTTTCTTAGGAAGTTTAAAAACTGGCTCTAGCAATTCGTTTTAAAATGGGTATCAGGGGACTATTTTACATTTTTAATAATAATGTATTTTATTTATTTAAAATGAATTAATTTAAGAGTAGTTTACTTTTTATAAATTACAAATGTTTTTAATTTTTTGGAAACTGACCTTTAAAATTGCATTAAAAATGGGAACTTGTTGATAAAGTTTTATGAGGAATAAGAATACTTTTTTTTTAAAATTAATAAATAACTTTAGGATAGTTTAGAAAGAACTTAATTTTATAAATATGAATTTTGCTAAATATATTTGAACAATCTGTTTTAAAATTTACTAGATAAAGCGCTATTATTTTGACTAACAAAATGATATGTTTTTTATGAGGAAAATATATATTAAGGAAGTTTATTCAAAACCTATTTTTGAAAATTCTCTTCGAAGCCAAAACAAATAATATGAGAAAGTTTGTGCGATTGTGTATTACCATTTATTCTAGCTGTAATCATTAAAAATGTCTTCCTATGAAAATTGAACGTAAAATTGAAAGGATAGAATACATTTTGGCTGTCTCATTGCAAATAAATATAACATTCTACACTGATATTAGTGTTTGTAAGTTATATTGGAGATTATAAATGGAGAACTTAGTATACCTATTATTATATATTTCCACTATGGATCTGTTCCGTGGGAACTCTTCAGTGGGAGCGTGAAATGAATAAATTAAATTATTAAAAGAAACAGAATACAAAGTATAATATTGAAGTTGATAAAGAATTAAAATACATATGATTAGTATGATATCATGGGAACAGTTAATAAATGGTAAAATATTATATTAAAAGAAATAAGGTATATCTTATGAATACATATTTAGGGAAATATGATACTAAAAAATTGTGTTTATTAAACTTTATGTATTTTAAACGATAAACTAATAAGTTTACATGAAATTTATATATGTATATCCTTAAAATAAATATATTATATATAAATAAATTAATAGAACAAATTAATATAGTTCATAGCATACTTTTGATTATTTTACCAAATTGAATAAAAGCGTTTATTAACTTTATGTATTTTAAACAATAGATTAATAAGTTCATATAAAATGTATATATAATATATCTCATTTATAGATATATATAAATAAATAAGTCACGAAAAAAACTAGTATAGCTAATAGTATACTTTTGGTTATTTTACCAAATTGAATAAAAGTTTTTGTAAGATTTGAACAGTACCTAATATATAAAACAACTGAAGTATTTATAATAGGTCGAATCTCTTACAGTGATGATTCTATTGTTGGGGCACCTTGTGTTTTTCTTCTTTCTTAGTAAGCTAGATATGTAGGTCAAGTACTAATAATACAAACAGAGTTTCATAAAGTGAACTTTTAAATACCCCTAATGAAAAATAATGATGAGAACATATCATTGAGATACTGAAAAATAAAGTTTTCTTCCCCTCACCTCCCTCCTCCACCAAACTCCATTAAATTCCCAACCCTCAGACCAATTTTAATTCCAACTAGCTTTGTGCTTCACAGGATTCTGGAAACCAATTTCCCACAACACTTGTTTTTGTTATGTTGTTGGAAAGAGTTTTTAGTCTCGTTCTTAATGAGACCAGATTTTTTCAATGTAATTAATTCAAATTCATTCATTCATGTTAACATTTTTTTTTTACCATCAGCTACAAATGAGATGTTTTTATAGAAGTTTCATCCACTCTTTCTAAGTAGGCTATATATAATTGTAATTTATGTTAAATATATGTTTTATAACGTGACTTGACAGAAATAAAGAATTATCAACATATTTATAGTTAAAGAAATTGGGCTTACAATTTAATACTAAAGCTATAATAAATTGTCTTTAAAGTGTTGGTGCCTATTTGAAAGGGTATTCTTTTAAACTCATTATCTACTGAAATAACCGAATATAAATGTTAAAATAAAATGTTAAATACATAAAAAATTCTCATTTTATTTGAAGACTAGAAGATAAAATGTTAAAAAAAAATTCAATCCATTCTTATGTATAAACCTTTTTGAAAATATGTATTTTAATTACATTAAATCTCTAAGACCAAACAAATCCAATCCGAGGGAACGTTTTGTTCTATTATTTTAGTAGTCATTTATGTATTTTTGAAATAAGTTTTGGTATTTTTCTATAAATCAAACTATTTTTAATACTCTCTTATATATTTAAGCCCATGTAAATTTTATATTAAGTTAGTTAATAAGTAATTGGCGAGATAATTGTGAATGTTTTTTGATTGTTAACACATCCTTTCAACATTTTTATAATGGCTAATTATGATGTCAGCCATAAAACTATTTGTATATACATTTTTTATTAAATTTTTTATATTGAAAATCTGACACAATATAAATTGTGAATACATATCTGATAGCTAAACATATCTAGAAAAATAAAAATATTAAATTTGACATATGTTTGCATATCTAGGCGTCTTATTTTGTTTGTTTTTTACATACATTTTAATCCTGCCGTCTTAAACCACTTTAATGACTGATCCAAATTTACTACAAAACCGAAAAAACATAAAATGTGAAACTTGATATAGTTACTTAAGCACACTATAATAAGTATTATATATATAAATTATTTTTAAAATTAGCAGTATTATTTAGCATACATATTTTTAATGTTTAAATCAGGAAAGTAGTCAAGAAGACTAGAAAGATGCGACTTTGAAAACTTTGATATATTTCTTGTCAGGAAAGTGTGCATGGATTTGTTTGATCCAATATAAAGAAGACTAGAAGAATGCTAGTATTTAAAGTTGCATCCTTCTGGGCTTCTTGACTACTTTCCTGACCAACTTTTTTTATAATAAATATGCTAAAAACCACTATTACATTTAAAAAATAGTTTTATAGCAATACATTATTTCAAAATGCTGCTAGGCACAGAGGATGCTGAGTTTTATTAAATGTGGTATTTGGTTTCGTTTATCTTACATAAATTCTAACATTAACTATCAGACGTATACCACAATAGGATTATTTAACTTGTTATATTGATTTGTTGACGTTACAAACATTTAAATATATATAGAAGCAGTAAGATACTAAAACAAATTACCAAACAAATTATTAAAAACCTATAGCTTAAAGTGAATTCAGGTAACTATTTTTTTTCACGATTGCAAATTCATGTAATATTATTTTAAATATTGATAAGCCTCTAAAATTTTAGTCAAATAATCGTTTATAGTAGATTACTAGTGATTTATTAAACCCCTAAGGTGGCCTTATATGCCGTGTGTCGGTAATTAGTATGTAGCAGTTTCTTGCTTAACAATGTATATAAATTTTTATGGTAGTTAAATATTTAGACTATTTTTGTTAAATCTAGGTGACGCCCATCCCCCTGTAGTCCTGAAAATACTTCTGGGGTTTGTTGTTTGTGAGGTGGGAGTAGTGGAGATGTTCAAAGTCTAGTATCCGCGGATACATCCTACCCGAGGGGTGACTTCCTAGCCCCAGTGGCACACGATACACGTCTGAGAGCGAAAGAGGTTGAGGAATGAGTGTGGTGTTTTATGTTAAGTGGTACAGGTAATGATAATTAGTCTATATGCTAACCGAACGTCTGAGCTAACCCATGGGAAATTTCAGCTCAGTCGGTGTAGTTGTTTTGGAATGAAAGGGTAAAGTATATTTTAAAGCACATGACACAATTATAAAGTGATTATTTCATAACATAGTATTAGATGAAAAAACTTTATAACTTCTGAAATTTGATTTTTTTTCTACTTAAAACGTTAAATCGAGATTTAATACAGTCTAACATATCTCTTTATTTTAACTGATTCAAAAATCATCTGTATTTAGTCACTTTCCTAACTAAATGATTATACCATTATAGTACTCATAAAATAACTAATTCTGGACTAGACACAGTCTACCAATACCTAGTCATCTATTCGTTACTGTGAAGGCAAATCACAAAAAAAAATTTTTTTTTTTGACCATCCACATATTTACACTAATAGAGTTCTGATATTATTTTAACCTTTAACATTCTAATTGGAAATACACCTCTTAGTTGGCCGTTTATTTATAAATTTCAGTGATTGGCATAATCCCTGTCGCTGTGAGTTATTTGTATAGTATGTATCTTTTCCTCGTACATGTGAGGTTGGCAAGAGGAAACACAATGTTTTGGTTGGAACATTTTTTTTAATAAATACTAGAGTTTTGGCTCAAGTCTAAGATATAGACAAACAGACGGCATTGTAAATACCACTTACTCGTTATCAGGGGCCGTGAAACTTCGACAATAATTATCAAAATGTCGAGATAATTTTTTTCGACGATCAAAATACTTCTTTCTTTGAGGGCTCGAGAGAAAGTAAAACTGTATTCGTTTAAGCTACATATATAAATTAATATATAACCTATAATGTATTTCACTTAGCTCCTTACATTATATAGACCTGTGTATAGATATACATATGCAGCTATACAGCAATAACACAGTTTAGTGCTAATCAGCCCCACCTGGCAAAAGCTCCCACAAACCACCACTGGATAGAACCATGCAAGTCAGTTTGCCGGTCGTGGGTGTAAAGGGCATGAGGGTGAGGTGTTTTGGAGAGGGAGGGAGGGAGGGTGAAAGAGGTCATATATGAGGCAAGTGTCCCCATCTGTTTCCCCGGGCTAGTGGGCTCTACTTGGTTGGGCTCCGGGGTAATATGAAGGGTGTATGGAAGGGGGGGGGGGAAGAAGAGGTCCTGCAGCTACCCATATTTCTCTCTCTCTCTCTCGCTCTCTCTGTCGTTATTACAGTTAGGCATGTGGCGTATTTTAATCACGGTGGGAAGATTCCGCGACTGTTTTACAGCCGCCCTTAGCCCTCCCCCCCCACCGTAACCCCTCCACCTCCCCACTCGTACAAGCTCTACCGACCCTTACACATACCCTTTATAATGTCGCCCTCCGACAGAGTAATTTATGATGTGAGGACTCGGGTTGGTAACCACTAAAATTAAGAGCAATTTTAAAGCACTTATCACAAGTTTTCGTTTTAAAAAAGAAATTAATTGTTTGATATCATATCTGGTCCAAATTTTTTTTTTTATTACTTAAATTTCTTATGACTTGAGCATGCTGATGGTAAATCAAATTTCACTTTCTTATGTTGGATGACCTAGATGCAGAGCAGGTTTAGTTAAATATAATAATAATAATAATAATAATAATAAAATATTATAATAATAATATAATAATAATAATAATAATAAATACTTGTTTTTAAATACAGAGCATTACAACATTTCAATTATATTACCTTATTTTTCTTAAACAAATATTAATTTGTTAAAGTATTTACAGTATATAAATGTTATATTAAATATTGAAGGGATATATTTGATTTATATAAAAGTTATAAATATTAAAATGATCGTTTTCTTTGAAATAACGAAAATGTAAAAATTATATTATTATTAAATTACATGTATTTATGTTCATTATTTTATTGGAAAAAAAGTGTAGTACTTAGCTTAAGATGTACTAGCACACAAATATATTCACAAAAAAGTTAATCCCGTCTTATTGTGAGTAATTTCAGCCCTCTATATGACAATTATGTGCAATTGGCAGTATTAAGTTGACTCCGAGTCTCCTAATGCTGTGATTCAATTATAGCTTCAAATATCCAGTTAATCCAAACATCTATAAGAGACTCTGCCTTAAACCATAAGTGAAGAAATGACCCTCTGTACGGGATTATTTCTAGATATATCAGGGATATTAAGCTGAGGATTATGATTTTAATAAATGTGATAGGGTGTGTACAACTTTTTTAATATATACATATATATTTTAATTAATAAAATATTGTTATAATGTTTGAAAAGAATGACTAACATAATTAATACATGTGTCATAAGATTCATTTAACTTTGATGGTGATGGTTATATTTTACACTTATATAATAGGTTTATATTGATAGGAGACAAATTATTTTGATATAAATTTCGTTTTTCCCAGCAACTATCTGTCTTGTATGGTACATTTTTATTTTTATTGAATCTCCAGAAGAATTTCTTAAAGATCTGCGATTTATACCAACATTTATGAAGTGAATTAAATGTTGTTTTGGTGGAAGTTAATTTTGAGTAGAGCTGTATATATGAGGTTAGCTTTAGTAAAGTAGGGATGACTAATTTAGAATATAGAGTATATGTACAAGTGTTTTAGTGAAAGTAGAGCTTAGAACCATTTTTGGAAACCACCTACGTGCCTATCTACGCGAGATTAATTTATATTACCTATCTCATCATCATCATCATCATCATTTGTTTCGAGCCTGTGGCTAGGTAAGTTTAGTAAAATGCCTCCACCCTTCTTTATCCTTCCGTCACTCTTCCACCTTTAATTTCTTCCATTCTTCTCCTCTCACTTGAACACTCTCTAATATCTACTCCTCCCATATCTTTCTTGGACTCCCCTACGGTCTTTTTCCCACATACTTCATTTTCAACATTTTCTTTGGCATCCTCTCTTTTTCCATCCTCATTACATGCCCATATAATCTCAGTCTTGTTTCCTCCACTATCTCACGTAATTCCTCTACCCCAACTCTTAACCGGATAGCTTCATTCCTAACTTTGTTCCTCCTCGTGACAGCTAACATAATTCACAAAACTTCATTCCAATGGCCTCCAATTTCCTAGTGTATCTTACATTCAATGTTTAAGTTTCTGCTGTATATGTGAAAATCGGTACAAAGTAAGCCCTGAACAATACTTCATTACACCTCAAGGGGAATTCTCTTCTCCAAAGCAGGTATTTTACGCACCTATATAACAACCCTCCCTGCTGTCCTCTTCTCGTTAAATCCTCTCTACTTCCACCTTTTTCCTCAATCACGCTTCCAAGATATTTTACGTTCTGGACTTTTCTCACCTCTACTCCATCAAACATTATAGATTTATTAGGCCGTACGATTTTCCATATTTTAACCATCACTTCACACTTTGCCATGCTAAATTTCATTTCCCACTCTTTTACTTATTCATTTCCATTCTTGTAGTTGTTCCTGTAATTCCTCTTCCTTCTCCCCCAATACCATCAAGTCATCAGCAAACATCATGGCTTTCATTTATTCCTTACCTAGTTTTCCTGCCACTTTGTTCATGACCATTTACATAACCATTACAAACAGTAATGGTGAAAGGGCACTCCCCCGCTTCACTCAATTAATTATTTGGAACCACTCCATCCTTCCACTCTTCGTCTTAACACAACTCCTGTTATCCTCATACATGCTTTTCATTCTCATTACCACTCATCTTTCCACTTCTACCTTCTCCATCGCTTTCCAAACTTTATTTCTATCCACGTTATCATATGCCTTCACCACATCTATAAATACCATTACCAAGTTTTCCCATGATTATACCTTCTTTCCATCAGCTGTCCTATGATAAAGATTAAGTCTATTGTAGACCTCTGTTCTCTTAATCTGTGTTGTTCCTCTTTCTACCTTGCTTTAATTTTAGTTCTTATTTTCTTTTCCAGCATATTCTCATATATTTTTGTACAGCGGCACATCACTGTTATCCCCTATAATTTGTACACCTCTTTCTGTCTCCTTTCTTAAAAACGGTTATTATACCTCCTCTTTTTTCCAGTCTTCTGCTACCTTGTCCTGTTTACCAAGCTAACTATAATTTTTACTAAATTATGTATCTGAAGTATTTAACGTCCATTTTTTGAAACGACTGATTTATATCAGCACATGAGAATTTCTATGAGCAAGAGTGATAGGGCCTATCTATTTTGCCGGGAAAGGTATCTTCACATATCTTCCAGGGTTCCTTTACATGCCACAATCGACATGAGACCGACGGTTTACTTCCCCTCCGAAAGACTTTTATCTCTCAAGAAAAATCCACGAGCATCGGATCCTGACGCAAGCACTTTACCATAATATCGCCGTAGTCGAAAAGGTAACTATAAAAACAAGATTTTAAAAATATCAGTCTCCACGTTTACTATAATTGTAGGAAAATGTCGTAAGTTTGTTTGCACAATACAAAGTTAATGCACTTATTATTTAAATTTTCACTTTTATTTTACCAAACAAATGTTTTATTTTTCTGACCTAAGTAAAAAGGGTACTTTGCTCGAATTTACCAACAAAGCTAGCACGTAGTTTCCAGCTGTACCAGTGTTGCCATTTTGTTCGTTTTATCTCTTGTGTTTGGTTAAGTCTTCTCCCTTTGTTAGTGAATTAAGTCATTGAAAGATTTGCATTTCAGTAATGTTTTGTTAAAGAATAGTTTGTTTCCAAGTAACATTCCAAGGATAAAAAAAGCCATTGTTTCACCGAAAAGTTCTTACTAACTAATACAAGTATCCAAGATAGTTCCATTGTATAACTTGACTTAGAATAAATTTAAATCCTTAGAAAAAATTAAAATTCTTAGAAATATATAACCTCTATAATTTTATTCTTACATTGGAATAGTTTATCTAAACAAAATAGGGCGTATAAAGTCTTTCTTCAGTTTCTTGTAGGAGTAATTAAAAAAAACAAGTTATGTAAGTAAAAAAATTATTTTTTTTAAAAAAGAATATTATTTTCAAGTTAAATACAATTAACTTTATCAGACGGCTATATTTGTTTTGATATATAGATTTATACTAGCTTATGTATATGTTATTACAACGTAGAATCAGACGTTCAAACCACTCTCATATAAACGCACTATTTTTTAATATTTTTTCAGATTGATATGAAATTGTTTCTTTCCATTTTTTATTACAGTTAATAAAGTCAAGAAATTTCACTTGAGTAAATTCTAAGCTCCTTTAGTAAAATAACATGTATAATCTGGAAAAGAGTTGTTAATGATATCAACCACATCTTAGTCATTTGTGCTTTGGCCACACAAACTTTTTCGCATAACTTACGTTAGAGATGAGACTGTCATCGAATCTTCAATTCCTCAAATCCAATGTTATTAAAGAGAGAATTTGTATTCATAAAAATCTCAAAAAAATATTCTCTATTACAAAATATTAAGACCTTGACTTCAAATAAAAAAGCAAATGCAAAATGGAATTAAAATAGACTTGTTTGGTTGTATGTATAAAAATATCATAACAAAAAAATTGTACTAATTTGTTTATAAAAAATAAATGCTACGGTGAACTGGACTGACTTTATTTCCATTTAATCTAAAAATAGAGACTTTACTAAATTATCCTAGGATTTGTGAAACGAAATATTATACATTGATGCAGAAACACTCCACCAAAGATCATAAATGAAATAATTTACAATGTCAAAGAAATATTAAGTAAAGAGGAGGATCTTTGTCCACCAAAGAGTATAACAATTAATTTCATGTTTCAAAATACTACATATAAAAATATATATGTTTACTCATTACTTAGAAAGTATTATTATTAGGTGTTCTGTCTTCGACAGGTACTTTCCTTTTGTAAGTGAACTTTGACCGCCAATGCCTCCTGTCTTCGGCCTCTTCTTTCAACTCCCAGAACTTTCTTCTCTCCTTCAAGTCATCTAGTATTTGAATCCTCATTCTTCATAAGCTCCTCTTTCCCTCAACTTTTCCTTATATTTCGTCATGCATAAGACAGTTCCTTCAAAGAATATATCTGATCTAGCTTCCTTTGTACCCAAGAATCACATCCAAAACGGTTCTATTCTCAACCGCTCTTCTTAGGACTTCTTCATTTGTCACCCTGTTTGTCCACCTAATCTGAGGTAGTAAACATATTTTTCTTTCAAACAAAAGTATTCATCCTTCAACTGGTAAGCTATTTCGTAACTCAAACAGTTATGGAGATATAATACAAATTGAAAATTTCTGCATATTAATAGTACCCTTTGAGTCCTTTTTATGAAAAATAGTGAATTTCCATTATCTTGTAATATCAGTTTCTAGATGCAAAATTCTATCAAAATCATTAGAGTGGATTTTGAGAATAAAGATTTTTTATCTTTTTCCCTTTAGTAAACTATACTTAATTTTAAGGTTGGGAGATTATTCCCAATAAATTCCTTGAGGGAACCCTATGAAGACCCTAGATACAAAGTTATAGCCCTATCGGTAAATGGTTATGGCTCTAGTCAGAGATACAAACAGACAAACGCCAACGCAAAAAAAAAAAAACTTTTTGGTTTCAGGGTGTCATGAAACGTTGATTTTATCGTAATCTCAAGTTATATCACAGTACTTCTCTCTCAGAGGGGTCTAGAGAATGTAAAATTAATGGTACTGAGCTCCGCGCGAACTTTCTCGCTCTATTTTATAGAAATGGAGATATCTACTCAAAATTCGTAATATAATATGCACTAGCAAACCTAAGAACAAATTGAGCTAGACACACGTAAAACAGTTTTTTATTCACGGTTTTAAATTTCATAATTTTATTTTTAGAGATTAACGTCTTCTTTTGTATATTTGGATCAATAAAAAATATCGATATTGGATCCCCAAGGGTCAACACTTTGTATTATAATCTTGACTTCTGGCTAAAATTTTCGTCATTTTATTAGGGGACATCTTATGGTTATTGTACTGCTATTAAATTTCTCTTTTATAAATTTTGACCAAATAAATAGTTAATTATATACTATTGAGTCTTAAATGAGTGAGATAGAATAGTTTTAGCCGATTTTAAGAAAAAGGATTGTTTCTCTTTTCAACCTTTAGTAATTTGCTATTAATTATAGGGTTGGATGGACGGCGTTACAAAAACCACTTTTTATTGTTCGAGAGTCATGAAACGTAGACATCTATCAACATCTCAGGCTAGATATGTTTTTACTGTCGTAATACTTAACCTTAAGTGTTAGCAAAGTTAAGAGAAAAATATATTTATGTATAGCTTGAAAACCTTCTGGTTTTTAAAATATATTTCAAATAAAATATATTTATATATATAGATCCACATTTTTGCAATGATAAGTAATTTCATATCTCAAAGACTTATGGAGATTATATTAAAAATTAGAATTTACACATCAGACCGGAACCCTTTAATTCATTTTGCCGAAATATTGAGAGTAGCAGTTTTTTTTTAATATTTATAAATTCTTTGAAATAAAATTTAAACCAAAATCGTTAGAGCCGATTTTGAGAAAAATTGACTTTTTCTCTTTTTGCCCTTCTGTAAACTACCCTTAATTTTAGGGTCAGACATCCTATTACAAACCCCCCCCCCCCCCGGGCAACCCTATTAAAACCCTAAATACCAACTTTTAGCCTGATCGGTAAAATAGTTTAGGCTCTAGTCGGAGGTACAGACAGACAGAAAGACTGAAATTCAAAAACCACTTTTTCGAATTCGAGGGGTCATGAAACTTAGAGATTCATCAAAATCTCGATTTCGATTTTTTTTTACGATCACAAACTTTCTTTACCTGTAAGATATCGAAAAAGTAAAAGGTATAATCTTTGGAGAAATAGACATGCCAAACAAAATAACTTTTGTCAGTGAAAATAGGTCTCAAACAACTTTTTTATTTGAATTGAATTTTAAATATTTTCACTTTAACTTAATGTGCACAGTTTTAAAGATTCTAGAATATAGATTTGGATCAGATATTCGAAAGAAAATTTAAGATAAGTATTCGAGATTCAGATTCGTCCCATCTGTAGCTTTCAATATTATAGGGGTTAATACTAATCAAGAGACCCTAATCGTTATCAAATGTATATTTATAATAAAAATGAACATTTAATATATTATTGATTAATACTATTCATCGTACTTAGAGTATTTTTATGCAACAGTTTTGTGTCACGTGACATCCAAAGGCAAAAAATGCCATCCGTTGTGAATAGTGTTATGCTCTCTGTCTTCCGTTTAAGTAGCCGTCGCGTTCTGAAATACTTGTCGTCGTGTCCTAGAGAATGTCAGCGGAAGTTAGTCACTACAACTACGTGCATGGCATGTGATGGGTTAATTTATGCAAACTCGCCGTTGGTATGTTGTCCGCTGTCGAAGACATCATTGCTGCCAATCACTCCCTGGAGATAGAGCTACCAGCCAAGTAGACATGATTAAGTCCAGTTTCGTGGAGGTTTCCATCCAAGTGTTATTTTTGTATGAGTTTAAATGATATTTTCTCTTAATTTACTACAGATATTTTGGTTAAAATATTGAACGTTTCATGGTATGAGGCTAAGGATAAAAAATAAAGATATTTGGGATTCATCACCGCAGGAGTACAAAAACATTAATCCAAGGGAAAATACTTAATGAAAGCATTAGGAAATTTATTTTCTTAACACCTCCATGCATAGAGGCGACTTTATGAGTTTTCCGTGAAACTACAGGAGGGACAAAAGCAGAGAGCCATAAATTCGGATGCACATATGTACTCTTGTATCTATATTCTATAAATAGCCCTATAGCGTTCGCAATCACTCACCTTCTGTACCCCTTTTAAAATTCTATTACCTGTAATAAACCAATGTAATTTCGCGTGTGCCATGTGACAGACCAAATTAAATTCTATTAAAAGAATATATAAATTAGTAATTTTTTAAAAGCTTTGGCGCCTCCAACAATGGTGCCCCGGGCTGTGGCCCTGCTGGCCCGCTTTTTGGGCCAGCCCTTAGTACTATTACAGACATAATTATTTTATCTGAAATATATATTTTTATAAAAACCAATATTTTCTTAAATATGGGGAAATATACACACTTTTTAATTCATGTCTTTAGGAATGAATTTGATTATTTATTCTCTTTGGTGGACAAAGAAGTTTCTCTTTACTTTAATTTTTCTGTAACAATGTTCCTAGTTCCTAATTCCATAGAGTAGTTAGGTAACAGTGTATATTATTTCATTTATGATCTTTATTGTAGTGTTTCCTCGATAGTGTATAAACCTATTATTTCGTTTAACAAAGCTTACGATATTTTTTAGTAAATATGTTTTTTAATATAAAAGAGGAAGAAAATCTGTGTGGTGCACCATGCCATTTTTTTATGGATGACTCGAAGACTTGGCGACACTGACGAAATATTATATTTTGTTTGATCATGTCTAATACGTCATAAATATCTAAGAGGACACATTTTTTTGAATGGATTTTATTAATACAATTTTTTTTTTTTGTGAATTTTTAATTCATTATTATACTCATGATTTTTTTGGGAGATTTTTTTACGAATATCGATCTCTCGAGATATAAAGGTTCGAGGACTTCAAGTAATTGAAGATTCAAGCGTCTTATATATAATAATAGTAATAATAATAACTTACCGCCGCCAGAATATGTTACAATTGTAGTAAAAATATTTGGATTGAACGTAGCAACCCTTAGTTTTACTAGCAGCTAACAAACTAAACATCCCCCCTCTATGCTAGTAAACACGAAGGGGTGACAATGACAGAGAGCTATAGTAGCTGGGGAAGGAAAGAATGCTAGGGTTGAGAAGGGGCAAGAGGATGGTAGAGGTAGAAGAAGAGAACGCTGAGAAACGGACATGAAAATTAATATGAACCACCGTCATTACAGCCTCCTTAATTAAGTTAATTGTTCGTCCCCCTCAACATCCAACTACATCGTACCCCTTCCTTTACATTTACATTTATATATATACATATATATAATATCCATATATATATTAGGACTCAGTTATTTTATTTTTCAAGAGTATAGGGGAATAAATATCGCGTGTGAGGGTAGTTTTAGATGGAGGGAGGTAACATTTTATTTATGATAGCGTAACCCTCATTTAAATGAAAGAGGGTGAAATGGAAAGATTTCATTAGTGAGTTTCAAATATAAGGTTTCGGGCAAGTTGTTAAATAGAAAATTCTATCCATTTCAATCTAAATAATTATATCTCCCATTTCCATGTGTTTTCAGCTGCTACCAATTTGGTGATTCACATTTAATCATTCAATTTCTGATAGCCATCAGGAGAGCATTAAGATAGAAGAATAAATTAATACCTATTGGTGTAGCAAGGTTAGGTTAAATAAACACCAAACCAGATTTCTTAATTAACCTCAGTGATGTTTTAGTTATTTTATCTCTATTTGAAAGAAATGTAAGGGTGAATTTGAGAGGTATTTTTAAAGGAAGAAGTAGGGAGACATAATTAGTTTGATTAAAAAGTGCCGTAGAGCATAACTGTGGGAGTATACAAAGTCTATTAACTAAAATATTCACTCTGAAGTTATAGTATGAATGTTCATCATATGATGAAGTACATTCAAGATTGGTAAATGCCGAGGATTTTTAAAAAATATGATTCGATTTCTCTTGCATTTCTTAAGATAAATTTATATGAATTTTCAAACAATTTGGTATAATATACCTGTTAAAATAGGCTCAATAACTCTCACATAGTGTTAACACTATCTAAAGCGTCAACTTTTCATCTTTCATATCATAAGGAAGTGCAGATATTTACGCCTACCCTTCTGGACACAAAATGTAGAAAAATAATCTCTAGCCTGTACATAAAAATTAGCTATTTAATATTTATAATCATATTTAGTAGATCTATTTATACTAAACTTTATTTGAGGTGTCCAAGATTTATAATAATAGTTATTATAGATTATAATATTAACACTCTAAAAATCATTGCGATTGTTTGACATATATATATATGTATATTTACAGAATATTTACATATACATATTTAATATAAAATATATGTATATATCTGTATATGTACAGTACAAAACGTTAAGTGATTGATTACAAAATTGATGCTTGGAGTTTTAAAAATCTTATTATCACCAGTATTTTTAAACACGAAAAATTTCTAGTTCAAAAAATGTTCAAATACACTAATTCAATTTAGATATTAATTTATAGATGTGTATCAACCAATTTTTGTTTTTACTTTTTTTGGCGAATTAAATATCAGGACTGTCATATAAAAGTTTTAAAATGTTCAAATTCTGAAGCCGCAATTGAATATAATAATGTATATTAGTTAATAAATAATGTATGGGTTCCCAATGTTATCAATAAATGGTTACGTTTCAGCACACGGACTTTCTCGCTCCTCTATATAAATAAATATATTATTTTTAAGAAATGTGAAACGAAATATTACGCATTGTCATAGAAACACAATGGGAATAAAATACCATCACATCAAATAATACACATTGTTACAGAAACATTTAATTGGTTCTGTGAACTTCAACTAACTATTTTCCAAAATTCTATCTAAAAAATATATTTTTCTATAACTCGAAAAATATTGATTTACGGATATACTATCAAAATTGGAAACGTACAATTGAGTAAAGTACCCTAAAAAGTCATTTTTATGAGAAAATAAGATGCGCCAAATTATTTTTGTAATGTTTAATAGTGCCTAAATACGAGTTTTAGTCAGAATTGTGAAAGCCAATTTTGAACAAATATTTTTTTTCCTTAAGAAAACTAACCTTAATTTTAAAGATTGATTGATAGTTCCAAAATTCCTCTATAGAGCCTTCTGAAAACCTTGAAGCTAGTACTTAGCCTTATCAGTAAAATTTTTTCGGCTCTAGACCAAGATACAGACACACATAGCGACATACATAATGACGGAATTGAGGAAAAAAACACTCTTTTTCGGATTAAGGTGGTCTAGTAGTTTCAATATTCATTAAAATATTAATTCTATTTTATTAATAATCTCTTATTATTTCTTTCCAGGATGAAAATCATATAACATCTTTCTTACAATAGGCATTAGTGTAGTCCAATTTTTAATAGGAATAACAGTTTAGAAAATATAAACTATTTTTGAGGCCAACATTATAACATTTAACTACTTATGGTGAGTATTATTTTAAAGGTATTGATCATTTCAATAAAAATCGACAAATGCAGAAAACATACTTGAAGTATAAATATATTAATTAAATGGTTTTAGGAATTTTGTAACTATTAAATACTGTTCTTCCCACCAGAATCCTACTATACATAACCTTTCTGATTTGGAAAGGCAAAACGTTGATTTAGGTGTGCGTCACTCAGTGATTCATTAAAAATATATATTATTGAGGCTTATTTTTATTTGGTTTTGTCTCTACCAAGTTTAGCGATTACTATGGGCTATCAGAATACTTACATCCATAGGCAATAATATGGATCCAGGATTTCTGCATTTCGGAGAGTTATTACCAAATGTGTGTGTGGAGGAAGATTTATAGGACAAAGTATCTCAGTACTTGTTGCCGGAATTTCATCCCCACTACCCTCACCAGTAAACCTGATAATATGAGATACGAGATGATACCTTTATAAGTGCACCCCCTTTATGGGTAAAAATATTGTTAGTACATTTTTAATTTTAATTAAAGGGGAGAAAAATTGGTCAACGTACTAAATCTGAGGTAGTTTCTCATTTTATTTTTGTTTTAAAAGCCTAAAGATTTTAAAAGATGAAAAAACAGTAAGATTTATTGAAATAAATGTTATTTTATATAAATGATTATATCGACTAGAAATACTCCAATAATATAGTAGATGTAGCCCATGTTTTATTATGTTGGCACGCAATCTTAATCAACTTCATTCAACAATCATTTAATATTTATAATTTTTACATTAATTTTCCCAAAATGCATCTCCTCAACAATTACAGTTAATAATCCAATAATTTAGTTTTGATATTCATAATTTAATTGTTAGGATACGTCTCACCTTGTGTGCTACATATTAAACCGCACGTCTCCGACAGTTTCCTGATGTTTCTTTTGACACAGGCTTCCGTTATTAAGATAATTTCCAATAAATATTGTTGTGTATGTGATATAATACCACCAGCTGTGAAACAAGCATTTATCAAAAAGGGGTTGACGTGGCACGTAGCACGTCAAAGCACGTCAGTCTTTTGTGGGTGTTCTCCAAGACAAGAGATACCGGAGTTTAATAATGTCAGCGGTAAACTATGGATCATACGAGCAACGTTGTACTTCTCAGAAGCAATATAGGTAAACGACTTACTAAGTAATAAAGCCATAAGAGAGAGGGAGATAAATATAAAGAGATAGAAGGTGGGGTAATGATGAAGAGGTTTCGGGAATGGTTCGGAGGATGTTAAAAGTTGGCTTCCCCTTTTGTGGAAAGCTCCTCTTTCGGGTGGAAACTATATGCCTTTTAGAAGGTAATAAGTTGACGAAGAGAGCATCTGGTGCCATCTGTGGCTCGCGGGCCACAAATTTATAACTCTCTCCATCACCTCCTCTAAACGCCCAGCCTCCTCCTCCTCCCTCAAGCCCTTAATGCTTCCAATGATGCGCATATACTCCTTTGCGTCCACGTGGAGCGCTGACGATCTTGCAATTACTCCACATAAGTCGTGTGTTATTAAAATTACATGAAATAGTTTGAACGGAAAGTCAGGCTTTCCTGTGACCAGTCCCAAAGTATTCTAGGCTTGGAAAATATCGTTGTAGCACAATGAGTTATAAAACATCTAAATTACTGTGAAAAGCTTAGGTTAGAAACAAGCTGATGGATATAAATATTTTCAATAAATAACAAGCTGGTTTGCCCGGTCTTTAAACTAGTTAGGTACCTAAAATAGTCATATCAGTTAGCAAAATAAGTCTTAGAATTTTAAAATGAGAATGGGAGAACTGAAATGGGTTGAGGAACGGGGAAGGTTTTTTGAACATTTTCCAAAACTATCAGAAAATTTACATTTCAATGTAAAAGACAATTTAAATTTGGCAAATTTGTAAATGGATCACCCCAGATAACGTAAGAGCTGAGAGGCTTGGAAATCAAAAATAGGGGTCAGGGAAATTAATGAAAAACTGAGGCCCCCTACAAATGCTAAACAAATATAAAATATAAATAACTTGGATATGGTAGACAGTTTTAATTTTGTAGAGGCAGACAATAAACTCAAAAATAAAAATAAAAAATTAAAATATTAACTCAAAGGGGCTTCTACTACAAAGCTATCAGATGTACAGGAGCAAAATAAAAATGAATATAAACAATTTATGGCAGCATAGCTTTGTAAATCATGATGCTCTTTGGTAAACCATGATGCTCATTTATCCCATGTATCTTTATATTAGTCTACTATTTCATTTAACTAATTTATTTAAGTATCAAATGTATAATAAATCTATTTTATTATTTTGAATGATCACAACTTCCCTGGTGAATACAGGTTTAAATACCATTATATTAGCCTATATAAGTGTTTCTTTCAATACTCATTCGATATCAGGGTAGCTTATCGGTAAAGATATTTAAATAAAAACATCAAGTAAAAAATATTGGTATCGTAAAGAAAAGATCTATATTATCTATCATTAACATTTAACTAAAGCAGTAGAGAAGAAAAAATACTGTAAAGGCTTCCTTGAGAGAGTAAGTAGAACATAACAGAAGGGGGTGGGGGGGGGGGGCATCCCCGGTGTACTGTTCTGATTTAAAACTTGGGCTCAAATTATATAATAAGTGTCATAACAGTAAACTATAACATGTTTTTGGCAGGATATACCCTTTGAGAAAATAATACAAATAAAATACATATTTTTGTGATCAATATTGATAATATTTTATTATATTAAAAGTGTAATTTTATTTATCAAAAGTGACAGTTGAATTATACAATATATTAAAGTAGTTTTAGTACGGTGTACACGTGGACAAAGGCACGTGTCTTATTTGATTTGATTTTACAGTAACAGGAATTTGGTGAGTTGAATCCCCGATCTATGTACAGAGGTTTTATTTTTCACCAAAATAATTATAGCTTTGAAGTGTGGTGATGGGGAAGACTTGAAAAGATCGGGTGGACAGACAGGGTGACAAATGAAGGCGTCTCAAGAGAGTGGGTGAGAAGAGAAACTTTTTGGATCTATATCCTCGTTAGAAAGAAAACTGGATCAGACACATCCTTAGGAGAAACTATCTTCTGCATGACGTCATAGAAGGAAAGGCAGAAGGGAGCGCAAGTATTTTTAGAGTTTTTATAGAATTATATTTTTTTGGCAAAAATAGATAAAATATTTCTCCTGTAGCAACATAGAGTTGAGTTTTCTGCACTTGCTAATATCAACAGATCTTGAATATCTGTCAAGGGTGTCCTGGAATTTTGTCAAAACTTTTTCTCTTTATTTAAATAGTTTTGACAAAATTCCAGCACACCCTTGACAGATATTCAAGATCTGTTGATATTAGCATATGAAGAAAAATAAACTCTATGTTGCTACTGGAGAAATATTTTATTTATTTTGGCCAAAAAATTTTAATTCTATAAAAACTGTAAAAATACTTGCACTCCCTTCTGCCGCACCTTAAGGGAAAATGTAGTTTAAAAAGTATTATTCAAATATTAGATGGCTTGAAAGAAAGAATAATTTTTTTTAGGAGATGAAGGAGGAGGAGAGGACAGGGTGCATTGACAGTCCAAGTGGACCAGTGGAATGGATCTATCATAAGACAGATATTTTAATGATAAATAAACAATCCTGTAATGCCAATACGAATACACATCATCTAAATTTTAGCCTAACCTAACTTATGGGTTTAAATATTGTTTAGTCAAGATTACTAAGTAAATTTTTGACTATTAAAAAAATCAAATTGATCA
Source organism: Timema podura (assembly GCA_033556935.1). Classification (NCBI taxonomy): domain Eukaryota; kingdom Metazoa; phylum Arthropoda; class Insecta; order Phasmatodea; family Timematidae; genus Timema; species Timema podura. The sequence continues at coordinate 65,586,582 of JAVRXN010000003.1, read as the reverse complement.
AATAAACAGATATGTAACTAAAAATATAGATTTCCCAATGCTTTCCATTTGTATAAGCCCATTTACACTTAATTATGTTAGTGTTAGATTAAAATTATTTAGTAGAAATGAAATTCAAAATTCCTATTTTATAAAGCTTGTTAAAATTCACTGTAACTTTAATCCCTCCTGCATGTAGTCAATTATAAGGATTAACTGACTTTGTTTTGCTCACCAGTACGAACGCGTACCAAGGTGCGTCGGTATTTTCTGATCTGGTTTTACACTTCCATAGAGGTAAGGGTTTGCTTCCCGACCACATGTACTGAGTGTGGTCTACCCTAACAGCTTTAAACCGTACCTACAGGCAAACACGAAATGAACTCTTCCAAAGTTAAATTTTCCTGAACTCTTTTAAATTTGTGTAAATAGGTGAATAGACCCAACTGGTGGTAGGACGCAGACAACTTAATATTGACTTCACGCATGCGCAAGAAACTACTTATGTTGGGGGTTAACCTAAGCCATAGATGGTAGAACTGGGACTAAATGAATTGAAGCCTTGCAATACATGTGCGTCTGGAGGTTTCCGATATAAATAAAGAAAACTTCTTGTGTGAGTACATCACTTTGACCGAAGTGATGAAGCCTTCAAGGAATACATGAACTCCAGTTTATATTTTAAAGAGAGAAAAAAAAACTGAAGAGCAAAAGGTGCTAAGAAAACTGCTATATAGCACAACGAAATTGGGGGGGAATATATTTTTACGTAAAGTATCGCCACACGAGGAAAGCTTGAAGGGGATAAGGAGTGTGAGAGACTAGAAAAGATAGAAGCAATTTAAGAAGAAAAAAAAACACGAGAGACTAGGGTATATCTAGGGAAGGAAGGAACCATAGAAAGTAATGGATAGTAATCTCAAGAAGAAAGAGAAGGAGAGTAAAAAAAAAAGAGAGTTACGATATGAGGAATATTAAGAAATAAATGGACGGGCCCAAAAGGGAAATGAGAGTTTTTGGGAAGGGAAAGGAGGTAGGAGAAGGGTAGCAGATGATACTCATTACAGGACATAGAATGTGTTTAGAGTAAAGAGAGGGATAGTGATACCAAAAAGGATGTTTTGTAGAGAGAAGGTAGAGGATAGGACAGAAGACTAGGAATGTAATTGTAGGGCACACATGGGACAGTGCCATAATAAAGCTGCGTATATGAGCGAGACTTTTTGTATGTTAGAAGAACGTATAATTTATATTTTTTTATCCACTTTTAAAATGGAAAACAATTTGATACTACAAGATCAATTTTACACTACGGATGAGAGTTTTATTTAAATAACATTTTACATTAATTCGTTGAACATGATGGTACAATTATGTGCCGGTATTCAAAAGGTGTCTGATACGTAAAGTCAGTACACAATATTTGACCGTGTATGCTTCTACTTTCAACTATGTGATGTACTTCAGCTATATATTTAGACTTGTTTCAAACATTACAATACATATAGGTCAAATATTTTAATTTTTTTTTAATCTAACAGAACACTAGCATCTATATAAATAAAAGTATAATGGTGTCAATATGTGATCATGTCTATAGTATTTTTTAATACTTTTCATTGAGCTAGAAAGCTTAAATTTGGTGAAGTTTTAGAGGGACCACTTACTAGCAAGGTCAAGTTTTCAAGTCTAAAAACTTATAATAAATGAAAATTACAAAAAATATTGTTTTAATTCGTAGACATATTATTTACACGTCAAAATCAAGAATAAATTAGATTTGGCGCCTTTTGAGTGGTTCCTCTACACGTTCACCAAATTTCAGCTTTCTAGCTCATTACGAATACTAAAAATCCTCTGGAAAAGTATACATATATAAATACATTTATGTGTTGTGTTCACTTATATTTAGAGAATCTACTCTCTATATGGATGAGCCTTTTTAACCTCTCATAACAGAAGAATGTATTGTAACATAATTATACCTTGAGATAATTATATGATAAAATTTTACATTTTATGTGTCCGAGATGAAATAAAATTTTAATTACATGAATTATCCTGTCTTGTCACCATATTTATCTGTCTGTCTGTATGTTCCTGGCCACTGAAATGGTTTGAAGTATTTTGTTAAAAAAATAATATTTAAATGTTAAATGACAATACCTCAGGATTTTTTTTTGTTTTCATTTTGACCCTAGTCCTTCAATTAAAGGTTATTTTTATTTTGTTCCCAATTTTTTGGAAATGGCTCAAACCAAGATACCAAATTTTTGGTAAACTCCAAAATCATTATAGAATGCGAAAAGTTTCCTTTTTTATTTAGTGAAACTTCAAGGAGTGCACCCTGGGTGTATTTTTTTTAAATGTATTTTCTAACGCTATACATAGTTTGACCAGGTTTTCGGTTACTTCAAAACAAAATAAATCAAGAAAACTTAAAATTTACAAACGCATCAATCAAATATGAAGGCTTTGTAGTTAAAGTTAATTTTCAAAAAACATGTGTAGAAAGCTTGATTCAAAGCATTAATTCAGATAGCTGGATAACTAAGAAATATAGAAAGTGGAAACACGAAATTAATCTACTTTGGTCAACCTATATCAAAGCTTGAAGACAAATTGCGAGCATAACGTTTTAAATCCTCCAGCACTGGGTGGGTAACTGCAAAAAAAAAAAAAGTATTTAAAAAAAATCTATTTAGGGATACTGAAGTGACAGGCACTTGCATTAATTTTACAAAATAGTTAGATTTATAAATTAATTAGCCAAAGCTTATTTATGCTTTTAATGATTACTCCATATAAATATCATATTCTGAAAATTGAAACAAAGACACCTGGACACGGGAATCTAGCCTGGGACCTTTGGCATAGTACGCCAATGTTCTAACCACTGAGATATCCAGGAATAATCCGGTCCCCAAGGTCATTCTTCATTCATATTTTAAGGCAGAGCCTATGATGGACGGGTTCGATTCCCGTGTCCAGGTGTCATTTTTCAATTTTCAGAATATGATATCTAGATGGAAAAAGCATTAAAAGGATTAAAAGCATAAATAATAGCTTTGGCTATTTAATTCTTAATATGCAATCCCGTACAATTATAATAATTATACAAATGGTAGCAATAAGCCAACTACTGAGTCGAAGATGGCTGCGTTATCTGATAGCTCGTGATATTAATATAATCACATATTTGTAGCCGAAGATTTCCGCACGTCCATCATAGGCTCAGCCTTAAAATATGAGTGAAGAATGACCCTAGGCACGGGATGAATCCTGGATAGAACAGTGGTTAGAGCATTGGCGTAATAAGCCCCGGGATCGTTTCCCGTCTCCAGGTGTCATTTTTCAATTTTCAGAATATGATTCTTAGATTTATATTTATTATAATGGTAATAAATAAAAATGGCATGTGTAGATTAAAATATGACCTGACACCTGATTATTTAATAGATTAAAACAGTTTTAATAATATCTGTAAATTTTGATTACATTCCATCGTTTCTTTATTCAACTTTATATAATAACCTGATTTTGTTTAGTAGGGAAGACTATTATTTTATCAAAGATTAGATTTTAATTATTTAACCACGTCCTTTTTTTTATTCGATTTGAGATATGGAATTAAATTTTCTAGAAAGGAAATTCAGTTATATATTCTTGATAAAAGTAAATAAGAGGATTTAATTTTCATTTATTTGAGATATTTAACGTGCACTTTCTGAGCCGACTGATTATATCACTACATGACACCTGTAAAATAACTTAAATCTAGAACAAACACAACACCTAGAACTCACCCCGTTAAGTCATCACTGTGAGAGTGCAAAACCACATTTTAATAATAATAAATTCTCTGGTCATGCCAGAAATCAAGACACGCTACCAACTGAACTAATTTGGCATACTAGGGCCATTAAAATTAAAATTTGCTCTGTCGTACTTATTTACACATCTCATATTGACATCATATAACACCAATTCAAAATTATCTATTAGACAGATATTGCTGATTTTTTACACTCTTGCAATAAAAAGAAATAACTCCTAATGACAATATTAGTAGCTTTAGCGCAATTTGTATTTCTTTAAAGAGTGTCAGCTAAGTAATATATTAATCTGTACTATTCCCCTTGCAGCTGAGAGTAAAGATAAAATATAATAAAGTATGAAGATGTGCTCTAAATATTTCCTCATGTTTTATAGGAAATTCATCCTGTGATAAATTATCCTGTGGTAATTTACTATTCCCATTTGACAAATTTAATCTGATTAAAGTAAGACAATCTCACATAATGTTTGTCAATTAGCTTTATGACAAAAAATAGCACATAAATTTTCCCATATTTAACTTAAAATAGACATTTACTAAAAACCCTTAAGTTTTGTGAAGCCAAATAATGGGTCTATATATTGTTGTATATACACTATACCAATGATCATAAATAGATTTATATACACTGTTAATCCCTTTCTGGCGCTAGGAACTAGGAACATTGTTAGAGAAAAATTGAGAAAAGAGAAACTTATTTGTCTACCAAAGAGCATAAGAATCAAATTCATTTTCAAAGACATGAATTAAAAAGTATATATATTTTGCTATTGTCCGGAAACTTTTGGTTTTATAAAAAAAATTCAAATTAAATATATTTTCTTCAATAGTACTATAACTTTGCAATGATAAATTTATTTGATATCTCAAATATTTGCAGAGAAATTATGAAAATTGGAGTATTTCCCCTATGTAACGTGCTCTCAAAGTAATTTTCATGAAAAAATGAGAGTTTCCATCTTGTTTATAACGATATACAGTGTTTAGATTTAATATTTCATACAAATTGTTAAATAAAATTTCGAGAAAATCAAATTTTTCTCTTTTCGTCCTTCAGTAAACTACATTTAAATTTAGGGTTTTATATCTATTTCACTTCGGGGAAACTTATAAAAACCCCAGATACCAAGTTTTAGCCCAATCAGTAAAATAATTTCGGCTTTCGCCTGGGGTACAAACAAACAGACAGACGGCTTTGAGAAAACAATTTTTTTGTTTAAAGGGGTCAAAAACGTTGATATTTATCAAAATCTTGAGTTCGATTCTTTTGAAGATCACAATAATTTCCTTCCGAGGTTTTGAAAGAAAGTAAAAAGTAAATATGTTCTCCAATTATGTAGATATAGATACTGTATTAGGGGGAAAACAATCACAGTTGCAGGGGCCCTAATAATTGATTTAGAAAAAAAAAAATTGCATCCATCCAAAATAATTTCATTTAACTACTTTTATTAACTAGGCATCAAAGAATACGCTGTCAATAATCACTGTCAAATGCTTAAATAAGAACTTTATATATAACCTAATTATTGCTTATAAAGCCTGGTATATAAATGGTCCCCTCGAAGTAACTTGGGCTTTTTTCGGCAGCTTAGAATTTATTCCCCCTTGAAAGTCGTTTGATAAATGAAATAAAATTTATTTTTATTTGAAAAAGTGTTAGAACACACTTACTATGAATGGATGGATACAAAATGATATTCCTGGACTTGGTGGCAACATGGTCTAATGCGCTACTCTAGCAGTAGACTGGACTGCCGATGAAGTGGATATCGAGGTTCGAATCTAAGTCGGGTGTAATGAGCGTGCTTTTTTCCACTCTCCTTCCAAGTAATGGTTGGTACACTTCCTTAAAATATAACCTTCCTAGTCCCTAAAAGCGTAACTAGTACATACATGTATAGCATGAACCGGTAGTAAGATGCGGTGATAAAATTATATGATATCACGAGTAACTATTTAAATTTCAGAAAAGATCAAAGTCAAAATGAAATTATCACTTAAATATAATTTTCCTAGACACACAGCAGATAATTGCTGATCGTGCAGATGACAAGTTTTAGTGAATGAAACATAGTACATCATTTGTAATTAGCGCAATAATTCCCAGAAACATCTGAAGGAGTGCCATAATTTGGATGAAGAACTTGTCTTCAACTCTGCCTGTTTCTAACAGTATTCTCGTGGGAACACTGTCTGGAACAAGGTAATTGGAAAGTGTTCCATCCATCTAATGAAGCAATCACGGCGTCCATTACTTGCTGTGTTGCCTTACCCGTGATAAATTACGCCACCGAAACAAAAGCATTCGTTCGCGCTTCGCATTACCTCCGCCTTGTAAATCGTGTCGGATCGCTAAACAATGAAAACACAACAGAACGGGGGAGGAGGGGAGGGGTTTTTGTTTATTATTGAGGTGATGACAAATTGGTTGCCAATGGCGCACGTATTCTGATTTGATGAAAATTAGGAAAATGGGGGCAGTTAGTGAATGTTTGTTTCAACAAATCTGAGAATATTTAATATTATTATTATTATTTATATTGCGTACATTTTTTTTTTTTTTGATTGGATGAAATCAGTGAACCAACAATACGTGAAACCTTTATCAGTCGTATGGTCTAACGTTTGTCATTCTGGCAAAAGAGTGTATTTTTTGTTGGTTATGTGGAATTTGAGTTTATTTTCCCAGTCACATGAACTAAGTGTGTTTAAAACAAAATTGTTTCTTACACTTCTTCCGCGAAATTGCAGTTACACCTCCTATAAATTATAGCTTCCTCGTCCTTAACCCAGACATGTAGTAGAACGTTGAGCACTAAAAAAAATCAAATATTATATCATATACAAGAAAAATGTAACTTAAATAAATAGTACGGAGCTACGCACGGAATTTCTCGCTCTATTATATTTAGCACCGCGTCTTACTACCCGTTCAGGTTATATGCTTAAGTACTAATTACGCTAATGGATTAGAAATTGGGAGGGTTAAATTTAGAGGAAGTGAACCTGCATTTGCGTGAAGGGAGAGTGGAAAACCATTTAGGAAAAACCACACCCAGTTCACCCGACCAAGATTCGAACCTCGATCTCCCCGTCCTCGGCGGTCGAGCTCAACACGACTAGCGCGTTAGCCAACTACGCCACCGAGGCGGGTTCTCGCTCTATCGTTTAAAAAATGGAGATATTTACTCAAAATTCATAAGATATTATACACTAACGAACCCAAGAAAAAATTGCGCTATACTTACGTTAATATTTTTTTGACTCATGGTTTTAAATTTTATAATTTTATTTTTATAGAATTAACGTCTTCATTTGTATATTAGGACAAATAAAAAATGTCTATATTGGATCCCCAAGGGTCAACACTTCGTACTAAAATTTTGACTTGTGGTTAAAATTTTCGTCATTTTACTAGGGGATGCACATCTTATGGTTATTGAATTGATATTAAATTACTCTTTTATAAATTTTGACCAATATAATAGGTAACTATTGACTACGAGCCTAAAATTAGAGAGAATCGTTATAGCCGATTTTGAGAAAAGGGAATTTTTCTATTTTCACCATTTAGAAAACTGCTATTAATTTTAGGGTTAGACAAACACACAGACAGACAACATTGCAAAAACCACCTTTTAGGGTTCAGAGGGTCATGAAACGTCGACATCCATCAACATCTAGGGCTAGATTTTTTTGACGGTCGTAATACTTAACCTTAAGTGTTGGCAAGGTTAAAAGAAAAATATTTTTGTATATAGCTTGAAAACTTTTGATTTTTAAAATATATTTAAAGTAAATATAAATATATAAATAGATACACATGTATGCAAAAATAAGTAATTTCATAAACTCAAGGACTTATGGAGATAATATTAAAAATTAGAATTTATACATCAGACCGGAACCCTTAAAGTCATTTTAATGAAAGGTTGAGGGTGGCCATTTTGTTTATAATATTGATCAAAGCTTAAAAATTAAATTAAATGAAAATCGTTAAGGCCTCTTTTGATAAAATCGATTTTTTCTCTTTCCGCCCTTAAGGAAATTACCTCTAAATTTTAGAGTTAGATATCAAATTCCTAAAATTCCTCGGGGTGAACCTATGAAAACCCTAGATATCAAGTCTTAGCCCAATCGGTAAAATAGCTTAGGCTATAGCCCGAGGTACAGACTGACAGACAGAAGGAAATTCAAAAACAACTTTTTCAGATTCGGGGGGGGGGGTCATGAAACGTCTAGATTCATAAAAATCTCGAGTTAGATTTTGTTGACTATCACAATACTTTCTCTACGCGTAAAATAGGGAGGAAGTAAAAATATCATGTCATATCTTTGATTTAGGAAAGAAAAATAAACTATTTTTCTATAAAATATAAGTAGTTACATATTATGGCTTTTGAATAAATATTGCTTATATAATTTTACTTTCTCTTGACCCTTTGAAGAGAGAAGTAATTTCTATCATAAAAAAAATTAAAAAATTAATATTTTGATAAATGTCGAGGTTTCTAACCTCCTGAAACAAAAATGTGTTTTTTTTCTTTACGGTCTCTATGTCTGTCTGTATCTGAGACTAGAGTTGTAACCATTTTACCGATCAGACTAGATCGGAACTTTGGGATCTGGGTTTCTTATTAGGTACCCCCAGATTGTGTTTTGGAATTAGATATTCTACCTTTAAATAAATAAGGGCAGCTTACTAAAGGACAAAAAGAGAAATATTAAATTTTCTCAAAATCCAATATAATGATTTTGATTAAATTTTGTAACTAGACACTGTTTAACATTACAAACAAAATGGAAATTTCATTTTTCCAGAAAATGACTTCAAGAGGCAGAAATTTCCAAATTTTAACATATACTCAGCGCCCTTTTTTTTATCGTATGGTACATAAGACCGAGAGGGACTTTGAAATTCAGGTTAGGTCGCCTTGTGTGTAGAATACTAGCCCCTCTGTTGGTACAGAGCGTTACCAAGGGTACACCATAAGAGGTTGTCTACACGTCATACCCGCAATGAGATGATGTGATGATGGTTATTATGGCTTTATGGATCCAGGATGAGCCTTAACCTAACGCAAGCCTAATTTTACCAATACCTAGTGACTGTTGGGTTTATTCTCCTTAAGGGTAAAATACCATAGGTACCAGCCTAGAATCGAACCCGGTGCTCTTAGACATGTAGCCTGGTACACTGAACACTACACCATGCGGCCGGTTCCCGTGACTATGTGAGATACAAAATAATTCATCATGGTAAGGATGTAGTAGTATTAAACATATCATTCTTTTGTTTGAAATATATTTTTATAAAATAAATAGTTTATCGCTGTAAGCTAATATCTTTTTTTCGGGTCTTTGAAAATATAAATAAGTGGTTGTTATGCTCATTGGTGGACACGGATGCTCCTCTTTTCTTAATGGTTTGAGACGATGTGTATGTATCTATTTGATTTATGCTCTTTGGTGGAATACAAATTTTACAAGTTTTATCTTAGTAAATATATGTATTAATTACTTTTGATATTATCTGTAAATGAAAAACATCTAATCAATATTTATTTAGCCACTGTCAATAACATATCATTTTTTGTGTTTGTTGCTTCAATTAAAATAACTTTGTTTTTGTTTATCAAGGGTTCATGGTATTCTTCAATACTAAATATGAAATCAAATATCCAAAACCTTTAGACAGACACACCAAGATAGACCAAATATATTTCTTTGATAAAATGCATTGTCACAGAGTTATCGGTTTCTAAATTGCCAGCTGTGTACCTTTACGTACGTGGTAGGCTACGCTCGGAGGACACCGCCATGATAAGATATAGGATCCTGAGAATGATATCTGTTCCCCAGACTACTGGCTGTCGGAACCAATCAGGCTGAGCGGTTTCTCGCTTTGAAAAATCAGTGACTGATGTAAAGTGGTCACCTGGTGTCGTAGCTGTGTTTTTTAATGTATCTGTCCAGTAGTAAAGACCCTTTAAAATACAAACATATTTTCTGCAGTCAATATTGTTTACATTAAGAATATATATATACCTTTTTATTCGGATTATTTTTATAGATATTATATCCCAAAAATTATTAAAAAAACTAAGAGCACATAAATTCACTATAAATTAATTAATGTAATTTTTTTACTTTCATAACGGTCAGAAAAAGCCTTAGTTTCAGAATATTTCTTTAACCTGTAATCTTCATTAAACCAACAGTGAAATTGTGACAAGTGAAACAATTCTACCATAAATTATAACAAAAAAATACATTTCCTTTAAGTGAAACTATTATTTTTCTGTTGGTAAAAGCTAAATAAACCACGCTACCGTGTGAGTTTTCGTTAGAGGCGCTCATAATACATCTAATAAACCAAGCTAATCATCTGGTGGATGGGTTCTTAAACGGCTTTAGCAATCTTTTGAATTATACTACAATATCAATTTTTTAAAAAAAAATTGATTTTTTCCCTTAGTCAATTTATTTATCACTCGCCCTCCGCTCTCAGAAATTTACATTAATGTTTTTTTTGTTGAGAAAGCATAATTTAAACGAAGTGCTTCCAGGCCAGAGGGGAAGAAACGTGGGAAACCATTTACTAACATTACCGATCTGGTTGCTGTCAAAACCATGTGACTGGCATCTGTGGCACGAAGAACTAAGATTAAAGATTTAAAAAGAAAACTTTGAATTAGTTAATTAAATTCTAATTCAAAGTTTTTTTCTTAAATATTTAATCTTAATTACTCTTAATAACAAAATAATTAACATTATTAAAACGCAGTATTAACCCAAAACTCTAGTCTAACTTGTCGGTTAGGAAAGGTTGGGGTCCTAATTTTGACTGAGTTTTCAACGGACGTTTAGTTTATAGATGGTTCCTGCTCTCCCATCATGTAAATTATGTTACCGTTACTCAACATTCTAAATCACTCACTCATACACTATTAGTGTAATTAATTTTAAAGCCTAGCTAGAGCAAGCAGTAAGACGTGTTTGAAAAAAAAAATAATCAAAGATTAAAAAACTTGTAATGATGGTAATGTCAGATAGATTCTAAGTAAAATCAAATCTTCTTCTGAGGGAAAAGTTGGCCACCCCTGCCTTGGGAGTAAGTTTTATGCTCGTCACCGCTCCAGATATTCTTCTTCGTGACTGCATCCTTCCTTGGGAATAAATTTACGGATCCCCGCAGCTACGTCTTGAAACTACTTGGAGGCAAGCCAAAAAATGAAGCCGTGACGTCACTACAGGGGAGAGACTTTGTGAATTGAATACAGCGTTGTGGCTAGGGGACATTTGGAGACTCACGCTGGTAATCAGGCAGAGAACGACTCAATTTTGTGTATTTTTTTGGGGTTAAAAACACTCGAAAATTATATTAGCTAACAATTATATTTATTTCTTTTTACTACATATAACTAAAGAAAAATTAATTAGGCCAAATGTAAATCTATAACTCTCATATGACGTCAAATGGAAATTAAAAATACAAATCTACATTAATTAGATGAATAGTTTATTTGTTTTTCATCAGCATTGCACGATATCTACCACAATCGAAGTTCTGCAATTTTCAAAAACTATTAGCCCTTAGGCACATACATGTGCCCCTCGAAGCAGACATTTTTAAATTGTCCTTATATTTGTATTTAATTAATTAAAAACTTGGTCAGAAACAAAGATATATTAACAAAATGAAGAGTTATTTTTTTCTGTCATGAGCATTTCCTAATTATCTACAGCAATCTGAGATCTTAAATTTCAAAAATTAATAAATCCTATCCACAAAAGTGTATACCTCTGATTTTGTTAACTTTCTTACTATTATTATTTGCATCACGTCTTACTACCCATTTGGGATAAACGCATATGTACTAATTAAGCTAGTTGGTTCAGGCATTTTAAAGGTTATATTTAGAGTACGTGTACCAGAATTCGCATGGAGAGAGAGTGGAAAATAATTTTGGAAAAAGCATGATCAGTACACCCAACCGAGATTCGAACCTCAATCACCATGTCATCGGTGGTCTAATCTACTGCGAGAGTAACGCCTAATGCCATGCGGCCACCGAAGCGGGTTTTTAATTAATTAATTAAAAACCTGGCTGGTACCGGGTATAACAGGTCTTCAAGGCACTAACTATAAAGTTATCTTCCACGTACAATAATACATTTATATTAGACACATTTTCCCTGAGAAACGCTGGGTACATCAGTTGATAAGTTTTTATGTTATAATAGGTGTATACAGGAGGTTGTTCCAATAAAAATGGGACTGTATGATCCTACGGTACGATGCGTCATGTAGCTTAGCATGCTATCATACAGTTCCATCTATTCAGTACTCCCCCTAACTACTTCCTTGATCTCACTACTACCCTACGAAATACCCGCTCCCTGCGATGAATCTAACTATTTACGATGCTCCTGGTATATAGTAAGGAGTCAGTCACATGCTCTACCGTTCACAATTATAGTTCTCCCCTTAGGGGTAAGTTTCAATATTCTAGCGGAATCATCACGCTAGCTTTGATGAATGTGTAACTAACACGCAAAGGTAACCCTAACAAGACTGTGTTACTGACGCACAGAAATTATCAAAGCTCCAGAAGTTATAAAATAAATTACTAGAATATCTCTCAAAATTAAATGACATGCGTTTTAAAAAAATACTAAAGAGGTAATTAAAATCATTTTAAATTGATTCAATTACTTCACATAATGGACGAGATATATTTGATTCTAAAATCTAAGGTACAAAAATCGATAACAAATATGTGTTTTTTTAATGGACAGGAAGTTATTATATACATTTCACTACTTTTTAATTTCTAGACTTATCTTTAGCTATCACCAGGATTTAGGGCTCTCACAAATCATACTACTTTCATTTAATATCTTAGACCTTTGAATAAGAATTGCAATCTGCAATAATTATTTCTTGGAATAGTTTTATTTATTTTTCTAACTACTTGAAAGTTTTCTGACCATCGCCTTTCTTCACATCATAGTAAAATATTAATTTAAGATTAGCCATTCGTTAAATTAACATATTATATTTGTGATTATTTCTGCAAAAAAGAAAATAAGTTTCAAAATAAAATGAACTTTCTCTAGCAGTGCGTCATACTATCCGTTTGGGTTATACTGTTATATACTAACTGGTTTTAGGGATTAGGAAGGTCATATTTTCATTAAGTGTACCTGCATTTACGTGAATGGTGAGTTGAAAACAATTTTAGAAAAAACCACTCTTAGTACACCAGACTGAAATTCTAATCTGTATTCTCAACGCTATCTTGTATATTATTAAAGTTTAGTAAACTAGTTATTTATGGTATTCATTCTTTTATTTAGCTTTCCTATACTATTTGCAAACTAATAAATGATTCATGGACATAGGAATTGAACCTAACTCTCCATATACGTGCTTACCTTTTTAATCTACGAATATGATACTTGATAAGGCTGCATTCACAACCTAAAGATACTTTTGATCTTATATTTAAACGATTTGATGGTGCGGTTTCTGTAACAAAATAAGTTTGAAATTAAATTTAGTATATGGTTTATGCGAGAAAATTTTAAAATGTACGGTCTATGCATTTTTAAAAAGGGTTGTTTATAAAATATAAAATTAGATCATTTTGTCAAAATAAATTTAAGTCATTATTTTACAAAAATAGGTATGTTTAGTTTAATTTTCTACATATGTAAAAGTTAGTAAATTTTAAAGTTCAATTAATAAAATTTAATTTTAATAAATTTTATATTATATTTCCTGAAAATCTGTCCTTGGATCGTGGAACTTTGACATGACTTTTTCTTGATTTATAAAAGTGTTGCAATAGGTCATTCTGCTCATACAAAATATCAAAAAACATTTAGACATTTACTGTAGAAAAATCTTAAATTAGAATTTCTTAAATATACCTTTAAATTGTCAAAAAGAGTGATGGTTAATAAAAGAACCGTAAAAACACGCACCTTAACTATTATTAACTTTCACACCGCCTTAATATAAACCAACATTTTAAGCTGCTCAATTATGTAAGCAACGAATTAAGTGACAAACTAAAAGTGGCTCAAGTGTAAAAAATTTAAATAATTTAAAATAAAAGTTGGTCTACATATATTTACAACTAGAGTCTGCCCATGGCATCGCTAGAATTTAGTTGGAGTAGATTATCATTTTCTCTCCAGCAAATCATATAAATTACCAAAAACACAATTTCAGACACAAATAATGCAAGGAAACGTTTTATATATCGACAATGCCACACATTACCGAATATCTGTAGAAATAAATCAAAATGAATTGCTTAAACTTTTGCAGTTCTTCCATCAAGAAATTGTTGGTTACGTTGAGGAATTGTTGCAACGAACACCAAAAGAAATAGTTTGAATTTACCATCCAAGAAACAAAACCAGATTAACTTAATTTACACGAAAAAACATAAAATTACTGAAAAGTGTCTACTTAAATTTAAGGCACAAATGCAATCAAACAGTTTCTCTTTTACGAGAATATATGGTTGCAATGAGCACCAAAATAAATGGTTTGGATTTAAAATTCAAGATACAAAACCAAATACAAATAGTTTACACGCAAAACAATTAAAAAAATATTAAAACGTAGAGATAAATTTAGGATGTAAATGCAGTCTTACGTGGAGGTATTGTCACAATGAACACCAATATTGATAGTTTAAAATTATTAACTAAAAAATACAAATAAAGTAAAAGGAAAGAAGCACTCTATATTGAGTGCCTTATCAAAATAAACCAAATTGTGATTTTGGCTTAGTACCAAGAAACAAAACTAAATAAATTACTTCAAAAACTTCACCATAAATCTACTGAAAACATAGTCTGTTGAAAACTCTTCCAAGTGAAAATAATACGTTTAAGATGAGTCTCCCAAACACCCTTTAAAGTAATAGTAGTAGTTATAATAACAGTGGGTCTGGGCTACATTGATCTGCAGCTCAGTTTGCGGGAGGATTAGCCAGTACTAATGTACCGTTGCCCAGGGGACATCCAAATATATTAATCGTAATTACTTTCCATGGAGGCTCTTTCCATGTCCCAATGAAATGAAAGAATGATGGGAATGAAGCCAATGAAGATCTTAAACTAACTTAATCCTAATTGGCCAAATTCTGTTGACAGTGGGAAATACTCTCCTTTTGAGAAATAAAATCCCCTTTACCACCCGGAAACCGAACCCAGGGCCTCTAGGTCAGCAGCCAGGAACCACTATACCATGAGGCTGTTTTAAGTTGATAAGGCTACGCTCAAGATGAGCCCCCTAGAAAGCCTCTGATAAAAACCAACACTTTTAACTCTGTCCTCAATATCATGAGACAGGAATGATTCAAAAAACGTCTTACACTGAGGCTATTTTTGTTTATTCATTTTTGATATTAGAAGATTATCAACGATTTCAAATAAATATGCATTAATTAACAATCTAATAACACGTGGGAGTAGTTTGTGCATAATTAAATATAGTGGGTTAGAAAGTGTTTAAATTTTTATCCTTGACACAAAGGATTTATGCTTCCTTCTTAGGAAGAGAGATCTGTCACGTGAATCCTGTAGTATATTCAGCAAATGATACACACACACACACACACATATACATATATGAAGTCCCACTTTAAGAATCAATAACGAGGGTCTTTCAAAGAACAGGAGTAGGTGCAGAGAGGGGAGGACGTTAAAGTTGGAAGTTTCTCTTGAACTAAGGACTTTTTTTTTTTTTGTCTTTTTCTTCCACCCTTGTTCAACCTTTTCACTCCGAAGAGAATAGAACATGTGACACCTCTCGGAAGACTTTGTCTGCTTTGTGCCACTAGCTAAGAAACACAATCTCTTTGTAGTTCCACAGACAAATCTTCCTACTAGCTCCAAGAATGTATTCCCTTCCACTTATTAAGACACCCAAAAAAATGTAACTACATTGTTTGTAAGTTAAAAAAAAATCTTTCAAGCCAATGGCAGAAAAAGGAGTAATATTTTTAATCGTATAAACAGATTAATCTGTTAATTGTTTAGTAACTAATAATATATACAGGTGGTCACACGATCTACCCATCCATTTAATCTAGTCTGATTCGTCGTATAGAAGAATGAAGGGGTTCAAATCCTGACCATATTTAATGTACGTGTTTTTCCCCTAAATTATTTTTCACTCTCATCCGCTTTGGTGGCTAACGTAATAGTTTCGTGTTGAACTGCCGAGGATGGGGAGATCGAGGTTCGAATCTCGGTCAGGTGAACTGGGGTGGTTTTCCCTAAATTGTTTTCCACTCTCCTTCCCCCCAAATGTGGGGTCACTTCATCTAAATTCTACCTTCCCAATTCCTAATATATTAGCGTAATTAGTACATAAGAGTAAGCTCGAACGGGTAGTAAGACGCAGTGCTAAAAGTTAAACTAAGTCTCTCTCTCTCTCTCTCTCTCTCTCTACACATGAATGTGACTACAATTCATCTAATTGTTATCTTCCTCACCCTACCCTATTAGCGTAAATATGCAGAGATCCTGGATGGTTAGTAATACGTGGTGCATACCTAAATATTGTTTAAATTAGAGAAAGATATATTATGTTGTTTATTTAAGCTCTAAAATAGTTGTTATTTATCGAGTTTATGATAAGGTGTTCTTGAATATATTTACAATGTTTGTTTCCTGCATTTTACTTTCATATAAATATTTACAAATTCGCCAATTTATTGTATTCATTAGCTATACTTAGTTATTTCTTTAAATGATATCAGGTATTTTATAGCTACCTACCATCATCATGGGTCACATTTCTAATGCATTACTTTTGCAGAAGACTGGACTTCCACGGCCTAGTAGATCAGAGAGTTGAATCTTGGTCCGATGTACCGATGTAGTTTTTTTCTTAATGGTTTCCCGTTCTTTCTCCATTCAAATACAATTACATTTCTTCTCCAATTAACCTTCCTCATCTATAACTCAATAGTATAGATATGGTGGTAGCTCTAACGATTATTAAGGTGAGGTGTAAAGAGCTAAATTAACCTATAGTAACTTATATAATCGATTAAATATCTCACATAAATAAAATATAATAATTAGTACAAGTATGTTTAATTCATAAGCAGGTTAATGAATCAATCTAAAATAATGTGAGCCAAACCAATAATAAATTATATTGTTTTAAGCAATGTGTACTATCGATAAAATTTCAAACTACATTATTAAAAACTACATCTAAATTTGAAGAATAAATACAAATTTGAACTTACCTAATTCATTGTGTGATATATTAAAAAAATTTTACCAAGTTATTTTTGTTCTCTGTTTTGTTTTTTAGTCAGAATACCAGTATTTTTAGAATATGTAATACTTTCACTGGATTATATATTTTTATCAAAGATTTTTTTAAGGTATAAGCATAATTATTGTTTAAAATTCTGTGTCACATTTTTTGTATAATGTAATTTAAGCCATTTACTATTGAACGAAAAGTATAATTTTAACCGGAAACAATAAACTACAGCAAACAGTGACCTATTTTTAAAATTAAAGTATACATTTATTGCACAATGTAAACGATTATCTTTTGTAAAATAATATTAAAAATTCTTATATTTATTAAAATTGTACTACAAAGTCACGTTCCTGGAAAACTTGATGGCTTTCAAACGACATTTTTTGACAAATTTTGCAGCCGCTTTATGAGTTGTAGTTTAATTGAACTAGTTTATTAGATACATAATTTATTTAGATGTATATTTTAAGATTAAAATTGAACTCCACTATTTTAAACTATTCATGTGAAAGTGTATAAAAAATACAATCCGTGTTCAATACTAACACTAATCATTAAAACTTTATACATTTGAAAGTTTATTTAATCTAATACATTTTATCCTGAACATTAGTTAACCGATAAAATCAATATCAACTTAAACCCACTTAGGACGCATGGTTCTTGGCGTCACTCTAGTGCTTACATTAGACTGCTGATGACAGGGGATTGGAGTTAAAATCCCACTTGAGTCTACTGAGGGTAGTTTTCCAAACTTGTTTTCACTTTTCCTTCAAGCAAATTTGGGTACAAAATCCTTTATGTTTAACCTACCTCATCCTAGATCATTATCATAACTAGCACATTTGCCTATAACCTGAACAGGTAGTAAGACTCGGTGCTTAAAAAATTAAATTAAAAACATAAATAATGTACTTTGTTATCTTTATTGGGTTTTATTTATTTATTATTAAATTAGTAGATAAAGTATGTACCAAGGTAAAACTAAACACATTTAATATCAAAACAGTATACTATTACGTAATTATAATTATTTTTATGGTAGTTGTAAATTTCATAGTTTTATTATAATGAAACGTTTTCAACCCTTTTTAATGACTAGGATTAGCTTTACTCCTCTTGTTTCTCGCTTGGTAGCTGCATGAAGGAATTTTAGTGAAAGTGGGATGGGATTTATTATAATAAAGTACACGTCAGAGAGTCAAGCTTGCGTTCTGTAAATTAGCGAGTTTTAATCAAAGTCTTGGTATTATTACTAAAAATAATCTATGTTGGACACAAGATGCTGGCCATTTATGATGGTAATTTTGTTTTACTAAAATTATATATTGTTAATTAATGTAGTCTTAATACATCTTGAAATCTGTATGATCAATGAAGGGAATCTTGATTGTTTGGAGATTTGTCCTAACAATGAAGGAATGTTTGTCTCAAGCTGTGTGCCATTAGTTAAGGTAATCTTTATTGCCTTGAGTTGTGTGCCATCAATAAAGTAAATCATGTTTATCTCGAGTGTGTGCCTATCAATTAAATGTATAATTAGTGTATTCTCGATTGTGTGATTATTGAAGATAATCTTGTTCGTCTCAAACTGTGTGTCATTATTAAAGATAATCTTTTTTGTCTCAAACTGTGTATCATTATAGTTTTGACTCAAGCTGTGAGTCATTGATTAAGGGAATAGTGGTTGACTCGTGAAGGAAGCTTGTTTTATCCTAAGTATTTAATAACATCATAGTGACCAACTGTTTTTTTCATTAATTCTTTGAATTTTTTGTTAACTCCCTTTAGACGTGTGCTAGTGCATATATTTAGAATAGCCTCCCCTTTCCACTAGTACCTTATTCACAGAACTAATTAGTAAATGGTTTGTTGTCGTTAAGCTTGATCAAGTGTTCTTTTCAAGGATGTAAGTAGAAAACATCACTAGATTTTAGAGATTGTTTTGTCTTCATTTTAGTAACTAACTCTTTAGCCTTATTAATTATATTTATTTGTATATTTCTCTTTCTCTTCAATAGCCATGCCACCTCAACTACTTTCACTTTCAATTGATGAGTTTTAAATTTGTAATCTTATTTGTGTCACTAATGATAACTTTCATATTCATGAGTATTTAAACCCAAATAACAATACGTGTCTGCACTGCATCTTACAGATGAGTTGGGTAAAGTTTAGTGAAAACATATATGCATTTTTATGGAAGAATAGAGGGGAAAAAAATTATAATACAAACATCTCAGTAAACCAGACCAGAACTGTACAACCAACCAACCATCCATCCATCGGAAATATCAGATCAGACGATCTCCTTGGTGATTGTCAAATTAAATTAATGCAATCTTACTACTATTTATTATGCACTTTATAAACCGACTGAATATTTAAGAACGTAATTTATCAACAAAACATTTTCTGGGACAGACACAAAACTTAGTCCTCTGACCGTTAATTTATCAGTTAGGGCACTAAGCTCCAGTCCTTGAAGTAAGGACTGTGAGAAAATATCAAAATAAGTTATGTACACCATATTTTTTGCTAAATTACTCTTTATAGCTCCTTATTATAAGCTATTGATGTAAGAAAAAGCCTAATTTATTATCTCATAAATATATTAATTTACATGGAATCAATACACAGTTATTTTTCTTCCAATAAAGACGTCACCACATGAATATCGGTCAGGTCCAAAAGGCTGCCGGATTCAGTAGTTTGGTGCCTTTAGTCTGCATCTCTTCCCATGTCCAAATTTCAGTCGTCATAACTTGATGGGTTCACCCAGACGCATATCTCGTGGTAGACAGAGAGGAAGGGACTTACAAAGACCAGCCCACGAGGCGATGGAAGTCTGCATATTAATTCATTACCAATCCACGGCTTGTTGAAGGCTGCAAGGGGTTGACCTAGTCGCTCAGACCTTAAGGATTAAGGCCACCACACGCGCATACACACACACAACCACTCGCGCGTGCGTGCGTGCGTGCACACGCTATTTGTCTAGTCAGAGGCCTTCATATAAATTTTGGCCAGAGGCATCTTCACTGATGTACTGTACTTTACTATTAAGCACTAGTACTGATGTACTATGTTAGTACATATCACTTGTATCGTATTATTATTACGTTAAATAAATGGTGCGGCACACCGAACAGACTTTCTCTCTCTTTCTATAATCAATGAGAAAAGAGGCGCATCTTTGTCCACCTAAGAACATTTCAAACAGTTTAATGTCTTCCACAAGGGTAAACACATCGTATTAAAATTTCGATTTCTGGTTAAAATTTTAACATTTTAAAAGGTGTTGCAGATCTTCAAGTCATCGCATTGATATTTAATTATTCATTTACACATTTTGACCAATAAAAAATGTAAATATTGACTATTGAGTCTAAAATGGAGATAGATCATTGCTATGCAAACATTTCTCCTAAGAGATTTAAGGAAAAATAACATACTTTTTTTAGATACTTACTTATATTTAATTACTCTATGGCATTGGAGTATTATTGCGTTAAGACTTAAGTAGTATATGTTTACAACTAAAGCTCACAAAATTGTATTAATATATTTGCAAATATCTCAGAAACTGCTGTTTTTATAAAAATATATGTCAAATAAAAGTTTTTTATTTCTAATAGTCCTACAATTTTGCAATGATAAGTTGTTTAGTTTCTCCAATAGTTGTGGAGATACGGAAATTAACGCTTCTGTAAAGTACCCTAAAAATCATTTTCATAGGAAAATGAAACTAGCCAGTTTATTTATAATCTTAATCAACGCCTAGATACGAATTTTAATCAAAATCGTTTAAGCAGATTTTGAGAAAACCAAATTTTTCTCTTTTCGCCCTTCAGTAAACTACCCTTAATTTAAAGTTTTTATAGGCACACAGACAGACGGCATTGCAAAGACTATTTTTTAGGGTTGGGGGGGTCATGAGACGTCGACATCCATCAACATTTCAGGTTAGTTTTTTTTTACGGTCGCAATACTTAAACTTTAATGTCCAAAAAGTTAAAAAAATTCATATAATTGCGTATAGATTGAAAGTTATTGATTTTATAAAAATATGTTTCGAATAAAATATCTGTATTATAAATATATATACATATTTGTAATGCTAAGTAATTTCATATCTCAAATAGTTTCGGAGCTATTTAAAAAAATGTTAATTTACGCATCAGACCGGAGCCCTTAAAGCCATTTTGCCGAAATATTGAGGGTAGCCATTTTGTTTGGAATATTTATTAATGTTTATAAATGAAATTTAATCAAAATCGTTAGAGCCGATTTTGAGAAAATCGACTTTTTCTCTTTTTGCCATTCAGTAAACTACCCTTAATTTTAAGTTTTAATAGACACACAGACAGACGGCATTGCAAAGACTATTTTTAAGGGTTCGGGGGGTCATGAGACGTCGACATCCATCAACATTTCAGGTTAGTTTTTCTTACGATCGCAATACTTAAGCTTTAATGCACAAAAAGTTAAAAATATATATATAATTGCGTATATATTGAAAGTTATTGATTTTATAAAAATATGTTTCGAATAAAATATTTGTATTATAAAATATATACATATTTGTAATGCTAAGTAATTTCATATCTCAAATAGTTTTGGAGCTATTATAAAAAATGTTAATTTACGCATCAGACCGGAGCCCTTAAAACGATTTTGCCGAAATATTGAGAGTAGCCATTTTGTTTGGAATATTTATTTACGGTTATAAATGAAATTTAATCAAAATCGTTAGAGCCGATTTTGAGAAAATCTACTTTTTCTCTTTTTGCCCTTCAGTAAACTACCCTTAATTTTAGGGGTAGATATCCAACTTCCAAAAACCCCTCGGGGCAACCCTATTAAAACCCTAGATATCAAGTTTCAGCTCAATCGGTAAAATAGTTTAGGCTCTAGTTGGAGGTACAGACAGACAGACAGACAGACAGACGGAAATTCAAAAACCACTTTTTCGGATTCAGGAAGTCATGAAACGTCAAAATTCATCAAAATCTCGAGTTCGATTTTTTTGACGATCACAATACTTTCTCTACCTGTAAGATAGAGAGAAAGTAAAATAAATGGTACGGCACACCGCAAAGACTTTCTCTCTCTTTTCTATAAACTCCTAAGATTTCTGAACGGAATAATGTACATTGTATCATCACCACTCCACATAAGAACACGCATAAAATAATATACAATGATATATAATCAATGAGAAAAGAGGCGCATCTTTGTCCACCTAAGAGCATTTCAAACAGTTTAATGTCTTCCACAAGGGTCAACACTTCGTATTAAAATTTCGATTTCTGGTTAAAATTTTAACATTTTATAAGGTGTTGCAGATCTTCAAGTCATCGCATTGATATTTAATTATTCATTTATACATTTTGACCAATAAAAAATGTAAATATTGACTATTGAGTCTAAAATGGAGATAGATCATTGCTGTGCAAACATTTCTCCTAAGAGCTTTAAGGAAAAATAATATACTTTTTTTTAGACACTTACTTATATTTAATTACTATATGGCATTGGAGAATTATTGCGTTAAGACTTAAGTAGTATATGTTTACAACTAAAGCTCACAAAATTGTATTAATATATTTGCAAATATTTAAGAAACTGCTGCTTTTATAAAAATATATGTCAAATAAAAGTTTTTTATTTCTGATAGTCCTACAATTTTGCAATGATAAGTTGTTTAGTTTCTCCAATAGTTGTGGAGATACGGAAATTAACGCTTCTGTAAAGTACCCTAAAAAATATTTTCATAGGAAAATGAAAATAGCCAGTTTATTTATAATCTTAATCAACGCCTAGATACGAATTTTAATCAAAATCGTTTGAGTAGATTTTGAGAAAACCAAATTTTTCTCTTTTCGCCCTTCAGTAAACTACCCTTAATTTTAAGTTTTTATAGACACACAGACAGACGGCATTGAAAAGACTATTTTTTAGGGTTCGGGGGGTCATGAGACGTCGACATCCATCAACATTTCAGGTTAGTTTTTTTTTACGGTCGCAATACTTAAACTTTAATGTCCAAAAAGTTAAAAAAATTCATATAATTGCGTATAGATTGAAAGTTATTGATTTTATAAAAATATGTTTCGGATAAAATATCTGTATTATAAATATATATACATATTTGTAATGCTAAGTAATTTCATATCTCAAATAGTTTCGGAGCTATTTAAAAAAATGTTAATTGACGCATCAGACCGGAGCCCTTAAAGCCATTTTGCCGAAATATTGAGGGTAGCCATTTTGTTTGGAATATTTATTAATGTTCATAAATGAAATTTAATCAAAATCGTTGGAGCCGATTTTGAGAAAATCGACTTTTTCTCTTTTTGCCCTTCAGTAAACTACCCTTAATTTTAAGTTTTAATAGACACACAGACAGACGGCATTGCAAAGACTATTTTTTAGGGTTCGGGGGGTCATGAGACGTCGAAATCCATCAACATTTCAGGTTAGTTTTTTTTACGATCGCAATACTTAAGCTTTAATGTCCAAAAAGCTAAAAATATATATATAATTGCGTATAGATTAAAAATTATTGATTTTATTAAAATATGTTTCGAATAAAATATTTGTATTATAAATATATATACATATTTGTAATGCTAAGTAATTTCATATCTCAAATAGTTTCGGAGCTATTTAAAAAAATGTTAATTGACGCATCAGACCGGAGCCCTTAAAGCCATTTTGCCGAAATATTGAGGGTAGCCATTTTGTTTGGAATATTTATTAATGTTTATAAATGAAATTTAATCAAAATCGTTTGAGCCGATTTTGAGAAAATCGACTTTTTCTCTTTTTGCCCTTCAGTAAACTACCCTTAATTTTAAGTTTTAATAGACACACAGACAGACGGCATTGCAAAGACTATTTTTTAGGGTTCGGGGGTCATGAGACGTCGAAATCCATCAACATTTCAGGTTAGTTTTTTTTACGATCGCAATACTTAAGCTTTAATGTCCAAAAAGCTAAAAATATATATATAATTGCGTATAGATTAAAAATTATTGATTTTATAAAAATATGTTTCGAATAAAATATTTGTATTATAAATATATATACATATTTGTAATGCTAAGTAATTTCATATCTCAAATAGTTTCGGAGCTATTATAAAAAATGTTAATTTACGCATCAGACCGGAGCCCTTAAAGCGATTTTGCCGAAATATTGAGGGTAGCCATTTTGTTTGTAATATTTATTAATGTTCATAAATGAAATTTAATCAAAATCGTTAGAGCCGATTTTGAGAAAATCGACTTTTTCTGTTTTTTCCCTTCAGTAAACTACCCTTAATTTTAGGGGTAGATGTCCAATTCCAAAAACCCCTCGGGGCAACCCTATGAAAACCCAAGATATCAAGTTTCAGCTCAATCGGTAAAATAGTTTAGGCTCTAGTTGGAGGTACAGACAGACAGACAGACAGACAGACAGACGGAAATTCAAAAACCACTTTTTCGGATTCAGGAAGTCATGAAACGTCAAAATTCATCAAAATCTCGACTTCGATTTTTTTGACGATCACAATACTTTCTCTACCTGTAAGATAGAGAGAAAGTAAATATACATCCGTCAAGGCTAGCCTCACTTGAATTATATTTCCAGTGAAAGTAAGGTCAGCGCTCAAAACACTCCCGGTAATTTGAGGGTGGCTTATATTTATATTTTTAACCTATTTTTCACGTAAATGTAAATGAAATTTTCATAAACATTTGCTTATTGACTCCTAACCTATTAATTTAAACTTGCGGATAGCCTTTAGTGGTAGTCTAATGTGATCCACAAAATAATAAGACGTTTAATCAAATTTTAATATCCATTAAATTTGGTGCTTTAATTTATGAATGTAGAATGTACAATGACTATGCATGTTAATAACGTAATATTCTCCAACACCTGTGCTCTCACAATCTAAGATGTTAATAAACTTTTAACTAACTTGGATTGTTATTAATGGGTAAGTTTAGGCTTTAATCTCAGTTATATACATTATTTTCGATTTTTACTTTCTCTCTATCTTACAGGTAGAGAAAGTATTGTGATCGTCAAAAAAATCGAACTCGAGATTTTGATGAATTTTGACGTTTCATGACTTCCTGAATCCGAAAAAGTGGTTTTTGAATTTCCGTCTGTCTGTCTGTCTGTCTGTACCTCCAACTAGAGCCTAAACTATTTTACCGATTGAGCTGAAACTTGATATCTAGGGTTTTCATAGGGTTGCCCCGAGGGGTTTTTGGAATTGGATATCTACCCCTAAAATTAAGGGTAGTTTACTGAAGGGCAAAAAGAGAAAAAGTCGATTTTCTCAAAATCGGCTCTAAAGATTTTGATTAAATTTCATTTATGAACATAAATAAATATTCCAAACAAAATGGCTACTCTCAATATTTCGGCAAAATCGTTTTAAGGGCTCCGGTCTGATGCGTAAATCTACATTTTTTATAATAGCTCCGAAACTATTTGAGATATGAAATTATTTAGCATTACAAATATGTATATATATTTATAATACAAATATTTTATTCGAAACATATTTTTATAAAATCAATAACTTTCAATATATACGCAATTATATATATATTTTTAACTTTTTGGGCATTAAAGCTTAAGTATTGCGACCGTAAGAAAAACTAACCTGAAATGTTGATGGATGACGACGTCTCATGACCCCCCGAACCCTTAAAAATAGTCTTTGCAATGCCGTCTGTCTGTGTGTCTATTAAAACTTAAAATTAAGGGTAGTTTACTGAAGGGCAAAAAAGAAAAAGTCGATTTTCTCAAAATCGGCTCTAACGATTTTGATTAAATTTCATTTATGAACATTAACCAATATTCCAAACAAAATGGCTACTCTCAATATTTCGGCAAAATCGTTTTAAGGGCTCCGGTCTGAAGCGTAAATTAACATTTTTTATAATAGCTCCGAAACTATTTGAGATATGAAATTACTTAGCATTACAAATATGTATATATAATTATAATACAGATATTTTAGCCGAAACATATTTTTATAAAATCAATAACTTTCAATCTATACGCAATTATATGAATTTTTTTAACTTTTTGGACATTAAAGTTTAAGTATTGCGACCGTAAAAAAAAACTAACCTGAAATGTTGATGGATGTCGACGTCTCATGACCCCCCCAACCCTAAAAAATAGTCTTTGCAATGCCGTCTGTCTGTGTGCCTATAAATCTTAAAATTAAGGGTAGTTTACTGAAGGGCGAAAAGAGAAAAATTTGGTTTTCTCAAAATCTGCTCAAACGATTTTGATTAAAATTCATATCTAGGCGTTGATTAAGATTATAAATAAACTGGCTATTTTCATTTTTCTATGAAAATGATTTTTAGGGTACTTTACAGAAGCGTTAATTTCCGTATCTCCACAACTATTGGAGAAACTAAACAACTTATCATTGCAAAATTGTAGGACTATTAGAAATAAAAAACTTTTATTTGACATATATTTTTATAAAAGCAGCAGTTTCTGAGATATTTGCAAATATATTAATACAATTTTGTGAACTCTAGTTGTAAACATATACTACTTAAGTCTTAACGCAATAATTCTCCAATGCCTTAGAGTAATTAAATATAAGTATCTAAAAAAGTATGTTATTTTTCTTTAAATCTCTTAGGAGAAATGTTTGCATAGCAATGATTTATCTCCATTTTAGACTCAATAGTCAATATTTACATTTTTTATTGGTCAAAATGTATAAATGAATAATTAAATATCAATGCGATGACTTGAAGATCTGCAACACCTTATAAAATGTTAAAACTTTAACCAGAATCGAGATTTTAATACGAAGTGTTGACCCTTGTGGAAGACATTAAACTGTTTGAAATGTTCTAAGGTGGACAAAGATGCGCCTCTTTTCTCATTGATTCTATATCATTGTATATTATTTTATGCGTGTTCTTATGTGGACTGGTGATGATACAATGTACATTATTCTGTTCAGAAATCTTACGAGTTTATAGAAAGAGAGAGAAAGTCTGTGCGGTGCTCCGTACCATTTATTTTGAAATGTGATATAAATATATATACATCAGCTTTCAAAAAATCGAAAACAATGTACATAGCTCTCTCTCTCTCTCTATCTCTCTCTCTCTCTATATATATATATATATACAACCTATTCATATATATATATATACATATATAGCCCCTTCCCGTCTAGTGTGGTATCATTTCCTCTGATAGTAAATTATACATCACTACCACACGAATTAAGCCAATTATATAACACTCTGACATTATGTTTTTATTTTACTTTTGTTTTTATTATTTATTTACCAAACAAGGACGTTTTCACAAAAAACAACAACCTTAATAACACTGGAATGTTAATGCACAAGGGGTAAGGGGGCAAAGTTATGAATTCAAAAGAACATAAAATAAATTATCCCCACACATATCTGAGGTTTGGAGTATAAATTAAATCAGCGGTAAATATTACGATTATGTTTATAAACTCAATGAATTTACATATAAAAAAATGTATAGTAAAAAATAAAATATACTCTGATTTTGGTAGCAAGAACGGTATCTGGTAGTTTCTGAAGTTACTAAAATTAGTTTTACATAGGTATTCATAAATCAAGCCATTAACTGAAGCTGATACTTTTAATATAATATATTATCAATACATATAAAATAATATAAATTGTGTGGTTAAATTTTATCATTGATGCCCACTAAGAAAAATATGTTAATTTTCTAAACTTTCAAAAAAAATCAAGCGTTACATATATCTAAAAAGGTTTACTGCCTAATATTTTTAAAGCTATATATATATTGCCAAACTAGAAGAAAAATATGATTATATAAAATATTTTAGCGGTCTATGACTATCCGATTGTTCGCTTATAATAATTACTAAATTAAGAGATAGCCATTAAATTTAGTTTACTGAAACTGAATAACGATTCTTTTTTTAATATGTCTAACAATGTTGCTTGAAATTAGTATCGAAGGAGTAATAAATGACCTTCTAAATAACATTGTATAGTTGGTTTTAGGGTAAAAATTCGTTTAAGGATAGTTTATTGAAGATTTTTTTATTAGTATTTTAAATATGGCTTTAACAATTTGGTTTATAAAGGGTGTATACTACTTATATTGGTCATTAATATAAAACATAAGATGATAGATTTAATTTTTAGGAAAAGAAATATATGAAATTATGTTAATCGTAAAAATCTAACCAAATACCCATTAAACCATATATATGTATTATATATATTTAAATAGCTACAGCAATTTATTTCAAAATAGGTATCTGTGGTCTTTTTTAAATGATAAATAATAATGTGTGTTTATGAGAAACTTTAAAAAAAATTTTAATGTTTCAAAAATGACCTTGAAGATTTAGCTTAAAATAAATATCTGTGATTATTTATAATGATAAATAAGAATGTGTTTGTTTTTAAAAATTCAAAATAATTTCATAATATTTTAAACAAAATTACTTTTTGAAAATTTGAATTTTTTTTAGTAATTATTGAAAAGTTTTTTTTTAAATTTATACACGAATAATGTTAAAAGAGATTAACATAGATATAATATGGAAAGCATGGTAGTCTATTAAAATCCTATTTGTGAAGATTTTATTCCAAACTATATTTTATTACATTGTATAAATATCGTGGGCTAAAATGATTATTTGTTTCAGAAAGTGCACTTTAAATAAAACAAATAAATATATATTCGAGAAACTTAGTGCGATTCTATTTTACAATTTTTTTTATGCCTCTGCTTCAATTTAATAAAAAATTATTTTAAATTCACTTTTAAATATTCATCAGAACATTGGTGATTTATATTTTAGCTTAGTGATATATTATTTCAACCCATCTCCAAATTCATTCAGACAAAAAATATAAGGGTATATTATTTACTTTCTATATATATTTCTAGTTTTGTTAAAGGTCAAACCGCGATAACGTAGAGTTTACAATCCTTTTTGAGATGAATTGTCATGGATATATAAGAAACACTTGTTTGGCAATCTTGCACAGTATAACTTTTTTTATTAATATTCCTCGTCCAAAAACTTATTTTTCACTCTAGCTATCATACCCTACTCATCATACTTTCCTACGTCAAACGATCATTGTCAGTAAATTACGTGAACTCTAATCATTTCATGAATTATGTTATTTTTTTGTTTATTTCGAGCTATAAATCGTTCTAACATAAATCATTTTGTAAACTTTATTCTTTTATCTTTTGTTGTTCTTTTAAAAGTAGATATTTGAGATTTTTTTTTAAATTTCTGCTGACTTTTTTTCTTATATTTATATGTATAAATATATATAAAGTAGAGAGTAAGTATGTGTGTGTGTCAAGAAAAAGTTTAACCATATGTATATGGGCTAAAAACTGAAAATCATCATGATGGTAGAGGGATTGCCTAAATTAACAGAAAGTCTCAAAATGGGAAATTTCAAAATGAGGAAATGGGAATTGGTGGATATTGAGGGTCTAAATATAGAAAATATCTTTCTGTAACAAATAGTTCAATTTTGGCTAAAAGGTAAATAATCAAACAATTCTTAAAATTTGAGATTTCAAAGCTGGAGTTGGTAAAATGAGATATGGGGCTCAAAACTTTTATAACTAACAGAACTATCAACTTAAAAGGATGGTATTAAATTTAAACTTGCCAGGAAATGTAAGGGGCTATCCAAAATAACCCAAAAAAGTTTTATAATTTCAACCCACCTTATCTATGTTAATAAAATGAAGAATTTGTCTAGCTGTCTGTTATAATCGTTGAGAGTCTTCTACCTCCTTCAGAGGTAAGAAGTTTAAAATTATTAGCCTCTAGGCACAACCATTTCCACCTCGAAACTTGAATATTAGAAGCTTTATTAAATTTACCCTTTTAATCTATTTACACTTTTTAACCTTTTTAAATACTCTTTTAACCGTTTAAAAAAATTATATTTTGTAAGTTTGTCTATTCTTTAAGTCTTTTTTGCACTTTTCAGACATTTTAACCTTTTTCTCTAAAACATTTATCTTGGACTTAGCCGGGTGATTAATTAAATAAGACCAAAAGGACCAAAATGGCAAAGATTTCCTATATGACCAAATTGTCAAAAAGGGTCATAAGGTTACAATAATTCAAAAATGCTAAAAAGGGTAAAGAGGGCAATAATGTAAAAAAAAAGCAAAAAGTAAAACTTATAAATATTAAAAGGGTATAAAGCTTAAGAGTGTTAATAAAAATGAAAATGGCAGAAAATTATAAAGTGGTACAAAAGAGTAAAGAATAAAAATGGGTAATAAGGGTAAAGAGTTTAAAAAGGGTGAAAAAGTTATAAAAATATAAAAATAGCAAAACGGGTAAAATGGATAAGAGGGGTAGACGGAGTAGAAAAAGATAAACGGATTAAGTGTGGTAGAAAAAAACTAAAATAATTCTATAGTGACTTAATGACAACCCTTTGACAACTAATTATCAATGCCGTGACGCTATACTTTCATTTTACTACCACCAACCGGCTGGAGTTCAAAGTATTGTGAAATAATAGAGAAGTCATAAATTAATCATAAAAATAGATCTAATATTTTTAAACATGTTCAATTTATATCCCCATTTTGATAGTGTGCATTAGTCAGTTTTGTATGACAATTTAAACCAATAACCGATTAATATTTAAACCTAAATTGAGATTTGGCTACTTTTCCCTGTGGTTAATTTATAAACCAAAAATAACAAATCTACTTTATAGATTCCCTGTTGCGAAGAACGGGTACACAAGCTAGTCTCTATATAACGATATATATAAAGCAGAAAGTATGTGTGGGTTATAAAACTGAAAATTGGCAATATGGTAGAGAGATTTTCTCATCAAGAGAAATTAAAAACGGTAAATTTCAAAATATGGCACTTGGAAGACAGTTAAAGGTACAACTCCAAATAATCGAACAATTCCTAAAATTTGTTGAAGTAGGTGAAATTGGAAAGAGTGTGTACAAAAACTTTCAAATTAATAGAAAAAAACACTTACCAAAATTGTTTGAAACTTAAACTCTTCATTAAACTTGGCAGGATGGTAGAGGGATTGCATATTACATTCCGCAAAATTAAAAAAAAAATTAGAAATCTCAAAATGAAGCACTAAGTATTTGGAGGTATTTGAAGATCTAACTTTGTCAGGAAGGTTTAAGAGCAACAAAAACCACACAAAATAAAACTAAAATTTTTAAATGAGTTGTACAAAAATATAATATGAATGATTTCTCCCACCTAAAAAAAAAATCAATATCTAATAGAATTAAATACTTCCCGTCTGGTAGAAAAGTGAAATATTTACATATATTTAGAGGCAGGCAGAGTCAGAAATACCCAAATATGGATATTTTCAAAATCGATTTTCGGGAAATTGGGGGCATGGGACTATAAATATACAAATTACGATGAGCTTTTCTAAATGGTTTCCTACTTTCCTTCCATCCTAATGTGGGCACAGTTCCTCTAAATACTTCATGTCCTTCCTTGCATTCCCTACCCCAGTAATGTATGTATGAACATAGCTCTACCAAAAAAAAAAAAGCGTAATTTCAAGTGTAGAATAATAAACAGATACCAATAAACAAACATGACATTAAAAAAATGTTGTACGGATAATTCTCTAGAGAGTCGTGGCATGGAGACACATGGAGGATAATAATGTCATAAATAACTTTATCAGAATAGAGTGCATAAAAAAGTTCGTGAATTTTTTATTATCGCCAAACTTTTTTCTATACATTGAATTTATTAAAAAGTAGAGATTATAATACCTCTTTTTTTATTCATTCAAAGGATGGTAAGTAACTTTTATCATTAATAACTGTATTTATGAATCTAAAATAATATATGTATTTTATAATAAAACGCATTTTTTTTAGCGTTATTAATAAGTTATTTTTCAATTAAAGTATATTTCTAATATGTAGAAAATATGTTTTCCATCAGTCATGAGGAATAGACGTATTTTAATCATTCCAATGCGATAGGGTCGAGAAAAATAGAAATAAGATAAATTTTTTCTGACATTTGCGTAAAATTGTAAACCATTTGATAAAACCAGCCTCAGCACACCTTGTCGGAGCGTGAACCTCAACCTCTCCGTAATCAGTAAGACATAATAAGGGTGTCTGACGCTTAGTTCACGTGACTAACGATGAAACTAACGTTAAGTTAATTTTTCATGATTTTATGATTTCAAACACTAAACATTAACTAATAAAGGTAAGATGCTTTAAATTTAAAATTGACGCCTGGACATAGGAACCAAACCCAGGTCTTTTGGCTTAGTACGCCAATGGTCTTACCACTGAACTAACCAGTTGTCCATCTGTGCCCAGGTTTGTTTTTCCCTCATATTTTTATGGCAGAGTCTGTGATGGACGCAATAAAATCGTCGGCTACACACGAGCTATCAGATAACACAGCAAAACTTTGATTCGGGAAGGCTTTATGTTGCAAGTAGTACCATAACAACTTTATGAATGAATATAATTACTATGATTAATTAAATAGCCAGGCTAATATAGATGCTAGGTACGGTTATAGCCCCATACTAATATCATATGCTTTAAATGTATTCCTGTATAGCTAAGTGGTAAGAGGATCGGCGTACTAAACCAAAACTCCCGGGTTCAATTCCCATATTTAGATATCATTTTTCAAATTTAAAAAATATGAAATTTATTATATCAAAGGTTAGATATTTATTTTTAATTTACTTATGAGTGTTCTGATTAATATATTTTCATCTCATAAACAGTAATAAAATACTATTTACATAAAAATAACCCTTTAGAAAATACAATTTTGTATGTGGTCAATATAAATAAAATTATACTATATTATTAATGTGATACTATTTATGAGCAAAGTGAGGTCCTTTTCTAACTGGACCATTTGACTTCAAGTCTGTGAGTCCGGATGTTTGTCCCGTGATAACTATCAAACACATCTAACATTTTGGAATAAATTTGGTAGGATCATTCTTTGAATCAAGACCTAACACTTCTGCATATAGTTTTGAGGAGGATTTAATTCAGATGAATTATCCCAACATTTGCGTGTAGAGAGTTAGGTGGAAAACCATTTAATAAAAACCACCCTCAGTACACCAGAAGGGATTCGAATCCTGATCTCCCCGTCATTGGTGGTCTAATCTTTTGCGATAAAGATGCCTTGGACCATACGGCCATTGAAGGGGTCATGTAATGTTGCCTCGTATCATTGTATATATATGTGATATCTGTTTAATTATTAAACTTAATAGGCCAATTAAAAACCAATTTTGGTGATCGCAAGTTCTGAGACGTCATCCTTATAATAGACTGGATTCCCAGTGAACGGGGAATCGAGGCTCAAATCCTGGTCAGATATTTCAAGGTTAGATTTTTTCAATTGTTTTATACTCTCCATCCTCATGGTTACATTTACTCTTAAACTACTCCTACCTTACCGCTACCCCGATAGCGTAAATGCTCGGATAATCCGTAGAGGTAGTAGAAAGCAGTTGCAGAGAGAAAGATTAAAACGAGATAATATTCCAATCAAATTTGAGGCTATATTTAGTGTTTGGTAAGATAGCTAACAAGAGTTGAAGGGTTGAGTTTGGCCAGCTTTAAAGGGGCTGGAGGTTTGCCTTTAAATGCTCTTAAATAAAGGCTTATAATTACAGGCCTGGCCAAAGTAAGGTACGATCGAACCACAAGCTAGCTACTGAAATAATGTGTTGCGATGGGGTTATCAGCAAGTTGATCTTTTGAACTTTGAAAATCTTTTGGAGGGAGGGAAAAATTAAAAAACTGTAATAAAAAAGAACCAATGCTTTTTGATAGCATGAAGTTCCCTACTTTGATTTAAATTCTACTTTGCCTTTATTGAGCTTCCACAGCGATGCATTATATCCTATTTATTTTCATATTAAAATGTATAGTATAAATGTTTAAAAGATAAAGTTTAAAACTACTTGCTCGTGAAAGGTCAAGGTGACCTGGTCTACACTGCTGTGACAGTGAGATCGGAGTTCAAATCCAAGTTCAGTGTAGTTATCATAGATTTAACTAGATATTTTCACTTCTATTCTACACGCAGATACGGAAACATTTCATATGTATTATTGATATTCTCAGTTATACCACATTAACGTAATTAGATGCGGATAGCCTGGATGGGTAGTAAGACGTGGTGAGAAAACAAGGGAAAAAACATTCCTGCTACATGATATTAAATTATTTAACCACTTTTTTTAAACACCAATTCTTACTACTTATCTGGTTATATGCTAATAACACTATTAAAAACACAATTTAAAGAGATATTAAATTAATATTTGAGCCATATTTTGTAACAATAATTTAGTTCCTCTCAAAACAACTTAAAATATCATATAAATTCTTCCTAGGCTATAAATAGATATAAAATAATTTCATAAATTTTTAATAAACTTATTTCTTGGCATAGTAAATTCTTAAAAACATTGATTTACTACGTTCATTAATTATTACGTTTGATTCTATAGTTATTAACGACTTAACTTAAGGCTTCCACCCAGTTGTTGAATGTTCAAAGGCTGTTGCGTACAATCATTTCTGTTCGCCCACCCCAAATATAATCTTGCTTTGGCTTTGTACTTCCAAAGTTGTTGGTTCATAATGTAATCTATACATATTCTTTGATATATATAAAATAAATTAAATAAACTAATCCAAAATAGTGCATTAAATAATAAATTTATATGAAACTTTGTGTACCCCACAGGATGTCTTCACGCTCCACAGGTTGAACACCACTGTTCTAAAGCACCACTTTCGCAATATAATGGAGTTCCAATGATGGTTAGATCAGGGTTCAAACCCTGGTCGGGTGATTTTCTTAAATAGTTCTCCACTCTTCCTCTCTCTCTTACTCTCCACCCAAATAAGGGAACCCTTCACTTTCTCATACCCAGCACATCAGCGTAGTTAAAACATACTATATAATTTTAAAGAAAGTTAGACAGGTATAAAATAGGCAGTAATAATTTAATGGTCAAGAATGATGAAGTTAATCCATACGAAATTCACCTACAATAAATTGGAGATAAATCACATGTGGTAAATTACCCAAAGTGCAGCTGGTTAAGAGTCAAGGTTTAGAAATTAATCTGTATAAAAATACGATTTTTTAAACAAATAAATGGTGTGGTATGAATGATTGAACTTTCCAAAGAGTTTATGTTTGGCTATTTATGAAAGTAAATTGATTACAAACAGAGAGGAAGCAAGCAAAACCTGTTAGTGTTAGTTAATTGTAAATGAGAGGAATAATCATTGAATTTTTGAAATCTTGAAAGAACTCTCATCTTTTTGTCATATATACAAATATATCGTCAAAACATGAAGTAAGAGACCCATAGCACAGTAATAAATTAATTTTATATTAACTTTATAATATTTTACAAAGAGACCTACATATTTGTCTTCATTAATTCAATTGCTAAGAATATCATATAGAATAGTTAAAATAGATAGTTTTTTATTTAAAATTTTTTGTATAAAATACATTAGAAAAACTAATAGTTTATTTGGTTTGGAAAACCTAAAATTATTCTGATAATGTAATTACTTTTAAAGTGTAGCTACCCTAGACATGTTTTTCTATTGTTACTAATAATTTTTAAATATTTATAAACTAATACTAAAAAAAGTAAATATTTATTAACATTATTGACCGCAAACAAATTCTTGTTTGTATTTGATATTTTATATAATGCTCTTTCTGTGAAATTGGACTCTAGTTAGGTTGGGCGCATTACAATTGGGCCACATACACATTTTACGTAAAAATTACAGTTAGGCCGCGTATACTTGTTATGAGACAAAGTGGGTCCATAGACATATAAATACAAACTATAGATATCTCTTCGTTTATTGTTCCAGTAATTGAATAATGGAAGGTTAGTTTATGTGGAGTGAAAGGGGCAAGAAATGTCTTGTCCTAGAAAGTAGCAAATTTTCACTGGCTCATGCTGCTAGCGATGGTAGAGTTCTCTGGAGATGTGCTAACAAAAAGTGATCAGCAAAAGTGTACACGGACAGCATTGGCAGTAATGTTATAATTGATGGTGATACAAATCATAGTGGTGAAAAATATAAATGGAAAAGTTATAAGCAATGGTGTTAAGTGAAGAACTAAGGAATATTTGTGTGAGAAACCATCGAAACTCATCCGTTCTGAGTTTGCAAAACGTCATGCAGAAGATATTACAACGCACGATTGTCTTCTCACGAAATACATTTACGTGGCCATGCGCGATGCTGTTCCGAAACTGCCGACTAATCAAGAAGTAGTAATAAGTCCGTGCATCATAGCAGACCCAGCTCAGCTCCCAGCTCGCGCGAGATATGGGAGCAAAAAGGGAAAAGATAGACAGACCTACAATATGTATAAATGTGTGCAGTGCATTATTTATAGAATGATAACTCGAAATTTTCTATAGTGATGGGGGACAAAGCGACCAAGTTTCTTGTTAATAATTACAGTAGGCCTCTATTATGACAGAATGAAGATGCAAGCACAGTGCTTATACGTGAAGCCATTCTAAAATGGCCAAAAAAGGCCATTCCAATACAGTTTATATCCAATTATCATCTAATATATAAACAATGCTAAGTACCAGGAACATCGATCAACCCTTTATCTTATTTAATGTTTAATCAGAAATGATCGTGTAAATTTGCTATTTTGAGATGATTGTATCATAGAGCTTATGGCATGTGATGCACGCTCCTAAACGCTATTGAAGGTGAGTAACATTCTATGGTAGAAGTTAAGTTCAATAAGGTTTTTCATTAAATAAAATTGAGGTGGCAGGTAAAAGAAGGGCCCATACGTAAAAATTGTGTTTGTAGATAAGAGGGGTAAGTTCAAAAGAAAGTATTGTAATCGTTAGTAATATCCATTACGAGATAATGATGAACCTTTACGTTTTATAAGAGCCCCAACATAAAAAATTGGATTTTTAATTCTGTCCTCCCCATGTTTGTCTGGACGAGGACTTTTTTTACTGTGACTCTAGCCCTCAAACTAAGGGTAGTTACTTTCTACTTAATTGGCTACTATAGTTTGTCCATATATGTTTTATACGTCTATGCACAAACTTGTATTATAGCAGGTATACGTAGCCCAACTGTAAGGTTATTAAGTTTAATAGATCTATATCTTTTATAATCTCCTGGTCAATAAACGTGGCCCAATCCACCTGTAAGATTATGGAATAATTGGTCTAGTTTCCCAATTGTAAGGCTCCCGTTAGGTTTATCTCTTCCCAATCTTGGTAAACACTTTTAACTAATTTGTTAATATAAAATTTAAAAATTGGGGTTTGTGAGATAAGAATTTATGAATGTTAGAGAACAGATTTCTAATTGGATCATGAGTCTCTTTTTATAAAGTAATGTCCTCTTGTTATCGCAATACAGGCCATTGATATCGCTGTCAGTCCGTGCTGACACTAAGATTACCAATACGTGTATATACCTACCACATAATCCTACACCACAAAGAAAAACCATTATTTTACCAAATGATCAATCAGAATAGGGATTACTTTTTTATTTTCAATTATTATCAACTTGCTTCCACTCGTGTTATTCGTGAGTCGACAGGTGTCGCGACGCCAGGGGATGTAATCTTGAACGAATCGGTACGTGATTCCATTACACAGGACACAGGTACGTAGGCAGTAAACAAGGGGGGCTGGGCATCCCAAGATACCTAGAGGAAACAAGAGACCAAGATCGCTCAGAGGTTAGGATTTGGGTCCCTAAAGATTTGTAATCGTGGTTACTTTGTTGTCTTCTTTTGAGAGTGAGATAAACATAATCCTTCGTGATGATGTGCATTCTAGAACATTTTGACTTTTTTATTACCATGATTATTTGTGCCAAGGGTTCTTACCAGGAGGGTTATCATCATAGTTTAGTTGGTCTACGGTGACTAACACAGTGGATTATCGTCATAGCTTAGTTGAATCACTGTCACTGACCAGAAGGATTATCATCATAGCTTAGTTGAATCACTGTCACTGACCAGAAGGATGATTTGCATGGCCTATTTGAGCCACTGTCACTGAGCAAAAGGATAATAGTTTAGTTGGACCATGGCCAACGCTTATTAGGGCCTAAGGAAGAGAGAAAACTTAGGTGAGATACTCATCTAATTCTTCTCGCGGATTGACTTGGTGGCGACAATCACCTGGTTCTAGAAACGGAGGACCAAATTGTACAATTGGGTGAGCCCAGAATACATCAACAGGTACCAAATGACTAGACTACATCCTTGTCAAACAATAGTTCAAGAATGGATTGAAGGATGTGAAAACATTTCCAGGAACTGCGATTTGATTCGGACCACATGTTATGTTTGGAACTGAGGAAGAAATTGATAAAATGCTACATTTTAAGTATCGTGCTGTAAGGAAAAGAGCTTGGAATCTCAGGGAGCAGAAAAATTAATAATTGGTTAGCTGTGAAATGTAGTGCTGGAGAGGACTTAATAAGATAAGGTGGATGGGCAAGGTGACGAATTAAGAAGTCCTAAAAGGAATGAGTAAGAATAAAAATTCTTTGAGTGGGATTCTTCAGTACAAAGAAAACTGGATCGGACATATCCTTAAGAAGAACTGTCTTCTGCACGAAATCATAGAAGGCATGGTTGAGCGAATGAGAATGATAATAAAACGGAGGTTTCAAATATTGGATGAATTAAAGAAAATAATAAAATTCTGGAAGCTAAAGGAGGAGGCAGAAAACAGGGTGCACAGGCAGTTTAAGTTCACTGGCAAAAGTAATTGATCTGTCATAGGAGAGAACACATAACAATAAATAAGTATTTGAGGATATGACAAGCAAAATAAGACACATACGCCTAGCTTTTACTTTCTTTAGTTAAATTAGTAACTGCTAAACAATAAATTCTAAACCATATCAAATGTACAAGTTAGTTATCGGTAAAAATTTGTAAGAAACGGATTTTACAATCTAGAAGGGGGGCTTACTTATTTATTAATCCACTTTTTTAAATAACACATTTGACGTAATTAAATCTCAAATTTACCCAACTTTTTAGTTATATTTACAATGTCTTGATGAACATAAACCAAAAGTGTCATAGAAAAATTTCAGAAAATTGATTTTTTCTTTTTTCGCCCTTAAATAATCCTCCCTCAGGGAAATCTTATGAAAATCAAGATATCAAGATTTAGTCTGATCTGTAAATTTATTTTCGTTCTAGTCCCAGTAACAGACGGACAGACAGCATCGCAAAACCCACTTTTTCATATTTAAGAGGACTTGAAACGTCAACATCCAATTAGATCTCAAGCTCATTTTTTTCTCTTACAATCACAATACTTAATGTCTATGATTGGTCTAGAAATTAAAATATAGTTGAATTTTTTTTCTTTGACATAACCCCTTGGAGAAAGTATTGGTTATAAATTAAAGTTCAATATTTTTAAGGCTTTTTGTGGTTTGATACGTTCCATGATTTCCTAGAAAAACTGAAAAGAAAATGTATTAGAAGTGCTGCCTACCTCTCTCTTACTGGAATAGTACCAAAACAGCTTTACCGATCAAACTAAAACTTTACATTAATACTTAAATATTAAGGGTAGCTTACTAAAGACTGACAAGAGAAAAAATTAATTTTCTTTAAATAGGCGTAAATATTTTGATTAAAGTTTATAGCCATACAATATTTAACATTCAACACAAAATAGCATATTTAACATTCAACACAAAATAGCATATTTAACATTCAACACAAAATAGCATATTTAACATTCAACACAAAATAGCATATTTAATTTTCCGATAAATATGACGTTGAGGGTACTTAACGTAGGTGTAGATTTCAAATTTTCAATATATCTTTGCAACGCTTTATTATAGAGAAGAATTTGTCATTTGGAAGACTGTAAGACTCTTAAAAATGAACAACTTTTATTTGACATAAAATTTTATAAAATCTATGTTCTCATAGTTATAGGCGAATATTTTTTTCTGATAAAGCTTTGGCAAATGAGTGATGAAAATCAACAAAACTAATAATACATTTCTGTAAAAGTGTATATTATTTGATGTATATTCTTTAATTGAATAAGATATTCTTTCTCTACCATTAAATTTCTCAACAAGGTATAATATTTCGTTTCACCTATCTTATGAGCTTTACGTATCATTTATATAAAAGAGCAATAAGGTATTTACGGTTCATTTCAACATTTATTTCATGTATGATAAATATATATGGAGACATTGGTTTAATGTGTTTTTTACTTCTCTTCAACCAATAGTTTTATATATAAAATTAACTAAATAAGGCATAATATAAAAACCTATAATATATATTTCATATATTAAATACTACAATATTTTAGGATACAAATGCTACATGGCTTACAATTAAACTATTTTTTTTATTTAATGGTTTTCCAGTCAAATTAGTTAATCTACTTTTGCTCTCCGAATATATTTGTATTAATTGAAATCCCAGATAGCTCAGTAGAGCAGTCAGCGCGTAAAGCCTGATGATCAGGATTAAAATCCTTGCCTGTGTCATTTTCCAATAGATAAAACCAACTTTGGTGGTCACATCACTTTCGAGAATTACTTGGCTACCAATGTCGTTGTAATTGCGTATCAAATTGGATTAAAATTCCTGTCAAGAAATGCATAGGGTGTTTTATGTTGATTAATAGTTTACATATAATAGTATACATATATTGGTATATTCTTTCAAGATTCTTCCTACGTCAGCCCTAGCCTATCATATTTAACGGATAGTGAAATGTAGTGCACAAAAAAAACACAAACCACTATTTATTTATTTTATCTAACGGTGGTTAAAATTCAATAGTTTTCTACCATTCGATAAAATCCACTGTATATGTCTTTTTTTATTTAACTGTATTTTATTTTCTACTCTTTCCGACCAAATAAATTATGGATACACTACATTATATATATATATATATAAAATAAACTTTGTAGCCCAATCCTAACCTGAAAACTCTTCTCTATAATGCAAAAGACACACACACACAGACACCAACATACATATAAATTTCTTAGTGACCTCTGGCCCTTTCCTCCTTACTCTGAGGCTACCTGCATCTTTCTTATGTTCTTTATTTCTTTCATGCTAGTTTAATATAAAATCCTTTTGTCTCGGGCCTTACTAACCATCTTCTCTCTCAACCCTCCATTTATCTCCTGTCTTTCTCCTCTTTACATCTACGATTCAGTATTTACTTGATCAAGGCCAGTATGAGACAAAATGGGATGAATCAGAAATTCTCCATCCCTTTAAACCCCTACCTTGAAATCATTCTTTCTACCTCACCCCCCTAACTGGTGAGCCATGAAATCAAAAAGAAAGAAAATAAAAATAAAAGCAAATACACATTTTCAGCCCCGAATTTTCTGTTTGTACAAAACGACTTCCAAACAAAATAAGACTGATTATGAGAGACTGTCTATGTAAAAAAAAACTAATATTGTAAATTGTATAAGTAATGTGTGTATTATTTTTAGTTATAGGTGCCTTTATTACCCCTTAAGTTATTCCAAATTTATATTAATTAAAGAAAATGAGGTGAGCTAGTCTGACTACAAAGAAATTTTACCCTTATCTATCTAAGAAGAGATTGATAACCAACCTCGTTGGCTGAATGGTCTAAGGCATCACTCTCTTTTTATACTGGACTAATGATGACGGGTAGATTGGTGCTAGAATTCATTAAAGTCCTATGATGATGATTTTTCCTAGAGGTTTTCCACTCCTTCAGCGCAAATGATGTAGGCCTCATTTAAAATGCTTCCTTCTTCATCTATACGCCACTAGAGTCGGTATGATATGCGTATAAAACCCTGACAGGTCTCAAGACGTGGTGGTAAGGAAAAAAATAAAATAAAAAAGATGGATATACAGAATTTAATATCACAGAGTGGAAAATCAAATCCCGGGAGTTAAGCCTATACCATAACCAAGACTACCCCATCACTGTCAAATTAGACTATATTTGTGCATTTTTCCACTCACCCAGTGTTGTGGACCTACAAAAAAAATGAGTCCTATATCATTAATAAATCATTCTAATTAGTTGTAAATAGTCAACTGCACAGTTTTTAATCAGTTATTTTTTTCTGTCTAGTTTATAGTTCTGTTTACGAGAGGTTGATTATAATATTAACCGACCAAAAAAACCTAACCTTCAATTTATAACCTCATGGAGTCAGACTTTTTTTAAAAAAATATATATATATATATGATAGTTATTACTTAAAAGCACTATCAATACCAAGATGGAACTTCTGTTTGACTTCGTATGTATCCAGGAACCAAGTTAGCTAAATAAATACCATCACACTATCTCCATCAGAATGTGAATGAGCTTTTTTGTATAAAACATTTTAATGTTTTAGTAAATAAAGTATTTTCCAAGCTATTCTTATCTGAACGAGTAGTGTTGAAAAAAATAGATATTAGTAGTAATATAAGTCGTGGCTGGTTGGTGCGGGTGCAAAGGATGACACGTGATTGAAAATAGGTGAGGGTTCGGGGCTTGTTCGTGTTTCTTCGGGAATATGCTAAATATACTTTTTATGAGATTTTCACACCAAATCGTTTCCATCGGTGCGAATGTTCCTAACCATAGTTAGTCATTAAAACGTGGCGTGTAGACAAATATTTCCTTTGCCTCATACATTTATGAAATGGTGTTTTTGGTAGTTCAGACTACTCTCTCGAAAAATAAAAGTTGATATCACCGACCTTAATGCAAATAAAATCACGAGAAAATGCTAGTTAATAAGATAATAAGTTATTTTCAACTTATGACCATGACCTTAAAAACTTATTAATGTTATCATCTACTATCTATTTTCAAGAATAAAAGCTCATTATATTAGTTTATGATTTCGATCAGTTAATTATTATGAATGACAGTAAAAAAAAATACTTTTATTTTAAGACGGTTCAACCGAAGCTTGAAATCTTGTAAAATGTCAACTAATATAAATACAAGCATGTTATTGTACGGGTTAATTTATAAACACTTTACACTTTACACTTTACACTTAACATCTCGCCGTCGTAACAACACCTAGTGTTTCTCAAAACGACTTGTTTCCAAGATTATGGTATTTTAAATATCGAAACATTTCGGGAGAATATAATCCAGCATCTTTCGATTGCTGATTATCACCAGGAGTAATGGACATGGAATAATATAAGGCTTAAATTTTATACATCACTTTAAAATTTCATAATTTTTACTGAAAATATTTAGACATTAAACCTTGTTTATTTCCACTCAATATTATTATATTCTTCAAATCTTTGTAACAAGAACACGTAATCACTTTATTTAAATTTCATATGGCAGGTGTTAACCTATTAATTCAAACATTATAATTTTTATTTGCAACAGAGTGAACTTTAAACTTTGTTTGTCCTTACTTTATGGTATCCATGTTTTGTAACACATTTTTAACATGTAATACTTGTATTTTAGACTTGTCACCAACTTATGTTTTAGTTCAGTTGATGATGCTATATTAATTTTTGAAAATTTTCATATCTGACAATTTTTAGTTCATTAGAAGTAAATTATAATCTCTATTTTTGAATTTTAATTTAACTTTATTTATCCACCAATTTTGAAACTGCATAATTCATTAAATCACAATTTTTTTATATTTTGCTATAGTTATTTCCAGAACATTCTAGCTAAGTCTTAACTTTAACTTTACACATCCTTTAATTTGTAAAATCTTATTTATTCCCTTTGTAGTGGAATATGATCTAGCAAATACGTCACTGTCCCCGAGTACCAAATTTCGTCACAAAGAAAGTATTTTCATACGCCAACAGGAACCGTAATTTTAGCATTCACGTTACCTTTGAAGGTTCAATGACAGACCGTAAAGTCTACTGCTTTAATTACTAAAAAATACTTCGATATTTATTTTCAACTTATTTTAGGAGTAAATATTCAAACCCCATACAGATTTATGTACATATTATGTATCGAAAGGATTTTTTTTTTTAACAATTGATATTTTGAAATTATTTTTGACTAATATTTATTCACAAAAATAATAATAAATATTACCATTTTATTTGATGATTCTATGTAAATTTGAGGTTTGTTTTGACCATAAATTTAAACATACTCCATGAGGCGTGCTAGTCATGTTTGAACAACTTTCAAACAGAATTCAAAATTGGTTTTTAAACAAAATTTTTAGTGAACGTCCCCGTCCCTTATAAATATAGTTCTAAGTATTTAAAGTGTTATTTTGTGGTTCACCGCCTTGTTATACCTGTCTGGGATTACCACCATATATGAAATAATATAACGAAGTGAGGAAAGTCCATCTTTGGTAAAGGGGGTTGGGGTGTTACAAAATAATTGCCACCAAGTGGTTCAAATATTTCAAAATTTGATAACGTCAAACACTTAAAATATTAAAAATGTATAAAAATTTCAAAGTGCCAAATGTCATTAAAATGTCTTTGTATCATTTGTAAATATCTAATTTTTTGTATAAAAGCTGTTTATTATTATAGTTAGCGATCCAATACTGACCATGTTACCCAAGCAAAAGCTATTTTTTGTATACATTTGACCAAAATGTTTGTATTACCTGTTTAAACTATAAGATA
This sequence comes from Timema podura, assembly GCA_033556935.1. NCBI lineage: Eukaryota > Metazoa > Arthropoda > Insecta > Phasmatodea > Timematidae > Timema > Timema podura. The sequence goes on along the minus strand of JAVRXN010000003.1, from coordinate 65,541,672 downwards.
GGAATGAGGAGGTCATATAAAGAAATTTAAGGCCACATCAACTGGATAGGGTGATGAAAAACCCATAGGGTATATCACATGTGAATACCAGTCATGGTTCAAACAGGACCTCCCATCCCATGCAATCAAATTCATCGCGAACTTTACGCCTTTTCTCACGTTACCACTGGTACAAGTTTCAGAATAAATATTATGATTATCAATCAGATCTTAATATATTAGTGTAATACTGTTGGTTTAATCCAGATGTCCCGATTTCAATCTCTGGTGCTTCCTAAATTTATCTGTGAAGCAGTGGGTTCGGAACGGGATCAATATCTCTCGTGAGGACAAATGAGAGGCTAGTTGACTAAAGAAGTAGCAGTTCCGGTTTAGAAAACTAAGATTAATGGCCAGACGGCTTGTTGTGATGATCACATGGTACCCTCTATCCAAAAATGTTGGCACTATCATCGCTAATGGTGGCGGCCTCTCGATCGGTATAGCTCGCTTGCGGGCTTACATCATGGACTTTTTTTTTTAATTGTAGGACTACCCCACTCCAGTAGGTGCGTGTGAATAGGCATGAAACTAGGACATTCGGTTTATTGAAGTCTGAATATAATCAATGTGTACTGAGGAGTTTATTTCTTAAAGGGTTTCTTAATCTCCCTCATACGATGATTGTATATTATCTCTAAATTCTACCCTACTCATCTCTAACCGAGTTAAGTAAATATATTGTGGATATCCAACAAGAGTTATAGGCCAAAATAGGAAAAACGTACTAAATGGTTGGTTTCAATTGGAATTTTAGGGGATCTAGTGTTATAGGGTAAACCTAAAATACTTTTCAAAAATCACAGGAATTATAAATTTTTTGCAATAATCTTCGAAATATTAAAAAAAAGATACTAACCCAGTAATGTAATAATTCAAATTCATGTGATTTTTCGAAGAGTCAACTTGTATTCATTACTCTGGTCTCAAGGATATAATAGAATGTAGAAAAAATAAAACAAATATTAATTTTTTTTTTATGGGTTTGAATTAAAAATACTGAGAAAAATCATACCCTTCGCTCTTTAAAACTTAGTAAAAAACAGAGTTCTCAAAACTTAAAAAATATATCAAATCCGACTATTGATCATTCAGTATAAATTATTATTCTACCATTAGATAATTAAAACATGTGCTAAGTAAAAAATTATAATTAAAACAGACAAAAATTTTAATCAATAAATACAGATTTTTATTAAATTTATTTTTAGAATAGTTAAAAAAACTACGATTATTTTACAGCAACGAATTTTTCCAATGTCTAATCTTGTCGGCTCACAAGTAATTTTGTTTATCAAATATTTGATGAGCCTGTGAATTCGATTAAAAAAACTTTTCATTACTAAACACGTTAAAACTAATGTGTACGCGTCACCATGGGGTGGGAAGTGTGTATGTGTATGTGTATGTGCATGTGGTGGGTGATGTTGGGGGAAGGGTGGTTATGGAGTTTAAACATGTCAACTATGTTCTTGACTTAGAGTCAAACCTAGTACTTTTAGCGAGTTATTGTCGTTATATAGGTGGATTATAGCTAGGTGAGAAGCATTGGGGTGAGAGGGGGGAGTAAAGTATAGGATTCGACCAATTTTATCGTTTAGTTGCCATTGAAAACGGCTATCAATGAGCTTTGAACGACGTAGAGAATCGTAAAAAGAAAAGTTGATTGTGTGTTGGCATGAACATGGCATCACTACCAAAATTACGGCTCATTGAAACAGTTCCAAAACGGAGGGTCGGTTTAAGGGTAACTATCCTTCATTTACTACAGTCGCACCCAACGATTTCTATTGGTTGTTTTACGAGCCAAAGCACAGAACGCTTCCCAGCCGTCCAAATACCTATCAATGAAGTCATAGAGATTTTTAAATGTTGTGTTTTTTTTTATTAAACGAAGTAAAATAAGAAATATTCTGATGTATTTGTATAAATTTGTGTGACAAAATTTCTTTTTTTTTTCATGGCAAATTATTCACTTATGTACTAATTATTCTAATGGTTTAAGGAACCAGGAATATTATATTTAAAGGAATGTGAAACCCCATTTGCATGGAGAAAGAGTGGAAAACAACTTTGGATAAATCACCCTCAAAACAACCGACTGAGATTTGAACCTAGATCTTCCCGTCATCGGCAGTCTAGTCCACTGCAAAAATAGTGCGTTAGACCACGTGGTCACCGAAGTGGGTGATCAAAATTCTAATATTTTTCTATCATATACATTTCAACAGATCTCTTACTTCGCTAATGATAGTATTTTTTAAAAAAAGCATTATAATAGCTTAGGGGGCGGATTTTGCCCTAAAGCCTTTTTTTATTGCTATTTTTGAAAAGTAGGCTTTTAAGGTATAATTTTATTTTCGATGATTGCAAAGATAATGTGATAACTTTATAGTGCCTAAAAATGCCTATTTCTTTGTTTAGTGCCTATTTTACAAATGGGAGCCTTAAAGTGCGTTTTTTCTATCTCTCTCTTCCTCACACCCTCTTTTTGTCTTTCTAAATACTTGCGGCTCCCCCCCCCCCCCCGGCCTCCCCTTCACTTCCTTAGGTTACTCCAAGTGGTGGATACTCGTGGTAGGTAGGAAAACCCCGTGTGTTCAGTGGTCTGACAGGTTCAGACTGGTCAGACTGGTGACGAAGATTTTCTTCTAGGGTACAGCAGTGTCAGTTCATTTAGTGGTTGTTTATATTACGCTGTTTTTAGATGTGCATATCTGTTCATTAATATTTCTTGGTATTGGACTCAGTGTAGATTATTGAATTAATAAAAATACCTAACGAGAAATCGTGTAAAAGTGTATTATTCAAACAGTGGATTGGTGGTGATAGGAATGTCACAACGGATGGCAAAATAATTTTTTTGTCAGTCATGTTTCAAAGAGGTACAGTACGTTACCTTTTCAAAAGGGTAAATTAAATTATCAATTTTGAAAGTCAAGGTTTTTATTATATATTTTGCCTAAAGTTTAAAAGTAAACCATGATTCTTTGCTATTGTTCAAACTAGGTTTCATTTCTTATTGAAGGATTTCAACGACAAAGTGTATATATTTACCTAAGCGTAACATAAAGATCTTACCCCCTCCCCCCAAAAAAAAGTAATCTTAGTTCTCTTGTAGGTGATGCTTTGTTAATTTTAATTTGTAGGATGCACATATATTAAGGGATGAAAATTTTCATTTATAATATTTAGGTAAAATGCGAGAAGAAATATCACCTAGAACAAACAAAAATACTGCAATACAATAAGATTCCAGAAAGAAAACAGGATCGCAACCAATTTTTCCTGAAGTTAACGACACCTTTAAAACCCAAGATCAATTTTTTGCTGACCTATGCTCTGCAATGGTATTTGCAAATATTCATTGGAAGAAGCTGGATAATCCAGATTTCGGGGCATAGGAAAAAACCTGAATCAGGCTTCTGGCTCAGTTGGCACGGCCATCGTCGACAAACCTAACAGAGTATTGCAGCGAGATCCTGGGTGGAGAGTGATGGCAAGTATGGCAGACATCTTAGAAGGACAAACTACATCGCTCTCAGAAGTCAAGCTTAGCTCAGCTGAGCTAGCCTGTCTGAAGTTTTGCCCGATGACTTCATGTGAAGTCGAAATAAGTTTCTCACAGTATAAAAACATTTTGTCAGAAAACAGAACCAAATCTACACCTGAAAATCTTGAGAAGTATTTGGTAATTAACTCTAATAGTAGTTAATTTGTGTTTATAGAAAGTGTATGCTGGATTTTAAGAATGAATAGTAAAAATTTTGAGTGTTTTTTGGCCTTTTTTTTTTTGCATTACTATGCCTCTTTGTGTGTCAATTTTTTTTGGTGCCTATTTATTGCCTTTTTTTACTTTATAATGCCTATTTATGTGCCTATTTTTGTGATTTTTAGTATCTATTTGCCTGCCTTTTTTTTAAATTTTTAATGCTTCTAAGTCCGCCCCCATAATAAGGAACAAATGATAGTAGGCTAGTAGTAGAAGAATTCAATACTAGGTAAAGTTGATAACTATGTCAATCTAGCATAAATAAACATGGATATAATTGATGTATATAACAACTGTATAGGCATCAAAATTTAAGTTTATGAAAAAGTTTGGTAATACAATCACAACTCAATATAATTTGAATAAATACATAACACAATGATTTAATCCCTAACCAACATCTAAAAAGTTTTAAACATTTTAAAAAATTATTAAAATTGTGAACTTTTGAGTTAAATTGCTTTTAGCCAGTAATAAGACAAGATAATCCAAACATGTATATGTTAATTTCCCGCGTTGAAATGGGAATAAAACTAAACATCTATTAATAAAGAATTTTTAACAGAAATGAAAAAAGTTAGTGTAAAATTGAATTCATTTCCTTAGCTAGTAATCCCTTGTTCTTTTGAATGCTGCAGTCCCTGAAACGTATTGAGCTTCTACATGTTTCGATGCAGCACTGGCATCATCAACTTAATCTTTTAACTTGATTTGATGATGATGCCAGTGCTGCATCGAAACTTGTAGAAGCTCAATACGTTTCAGGTATTGCAGCATTCAATGGAACAAGGATTACTAGCTAAGGTATGAATTCAATTTTACACTAACTTTTTTCATTTCTGTTAAAAATTCTTTATTAATAGATGTTTAGTTTTATTCCCATTTCAACGCGGGACAATTAACATATACATGTTTGGATTATCTTGTCTTATTACTGGCTAAAAGCAATTTAACTCAAAAGTTCAAAATTTTTAATAATTTTTTAAAATGTTTAAAACTTTTTAGATGTTGGTTAGGGCTTAAATCATTGTGTTATGTATTTATTCAAATGATATTGAGTTGTGATTGTATTACCAAACTTTTTCATAAACTTAAATTTTGATGCCTATACTGTAGTTATATTGCATCAATTATATCCATGTTTATTTATGCTAGATTGACATAGTTATCGACTTTACCTAAAATTGAATTCTTCTACTATTTATGATAAATAGTTTTGATATTATTAATTATTGTAATCAATGAGTAAAAAAATGAAACAAGGGACATCTTTGGTAGCGCTTGGACTAAAACCCGAAGTTAAATATTTAAAAAGTATTTTGTTATTTAAAAATAAGTTACACCTCAAAATTAAGTTGAAAGATACACACAATGATACATAAACAACATTACATCTGGAGCTGAAATGAATAAAATTATTGGTGGAAATGTAAGGCTAGATTTTTAAAAATATATTCATGCCATTTGCTGCAATTTTATAACTAATGAGAAGCCTCTCTTGAGAGTGATCAAATGAGCTTCGAATTATTCTTAACAGTTTACGATTTTTATTCTCTCAATTTATAAATTTTGGTTTAATAATAATATATTATTGCAGACCATTTCTAATAAAAAATATACAAATGAATAGAAGTTTTAATACATATTAGTTAACTATCAACGAAATTCAATAAATACTATACAGCTTTTATATTCTTTTAAAATTATAAAGAATATCCTCAACAATATTTTTTTAGAATATAATTTCGTTGGTTAATAGAATGCACATGGTTTCCAATTAAATAATTGCCTGGCATGTATAAATACTTTTAAAAACTCTTAAACAATTTCAATAATATGCTGTGATAATTTTAATAGACATAAAATTTCATTTTGTGTAGTTGAAGCTTCAGAAGTAGAATATTTAAGAAATAGTTCAATGCGTGTTTTCCCCATGAGATAGGCTGAACTCTTAAACATTCTAAATTAAGGTCAAGGCATCCTTTACTGCTATACTAATCCAAATATTCCACCTCTACCCAATCGTGTTGATTATTCTTTTACAAAATTCAAAATTCACTATACAAGTTTAAATTCTAAATAAATTAATGTAAATATTTCCTACGAAGAATGGTAAATGCTTCTTAAAAAGAATAGTAATTAAAAATAAACAAAAGGTATAGATTAGTTACAACTGAACAAATTTCAAACTAATACAATCAAAAGTAGATCACTATCAAACTAAACAAGAATATTGATAGAAAAGATAAATTAAAAGAAAAGTTGGAAAGAAAATAATTTTCAAGATGTAAAAACTTTCGTGTGAAGAAGATGAAGGAAGTAAAAGGTACTCAAAACATTTTTCTTTTTCTTTCTCAACTCATGTGAAAGGAAAGGCGACAAAGATGTGAAAAGTTAAAAAAAAAAAAGAAAAAGTAAATCTATCAAACAGCAGTAAAGTTAATGATCCGAGTATAAATAACAAGGTGATTTTTAGTGCAAAACTTTAGTGCCACAGTCTACTTTAAGGCCATTGAAGAAGTTCTGTCTGAAGTCTGAAGATCTGTCATTTGATAATAATTTACTTTATTAATTTGTGACCTGCTTCGGTGGACACGTAAACAATATAAACAATATGTCAAGTTCATATTTTCTAGTTGGCAAGTGGCAAGGAGTTCTAGGTTCGAATCCAAGACAGGTTTATTGATGGGGTTTTTTCTTAAATAGCTTCTCACTCTCCCAAAATTCTTGAAGGCACACCATGGAGTGTATTTAACAAATAGCACTATATTTATAGGGATAATTACGAAAATATATATAATTTTTCTAATGAATGAAAATATCTTACAGCTAGATAAATCTACTAAATCTACTTTCACCTATTAATACGTCAAGTCATCTGATCTGAAGCCATCCTCTTTAAATAATTGTACCAAAATCTATAGAACAAAACCTAAAAACTATAAAAATCATATAAATTTTAAATACAATAAAGATTTTTTTATCTAGACTCTATATTCAAGAGCAGAAGTTGGCAACCTATGGCACGCGTGCCAAGAGTGGCACACGGAACGCTTTTCAATGGCACGCCGAGTGATTTGAATAAAAATATTATAAAAACTCTAGTTTTAATTAAAACCATATATGTGAGTAATAATTTTAATAATAATGTGTATTATGTTTAAATGATTCAATATTATGTTTTTCAAAATTTCCAAAAAATGTTTTCAGAACTTAAGTTTTATCAAACACATTTATAGCTTTTTTTATGTATTCTGATTTCTATTAGAATATTAAATATTCAAGAAACAGTAGTTATTTAATATGTGTAATATTCAGAGTCCTTTTGACTTGTGGAAATATAATTATGTTTATTGTTCAAAGTCCTTCCAACTTATGTAAAATATTCAGAGTTCTTTTATAGTCTTTCTGACTTATAAATTAGAAGTTCTTCCTTCAGGTGCTAACACGACCAGGCTGCAAGGTGAGCTCACTCTCAAGTGTGCCACGTAAACCTGGCCGTGCGAGAAGCAGTCCCCCCTAAGATCAATTCCTGCTGTTTTCATTGACTGACCCTTAGACATATTAATCGTCATTGTGAAAGATACCTTGAGGGAGAGCTAAAACTTTTTAAAACTGAATGGGTACTCCGACGGTATAAGTGGTATCCGTGGTATATACACTGATTCACCTCGAGTAGTAAATACAATGGACTCTACCACTTTTTATGTAAGGCTTTCACACACAACCTGGTCCCATTGCGCAACTTGGTCGGATTGAGTTTTAGCAGTAGCATTACTGGAGCACCCAATTTGAGGATTTGTGTGTGAGACGGTAACCAGGTGGGTTTAGTGCATTTAAGAACTCCACAGGATAGTGTATAGCATCATCTGTATGTATTACGTGTCACAGACTTGTACTGGTATTCTGCACCCTCGAACGACTTCAACAAAGTTTCATAAATGACAGAAGCCTGATTGTTCTTAGGTGTCAGAATCGCACGTTTGCACAGCCACTCCATAGGTTTGCTGTGTAGGTGTGAACATCTGGATATATTCGGGCTATTAGGTCGTCAACGGTCGACACAACTGTCCAAGATCTGATGGAATTGTAATCTTGCCCTCAGTTTCCAGATATTCTCCTTTTCCTATTTTAAGGAGGAGATCGGAGAATTGTTTAGCGCAAACATCGCCCTTCAAGTGCACCCACATGTTTTTCTTAAGGAGGAATTTTTTGACTAAGAGCCAAAGATTTGATGCCTTGATGCAAGCCTTAACGTCGTCAGCTCGAGTTCCCCTCGGCACTACTGGTAGAGTCTGACAAAGTCCCCCAAACAGATTGCCTTTGGTTAGAAGAGCCATCATCTTTTTCACATTTAAGTGGAATACCCTGGTTATAATGTCGTGGCGATCGTGTGACTTTTGGCCCGGTAAAATTATATCTGTGATGTCTTTCCATCGGGGCTTATACTTAACTGTGACGAAAAGGTCAGGACAGCCATATTGGCGCGCGTATGTCATGGCGTCTTGTGTATGCTCGTGCATATAGCGTGGTCCCCCGATAAAAGATGACGGGAGTACCACCTTCTGACCCAGCTGCTCACCATCAACATCCTGCCTCTTTATGGCATCCCGCAAGTGAATATAACTGTCAACCCTCAGCTGCGCCTGATTGTTCCTGATATGGCTCAACCGTTTCCATTTCTATTTTGGCATACATTTCAACCAAAAACTGACTAAAAAGGAACGGAAATACACCAAGTGATAATATTCTCCTTGTCTAATCATTATACGAAAAAGAATAGAAACTCGCAGCGGAGACTGTCTTTTTAAGTGCTAATTTGGTCTCAGGATCACGCTGAGGTAAAGAAATGGCGTACCCATCCTCACCACGGCAAACAAAAGCGGATACTGCAGGGCGTCGTACGAAAGGTGGATCTCACTAATGCGCTCCAATGAGTTATCGTGGTTCTCAAGGATAATATCTCTTTTCTTAAATTGCTGACCAACCATTATTAAGATCACCTCAATTGACGTAGGAGCATTGAAGCGAACCCTCTGGCTGTCCGGCGTCTTCCTCTCAGCATTAATGACTACTTTGAATGTTTTAAACGTTGCAGGCACCTTGTCCAGGTGACTTTCAAGTCTCTTTCGTAAGCACTAAGCGTATGTAGCATTCCCTGTCGATGTCTGACTAAGCCAGGTTTTACATCGGGAAAGTTTCTGCACCTCAATTGTACTTCTCTATCATCTTCGCCAACAAAAAATATTTGTAAGAATTGTGGTTCCTATTGAGGTGATAGCAGTAAACTTCCAACCAAGTGGTATACCTGGCCCTGAACTTTAAAAGTTGGCATAAAACCGTCTTTTATTATCTGTTTAGCTCCGAATGAAGTCATTTGAAAGCAACTATTATATCTACGAATACCGTTCATGAAATGTTCATGTTCTGGATGTTTATTCATTATCAAGCTGTAGAGAGGCTCAGGTAGCTGTTCACTAGGCGGGAACTGCACCTTACCAGCGATACAGCACATACCGGGTGCCACCTCCTCCTCCTTCCACTTGAGAGCATTGCACCACCAGCACTTGTTGCTCATGGCACCCAAGGCCACGGTGCTGTCGATTACATACTCTGTATCGATATCATATGCCATGCCGTAGTGAGCCTTGGTTTTCCAAAAAAGTCATTTCCTTTTTATTTGTTTTCCAAGATTATTTTGCTCATATCGATATTGTGACGCCCTATGCTCCTCAGGGTGAGTTTTCTGGTATCTGGTCACTGCTTCTCTGTGCATTTCAATAAATTTTTTTATACTTGACACAACAGCACGGTGAACTGCTGGGTTTTTTGCACATACTTTTTAGAAGCGTTTTGAAGCTTTTTCCTCCAAGTAGCTTCGGTGTATCTGGCAACGACGTTTTTCAAGCATTTGGTAGGAACGGTAAGAGACAATGATTGATACAGATATGAGTCGCAATCTAGTTCTGATGGGAGCTGGTGAGGAAGTAGGCACTTCACTTCTTCTCGTAGTAATCTTCTTGCGACGACAGAGAGAATTGAAGAAGGGGAGCGGGCTCAGACATTGTCACGATCACTTCACTACGTACGTATGCATTGAAATGACACGTGACATATCATGTGAAAAGCGTAGTTGTCCCAAGGGTTACCTGCAATACCAAAACTTATATACAGCTCACCGTTGCGGTAAGCCTCGAAAACCCACGGAAAGAGTTGTCCTTCCGCTTCCAGCTCACATAAACTACCATAAGTAAAAGGGCGTGACATGTCCATACTGTATTCAGCAGCACTGGATTAATTGTTCCCGTTACTGTCGTGGACATAATGGCAAACACTTCCCAGTTGGCCACCACATGGCTAACGATTTGCTCGCGTACCTTCCTGGCCATCAGCTGTGTGTCATACAATAGACAGTATATGGCCCAAAACAGGCAGTCTCAGTCTCCAATTATAGGATTAACGGTGTAAGGCACCATAGTTCCATCAATTTTCAATTATTCAACAGTCAATGTGATAGATAACAAATAAAATCTACCTAGTTTAAGGTTTGCACTAAAAATGTTACCAAATTAAATTGTATGTTAAGCTAAGTTGGGGTAAATAAAATATTAGAAAAACAATTTGAGAAAATATGGAAAAAGAAGGAATAGCATTGAAAAGCACACTATTACAAAAAAAGGTCAGAATAAAACTTAAAAAAGATCAGAAATACAATTTTGGAAATTTAGAAAATAAATGATTGTGCTGAAAAGTTTTTAAAGATAGTTTTGCACTAAAAAGTACAGTTCAATTGTATCGTAAACGATCGCGGTGCTTGCGCTAAACGTGTTATCGAGACAAGTGTTGCATTTATAATGAATAGGCGTGCATTCTGTGCTTCTTATATACTGTCCGGGGAGAGGCGCGTGCGACTCATTTCCTGTTTTGATTGATTGCTGGAGGATGATATATGAAGACACGTAAATATGAAACAAAATAATTATACCGATAATTCCCTAGCCCGAGAGAATAATGAAAAATCCTAAGGCCTAAAAATAGTAACGGAAGCATAATTTCAGCTTTATAACTTTAAAGCAACGCTTTTTATCGTAACCCGGGGGAATTTCGAAAAATCCTGAAAATCGGTATTAGTGATTATAGTTACCTACTTACATGCCAAATTTAAAGTGTCTAATAATTATGTTTACGGAAATAAGGCAACTTTAAAGCGAAAATATAAATCCTCTTTATTCCCTATCCCATGGGAATTTCAAAAAACTCGGCCTTATTCCTTGTCTACATCATAAAGGGAACATCTGTGCAAAATTTCAGCTTTCTACGTCCAAGGGTTTGGGCTGGGCGTTGATGAGTCTCTCAGCGAGTCAGGACTTTTCTTTATATATATAATAACTTTGTATGCCTACTTTGTCCTAAGAGGCTATACGGTATCGTCATCTCTTTTTGAACCAAATATATTTTTAAACACCTTGTTTTCAAATACTTTAAACTTAACATATTTTCGTCATGTAGGGTAAGAGATCACTTTCAACAAATATAAAGAACAACTGGTAAACTATATTTTGTTATATCTAGTCTTTACTTTTCTTGACAGCAGGTGATATGTCAACAACTTACTGACCATGCATTGCCCGACTGTATTACTGGACTGATTCCTCTTCTAATATTGTAGCTTAATATTTAATCTCATTAGTCTAATAATAATAAAATCATTTAATCTCTATTTCCTATTTATTTTTTATGACAGCAAAATTTTATTTAAATAAAAATAACGAAACGTTTAGAAAGCAAGCAACTAAAAGTATTACCCAACTTTTTAAACTGATATATCACTTGATGACTGTGACTTCAAGATAGGCAACCAGGTGAACATTATATTGCGATGATATAACAGTAATTATTTCAACTTGATCAATAATCTCTTAACCTTATATAATTATTACGTCATGAAATTATAATAAAAGAGACCAAATACATTCTATTGTAGATCTGTTTTTACAGATGATACACAAATATAAAAAAATTCAAGTCCTTACAGAACTTGGTAATTGACTTGTTACGCCAATGGACCGTCAAACTATTCTCAGTGTTGCCAACAAATTAAATATATTGTAATCAACAAGACATAAATTTAGGCTTGTGTCTGTTTAAACCTTTGTTGGATTTGGATTTTAAATGTCAAAACTAGTATTGCAAAGTGTTGATTAGTTAGTAAACAATATAACATATTCGCTGACAATTTAAACAGAGTATAAGCATTCCTTTTGGCAATCAGGCCAAGTTGTGTTATAAATAGTAACGTTTTCATGATAACTGGGCTGACAATTTACCATCGAACCTATGAGTGTCACGCTGCCCATTTTAGGAACTACGTGGGTTAGGACGCCGGATCACTGAGTACGAGTGCTGAGGGGCTTAATTCGAGTCCCAAGTTACTGGGGTCCATGTCTGTGTCAGGCCACATAGAGGTCTTTCAGGCCATTGGTTAAACATTCCTTGAAATAATTTGTTCTGTCACGAGATTCTATATAGTATTTTAAATTCTTTCATATCTTTTCGTATTTTTTACCAACATCACATTTTGTAGTAGTGCGTAGAAGCAAAATTAAAACCCTAAAACAATAGCCGAATATCAATTACAAATCCATACAGTCAGATATTCAGCCATCTCTCCCATCCCTGACGATATAGGCCCACACATGTAGGGGGTGGTAAGGGGGGTTGACAAAATATATTTATCATATTATTTAAGTGTTTATCTATGAACCGAGTTTCTAAAAATAAATTACCATTTTATTCACCTAAACAATTATTTTATTATTATTGTGAATTACAAGTTTTGGTGGCCACGTGGTTTAACTCATTACTCTCGAAGTGGAATATACTGCCAACGAAGGGGAGATCGAGGTTTGAATCTCTGTCAGGTGTAATGAGGGTGGATCTTCCAAAATGGTTTTACACACTTACTTCACGAAAATGTGGCTACACTTCTTCTAAATAAAACCTTCCTAGTAAATAAAAATATCAGCGTAGTTAGTACTGTACATAAGTGTATAACCCGAACCGTGTTAAAAAAAAAACAAAGTTGTGAAATGTTTCCCTAATAATGTGTTATATTTTTAATGTGTGTATGTATAATATTTTAACTTTATAAATGGTATAATTTAAACTAATCAAAGTTTATTTATTCTCGAGGGAAAAATGGACCAGGTCAATTTTATTACTGGACAATATCACTGTGTTTGTAGTAAAACCCCGATACTGTTAAGACTTTTTTTCGATTTTTTAAATCTACATCTCAAACCCTTTTTATTTAGAAAATGTAATCACTTGTATTTGATTTTGAGAGCCCTGTTCCAATAACGTCGATGATCAACTTTTTTTTTATCACCGCGTCTTACTACTTGTTAAAGCTATATCCATACATGATAATTACTCTAATGAGGTATAGATAAGTAAGGTATAATTAAGAGGTAATCTACGCATATTTGCGTGGAAGAAGAGTAGGAAACAATCTAGGGAAAACCACCCTGAGTAGACCCAGCCGGGATTCCATCCCCGATATTTCCGTCATCAACAGGTCGGTCTAATACGAGAGTGACGCCTTAGACCATTCGGCCATTGAAATGGGTCATTAATAAATTTAAATAAAATTGGTTAGCCTAAGCAACTTCCTACGTACTTTTATAAAACAGTTCAAAGCAAGGACAACAGTTTAAAATAAAATAAAAACAAGGTTTCATATTAAAATTTCTGTAAAACCTTTTACTATTGTAATATTACCTCCATTTTTTCCCACTTTTTTTTTTTTTTTTTCAAAATAAGTTTTAAGTTCTTCAGCTATACGTACTCAACTTAATTTTATATGCGAAAGTTTTTATGTTTATTGTTTTGGAAAGGGGAAGGGTTTGTACTTTGTACGGCTGTAGGTAAAGATTGCATAGCGTTTTAAGATGGAATTTGTGTGTAAATATGAGCTGGCACCTCACGATATAGAACTTACAGTAAGCGATGTTACTTTGGAAAGAGAATAGTGGTGTTTTACGAAAGTCGGAGGGAGGGGTAGGCTTTTAGTGAGATGAGACAACCGGTTACAATCTAACTCGCACCCTGCGAAACAGTCACAAGTGCCAGTATCATTCCGCCATTATATTTTTACTCAAAGAATTTTTCTTTCAGATGACAAAAACCTTTAAAAGGATGTACACGTAAAAAAAAAATCTAGATATGTGAACCGCAGCTGTTATGTGATAGATGTTGGCTAGTACCACTGTTTTAATTTAGTGTAATTTGATATATCCATAAAATTTATGTAAAATTGCCAATTAAAAAAATATTACGCATTATAGATTTTTTATATCACAGAATAATCCCTCTATTAAATACGTCATTAATTTTCAGCCTTTTTTTTTCAAATATTTTATATTATTATTTACATATTCTGTACGTTGTTCCGCTTCCTCGTGCGTGGTTGCTTGAATTTACTAATTAATGAATACAAATAACAAAACTAGCTTTTGGGTTTTACGTGTGCACTCGTTTGGGTTTTTGGTAACCATTCAATCCTCTTTATTTGGATTGTGATTTATAACGCAAATATTATATATAATTTATGCGATGCTAATCATAATACATATGTATTTATCACTTGATATGTTACTTCACGAAATTAATTGGAAAAATTTGCATTCATTTTAATTTATTGCTTGCAAAAAATATCTGTTGGTATTTGACAAGTATTGATTTATAACCAAGTTAGAGGAAGGACAACCTCAAGATTAATGAAACGTTCTGGGTTGGATTAAATGCTGTTTATCCAGAGAAAGCTCCACATGTCTAGACTGGTTTTTTTTTTCTCTTTAGGGGCGTTACCTGCTTGTGACGTCACGGCCGGTCAAGATAGGATATCCCATGATGATTTATTTAAATATAGCACAGCGTCTTACTACCCATTTGGGTTATACGCTTAAGTACTAATTACGTTAATGGGTTAGGAATTGGGTAGGTTTAATTTAGAGGAAATGCACTCGCATTTGCGCGGAGGGAGAATGGAAAGCCATTCAGGGAAAAAAAAAGTTCATTTGAGCAAGACTCTAACCTTGATCACCATTCTCGGCAATCTAGTTCAACACAGAACTAACGCGTTAGCTAACTATGCCACGGAGGTGGGTCACATGTTAATGAAATTACGTTTTACTCGGCGAGTTTTAAATATGTAACATTGAGACAAAAACCATAATATATTCTTAAATCATTCTAAAATAGTCCAATTATGTCACAAAACTATTATTTTTTATCTTTATATTTGGTATGTACACGTATTTTTATAAATCACCTCCCCGACCGGTTACTATTTTTACCCCATCAATCTTTTACCCTTTATTTTAACCTTTTTTAAGGCTTTTAAAAATTGTAATTTTTTACGCCTTTTAGCCTTTTATTCCCTTATTCAGGATCTACATTTGCCCTTCCTGTTATTTTTATCCTTTATGAAATGGTTACTCTCTTTGCTTATTCATACTTTTTTTTGGCGCTTTTATGACACTTTTGTCATTTTGGGATATTTTTGACATTTTGGTCTTATTACCCTTTTCTATTAGAAACAATTTTAACATTTCTGAACTTCTTTGCTCTTTTTATCCCATTTTATACTAAATACCCGTTTTAAACCCAGAGAAATATTTGAGGGTAAACAGGTTAAAAAATTTTAAAATTTGTGAAAAGTTGTAAAAAATATAAAAATGTGTTTTAAGGGTAAAAATTGTAAAAATTTGTGTAGGGTATAAAAAGTGTGGGGTGTAAAGAGGATGTAAAGTAAAAAGGGTAAGGGGTGAAAAGAAAAGGGTAAAAATGGTAAAGGATAGCATGGGCAAAGGGTAACATGAGTAAAGAGTAAAAGAGTTTACAGGTAAAAAACCTTTTAATACATAAAAATAATTTGTTAAAAATAAATCACAACACTTAACAATTAATGTATCATAGTAACAAGAGAAGAAATGTTTGTTGTTGATACCGAACCCTTACTGCTTACTCTCCATGGTAACTAAACTTCCATGGCCACCAAACTACATTACAAATTATATGAAATTTAGAAGTAAATCTTTCTTGTGGTGTTAAAATTTCTTAATCTTTTCAGTTTTTAATTATTTAAAGCAATTTTAATTAAAATTTTAAATTCTATCCTCGAGTTACACATGTTTCGTGCCAGGGGCTAAAATATTTAAATTTCAGTCCTCTAAGTGCAGTAGATATCGCACAAAGCTCATGACAGTCAAACAAGCTCTCCATTTTATTAAAATAGATTAATATTTGACTGTAAATGTGAACATATGGATTTTATAAAATATTTTTACTAATATAATAGAAGTTGTTTAATTTTAAGAGTCATACAACTTCGCAACAGTAATTTATTTCGTATCTCAAAGAGTTACAGAAAAATGATAAAATTTGAATTTTCCAGTAATGTAAATTACCAAGAAGCTATTTTTATGGCACTATTAAATGAAACATTTAGTTTGAAATGTTTAAACAGTGCCCACATACATGAGAATTTTGACCAAAAAAAACAATAGTGCCAGTATTAGAAAGTAAAATTTTTCAAATTTTTCCCTTCAAGTCATATAAGTATACTACCCTTAATTTTAGGGTTCATCATCATCCGTAAATCATGGACACTTTAAAGAATGATACTCAACTTTTTTTTCCCCTACCCCCAGATATTCTTTATCTTAAAATTTATATCCCAAAGCTGTTTGTGAATAATTCAAGCTACACCTACGCTATGTTTCAATATAAAATTAATAAAATAATTACATCTAAAATAGTGTATTAATAATAAATTTTAAATGAGAAATTTATAAGTTGATAAGTATGGTTTATTTTAAATTATATGTGCTCACTAAGATGTATTTACGTACCACAGGTTGATTACTAATGATTTAGATCATACACCCAACTAATCAGCTGCCACTATCCTAATCTGTCCTGCGCCACCTCCGTCCATGTGCTATCCTAGACTTTCAGTTACTTCAAATCTTTCCTCAGCTCATCCCATATAAACTTTAAATGTTATGGTTGGATGGTTAGTTCCATAAATCCCGCTGAGAAAACTTATGATAGTCCTGTATATCAATTTTGAGCCAGATTGGTAAAATGTTTTCAGCTATAGGCTCAGTAACAGATAAGACCGCACTGCAGAAAACATATTTTTCGAGTTCAGGTTATCATGAAACATGACACTCATCAATAACTCAAGCTGGATTTTTTCAACGATCACAATCATTCACTCACTCATTCACTCATTTTAAGAGCACCATAGGAGCTATTTAAACTTGAGATACAGAGATAAATCTGACGATTTAAGTGGCACCTCTTGTAAGTGACGTATCAATACTGGTACACGGGCAGGGCTAGCATCTACAATAACAGGGGTTTATCAAGTATGACTATTAACAATTCCAGCAGAAGCTTTGAAGTCCTTATCTCGGGAACCATTGAACATAGAACATATATTTATACGGATTGTTTGTGTTGTTTTGAGGTCTACTATACACACTCCAAATACTTCCTACATATATTTGAACACACTGTATTTATGTGTAAGTGTAACAATGAGTACATACATGGTTGCAACAGAAAAATTAGAAGGGTAGAATTAATAAAATTAGAGGAATTGTAATTGCACATTTTCTTGGAGGAAGTTGGGACATAATTTAGAAAAAAAATACACCTCAGTATACCGGTGAGGATTTAAGCTTAAACTTTTTACTAATGACAATAAAGATGATCATAATAGCACCTTTGGATCCGTAACCACTATAACGGCATTAGAAAATAAAGCTGATATATTTTATTACTGCTGTTGTCCTTCTCTTAAAAAGACTATAAAAGTATAATTGTTTCTACTTGGATTATAAGTTTAAAATCTTCATTCAATTGATATTTCATTTGCCCACTGATACGATGGCTCCATTTTCATCTTCAGGAATGGACTGAAAAAAAACTGATTTTTTATCTATAAAAAGTTTAATTGACAATCGAAGGACTGGGGACTGTATCTTCTGGAATTAAGCTAGCATGCTGATTTAACCACTTTATCCATAAAGTCCATGAAAAGCACTTCTAAAAAAAAGATGCTATAAAAATATTATACTCGTTTTAAGAGGCTTAAGGTTTTTAACCTCATGCTTAGAAAGAACATCAAACCACTCGTAAAACCTTAGATCACTTGAAAACTCAAAACTTGTATTTGACTCGAGTGTGCTTCACAGGTGGGAGATCTTAACCTTTCATAGCGCTCTGTCACGTCAAGGCTACCGGTAGTAAAACAAACAAAAACATGTTTTAAGTTTATCATAGGTCACTTTTGCTCCGTAACTCTCAGGTTTTATTCAGCCTTCTTGTATGGGCTCGCCTAGCACAGCAATTCCTCCCCTCCACCTCCTCCCTAGTAACAACAGACTTTCCCGCTTTTGTTTTCCTCTTTTCTCGCGCGACTAACATTGGGGGTTTTCTGGTAACTAATTTTTTTTTTCCAAGGGAAATTTATCACTTGGAACTCATTAAGAAAATACAACGCGGGAGCTTAAGCTTCAAGAACTCGCCGACAGGAGCGTACATTCTTTTCGTTTGATATGGGAGTTTATTTTAACTGTAGTTTTGAGTACATTGCGGTAAGCAGTTGAAGGTCTAAATGGTCACCATTAGCATATAATTAAACAGGATGTAGATGAATGTATTTGACAAACTTGGAGGGATTGTTATAGGACACAAAACTGGACACATATTCACTTATACAAATGGGTGGAAAAGCTCATTTCATACCCCATTTGACAACGGTAGTTTTGTAGATAGGCTGGTGACTACTGCGTGCTAATGTACACACTGTCTACTCTAAAAATTGGCAAACTTACTTTGCAAGTTTACACTACACTGTAACTTATAACGTAGGGTGATAGTTTAACCCACCAAGGAAAGGCTACGGAGAGCATTGAAAACGCAATAGAGGGATAAACCTCATATCCAAAGCACACAAAGATACGGATAAAAATCACACTCAGAGCTTGTATCAAAAGCTCATAATATAAAAAAAACAGTATGGAAACTTGTATTGTAAACAACCCCCTCACTCTTTACAATGTTTAAAATATGATATTTAAATACAGGTTTAGGATAGTTTGGGTTAGGTAAATTTATTTAGGATACAAAATCGATAAAACTCAAATATTACAATATGAATGTGTCATTAGTGAATGATCCAATAAGCGGTGTTTCTATATGTGGCTTAGAGATTACATAAAATGGCGTGCTTTTGATGCACCTACCTTGTTCAATTCTGATATATTTTAAAGAAGATACACAAATTGACCTTTGCGCTTTCAGTACGTAGCCGAAAGACTTACCTTTCTGGGTAAATTGAGTGTACCTTTGCTAAAATTAGAAGTAACTAATAAAGTAGCTTTTGGTCGGAAGATTTTCCAAAAAATTAACATGATATATAGCGAGAATACATACTACATTTGAGGCATCACGCTTTATGGAGCAGAAGATGAAAAAGAAATAGTTGGATAGTTTTGAAATGTGGTGGTGGAGAAGACTTGAGAATATCAGGTGGACAAACAGGGTGACCTATGAAGAGGGCCTAAGAAGAGTGGGTGATAAGAGAACATTTTTGGTTGTGATTCTTCGGTACAAAGCAAACTGGATTGAACACATAGTTAGGAGGAACTGTCTTCTTCACGACGTTAATGAATACAAAGAAGAGAGAGAGAGGAGAGGAAGAGAGAGTAGCCTAAGAAAAAGGAGGATTAAAATATAGGATGACTTGAAGGAAAGAAGAAAATTCTTGGAGCTGAATGAGGAGGAAGAAGTTAGGGCGCACTAGCAGTCTAAATTCATTGACGAAGGGAATGTACCTGTCGTAAGAAAGAAGATCTTATAAAATAAACTAATGGTGAGTATATGTAGCCAGTTTATAGTATCCATTATAATCCAAATTTGTAAAACACATTTAGCTACAACCTGAATGCCACATATATTTAATATGTATGGACATTTTTGGAGGCTAGAGACGTTTGAGCTTTACTTTGTATCCTATTCTTGTAATATGAGTGAAACATAATCCAAATTGTTACATCCTTGTTTTTTATCCCTCTGTTAACCCATACCAGTGGTAACATGGTAGATGACGTCAGTTTCACAATCACAAAGAATTTTATTGGCAAGGATTGTTGATGATGAGTAGATCCCTGATTTAGTCTAGGTCAAGTTTATGGGGAGACTTATTTTCTAGTTTCATTTAACATATATGTTTTCTCAAATTTTCTCTAGAAAACTAATATACAGTTTATGATGCTAAAAGTATTATTGAGACTCTTTTTATTAACTACGTGAGAGTCTATATGGAAAAGGTTACGGAATTACATTTATTGGAATAACTACCACTATTGTTTTTATTAAAATCTATATTTTGGTTCTGCGTCTTACTACCCATTTGGGATATACGCCTATGCACTATAATTACGCTAGTGGGTTAGATATAAGGAAGGTTGAATTTAGAGGAAGTGTACCCACATTTGCGTGGAGAGACAGAGTGGTAAACCGTTTAGGAAAACCACACTCAGTACACCCGACCGAGATTTGAACCTCGATCTCCCCATCATCGGCAATCTAATAAATGGCGAGAGTAGTGCCTTAGATCCCATCGCTACCGATGCGGGCCACCATTATAGCATTTGTTCTAATTCAAATTAGAACACTGGTTTACCTGTTCATAGGTAGTCAGGATATATCTTCCATCTTACCTGTGCTTTAAAAAATGATCATCTTTAATATAATATGCAACAGTAAGGACTAAGGAATTTACCGCTTCCGAAATGTCTTGACGATGACAGAGAGGTCAGGGTTCAAGTCTATCATTTGATGATTTTTTCTTGGCAGCGTGTCTTACTACCTATTCAGGTTGAACAATTATCTAAGAAATACGCTAATTTTGTATAGATGAGGAAGGTTGAATTTAGAGGAAGTGCACAAGAATAATGCTTGGAGGTAAAATGGAAAAGTCTTACAAGGAAAACCCTCCCTCAGTACACCCAACCGGTATTCAAACCACAATCTCCCTGCTATTGGTGGACTAGTCTATTGCGAAAGTAACACCTTAGACCATGCAGCCACCAAAGCAGATTTTTGTTTTTTTTGTTTACTTAACCCTTTTAGTGCCACGAGTCGATCTGATAGGCTCCACCTACTACCGTTAAAAGTTCCAGAGCTGATGAGGTCGGCTCTCCAGATTTGAGCTAGTTCTCGCGTTATCTGATAGACAGTGTAGTAGTGTCATATATCACTGGAAAGAGAACATTTTCCTCTATTATTTTATATAAGGTTGGCGACAAAAATCAACCATAAATAATTGTTATTGGAACTGGGAGCTTAGAACACTTTCAATGGGAGGATCACGTACTCAATGTGCTAAGTGAAATGCCAGTTTACATGCGAGCTGCATGGTAAAACAAAAGTGTGGCTCACATTCATACTGATGTAATTAGTTTTGTAAACAATTTTCAAATGTACGGGTTAAATTGTTCTGAGTTTAGAAAAATATACTATTAAGATTGTCATGCTATGTCGTGTGAATGTAAAGATTTATTTACCAATGTAAGTTAATAGGCGTAATGACTATAAATTTATATAATATATTTAAAAAATATGAAACTATTCATTATAAAAGGTTTTCGAAAAAACGCATTCATTATGTGCAGGCCTAAATATTATTCGTGAGGTAAGCAATATAATAAATCTCGCTGTAAGGTTAGCAAAAATGGCCCAAAAATATCTAATATAGGATATCAAATAAAAATCCTGTAACTACTATTTATAATTATATATATTCAAAACTTTATCTTCTTGTATAAAACTAAATGCATTACAGTAAAATAATATTTAAATGATTATATAATGTTTATTAAATGTGTTAATTAGAATTAGTTTTGAAAAAAAAATTAAAAATTAAATTTAGATATTATACAATTTTAATTAAATTATACTATTTTTATTTTTATTATTATTATTATTATTATTATTATTATTATTATTATTATTATTATTATTATTATTATTATTATTATTAAATATCAGTACATACGGATGATGGAAAAATCAAAATAATCACTTCATAAAAAAAGATTTGGCGAATTTTCTTGCAAACCCTTATAAAAATGAGGAATTAGCTGTAGCATTCTTAGCACCCAAAACCTAGCACGTCTCTGACACTCTTCGTGCGAGAATTCTGGAATAGGCGGGGCATTAAAAGGGTTAATAAGTTTTCAATCTTCCTCCACGAAAGTAAATTTCCTCTAATCTTGACCTTACTCATCCATGTGATCTTACTCATCCTTATATTTTTAGAGCAATTACGTGGATAGTACGTGTAAGTAGTAAAACGAGGTTCACTTCTATTTTAGTTAATTGATTAAAAATATAATATTAAATTACTTTGCCAGAAATGACCACTCCATAAGCTGACGTATGAATTATTAATGTAAAAAAAATGGCCTATTAAACTGCCTACTAAATCTGCCATAAGTATTTTAATTGTTGTATTATAAAAATATAGTATTCTAATTTTACTTTTAAAATATTGATTATTATTAAATAAAAACCTTCTATTGGAGAAAAAAAAAATAGTATATTTTCAATACAATAATATGTTTATCTTTGTTTTATCTGATAGCAAATTGGGTGAGAGATAAGGTATACAATTAATGTTATAAAATAATTTACAATATAATTATATTGTATTATTTAAATTTAAAAATAACACTTGGACACGGGAATAGAGCCCGGGACCTTAAGCTTACTACGCCAATGATCTAATCACTGAGTTATCCAAGAATCGTCTCGTGCCCAGGGCTATTATTATTATTATTAGCACCGCGTCTTACTACCCGTTCGGGTTATACGCACTTACGCTAATGTGCAATGGTAGGGTGATTGTGAGATGAAATGGAGGACCTTCAGTTTAACGTGGAATCCGAACCACGGTGGAGGCCTGGCATTCCTCACATTCACAAGTTGTGATTAATACACATCTTGTCAGAGGTGAAGGAAGGGTTTGGCAATCAGATAAATCTGTGCCTGGACCGAGGATTGAAACCCGGACCCTCAGCACAGAAGTCTGACACCTTACCCCTAGACCACCAGGTCACCTCCCAGGGCTATTCTTCACTCATATTTAAAGAGGGAGTTTGTGATGGGCGTGCGGAAATCATCGGTTACAAATATGTGATCAATTAAGATCACTAGCTATCAGATAACGCAGCCACCTTCGATTTGGTAGAAGGATTTTTGCAGCCAATACTATAATATTACAAGTGTACGAATTTAGCCGACGATTTCAGCACGTTCATCCCAGACTTTGCCTTAAAATATGAGTGAAGAATGGCCCTGGCTTTGGAATGACTCCCTGATAGCACAGGGTTTAGAGCATAGGCCTACTAACCCAAAGGTTCCAAGTTCGATTCTTGTGTCCAAGTGTCATTTTCAATTTACAAATTATGATATTTAAATGCGGCTATAACCGTAACTAACAAATATAATATCTTAGCTATTTAACCCATCATTACTATATTTAATTGATTTTTTAAACTTCACTTAAATTAAACGATATAATTAGATATATTGAAATCATTTATGATAAAAATATTTATTTGAAAAAGAGAAATATATAATAGGATAGAATTTTTCCATTGGGCGAAGGGGAAATCGTATGTGGAAGTGCGACTCACACTCCCCTCACCCCTTTTAATACCGTCCCCAGTTTAGTGCTAGGAAGGACACTTAACATACCTAATTGTCTAACGCCATGTTTGAATTACATAAAACAGCGCGTTTTACAACGACAAATGAGCTGTTGAGCACTAGGGTAACATGAGTGAAATTTAGAGCTCATGTCCACTAAACCATTGCCAAAAACCATTACGCTTGGTTCAAATTTATGATAATCGCTCTTTCCTTTTCAAAATACGAATAAGAAAGATGTACTACACGCAAATCTCACATTGATATTTTTTTAAAATCATATAACTAATTCTTACTTGCAATTATATTATGATAAATGCCCTACACGATTTAATTTGAATAGTAATATTACATTTTTATAAAATGTTCATTTGTATTTCATCCTATTGCGTCTGTTTTTTTGCTGCTTTAATTAATTAACTTTACATCTTTCTTTTTGAAAAATGGCCCTAAACATGAGACGTTTCATAGATAGCTCAGTGGTTATAACATTGGTGTACTAATCCAAAGGTCCTGAGATCAATTCCCATGTCCAGGTGTCTTTTTCAGTTTAAAAATATATATAAATGCGGGTATAACCCCAACTAACAAATATAATAGATTAGCTATTTAATCATTTCTGTTTTGCTTTACTTCTCCTTAACACAAACTTATCGACCAGTCTGGTCCATTAATTGACCAAGAAACCCGTTTTCTTTTACAGTGCCGACGCAGCTGCTCTCGACTCTAGCGGTGATGACAAAATCTTTTATCATATGGGACGCAACAGCGTCGTATTACCCTTTAAGGTTATACACATATACAGGGTGTATCGTACCGATTGGGACCCATTTTATCGATGGGCGGGAGACATAAAAACAATAAAGAAACAAAGGCTTATATAAATAACTATCCCATTTGACCCTGTTTCCAAATTAAAGCCAAATGTTTCACTTAAAATTTTGTATTCCATACTCGATATCTCTTGGTATATTGACTAGGTAAGTTCTATGTGTTATTTCAAACTCCTGGTATTTTTGAAATAGTGCAGCATTCTAAGACATAACGATTGGTATGCTTGCCGAAGGTGGACATTCTGAGCATTTCCTGTAATGTTAGGCAGCCCCACATTACTCGAGTACAAACATGACTATAGCTTGGAAATAAGGTCAAATGAAACAAATGTTCTTATATCATTTTAAAATTGTTTTTATGTCTCCTTTACAGCGTGAAAGTGGGTACAACGTTTTATAGTAAACCCTGAATACACACTAATGGGGGACGTATGATAAGTGGAAATATAGCCACATTAGCTTAAGGAGGATTGGGGGGCGATACTATTTAGGAAGAATCCAACTTCAGTTTAGGCAGGTAGCTTAATTCTCTTTCCGTCATCAGCAATCCAGGTTAACAAGAGAATGATGTGTAAGATCATGTGACCATCGATACGGGTGTAACGGTATCGATACTAAAAACGTGTCATCTCTGTCATAGGCGTACACAGCGTGGGTGCAAACACACTCCCACCAACCCCCTCACCCCCCCAAAAAAGAGAAAGTCGGAGTGACAAAAGAATGTACTACCTTTTATTTATTTTTTTACAAACCGCTTCGATGGATATTCCATGGATTAATGTAGTAATGAGATCCTGTTTATAGGGTGGCTAACGGATGGCTTTGTAGTTTATAATGTCTGTTTTTCAAAGATTAATTGTTTTTAATTTACTGTAGTTGTTAAAAATAGAAAATTCATACATATATTTAGGTGGAAGGTGGGGATGTGGTGCCCAACCCCTTGTATTTCTAAGTGACAACCCTATCAACCACACCATGTACTGTACATGCTTATGGTCATTGCGTGGTCAAAAGGTCGTGTCAGTGAGCAAGTTATTTTTTAGAATAATGCAACTAGATAGTACTTAACACCACATTCTACTACCCGTTCAGGCTATACGTTTAATTACTAATTCACTAATAGGTTAGGAATTGGAAAGGTTGAATATAGAGGAAATAAACCGAATTTGCGTGGAGGTAGAGTGGGAAGCCACCCCAGTTCACCCAAGCGAGTAATGAACCTTGATCTCCGCGTCCTCGGCAGTCTGTCTCAACACGAAACTAGCACGTTAGCTGACTACACCACCGAGGTGGGTTATGCCACTAGAGAATGTAAGTTATACATTCCTGGTCTTCTACAGGCAATGGCCCATATGTAGCTGTTATCTATATTGGACACCATTTGGGTGTGGTTACTTCGGCCCAATGAGATCACACGATAGTGATGATGATTATTATTTGGTGCCTGTGGAAGTCTCAAACCTAGCTTGAACCTAGCTAGCCTGAACATTTCAGCCATATTAAAAATTCCCCTTCGGAAAAAAATAATTATGAAACCACCAGGAATCGAATCCGGTACTTCTAGATTAGTAGCCATGACTACTAACCACTAGCCCAAGAGTTCTTCCACTGAATAGGTGAAGTTCCCTGGATGATCAGATCTGTATGTACTGTGACTGTAAATAGGGGTGAGGGTAGTAAATCGAGGCCACCACACATGAGGGTATTAGTGGTCTGCACGGAAGGAGAGCTTTGGTTTTAGGAATGGGATGATTGCTTCGGATCATCGAGGGATGATGCCCGAGTACGCACGAAACACATACCCAATACCCGGCCAATACCCTAATCCTACTATTAACACGTTATTGCGATACCAAATCCTTCCCCGTCATACTCATACCTAGAAGGCAGAAGGAATGGAAGCTTTCATAAGCAAAGCCCGTAGAGATTCATACATACATAGAACAAAAATAGTAAGCAATACAATGTGAGAGGACATAAATGAAGACGAATGGAAACACAAACAAGCCAGTAAAGTAAACAAAGGATAAATAAATGGTATGCCACAAGCGTACACAATTTTAAATAATGTGTATTATAGTTTGTAACAAAACTTTTTTTAAATCAGTCATTAGTTAACTACTCTACTGGATAGTTTTATTTAAAAAAAATATATTCATATGTATCATGCTAAAAACTCCTCAGATACCCATTTTTAATGGAATTATTTGAGTCATTTCAAAAAAATAATTATACATTTTCAAATATCTGTCATTACCAAACTACCTTTAGTTAAATCAACCCCCCCCCCCCTCCCTCACTAGCACACAAAATTGTAAAGTGTTATATATCACGTCAAACACTCTAAATATATCCAGTTTAAACATAATTTTTGGAGACATCTTCAAAGAATTTTGAATTTTCAAAAATTAGTCACAATTAAACTATTCTTATTTTTTATTTAGGCTAGAATTAATTTTAAAAAGTATGACGTAACATTTAAATATTAAGTTTGAATTATAAATGTTTTTCTTTAGCTTCACGAACAAACAGACATGGTGGCAGACATAGCTCACTTTTTTGAGCTCGAAGGCACATAAAACTTCAAGATTCATCATATCCTTGAGTTTGAAAATGTTCATAGTTATTACAATTATTCTTTAAATGATTATGTTAAAGTGTTAAGGGAATTAATAAAATTAGAACAAAATATATTTAGTATATTGTAAAAGTATTTATGGGTGTGATAAGTTTCAAAATGAGTAAGGGCTGGCCTTATGACTACTAGATATATATTACTACAGGGGGGCTAAAGTTAGCAACCAGATAAAGGTTATCAGCCACTTTAATATTTTACGCATATCATGAACTGAATTTATCTGCCATATAGTTATCTGAAGGATAAATATATTTTTTATGCAGAAAACTGGTGCGCGTATGCGTTTAAGCCTTACTGCTACCGCTACTACCTGGAAAATTACTACAATGGTCAATATTTGTTAAATAATGGTAGCTAAACGAGTGCGAGTAAACAGATGGCATCACGTAGGCGTAGAAGCTAAGATATCTTGCAAATACTAATTTCAGTGTCTGCCAAAATTTGGTCAATAGTTGGGTAAAACGTTTACAAATTTTCATTTATTGTAATCACATTTTTATAATTTGTTCTTATATAAATATTGCTCTACATATAGCTTGTCAGTTTATATAAAAGTGTAAATTAAATGTTCTAACTTTATATAGCTAGAGCCCGGGACTGTGCTTACTAAACACGTGAACTAAGATTTTAACCTAAAAACAGATTTTGATAGGCGAACCTCATGAAATACAACAACGCGTCACTATAGCAACAACCATTTTAACTTTCAGATAAAATCTATCATATACTTAAACCTTCACGATAAAAATATGATGGATAATACATTTTATCTTGCAGATAAATGCTATCTGGAAGTCATAAGACGCACTTTTAATTTATCGAAAAGATAGAAATATTTTTCCGCCAGAATTATTGCGTTAACACCTAAGTAGTATCTATTTACAACTTAGACTCAAAAAATTGTATTAATATATTTGACAATATCTCAGAAACTGTTGGTTTAATAAAAATATATTTCAAATGAAAGTTTTTTATTTCTAATAGTCCTACAATTTTGCAATGATAAGTTGTTTAGTTTCTCAAATAGTTATGGAGATACGGAAATTAACGCTTCTTTAAGGTACCCTAAAAATCATTTTCATAGGAAAATGAAAATAGCCAGTTTATTTATAATCTTAATCAACGCCTAGATACGAATTTTAATCAAAATCGTTTGAGCAAATTTTGAGAAAACCAATTTTTTTCTCTTTTCGCCCTTCAGTAAACTACCCTTAATTTTAAGTTTTTATAGACACACAGACAGACGGCATTGCAAAGACTATTTTTTAGGGTTGTGGGGGTCATGAGACGTCGACATCCATCAACATTTCAGGTTAGTTTTTTTTACGGTCTCAATACTTAAACTTTATTTCAAAATCCTTTGTTATCATTTTTGGTTTTTATATCCCAGATGATATCCTAATAATCTATGAAGGAAAATTACGTGATGAATAACTCATTTATAACTTTCCATAAACTGAATTTGTTTAAAAATTTTAAGAAATATAGTACTTTCAAAGTTCTGGTATTGAAAATGTCATGGTTATTTCTAGTATCATGAATTAATTTAATACTTATTAAATGGCTCATTAGTAATTCATAGAATCAGTTTACAGATTGTTTAAAATTAAGTCTCAATTTATAACTAATGAGATCTAAAAGAAAAAAAATGATTAAATTTAAAATTATTATTTTAGCTCACAGTGATTCATATATTGATCATTTTTTAATGATTTTTTACTTACAAGAGCTGTTTAGTAGTTTGATGGTAGTATTTTTACACAAAAGACTATTCTATTTCATCCCATACAAATGCAGTATCAGCCGGGTCTCCCTGATATAAAATGCAAATAGCCCTATCACATCACATATCAGTTAATAATAGGAATGACCCGCTTCGATGACTGCATGACCTACTCTCACAGTAGAATAAACTGCCGATGACCGAGATCGAAGTTCAATGGCTGAGTGCCGAGGACGGGGAGATTGAGGTTTGGATTTCTGTCGAGTGAAAGGGGGGTGGTTTTTACTAAATAATTTTCCATTCTCGCTTCATCCAAATGCGGGTTCACTTCCTCTAAATTCAACCTTTACCATTCCTAGTTCATTAGGGTAACTATTACTTAATCTTACAAACCAAACGGGTAGTTTGACGTGGTGCTACATAAATAAATTAATAAATAAACATATGTGGCTTAACTTGGGAACGAAGAGAGTGAGAGTTAAGGAAAAAGTTTTTGTAGAGCTTTAGCAAACAATTTTTTTTGACAAAATAAATAAAATATGGCTCAGTTACATTAATATAATATAATTTGATTTTTACATGGTAATAGCATCAGTTCTTGAATATCTATCATGAACCTTGCGACATTAGATGGGTAACATTTTAAATGAAGAGAAAAAATTGTCATTAAATTACAAGACACTTTTGAAAGTTATTAAAGAATTGTTTAGGTCACCATTTAAAGAAAACATATTTTATTGGAGCAAAATTTTATTTATTATGAATAAAAAAATATATATTTTTTAAATACAAAAACACTAAAGTTAAATACGTTTGTTTATATACCTACCATAAGATAATTATACTCACATAGGTATAAGCTGCAGTTGATGGAGATATCGGTGTTCAAATTTTGGCCAGGGGCACTGGGGCTCTTTTATCATAAGTGCGTTATAAACGTATTTTTCATATAGTTCGAGCTATCTATGAGGTCTATATTTATTAAAATATTTATCAGTATCAGGTATCGAACCATGCATCTCTCTGGAGAAAGGGATAGAAAAACTAACTTTTAATCCTTGACTTTTTTTGATTTAATAGTTTAATTCTAGCTTTTCAACGTTCAATTTATAAACATACTGAACATATAAACAGACACCCCCGTATAATGTATATTTGTTCTAAAATGACATACCATCCAGTCTCCCAACCGACTCATTAAAGGAAATGGAGAAGTCCAAATTTAACCCCAAAATAATTTTGTTGGACATTTCAGGAATCTAACTCGTGGTAAATATGTTCAGTTGTCATACGCGTTAGTGACGAGACTAAAGTGGTGGATGGCAACATCTTTAAAACTGACCCTATGCCCACAAGAGTCAGGGTCATATAAATGTTAACCTAATCAGTTTGTACCAAACAGCCTCTTGCTCTAAACGTCCCTTTCCTCTGCTATGTAGGGAATAATTTATTCAGTGGGGCGTTGTTAGTCGCTCCGTGTCAGTGGAGTGAATCAGTTGCAGCCGGTGTTATTGGTGAACCCTCTGGTCTCTCGAAACATGACGCACTGGTGAAGTGAACTTATCAAAGTTTGACCCCTGGATAGCATACTTCCCTCTAGGCCCCAATCATGCAACTCTTGCATACTCCTGTCCACCAGGGGCAAGACGACGAATTAGTGTTGCAACTAGGTGTCCTGTGGCACGCGTTTCATCAATGAAAACACTGTGCTACTCAGTGGCGTGGCGTGGAGTGTAGCCAGAGTAAGCAGTGTATGTCTGAAATGTATCTGTGAGTTGTTATCATAGCTCAGTATAGCACCTACCTGGTTGGTGGCCGGATGGTCTCTAAGTCATTGCCCTCGTAATATATTAGGTTGCTGAAGACGGGGAGATCGGGGTTGGATCCCAGTCAGGTGTATATAGAATTGATTTTCTTAAATGACTTTCCACCGTACATTTACGCAAATGTGGGTACACTTCCGCTAAATTAAATCTTATTTATAGCTTACAATTTTTCGTAGTTAGCACAAAAATAATACGTGTGAAGCTCAAATGATTAGTGAAACTGTAATTCTAAAGAGTAATAAACCACATGAATTTCAGTGAAATTAACTACGTATAGACTATTTTTAATCAAATTAATACCAAAATTAATGTCCTTAGACAAGTGATGATTGGTCAAATTAATTTTTAGTTAATATTACGTTAGTCCAAGTAATTTTAGACTTACGAAATGGTTTACCACTCCCCCTCCAGGCAAATACGGGCTCACTTCCTCTAAATTCAACCTCCCCAATTCCTAACTCACTATCGTAATTAGTGTATAAGGATATAACCCAAACGGGTAAAAAGAAGCGGTGCTAAAATAAACCACTATGACGTCTTTTTATTAGTGTCTTAAGAGATCATCTAAAGGTCAAATACCAGGATAATTAGAAACCAAGATTAATAAATAGCCATAAAATGTAAAAAAAGTGCAACTTTATGCATAATTCATTTGACAACAAGGAAATTGGGATCAATCAGAATATTTGTTCATTTTTTTCAGCTCTAACGCTATATTCAATTTTAGGATTTGTATTTCAAAATACGGTTCACCCCAAAATAAAGTCGAAAGATTCCAACAGAAGTATTTTTCACTAACAATCTTATATTTTGGATCTTATTGGTTGAAAATAATATGTATAATGTGAAAATAGCTAATTTTTAACGTCTTTTTAAGCATATTTATGGAACTATGAAACTAGGTTTGATGAAAAAGTGTTCTATATCCAGCATTCCTCTAACATAATAGTTTTTTTTAATAGGCTCACAATATAAAATTGTAAGATATTTGAGAACTATCAATGACCTTTCCTACTTAACTTGAAATAAGAATTTAAATAGTTTTCTTCCCCCTCTTTCATACATACATGACAAAGAGTAATTTAAAATGATGGACTAGAAGAAGTAAAAGCTTAGAACAGAGATTGTTCCAGAAACTGACAAATACAAATTATTTGTAATCCTTTTTGCCTGACAACGATTGATACTTTCTCATTTACCAATACGGCTACCTTAACTGACCTTTATTTCAATGTTGTATAAAGTAAAATACAAAAAAATACAATACAAACAGGTGCCTGGGCTCAATTTGTATAAGTTGTGAAATACATAAGTTATTCACTATCCGGGGGGAGATCCATCCGAACTTGCCATAAATTCACAATAATTGTATTGTAATGAGAAAGGTAAGATTTACAATAAATATACATATATTTGTCTGGAGATGGAGTGGGAAATAATTGAGTGGATAAACACCTTCAGACCTGGACGTTATTTGAACTCTGACCTTTCAGTAATTTACAATCCAAACTAAACGAGACGGATATATTTGTTTATGCATCCACTAGTACAGGTTATCAATTAAATTAATAGAGGAGGTGGTGGTATTATGGAACCCTGCTCATAATATGGAACCCCTCAATACCTGAAGAATATTTAGCTACACATTAGGGCTGACAGCTTAAACTTTTGTGTTGGTTTGTTTTATGGCTGATAGTGTGCTAGAATTATCAACTGTGTAGTGGTGGATGATTAATAAACGTGTTTGTTTATATTCGATTTGCAAATATTTGAAAGGTATGTAGACTTTTGTTTGATTAACCGTTACCAATTTGAACTAGATACTTTACCTATATGCTGTAGACCACCATTTCCACCTGGTAAAACATATTTAGTCCTGTTCATTTTGTGGTAGTTTACATTGTTTTCAAGATGGCGATGCTTGTATCATGGACCCCTATGGTGCTAGCAGTATGGACCCGGATTCCATATTAAATGCACATTTTAGGAAGGTGTGTTTTTTGGTTTCTCTAGATGCCACGAACAAGTGTAGGCCCATAACATTTTAAAAAATATCTAGAGACAAAGTGTAAAGACAAAATTAAAGAGGCAGTTGTTGCAGTCAGAGAAAAGAGGATAGGGCTAAAGAGAGTGACTAAATTATTTATAATTACGAAAACAACATTCTGATATTTGGATCAAGAAATACACACTTCACCTGAAGATGTAGTTATGAAGAAACTATGAGGAAAGCCAATACTCCCTGAAAGCCTAGAATAGGAACGCGTTGATTACTTATTATATATGGAATCAAAGTATTACGGTTTCACTCGTATGGATGTTCGCAAGATAGCTTACCAATTAGAGGTTAAAAACGACATCCAGAACAATTTCACAGAGGAATGTGTAGGTAAGACGTGGCTTGACCATTTTCTTCACCGCTACAAAGCCAAGCTTTCCCTCAGGAAACCAACTGGCACATCTTTTGCACGAGCTAAAGGCTTCACTCGTGAAGGAGTAGGTTTTGTTCCATTTGCTACAGGTGACGTATGTAAAACACAGCTACCCACCTGATCGCATGTGGAACGTTGATGAGACTGATCTGAGCATAGTTCAGACAAAAACTACTCAAAATATTTCGTCTAAGTGGAAGCGTCAGATATGTTCTCTTACTGATGCAGAGAGTGGTTCTCTCGTCACAATCATCTGTTCAATAAGTGTGGGTTGATATTTCTAAAAACCAACATGATGGACACGCTAATGAGAAGGGCTCCCCCTGGTTCAATAGGGAGAGCTCATCCATCAAGATGGGTGCAGGCCTACCTTTTCCCTGAATGGTTTGAGCATTTCATTGAAAAGACTGCACCAAAAGAAAACTCACCAATTCTATCAATTCTTGATTTAAATTTATCTCATACAAGGAAAGTCATTTTCATCGATTTGGCAAGAAAGAAACATGTTTCTATCATTTCATTGCCATCTCACACAACGCACAAACTGCAACCCCTGGACTACAATTTCATGGGCTCTCTCAAGACTCACTACAGTGAGAACATTAGACAGTGACTGATTCACTAACACAGACCCTTTGGACGTACGATATCACAGATCTTTTTGGTAAATTCTTCCTGCAGTGCACAACTGGAAGCACTGACGTGAATGGATTCAGCGTCACTGGAATCTGGCTCTATGATTGGAGTATATTCAGTGACGCAAGTTTTAATCACTGGTGAGCACGAGACAGTGAATGACCCTCCTACATACAGCAGAGACTCCATCATAGCTGCTCATTCTGCTGACAAAGTAACTCCTGAAAATCTTTATCCTGTTATCTAGGGTTATTCTTCTGAACCTTCAACCTCAAGATCTGTTGTTGAATTGTCTTAAAAGCCTCATCCCATGTCACCAAGAGACATTCATCCCATTCCAAAAAAGAATAAAGTATCACAAGAGGAAGAAAAGAATGCGTCGCAAGTCTTGTGACTGGATCGCCATATAAAGCGGAGCTAGAGTCATCAATACAGAGAATCTTGGTTAGGAAGATAACGCCAACTCGAGGCCGTGGACGTGCATCATCCAACGCTGACGTGAGAAATACTTGTACACAAACTCTTCCTTCAACCTCTGGGTTCAATCGTGGACGGGGAAGGGAACGTAGTAGTGGAAAGGGGCATTGCCTTGGAATGGAAAAATGGTGATTGAAACTTGAAAAGGGATGAGCTGAAAGTGAAGACTCCGGAAGTGATGAATTTGTCGAAGATCCACCCTCATGACACTCTAGCGACTCTCCAGTTGAATTCCCGTTCGGTGAGCTAGAGCCTGACAGAGATGACGCTTTGTGATTATTCTGTAAGGGGAAATTTTCAGATGATAGGAAAAGTAAACTGTCGTATGTGTAGTTTTTGAGCACACAATTAATGTTCAGGTCCAGAAAATAAGACTGTTTGTGTGACTTTCGCAGATAGATAAACAAAGCCACAATAAAAATGAACAATTTTTTTCATATATTTATATACATCTAATGTTAATTCATATTTTTTAATATGTAATTTTTTCTCTTATTATTTAAGTTGTATGCATTGCACATGGTTTCTTTATTTGTGATTTTCTAATGCAAAATGTGGGGTCCATATTACCAGCACATCTCGACAACTTACATATTTTCACTATTTATGAAAACTTTACGATAAAAATTTGCAATGTGTTATAAACAGACTGCAAGCTAAGGATATAATAACTAAGGATCTAAACTAGATAGCCATGCTTTAAAACATTAAATCAAGCAAATAATTTAGGACCAGTATGATAAAAATGAACTGGGGTTCCATATTACCACCCTCTCCTCTATATATCAAGGCTCAAGCTTGGTTTTGTAGTATTGAGCTTACTAGCCTATACCTTGATTTTCCTAAAAATGTATATTTGGAAGACCTTAAAAATAGTATAGCTTTTGCTTTAAATAATGATAACATTTTACTATATTATTACTGTTATTTTATAGGTAAAAATATTATTAAATAAATATAAATACAAATCACATATCTTGACGTGTGAATTCAAGAAAGTAGATATGATAACATTGAATATTTGACAAGTATGCCCATTCTTAAGATA
This sequence comes from Timema podura, assembly GCA_033556935.1. Taxonomy (NCBI): domain Eukaryota; kingdom Metazoa; phylum Arthropoda; class Insecta; order Phasmatodea; family Timematidae; genus Timema; species Timema podura. The sequence continues at coordinate 65,506,457 of JAVRXN010000003.1, read as the reverse complement.
ATTGATGTATGTGTTAAGTTAATTTAAAATTCGTATGCTAATAAAACATAAATATGTTTAAAAAGGGAAGGTTAAATACACAAATAAGAAACTTTAATATCTATATACTATATATCTATACAAAATAGTTTGGAATTAGTTACTAGTTTACAGGGGAATGAATGACAAATGCGTTAAAACACAATATAACGTAATTGTAATAGACTAATTAAAAACATAATAATTAGTTTTCAAAGGTTAACCTTTCCCTTTGTATGTTTGGACGTAATCTATTTGTAGCACCAATGCAAACAAAATTTACAAAGCGCATGATTAAAATAAAATCACGAGCATTAGCTAAAGCATTGGACCGGTCAAACAAACAAACTGCACCCCGTTCCAAAGCAAAAAAACCTTAAAAAATGGTCATGTGTGGCTTGAAAACAAACAGACAGTATGACTAGAATAATATGTGTACTCCACATATAGCTGGGTGTTGTTTCAATGTGTGTTGTTGATGAATATTTAAAAATTCTACTAACGAGGTAATACAATTATAAAAAACAAGCCACGTGATTTATTTTGGTCAGTCTGTCTAATCCCCAGAATATTTCTCAAACCTCCTGATAAGGTACTAAGAAATATGAAACCTCGCACACAACCATGACTTATGTTTGTCCATAGAAAGATTTCTTCAAACTTGATGATATAGTACAAATCTACGACTTCATTAACAGGTTATTAAAAATAAAAAAAAATTTCAGGGTGGTAATCATATAGGGGATTCAGCACACGATGATCACGTGACTGGAGTTAATATATATTGTTTTATTCTATGTATCTATGCCATATTTACTAGAACAATCTTTAACTAGATAAAAATGAAGACTAATAGTCTGGCAGAGACATGGATGAAAATCCAGTTACCTCACGTTTTGAAAAAACTAAAAATATATAAAAACAACAAGGGACAGACTTCACTCGAGTTCCAAAATTTCATATATAAGAGACAGCCATAATCCCTAATACTATTATAAAATGGCCACAGAAGAGTATGGACTAACCCTATCACCTCTCCAAGGTGCGTTAAGCGAACAATTATTAACTTTAAAACATTACTGTCCCTATGATTTAAAAAAAAAAACCAAATGCTTTTAATATGTTAGATCAACCTTCCAATGGAATATAATATTTTAATAATTGTCTACCTACTGATTTTTATATTGTTATGTTCACAACGCTTTTAAGTAAGTGGTACTGGGTTCTATTCCTGGCATGGCAAAAAATGTGTTGTCTCGGGTGATGAACATTATGCTTATTCTTTTATTAGTCTAATTTTATAATTTGTGCGTGGATAGTCAGTGTCTTCAGTAAGTACATGTTGAATATATTTAATAAAATGAAACATTATTGAAACCAATCTTTTTTAAATATAAGCGTCCAAAAGAACTATAGATATAACCAATAAGATTTAAAAATAAATGTCTATTATCTACTTTTAAAATTTTGTTAACTCACGATTTCATTTTGTATAGCTTAATACTTTATTCTAAGAAAGACGCCACTTAATTTAAAAGTACCCTGCCTTTAATAGAACAGAAATAAAGCTCTATTATGTTTAAGCTATGTTTATTTTGAAACATAAATATCACCATAGCTTTTTACTCAATGTTATCTGTATTCTATTTAAAATATTTCAGTAGTGTTTTGAAAATAAAAATATAATCTCTTAATAGTGAGTTTAAAAAAAACCTAATCTAATCTATATAGTAACAAATTATTTGAAGTAGGTATTTCGTTGTTTACACTACCATTTAATATACATTTTACTTTAGCCACACTTGTGGACATGCAGACAGTGTTGCCATCTAAGTATTTTCCACTTTACTGATGATGGAGAAGTTAGGACTCGTATAATATCTGGATTACGGGTTTTTATATCATGAATATTTCGCACCCTTTTATACTACCCATATGATCTATCAGAATTTATTTGTCATAATTTGACCTGGGTTTAGTAAAGTAGAAATTAGTGGAAAGTGGAAGCCACTAAAGAAATCCCTAAGTTATTTCGGCCAGGATTCATGACGTAATCACTGGAAAAAAGACTATACAAGCTTTACGTTTGTTCTTTGTGCCTATCAAGGCAGTTTATTTTCCCCTAAATGGTTTTCCAACCTCCTATCATGAAAAGTTGGTGTACATATTTTCATATAAACGGTAAATTTCTCATGTTTAATTCATTATTGTTAATATGTGGTTGGACTGGATAGTAAGACGAAATTCATAATGAGAAAGTTATGTTTTCTACTACTCAACAAGAATAACCACATTATATTATTGATGTTATATTTGGTAAGAATACAGAGCAATACAAACAAAATCACGCAAACCACTCGTTAGACACTGAAGCTTATCTTAAAAATAGAACCAACAGAGCATGCTGTTATTTGTTCATGTAGAAATACCAAACCTACATTAGGAGTAAGTTCGAATCTTGATGGGGGCAAGCATTAGGTTCATTGGGTTAATGTTCTAGATCCCCTCTTTACCCGTATTCCGTATCCCACATATGGGGAAAGATAGACTTGAAAAAATCTCCAAAGTTCATTCAATATTAAATATATATGAGATTTAAAATACATATATGTGAGCATCTAGAATTAATACCCACCAGGACAGCCCGCATATTTATAATGATGGTGTAGGAACAAAAATGTAGAATTTATAGAATATGTTTCAGCATTTTTAAGAAGGTAAAGTTGCAGTTCACATTATGTGACCAATACGTATGACACACCTTAACTCTTTCTGACAAACCTTTTATTTTATTGAAGTGAGTTTCTTGCTTCGTTATTAAATGGTCAAAATACTTATTTGAGTGAAATATGGCTAAGATATTATAAACTTTTAATACAACCCAAACAAACAATATTTTCCTTGGAAGGGTTAAAGATATTCAATATTTTAGCTAAAAATTTTGGCAACATTTTATAGACATGGTAAATATCATGGTTTCGGATAAACATTTGCAGTGTAAAATGACAAAATTGAGAAAGAGGGGGATTTTAAGGGGGAGAGTTTGATTAATTATTCCAAACAATTATATTTTATACAATCACCTCCTTAAAATACACATGTACATTACTGAATTGTAAGCCATTGAGGTGAAAAAATAACCTTCTTGGCTAGAAAATGGTGCAAGACAAATGTTTTAATTTAAAGAAAAAGTTCCTATTTATTTTTGGGATACTCTTACCTTATATCACCATCATATTTTAAATTTAACATTTATGTATGTCTAAACAAATGTAGGCAAGACACTAAACTGTATTTTAAAATAAAACACTCAAATGATATTTTGCTCACATCAGTAGTCAACCGGTATAATATAAGTCTCTATAAAAATACTATTTCCGGTGACGAAGAGATAAGATATACATCTCGGATGCATGTACTACAGATTTTTTAAATGGTATCTCACTCTCCTTTCATAAATTTGAGGATACATACATTTTAAAATGTAACTTCTCGGTTCCTACCTGATTTGTACAAATGTGTGGTTCACACACACACACACAAATAACGTCTGGGAAAGCCTTTATCATTATTGTTTGTTGGGACAATTATTTTTAGTAATCCCCATCTTAAGATTGAGGGACAAAAAAAAATCGTAGGCTTACATTTCAGCATCCGTATAATCTAATGTAACGTTCATTCCAAAGTAATATTAAGATTTTTGGGATAAATCACATATTTATAATTATATAATATTTTTAATAATAAACAAACAGTAACATCTTTTATGTATAAAGCGGGAAATAAATCGAAGTGATTTATTATTCCATTTTCAAGCGGCGTGGTTCATTTTGTTTGTCCAAAGCTTGTAGGTTCACATGTGAAAATTAATGTAGTGTCTTGTTGTTCCTGCCTGCGTGTGTACTAATTACTAGGGGTAGTCTGGTTGCTAATCACGTGGCCCGTACAGTATGTCGTGCCGGTTACCGCTTGGAAGTGAGTGTGTGTGTGTGTTTTGTGTGTTTGTGTGTATATGCTTGCCAGAATGAAACAACCACCCTCTAATTCCCCTCTCCACCTTCCTTTTAGTCTGAAACTCTTCTCGTTCCTGCTTTCCTCATCCTCATCCTCTTCAATTCTACCCATATATGGCCTTTGATCATATTTACCCGTACTTACTTGGATCAGGACTTAAAAGAGGCAATCACAACTTCCGCGGCGATTTAATAGCCACCACGCACTTTGACGGGGTGCGTCGAGGGTTGAAAGTTGGGGGTTGGGGGAAAGGATAATCTGGATTCAACCAAATAAAAGGTTTGGTTAGCTGAAGAAATGAAATTGATTATTCTCAATTATACTAGTAGATACAATTCATAAGGCTTAAGCTTAAGTTTAAGGCTTGATTTACACGTTCAACAAAAATAAAAACAGAATCTGTTCGAGTAGCTAGCAATTAGCACGTTGTATGCTTACCTATGATGCATTGCAATGCAAAATTAAAACTTATATTTAAAACACAGATTCTTTTCTAGTGGATGAACATATATTTTAGATCATTCTCCCGATGGATGTTTTCATATTATAATGCCATAATGCCATGCCGTGAAGCATTCCAATACATCGATACACACACTTTATATTAACGGATTATTTTAAATCTCCCCACAACATCCAACAAAGCTGTTAGCTTGCAACTAGCTCTACAACGCCTGTGCTTTCAAATATGCATGATAATGAGCACTGATTTGAATTGTTTGGTGATGAGATTTGATTGAGTCTTCCATTCCAAAATCGTAGGCAAAGCAAAGAAGTTTCAGGGCCCCTAATTTTAAACGTGCAAGTAGCGATTCGCTAGCGTATTTCTCTCATCTCACACACAATCTCACAAACCCCTAATTTTGAAACTATCTGCGCTGCGAAAACTGACGTCACACGATCGAATAGCGAGTGGATTCTACTCGCCACCTCACACCTGCGAGAAAGGCCCTGTCTGTCGAGTAAGCAATAAAAAAAAAAATGGATGTCGCCCCCCTCTTCGGTTGCAGCTTTCTGAGAGTGATTTTGTTGAAATAAACCTACCTCTGTACAAAATATGTTCTACAAAGAAAAAAATATGATTGCTTTGTACACTTTATGCAAGCCTTCAATATAAATATTTGTTTGGGTAAAATATAACTATCATACTAATTTTTTCATTTATTTAACCGTCAATTGGGCTGAGTCGGTAGAGTGAACGTCTCATAATTTAGAGTTCGTATGTTCAAATCCTTTCATCTCCAGTTTTATTTTTTTAATCTATCATATTTTAAACTTTAATTATAAATTATCGTATTAGTAAGCTTTTAATTTGTACTAAATAATTTTTATAGAAGTAAACAAGGTATTTGAGCCTAAGTAGACTAACATAATAGTCCTTAAAAATAATTTAAAAGGTAGTAACTTAAAAATGGTAGGCCTACATTAATTTTGAAATTTTGTATATGGGAGATTATTTAAAAATTAAATTAATGAGTTTTATGACATAAAAATGTACAAATTTTAAAATAAGGCTAAGCAAGCTAGTTATTATTCGCATAGTAAAAACCTTTAGGGCATATTTATGTTTTAAAAATAGTTGAGAAAATAAAATAATATATTACTGAACTCTAATTACTAAAAAGTTATTTAAATTCAGATAAAAAATTAAAATATTGTAATTGGGGTAGGATCGAACACGTGGATACCTGTATTTAGGTCAAGCACGCTACTAAGTGTGCTAAAGTGGATATTGAATAAGAGAAAGCTTTTACTTCTAGTCATATAATTGAGAAATTTTTGAGACAAAAAGCTTAGATGTATAAAACTGGAAGATGTTTTCCTAATAAAACTAAACAAATCGTTTTACATGATGCACTTAATACAATAATAGTGTTTAATTTCAGTTACGTATCTTGTATAGTGGCGTGTTGTGGCATCCCATCACCTCAATCCTTTAGCACGTCATGGTTTTACAGTGTTGGTAAATTGAAAACTCAGTCACAAGCGAAACAACACTACACCGACTCGCATGACAGTAGAAACCTTTCAAAATTAGATCTGTTTTGGTACAGCCTGCTATTTGCGACTTCGTGTGCTTAGAGCTAGCTCTCAAGCGAGTATTTTCGCCATTTTCAAAATTAGGGGTCCTGGTGAGTTACAAATTTTACAGAACAGCTCGCCCTGATGAGGTGTAAATCTCGTGATTAGTTTAGAGCACGTCACTCGACCTCGTTTTTGTTTTGCGTTTGTTTTTCGGTGAACGCCTGACTTCACAGTAAGCCAATTTTATTACTTTTCTGAATCGAGGGTTTGGTAGTAAATCTTAACAAGAGCTCAGACATTTTGAGGTTTTTGTGATATTAGAAAACTAAATACCATTTAATTAAAGAGCCCCAAACACTTTTTCATTATATCGAGAGTTATGTTATAATAGCTTTCATACATTCACCAATTAAATTATATTATGTTAAAAGCCTATACAGGACTAACATTTTTAATTATACTTTGAAGCATTTATTATTTTCAAGCATTTCATTAGTAAACGGTTGTTGAAGATAAATATTTAAACTTCAAACGAGTTTTGGATAGTTTTAAACAGACACCAATTATTTAGTTAAATTAATGTACGTACAATCCGTCTAAATTAAAGTATTACATTATGAACTTATCTATATCATAGACTCATAGTTGAATAGTCCAAGGTAAGCATACCTTTGAGAGTTAAAAAAGCGTACTGTAATAATTATGAGTTCTGTTCTACGACCAGTCCATTCCTTTTGTCAATGAACTTAAACCACCAATGTGCCCTGTTCTCTACCTCCTAACAGAATTATCTGCTTTCCTTCAAATCACCTATACTTTTATTCCTCCTTCTCCCTAAGCTTCTCTTTCCCTCAACCATACCTTCGTTGTGCGAAAGACAGTTCCTCCAAAGAACGTGTCCGATCTAGTTTGCTTTGTACCTAAGAAACTCATCTAAAATAGTTCTCTTCTCGCCAAATCTACTTAGGATATATGGAATATTAATCACATAAAGCTTAGGCTGAAGCTTTTTCTCAAAATTACTTTAAAATTGCAATAATAAGATGAGTATATTCATTATATTTGTTACATAACTTTTTAATTAAGAGGCTTATAATTATTAAAGCTCCTATTACCACCACTTTAAATGAAATTAAATAAAGAAAAACACAAGCAAATAGATTGATGCCAAATAAGTGTAACTTAAACAAAAATATAACTGCTAGGAGCTTGCATCAGTTATTAAATGATATAAGGTGTTAGACTTTCAATGAAAATATATTTGTGACGCTAAGTCTGAGGTTTGAATCTTGTCAAGGTTCACCAGAGGATAGTTTTCCCTATGACAGTTATTAATGTGGCTTTCCGATTCTTTTTCCTCTAAACACCATTCCATATCCTCAACTCCCTAGCCTAGTAGCCTTAGGATTTATGAAGCTAAAATTTAGATTTATAGATAATTTTATAGCACTACGTCTTACTACCCATTTGGTCTGTACGCATATTTACTTACATAATCAATGCCCTATGGTGCAAGGAGCTCGAAAGTTCATTATCATAATATTAAATTACGTCACACATCCTTATTTTGAGCTATTTCTATCCAATCCACCTCATTACACCCTATATCCTTCAAGACTATACTAACGTTACCCTCAGATCTGTGTCTAGATCTTCCCAGATTCTACTCCCAGTTTTTCAGTGAATGTATGAATCAGGCTTTAGTCCTCGTGCCCACTGACGCGGGTGATATTTAAATCGTGTGTGTGTGTGTGTGTGTGTGTGTGTGTGTGTGTGAGTGAGAGAGAGAGAGAGAGAGAGAGAGAGAGAGAGACCTGTAGCAAACATATTTCCAAGTCCCCTCCCTCAAGCCCACCACCGAACTATCATATTTCCCTACTACTACAATTCTATGACAATACACAATTAATTAAAGTATTATGTTAAGGATGAGGAAAGTAGAAATTAAAGGAATTTCTTGCGTATTTGCGTGGACGGAGAGTGGAAAATCATTTGTTAAAACTGCCCTCAGTTCAAGTGTGAGGACTTAAGGTGAGGATGAAATTAAGGTGAGAAAATACAAGTGTTCTAGGAGTTTTTTGTAGCAAAACTTTTTTTTTTGTCAAAATAAATACAAATATTGCTTCAGTACAAACATAGAGCTTAATTTTCTCTACATGTTGATATCAACAGATGTTAAATATTTGTCATTAGCTTAACGGCATTAGAAAAGAAATTATTTACATTAAGGTATATAATAAGTTGTCATTAAATTTTAGGACACTCTTGGAAAATATTTAAGAACAACTGCTTAGGTCACTATGTGAAGAAAATTAAACGCTACGTTTATATTAAAGCCATTTTCTTTATTTTTGTTAACCTTGGTGGTCTTGGGATAAGGTGCTCACCCAGGACGTGATGTTCATGGGTTCAAATCCAGCTGGGATCAACGAATTTCTCTTCAGCGACAAAAATCCGTACCATAACTTCCTTCGGAGTGGAAGTACTGCAGAGCAGTCTATTCCATATCGATTGCGGCAAGTAAAATAACCCTGTAAGGGATACGTGAATATACCTGTCCAGGAAAGATTGGTTGGCCCTCTACCTCTCGTTCATAGAAATTCTCGTGTGCTGATATAATCATTTGGGTCAGAAGAAGCACGTAAAATGCCTAAATTAGGTACAATAATTGATCTATTTTGACTAGAAACAATATTTTGACAAAAAAAACTGTAAAAAACTTACCTTTTCTCGCGTTAATTACATTCTCACCTTAAACCAAGGTAATTCCATCTTTCGGGTCAGGATCAACTTATAAATTCATAAAATGTCCAATTTTATATTTTTATACTATAATTTTATTCTTTTTTTTGTGTCAATACCTCTAATATTTATTCCTTAAACTCAATCTTTGATCAAATATTTATCGGTCCAACCTTTCTAGAAGAATGTATATAATAAATATAGCGTGTATCTTTATAATAGACTATTTATTTGTAAAATTAATTGTTGTCACATTCAAATATTATCTATAAGTAGTCAATATGTTGGGGAGCTTATAAGGTTCAAATATCGAGTGTTTATGACAATGTGACTTTCTTTGCGCAACAGACCGAAAACTTGTGTGAAATCGACCAGTTGCCAATCCCCGCCTTAGACCATTCAGCCACCGTAGAGGTATTATTAAAACTAGTGAGTACACACACAAAGATTTTTCAATAAGCACTCAAAGTTTGGAACTACAAACGCATATCTGTAAGCTTCCATTGGCGTATTGACTTTTTTGTATTTCTGTACCAATAATAGTTATCTCCATATTTTTAATTTTCCATAGAGTAGTTACCATTATATTTGATAGAAAAACCGGATTGATTTGTTTTTACTGCATCCAGTCTCTTTTTTTCTGTTGATTACTAATTCTTGTTGGCTAGAAGGAATTTAAACGATTGTTGAATATTTTCCGAAGATCAAGAAGGGCGCACGTGTTCTTTAATCCACCACTCTCTACTGCGTTAAAATAATTAAAATGTATACGGCATGGACGGGTAGTAGGAAACGAAGAAAAAAATACTCGCCAACATGTCCAACTATTCAACAAAGAATCACGCAGCATAAACTGCTGCCAGATTAGGTTTTAATCTCGTTCAGTCAAACTGACTAAGCAACTCTTTACTTCGCTATGAAACGTCATGTAGCTATCATGTACAAAGAGGCACGAACACTTTAATCCCACTTCAGGCTACAATTTCTCTCATCTTGTCATTCTAACCCACTCTCTAACCCTTCCTCCTAGACCCCTTACTCCCGTATGTTAATTTAAACAGGAACACCCCTAACAGTAGCTGTAGAGTTATATCCCCTCCCCTAACCATCCTTTTCAATTTTGGCAGTCATTTTCCGGCCTTGTCTATGTCATTGTGAGAGCATGAATCTTTTTACCACCGCTACACTCCCCACACACACAAAGTTAGGACACGTTCCTGATGTCTACCGAAGCCTGACCCATTAAGCTTTTCCTTGTAATCCTTTTCCCACCCTTACAACATCATCCCCTATTAGGTGGCTCAAAGGAGGGAGCTTCGTGACATAGAATCACTTTGTCTTTTCCGAGCTTGCTTGTTCAAAGGATACTTTTAACACATTCAGTTTTTTTTTAATGTTGCCTAGTATAAGGATAGCTTTGAATACATTTTTTGGGGGGAGTGATTTTATTTTCACTCTTAGGGAAAGCATTTTAAAGAACTTTTTTTTGCATGAAGTTAGTATATATTATAATGGTATAGTTTCATATTTCAAAGTAAGATTAGCTAAAATAATAGCACCCTATATCTCCATCATCATCACCACCAAATAAAGAAACTTGAGAGAGTAAAACATTGAAGGTTTTAATTCCAATACCATCACCAATAAGATACAGATAAATATTTAAGTATAAATGACTTGAATTTAGAAAAGTTAAAAGGTTGTTCTAAACTGAGCATTAAGAATTTACACTATAAATGGGACAAAATTCCTCAGCAGGTGGTACTTACGCCAGAATAGAATGGAATGTCTTAATCACAGGAAATTTAAATATTAAATCGTTCTTAGTTATTGTATAGAAAAAGTTAGAATGTTACCTGTCCGTACAAATGAGTATGTGGACAGAAAATAATTAGATTAATGGAGGCATATATTATTTTCAAAGTTGTTTTCTCATCCTTTATTTTTATTGTCTTTAGCCCCTCATCTTACTACACTTTTGGGCTAGAAACAAAATACTAATTGATTGAATTTTCAAAGGATAAGAAAGCTTGAATTTAAAGGAAGTGTACCCGCATATGTTGGGAGGGAGGGTAGAAAAACCGTTTGTAAGAAACAGCAATTAAGTACCCACCGGGATTCTAACACTTGTCTTCCTGACATTGAGAATCAAGTATATTTCGAGTGTGACACTCTAGAACATGTAGTCACCGAGGAAGGTTTTCTCATCCTCTTTCTACGCAAGCTCGGGGTCGTTTGTCTAACCACATTTCTTATTGTAATTATTTTATGTTATTTATCTTCTACCATTGTGTTGAATGGCATAGTAATAATAAAACATACTTAAGATCAGGGATGACAAACTACGGCCCACTGTATGTTCAATCCGGCTAACGATATACACAATTTTAATGTGTTAGCGTTGTGAAATAGGCTTTTTTTTAAACACAATAAAATTATATTTATAGAAAGCCAGGCTAAATTCAACATACACAACTTGGTAAATTATGCCCAAAATATATGACAAAGTTTTGAATCCAAATATTTAGGTGAAGATGTGTTTTCAACCATTAAAAATAGAAAAACTATCTTGGAAACTAACTTACTGATGAGCATCTGTCTTCTTTCTTAAGAATCACCTCCTTATAGTTTCACTCATCTCACACCCAATCATTATAGATCTTCTAAAAAAACTTATAAACATACTAATCACCTAGGTTTTTCATAATGATTGTTATACATTCTCAATGTATTTAAAACTTATTCCTGTATCTTATATGCGTTAACATTTTTTAAATGAAATTTGATGGTTAATTAATGAATAAAAATCTTTTCCCAGCCAAATTTATTTTTTTCAATTTGGCCCTCCTGTAAGTAAGATTGACCATCCATAATTTATGAACTTTTAGAGAGCTAGACTTTGATAAGAATTGTTCGGATCCCTAATATATATTTGTTTTCCCTTTGCTTCTTTATAGCATCAACTCTATACGCATTTAAATACACTAAGTAGGGCTGAGGAAGGTATGGTTAGGAAAAAATGTAGAGTAATTTTCTTAAAAGGATAGGGGGGTAAATGTTTAGTTAAATTAATTAATATAAAAATCATGGTCGTGATTCGTCACCGACTTTCTCATTACTGGCAAAGTAAACTATACACGAGCATGAAATTCAGTCCACGTGCAGCAGATGCGGGTTTTGGCCGTACTATACCGGATGAGTCACAGTCATTGGACGGCCACAAATGATAGTAAGATGCGTAGAGTAACTACATTTCGATTTTCGTAGAAGTCAATTACTCTAGATCTCTTTTAATGTTTTTATGCTTTAAGTCATGTGATCTGTACCTGTCAATTTTGGTGGATAGTAACAAAAACTATAAAACAACTCCACAAATATTGTAAAATGTTCGTATTTTTTGAAACCTTCTTCCTAGAAAAATCCTAATCAATATACTAACTACAGTATTATCTGTATCGGTGGGTACATGGTTGAAGGTGTCACCCTCCCTGCATTGTCCTCTCATATTATTTGCTGGGAACGTGTAGAACTGGGTTTAAATCTCTGCCAGGTGTGGATAGTTTTTTTAATTCAATCTATTGTTTCCTTCTTCATCTTTATGAAAGTGTGGGCACATTTATACCAATTCTACCTTCCTTAACCCTTCCTTACCTACAGTATATATTAACAGAAGATAAGGATATAAAAATTAATCATGATTCTAACAATTATATGATATCAAATAGACTGTAAATAATTTGAGCTAATACTTTTTTATTAAATATTTTATTGGAATCAAATATAATTGGCACGATGGCTGTTGCCTGTCAAATTTAATAAAAATTCTAGGTCATATGAAAAATCAGATAAAGGAACGTCTATCTCTCTCAAACATAATTTCTCACAATCTCAAAGTTTTTATTTCTGTCTGGATCTGAAGCCTAGACTGTCAAACATGATTGGAATAAATTCCTTTCATGAACGGAAAGCTTCCCTGAGAATATTGTTCCCTCTCTCTCTCACTCACTCATTTTCCTTCACTTCCTCTTTCCTATCTCAATTTCTTCTTCAAGTCTCCAAGTGGAGGATATCCCGTAATTAGATTGTAAACGTCCAGGAAATGAAGAAATAAACATCAGAATCATCCAATATTCATGTTTCATGATAGAAAGTGGGGAAAAAAATCGTCTGAAGATTTATTTCTTTGCATTTGTCGTCTACAAGATTATCTTCGTTTGTTGTTGAAATAACTTTAAGTGACATTTTATCAATATCTTTCATGGTAATGCACCGTTGTTCAAAAAATGGGTGCTGTCAAATATCGGATGAATAAAATATTACCGGTGACGTTCGCTGTTCGAAACTCAGGCAGGTGCACTGGGGTGGGCTTGCACACATGATTTTTTTAGCACACTCTATCTGTTCAGTTACACGCATATGCACTAATTATGCAAATTCATTAGGGATGAAGAAGGGTAAATCTAGAGAAATGCATCCACATTTACGTGGAGGAAGTGTGAAAAACATTTTTAAAACAGACCTTAGTGTATCCAACCGAGATTCTGACCTGATCTCCCTGTCATTGGCAGTTTAACATAACAGGAGAGTGAGCCTTAGACCATGCGGCCACTGAAGTGGGTTGGATATGATTTAATAGTTTTGGTTTCCTCGCCTTTTTTCAAGAAATTTAGAGTGAGCTTCTACTAAAATAGCCCTAGTCTTCATGACCTCTCGTAATGAGATGTAAAAGATGGTGGTATTAAAAGTACTATGGAAAAAATAAAAGACCAACGAAGTAAGGTGACAGAAATTAATTTCATGATATGGATATAGTCCGAATCAAATATCATACTCATACACATTGGTCTCATACTTAACCTTAAACTACAAGGGAAGAACGAACCTAAGTATGGGACGGATCCTATATATCTCATTGTTAAGCCATTGGTACGCTAAGCCAAGTATACTGGGTTCAATTCTAGTGTCCAGGTTTAAATTTTCAATTTCACGAATAACCTATCAATTATTTTAAATATCCTCGAAAGGTAGTAGCACGTAGAAACAGATTATATCTGGCCTAGAAAGCCGAAATTTATCCTTTGTTTCTGTCTTGGTGATGGTTTATCATCCTCCTATCGGGCAATTTATGCTGTAATTTTACTTAAAACAAATTATATAATGTTTTCTTAGGTTAGATTTTCAGGTAAAAATATGAATAAATTATTTAAAAATTTGTTAAAGACACTAGCTCATTCGGTAATAGGCTTATTTAATTATTGTAGGGTAAAAATTATTCGATTGCTTGTTATAACCAAATATATATTACTGTGGAACTAGGTTTGGTTCATTTCTCTTCGTTAAATGATGTATTACTGTCTATGAATATGCTTTCGTGATTGATTTTGATTTAGTCTTGGATATTGTACCAAGAAATGTATTTGTGTCAAGCGACTGTGAAAGGAGAGGGTGAAGGTCCTATAGGTAGTGGATCATGGTAAAGTCCATTAGAGTATATGTTCAGGATTTATTTGTAAACCTTGGATGCCTCTTGAACCATTTTAATTTATTTTGTAGTTGTAGATGCCTTGGATTTTATAAAATTTAATAATCTACTATTCTAGGTATTGAGAAGGAATACAAATCTAAATTATTAGTACAACTATATTTGGAAGGGATATCTTCAACCATCCTTGTCATGGCCTTGAAGGAAACGTCTCTAAAACCTGTTGATGGTATAAAATTTTCAGTCATTTATTACCATATTTCAATTTTTACTACCCATCTGGGTAAATTGAATATTTTTTACTAACAGGACAGTGCTGAAGATTAAAGAACACCGCTACTTCTTTAGTCTGACATCTTAAATAAGTCAGAGACTTTTCAAAGTGGAAACTCACTTGCCGTATTGGGTCAGGCAGCAAGTATTTGGGAAACAAACACCTCTTTCGAGGTTCCTCTAAACTATTATGACTGTGTCCTCTGAGCGTAGCCATGCACATTACATGCGCAGTGAGAAATTATTTAGGAACCCGACAACACCTTGACTGCCATCGAGCCCTGTCTTCATCTGACAGTTAGGAAACACCCCCCGCCTTGGCCAAACTTCCATCAGTGGGAGGATTTGGCTCCTCTTACTGTTTGTGCTTCATGCACACGGAAGGAATTTAAGACAAAACCTAGGAATCTCTCTAATTGGACAGTTTAGGTCTATGTTGCTCTACTGGGAGTCAGAAATCGAATATAGGAATCACCCTAAAGAGGGTTTTTACCTACGTCACCCCGTTATGGTCCTCGAAGGTCAGTTGCCTAGCCTTAGGGATTAACCTAAAAGGGCTTTCAACCTAGGTAGTCCAGTGGGGACCTCGTGGATGTGGCCTGACCAGCTTTCCTGAAAGTTACTAGGGTAGTGGTGAGTATGATATAATTTAGAGAAAGTGTACCCGAATTTGCTTGGAGGGAAAGTAGAAAACTATCTACCTAAAACCACTTTCAATACATTTGGGCTCGGACCCCCCCCCCCCCCCCCCCATCACCTGGACAACCCTGACAAGATGAGACTGATACCTTTGTCCACGCACCAACTTGTGTAGATGAACGTTTGATTACAAGTTTAAAAAGATGATCCTACAGGTTCTAAGCGAATGAGATAAGCAGACACATCTAATGATGTGATTAGTATAACGAGGGGGGAAAGAGGGAGGGTAATTAAATAACTGTTTCAATTGGTTTCCACGGATACACGTTACCGTAATCATCATCCTCTTGAGGTTAGTAGCGCTGACATCTGACGGAAGTTCCATGAGTCTCATGAAAAAAAAAAAACTTTCCCCCTCTGCATTCAGTGTCTCGTAATATTATACACCCTAATGTAACCCTGACAATAATCTAATTACATAAACTTCAAAACCCATGACGCTCATGTGTGAGGTCCATGCCTCCCTTCACCCTTACTTTTCCCTGTAATAAGGCCTTCCTTCAACCCTATGCCCCTCCATTACCCCTTTTTAGACCCACACTCCTTTTTCACCCCCTTTTCTTTTCCCAACTGACCCTTGTCAAAACTTTCACGTACCGTCAACGCACTACGTCTATTCCTCATCTCGTTTATTCATATTAACGGTTTTTTTTCTATCTCCTTTCCTTTTCAACCCCTCCTTTCCTAGTGTAGCGTGTGCTTTTTTTTTTTTCACTTCTTTTAGTTACTTGGCATGAAAGCAAGCCAAAATAAAGTGTATTCCCCTCCCTATTTTTTCTTTCTGTAAAATCAAATTTGGCTACAGTTAGAAAGAAAAGTAGAAGTAGAGCACTGTGAAATATAAGGGTAGGGGGTGAAAGTATAAAAAGCACCTCCACATAGTGCGAAGAACGTAGATAATTTGCAAGGGTGGTAGCTTGTAACTTGCCTGATGGGCTACAGATGGCAGTGACGTCACTTTGGTGGAAAAGTAGAATATGTAACAAAATTTTAAGGAATGGTTGCATTGATACTAATTAAAATTGAATACATTTAGATCAAATTTAAAAAAAATTTGAGATTGTTTTAGGTTTTTATATATGTTTGTATGTTTATATGTTTATTTATGTAATCATTTAATAAATTAAAGTGTTTATAGATGGTGTAATTGTTGATTAGTAAAAAAAAATTAACAGTTTTAAAAGAGCTTTCATTTTTTACAAACTAAATGAAAAATTGCTCAAAAAAACAACTAAATAAGTAATATATAGAGGATTATAGTAGTTATTTCTATTGAAAACTTGTTATTTACGTTGTTTTAAATTTTAAATACTACAGCTTTCTTTATATTTTAATAAAATAGCAGTAGGTAAAATCATATTCAGTTAAAATAATAGAATTTTAATCCATTTGGTAAAATTATAATGAACTAAATATCCAAGCAGTATGGTTACAGCCGCTTCCGAATATCATATTAATTAAAATGTACAAACAACTAGATCTTTTTATTAAAATGGGTAAAATACTCAATCAAGAAATAGTAAATTGAAATTTCATTTAATGAGAGATTTCTCCCTATAATTTTTATGTTTTATACATCCTTGTTCCAAACAATATTTGTATTCATAATAGCTGCTGAAATTTAAATAGTTTAGTACTGATTTTTAATTTCTCAGATAAGGGAAAGTATCGTGATTGGGATTAAAACAATCCCGAGATTAAGACAAAATTTTACGTTTTATGTGAACACGAACCCAAAAAAGTCGGTTTTACAATTCTGTCTGTTCCCATATCTGTCTGTATTTCTGTCTATTCCTAGACATAGATCCAAAACTTTTGATGGATTTTTTTTAAAACTTTATATTTAGATATTATAAGCCTACAACAATTTTTTTCTCCTTATCCCTTCAATTAAAAGTAGTTTATGATGAGTAGTATTTTGAACCTCATATTTTTCGAAAATTGCCATAATAATTTTGTTTAAAATGCACATATATGATTTTGGTGACATGACATATATCACTATTTTACTGATTTTTGGGCAAAAATTCGTTGAATGGTAGTTTACTGATTTGTAAAAAACTTGAAATATTTTACCAACAGCTATAAAGATTTGGTTCCAAATGGATGTGTTGGTAGAGTTTGACACGGAAAGTAACCGTGTCTATTGTTTTGGGAATAAAATTTTATTTATGGGTAGCTTTGATGACTAACTTTTCAAAAACTTTTATTTTATAAATGGCTATAATGATTTGGTTCCAAATAGGTGTATTGGTAGTGTTTGACATGACAATTAACATCGTTTATTTGTTTTTAGATAAAATCTCACTTCTGTGTAGCTTACTGATTAATGATTTCTCAAAAACAGGAGATATATATTTATATGACCTCTGATTTGTTCCAAATGTGTATTTATGGAGTGTTTGACATGCAGCACAGTCCTGTATACTTTGTTTTGGGTAAAATCTCTATAAAATATTTTATAGATTTACGAAGTATACAGGAATTATTTTTGAAAATTCAAATAATTTGAAAATGGTTTTAATGTATTTTTCTTAAAATGTACATATTTATATATAGGGATCTTTGATATGAACATGAAAAATAAAGCTGTATACTTTTTTAAGGGAAGAAATTTAATTCTGGTAGTTTACTGATGACTGTTTTTATTTGAATATTTAAAAAAATTAACTAACAATTTTCTTAAAACTTAGTATCCGGAGACTATTTTACATATCAATAGTAATGTATCTTTATTTATCTAAAGTAAATTAACACAAGGTTAGTTAGTTTAAAAGAAATAATAGAAAATTGGAATGTTTTGGAATTGAACTGGAATGTTTTGAAATTGACCTTGAAGATTGAATTCAATTTGCAGATCTTTGAATAGTTTTTCATGAAAAATAAAAAATCTTTTTATATCTAGAAATGGTAAACATTTTTAGGCTAGTTAAAGAAATAAAATTATATTTAAATATATATATAATAAAAGCTATTAATTGTGATTAACAAGATAATGTGTTTATTATTATGACAAAAACTTTTTTAAAGGTAGTTTACTAAAACCTTTTTTGAAAATTGTCTTCGAAGCTACAATTCACAATCTGAGAAGTTTGATTGTGTTTTATCCTTTATTAATAATAAAGTTGTTTATATTATGGTATCATACCTTTATTTTTATTTAAAAACGTGTTTTAATATTCCCAACAACATAGCTGGCAGAATTTCCGAAGGCCTTTGAATATTCGCTTGTTCAAAAGTTTCATCTTCACATTTAATTTATCTAAAAATTAAATTTAAACTTATTTTAAAAATGACAAGGTATATTACTGTAATATTTATAAAGTGAAGTTGAAACATATTATCTCAGTATTTGATGTAATAAAACTTCCATAATAAGTATATTCATAAATCAGTGTGTTATTACAAAGTGTAAAAGGTGAGTTAAAATATAATGTCTCAACCATTTTATATGTATAAAATGTGAGCGAGGAAAACATGTTATTATTAAACACGATTCCTGGTATTTAAATCTAGTTCACGTGTTTCACAAACTGATATGTAATGACTGTCCACATGATCGTTAACGATAGCTGAATATGGACAAGAGATAAACCAGGATAGCACAATTGTGGAGCATTGGTGGTATCAAATAAGTTCATACACCGTAGGAGTGGTGGTAACTGACAGATTGCACAAGATTTTTTTTATTGAAAACATTGGATGAGCGTCAATAATGTTAACCTATGTGGAAATAGCTATTATTTTCTCAATAGAATATATTATCAATCAAACCGTTAATAAACGCTTCTAATATAATTTATCTAAGAATTACTGAGCAATTGGATTTTTCGTAACTTCCTTAAAGAATAAAAACGACTTTCTCTCAACACCTAGGAGAGAAAATATTATGATTATAAAAGAAAACTCAAAATTTTGATAAATATAGACGTTTCATGACCCCCCGAAACCAAATAAATGGCATGTTGCACGGAACAGACTTACTCTCGCTTTTATTTTAAAATATACATTTACTAAAAACTCGTAAAGTTTGTGAAACGAAATTATAATGCTATACATTGCTATAGAAAGGCTATACCAAATATCATAATTGATAAAATATACACTGTTACTTTATGGCATTAGGAACTAGGAAAATTGTTACAGAAAAATTGAGAAAAGATAAACATCTGTGTCCATAAAGACCATAAGAATTAAATTAATTTTAAAAGACATGAATATAAAAGAATAATTATATATTTGCTTATAGCTCAGAAATTATTGGTTTTGTATAAATATGTTTCAAATAATAGATTTTCATCTTTACTAGTACTACAACGTTATAATGATAAGTTATTTAGTATCTCAAATAGTTGTGAAGAAATTATGAAAATTGATATTTCAAAGAGGTAGAAATTCTGTGCGGTTTTACCGTCCTATTTATTTGCTTCATGGTTATGGTAACAAGAAATATTATAGTGTATAAAATTATTAAATTATTTTATTTACAATGTTTTCTTCTTATAACTATCCACCAAAATAAGTTAAATGTTTTGTTATACCTTAGAGAAAGAACCATACAATATATTAGTATAAAATAAAACATTTTTATTTGGCTAATACATGTGGATTAACGTAACTGAAAACTGTATCGCGTCAACAACAGGCCCTTATTTCACCAGTTCTATACGGATCTTTCATCTTAATTTATGAAGAGATGACAGCCTTTCAGAAGCTCTCATTTGTAAAACTTTTTAAGTGAGTTAAATAAGCCACCTCCACAAAAAAGAAACATCCAAATGTTAATTTTTTATAGGTTCATATTTCAATGATGATAAAACGCTTTAAAGAAAAATATAATTAAAAACAATTTGTTTGTTGTAAAAGTTTTGACTGCCAAAAATAACAGCGACTCAACGCATTGTTTTTCAGGTCATATGGTTTATAGGATGGATACATGAATGTTGAACTGGAAACATTTGTTAGCTGTCATTTTCTACCATTCCAACCGTGGAATGATTGTAGTCTAATATGTTACGTCACGGGGGCTATGTGTTCCTCTATGCCCCTCACCCGAGATTAACTCCCTAGTTGGGACATGATTTATTAATTATCATTTAATTCTCACTAATGAATACAGCGAGAGCCCACCGAGGCTGTTATGTGATCTTATTCATTGTTACTTTTGATATTTTTTTGAATATATGTTTTGGAATTGAACAAAGAATAATTTAAAATCAAACATAGGTCAGAGGTTCCGCGTTTTATTCCCGTGTGCAGGTTGACTTTTTTCTTTTAGGTCAATTTGATTACGCTATCAGGACCTATCTTGTGACCTTAATCATGTATAGATTATTGATACACATTGGTTAACATATATTGTATGAGTTGCTAGAGGAAAAATTTCAAAATTCCATCGATGAAGGTGCTATAAAATACAAAAAGGCTAGGAAATTTCAAATTAAGAAGGGAAAATTATGAAAGTTGTACAGCAAAGAAGATCTAACAAGATAGGTCATATAGTGAGACATGATATTTTGATGAAGATAATAATTATAGATGGAGATGTAGGAGGAAGAAATTCAAGAGGGAGACCAAAACAGGTTTATATGAATAAGATAGCAGACAATGTTGGCGGAAAAAGTTACAAAGATGTACAAAATTGCGTCCCAGGATAGGCAGAAGTGAAGAACTGCCGTAATCCAATCGAAAGATTCATTACTTAATGATGAATTACATAGCAGAATAATTTAAGTTATAAGGCACCGTAGAATATTTTGGATAGCTATCAGGGGCCGATACTTTCACAATTGGACTCA
Source organism: Timema podura (assembly GCA_033556935.1). Taxonomy (NCBI): domain Eukaryota; kingdom Metazoa; phylum Arthropoda; class Insecta; order Phasmatodea; family Timematidae; genus Timema; species Timema podura. The sequence continues at coordinate 65,485,406 of JAVRXN010000003.1, read as the reverse complement.
AAACAACAATAATTGTTGTTGGTTTTATTTATTAAAGATATTAACTTGTACTTTTGGAACCGACTGGCTATACCATTACACGAGAAATTCTATGAACAAGAGCGGAAAGGCCTTACCAATTAATGCCGGAAAAATTATTTTCACATACCTTTCAGGGTTCTTTTATATGCCACAATCGACATAAGACCGATGACTTTACATCCACCTCGAAGGTTGTTGTGTTACGGATTTATTTCTCTCAAGAACAATACTTTTACCCCAGTTGGGCTCGAACACAAAACATCGTGTCCCAAGGCGAGCACTTTATCCCAAGGCTATCAAGGTCAACAAATGTTGTTAATGAAAAATAACCAAATAGATTAACCAGGATAGTTCATTGGTAGAGACTTATCATGCAATGCCCAAGCTATTGGGTTCAATTCCCGTGTCCCGGTTACTATTTTCCATCTAATTAAATTAAACTAGCGTACGTTCTCTATATAAATGTACACATCTGTGTAAACACATTTAAACCAATTATTCGTGGTCAAATGTCCGTAATTTATGGTAACTTATGTGACAAACTTTATAAATGAATATTAAAAATCGCATTTTAGATCTGAAACATTTCCTTAATCTCTCAAATGACAACCTCAAAAGGTTTTAGTAAGGCAATCATCTGGCCATAATCCCTTATTACACCCGCGTAGGGGGTGTTGTCTTTGTAGTCGCCGCTGATTGTCACCCGGCTACCCCCTCCCTCCTCTATTAGCTCAGACCCCCTCTCTAATTGTAATCACAAACACTCATACAAGGGAACAAGTGTTCCTTGCAGCTGACACATTCCCTAATGTGATTTTCACACTGTGGATTGGTTTCTCACAGTCCTACTGGCTACGGTTGACTAGTCCAAAGGTTTTTAAACTGAAGGTCGCGACCCCTTCGGGGGCCAAGTAAAAGATTCCTGGTGTTGCATTAAACATTGAAACGTTAGTTAATTAAATATTTACTGTGGATCGGCGAAAACTATCAAATGTGTGAAACATGCTAAACTAACTTCATAAGAAATAGTTTGCGCAACTGAACGTAGATCTCCTAATAGAACATAATTAAAATAAGAAAATCATCCCGCTAATGTAATAGTATAGACACATATTTTTACACAATATAAAATAAAAAATTAATCTAAATTAAATCTAAAAAAACAGTCAAATAAGGAGCACCTAATATTAACAAAACAAATTTAAAATATGAGAAAAATAAAAAGGCAATTACCTAATTTAGGAACTGAAATTTCTTGAGTGAATAACTTAATAGTATCAGAAAAGGATGAAAAATACACTAATAACGTATTTTATTTGGATCTTTAAGAATCTAAATGGAGCCTAAGACTTTACATTCTAATAAGATAAAAAGGGAGCATCTACTAAAACACAAATTATACGTATACTTATCCCCACGTTTTACTACCCCTTCGGTTTATACGCTTAATTATTAGGATAGGAATGAGGAAGTTTGAATATAGAGGAAGCTATCCTGCATTTGTATGGAAAGAGAGTGGAAAACCACTCCCAGTTCATCCAAGCGAGAGAAGAACCTCGATCTCCCGGTCCTTGGTAGTCTAGCTCAACATGAAACTAGTGCGTTAGCTAACTACGCCACTGATGCAGGTTAGAACACATATTACTAAGATTAACTGATTTACAATCAAAATGTTTATCATAGGCCTATATTATTTTATATTTGATTGGTTTATTGCAGTAATAAACTTTTCCGGCCTTATTACACGCACACAATTTTAATAATATTTCATACAATTCACTAAGATACACTAATGGCTTACATTGTTATCTGCATATTATATAAAGTTTGTAAATTATTTTAAAAAATATTTGTAAAATTAAATATAAATGTATGTGCTATATTTTTTTTTTCAAATAAAATATTCATAGTTTATATTTCTGCTTTGATATAAAACTTCTTAAAAACCGAAATTGGTTTATAAAAGAAAATTCACTTAATTTAACTGCCCGAGGTCACTAATAATCTTGTCCTAAGAAAAGAGGTTACGAATAAAGGAAATATAAAACTATCCTAAAGTAAACCTTGGGCCTACAAGTATCTAAACATTGAGTTTTGAAAATACAAAAAAAAATATTTAAACTTTAAAATAATTAAATCATCTGGCAACAGTTAAAGTTATTAGTAGAGTGCAATAAAATATGTTGCATATTAAGTATTTTATTTAATATCTATAAAAAACTATTTTAAACATATCTAAAGTAATCTCATTTTATCTATAATATCTCTGGGCAATACAAAATATTTGAACCATTTTTTCTCTTAATTTAAAAGTGTTAGCTATATAAAATATCACTTTCATACATATATCTAAGAACTATGATCATCTGAAATTTATAACTATATTAATTATTCTACTGGAAATATTTTTAATTGAATCACATTTTTTTAATTATAAAACTGTATAAATTGAAAATCTCTCTTTCTTATGTATTTAATATTAGGCATATAGATGCAAAAACATATTTTTAAGTTTCAATAAAACATATCTTTGCTCATATAATAATATTTAGAGAAATCATATTTTAATACTTAATGGTGCCTTAAAAATATTAAATATGAAAAGAAAATGTTTTTTTATAAAAGTAAAAAATTTACCGTAACTCATTTCATTTATGTAATGATAGGGATGAGACCCATGTAGATTAAGAGTAAGTGCACCCACATTAGCAAACCCACACTAAGGCGCCAGTCTCATTTGGTATGGCATTAACAGGACTTAAAGGCCAGTACTCATATCCCGGCTAGCTGTATTAAGATCCTATTTCATAAATGATTTATCAAAATCCCTTTGTGATAATACTGATACTATAACTATAGATTCAACCTTCCTCATCCGTACGCCATTATGTATGATTAAACTTTCTGATAATCTAGAGAGGTAGTAAGACACAACGATTAAAAAAAATCATTTATAGCTGGCTTATACACTTATTTAACCATACAATTCCCAGATTAATATTCGAGCTAGGAATAAATTCTACAAATGGGTAAGTTTTGAGTGAAACGCATCTCGTTAATTAAAATCCAGGCTGTCATGAGGTGTCCCAGTGTCTTCTTTTTTTTCTTTTTTTTTTTTTTAGCAGGCAAGTGAAACTATTACTCACTGTAATAGATACTGTAATATATATATATTAAAATTTTAAACTTCATCACTGAAACTTTCACTTTGAAGACATAAAAGAGATATACTCCCCTTTTAAATAAAAAATGAAATAAAAAATGACCCTTTGAATTTTGATGGATGATACCATAGGCGCTGAGAATAGAAACGATCATTTCGTACCATTTATGACATGAAAACCTTTCACTCATCCACACACACACACATACACAAGCACACGCGCGCACACACACAAATAAGAGGGGTAAAGTAGAAAGAAGAATAAAATATCACATAGCCTTCAGTAGTAGACCCGTATGTGTGGAAGCCATGTGAAAAAAAAAAAGGAACAAATAATTTCTATATTCCAGATATCTTACTCTTTGCTCGGCAACGTTTCATGAGCTTTGTCTGCATTATATATTGTTCATGTGCTACAAAAGAAGATACCGGGATTATATTATAATGTGAGTGATGCGAAAGTCCAGCATTTTATTTTCGAGTATGAGGGGAAGATAAACCCACTAAGAATAGGATAAAGCGTCAGTAGTCAAATCTGTTGCCTTATTGATGAAATACCCCAGCACTATCAACAAAAACATGATCGTTATTACACTATAAAGTATAAACTTTTCCACTCTTAAATGGCAGTACAGACTTTTATGGACATCTATTTTTAACTCATTGGTTTTACAGATAGCGTTGTCCTTTTTGTAGCTAGTTGAGTTGCCTATTTATATCTTATAAACGAACATCGTTATTTCTATGAAATAGATATTCTATCTTAAATGAAATTCACTGAGGCATCTAGAGAAAGCAGTTTAAACTACCCAAAAACATTTATAAAGATCTTCTTTTTTTTTTCAAAATATTAAAATTACATTGTCTCTCAGTTTCATAGGTTTTGAAATGTATCAAGTCAAAAGTATCGTTCAAATTTGTGGGAAAGCCAATAGCTGTTTTATGGTGCCTGTAAGTCATGAACAACACTTGCAATACACCTGCATGCACCTGAAATAAATATATTTTATATTAGGCGTTGAGAAAATTTGAAAATTTATCATAATTCTTTTTAAATGCTAAAGTTAAATATGAAAAAGTTATCTTGCTATAATCATTTTTTATTTTAACTTTACATGGGTCAATATTATGCTAAAGAAATTATACGAACAGTTTAAATTTATTTTTGAAAAAAAAAAACATGGTTCAATAGCACCTCCTATTTACATAATACACTCAACCAAATAATAATTATCTGGAGTTGGTTTTACCAAGTGTTTTTTTCATAGTGAAAGACAAATGCCACTGCACTTACTCTTACCAGCATTCCTTGTTCTTGTTTATTTAACTAACCACCAAAAAATCCATCTAATAATAGCAGTCAGAAATATAAACCAATGTCCTCTTTCAAAGGCAAATCACAGCTTTTAAATCGTACCTAAGACGTCTGTCTACGAATCGTCTGCTATTAGTGCTACGGATATACATGATATTAGTGATTTAATCATAACTCTCATCGAATGTAAAACTAAATTATAAACGAATACAAGTAATCCAGTAAGATGTGGATGAATTAGGTAATTACTTAAATATTTTTCGATGGGTATTAAATATATTCTATCAAAAAGGACAACCTAGGATCATAAGACTTGAATTATTGGCTGAGCGTAGGGATTTTTTTTTCACTTGACCATTTGGTATTTCATCTGTTTGTATAGTTTCTAGTTCCACGATAACTGTCAAACGTGTTGAACTTTTTATACTAAATTTAGCAGTGGCATTGTTTTAGTTTAGGCCAAACAATGTATATACATTATTTTTCAATCCAGTTGCCTGTTTCAAGATGGTGGCCATTCAGATATGTGTCTGTTTGTTTGTTATATGATAGCTTCCAAATATTTGGGCCAATTTTAACGAAACTAACAGACATGGTTTTATTACTTAGCCCAAACTATATATTTACTACATAGTGTTTTAATGTGTTAGCTGTTTAAATATCACAGCCCCAAAAATATGATAAGCTCATCTCATTAGAGGAACCTGACTATTTTTGAAATGTAATAATAGACTATTATAATAGTTTTGGATTTAATGAATATTATAGCTAGAAACTACACTTGATGCAATTCTATGTTTTAAAAATGGTATTACTGAGATGTCTCCAACCGTTCCTTGAACATTGTTCACATAATTTTTTTTTATCACCTTCTGAACCATTTCTCCTGGAGTTACCATGACCTCGTCTCTTATTCTTTATTTTTAGTTCCTCAATGTTTCTGGGTATAGTGACAAACACTTTAATCTTATGGTAGCTTCATAGCCAGTACTTACAATTGGCTAGGTCCGGGAAATGTGTAGACTACGTAGCATCAACATTCCTGGAAACAATCCGCCTAGTGATCAGTCAGCCCATCTTGAAAAATACACAGTGTGCAAAGATAAATTTACTGATGAAGGCAATTATGGTTCCATGAAGGTGCCTGGTATTTTAACGGAGTGATTCACTGTTGCCGTAACCGTAGCACCTCCATTGTTTTAAGAAAAATAGGGTTTTATAAATCCAAATGATGCTACTCAACAGCAGTCATTATGAAGAAGATGCTGATGGAGATGTTTTTAATCATCTGCTACCCTATAGTGAAAATTTTGTTTATTGAAGCAACTAAATAATTCAAAATGTGTTTCCTTTGTCATAAGCAGAAATATCTCTACATCTATCTCATCCGTAATCCGGATAAATTTTTCAGTAAATTTCTGTCGAGTAGCTAAATTCCTAATAATAACTCTTGAGCAACCGCTATGTACAAAATTCTAAGCATGCCTCGTATGTACATCTTTAAAAGCAGCAACTTGCTTCCAAGCGGAACACCAATATTCCCAAATTCGTTTATATAGTATGACCTATTTTCTTATTCTTGATTATAGGTCTGTACTTTCTTATTTTAGTCGATTCTAATTTATATTCTAGACTGAAATAATGGAGATCAAGGTTCGGATCTCGGTTGAGTGTACTGAGGTGGTTTTTACAAAATGGTTTTTAACACTTCCGCCACGCAAATGCAGGTACACTTAATTTATATATAGCCTTCCTTATCCTCAAAATCACTAGGGTAGTTTGTAGTAACCATATAATACCGATTGGGTAATAATAAGACGTTGTGCTAAAATTAAAAATGGAGATGGAAATTTTTTGGTACTACAAATGTTACATTTAAGAGCTGTCTTTTCAAAATAAACGTAACAAAAAGCCAGCTAGCTCATTCTTAAAATATACATAAGTAAACCTATTTTAATATGAATTTTTAATGAAATATTATTTTTAAACACAATTAATGCAAAGGAAAAAGCATATTATTAAATTTGAGTTCTACGCGTGCTCTTCAAGTCCACTTTAATATGTATTTATGTAAATCGGCACACTTTTAGTAAAATAAATTCATCTTCTTTTGAAATAAATCTCGTTGCATTTAGTGCCACGAATACAAATTAAAGCTTTTGCTAACAATGATAAACAAACAATACAGATTTGGTATGCGGTACTTTAAATAAAATTGTTGATAAAAGAGAGAACGTTATAATTCATTTATCTAAACACTTTATCTTGAAGGTAAATGAATAAATTTACCAAGATTTGAAAGTGTGAATAGTATTACAAGGCTTATGAAAGTTAATTAAGAGCTGGGATGATAAATCCGTAATATTCTATGCCCTAATATATGGAAGGGTTAATGTTTGAATCCATACCGGATATATAATATATTTTGTTCCCACGTGTGTTTTAAATGTGTTTTATTCATCATTTTTACGTTTTAATGCAGTTGCACTTTTTATAAACGACACTTCTTTTACCTACCTCTTGGATTAAATAGTTGACAACCCTTATGGGTTTTTTCTAGCACCACGTATTTTTACTGTTTTAGAATTATACGTCTATATATTAATTACACTAATGCATTAAAAATTAATAAGATTGAATTTATAGGAAATTCACCAAGATTTATGGACTTGAGAGTGGAAAACTATTAATAAAAACCGCCTTCAATACACCCAACTGGGATCGAGCCCCAATCTCCCTGTATTCGGCAGTCCAGTCTATTGCTTATTGACACCTTATACCATGTGGCCATCGTATCAGGTAACTTTATGTTAAACTATTTAATTAAATGAACGAACCTTTAGTTAAAATTTTTTAGCATTTTTAATGAATAAATATTTGACATCTATTTTCAAATTATTACTTAAACCACTCCAACAAATCTTAGTCCTACACTTACATTAATGTTAAATAAAACTGGTACAAAATCACATTTCTAAAAGATTGTTTACTTCGACATAAAGTAAAATCTGTCAACTGTTAAAAAAAAGGAACATTGAGGAAAATGTTTATTGTAAAGAGAAAAATAATTTTATAATATAAAACTAGAAGGAAATGGAAAGTATAAGAGAGAATATTTCCAAGTTTAATGAAATAACGTAGAAAGGAGCTAAAAACGGAAATTCATTTACATTTTTAAAAGAAAACAAATAAGGCCATGCTTTTTGTTAAGTAACGGCATGCCTACATTTTAATTTTACAAGAAGTAGGTTATATATTAAAAATTTTCTGAGATGAAAATATAAGGAACTAAAATTAAATACAAAATCAACATTTAAAATTATTCAATCAACATTTTAAATTATTTAACCAACATTATTTAAAGTTGAAAGTTTTATGTAAACTGAATCACAAAATAACGTAAATATTTTGTAAGAGTGTTTTCATATGTATTCGTTTAATAACAAACTAACATTGATGATGAAACTAAAGTGACTTAAAAAAAAAATGGTCCTGTATCGGATAGAAAATATGAATTGCCTCTCAGTCTTGTTCCCTTTGGGTTTCTTTTCAACTCGTCTTAATACCCGTCTGTGTTATATGAATACATTAATTAAGGTAGTACTCACTTCAATGCTTGAATGGTCTAAGGTATCATTCTCATTTTGAACTGGCCTTCTTAAGACCGGGAGATTGGGAATGCAGGTTAAATCTACCAAGAGTTTTTTTGTTCCTAAATGATTTCTCACACTCCTTCCACGCAAATGCGGGTAGATTAGTACTAAAATGCTTCCTTCCTCACCTGAGTTACTAGCGCAATTATTATATGTGCAATGGCAGTAAAACTTGGAGATCAAAAAAAAATTTCTAGTGGAATTGGTGAGGAATAAGGTATAGTTTTAGTCTATATTTACTTACATTTGCATGGAGAAAGAGTTATAAATCATTTATTTAGGTATTGTCAAAGTAACTAAAAGGAAATTCACCTATATTTGTGTAGAGAGGTAATTTAAAAAAAAAGCTATCATACTGGAAGAACCACCTCCAGTACGTTCAGACATAGAGAAAGGTATTTCTTTATGGTTCAGATGAGAGTCAAACCTCAAACATCCCTTAATGACGTTGCTTATCTGTGACGTCACGTCAGGTTGAGATCGGATTTTTCATAGCAATGAACTTTACTTTAATTAAGAGAGTTTTAAAGATATAACACTGGAAAAAATACCATACATTTTTAAATAGATCTAAAAATAGTCTCACAGTGCCGCTAAAATATTATTTTTAACCCCTAAAAATCTTTTTAAAAACGTAATATTTTCCTAAAGAATTAACAAATCAAGCTAATTGTCTTTGTCGTAAAAAAAAATCCTTTGCGAGTCTTTCTGCCAAGATGTAGAGTGAAAAATTCCATGGAAGAATATATATATTTAGAATAGAAAACATAAAAATAGTAATTTTAAAAACAAAGTCAATGTTTTCATGTCGTAAATAGCATAGTGACTGTGTAAACTCGTCAGAGGAAGAGGGGAAGTGATATTAGTAGATAAATAAGAGGCCTCACAGGGTAGACAGCTCATTTTCTTCTCTCTCTTTCTATTACGTAGATTAGAGTCAAAAGGTGATAGTGTTTTATACTACTTATATGTGTCAATGTAAGATGCAACCCTCTTCAAAAATTGTTTCAAAATCTCCAAGTAGACAACTTCGATAGCAGGAAAACCAATCCATTGCGAGTTTGATGCTCTAGACTGCATGTCCACTGGTCTGGATAGGTATATTTAATATACATTTCAATAACAAATGTATTTACAAAATTACATTTAAATCTTTCATTCTCTTTTTAAAATATCACATATTTATATTTAGAACTATATTATAAAAATGTGAATAATATTTAATAGTACGCATTATTTCGAGATACTTATTGGATTAACATGAATTTACATAATAAATAATCACTATAAATTTAATTCGTAATGCAAATACAACTAAAGTTTGCGCAAATTAATTTTTAGTTTGTACAAATTAGAATGGACATGAAATATCTGGGTGCAATGAGGTGAACTGGATGGAACTAGCTCAAGATAGGGATAGGTGACTCGTTTTTTTAAGTGCAGCAATGAATTTTGAGCTAATGTTAGAGAGTAATTAATTAAGCAATGAAATGAAACTAGACGGTTTTGTCACACGCTTCTGTCTGCCTTTTCCACAAAGGAATAAGTCATTATAACTGTTAACTACAATTAATCATGTATTGGCTATTAGTTGTGACTTTTTCCCAGACATTATTTACAAGATAAACTGATAACATTCAAAATATGCTTGCTCTATCTAAAGATACAAAATGGCTTTGAGTGAGACAGACTATAATGATACGAGGAAAATCAAATCTTGAAAATCACATGTTTTTTAACTTGTGACAAAGACAAACGAAGATCAAATACCAATAAATGTTATCTTAAAAGAGTAGTTTCTAAAAAAATTGTTTTAACTATATTAACTCAGCATTAAAATTATATTAAAATAAAAATCTAAAGCAAATGTAGAGACGATTACTAAAGGTTATAAGTTATCAACCACTTAGATAGAAAAATGCAAAGATTCATTTCGATAAAAAAAATATTTAGATTTATAATGTAACATCATTCAATTGGACAAAGATAAGGTAAAGCATAAATAGAAAACAAAAATAGCAGGTGCACCTAGCGGGATATGATAATAGGCATACTATTTCAGAGTCACTCACAATAGTTATTAACTAGCTTTTCATGTAGAGAAAAGGTATTATGAACCATACACCATATTTTTTAAAGCTAAAATGAAAGATAAACGAATAGGTTCATTCTGGGTCTATGAACAGTTTATTGCTCTTCATGACGACGAATTAGATATTCCTATTTGACTAAGCGAATAAGATATTCTTAATTGTTTAAGCGAATAAGGGTTTAAACTAAATATATCCTGAATTGGTGGTAAAATGGTCCTCTGCATCATTCTCACAATAGACCGGATTTCTGTTGAGGGGTAGGTCATGGTTTGAACCTCAGTCTGTTGCATCGAAGGTAAATGTTTACTAACTTTTTTTGCTCTCTTTCTATGAAAATAGGAGTATATTTCCTTTGAATAATATATTCATAATTATTCCCGCGTTTAATGTAAACTATACGAACGTGCTGGAGAAAGAAAAAAAAATCATCCATACATAGCTTCACATATCTATATAAACATTAATGTTGGACCATAATATATTGAATAAACTTTCTCATCTGCATGTTTGTGTGTTATCTTTAATTAAAGAGTTCGTATTTTTATTGCTAAAAAAAGCTTTCCACTAAGAAAAAACATAACTTATCAAATATAAAGAAAAAGGTAGCCCATCAATTTATTATTAAATGAAGTATTGAAGGCTTTTCCTCTATTCATAACTCATGCTAATTTTAAAAAAACTCTACCTATGACCTTCTTTGTACAATATTCAATCAGTTTTTTTGTGCTCAGTTCTGTCACGAAATTTAAATAAAATAGCTTTGTTTTCAATTTACTGATTTACTTAGGGAATTAAGCAATTTATAGGACAGGTGTAAAACATTTAATTTCTTTAGTTAAGATTAGGAATTTAAGACTTAATTTGTATTAATACTATAAATTCAGACATATTGTGACACTATGCTTCTTATTTCACCTAATATTTAGCTTTGTGTGAATTTGCCTCTTAAATACAAGATTCGATTCCTATGAAACGGAGCGTTATTTCACAATGTTGATATCTATAAGCTAACTCTCAAAGTGTAGACTGGAGTGATTTCTTAGAACTCACTCTCATTATTATATGTGTGTTAACTAAATTTTTACCGCTAGCTATATTATTTTTCAAACTAATTATTTATTTATTTTTAAATAAAGAAAGCAATCTTTTCAAATAGCTACCAGTTTCTTCGGAATAGAATCCCAGCCTTTGGTTTCGTAGTTGCACACCAGTAAAATTATTATAAACGTATATATTTTCATATTTATTTTAAATTATGATTTCAGTGCTACCCTTTAAATGAAGGACTACATTCTGAAAGAATAAGCGTTTACCACTGGAGTGAAGATGTCATAGCTAGTGTTTCGAAGAAAAAACAAATTAAATATTAAAATATAAATTAACAAAATTCATGTGACAAAATATTGGGCTCTATAAATATACAATAACGTCAGTTGTAAAGAGAGAGAGAGTCATAAAATCCTTAGAGACTGCATCATACAAAGAAAGGTAAAGGGTGGAAAGTTGATACGTCAAAGATAAAGTTTAAGTCAGATAAAGAACAGAAAAAATAAAGAAAAAAGTGGGTAGGTATGGTCAAAAAATAAAGAGAGTGGTAGGGGAAGATCAATCGTAAAGTGTGTCCCTAGGGTATGTTCTGGAAAGAGACTGACTGACCTCTGTCTATCAGTGGAGACTACACGACAATCCACTTAGTTGCCCCTCTTCACCCTTCTTCTACTTCCATAGCTCTATAATACCTCATCCCCCTAAAAAAAAAGAACCTCTCCCAATCCAGCGTTTTGCACCAGGTGCCTAGCAAACCCCCTCAGGGTAAACGTTTAGCGAGACAACCCAAGCTCTTGATAGATCGACTTGAACGTACCTTATCTTCAAACTGACGTTACTAGCCGTGAGCTATTTTAACCTCACTTGAACTTGAAGCTAGCTCTTACAAACAGCTTTCAAGTCTTTTATCCTGACTTTTTATTTCTTCTGTCTCGTAAAGCCTTATCCTTATAACAAGTTTAGACTGCAATGATGTTATTTCCAAATCGAAAAGTAAGCCAGTTACAAAGTGCTGTAGTCATTCGATGGGCGATTAAATTAATAATCCTCTAGGGTTCTGCCGATAGTGTAGTTTTAATGAAGAAATGACATTTAAAATAGTACTTTAAAACGTTAAAAGTAATTATATAGTATCTATCAATATTAAAAAGATCAGATAAATTTAATGCTGGCCTGTAAAAATTGTTGATATTCTTTCAATGCAAGAAACAGAATGAACAATGTCGCAAATTAAAAGGGTCGATCTTCAGTAACTTAGGTACTCATTACAAACAGCTATCAGTTTCTCAATACGTAAATAATTATTTATTATTTTCAAATATGAATTACACCAAGAAATGTTTGTTTTAAGAAACCCGATATTTTTAGTTGAATAAATCCAAAATTAAATTTATAAATTTTAAATTAGATCATAATCAACCAAATTTTACACAAATATTCCATGCAATTGTGATTAATGTTAAGGGTATAAGAGACTATATCTCACCTTACTTAGCTAAACAGTCATTACTTTTGTTACTATAGCCACAAAATAAGTTATTAGTAATCTGACATTTTCCTTTGAGGTTTAGAAATACCATTGAAACCATACTCACGAGAAGTATAATAGTGTGAAAATTATCTATCTACCTTAAGAAAAAAGGCGCTAGTAATAAATGATTGAAGGGACTACAAACTAAGATCTACAATAGGTGAACTTAGTGTTTACATTAATTAGTTATTACTTTTAATATCTAGACAAAAAAAGATTTTATAAAATCATTAAATGACACTAGATCAGGGCCTTTTTCCCCTCACCTCAAAGTGGGGAATGTGAATTAAGGTACGTATTTTATTTTATGGTAAAAAATTATTTGGATAAAATAAATGAAATATTTTTCATTAGATGTAGTTAGTTTAATTTGATACATGTTAAACTCAACAGTTTTTGAATCCCTGTCATAGTTGAAGTGATATTTAAACATAAACATTCGAAATCGAAAAGTTATAATTCCTCGATACCTAAGAGAAATATTTAGGAACCTATTTGAGTCCTATATGCAGAAAGGTAATCTAAAAGTATCTATCGAATCATTTTTTATTTATTTTTGACAAAAGGATTTTTGATATAAATACTTGAATACCTACCTTGTTTCGAATTCCCTTCCACCTCACTTTTATAACTACGATGAGTGTAAGAGAGTGCCCAATGTTAGACTTAAAAAAGTTTCACGTTACAACCAGTGTCAAATTTATTTCGGACTTCTGATATGGCATACCTAACAGATTCGACCGAGAATGAATAAAATGTAAGCCAGCCTCACGGTTCGTCATTCACAGGCTCAATTACGATGAAACATGCACCCTAAATATAGATCGAATTCCTTGTAACGAACGAAACCCGCTGACGTTGAATAAAAAATAATTCATGGTGGTGAAAAGTAACGTAGGGATTTGAAACAAGAGTAGTTTTTAATCATGTATAAAGGTAGGAAAGGTTACATCCGACGTCAGCCTACAACCTTCCAGTGAAAATAGCCTCTTGATACTTCTTCCAGGGACAAACATATATTAAACTTATTTTGAAAACTAGTTGTATAAACAATACTTGCTCTGATCGTTGAGGGCTCCATCCCCAAAACCCCGGTGAGTTTTCCTTGCAAGTGGATGTAAACTAATGTAATGCGTTGTTTTGAACATAACAACTTAAATTTACCTGTATTGTATTGTACATACCAAAACCGACTTTAAAGTTGCTCCGCCATCTTGAATTTTTTCTGGGGTTAAACATTTTTTTTTTTTACCTTTTTGGAATTTCACCGTTGGTTACAGGCTATAAGCTATAATTTTGCCAAATTTCAAGCTTCTAGCTTATCTGGAAGTGGGTAAACATTAATGTCAGTGAGTGAGTGAGTCAGCCATGTGGCTTTATAGTAGTATAATTTAAATGTGTCTAAGCTCAAAAAACATAAAAATTACAAACACACGCTAGTTTAAAGATCCAAGCCTAGAGGTCACGGTATAGACTAGTAAAATTAAACGGTCAAACACGAGCGTGCCTGACGTGGGAAAAAGGGAGGACACGTCCCCTACAAAAAAAATGTTGTGGGCACTGACACTCTCAATATCTCACTATTAAATACCATATAAATTTTAATTCAAGCTACACCAACATTTTAGAAAGGGATTCAAAAAATGAAATTTGATATATATTTGAAGTCCCAGTCAAAAATTTAAAAATAAACTTTCGGATAGAAAATAATAATAACTAATCTTTCTTTTGATTGTCTTTCAATGCCAATTAGATATGAATTGAGAATTAAATAATCGCGCTCTGTTTTAGGAAAGAAAAACTGATTTTTTAATTTATATGTATACAAAATGTTAAATTAAGTTTTTCTTTCCCGTTTATTTTGTTTGTAAGCCTTGAATTTGTTAGGTATGATGCACACCAGAGTGATAAAAATTGTAAGACAGGTACTTACGATATGAAGTAAATATCCTACATATTAAATTCTCTTTGTCATAAGATAAGATACTAATGATATGGGTAAATATCCTACAATACTAAATTCTCTGTGTGTTTGGACTATAAAATGTACAGTTAATATTAAATTGCCACACACCAGTACAACAGGAATAGTTCTGTTAAGATATTTGTTTTGAAAGATAAACAATGCGTGTGTCTAAACCTTAAAACAAAACCAAATGCAGAAACCTCATTGGTAATTTTAAAAACTGTTTCCTCAGTAAAATGCATGTGTATCGTCCACCAATTGAAGAAATCATGGCCACTGTTTACAAAATCAAAAATTATAATATATCACACTTTATTACTGTCTTGGTGCGCATCAAAGTAAACTTAAGATTTAGCTTTGGGGTGCTTCCCACTTTAAACTTGCTCGTGACTACAGCGTGGCTCACAATGAGGCAGGATAGTGCCAGTCTGACCTCAATGCACATGTGCTACTTACCAACGGCGTTCTAGGCCATGGATTTTTGACCGAGTTTCAACAGATTTAGCGAGATACCCCACCCCTAAGCCTATTTTTCTGATGACAATAAAACTGCACAAATGGTTATTCTAAGAAGTTATTACCAGTGTTTTGTTGTTTGGCTTTTAGGCTTAGTGGTTTTTGAATGCATTAGCTTATTGCTTTTTGTTTTTTATTGATGATTTATAATTTAAAATTGAATCATTCTTAGTAAGAAAAAGAAAGGGTGATGATAATATTGACGGTGTTGGAGGTAGTAAAAGCTATAAATAGCACAACTATCCCAATATTTGCCTCACGCAAGGACAAGCTTACCGAGCATAACAGCAGCCCCGTAACCTCATGTGCATCTACTTCATCTTACCTTTCTGGCTATGTAAGTCCCATGCGAAACGACTTTGTACATTATGTTGGCGTAGGAAACTTGAAGAAAACCTCATAACATACATCTTTCTTATATCCAAATTAACCCCTAACAGTACCAGATGGCTTTCTGGTTCAGAATTTAAAATGTATGTGCCTAAAATGTCTTCCACCATGGTTTAAAGCGTTTGAATGTTTACATTTTGACATGAATATCAGTAACGAGGTCCTGTGTTTTTATTGTATGCTTTTTTTATTCAAAGCCTGATAAAATTCCTGTAAAGAAAATGGAGGATAGGTTTGCTTTTTGGGGTTTTAATAATAGGAAGAAATCACTAGAGAGGTTTTCGTGTATACGCAAACTCAGATTTTCATAAACATGCAATGCTGAGTCACAAACAGAAGAAGAACCCTATTAATAAGCCTATTTGTTGACAAATCAATTCTAATCAAGCTGTTGTTAGGATGAGTCTTGAGAAGATAACGACTACAATCTGATACTTGGCCAAGCAAGGTTTGACTTTGAGAAGACATGAATCCGGAAAATGAAATTTATTTCAGATGCTTTGTGTACATGGTGAATATGTCCCTGAACTTTCAACATGATTGAAGCAAAGTAGAAAGATCATTTTAAATGGGAAAATACAGAATGAAATTCTCGAAATAATGGGGAAAGTAATCGTAAGAACGATTTGTGTTAATCTTATATCTCAAGATCCTCCAATATTTGCCGTCATTTGTAATGTAACCAGAGATGTGAGTGGGGAAAATCAGTTAAGTAGCTGTTTCAGATGGGTGGGCATGGACTTGTTTCCCCATAAAAGCTTTGTTGGCCTCTAGATTGTGAGAATAATCATTAGAGAGCATATTGCGTCCGTAATTTGTGATTTCATTTTCGGACTCTAGCTTCCTGTGGCAAATTTGAGAGGCCAAACCTACAATGGAGCTGGAAACATGAGTGGCTCAGAAAAAGGAGTGCAAGCTATCATAAGAGTAAAACAGCCCATTACCAGTTTTGTAAATTGTGGTGCTTATTGTGGAAACCTCGTTATAAAAGATGCCTGTGCATCTTAGGTTGTAAGAAACTGTTTTCAATGGACAAATGAGCTGGCTCTGCTGATTTCCCTGTCAATGCCAGAGAGATCCACTATTATTGCGCTGATTGAGCAAGATTCAGATGTGCCAGTGAGGAACTTTGCAAGCGTTAAACCACTTTGCCACACAAAATGGATCTATAGGTTAAGTCAGATCGAAGAAATAATATAGAGAAATAGAGAAATGCTTGTTGTTTTAAAATAAATAAAAGACGCAGAAGAGAACACTAAGTTATTGAATACATTGGCTTGCCTTTTAAATCTATTTCAATAAGGAACGACCCTCCTTGAATCGATCATGTCTAGGGATATGATCAGAAAGCCGGAGATTTTGAACATAATAATTTAGGGACTAAAACAAATCCCTTCTGGGCTCATTGCCGCTATAGATTTAGTGTACTTAGCAACATCTGAGTGAATGACTGAAGAAGATTTTCATTCCTTGTTTGAAAAAGCTTCTAATAAATCCTCAGATGTGGACTTGCTTCCAATTTTTCTTCCAAGAAAATAAACCACCCCTAAGAAACTTTCTGATCCAGGAGAATATTACAGAGCTGTCTCCTTTATCATTATACAGAAAGGCATATTTCATGTTGGTTGACTCAGCTCTTTCTGGGATGAAGATCAGATTCAGTCAAGAAGGGCTTGAAAATGTGCAGTTAATGCAAAGTGTATTCCTTAGATCAGGCAAATAAAAACATAGGGAATAATTAGAGTTATTGTGAAAGTTTCCTAATATATAATACAAAATATCTGATTACTGAATTGAAAATATTTAAGCTGAAATACTACTATTCGTTCAGGTCCAGAACTGTAAATGCATCTGAATTTCTTGTGGTATTCAATGAATTCAACCCAGATGTCTGGTAATAATTTTTCAACACATCCTATTCTCATAATATGTAACAGTTTTTGTTACTATCACTGGGAGTATTCTTGATTAACTGCTTTGAAGCTTTTTTTAATCTTTTTGAGTTAAGAGGTGTGAATGTTTGAAAAAATTAACTCTATTGAATCCTCTATATTTCTCTTTTAATAACAAGCTCAAAAAATTCAAGCTTTAATATAAAAATGTGTATTTATACCTATACCCTAATTACTATGATAAGCTGTCTTCAATGATTATATTTCGGAACATAGAAATCTTACTGAGAACCATCCTGGTATTGCCCAGTACTTCATACGAATCAGAGAGATTATTTAGTGCTTTAAGATAATTGAAATCATACCTAGAAAAATCCATGACACAAAAAAGACTAAACCATGTCGCACTTTGCCACACTAACAAGGATCTGCTTGAAACCCTAGATCTAAGAAAATTGAATATGAAATTTATTAGTGCAAATAATTAAAGGCGATAAAACATATTTGGAATAGTTACGTGAGAGAAAATTTGTAGATTTCTTAATAAAGTTGTTTTTTATGTCAAATTAAAGGAAGAATATATAAAATCTATTGCCACTATATCACTAATCCATTATTGTTAACCACCCTTAGATTAGTGCTGAACTAGAATGATTAGAAATAGTATTTACCATGAACCCCCTTTCACCCAATGATTAACACCAACCGTATCCGAAAAAAAAAAAAAACAAGTCCAGGCCCATGTGTCAAATAATAGTTTAACTTCCTACTACCATATGAATATCTTTTTCAATGTGAAATATTTATTTAACGTCAATTGTCCTTTAATATATATAATATTAACTAAAATATTGTCATCTTTGTTAACCAAATAGACTAAGGAGATAAATGGGTAGATTAAGGTTCGAATCCAAGACAGATGTACTGAGGGTGTTTTTTTATTACATTTTATTCCACTCTACCTCCCCGAAAATGAGGCTACACTTAATCTGAGTTTAATCTTCCTTATCCCTATCATATAAACGTAATAAATTTATATTATTTGAACCGAAAGGGTACTGAGACATGGTGATAAAAAACTATACAAAAATAAACTAACATGATTAAAAAAACCAAATTTTATCGCAATCTTAAATTATTATGTTTAGAAAACTAATTCTGTAGAGTAATCAGTTGTTGACATATGAAATGTATCTTATTTTGATCAAACAGATACTTTTAAAAGTTATAGATTTGAAGGAAAAATGTCCTCGTCAAGGATAAAAAACAAACATTGTTACTACTCTTGAAATATTTCCTCGCCGTCCAGGAATCGAGTCACGGACTAAATTTGATTCCCTTTCCCCCACCTCTTTCCCTTCTATATGGCTATGGGACTATATCCCAGTACGTGTGTGTTGAGTGCAAGAATTTATCTTTCGCGGCGTTTCTTGTCCCATTCGAAGTATAAAATGGATTCAAAAGCCAGGTTTTACCGCCAATTCATTTTTATTTCTCAAATCTATTTCAGTTTAGCATTGTAGAAAAGGGAAGAAAGTTACTATGGAACACTAGCAAATTTTATAGCAAAACCATTTATAGCTAAAATAATTAAAGTTTTGCTTTAGTATAAACATGAAGATTAGTTTTATTCACGTGGTAATTTAAATAGTTATATATATATATACTGTTAAGGGTTTCCTGGAATTTAATGACAACTTTTATCATCATATAAAAATTTTTTCATCTAATACCACTATGCTCAGGACATAATTGTATTCCAACAACTGTTGATATCACTATGTGAAGAAAATTAAAATCTATGTTTCTACTGGAGCAATATTTTATTTATTAGGACCAAAAATATATTTTGCTTTAACATGCAAGAAAATATTGCCCTTAGCTGGTTTTCCTTACAACCCCACCTTAATTAGTCTAGTTTGATCATGATAAAGAAATTGGGGGTTAAATCACTTTCGGCATTACTGAATACATATTATATTTAAATAGTTTCTCCCTATATTAACCGCAAATGAGAGTATGTCTTAACTAAAATTTACATAATTTATTATACTGTTGTAATTAATAATAATATATAAATGCGTGTGATCCGTATGGAGAGGATGAAAACAATATATATTTTTTATCATGGGAAATTGAAATATATCCTAGATATAGCTGATATCAAATCGATTTGATAAAAAGTGAATTGGTATTATTTAAAAAAAATTAACAAGTTTTTAGGGTTTTTTAAGTGTTTACCTCAAGGTATAACTATTTTCTTTAAAAAAATAATAAAAAAATAGTTTACCTTTAGGTAAGGATATTTAAAACAAAATATTTTAGAAGTCAATATGCTGTATTTTATTTTATTATACCTAAAGTATAATAAATAATATTAAAAATGGCACGTTTGTACTGAAACGGCCTGTTAGTTATTTTTAAAATATATATTGTTTAATCTAAATCATCCATGACATTTTATCCACTGAAAGCGTGAACTGGCTGATAAAGGATGCCTTCATCCTCTTTAAATATATGTATTTTGTAATCCCTCTTTTAAAATTAATAGAGGCATACAGCTCCAGATATACTGTACACTGTACAGCAAGTACATTAATATTATATATTTTAACAACCATCCCACCTGCACTACAGTAGCCCCATGGCTTTTTTGGTGCTGACTGACAGCTTACGGCTTTGAAAAGCTACCAGACCTGATTATGTATCCCTACGCCGAACCATATGATCTGCAAAAAACATGTGTTTAGCAGCTGTCACTTCTGACAGTCAAAATTTAGGTATATACCTAAATGTTGACTGTCAGAAGTCAGCTGTGAACTGTCAGTCAGCAATAATGAAGCCATGGGGCTACTGTAGTTATCAAATATATTGAATGGCCTGTGACTTGAATCAAGTTTCGGAGCCCAGTCAAATTTACTAGAGGGTGGTTTGTTACTAATGATCTTTTTTTTCATCCACTCTGGATGCCAATGTCTGTGCACATCTTCTAAAATATTTCCCACATCCTTACTTTAAACTAAGCCCTTATTTATAAAATGTATAATTTATTTAATATTTTAGTATTAGAGGTATTTAAACTGCACCTTCTGAACCGAATGGTTATATCAGCTATGAGAATTTCTATGAGTTAGAGCAAAAGGACCTATAAATTTTGCCACGGAATCTATTTTCACATATCTTCCAGGGTTCTTTTACATGCCACAATTGACATGAGACCAATGGCTTTACTTCCCCTCTGAAGGAAGTTGTGATACTTTTTTTATATATCAAGAAAAATCCGTTGACCGAGATTGGATTGGAACCCAAAAACATCGGGTCCTAAGGTGAACACCTTACCCCCTTTTTAAATTAATCATAGTTTTCTATTCTAGTATAGGCGAATCTATTTTTATTGGCCTTAATAATCTTATTTTAGCTAAACCAAAAAGCTTCCATTGTAAAAATCTAATTTAAAATTTATAAAAGCCCCAAGATTTGATGTTTAATGTATACTAAAATGGGATACTCGTATTTAATTCCATCTTTTCATCCTAAGTCAATGAAAGTGCAGAATTAAAAAAACCTGCCCACTCATTATTAACTGGCCGTCACATCAACACAACTATATTTGAACTACAAGGTGAGTACGATTTAACTTCAGTTTCATTCCCCTGGGTGAGTTTGGTATGCCAAGGGAAGAGTGGGGTCCTCGTGTATAGAAGTAATGGGTTGAGTGAGGGGTGGAGAAGGGCAGGGATGGGTACAAATTGATGCGTTTTTCTCTCCCAGCAGCTTACAAGGCATGGGATGGCATGGGGCTTTCCCCGTCCCATTGATCGTGAGGCAATTTGTATTGCAGCAGTTGGAGAACAAAACAATGGTTGTTTGGAAAAGGGGGGGGTTGGGGTTAAAAGGGGGGATGGCTTGAAAAGGTGGAAGTGAGAGAGGGGAGTGGAGGTTTGGTCGAGGAAAACCCCGACATTGCCGTCGCTGGTTTCGGGTGTGATTTACCATCTCTGGGGCGCCATCATGCATTCTGCTCTCACACCCCGACGCCAACTCGCCCTACCGTCTCTTTTGTTCACTTCTGTGAGGTGTGTGTTGGTTTGGTTGTTTGTTTGGTCGGGGTGTCTGTGTCTGTGTGTGTCTGTGTGTGTGTGTTTGCGTGCAGCGCACATGACGAGACAGGTTGGATTGATAAATACAAAACCAGGGGGATTTCCAATCCCGTTGAGTAAAAAACAGAGAAATATTTTCAGGGAGTTTTTGTTCTACAAGGTACAAAATATCTCACATTTTTCTCTAACTCTATTGAAGAATTTGGGTCACTGAGCTATTTTTATCCATGTTAAAAATATGGAAGATAAAGTAAACACTCTGCTATTTTAGTTATAGTAATATATTATTAAGTGCAAAAATTAACCTAATGTACATCTTAATTTATTTTCCATTTACTTGAGGTATTTAACGTGCACTTTCTAAATCAACTAATTATGTGAACACAGAAATTATAAACTAATTTAAAACTAGAACAGACACAAGATCCAGCCCACGGCCGTTAGTTAATCACCGTGAAAGTGGAAACCTTCATCTCACCAACGATAGATTTTCCGATCATGCCAGGAATCGAGCCAGGTACCCTTAGCTCAGTAGACAAATACGCTACTAACATAGCTAGGGTGTTGTACTACACCTTAAATAGGATATGTTATTTATCGAGTAAATAGCAACCCTTCTAAAATAAATGCTAACCCTTTTTGTGCAAATACTGTCCATTAGGTGGAGAGTAATTTCTGTTCCTGCTCTGTAGCTTACCACCCCTCCAATCTGTCCACATATGTACCCTTAGTCAACCATGAAATGTAGTAAGCTTATTTTACATGACTCCACTCTGATATTGCTTACAAGAAGGGAAATAGTGTAATACGTCATGATAAGACGATACCTGTAAGGGGTAATTTAGTGTACACCAATAGAATAGAAATGAAGATTTTAAACTGTAAAGGTAAATGTAAGGTCACGTGTTTACATGGAGATTTGTGGATAAAATTTAGCTATACTCGTATACATCTATGTAACCCATCTTGGGTCAAATTCAACCTCCCCACCAACGAGTATGGAGTATTTTTCCATGTGCCCGATGGTTCAAGTAGCTGAAGTATCCCAAGTCCATAAGATTGTAAATATGTATACTTTTTAAATATAACAAAACCTTTTTAGTGCGAGGTCAATAAAAAAAATTATTAAAACATGATGGTGTGTACTAGTATTCTAGCTCCGCTTAGCAATAAAAGAATACTATCAAAACCCATATTGGTAGACACGGAGATGACGTATGTGACTGTGATTTTACTCAATTTATGATAATTGGAGATTAAGGTTTGAATCACAATAAGGTTCAAAGAGTGGGGTTGCAAAATTTCAATATATTAGCCTTTATTTGTCCCAAATATTTGATTTTCACAAATATGGATGTAATTACTTTAAAAATCTCTCCAATGCCGTACTCATTGGAATAAAACCTAGTACACACTGACGCACACTTTCTGACTATACACGCGAGCAGATATATTAAAACTATTTAAATATGGTTTATAAACTGTTACGGGAATCTCCCAGATACAGAAATAAATGTTTGCGGACAAATTTCTGCCTGAATTTGTATTCTGTCAAGGATGTAAAACAACATATATTTGCTCACATACACATCAGTGTGGATATCCGTGGCAGGCAGAGATATGTTAATTGACAAAGCACGCCACCCTCCCTATATAATCAGTTCTGCTAGAGAGCCCTGAGTGATCTTGTCGATTATAGTATTCACGGCCACTTCCCTCCACCCTCCCTCCTTTATTCTCCCCTGGTCCACCATTATGTAGCAATATGGTATCAAAAGAAATGTATCGATACCGTACTCTTTAAAAGTATCGGAAGAAAAATTTTAATACCGTAATAGTATCGAAAGAAAAGTATCATTAACATTTAGTATCGGTATCGAGATTTTAATCTGGAAAAATATTTTTTCTTATATAGTAATAATAATTCCAAAACTTTTTTTATCGTAATTATGTTTTCATATTTATTTAAACACTGAAAAATATCATGGTTTTTCATAATCTAAAACAAATTTACAAGATGCTCTTTCACTATCCAACTTAAAAAAAAAATTCATAATTCATTTCTGGGAGGTGCCCTTTTTTATCCAAATTTGTCAATTATATACTCGATCAAAATATATTATTAATTATTGACAAACAATAGAAGAATGAACGTTTTCCAGGCTTCATCTGCTTAATCAACGTACATAAACTTGTCTGCTTCATCTTCTTGGGCCACCCTTAATTTGACTGAGTGCATTGCGTTCTACAACAACTACTTTTGTTTAGTTTGTGATGACCGCACTCGTTGATAAATGGGTAGTAGACTGGTCAGCACTCAACCCGTTGCCTTGTAAAGATGAAATATCGCTTTGAATTATGATAAGCTAAAAGAGATTGAATGCTAAAGTTGCTTCTTGCCTTTCATACAGAAAATGAGTGAGAATTTAAACAGTGTAATGTGTTCTTCCTCCACAGTCCACTCGAGTAAAAATTTAATCCCAGAATGAGTGAAGATATCAAAATACTTGTTTCTTTCGATACCAATCCGACACCGGAGTGTGAGTACTAATATCAGTAAAGGTAGCTGAAAAAAGTTTCAAAGAAAATATCGATACTAGTAAAGTATCAATATTTTTCTTCACATCCCTACCCTTTCGCAAAGATTCTTTATGCACAAAGATCTAAACAACTTTCAAAGAGGCTTCACTGTCAAGTTACCTTATTGTCATTTATGAAGTAAAATAAAAAGAGAAAAGAATACCGAATCTTTTATCAATGAATAAAGGTAGTTTTAATGGTTTTAAATGTAGGCTTTGCAGTGATAAATTTTATTTATTTTCATTAGCACTAACTATATAATTACATTTTCATGTATTTGTGTTCATTTATTTAAGGTAGCCTTTTGTTTCACTAACGCAGATTTCCGAGACGACTGAATTGTATCCATTCTGAATGGTATACATTCAGACATTTCTTAACCAAGCATCACAAATGAAAAGTCTGATTTGTATCCATTCTCCTAATATTCACAACATCCTGAATTGTATCCATTCTGAATAGTATCCATTCGACAGTTTTCAAATAAACGACTTTAATAAAAATCCTGATTTGTATCCACTGTAAATACTTGAATTATATCCACAAAATCCTGAATTGTATCCATTCTGAAGCGTATCCATTCAGACATTTTCCTTAAACAAGCAACATAAATAAAAAGTCTGATTTGTATGCATTTTCATAATATCCACAAAATCCTGAATTGTATCAATTTAATTGGGGTGTCACTGGTCTTATAGATGGCAGCAGCTGAGACTTTCCTTAACTCATTCCGTGTTTACTAGAGAGCAGCACTATCACTAAGTTAATAAATAAAAAAAAGATAAATATTTATTCATGTTTCTTTTAAAATAATAATATAAGTGTACTTTACAAATGATTGGTTTTTAAAAATTTTTACGATCTAGTTTAAAATTGGTACATGGGGAAGCATTTCCTAAAATAAATTAATATTTTAAATAGTTTGAAAAATATTATATTCAGAATCCCAAAATTTCATAAAAAAATGTGTTGACGAATGAAAGGTTAAGTTTTGTCCGGGTTATTATTTATCGTTATTGTTTATCGTCATTATTTATAACATGAATATTCAAAGAATGTCAAAACATGGCACTAAAGTATTTAACAGGCAATAATTATAATTTTTAATATTATAAACGAACCCACCCAACCTTAACCAGAAGGGCTCAAATATTTTTAAAAAATATTGATTTTATCAACATCTGCCACAACAATTTAGATTAAAATTCTTATATTTTTAACATTATAAACAAAATGAAAGTGACTTTAAGGATACTTTACATCAGAGAACATTTTCAATTAGGATCATATTTTGGCCACTAAATGAGATATGAAATAGCTAATTATTGTAAACTTGTAGTACTATTTAAAAAAAACTTTATTTGAAAAAAAATTGTATAAAACAACAGTTTCTGATTTATTATCTAATGTATTATTTAAAATGAGTTCTCGATAATCAGGAATTTATTGTTATGATATTTAGTTTTTAAAAATGTTACTCTCTTCTATATATGTTTCTGTAAATGTTTATATTATTTCATTTGTGGCAGTTGGTGGAATGTGATGTTCACACATTCTATCATATTTATGCAGCAATATTTATTATTTCATTTCACAAATCTTACGAGTTTTAGGTAAATGTATCCATTTTTAGATTAAAGCAGGGAGAAAGTTTGTGTGGTGCATCGTACCATTTATTTAAAGATAATTTCTCAATCTCCCTCCGCCCAAAGTGAGAATAGCTAATCCAAATACATTCCTCGTCATTCCTATCCTGTTAGTGTAAATATGCGGCTAGAGCGGATAGAATTTAAAGAAGCTTTAAACACGCTCAAAATAAAAGCTCCATAAAAATAAATACAGATTTGGATTTAGTCTTTTGAAGACGATTTACATCTCCACTATATTTTCTACTCTTTAGTTAAACAGGCATCGGAGCGGTTAGGGGCTCACTTCTCCGCGTTTAATTGACATCACCCCGGTGTATTGACAAAGTGGTGGAAGGATCCGTAAAATCAGCCTGTTTGGGAAAAAAAAAACTACACCCTCACCAGTTTACTTAATAAATGTAAAAGAGAACGTTTTAAAGACCATCCACTTGAAATAAAGCTTAAATAAACGCAACTCGCTTCGACCAAGAGTTTAAGATTAATCAGTGATGAGTAAATACCTTCAACAGTCATTTATTTGTACGCTTTACCTTAGATAATTCTAATTTATTGTAACTTTAAGTCATCAAAGTTTTATTTTACATGTAATAAATGGATATTCCGCACCGGTAGGCACGTGGATCCAACTTGGTGATAGTAATTATTAATTACTCTATGCTCCCACACTATTCTTCCATAACCAAACCTAGAATAATCCTACTAAATGTACTTTCTTATCATTAACTTATTGATGTCATTAAATGAGCATAGCTTAGTAAAGTAGTAAATTAGAGTATAAAGACATATTGTATTTCCCCCCTTATATTCCTACGTCTTACTATCCATATGATCTGTCTGCATACTTAAACTAGTGGAACTAGTGGAACTAGTGAAGATGTAATTTAGAGGAAATTTTTTCGAATGTTCTTGAAGGTAAAGCGTTTAATACCACAATAAATGTATTCATAAGTGATTGAACATTTGAGTCCACGAATCCTTTTAATTTTTACGATTATACACTATTTATTCGTTGCTTAACCCCACCTAATTATAGAAGAAAGTGAATAACAACACACAATATTATTAAATTAGCACTTATGAAATTATTACATCTCTATTAAAATAATTATTACAGAATGTTTGAATTTTATTACAATTTCTTTTTTCTTATGCAAATAATAGTTTATAAGATTTATATATGTATTAAAAATTTGTATTTGAAATTTAAACTCATATAATATTGGCTTCAACCCTCTCCAGTATTTATATATTGCTAAACTTACAATTATTTACACAGTGATATTACATTATTTTTACAAAAAAATTAATGAATATTTTTTTAAAATAATGTTAATAATTAAATAGCTTTTAATGGTTATATAAACACTCCATGGCGTCTACACTAAAACGAGTTATACCTACTGAGTGGTCACCGAATATTGGCGAAGATAGTGCCAACATTTGAGGGTATAGAGTGTCATGTGGTCATCACAACGAAGTCTCAAATAGTTTATCTCAGTTTTTAGACCGAAGCCGCTACTTTTCCATCTAAGTAGCTCCATATTTGTCCTAACGGAGATGAGTTTGACCCAGTTCCAGATCCAATAGTACACAAAAAAAATCTGGAAGATGAAAGGTTCAATCCCGGAACATCTGGATTTGTAGTCATAAACCATTAGACCACAGAGGTGGTTTATGGATATAAACACTAATTAAGTTTTTATTTATTAATATTCTACTTAAAAGGTCTTGGATTTTATTTACAAATGTAACGTTTGGAATAAACTCAATGAAACACCATTTGAAGGACTTGGCTGGGTTCCTAAATCATGGATCCCAGACAATCTAACCGAATCTTCTACTCGAAGTGAATATTTTTTTTTCAACAACAACAAAAATACCGACGTGGTGGAAGATATTCGTAGACTAATGTGATTTCATGGAGTTCTTGTCCGTCAATGGTTCGGTTCAACAGCACGTGCCATGTTATTCCCTCCCACCCGCACCTCTGTCCTGTCCTGTCCTGTCCTGTCCTGTACCTATTGAACACTAATCCTACGATCAAGAATGTATTACCTTTTATAGGTATGTTTGAGGGAATCGTAGCTATCTCTGATACTACATATTGGCTTGTTATTTGATTGTAATTTGACTTTTACACTGGTCTATATGGCTATGGAGGCCACTCTCTAGATGAATATGTCTTAGTTGCGCTTCACGCTATTACAAGTAGGACACAGTATGTGGTTATTAATATGTCTTAGGGGCTCTTCGCGCAATTACAAGTAGGATACAGTATGTGGTTATTATTATGTCTTAGGGGCTCTTCGCGCAATTACAAATAGGATACAGTATGTGGTTATTATTATGTCTTAGGGGCTCTTCGCGCAATTACAAGTAGGATACAGTATGTGGTTATTATTATGTCTTAGGGGCTCTTCGCGCAATTACAAATAGGATACAGTATGTGGTTATTATTATGTCTTAGGGGCTCTTCGCGCAATTACAAATAGGATACAGTATGTGGTTATTAATATGTCTTAGGGGCTCTTCGCGCAATTACAAGTAGGATACAGTATGTGGTTATTATTATGTCTTAGGGGCTCTTCGCGCAATTACAAGTAGGATACAGTATGTGGTTATTATTATGTCTTAGGGGCTCTTCGCGCAATTACAAGTAGGATACAGTATGTGGTTATTAATATGTCTTAGGGGCTCTTCGCGCAATTACAAGTAGGATACAGTATGTGGTTATTATTATGTCTTAGGGGCTCTTCGCGCAATTACAAGTAGGATACAGTATGTGGTTATTAATATGTCTTAGGGGCTCTTCGCGCAATTACAAGTAGGATACAGTATGTGGTTATTATTATGTCTTAGGGGCTCTTCGCGCAATTACAAGTAGGATACAGTATGTGGTTATTATTATGTCTTAGGGGCTCTTCGCGCAATTACAAGTAGGATACAGTATGTGGTTATTATTATGTCTTAGGGGCTCTTCGCGCAATTACAAGTAGGATACAGTATGTGGTTATTAATATGTCTTAGGGCTCTTCGCGCAATTACAAGTAGGATACAGTATGTGGTTATTAATATGTCTTAGGGGCTCTTCGCGCAATTACAAGTAGGATACAGTATGTGGTTATTATTATGTCTTAGGGGCTCTTCGCGCAATTACAAGTAGGATACAGTATGTGGTTATTATTATGTCTTAGGGGCTCTTCGCGCAATTACAAGTAGGATACAGTATGTGGTTATTATTATGTTTTATGGGCGCTTCGCGCAATTACAGGTAGGATACAGTATGTGGTTATTATTATGTCTTAGGGCTCTTCGCGCAATTACAATAGGGACATAGTTCACATGTGGTTATTATAATGTCTTATTTGCACTGCACGCACGGACTTGTATATTATTGTATACTATTTTATGCGTGTTCTTATGTGGAGTGGTGATGATACAATGTACATTATTCCGTTCAGAAATCTTACGAGTTTATAGAAAGAGAGAGAAAGTCTGTGCGGTGCGCCGTACCATTTATTTCTGTGGTGGTCTTTGCACCTACATAATCAAAATATTCTAGTTTTCTATTACATTTGGAAACTTTTTATTTTGTATTAATTTTTGAGGTTTTAGCCATCTTTAAACATAATTTTCCAAATTTTAGTATAAAATTAACAAACTTTTAAACATTTATAGTTATCCGAGATAGTCCATCCACCTTCCTGACAAATATCAATTTTCTATAACACCAAAAATAATAGTTTTCTAGGTTTTGAAAATGTCCACTCCCTCACTGTCCCCCTAATTTCAATACAACGATCCTTTATTTTAAAATTATAAATGTTCAGACTCTTTTAGTTATCTAAGTCCCTATACATGTATGTATATATTCCAACACTCTACCATACGATAAGGGTATTATTCTATTAGTTTAGGCTTTTTTATACTGATGATGGGGATATCGGGATTTAAATCTTTTTCGGGAGTCCTAGAGTGTTTTCCTTAATGGTTTTACACTTATCCTCCACTTATCATCCTTAATACATTAGCGTAGTTATTGTTTA
This sequence comes from Timema podura, assembly GCA_033556935.1. Lineage (NCBI taxonomy): Eukaryota > Metazoa > Arthropoda > Insecta > Phasmatodea > Timematidae > Timema > Timema podura. The sequence goes on along the minus strand of JAVRXN010000003.1, from coordinate 65,455,444 downwards.
AGTATAGATCCTACATCCTAGCTCAGTAGGCCCTGATTTCAATTCCAGCATAGTCGAAAAATGTATTACCGTTTAAATATTGGTTTACTCTTTAACATTGATAAATTAACGGCCGGGGACTGGATGTTGTGCCTGCTCTAGTCTTAAATTAGAATATAAAGCATATGAAGCTACGACAGGCCTAGACAGCCGGTAATTGAAAAATATATGGCTTGAATAAAAAACTGACCCAAACCAAGGGCTGGAAACAGTAATGGATGTAAAATGTATTTAAGTATATAGCCTGAATGGGTGTAATAAACGGTGCCAAAAGACAAACAAAATAATTCATAGTCCCTATCGCTAAGCTATTTAATTTCAAAAGAAGGTCATTGATAAAATATAGTTTTTTGGGTGTCAGCTCATCTTCCTCACCTAAAGCTCACACATCCAGTAGCTAAGCCAGTTTTACAGAAATAATTTTGAATCGTGGCCATCCGGAGGAAAATCAGTTCTTCATGTCTTATGTTCCAACACCAATAGAGGTTTGTTTTCAAAGTGCTATAATATTAGAATGATATTCTTCCTTGGATATCCTAGTTTTTAGGTTCACTCACAAATACTTAAGTTGATGGTTCATAATAAATTAATTCTTCAACTCAAAGGCCCGATTGAAATGTATGTGCACTAAAACAAATAATTAATGTTAATTGTAACTGGATATTCACTAAAACTGAGCTCTCTAAATCCAGGGTGTAATAAGACTTAATGTAACTTATATAGAATTATTATTATTAATATTATTACACATTTAAGTTTCTTTGACTAAGCAGGCCTATTCCAAGCTTCAGATTAATATTTTTATTGGATTTAAAGATATCCGTGGGGGTAGTCACCCATTCTTAGACGTAAGGCTAGAAAAATTATATAAAATTTTAAAAAAAGTTCCTGTGTCACATTCTCAAGTTTCCCTAGTAAGAATTCTAAGCTTTCCCCGTTTTATGTTTTCTAGTTTGTAAATTCTCCATATTTATCATCATAAGATTTAGGGCGAAGGGTACGAAAGAAAGGATTAGTGTTTTTGTAGTTTGTATAGCAAAACTTTTTTTTTTACAAAACTAATAAATGATTTCTCCAGTGGAAACATAGAGTTTAATTTTATACCCATGGTTATATAACAGTTCTTGAATATCTTCATGAACATAGCGGCAGTAGACAAGAAATGTTTTAAGCAAAGATAAAAAATTGCCATTAAAAATCAAGACACACTTGACAGATATTATTCAAGAATTATTTTTGTCACCCTGTAAAGAAATTTAGACTATGTTCCTGGTTAGTAATATTTTGTTTTCTTTTATAAAAAAAAGTTTGATAAAAACACTGTTTTTTTTCTCGAAGCCTCTTCCACCCTATGCATATAACTCAAAATATAATTGAATGGTAACGTTAATACATCTGAGATGCACATTCCAATATTTCCTCAAGCACGTAGATCTATTCCAAATGCCAGTATTTATGTTTGGTTTTTGTGTTAACTTAATTAGTGGTCAAGTGGTCGAGGGTGTCGGGCTCACAAAAGTATTCATTATAAATAAAAGCTCAATCTTAGACTTTAAGGTTTTATATAATGAGAATTCATAGAATCAGATCTCTGGATTTTTAAGTAACGCACACCGGTAGCTAAGTGGTCTAAGGCGTTAGGGACCTCAATATAGTTTTAAAAAATACTCCTATGGTGCGCGTCTTCAGGAATCCATTAATTCCTTTGCAAAGCTTTTTTGATCTTAATGTTACATTGTTACCATACAAATGTACTATACATAAAATATAATTAGATGATTTCTTTGTCTTCTCTGGAATCCAACTTTTTAATGGGAGAATACATCTATTTGTATAAATATTTACATGTAATTTTATTATAAATTCAAATTAACATTTTGAACATTTTCTATGTGTGAGTTTTATTCTTTTAATAAACACGATTTGACTACTAATATGAATTACATAATAACAAACACAAAACATAGTTTCTCTTTTGATTTTAGTATTGAATGTATTATATAATTACTCTTTGGGTGGCAGTTGATTTGGCGATAAAATAAGACATGAACTATACATTCAAAAGGATAATACAAAATTAATCAAGTGATTTAAGATAAAAAATTGAAAAATGTCAATTTTATTGAATTTTAAATTAAAATAAATAGCTGTGTGTTGACCGGACGTCGAAAATATATCCATGTGAGATTTCAGAGTAATCATTTAGTGATTTTTGAGTTAAAGAGGAGCATACAAACACACACTCATTTTAAGTATATAATGGATTATTTATTTAGAGAGTGAAAAGAAATTAAATTAAAGCTACTGAACGTGAATATAAATAAGAATAATTGTACTCCAAGAATGAAGAAATTAATAAAACCATATTTCTTATAAAAAAATAATCGCAGGTACTTCAAGAACTTATCTATCGTACGTGGGAACAAAAAAAAGACTATTTCTTACTTTATTTTAAGAGAAGAAGAAAACGCAATAGAAAAATAAAACTCTTTAAATGAAATCATTCAAGAACTTGTGTACTCTGAATGAGATCCTTTTCGTTTTCTTCCCACGGGTTGAATGTGTCCCAGAGTTCCTCCAATCACCTGGTATTGAACCGGCAAAGACTTCATGAAACGTTTCCACTTTCTGTCTCCCACTCAGTATTCAACCCTCGGAAAACTTTCAACGAGATAAGATTTCTAAAATGTTGACATTTCAACCCCACCTTCCCAATGGACAGGAAACGGAATGTTCGACCTTAAGCTTGGGGTCTTAAAATGTACGATCAATATATTCCAGATTTATCTTTCCACCCCTTATATATATATAAAATAATATAAGATAATATATATCAAAAGGGACAGCATCAGATAGCATGACTTAATGTATATATGTATTAAGATTGTTTTAGTAACTTTAATAGCCATCAGATATTCCTAGCAAAATCCGAGTATAGTTAAAGTCAGTAAATAATATAGTCTTCTAAATATACATAAGTGTGTGTGCTTTTGTTCATCGTCTCTCTACAATAATTTGGGCAATTGTATTATTGTTAATTTGCCCTTCATCTTTATTATGGCTTAGATTAAGGTGCGGCCGAAGGGAGCGCAAGCATTTTTACAGTTTTTATAGAATTGAAATTTTTCGGCCAATATAAATCAAATATTTCTCCAGTAGCAACATAGATTTTAATTTTCTGCACGTGCTAAGATCAACAGTTTTGGAATATCTAATAAGGGTGTCCTGGAAATTTGTCAAAACCTTTTAAATAAAGAGAAAACGTTTTGACAAACTTCCAGGACACCTTTGACAGATATTCAAGATTTTTTGATATTAGCATGTGAAGAAAAATAAACTCTATGTTGATACTGGAGAAATATTTTATCTATTTTGACCAAACAAAAGTAATGCTATAAAAACTGTAAAATTAATCGAGCTCCCTTCTGCCACACCTTAAGTCAGTTATAAACTTAGATTTGAATGCGACAGAGAAAAAAAAATTATGAGAAAAACACACACACATATATATATTTATATATATGTGTGTGTGGTGTTTTTCTCCTAATTTTTTGCTAGGAAGATCTGATGGCTATTAAAGTTACTAAAACAATCTTAATATATCTATATATTAAGTCATGCTATCTGTTGTTGTCCCTTTTGATAAATATTATCGACACCAATAAAATAACACATAATATAGTAAAATATTATCAATTTTGAGCGAAAAAAATCAATTTTATAAACTGTCCTTCAAACCAAAATAAGACTAATTTAAAGGTTCTGTTTCCAACTTGATTACTTGACATTTTGTCTGTCTCTCTGCGGATATTTTTTTCACAATAACTGTCGAATACTTAGGGCCAATTTTAACGGAGTTTGGCAATGAAATTCTTTAAATCAAGACCAAACATCGTGTGTACATGGTTTCTAGATCTGGTTATCCGTTTCAATATTGATAGCCACTCAAAAGTTGTATTTTTTAATAGTTCATCTCAAGTATTTTGAATTTACAATTATAAGTAATCGATACCTAGGGCATTTTTTTAAATTGACATATATTGTAAGACAGACATAATAAATCATATTAACAACGGTTATTATCTAGAAATATAATGTATAGTATGATTTTGGTAGTAAGAACAGTAGAAGTTAGTTACTAAAGCTAATATTTCAATACATCAAGTCATGTAATCTGCAGCTGTCTCGTTTGATAGATATTATCAATAACTATAAAATAGCACAAATAATAAAGTGAAACGTTATTGATATTGGATGCAAATAAATATGTTTGAATTTTCTCTACTATTCTTCTAAACAAAATCATGTTATACTGTTGAAAATAGTTTTCATTTGTATTCTATCTTGCTTGATCGCCACGAGAGAATATCAACCTGAAATATAAAGATAAATTTTAATATTTTGTAAAAAAAAAAGAACACAATATGATTCCTAACATGATGTTCTTATCATTTGTTGGAGTATAGGTCCACAGAGCTACTATTTATGTTCGAATGACTTTATATAAAGTATAGGGATGAGGAATATACAGTAGTTTTAGATGAGGTGGAAATAAATTTTGCATAGAAAGATGTAAGGCCACATGATATATTATATGTGTAAATGCCACCTGTTTTCCCCCTCCCCCAAAAAAACACCACCATCACTCCAAAAAATTTGTCTGACATCCTAACCTTGACCTCTCTTCCACCAGTAATAAGATATATTTCAAGAGTGACTCCTTAAATTGCAAGACCAGCTTAAGGTTCATGATGACCAAGCTCAAATCCATTGGAGAGGTGTTGTTCAGGTCACTAACAGTTCTAGGTGACCTCGGTTCGGTTCTAAATGAAGATACCTCCAAAGAGACAAACTATTTACTTGTTGCTCCCTTCTTGTACACGCATAGTAATAATATTAAAATATATTTATTTTATGTCCCCACCTCTCACTACCACTTATAATATGTGAACACGCTTTTGCGTTGAAAGAGAATAGAAAACTATTTAAGATAAAAAACACAATCAATACAGCCAACTGGGGCTCGAATCCTGATCTTCTGTTATAATCAATCTAGTTTATTGCGATAATAATGTGACCACATATGCGGGTAAAAATATAGTAAAATTTAACTCCTTAAAATGGATATGTGGTCCAGTTCTAATTGGTTGTGTAATCATATGCCTGAGCTCAGTCGGTTAACGTGTCTGCTCGGTGAGCATAGAGTCCAGGTTCAATTCAAAGTATTTCTGAAAAATTCATCACCGGTGAAATGTTAGTTCCCCATTTCACAGTGGTGAATTGATAACCAGGTACTGGGTGTTCTAGAACTAAGTTATTTTATAAGTCGTGTCCTGGCATAATCAGTCGGTTCACAAAGTACAAGTTAATACCTCAAATAATAATATAATCTTAAAATAACGCGGTCGCACGTGCTAATATCGTGTTGGATTAGACTGTCGATGACTGGGAGATCAAGGTTCGAATCTCGGTCAGGTGTACTGAAGCTGGTTTTCCACTTTCCCTCCACGCAAATTTGTGTACACTTTATCTAAATATAATATTCCTAATCTCTAAAATCGTTAGCGTAATTAGTAGCCTACATAATAGTATAGCCCGAACGAGTAGTAAGACGCCGTGATAAAAAAAAATCAGTTGTTTTCCTTGTGCTTGAATAATATGGTGTTCACAAATTGTTATTTAAGCATAATGATAATCTAATAACACCTGTAATTAATTACAAAGGTAGAATTCCTAGTATTTGCACAGTTCTTATTTGATTTATTCATTATATCTGCTTATTTAGCTAAGCTAAACGTATTTGTTTCGAAATGAAGAGCGCCCAGGACTTGCAAGAGTTGGACTGAGCTATGCTATTGAAGGGATGGGAATGGATTGCTCCAGCCACGCCCTTGTAAGGAATGGCGGGATTTGACAACACCATATGTTGCTCCGAGAAACAAGACAAGGCCCATCAATAACAGAAACATCCAGATCCACTAAACCAGGTACACCCCGTCGCTGGAGAATCCAGCTATTGACATCTGTCAACTGATTTTTTTCTTCGTTAAGTTTGGTAATTAACGCGTTTGTTAGAGCGTGTTTTAATTGCCAGGCTATATATTATGGTATTGGGTAGGTTGGGGTTTGAATTCCGGCTTGGTTTACTGAGCGTGTTTTTCCCTAAACTGTTCTACAGTATTTCCTAACAAGTGCAAGTAGTCTACTTTTAATCTAAAAACTCAACCTTTATCATAATTTACATAGTAGCGTGATTAAAATGTGTTTGTCTTAAACGTAAGACGTGGTGGTAAACAGTTTTATCATTTTTCAGAATGTTTGTTTGTCTGTCCAATTGTTTGTTTCCAGTAAACTCAAAAAGTATTAATTGGCTAAAGACCGGACTTCTTCTGTCGTACTTTTATTTCCCCCAGAGAACCATGGAATTCTATATACCTTCACATTAGCTCCTCATGACCCGCCTCGGTGGCGTAGTTGGCTAACGCGCCAGTCGTGTTAAGCAAGACCATCGAGGACGGGGAGATTGAGGTTCGAATCTCGTTCGGGTGACCTGGGGGGGGGGATTCCTAAATGGTTTTCCACTCTCCCTCCACGCAAATGCGGGTTCACTTCCTTTAAATTCAACCTTCCCAATTCCCAATCCATTAGTGTAATTAGTACTTTAGCGTATAACCCGAACGGGTAGTAAGACGCGGTGCTAAATAAAAAAAAATTAGCTTCTCATAAAGTGAAGTAAAGTAGAAAAAACTGGTCGTGTTTAAGGAACATGTCGTCGCGGCTGGTGTTATGGTTACATAAGAGGGCTCGTGATATGAGCTGGGGTGTTGACGAGAGGGGAAGAGAACAGGGGAGTCCGTATTCATTCATGAATTCTCTTAGCATATAAAAATTTATTTTTATTTTTCATTTATTTGAGGTATTTACCGTGCACTTTATCAACCGACTGATTAATCAGCAAACGATATATTTACTAACTTAAATTTTAGAACGCACAACACCCATCCCCAGGCCGTTAATTCATCACTAGAAAGGTAAACCCAAAGTTACACAAATAATATATTTTTCGGCCGTGCCAGGAATCAAACCATGGGATCCTTAGCTCAGTAGACAGCCACTTTACCCACTATCTAGGTGTCGGACTAACATACTGCTTCTAGGTGCCATCTTTTCTAGCATTTTAAGATGTTGAATGTGTTAATGTATTATTTAATGCTAGTGGAAGCCGTGGGCGCTAGTTTAGAATAAAAAAAATCATTGATTGCTACCGGTAATCGAACAAAAAACAAATTTGCGTAGCTGCAAATATTTAAAATTAAATGCAATCAAGTTTTAAAATATTAACGCTCTTTCTCTCGTTTTATCAATAGGCCCCTATATTAAGACGTACCGCCAATTTAAACAAAAAATTATTATTAATTACATATTCTTGATTTATACATGTGAAAATTGAAATATGATATTGGGCACTTTGCCCTATTCAAATATTGGTCAAATTTGCGGACAATATTAAAAATTATCATCCTTCGTCTTTCTAATTATTTTCACCTAGGAAAGATATTTTAAATCCCCTACACAATATATAGCGTACTTATAATTCAGCATTTAAAATAACTTATTTAATGATTTCTCTCACACCAATAGGTAAGCAGACTAGATAGTATACCTGACGAGTTGTCCAGTCAAGAGTCCGGGCCTAAGTCCCGGTCAAGTGTTCTGAGGCTACCTTTTCATTAAATTTTTTCCCACATAAAAGCAAGAACCTACCTACCTACCCCAAAAGAATGGTTAAAATGGCGAGCCTAGATAGATATCAAGACGCGGGGCAAAAGGATATGTTAATAGTTACGTTAGCGAATCTGTTTCTTTTTATTATTTATTCTCTATAAAATTTTGAAAATAAGATCAAAATAACATACAAATGAAATAATAATAATAATAATAAAGATATAATAATAATAATAAAAAAATGGGATCTCTGGGCTACACCAATTGCTAGCTCAGTTATAGTAAAGATTAGCCAGTACCAATGTACCGTTGTTAATGGGACGCCCGAATGTATTTTATATCCTTTTAGGTGGAGACTCTCCATGTCCCAATAAGTTGGGGGGGGGGGTGATAGTGAATACGAGGTTGTGGAGCCAATGAAGACCTTAGCCTAACTTGAGCCTAAACAAACAAACCCTGCTGACAGTGGGAATTATTCCCCTTTCAAGAATAAATCCCCTGGTACCTGCCGGGAATCAAACCCAGTAACTATAGGTCAGTAGCCAGGTTCTCTGACCACTGTACTAATAGGCATATTATGTGTCTAACATAAATTTTTATATTTTGTGTATCTTATTTCTAATTCTTTTTATTTAACATAAGTAAGGCAAAGAAGTATTATCAGACTTGAATTCAATTTTTATCTATTTCCCAAACATATAAACACTTTCCTTAATTCCATCGTAGCACACGCCTGTTTTTTTTAATTTAATATAATTTCATAGCTAAAAGCTATCGATAAAATGATCACCTCTAAAAAAATCAGTTTAAGTAGAACAGGGTTATCGATTTACGGAAACGTCAAGGTAGAAGGTAGGAGAGAGGGGGGGGGAAGATAGCGTTCAGAAATCCAGAGCAGTGCATATTAAACAGATGCGCCTCAAATCTCTATGGGCCTGTCACTATCACTTCCGGCAAATAAACAAACGAGATTATAAGATGGTTGAGAAATATTGGTGAAAGAGAGGGAGAAATAAATCTGAAAGAGATAAACATATAAGAGGAAAGGAATCGCCATCCAGACCCGAGAAACTTTTGGAAAAAAGGAAGAAGGAAGATCTGCGGTTGGAGTTCCGTTGGAATGTCAAGATTTTTGACAGGAAATTAAAGTAGAGAACGGGAAGGATAATTGATGATGACGTATGAAATAGCTTTAAATCTCACGGGTAGGTAAAAAAAGACCGGTATGGATATCATTACTACTTTCAACTGACAAAGAAAGTTAAAGTAAAAACTAATTTAAGCTTTTTAATTTCTCGCTATCTTACAGGTAGAGAAAGTATTGTGATCGTCAAAAAAAATCGAACTCGAGATTTTGATGAATTTCAACGTTTTATGACCCCCCGAATCCAAAAACGTATTTTTTTGAATTTTCCGTCTGTCTGTCTCTACCTCCAACTAGAGCCTAAACTATTTTACCGATCGGGCTAAGACTTGGTATCTAGGGTTTTCATAGGGTTGCCCCGAGGAATTTTTGGAATTGGATATACAACCAAATATTAAGGGTAGTATAGTGATGGGAAAAAAAAGAAAAATTCTATTTTTTTCAAAATTGGTTATAATGATTTTGATTAAATTTCATTTCTAAACATTTATAAATATTCCAAATAAAATAGCTACTTTCATTATTATTATACGTTAAAAGTGTTTCGATGTAAATGGTTATCGCTTTGATTACTTATTAAAGTAATTCTATAAACAATTTTGAACTTAACTAAATGAAAAATAACATTAAGTAATACAACGTTATTGAATAAAAATTGTCATTTTAAAGTACAGCGAAAATATCTTCAAGGAATATATGTTAAATAAAAAAAGGCAAAAGCTTTTGGTTTTTTGTATAGGGTTAAAATCTGTTAAATTTTTTTATTAATTTTCATATATAAAAAAAACAAAGTTGACCCTGAAATAATATTGAGGACTTTGATCATATAAAAAAAAATCTTGGGGTTTTTCTCTTTAGCCCTCAAAAACGAAACATCTTTATTCGAAACGATTTTTTCTAAACTGCTCCTTTTTTAATATAGTTTGCAGTCTCAACTTAAATCACTCACCGGATATTATATATATATATATATATATAGCTTATTTACCCATATATACATATATATATCTTATTTTACCCATGTATATATATATATGTGTAAAATAAGATTTTTCTTATTAAAGTTGGACTGAACCATTCTCGTGATTTGGACCTGGAATAAAGTTGAATACAGACGAGTCTTCATCTGAATACGAGTATTAGTTTTAAATTCTCAATTGTGACATCCCTGAGTGCACTATAACTTATCCAGATAATCTTTATTTTTTATATTCAACTTAGAGTTTTAATAATGATTATATTAATATTATTAACAATAATACCCACACTGATGATCACGTGGTATGAGGAATCATGATCTTCATTAACTGAATTAATGGGGACAAGAAAGGTCCAAGTTCAAATCTTGGCATGGGTTTACACATGCGATTAGTAACTTTGTTTTCCCTACGCTATTATCACCCTATGAAGATGCTTCTACTCTAGAAGACCTTCTTCCTATTTTTAGCCGTTAATAAGGCCTATGCTAGCAAAACCTTTTTTTAATAAACTCAATGAAAACATCACTGTAAATATTACTCATCGGTAAACATGTGTATAAATGCGTTAATCTCGTTTTCATCAGGTTTAGGTAGGTTGGGGGGTTGTAATCTCAGTAAGGTGGAACTTTTTTCTTCTTATTCTTGAATTGCTTATCACTTAGTCTCCAAGAAAATTCTGATAATCCCATATAAAATTCTACCCTCTACACACCTACTTCGTTAATAGGCTATAAAATATAATTGTAACTTGTACCCGGTGTTAAGAAACGGTTTATGTAAAATAAATATCACTAGAAATAAATACGGGTAATATGTACCCATTGATTCGGTCATTTGTTTAAGTATACGTTTTATAGATTACGAAAAACTAATAGATATTAGAAAAAGGTAGTTTTGTTCTTTTAAAATGAGGTAGGGGTGGATTGAAGAAAGAAGTGAACATCGAAAAATAAATAAAAATAAAGATTTTTATCTGTGCAGAATGTGATGTTGTATTTCTTTCAGAAGAAGTTTGGGAAGGGGGGGGGGGGGTGGGGGAAGTCGAGAAAGGACTTCGATGGGTCACGTCTTTTAATGGTTACTATTACGACGGCGAGTGACTTAGCGACACTAGCTTAAGGGAGGGGTGATAGGGGGTTGATGGTAGGGAAGGGGAGGGAGGAGAACACTTCTGTAGGAAGGTTATAGGGGTGATGGGGAGCAATTACATTGAGAAGCGATCCATTCTTCCCCTTTTACCTCTCTGGCTCACACCCATGTACTAAGAGAGATGGCTTGTAACCATTAGGAGAGGGGGGGGTTAGGAAGGAGGGAGGGGTGGAATCTATTAGATTAACATCCATGTTGTTCCGCGCGCCTCACTCGACTTTACTGTTTTTACGTGAGAGGATTGGTTTTTTTTTTTTTTACCTCTTGGCATGCATTTTTCGGGAGTGTACGCCATCAGGCGAAAGAGTTTTATGATTGGCGTTGACATTTCATGTAATATCCTTCCTTTTTCCTACAACTCGTTTGGGATATTCATATATAATTACTTTAATGGGGAAGGATTGACGGGGATAAAATTAAGAGGAAATGTACTCTCATTCAAGTGGAAGTAAAAAGGAAAACCCAAATTTCATAAAACAATATATTAGAAAATATCCATTTTGGGATTTGAAACCCGAGGACACATTATTCACCATCCAACCACCATTCAACATCCAGTCCACATACCCATCAGTGTATAATTCTCCCCTTTTTTAATGAACCCTTCAAGTACCGGTGGACAAGAAGGCAAAGTCGTTGGACTAACTTTGAACTTGATGGTAGATGTCACAGTAACCACACGAGACCTTTCATTTCACATTTTTGAGGGTATATTTTATTTGAGCTTCACTCTTAATTTTCACACTTCAAAACAAGTATTTTTTTTAATTACTATCTTTAATGACATTTCTATTGATGACATAGGTAAAATTTAAAGTCTGAATTATAAGAAAGGTTGATTAACGTAGAGATGAGATGCGGAAAATCGAAGTGATAGATCACTCTCTGAATGAAACCAGCCAAGAATACTGCCTTTAGACTTCCATTCATCGGCAATACAAATCCCTTACGCGACTAACGCATCAAACACCATTACCACCAATTACGGGTGTAGACTTAGTTAACAAACTAAATCTACAAGATAAATAGAAGAAAAAATCGACTCTTCCTTTACCTTGACTAACAATTCTCTCGCTAGGCAAACGAACAAACAAACGAAAAATGTTGCAGGTTCAATAACAAATAAACAGAAGAGGCTTTTGTTTTGTTTGATGTCATGTCTGCTTTAGGCCCGGAAACAATCAATGTGTGTTGTATTGTGTCTGTATTGACATAAGCTGTATGCTTAGAGCCGTGGGATAAATAGACCTGATTTGACACAAGCTCCCCCAATAGGTTTCAAAACAAATGGGAATCATTTATAAACCTTATTTAAAAGATAGGAACGACTTTGGTTTTAAAGACCGGGGGGGGGGGGGGGCGTTAAATCAAGGAGAGAGTGTATACTGTGATTAAATATACATTCACGTTCAAATTTCATCATCTTTGCTTTGAATTTTTAAGTGATAGGCATTTATTTATGTTCGATCAGCAATGTGAGATAGTTAAATATATATACATAGTCGTAATCCAATAGTAAGATTTTTTTTATAGCTTTGAAACTTACTAAAACAATAAGAATCAAATAGCCGAAGCTATTATTTATGCTTTTTAAAGAAGAAATTCTCCATCTAATTATAATATTCTGAAAATTGAAATTCGATTCCCGTGTTCAGATGTTTTCAATTTTCAGGATATTATTACTAAAACAATGTTCATATTACTATACGCCAAGTCATGCCAATTTTCATAGATAATATTAATACCGATGGAATAATATTAATAAAAATGCTCTCATTACCAGTAGTGGCCATTATACATATGTTTTTATTTTCCAACCAGAATACACAGCCCTGTATATTTTTAATACTCCCTTATACATACATACCTAATTACACCGTTTCCTTACGAGGCAGGCAAGAAATACTAACTTACCACCCGATATATTTTAATCAATGTGATAAAGAAGAAGAAGAAGCCATAATCCAGGACAGTAGCAGTCAACCTTTTTTGGTTCACGTACTTTCAGATATAATATATCTTACACTTGATACCCCAAAAGTTATTCGTGCATAAAACAAGTTACGCCTTTTTTTTGTAATCTACACCTAAAGTTAATTACATCCAAAACCTTGTATTAAACTATAACTTTTAAATGATAAATCTATATATATTATATTTATACACGCCATAAAATTTATTCACGTTCTCCCAGGGGTACGCGTAATAACAGATAAATGTCATTTAACTTCTAGGTCAAGGATGTGCAAACTTACTTACCGGAAGGCCAAACGAAAAAAAGAAATATTTGACATATGAAAAACTTATTTTAATTGATTTTTTTCAAAATTCATTTAAAATATGATAAACACAAGTAACATACTCACATGTGTAAGTTTAAATACATTGAAAATGTATAACAATCGTATATAACTTAGGGGTCAGTATGTTTATAAGTTTGTTCAGAAGATTTATATGTTGGGGTGTGAGATGAACGAAACTTTGAGGGTTGATTTTTAAGAGAGAAGACAAATGCTCATCAGTAAGTTGGTTTCTAAAATCAATTTTCCTATAATTCATGGTTGGAAAACACTTGTTCACCTGAATATGAGGATGCAATCTTTCCCATATATTTTTGGGCATGATTTAATAAGTGTGTAAATGTTGATTATGGCAGGGTTTTATAAAAAGTACAATTTTGCTGTGTTTAAAACGCCTGCTTCACAATGCAGCACATTAAAATTATTTCCTCCGTGGGCCGGATTGAACACACCAGCAAGCCGTACTTAGCCATAATATTGCCATCCCTGTTCTAGATACATTTTGAAGAGTAAAAAGCACCTCAATACATCCGGCTGGGATTATAGCCCCGAATTCTCCACTACTGGCAAGATGTGCCGAGACACTCTTTATCAGTGTGTCAACTGGTGCAAGTCCTCGTCACTGGCAAGGCGTGGTAGCTGTGGCTGACTCTTTATCCGTGTGTCAACTGGTGCAGTCCTCGTCACTGGAAAGGTGTGGTAACTGAAACTGACTCTTTATCCGTGTGTCAACTGGTGTAAGTTGTAAGAGTATTTAACATGTATTTTCTAAACATATAACACCAAGATATCACTTAAAAAACCAACTTTATCTTGATTGTTATACCAAAAACTAGACACTCCTGCATGTATTTATTTATCTATTAGATGTGTAAAGTCCTATTTCCATAGGATGAACCTTAAACGACAGCTTAAAAGGTTGAAAGATCTATTTTCATTTATTCAAGTCATTGGATTTGCAGCTGTCCCTTTGATTGTACTTTATCAACAACCATACACAAATTAAAAATATAGAAATATATTATCAATATTGACCCTAATAAAACATATTAATTTGTATTTTCTAAAAGCTTACTTCGCTCCAAAATTATACTAAGGGTGAACCTATGTACAATTATTAAATATCTTCACCAGCACCATACCAAGGTGAACCAAGCTTCCATTATTATTAGACATCATAGTAATATAACTTTTTTTATCTCAATAGTTAAAAAAATACTGTCACATAAAAATGGATAAATTGACTAACCTACGTCCATCCCAGTTCAAAAATCTAAAATAGTAAGTGTTAATCGAATGGAAAAGCTTTCCTTTTTTTTTTTTTTTTTTTTTTACTATCGCTTCCATGATGTGATCGAGCACGAAAACAGGAAGGCTGTAAAATTGAATCACTTTTCAATTAAAAGATCCCTCACGGTTCTATTAACGTTCTTGAAACATGGAGTTGAGCTTAGTTTTATTATGCTTGACTACTATAAGCCAGATTGTCACCTTCCACCTTTCATCCCAACAAACATTTTCCGAGCCCGATTAGTTTCAGTTCAATGAGTTTTTTAAAATAGTTCTAGATTGGTTTTATTTAAACATAAGAAAGCAAAGTTTCGTGTACTGATTAGTACGTTTGTATTATGATTTTGTCAATTTAAAAAGTTTTTCTAATTAATAGTGTTTGTAAAAGATATCAATGGCGTCAACCTACATTGAAGCCATATCTACCAAGCGTCCACCATCTGTTGGTGAATATGGTGCCAATTGTTTTGGTATAGGGTGTCATGTGGTCAGCACAGCGAATATTCTGACCGTAAATCTCATTTTTCTAGGTTGGAGCTGCTACTTTTTCACTCAACTAGCTCCTCCAAGTTCTAACGAGGCTTAGATGACCCCATTTCAAACCTAATATTTTACAGTAAATCTAGAAGAGCCAGTGATCAAACCCAGTACCTTTGGATCCCCCAAGTACTTTGACCTCTAGGCCACAGATGACGTAAATAGTATTTTTATGATGAGTTATAATGTATGCTACCCCCTTTTCTAAAAATGTCTTGATTAATGGGAATCTCAAACTCTTCGAATATAGACATTTTTTTAATCGATAGCTTTTGCGGCTACAAAACATAATCACGCCCTTCCCCTTCCAATTATTATCTCTACTAATTATATAACAAAATGTCAGTCCGTGTCTGTTTACTAGGATCTCTGGAACAGCTTAATTGATTGCTATGAATTTCTTTTATAATATGTAGATTTATACCAGGTAGGTTTTAGGATATTGATAAAACAAACTAACTCAATAAAATGGGTGTTTTTGAAATATTTTACATTCAAACGCGTGATCAATAATAGATTCGCCTATTGAGTTTATAATTCATTATTTTCCTATATAAATTGATCACCATATCTAAGAGTAATTATTACAGAATACATTTCAATAACAAATCAAAAGATAAATCGTATTTTAGTTTTTTTGTTGTTGTTTTGAATTCACAGATTTACTAAATTAATCGCTCATAGCTAGAGAACTAGATTTAAATGTATTACTTTTTAAATTATGTTGAATTGCTCTAGAAAAGTTAAGCTATTTAAACAGTATCCATGTCTTCAAGGAGATGAGTAGTAAAGTTAAAGGCATTACAAGTGGTTTATATACACTGTGGATTTGAAAAAAAAAAGGACTATTACAAGTGTATTTATAATGACTTCAGGGAAAAATCAGACCCGAGAATATAAATTCGGTGATAGAACGGAGATTACGGATTCAAACACCGACCCACAATGTCATGCAAGTCCAATTAAACATATGGTACACGGCCGATACGGACTTTTGAATAGATCGTCTCAGTGCGTGCAGAAAAATCTATCCAAAGACCATCCCAAATACCGTAAACGGAATCCCAATAATGGATGACGCTCCACAATGACAATGAAGGCAGTTATCAAGGAACATTTAGTATTAACTTTAGCAAAGAAGGGAAAAAAAATCTCAGTAGGTATTATTCAAGGTGTTATGTATTTTGCTGTACATCTAGAAAATGGAAGATATGTGTGTTTTACAACAATTAATGTAACTGACGCCAATAACAAACAAACCATGCGACACACTTTCTTAAAATTGTGCTCTGAAAATTCCTTTGCGAGGACGCTTACTACAATAAGGTTGTTTCGTATATTACTTGGAACATTAAGAATTTACAGTTCAGAAAGCAAGTTGTTTCTTTTTAGGAATCCTTTGGAGTAGTGACGGTGCATCCTTTAGCCAGGTATATACTGTCTACCTGAATAACATAGTGTGTTATTATTTGAGAATGTGGTTTCATGTCATCAAAGATACAAATTAATTTGAGAATTTACGTACCATGTACAATGTAACCCACGCGAGTATACTAATTAGTTTGCAAAGCTCTGGGAATCTAGCTATAGGATCACTCACGATGAAGAAGTAATTTATAAAAAGCAGCTTTTGTTGCTTTTCCTCTTCACTCAGATATTTACTCTCTATCAAATTAATATGTTTCACATGGCATATCCTCTAACACTTTGGCTCACCCACAGGAACATCTTGTAAAATGTTATTGAACATATAATCAGAACATATCAATCGGTAAAAGTTTATGAACTTCAATTAAGATATTTTGAATTCAGGTTATACCAAACCAACAAAATTGTAGGTCTCTCTCAGACAAGACAGTGAAGGACTCGAGTCTTCTTCAACTCAATAATTTATTTGGATTTAAATTCTACAGATACTAATTAAGAAATATGACAAACGAATGATCACTTCTATAACAAACTTGAATATAAACAAGCTTCTAATACACAGAACAACTTTCCGTAGACAGAAACGTAATATAGATGTTTCAAGATCCTATAAGGAAAGTGTTCTTTTAAGATGCGACCGGAGGTTAGATAAATACTTTTATAATCAATTAAAAATTATTGGTTAAGCTCAGGTTTGAGAGATGTTTTATCTTTGCAATGGGCTCATCACGTATAGCCGCTAACTCGTTAAAAGGGGGAATAACAGCTTATGTGATATTTAAATTACCTTTTAATTTTTCTAGTAACAAAATTGCCATCTAAGCATATCCTAGCAATATTTCACACAAAAATTACTGAAATACTTTTCTCTTATATTATAGAGTGAGAGTACAACGTTACATAAGAAATTAATTTTATATCTAAATAGAACTCTGAGAGATCTCAGAAGCCACAATATGCTCATTGGAGGCGCTATAGGCTACAATCGACATTTTACAAGGTTTGTCTTGAAGGTGAATATAAAAATATTCATTAACTAATATTTGGTAGATGATATGTACAATTATACCTATGATAATAGTAAAAATCTTAAATATTAGGTATTGATGTATTAGTGGACCCCTTTAAGGAGGTGTCCAACAAATCCCAGGGGGCCCAGTTAATTCCAGGGGGTTCCAGACCCCCCAGATCCTTACTTTTCTACACCTTTTATTACAAACCATATAAAAATGTATACTTTTATAAAAGTGCAAACTGGCAGTCTATAATATTCTGGATTTGATTGAACCCCATATTATATTTCAAAAAACGTGAAATAAGTTGTCTTTGTTCTTTTGTTCATTGTCCTGTAAGAATGAACTGTAGACTCCATTTGTACTGTAAGATAGTATATTATTAATAAACTATTCAGTTACTTATAAGATGTGGCTACTTTAAAACTATCACACTTTATTATTACTATTATTTTTAGGTGTATTACTAACACAAATAATTGCTACTTTAATTTACTATTTAAAATCTTCATATATTTAATTTACACCTATTTAAAATGTACGTATAACAATGATATCTCATAAGGTAAGTTCATTACTTTAAAAATATCATACATATATTTTACTATTATCTTTGTATTTTCAACACAAATATTTGTTACTTTAGACCTTAAAGGAAAACACACTCTATGGTTACAAATAACAATAAATTGACTCCAAACTTTATATTTACTTCACCTAGTGTCAAAATTGTCTTATTGAAATTTATCGTCGTTTAGTTGAAGTAAACCAATTTTTATACTCTTTGTTTATAGTTAATTTTTATCAATTTTATGCCCCAAAAAAAATGTTCACTTTTCATGTAAGCCTTTAATCAATAACACTAGTCTGCATTTTTGAATTTTTTCTCAGATGATTTCTCAAAAGTTGGTGTTCTTGAATCTATTTTTCATGCTGATTCTATAAATGACTTCCATTTTTTTCTATCACGTCAGGTTTTTACACAAATTAAGAGGTTATGTTTTCAAGATTTTAGCTATTTTAAGCACAAACATATTCAAACACAAGACTTTTTATTTACAAATACATTTTTTAAATATTGTAGGGACTTGTCCTAATACTGTAAAGAACTATCCTAATACTTTCGTGACTATTCTGTAACAAAAAATAGTAACCAGTGTTCCATTAATTTTTAAACTTTCTATTTTTTTTACTTTCTTGCAGATCCTCTATTTCAACCGAACTTTTTGAAGTTTTCCAACATTGTTTCAACAATGTTACTGTAATTTGGATCTTTGTTATTCTCTAGAAAGTTTTCGATAACAGATTGGAAGGTGGTCCATGCGTCTATTTCTCTCTTCAGCGTTTTCTCAAAATCCTCGTCCTTCATCAGTTTGCGGATTTGTGGACCAACAAAAACTCCAGCTTTCAATTTTTCTTGTGTGATGAAGGGAAATTTCATAGAAAGGTACTTTAAACAAGGCCCATCTTGTGATAGAACCCTTATAAACTGCTTCATTAAGCCCAATTTGATGTGTAGTGGTGGAAGCAAGACTTTTTGGGGGTCTACAAACGGCTCATGTAAGATGTTTTTAGTTCCAGGCACCTAATTCCTCCGCTCTGGCCAAACTCTCACACTCCAATGCCTTTGCTTTGCCCGATGGTCCCACTAACATAGAAAGCAAGGAAGTTTCATGTACCCAGCTTGTTGTCCTAATAGAATTCCTATAACTTTGAAGTTACCACAGATTAGCCATTTGTGTTTCGCATACTTGATACTTAACAGTACCTTCATGTTCTCGAATGTCTCTTTCATTTCAACTGAATGAGAAACAGGAATAGACCCATACACATTCCCATAATGCAGTAACACGCCTTTGAGGCTCCTCATGGATGAGCCAATAAAAAGTCTTCACTGATTAGGATCATGTTCAATGCCATAGAAGTTCATTAACTCGTTTGTGTTATTGCAGTAAACCAAGGAATCGTTCTTTGAAAATAAAGGAACTAGTTCTTGTCCTCTGTGTCTGTACCATGAAAAATGTGTTCTTGGTGCCAGAAGATTCTTACTTTTAAGCCGGGAGCCAAGTAGTTCTGCAGATTCCTTAGGCAAATTCAGATCACGTACTAGATCAATAAGTTCCCTCTGAGAAAACCTTTGTGGAGTAAAGTCGTATTCAGGCTTGTAGACATCATCATTATTGGCTTCAGAGATTACATTACGTTCACTTTCAACATAATCTTCTGCCATGTTCTCTAAAACAGCTGGAGAAAGAGGGGCAGGTAGGTCTTCTCCATGTGGAACTGGCCTAATAGCTGAAGGAATGCTTGGATACACAATTTGCTTCTTATTTTTTGAATTGCACCTCTGAACATTAACCAAACAGAAGTAACAGTCATTAAGGTGGTATTTAGGCTCCCTCCACACCATAGGAATTGCAAAAGACATGCACGATTTCTTAACTTTTGCCCATAACCTTAACCTCTCAACACAATAGTGGCAAACTGTCTGTCACCCATGCCTTATCCTGGTATCCAAGCTTAACTTAAAATAAGCATAGTAAGCTTTCTTCACAAAGTCTGTTATGTCCGTTCTTTGTCTAAGCACAAATGTAAAAAAAAATTGGATTGGTCCCACACTTCCATGTAGACATTGTAAGACTACAACTATAACTGCAATCACAATAGGGAAATAAACAGATAACAGCGTTAGAAATGCAAACACAAAACAAAATACAATGAGAACATATCTGGAAATGCAAGCGTCTGAGAGTCATAACACTTCCAAGGTCAGACAAGGACACCTAGCAGCAGCAGTTAAGGCAACCTAAAGGCTTACAGGTCTATGTTGCGAAATTTCCCTCCAACAATACGCATTACCCACTGGCACATATAATGTTCTCAGCGATAAATTTTGGAAGTCAACTTAGGTCCATTGTGAAATAACTGTACGTGATAGAAGAAAATTAAGAACAGTTTTGGAATCAGCATCAAAAAGTGAGCCAAAAACACATATTAGTTTCCAATCATCCGATATCATGCAGACTAGTGTAATACATAAGTTTGTTTTATAATAATGACCAATTTTTGTTTATATATTCAAAAAGAATTTCATTTTATGTCAAATAATAAAATTGTTTCGAAAATTTTTTGGGTGAATGAAGTATAAATTTTGGGTGAAATTCTTGTTTCACTCAATTGAAAAAATCTGAATCAGATCTTAAAAATTCCATTTCTAGTCGTGCAAGAAATTCTACACACTAATTATTTGGTAACCAAATAGTAATTTATATACCTATATATTATTATTATTATTATTATTATTATTATTATTAGCACCGCGTCTTACTACCCGTTCGGGTTATACGCACTTACGCTAATGTGCAATGGTAGGGTGATTGTGAGATGAAATGGAGGACCTACAGTTTAACATGGAATCCGAACCACGGTGGAGGCCTGGCATTCCTCACATTCACAAGTTGTGATTAATACACGTCTTGACAGAGGTGAAGGAAGGGTTTGGCAATCAGATAAATATGTGGCGGGACCGAGGATTGAACCCCGGACCCTCAGCACAGAAGTCTGACACCTTACCCCTAGACCACCAGGTCACCAGTATATATATATATATACCTATATAGATCTACTCTTTACAAAATAATTTAGCATAAATCGTTGCTCTAAACCTATTTATCAATAAAAGGGGGGTGTGCACTTTTGATTTGGTCAAATATTAATCTTTATTATTCTGTAAATATTAAAATGTTAGGTGCTAATCTATTAAAATACTAGACTGACGTAGACGAGGAGATCGGGGTTTGATCCCAGTCAGTTGCACTGATGTTGGTTCTACCTAAATGGTTTTTAATTCTCCCTGCACAAAAATTATGATAATGATCCTCTAAATTAAACCTTTATAATCACTAACACATTAAAGTAAATAGTTCATAGGATTATAATCTCAACAAGTAGATACACGCAATGCTAAAAAAAAAAAAAAAAAAGAACCGTGGAAGGAACGGGAAAATACCTTTCCTTCCAAATTTGTAGACTCTTTTACACTTGATAATATAAATTAAGTGCGGAAGGCAATGGGGAGCCCTGAAATCCCCTAGTACATGTAGTTTCTACCAGATGCACCACTAGCACCACTAGGAAGCCGAATGGCTGAGTATATGCCACGCTCCGGATGGATAGGAATCACATCAAACCAACCTCCAGATTGTTGACTTAGGACGAAGATTAAAATAACTATATATCTATATTAATCAAATAAATATTCTTTATAAAAACTAATAAACAACAAAAATGAGAGTCACAATATTTTTTATCAATAAAGTTTGCATAATCTATTTATGATGTAGCATCATTACTGCTTACCATTTGTGTCACAGAGGATGTTGTCTTTGATACTAAACGCCTTAAAAATATAAATTTAACTACACTAAGATAAAAAGTATTAAAACATCCATATTTGTATTAATACGTAATATTAAGGTATAAACAACTGTACCATATACGTTAATCAAAACGTTATCGTAATACATTATAAATAAACGATTACAAATGTGCTTACAAATATATTATGTTTGTAATTATGTAACTGTTTGTGTTTGTTACAAATAATAGAGAAACATTTACAATAAAAAATAATATAAACAACAAAGGGAATCATCTGTAAAATTCAAAATTTACATAATTTTATTTTGTAGTTGGGAATAATCCCTGTTACTTGGATAAACAAAATAAACTTCTCTAATAATAACAGGTTTGTAAATTTGTATTGCTAGATAAACCTTTTTAACATATTTATAAAGTTATTTGATACTTCGTATTAATATGGTTTAAAATGTAATGAAAATATTGTGGTGTACTCCAAAATGTATTTGTTTTGTAAGATACTTATTATTAATATATAGAGCACATGAATTTAAAATATATTTCTGTCTAATTAAAACATAATAGATATATTCCATTTAGCCACCATAAGTTCTAGAGGATCCTTAATATTAATTAATCACTAGAGTAACATTGTGTATACAAGAAAAGGAAAGGTAGAGGGGGAAGAGAGATAGTTGTCCAGCCAATGCCTCAAAATAAAATATAAATTCCTCTATCCAGAATGTAGAAACAACGACTAAATAAATAATTTGAAACTAAAATGTATATGGTTTTAATATAAATCCATCTAAACACAAAGAAGTGAAGCGTTCTATCTGACTTGACAATTTTTCGATTACTTGAATCTACCTTATTTATTTATGGCTATGTGATGTATATATTTTTCATAGAAATCATTTTATGAAAATAGAAATATATTTTTTTCAGGGAAAAAGTTAATGCTTTTACAATTAATTTTACAAGACTAAGACTAGCAAAGTTTGGGTGATCGAAATGATCTACTAATATAGCTCCATATCATATCCGTAAGTTTTTAAAATGAAATTCTGGAAATTTAAAAGAACCTTCTAAGTCCTTTTATTTTTCAAATTTAAGAAAATATTTTTTCTCGTTCAACGATACTAACAATTTACTATTTAGCTTGTATTAATTCAAAGGTATTAATAATATCTATCAAAAGGAACAGCTGCCGATCACTTGACTTAACAAAAATAATACGCAATAGTAGATCTAGTAATTTTTCCAGTTGTCACATATTGTTTATCGGTACTCTCTATGAAAGTTCACAAGATAGAAGAGGCCAGATTGTTTTTTTCTGACTACTTTTCACACTATTAATATTCTTTCGGTGGAAGCATATGTTTGATGTGTTAATCTAAAAGACCAACTCTGAGCCAATTTTATGTAAATGATTTTAAAAAGTGAGTGACATTTATTTAATAAATTCTTGTTTATATATAATTTAATTTATAGTGCTTACCTATTGAAGACTATGTCTGTAATTATTATTATTAAAATTTATGTTTGGCATTGAATAGAAATGTAATCATTTCTTTAAATTACAAAAAAAAAAAAATTAGATATTGCAATCAAATATTAGTTGAAGTAGTACTTGTATGATTAAATAATCATAGATCTAACCAGTCTTGTGTTAATTTATGCTTTGCATTATGTTTTGGGAAAATTTTAATTTCAAGATCACGTTTTTTACATATATTAATTTAATGTTAGAAGGCAATTATATTAGAATTAAGACTTTAATTATGTTCATTCCCAATTTTGGTTCTCTTAATACTAACAGCTATTTATATAACGTGCCAGAAATATCCTAACACAAGTCAAGTTGATTGGATTTATTTACGACTTAACATGGAACATTTCTAAGAATATATTCCAATCAACCTTATAATTTTTTTATAAAAAGTATACGTTAATGTTGTAATGATGTATCTTCTAGAGTATTTCTTGTTTGTATTTAAAAAAAATACTTTCTAAAATCTATATGTATTAACAAATTATAATACATTTATTGGTGAATACATTATAAGGTAAGCCAATGAATGTTTTTATTTTAAAACCCTATTTTAAGTTAAACCCTTAAGAGACTAGATTCACACATAATATATGGGACAGTTTTTTTAATGTAGATATAATATATTTGAGTCCGTTAATAAGCCCCACTTCGATGGCCGTGTGGCCTAAGGCGCTACTCTCGCAGTAGACTAGACTGCCGATGACAGGAATATCGTAATTAGGTCTCGGTTGGGTGTACTAATGGTGGATATGTTCAAAATTGTTTACCACTCTTCTTTTACGCAAATGTGGATATACTTACAAAATCATAACCTTTCTAATCCCTGAAACCATTAGCATAATTTGTACATAAGCGTATAACATGAACGGTTAGTAAGTCATGGTGCTAAAAAAAAAAGCAGTTGGTCTCCTGTGTTTTGAAACACATACTCTAGGCTACCGTAAAAAAAAATATCCTGGAAACATCCTGGTAACGTTTTTACTGTGACGTTAGGTCAATGCACACTAAACAAATCCCCTAAAAGAACTCAAACAGAAGTAAATTATAGTTTTTCTTAACAGTAAACAAACCATCTATTAAAACGTATATATTCGTTTAAAAAAGAGTAGCCCAAAACGAACTGTTTTTTCATAGACACAAAAAAAAATTTTCTAAACATAAACACGTTATGGTTAGGACCTCTTATTAAAAGTATTATTATTATTATTAATATCACTACTAATTACTGCCCGTTCGGTTTGTACGCACTTACGCTAAGGTGTAATGGTAGGGTGATAAAATGAAGGACCTACAGTTTAACGTGTAATCCGAACCACGGTGGAGACCTGGCACTCCACACATTCATAAGTTGTGAATAATACACGTCTTGTCAGAGGTGAAGGAAGGGTTTGGCAATAAGATAAATCCGTGCCGGGACTGAGAATTGAACCCCAAACACCCAGCACAGAAGTCTGACACCTCACCCCTAGACCACAAGGTCACCATGAATGAGTAAATAAAGTAAAACCTTACTTATCTTGGGAATAAAAAACGACCTCGCAGTCAAACACATACTACATAAAGCCAAATCTTTTTTTTTTTTCCAACTTTTATTTCTAGCGTCAATATTGAATCAAACACGGTCCGAAAATTGATGATAAAAAAAACGGGGTCTTGAAACCGGTAGTGAGGGGGATGAGGAGGTGTTTGAGAACATTTTGGATTGAATCACAAGCAGATTATCTTGGAAACTATTATCCTAATAGTTGTTCGTACTGTTGAAATGAATGTCCAATATATATGCGTTATAGGATCTACAACTAACGTGTTTATTTTAGGATGTGTCTACTATAGCGCTTGACAAGGGAAAGAGGAAATGAGAGAAGGTTCGAATATATTTTCGATATAAAGTTCATTGTTTATGAACACAACTACAAAACACACTAAATTAACATAACAACATGATTACGTAGGCTTGTTTGTGTTTCCGAATGACATTTGCTAAATGTATTTAATGAACGTTGGCTAATATTGATTTTGGATTTGGGGTTAAAGTGTGATTTTCTCACACACTCTACAAGCTAAAGCGGGTGAGTTTTTTTCTTAACTATATTTCTCATTTTATCTTTTATGTTATTAGTTAAAGTAATTGAAAAAAGGAACTCCCCTTTAAAAGTATATTATTTTATATGTCTGATGTAAGGAAAAATTATATTAATCGATAATAATTTTGAA
This sequence comes from Timema podura, assembly GCA_033556935.1. Taxonomy (NCBI): domain Eukaryota; kingdom Metazoa; phylum Arthropoda; class Insecta; order Phasmatodea; family Timematidae; genus Timema; species Timema podura. The sequence goes on along the minus strand of JAVRXN010000003.1, from coordinate 65,429,711 downwards.
ATTAAAATTATAACGAATTCTGGCGTTTTATTTCAGCCAAAAACAAAATAATAGATTTTACAACTCTGCCTATCTGTCCCCATGTTTGTTTGTCTGTTTCAAGACCTAGATTGAAAAGGGCTTAATGTATTTTGTTCAAAATTAATTTTTAAATGTCTTATAGCAATAACTAAACATTTATTTTTTGACATTAGCCCCTATAATTAGGAGAGTTTATTGATATTTTTTTTTAAAACTTCTGAGTATTTTGGAAATGTCTCTAATAATTTTGTTTAAAACGTATATCTGAGGAATGTTCTACATTCAGACAAATAAAAATGTGTAAAAAACATGTTTGGATCTTGTTTAATGGTAACTGATTTTTTACATAGTTGAAATAAAAAGAACTACAACGTTTTGCTTCAAAATGTGTGAACTTCTATGAAATAAATAAATAAATGAATATATTTGTTTTTTTAGGAAATATTTAGTACTTTGTGGTTTCTGGAAAATGTTATTTTGATTGTCTTTACTTAAATATCAAAATGAATTGGTTAAAACCGGTTATTTTAGAAATATTTTACCTAATAAACAATAATTTATTTTTCCAAATTAAATAGGAGTTTCCTTATGATGAATTTTATAAAATTTAAATTAATCTATGGTAATATCTGTACAGATATAGATAATTTGAGGGTTGTTTACAAACAACAAATTTTTGGAAAATTTGAACAATTTAATAATAATGTATACATGTATTCAATTTAATTATAAAGTATGTTTATTGGGATTTGCAAAATTATGTTTGGTTGTGTATAACTTGAACAGGTAGGAAGATGTGGTGATGACCTGTTTAGTTTATTCGCCTAGGTACTAATTATCTAGTGAACCAAGGACGAGGAAGGTTGAGTTTAGAGGAAGTGCGCCTCATTTGCTTGAAGGGAGAGTGAATAACCATTTATGAAAAAACCTCAGTACATCCAACAAGGATTCAAACCCCAATCTATTTGTCATCGGCAGTCTAGTCTAACACTAGAGTGACGCCTTAGACTATGCAACAGGTATTACTGAATAGCTTATTAAAGGTTATTTTACTAAAAACTAATTTTTTTCCAAGATTTAGGTGAAAGCTTGTACTATACAGTCGTAATATGTCATTTTCTCGTGTTTTATTTAGATCTCTGTTAAATCACTATTGAGTACGTATAATATCTTTACTTATATTCACGTCAAGAATCTTAAAAATATAATATTAAATATAGTGTAAAATATTACGTAGTTTAAAGTTTCTTTTTTGTTACCGTCATACCCGCACATATACTAATCCTAATAAAATGCTATTGTATGGTTTTTTTATCAACGCGTCTAACTACCTGTTCAGGTTATACGCATTAATTATAGTAACATTAATGGGGTAAGTATGAGGATGAACATATTTTAGAGGTAATCTAACCGTGATGAATTGGAGGGAGAGTGGGAAATTTTTTCGGGGGAAAACTACCATTAGTAGTCCCGACCGGAACTCGAACCTTGATTTCCCCGTCATAAGCAAGCCATTTTAACAAGAAAGTGACACCTTAGATCATTCGGCCACTGAAGCGGGTAGCTATTGTGTTAGAGATAAGAAAGTTTATATTTAGAACTGTACTGTCCGGTCTGCACGTGAATTGCAGAGATGATTTGATAACCTTTTAGGAAAAACCATCGACCATCTTTTTTAATATCAATTAAATTTTTTGCACTAACCTAGCATATCTTTTTGCAATAAAAATTGTTTCTCATGAGTCTCATTTATATTTTATATTTAAGACATTAGATATCCGATTATTTATACTTTCGAATAAGGATTAGGGATGGTATAGCTTCGGTTAAACTCATCCGAGTTTTCTTGGGGATAAGAAGAAAACAATTTATTTAAAAAAAGAGCCTCATCAAATCTAACCTTAATTTGAGCCTCAAACTTATTTCGGTGGCCGCATAGTCTAAGGAGCTACTCTCACAGTAGAGCAGACTAGATGGCCAATGAAGGAAAGATCTAGGTTCGAATCTTGGTCAGGTGTACTGTGGATGTTTTTTCCTAAATTTTCTTCCAAACTTCTTGCACGAAGATGGTAATACATTTTCTCAAAATACAACAATACCAATCCCCAAAACCATTTTCGTAATTAGTACATAAGCGTATAACATAAAATGGTGCCCGCAGTGCTAAAATAAAAATAAAATTGGCCATAACTTCTCCATCACCAGTAAACCAGACCAGTCGAGATTCATGCCTTGTCTGAGTTAGTTTATTAATGAACGTCATTGTTTAGCTAAGCGTATTTAAATCATAAATCAAATTAATTCCAAGGACAGTCAATTTTATCTAACTGGAAGGTAATATTTTGTAGGCCTACCTGAGATTTAATATATTGATTTCCAAAATTTTAATTTTCTACCCCAACGGTCATGTTTATATTCATTTTGCAAACTTTAAACAAATTTGATCCCTTCCCCCTGTATCCTCACCTCCCAATTTTCACAATATTACCACTATAAAATCTTAAATTTTAATAATTATTTGATTTTTTTGGAGTGGTTCTTCTACATGCCTGCTAAATTTAAATTTTCAAACACATTTCAATGTGCTATTTTTCTGTTCTGAAAAGCTTTTTCCATTTCTTGAAGCACCATTTTGAAATAACCTATACCACTTTTAGTTTTTTTTTTTTGTTAAATGGGGTAGTATCATCCTTTGCCTTACTGCCAAATTTTACTTACTTTTTTATCTATATACAATTATTACTCTCCAAATTCATATGATTTTATAAACATTACTTTCAGCGTCCTAGTGTAATAGCATCTTCATACTGAACATGATTAATAATATAGTATTTTTTATTTAGCTATTATTAATATTAGGTTTTGAAAAACTTTTTTAAATACATAAATTAAAGATAAAATTGACTCGATTCGTATTTTAAAATTGTGTTAATCTTTGGTAAATAATAATAATTATTTCTTAACGAAACAAAAATTTAGGTTATAATGTCAAAATACAAAGATAGACAGCGTACCTCACTATTTATGTGGTAAAATATATATTCATAAATTCCAAATGGTAAGTGTTTTTATTTATATCAGTCTTGAAAACTTCTCGTATTTATCAATAAGCTCAAAAGCCTTTATTTTAATTAAATTTTAATTCAAATTACTTAAAAGAAGTTAATTTATATTCTTTCAATCTATATGTAGACACACTGTTTATTATAATATGTATTTTGTTTCTATCTAACTTGATCATCAAAGAAAAATATAAACTTAAAATCCAAAGAGACTTTTTAACTTGAACTCTAAAAATATGGTCGCGTATTCCGAATGGTAATAAATAGTTCACGAAAGTCGCAGAGTAGACTGACATGACCTCTCGTGGTGGAACGGTGAAATATAATTTCTATACTATGAAGTCGGTGATCTTGAAGAAAGGAAAATTTAAATAATGAAATTATCGTTTTAGCGCAATATAAAACTTAAATATATGTATATATATATATATATATATTATATATATATATATATATATATCTGTTAAGGGTGATTATTCACTGTCATATGAAATGAAAAAAAAAATAACAAAAATGATAGAACTATTCGATAATGATGTCAAATAACGTTAAAAATTATATTTTGAATAAAAGGTAAATGAAATTACGGAAAATCCCTACTGTTATCGTTAATACATTGCTGGTATCTTCAGTGCACAGTGCTACCGCATTATTTAATATCGGTACCTTCTAAACCTTTCAACGTCACGTTTCGGTATTTAGTCCCGTCATGCATCAAATCAAACAAATATTTGTTCGACTCATTTTGAAGGAGAGGAAAATAGGGTTGGTGGGCGATAGAGGGGAGGGGGAAGGGTAGGCGAGCAGCAATTATTTATGTCAACACAAACCTTCACTTGTCATATGATAGATTAACTCGCGGCAGTCACCGCGGTTCGGCGGCAATTCATTGATTTTAATTTATCACCTTGACCGGCGTGATCCAGACACGGCGAGCAACTAGTTACATTTCTCACCGCTAGGAATCTCTCTTCACAATCTCGGAGGTTGAGTATTTTTTTATATATAGCACCATTCGGGTTATACACTCATGTACTAACTACGCAAATGGGATAGGGATGAGGAAGGTTGAATTTAGAGGAAGTGTACTCGAGCTTGCGTGGGGAGAGAGAGAGAGAGAGAGAGAGAGAGAAAGTGGGAAACCATCTATGGAAAACCACACCATATCTGACTAGTGTCCACCCACAATCTATCCAACATCAGCAGTCTATTCTCTTGAGAGAATGGCGCCTTAGACCATGAAACCTCCGTATATAGTAGAGTTTGTCGTTGCGCTAAACCAAGCATCTAGATATTACAGAAAAATAGTGTTTTTTTTTATACACACTGAAGCACTTGACATTGTGTAGGAACGTTCCCACCTCATTCGCTTCCGCAGTAAGCAGTCTAACTTATAGCTTGGATATATAACCTTCCTAAGCCCTAAAACAATTAGCATAATTAGTATATAAGCGTGTAGCTCAAATGGGTTTAAAGACGTGATGATAATATAAAGTTTATCTCGATGTCATATTTTCTTTCTATCTCTATCAGCCTGTTCACCATTTAATTTTTTGACATCAATGCTGAATTATCAATATAAGTTAGAGTAAAAAGAGATTTCCCAAAGTGCACATCTTCAGCTATCCCTAAATACTTATGCCAAGTATCTTAGTCTTGAAACTATAGCGTTTACACAAAAATATGGATTTTATTTTACTTGTAGGATCATTTTATTTGTTATTTTGGAGTTTATGTATCGTTTTAATGGGAAAAATAATATAGTTTTCTGAATATTTATACATACAAATGTAGGATAAATTAAAGATTTGGAATGTTTATGTCCTGTTTTTATTTGTCAAATAAACACCGTATATCTATTATTGTTCATATAAACCAAACTAAACCAAACTAAACTAGCAGTTCTCTTTGGATTTAAGAGTGAAATGTATTCTCTAATAACTACTCTTTGGATTTACAGTATATTTGTAGATGACTTAGAATGGGGAAATGAACAGTTTATCGTGCGGTATTAATCAGAATATTTGAATACCATCAATATAATTTGGTTTTAAACAGTAAAACATATCCAATGTATGTCATAGGAGAAAGCCTATACTGAACACACGATTGAAAACCCTGTGTAAATTTTTTCAGTGGTTTTAAAGTTTATTGCGAAACTACTAACTCGCAAAAGAACATCATTATACAAGTGAAGTTTTTCTTCTTAAACTACTAACCTCATGACAAATAATTAGGAACTTTTAGGATAATTATGAGTGGCTTATTAAATTAGATGTATCCATGGAGCAGTATTCTAATTATTTTAGTCAAAAAGTGATTTTATTATAAATACTGAATATACATACTGACTTTAATTAATGTCATTTTACATGCTTACACAATAAATCATAGATTTCTATCCTACTAAATAAAAAAATCTAAAACGCTATAAAGGTCGAAATTAAATATATATTATTCTTTATTTTAAGTTTAATTATTTTTATTTTACTGTTAATAAATAGTTAATTGCTTCTCTATTTTCCAATGTTTCTCTAGGTCTAAAACAATTTTCGAAAACAAAAACAGTACTGTAGTAAGCAGTATCATAATTGCCTTAACTTACTGTACATTTTAAAATAAATATTTTATATTATACTAATATTAAATAGGATATTAATTTAGTATGTTCGAAAATAAATACTCCCACGCCATAAATATTCTCTACCTATCCAGCTGCTTCATTGGTGCGGCTTAATTAATGGGTTGTGATTAATAAGCACAGAACAACTAAGCTCATTCATTCATTTTCCAGCTATCAAAATTAGATAAATTTGCAAGCAGCTAACTAGCACAATCGGAGAGAATTAACACTTTTATTTGGCAATTCTTTTTTTGGTAAAAATAATTCTTCAAATTTGCATTTTTGGTCACACGGTATAAGGTATAGCTCTTGCTATGTACAAGTGGTTCCCAAACTGTGATACTTGGCACCCAGGGGCATCGCAGAGAATTCACAAGAACACCGCAGGATATTTTTAATTAATAATTCACAGTGCCCAATAAGTGTACATATCCCATTAGTAATTGTGGATATTTTATAGTAAAACATATTTTAACTCATATGTATAGTTGTTCAAACGGCTACTAAAATGTTAGAAGAGAAAAAAAAGTTACATTTAAATAAACATAACTGTGAGACACCAAGGGTGCCGTTAACCGAGAAAGTCTTGCAACACCTAATATGGACTATATTTCTGGTGATGGGGAATTAGTGTCCCAGTCATGGCCTAGTTTACTGATTGTGTTTGTGCATTTTCCACTCTTCACTACCAAAATTGCGGGTACATATCATCTAACTATCCCTCTACTTCATCCATACCTCACTAGTGTACGTATTCGAATAGCACAAACGGGGTGTAGACATGGTACACACACACACACACACACACACACACACACACAAATAAACAATAAGTAATTTCAATACTTGGGCGGAGAGTGGCTTTGAGAGAATTAACCCCAATTAGCGTGGCAAGGGAATACAAAAATTAGAGATACGCCCCATTCTATTCGCATTAAGGTTGTCATCTTGTATTTATTCTTGTATCGCATTTGAGGCGTACTCAATCTGACTATAATACTGGACCATAATATATTCTAGACCGGTGTTCCGCTAGTTATTTGAGTTCATGATAATATTCACTAAACAATCCAACATTGTTGCGGTATACTATTTTGTTTCAGGTACATGCCGCTGCGGCAGAAAATGTCCCAAGGTTCCACGGTAAATAATATCTAGAAAAGTATAGATTAGTTTTTTCTCTTAAGTAACTTTAAATTTTCTTTCTCTGTGCCAGCTTATTTAATATTTGGAAACCTTTTCTTTCAAACTAATAGTAATTTGGGTAAACATTAACGCTAACTTCACGTAAAAGCATTTAATTTTTTCAGCTATATTAAAAATATTATTACTATTAATAACTAGGAGTGCGGATGACGCATTGCTGCAGCTCATACCAACTTAATTCGTGTACTTATTAAACAATGACGTGTGACGTTCTGTGCTGTGTTCTCGCGGCACACCTGATTTACCGCCACGGCACACCGTATGTGGAAAACTGTCCTAGACCAAGGTAATCTTGGTGTGGGTTTTCGTCAGTCGTTATTAAATAAGCCTAAATTAAAGAAAGATGAGCTGGGACGTGATTGAATCTCACTATTTTTACCGTTTTTATAACAAAATACCTTTTTTGTTCAAAATAAATAAAATATTTTTCCAATAGATTTATTTAGTTTAATTTGATTCACATGGTAGACTCAACAATTATTGGATATTAGTAATGGAAATAGTGACATATATGAGAAACCGATTAAATAAATTAGAAACGAAACACGAGTAAAGTTCGGTAATGTTTCAGTTTTAATGGATTTTTCCCTTATATTAAATCAAGTATTTCTAGAGAAGATACATTTAGTATAGTTTTTTATCCATATATATCTCATCAGCTTTTGAATGGGCATTGCTTAATTATTTTACCAGGACTTTTTAATTGTATAGAAAAAAAACTTTCCAGCAAATCATTATAAGCCCATGCCATACAATCAAGAACTGTTAATATGAACATATGTTCATATAAATTAATATGGAGGTGTAAGGAACGCGAGAACAGGACAGTAATTTTTGCAGTTTCTATAGCCAAACTTTTTGGCCAAGATAAAAAACAATATTGCTTAAGTCGAAACATAAGAGCTTAACTTTCTTCACATGGTGTACCAACAGTCCTTGAATATCTGTCAAGGGTGTCCTGGAATTTAATGACAGCTTTTTCTCTTCATTTAAAAAGTATCTCATTTAATGCCACTATGATCATGACAAATAATCAACAACTGTTGATATCACCATGTAATGAAAATGAATAATCCATATTATTTGTATTGAAAATTTTATTTATTTTGGCCAAACAATTATTTTGCTATAAAAACTGTAAAAACATAGAACTTTTATCGTGTACCCTATAATCATACCTATAATTATATTTATCTACTGGAACAATATTTTCATTATTTTTGTCTAAAACTTTTTTACTATTAAACTATCGCTCATTTTATCCCATTTTAAGACTATATTCCCCCTCAAAGAGCAAGATGAACATTTACCCTTTAGATAAAAACAATAAATAATAATCCCATAAATATGTATATCATCCAAAAGTTCTAAAATTGTGTTAATATCATATCAAAATATTTAAATGTAGGTAAACATTTTATGTAGTAAAATATTTATGTAGGAAAAATATTCTTCTTTATAAATGAGCTTAGGCACTTTGTGTGTTTATAAATAAAATCTATATAAACTGATTTGAATAGGATTTGATAAGAAATATATTATGATATAAAACCTTTTTCTTAAAAAAATTTTTGTTGTAGACTTTTTCTTTTTTCCACTTCAAAAGCTAATAAATAGGAAAGCGAGTAAAGAAGAGTGTACTCTAGACAAATTCCTTAGTTATAATCTGTTCCCAAGACATGTTATGTTTTTTTATTCAAATACACATCAAATAAAAGAATGTCAAACATTCTAGAATGTAAGTTGAGAACCTAGGAGATTAATGGGCCAAGAAAGTTGTAACTCACTGTCTCTGGCAGCCCGTGAGGATACCGCTGAAAGTATGACCCCAAACACCGCGAAGAGGAGCAAGAACCGTGGCAGGTGTCTTTGACGAGAAGCGTCCCAGGTTTGAAACCTTGACGTTACAAACATCGCGTTCAGTTCACTGCACACACACACGAATAAATCTACAGGTACAGTCCACGGACAATATATTTAGACTAATTGGTCTGCTTACGTCATATTCCTTCACTTGAAACCATGCGTTACATAACAGTTTGATCTTTATTTTATTTATATGGCCTGTTTTCCTCTTAAAATGTCACAACTCTTTTCGAATATTAATTAGAAAATTATTGAAAACTATATAAATAAGAAAACGTTTAAAAATAAACAATTATTTGTTTATAGAAGATAATGCTAAGCCTACTAGAATTAATTTTTTTTCTAAATTCACAACATTATATTCACACTAATTAACACAGATGCGTTCAAAGTTTTACTTGTTGATAAGAACGTATATCTAATCCCATGCATGACCCCCAGACACATTTCAACTGCTCCGAAAGTTCAATAAAACAAATTGGATTTGATAAGAGATTATCTTGAAAAAAAAAACACTTTACGGTTTTTCTGCTTCCTAAGAACCTTGAAGCACTAGAGAAACGTTTTGCCAATATTGTTGAGTAGTTAAGCCTAGTGAAAATGTACAAACATAGAGTTTACATTTAAAACAAACCATCCCGAGTCTAAACTCACCGATATTTGATAACGCACAAAATCAAAAAACCCGAAACTTGCACAACATCCTTGTTCAAAGGTTCCCGGCTTCGAAACGATTCATAAAAAAATCTAGTTGAAACGGTATCTCATTTAACACCGTCAGAGCTCATGTGAAGTTTTTTTTCTCGGTTTGTAATTATTTTTATTTTTTAAATAGAGGGAGAGGTGGGTTTTGACCCCCTGACCTCCCAGACGCCAAGAATAACGGGTCGTGGATCACGCGCGTCCCCTCGGTAGACTGAAAAACGTATCGGGGCGACGCTTCGCGCAACCTCCCCTCCTGGTTTCGCATCGCGGACCTGTTAGCGCATGCGCACTGCAATGCTACACCGTTTGACGGTGGCATCGCTTCTATATAACTGTTCGAAAACACAGAATATAAACGTATTGTTCTATAAAGTTTTTTGAAAAAAACCTGTTTTATAATAGACATTTGTTTTGAAAAAAAAAGTTTTGCTTAATTAAGGGTGCGTTTATTAAGATGATATTTATTTTAATATTTGATTTGATTATTAATTAACTTAATAATAAAAATTGGCAAAAAATAATAAAAACATACCACAATTTATTAAATAGTAGTCCTATTTTAGAAATTCTCTAAATAATGTAGAAAAAGGATATTTAAGAAGGAAGATATTAAAATACATTTTGTTTGTTGGATAACAATATAGTCCTAGTCAAAATTTATTTTGATAAATTTATATACAAAACATAGATAAGTTTGTAAAAACTGCTTGCTTATAGCTAAGACTATATTTATTATTAAAATGGTAATTGTATTATATATTATATTCAATTTTCCAAAATGTTAAAAAAAATTTAACTCGTTAAATATCCCACAGCCAAGACATTTAACTATTAAATATAATTTCTAACTATATTACATAATTCAAACTATTTGTTATTTGTTTATAATTCTCCCAACAATTTGAATCGTTTTCAAAAACTTAAGCTATATATAGCTTTATTATTATTAACAGTTTATCATAATAATGTTTAGCTAAGATTATTTTAAATATTATGATATTAAATATATCAACTATTTTATTTTAGAGGCCTTAGCTGTCTATGTTTTATCCTCACAGATACGATTGTGTTTTCTAATAGTAATTCAGTTTTGGGTGGCCTAAAAACTTTCAAACACATATTTGTGGTCAATTTAAGTGTTTTTCCATACAGAGAACATTTTTTATCCACTTCAGTGGCCGAATGGTCTAAGGCATCACTCCTGTGTTAAACTGACATATGACGACGGGAAAATTGGGGGTTCAAATCCAGGTTGGATCTAGTGAACGTGCTTATTTTTCTAAATGTAAATGGTTACCCACTCTCCTTCCACGAAAATGCTGGTAGATTACCTCTAAAATACATCCTTCCTCATCCCTACCTCATTAGAGTAACTTTCATGTATGGATATAGCCTGAACTGGTTGTAAGACACGGTAATAAAAATACTATTTTTATTATTTTTCTAGCTTCAGACACCTCTGTGGTCTAGGGGTTTAAAAGCTACCAATAAGAGATCCAGAAGTACCGGGTTATACCCCCAGTGCTTCCAAAGTTAATCTGTGAAACAATGTGTCTGGAATGGGTAAAATTCAATCTCGTTAGGACAAATGAGGAGCTACTTGAATAAATAATTAGCAGTTCCAGTTTAAAAAACTAATATAACAGCCCGAGGGTTCACTGTGCTGACCAAATGACACCCTCTATCGTCAAATGTAGTCAGTACCATCGCTAACGGCGGCGGCCGCTCTGTCGTTATAGCTCACTAGCGGTTTTAAACCATGGAGTTGGAGTTTTGTTAACACATGTTTTACTACTTTACATTCAAGTACTAATTACGCTGATGTTTTAGGGATTAGTATAGTTCAATTTAAAGGAAGTGTACTCACATTTTCATGAATGGATTGTAGGTAACCATTTAGGAAAGCCTTTCTCTTAGTACACCCGACCAGTATTCAATCCGTTATCTCCTCTTGATTGCCAATCTAGTCTATCCGAGAGCCTTAGACCAAAGATCCGCCGAAGAAGGTGAATGAAACTATTGCAAGCAGCATTGAACAGGAAGCGCTCTTATTGACGCTTATCGTGCATTCAACCATTCATAATGTTTTTAATTAATATACCTTTCTACTAAAGTTTTTATCCATATATTTTTTAATCATTTAAAATATCTCTCAGAGTGATATTGTGGATATTGTAGAATACTTCTCTAATTTGTATCCTAGTTATATAGAGCGAATTAACATACAAACCAGATAATAGATCCTTTATAATCAAAGTAAAAACCGTTAGCGATAAAATAAGGACAGTGTTGGTTACGTAGCCAAGGGCCTCAGGACCTCACTATAATGGATTTCGAGAAAAATAATGATCAGATCTCTCATTTTCTTCTGGGTGCCCTAAAGTTTGGGTGGAGGAGGGTTTACTCCTGAGATTTAGGTATGTAATGTTTCCTCTCCTCTTCACGTTAATATAGATTCACTTCTTGCAAATACACCTCTTCCCCAACTCTAAAACAACCTTGATAACCTTTGTTTTAAAACATAATGATAAAAAATAGTTAAATATAAGTGTTTAGATCAACTGTTACTTCTCATAAACTTTTATCAATACGTGGCTATGATGCTCATTGAAAATTATTTAATTTAAAACAGCTATGAAAATAGCTTGATCGTAAATCTATGTATAAATTTTTAAAATAATTCACGATCACACATCATAGTTAAAAATAATTTAAAGCTGCCAAAATAACTATTTAAATATACCTTTTGGTATCATTTAACCCACCTCAGTGGTCGAATGGTTTAAGACAGGAATAACAAATATATTGCACGTGAATATCATTATGTTCCCACGCCGGCATGAACAAATTAAATATTGAATAAATCTTTTTCCAACATAGTATAATTTTTTTAGTTCAATAATTTGTCTAAATCCACGCAATTTAATGTCATGTCACGGTGAACTTTATTAAATACAACTGTTATAAATAGTCTTCTCTTGTATCTTGTTTGAGGTTGAAGACACCAAAAATATGAACTGAAAATAAATATATCGGCTGACAAAATACAACCACACGTAAGTTTCTTATTTTAATATTATATATAATCAATTTGTTGAATGTTTTCTCTATAATTGTTACTTTCAGTGTTTTTAGAATAAGATATTGAAATTAATTATGCCAATAAAACACATTTGAAAATTTAGTAGTTCTTCCTTCTTTAAGACTTAGGCATGATTAAATTATTAATTACGATAGTAATTTTAAAAACTCTTTGATTTGTAATATTCACTATAGTCGAACTTTATTAATTTGAAGTCCAAGGAATATCTTGAAAAAAATTGAAACATCCGAAATTCGATTGAACTATTTTCATTAGTAGCTGGTACATAATAAATCAATAAACTAAAAATATTTGTTATTCAAAATAACACATTTTATATATTATATAAAAAACACACATAAACAATAAATAAAAAATAATATAAAAATACATGGAATTTTGGAAAAATATCAAACAAAAATTGCAGAATTTGATCAGAATTTATTAAAGCTGAGCCAACGCTTCCCCTATATCAGGAAATTACTTACCTCAGCGCCGGTACATAATACCCCACTTTCTTATTCACTGTGTGTCAATAGGATAATTCCAACTTTATTTGACATCCTAGGCCAATGGGGTGGTTTAATAAAGATCGTAAAGTTAGGTTTGAAATGGGTAAAAACTCGAAAAAATTAACAATTTATAGGCTTTGAATTATCCAAATAATTCCTCCTAAAATTATAATTAAATGTTAAATGTGGGTTCTAATTATCAAATATTTCGACCTAACCAATATTTAATTAGTCAAATCATACTGTATTTCATAATACTCAACATGCTTTGATCTTTAAATAGTCATTAAAATACGTAAATAAGTGGCACATTAAACTATTTAAAAATTCATAGCGTCTTCTCGCAATGGATTGGACTGCAGCTGACGTGGAGATTGTAGTTTTAATCCCCGTTGGGCGTATTGCGGGTGGTTTCCCTTAGTGTTTTCCCTCTTTCCCTCAACTAAAATAACGCTACACCTCTTATAAGTTCCACTTTAGACATCACTAGCCTATTAATATAATTATGTTATACGACCCAAACGTGTAGTAGGATGCGTTGTAAGTATAAATCCACTATCTAACTCCCGCTCTGCTGTGCCGGTAGGGTCGCTCGACTCAGGCTCCATTTCCCGCAGTCCGGTCCAATTTTTCGCTCCCTGGGGGCAGCGCGGCTCCCTGCGGTGTACATCTCACTATGAAATGTTACTGTCTCCTCCGAGCGGCGTGTCGCTCTAAATCATGGTACCATAATTCAAGTATATCAATTTTATTAGCTCACATGATATTAAGAGTTAAATTAATTGTATTTATTCTCACACTGGTGGGCACTTAAAAAAAAAGGCGGGACTGTCGTCTGATTTGGTTTGCCAGTTACGAGAAAGAACGGGTTTCAGACTCCGGGCCACGTTTTTCCTGAACTGTTTCCCCATCCCCTACAAGAAAGTGTGGTTACACTTAGAACAGATTAATTCCTAATCATCCTTAGCTTAGTTGTGTGAATATTTGGTTGGTTAGAAAGATGCCAATCTCCCCACAAAAAAAAAAGTGGATTTTTATATTATTGAGCTTAGCTTAATAAAGCCGTATTTATTATCTTGTTGTGGTGGAATTATTTTACTTTTCGCTATCTTACAGGTATAAAAAGTATTGTGATCGTTAAAAAAAATCGAAATCGAGATTTTGATGATTCTCGACGTCATGATACTTCGAATCCAAAAAAGTTGTTTTTGAATTTCCGTCTGTCTGTTTGTACCTCCAACTAGAGCCTAAACTATTTTACCGAATCGGGCTAAAACTTGATATTTAGGTTTTCATAGGGTTGCCCAAGGGTTTTTGGAATTTAATATCTAACCCTAAAATAAGGGTAGTTTATTGAAGGGCAAAAAGAGAAAAAGTCAATTTTCTCAAAATTTCCTTTAACGATTTTGATTTTATCTCATTTATTTAAATTTATAGATATTCCAAACAAAATGGCTACGCTCAATATTTCGGCAAAATGACTTTAAGGGCTCCGGTCTGATGCGTTTTTTTTTTTTAATCATATCTCCGAAACTATTTGAGATAGGATATTAATTTATAACAAATATATAGATCTATTTATAATAAAAATATTTGCCTCGAAACATATTTTTATAAAACCAATAACTTTCAAGCTATACATAAATATTTATATTTTATAACCTTTCGAACACAAAATTTAAAGTATTGTGACCGTAAAATAAAATCTAGCTTGAAATGTTGATGGATGTTGATATCTCATGACCCCCGAACCCTAAGAAGTAGTTTATGCAATGCCGGCTGCCTGTGTGTCTGCTTAAACTTAAAATTAAGAGTAGTTTATTAAGGGGCAAAAAGAGAAAAATCGATCTTCTCAAAATAAGCTCTAAAGATTTTGATTAAAACTCGTATCTAGGTGTTGATTAAGATTATAAATAAACTGGCTATTTTTATTTTCCCATAAAAATGAATTTCAGGGTAAAGCCTACTTTAAAAAAGCTGAAATTTCCGTATCTCTGCAACTATTTGAGATACTAAATAACTTATCATTGCAAAATGATTGTACTATTAAAAATTAAAACTCTTATGAGAAATATATTTTTTAAACCAACAGTTTCTGAGATATTGGCAAATATATTAATACAATTTTGTGAGCGTTAGTTGTATTAAGATACTAATTAAGTTTTAACGCAATAATTCCCCAATGCCATAGAGTAATTAAATATGAGTAAGTCTCTCAAAAATGTATTTATTTTTCCTTAAACCTATTAAAGAAATGTTTCTACAACAATGATCTATCTCCTTCATTTTAGACTCAATAGTCATATTTACATTTTTTTATTGGTCAAAATTTATAATGAGGAATTAATAGCAATGTGATGACCTGAAGATGTGCAGCACCTCATAAAAGTCGAGAATTTTAACTGTATTGAAATTTTAACACAAGTTTTACCCTTTTGGACCCAATATCGATCTTTTTTATTGGTCCAAACATAAAAATGGGGACATTAATTCTTTAAAAATAAAATATTAAATTTAAAACCAGCACTCAAAAAATGTTTTACATAAGTATATTACAATTTATGCTTAGGTTTGATAGTATATATTATATCTTTTACATATATTACGAGTTTTTAGTAAATATCTCCATTTTTAAACAATAGAACGAGAAAGTCCGTGCGGGTTCCGTACCATTTATTTAAATTCATATTTAAGGAACGGGGCCAACTCAGCCTGTGAGGACAAATGAGGAGTTACTTTAATAACAAAAGTAGAAACAAAGTACTTCCTAATAGTCGATTTAAGGTAAATACATTTTTATGAATACAAACATAACAATTCTAACCTTAGGTTGACTATTGATCAGCAAAGGAGAATGAGGTAGTGCTTCCGCATAACGGGCTTTACGGTAAAGAGTAGTTTTACAAATAATAAAGAAAACATAATAAACCGTAAGGTTAACTATCGATCAGCAATGAAATGAATGATTTTCATATATTCATAATGTATGAGAATCTGAGACAATAGATTTTAGTAAAATCATCACTAGTTTAATAATGATGCTTATTGGAACCAGGAAAAAGGGATAAGTGATTAATAAAATAATTAACAATAATACTTTATGTAAAAAGCCTACATTATGATTAACTATCCAAAACAATTTTGTCCTGGTTTATCAGGTAGGCTACATTATAAATATCAAGATAGATAAGAATATATGTATTTATTAAATATATTCATTTAATTGAAAAGGCAAAATTACAAAAACAACTAAAAAAGTGAGAATTTAGAGATACTTAGAGGTCGATTAAGAATTCTATAGTTAGGTTCATAAAGTAAAAGACAAGGAATCTCAGGGATAAATCTTGAGACTAAACAACTACAATTCGAGCCAAAATTAAATCATGCAAACGGAACGGAAACAGTGCGTAGAGATTGTTTATGTAGATTCTCACCCTCCCTTCCTTTTCTGTCTTATTCCCCTTCTTCAAACTGATTCAATACTCTTATTCCTCACCTTCACCCACCCCTGACTAAATATAAGACTGTCTAGTTTGTGTACCAGTGTATATATATATATATATGATGTTTGTGTGTGTGTGTGTGTTGGATGTTGGATATGTACGCATCATTTCCTCTTACTTATCCCACCTGCTCCCTATCTAACGAAGCAAATCATCGTGGATAAGGGAAGGCTGTAGATGGGGGAGGGGGTTTGTGTGATGAGGAAGGGTGGCATCCCTTTTACCCCACGAACTGACTTCATCTCCCTTCCACCCTTCTTCCTGATTTGCCAAAAGTCCCAATTGCTACCGAGAATCTTAACGTTGACAACTACCCTTAAAAGACGTGTTTCGAATAATCAAACGACGCCTTTAGGGAATGAGTGCGCCGTGGAATTTAGCTCCTCTGTCTGGGATCTGAGGTTCGATTATTGGCTAGCCCTCACACGTAAATATCAACTACACGAGTTATTCAAAATTGATTAAAACTATATATGTATATTTCCAACGGATATGTTTCATACACCATTTCGTTTTATCCATCTTTAACTACTAAGATAATAATGAGGAATCTGAAACTTGGAGTAAATGCACCCTCATTTCTGTTGGGGAAGGGAGGAAACAATTGAGTAAAAAACACCTTCGGTAGGGCTTACAGCTGGCCAATGGCGAGAACTCCAACCTTACTTTACAAGACTGACATAGAGTCTACATACACACCAATATAATTACCGATTTATTTAAAATACCAATACAAATAATCATAAGCGAGTTATGTGTTTTCACAGGACATGCGATTACAATATAATGAGATAAAAGCCACAGATGATATAATAATTATATCTTTGTTTATTTACTAAATGCATAAGAAGGAAAAGGAGAATATAAATAATAATAAATGGGTGAAAAGAGTAGAGAGGGAAGTGGGTAAAAATGGGGAGTGAAGAGATAAAGAAAAGAGAGTAAATGCATTTTTTTGGGGGAAATAATAATAGCGTATGAGAAAAAAAAGTGTGTGGCTATAAAAGTAGATATGGGTAAAAAAAAGAAGAGAGAGAGAGAGAGAGAAAAATCTGGACACTTAAAAAACTGAAAATTGCATTGGATTTTTTTTAAATGAAAAATCAATAATTTTTTTATAACATTTTCACAATGCCACTCAGTGGATACAATCAAATGGTTATATCTATTTTGATATTATTTCATTCCAAATAATTTTTTGGTCGATCATGACAAATAATAAACACGGAGAGTGAAGCGTCTATGGTGTGTATTACCTTACCATTATTTTTATGCTATTCAGTAATTCTCAATTAATTTTCCACTCCAAGTCATATATTATCTCGACCGAGGGACATTGGCATGCCAATTAACTGTACTCCCGCCCTGATTGGGTTTGAAGTAGCGAATAACGAGAGGAGGTGTACAATTTCATTGATAATTAGCACAAGTAAAAAGAAATTAAAAATGTTTGCTGGAGAGAAAACTGTCAACAGGACATATTGCCTCACATTTTAGGGGATATGAACTTTTTCTACACTGACAACATGTTTGTTGACGAGGGAATTGAGTTTTTGGATAAGTTATTTTGAGAATAAGAGTATCTAATTATCAGAACTATGTTTAAAAATGATTTTTTTTCTAAAAAATAATAGAATACTTCAAATTAGTTTAAGTAGAATGAATTCCTATTAAAACATCACTCTCCTTAATTCTTTCTTTTATAAAACATGTAATCTTGGACTTTAATGTAAAAATTAAATTAAATTTTAAATATAAAAAAGAAAAATGATTTCAGTTACTGTTTTAAATTAATATAAAGATAAAACGGGATTATTATAAATCCTTGAATATACAAATAAAAGTAGTTGGAAAGTTTGGATCAGCCATAGATATTTTGACAATTTTAAACAAAAAGTGCTCTAAAATTATGAAATAGAGTAGGTAGGTATTTTGTGAATGAAATCAAATTTTATAGCTTTTAATTCAAAAACACTCAATAAATCATCAAATAAAATATTTTTCTAGAAAGATACGATAATCAATCAAGTGACATATAGTAGGCGCCTATATATTTATTAAAAGTTATAAAAATATTTTATCGGGACAAATTTCTATCAAAGATAATACAAAAGAGGTGTGTGCGCTCTCCCTCCTATCTCTCTGTCGATACAAATGATCTGTGAACTTTATGAAACGTGACTTAGAGCCCGTAGTAAAACTGAACGATGTCATGTATTTTTTCTATCGATCCGTCCTATTCTCTATATTTTTCTTTTCAACTTTCTGATCCCTATATATATATAATATTTCCTTTCTTTCTTTCTTTCTTTCTTTACCTAGCTCCTCTCACGGGTTTCGTTTCAAGGCCTGGCGTGGATGTTCACAAGTCCTGTCAATCAAGACAAATTCCTCGACATAGTTCGCTGGAACACTCAAAGCACTAAATAAGCTGGTTCACACTTTCACTGAAAACAGAGAACAGAATCTTCTTGAGTGATGTAACCATTCAGAAGTTAAAAAAAAAATTTATAGAAGGGCTCAGCTAAAGGCAATTTAGATATCCGCATTTTACGTAGGGTTTTGTTAATTAGGACTATATCCAGGATTGTTATCTATCCGAAACTAAAAACCATCATTATTTTATTCAATACCAAAACTGTAGAACCGTAGAAATCAAGGTTAAAAGCTGTTTTAAAACACGAATACATAAAAATTATGGTTTTACAAAATTGTAGTTTAATCTAGTGAAGAGATATGGCGCGAGATAACTGCGCGTTCCACGTGTCGATTGATAGACAACACGTGGGAATTTCACCCATCCTGTTTTCGCCCTGAGGAAAATACGGCTGCCTACACGACCACACCAGAGTTATCCGACATTGAGAAGAAATGCAAAGAAAACTAGAAGCTGATTATTAACAACATATTTTAGAAGGTGTTTTTTTGTTGGCGCATGGAATATTTGACCTTGAGAAAGATGCATTATCTGGTTCGATCACTGTGTATATAGAGCCTTAGCTACGCTATAAGAAAATAAAGTTGCCAAGGGTATACCTTGGAGGTTATCTACACGTCACACCCACAATGAGATAATATGATGATAGTGATTATGATGGTGTGGAGCCATTGGACATCATAAACCTAGATTAAGCCTAATTAACCAGACCATGGTGACTATAAGTACAATTCCCCTTTTGGGAAAAATACCTATATTAACACCGGGAATCGAACGTGGGACGTCTAGAAAAAAAAGGCTCGTTTTAGAATCTAGTGAATAAATAGATCTTTAAGACCTATGTCGTTAAGGATTATTGCAAATTATTGTGTGGTTTTTGTGAAACAAATTAAAATCGAGCAAAAACGATAAACGCGCTCTCCATTAAACGAGATAATTCAAATCTTCTCGCGATAAAAATAAACACAGACATTTGCTCATGTATAGCTCTGTAGTTGCATAAGCACTGATCTATTAGATTGTTTTATTAATTTGAGTTGGTCTTTCGAAGTAGATGTTGTACAGAACCGAGAAAGCTGAAACAAATAAGTCATAGCAAGCAAACAACGCGAATGGCACTGAAATTGTGTGATTGGCTTATAGCTCGTCACGTTACCACGTTTATATTCTGGTTTGGTTTTTTTTAGCACGCATGTGAATCTAAAGTAAAGCTTGATATACACGTTTAATAAAAATAAAATAAAGTAAAAAATGCTTCATAACTATACGCGCATTTAAAAAGCTGTATTCCCGTCATGCCTGGTTATAACATTGTAAACCAGAAACAGTTTAATAAAACTTTTGTACAAAAAATTTGTTTTATATCTCTTTAAAACGCTCGATGTATCTGTTGATATTTCTCTCGTCATAGATAACATGCTCGTTTAATAGAACTAATTGGCTTGAACGCTGAGCGTTGTACCGTTGTCCAGGGAACGCCCAAATCTACCAATCGTACATCTTTTCCTGGAGGCTCCTTCCGGGTTCCGAAGAGGTGAGAAGATAATGTTGGTATGTATGACGGGGTAAAGCCAATGAAAATCTTAACCTAACTTAAACCTAGTTAACCAAACCCTGCTGACCATGGAATTTATTTCCATTTCGTGAAAAAATCCCTGGTACCAGACGGGAATTGACCTTGGGTTCTCAGGTCGATAGCCAGTAGGGGCATCGACCACTATATCACGAGGCTGGTTAGAGATCGTCATGTGATCGTGTCTCTGTTCTGCTCTGAGGGGTGTGAATCTACCATTACCTTTCCCTCCCCCTCCAGATTGTATCATCTAATGTTTTGGAGAACAACAGGGGCAGGTATTCCTCAACTGAAATGCGTTAGCGAATTGAGAAAAAAAACGCAAAGACTAGAGAGGTTATGAAGGAAGAAGGAAGATAAATATCGTTCGATGTTGGTAAGCGGGAAAGAGGGTAGAAGGAGTAAAAGGAACAATAACGACAAAAAAAAAATCAAGTGAAAGAGGATAAAAAAAAAGAAACAGAAAAGAATAGACAAGAATGAGAACAATGAAGAAGAATTTGATGAAGTAAAATGGTTTCGGTGTACGCTAGCTCGTCTCCTACCGTTCCGAGAAAGTTTTTTTTTTTTTAGGATGAAAAAAAACGAAACTTTGGTTACGCATGAAAGCTTAAGAGATGCCATTGAGAAAATATTTACTTACAACATATACAGGAATCAAATAGTTCTGATATATGTAACATTCAGGTCTTGATTTAAAGCTAGTTCCACTGTAGGAGAAATATTTTTATTACAACATTTTGTACCAAGTTTTTTACGTTTTCTCAAACCATCAAAGAGATAAATGTTGAACTCGTCAAAAAAATTTAACTCAAGATTCGATCGAGTTCATGTTTTATGACGCCTTGAAACCAAAAAGTTGTTTTCACGATGCCATCTGTTTGTTTGACGGATATATATTGGACTAGAGCAAAAAGTATTTTACCAATCAGGATAGAATTTGGTATCTAGGGTTTCTATAAGGTCCCCCTGAAGGATTTTTGGAGCTATATCTAACCTAAAATTAAGGTTAGTTTTCTAATGGGTAAAAAGAGATATAATAGATTTTCTAAAAATCTAATTAAGAGATTTTTATTAAATTTGGTATCCAGGCATTGTTTAACATTACAAACAAAATGGCAGTTCTCGTTTTCCCATGAACATGAGCTTAAGATCACTTTAGGGAGGCGGAAGTTTCCAATTCTCATTATATATCTGAAACTATATGAGATATGAAATAATTTATCATTGTAAAGTTGTAGTAAAGTTAAAATTAAAAATATTTTAATTTGGAATATATTTTTATAAAACGAATAGTTTCTAAACTATAAGCACACTATAAATATATATTATAAAATATATATTTATATATAAGCTATATATTTTTATCGAGTACTTAGAAATATGAAAATGGTTGTTATGCTCTTTGGTGGACAGAGATTCCCCACTTTTCTCAATGAATCTGTATCAAAGTATATTATTACATTTAGGCTCTTTGGTTGAGTGTTTCTGCAACAGTGTATATTATTTCGTTTCACAAGTCTTAGAAACCATTAGTAAATTTCTCTATTTTAAGATTAAAGAGAGAGTAATTCTTTTTAGTGCACCGTACCATTTTTTTTTTCAGCTAATAGTGTAGTGAGCACATAACCAGAACGGCTAGTAAGACTCGATGCTAAAAGATAGAGATGATTATATTTATCTATTTTCCAACCCCCATTGGTTGTCACATGTAGTAAATTTCAGAATCATCTAACCTGATTTGCTAAAATGGGGAGGTCAGTCTGGGTGTTTTAAGGATGATTTGCCCTAAATGGTTTCCTCTTTTATCTCCATATAAGCACGGGCATTTTATTCTAATGTCACCAACCACCTCAATTAGAGGGCGTGTTAGTATAAACATCTGATATTGCAAGTAGTGAGTGACATAACAAAAAGTATTAATTTGTTGTGATTAATCAGTAAACAAGCAATCTAGAAGCGCTGAAACGAAAGAGAGGTGTCGTCAAGCCATAAAGGGAAACCAGGCCGAACGTGGGTTTAAAGCGCAGGGTTTGGAGCCCCTCGTGGCTGGTTGATTACAGTAGATCGTAGCCAGGAGGTCGCGCTGCTGGTCACGAGGCCACAGGGCTTAACTCGTCGGGTTCACCAAGTACCAGTCAGGGTGGCCATTTGAGCCCAGGGAATCAGGGTCAATGTCCGTGCAGGGACCACCTTGCCAGGCCGTAGGTAAAACCTCATACCACCTCGTTCAGTCACTCGCGTCTCTATAATCACTAAGGTATTCATTGTAACTTCACTCTAACGTCACATTTGTAATAGAATGGTAGTATTAATAAACCTTTGAAAACCCAAGACTAACGTCAAACACGAATACCCCAGAAAGTATCTATATCAGTCCATAGAAGTGGTGACACTAATTTTTAGGTATATTGGATTCACCCCAATAGCTTTATAAGCATGAGTTCATCCACAAAATATAGTAGAATAGGCTAAAATAAATATTATTATAAACATTATTTACTTTGAAACTCCTCTCAAATTTTTTTTTTCTGTATTGGAAATTAAATCCCTTTGGCGATGTATTATAAATCCACACACACACACACAAGTATGTACAACAAGCACATATGATGTACTGTACACGCATAGTATTTTAATCAGAGTAAACTTAAGTGAGCTGCAGCCTTTCCGCAATCGGTGCAAATTGCTTCTAGCTAGTGGGTGGCTAGCGCACATTGACACTAGGAGTTGCATGGGCCTTGGAAACATAATGGATTGGACTCTACCAAGGTTCTTGTTATAAAAGATTACGTGTTAACACGCATGGTTC
The DNA here is from genome assembly GCA_033556935.1 of Timema podura. Classification (NCBI taxonomy): domain Eukaryota; kingdom Metazoa; phylum Arthropoda; class Insecta; order Phasmatodea; family Timematidae; genus Timema; species Timema podura. The sequence goes on along the minus strand of JAVRXN010000003.1, from coordinate 65,406,309 downwards.
TCTGTCATATATGTTTTATTTTTATTAAGATAAAAGTCACGACATACTATCGAGCGTTATTAACAGGTAGGTTAGACGATTTTTAATTTGTCATAGAAACGGAAAACTCGCAATGGCAATAATAGTGAATTACTTCTTAAGTGATATTTTCAAAGTAATATTTCATAATTTCATTCTCTGGTAGATAGAAGATGCTAGATCGAAATTGCTATAACATTCAAATCATTTTCTTTATATTCTCAATAAATCTATGGATTTTATTTCCTGAAACACAAAATTGTTATTTTGGTTGGTGCTACCCATATAATTGCATATCTGAAAGTCAATCCAATCTAAAAATATATTTTATTTCAATTTTATATTGAAGCATGAGATTTTTAATTAATATAATAATTAATTATAATATAGATAATATAATAATTAATTAATGTAACTCATAAAATAGGGTCATAGTGCTATTTATCAGAGAAGGACTGACACCCTTCCGAGTCATCATCAACAACTATTTACAGCCGGTGGCCGGGTCAGTTTAGTAAAATGTCTCCATCTTCCTCTATCCTTCCACCATTATTTCCTCCTTTAATATCTTACATTCTTCTCCTCTCACTTGAACACGTTCTGTCATCTGCTTCACCCATCTCTTTCTTGGCCTCCCTTGCGGTCTTCTCCCTAATTACTTAATTTACAATATTTCCTTTATCATCCTCTCTTTTTCTATCCTCATTACACGCCCTATACCATCTCAGTCTTGTTCCTCAACTATCTCATGTACTCCCTGTACCTCTACTCTTTCCCGGATAACTTCAATCCTAACTTGTTTTATCCTCATGACAGCTAACATGCTCCTCACAAACTTCATTTTAATAGCCTCCAATTTCACTAGTCTCTCTTACATTCAATGTCCATGTTTCCACTGCATGTGTGACAATGGGTTCAAAGTACGCCCTGTGAAACACTTCCTTATACTCCTTTCAGAGTAAATGGAATATATGATTAATAATGAAAAACTTAAATCTATCAAACAGTGAAAACAATCTTAGTATAGTCTTCCTTGTATAAATATATGTGGTATGTGTTTGTTCATATATCTAAATAGCTCTTAAATTAAGTTAACATAAGGCTATTAATTACAATAACTAATATATAATGTGGGTCAAAAAGGTTTTGGTTTGATTACTCACTTCCAAAGATCAAATTTCTATCAAAGAATTATTGGCCAACTATCAACTTCAATATTAAGATATTTTCATACGAATGCAACAGAAAAAGGTATATCAATATTTGTAAATAAATAAAGGATAATCAGTTGTATTCCACATAGGTAATACCAAATAAAAGGCACTGCAAAAGCCATCGCTAGTAATTAACAAATATCAGGTACGACATCTTCTTTATAACCCCCTTCCTTCCTCCTCCTTATGATAGAAACACTCCACACAGGTAATTAATAAAACTTGGACGTACACTGAAGTTACCAATAATGGAATTTGAAGAGAAGGATGCTAAGGGGAGAGAAAAAAAAACTAGGGATGAAAACTCCGGGGAAAAGTTTTTGAATTTAAAATTGTATTTTGTAACACAAAGTTTTTCTTATAGAAAGGAGGGAGGGAAGCCGATAACGCATTTTGTGTAGTAATTAGTAAATTAGTGCCAGTGGACGTGAAATGGGAACACAAGTAGCGATAAGGCCTTGAATAGAGTCGCTAAATGACTGCGTTATAAAGTCGCGAGAAGTTGTTCCATTACGTTTCATTTTAAGAAACGCATGAATTCCTTCTCTTAAATATTATGGTATTTCACCCTTCCAATAGAATATAAACATTAAAAAAACTAAGTGCGACTCACTTTAATTTGTAGAATACATGTCCCTACCCTCTCACTCCATAAAAGATTAATTTTAAAATACTATAACCAAAAGTTCCCGAAAATATGACTGTAATTCTACCTGACGACCTCTGCTCTGAGGGGCGTTTGAAGCAGATTGTTTAAAGGATCTTCCACAAGAGGGGTCCTGAGGACCGATACCTGCGGGCAACATTTTGTGAGGGTTTCGACTCCTTTATCCCGGACATTGTCAGGGAGACATTCCTAGCCTCAAAGTAGCTCGCAAGCACCATCCACAAGTTTCGGGGGCACTCAGCTCTTCTCAGCTCCGATAGGATTGCCGGACACCATGCTTATCGAACGTGCCCAATATGTCGGTATTATTAATGTTATTTGATTTTTATCTTATAATTTATAGAAAGTATTGTATGAAAGAAAATATCAATACTATGATGAATCTTCACATTTTATGTGCCTTTTACCGAAAATAATGAGTCTTAAAATATTCAACTGTATCCATGTCGGTCATTCCGGGCTAGATCCAAAACTGTGTTAAACCTGACATTTAGATGATACAGGTTTGTGCAGGAACGGGAGATTTTAAAATATCAGTAAGATCAAACATGAATATATTTTTTCTAAGAAAACGCGTTTTTATTAAATTGAAAAGCATGCAATTTATGAGTTATATGAATAAAGTTACTTCTTGAGGTGACATCCTCCAAAGGCACTCCTGCGTTCTCACTTACAAGTTTCCCATACCAGTTTCCAGCATTTCAACAGAGATCCCACCGATTTCCTCGCGAATCCTTACTTTAATTTATTCAACACTCTGAGGGCGATGATTGAACACCTTGCTATTTAGGTGCCCCCACAAAAATAAATCATAAACAGACAAACCAGGACACCTCACAGCCAAGAAATATCGCCATTCCTGATGATGACGAGGTTCCCAAACACCCATCGTACAGTGGCCATCGATATTCTTACTTTATGATGGTGCACCGCCATCTTGCTGAAAATAAGTGGACAGTTTACAGGAGACCTTACTGGTTCTTTAGTCAAAAAATGTTTCAATCTGGTTTACATCCGTTCAGAGGTCAGTAACCACACAGTCATTGTTATCCTTGGTGTAGTTGACGATAGTTTTCTTCAGCTCAGTAACGAAAATGTTGCTTGGTCACATAAACGTTTAGGTGGAAACTAGCCTCATAAAACATTCAAGTATTCCAATAAAGGATTATTCTGCTTCTGTTTTAGTAAACATTTCTTGACAGAAAATTACTCTACAAGCAAAATCATTAGGTTTTAATGCTTGGACAATTTGAATCTTATATGGAAGGTTATTTTAATTATTGATCAACACTCTACTCAAACTGTGGTATGATGGTTTAAGGATAATGCATGTCACCGCGCAGAGCGTGTCAGGCTTTGAGTCATCGCAACTATAACAGCTCCAATATTTTCTGGGGTTTTAACTTAAATGTTTCGAAATAAGGGCTTCTTTTTAATTGTGGGACTAGTTACTTCAAAGTTATTAAACCATTTATTGATTGCGTGAAATGACAGCCCTATAATTACTATTTGACGAAGATTGAGGTGAAGCCGAATTTTTCGTCTTGTGGACGCCGCACTATCGTTGTTTTTATAAAACAATGTCATGGAAAACGCACTTTGCGTACTGGACCATTGCTGCATATCGACTAAATGGCATAGAGTGAGGCATAACCTGGTATCAGCACAGTTTTGCCACTAGCAAGCTTTGACCTTGACAATTTCAAAATTTCACGTTCCTGACTGCCACCCGGTGTATGTTTTAAATTCTAGCTTTTCTTTTTATTATGACCCTGACCTTCAAATTAAGAGTAGGTTATGTATGACTTTTTTTAATTCAAAACTTTCAGAAAGGGCTAAGAATATTTTGTTTAAATTGGATATCAGGGAAGATTTTGACCTTAAAAATTTAACGATGTATACTTTCTTTCCATGGACAAATTCGTTTAATTGTGGTTTATAAATAATCAATCTTTGAACATTTTTGAATATTAATTAATGTTCTTTAACGATTTGGATCAAACTGGATATCTAAGAAGTGTTTAACTTGGTAAGTTATTATTATTTTATTTTCTTAAAAAATAGGTTATGAGAACCAGGACTTATTTTGAGAGATTTAAATATTTCTTAAATAGCTTCGATAATTTTGTTAAAAATATGTATCTGGGAATTATTTTAAATCATAGATATTATAATATATTAATTTCTCTAAACTAATGCAATTGGTAGTAAAAGCTCCCGTGTTGTGAATGTTTGAATCCTTATTAATCTCTCGCTATCTTACAGGTAGAGGAAATATTGTGATCATCAAAAAAATCGAACTTGAGATTTTGATGAAAATCTAACTCGAGATTTTGATGAATTTCTACGTTTCCCCCGAATCATAAAAGTGGTTTTTGAATTTCGTTTCTCTGTCAGTACCCCCGACTAGAACCTAAACTATTTTACCAATTGGGCTAAAACATAGGATTGCCCCGAAGAGTTTTTGGAATTGGATATTCAAACCTAAAATTAAGGGTAGTTTAATGAAAGGCAAAATTAGAAATGGTCGATTTTCTCAAAATCAGTTCTAACGATTTTGATTAAATTTTCTTTTAAAACATTTAGAAATATTCTTAAAAAAATGGATACTCTCAATATTTCAGCAAAATTACTTTAAGGGTTCTGGTCTGATGCATAAATTCTCTTTTTTTGTTATCATATCTCAGAAACTATATGAGATATAACATTACTTATCCTTACAGATATATATTGATATATTTATAATACAAATGTTTTTATAAAACCAATAATTTTCAAGCTATAAAAAATATTTTTTAACTGTTGGAAAACCAAAGGTAAAGTATTAAGACTGTAAAAAAAAACCGAAATGTTGATTAATGTCAACGTCTCATAGCCCCCGATCCCTAAAAAGTGGTATTTGCAATGCCATCTGTCTGTGTGTCTTTCTTAACCCCAAAATTAAGAGTAATTTAGTAAAAATCGAAAAGAGAAAACACAGAGTTTTCCAAAATCGGCTCTAACAATTTTTAATAAAATTCATATTAGGTGTTGATTAAGATTATAAATAAATTGGCTATTTTCATTTTCCCATAAAAATTACTTTTTAAGTAGGTACTTTACAGAAGCGGAAATTTCCGTATCCCTGCAACTCTTGAGATACTAAATAACTTATCATTGCAAAATTTTATTAACAAAATATATTAATACAGTTTTGTGAGCTTTAGTTGTAAAGAGATAGGTTACTACTTAAGGTTCTAAAAATATAAAGTTATAACATTTAAAACTGGGACTCAGATATGTTTTACATAGTATAGTGTAGTTTATGCTTTGTTTGCTAGTGCATAATATTTCGTTTCACATATATTACCAGTTTTGAGTAAATATATCTATTTTTTAAACGATAGAGTTAGAAAGTTCGTGCAGAGTTCCGTACCATTTATTTAATGGTTGAAACAATTCCGTCTAAGATGTAATGTACGAGAAAAGAGTTTATTATTATTAATAAGATGATATATTAGTTTTTACTAAGGAAAGTTCTCAGCAGTAATTAATGTAAGTGAATTTTTGAGTATTTTTTTCAAGAATATGACAAAACTTACACGAGTGTTCGTACCATTTATTACTAATTTTTAGGTATACCAAGGAAATAAAAATCAATTCGCGACTAAATTGGTGGTAAGTGGCAGCTAGTAAAAGCTAACAGATATATTCTCATGTATATATTCACCAAACCATATGATTTGCAAGACTATATTATGTTAGGTTGCTGTCACTTTTGGAGCAAAGACTTTCACAACAAACAATTAAATCTAAAACAAATACAACATCAAGCCCCCCGGCCGTTAATCTATCACTGTGAAAGTATAAACACACATTTCACCAATGATAATTTTTTTCGGCCATACTAGGAATTGAACCTGGGACCACTAGCTCAGCAGACAGACCCACTATTATCTGAGCTAATGGCTAACATTTACATGTTAATCAATCATTAACAATAAATAATAATTTAATTGTTTGAGAATAAATATTTTGTTAGTTCTTAGTCTACTGTTATGTTACTTTGCTGGCATTCCACATTTCCTCACTAGAGCCAACATGTTATATTGACTTAATCCCCCCGTCCCCTTCTCTTTCCTCATTCCCTTCAACATTTCTCTTTCCCCACTTGTATTCTCTACCGGTTTATAAACGAGTCAGGAACTGTTCAAGTTTGTGAAATATTAATATTGGGGTGTGTCAGTGAATTGTGTGTGCTCTTGTCTCTCGAAAATCCAAACACGCGAACGTAGATAGCAAGCAAGCTCACGCAAGTCACTTCAAAACAACTCCCTAACTCTCCCCATATCCCCTTAAACAGGAAATATCAGCGGTTCTTCACATATTTGTGGATGTACTACTCACTTCAAAAACTGAAAATACCTCGTTTCAGGTTGAGATTCATTAAGTAAACCAAATCTGGTCATGGAGAGCAAGTTTATTTTTGCTTTAGAATAATCTCTTTTGAATAACTAAGGTGATTAAAAGTATATTAAACAAAAATGTAGTTAATTAACTGTCTACTATAGCACAGCTAGTTAAGAAAGCTCCTAAATTTGCTCAGGAATATAAATCTGTTTTATTTATTAATGCTTGAATTTTTAAAACTCTTTTTGGAACATGTTTTAAAATAATTTTTTTCATATACAAAAGAAAGAATAATCAACAATTTTAATATTGGTCTATTAGCTTGAATAGTTATGTTCACAATGGCTACCCGTAGCTGAATCTAATCAAGGCCAATAATTCAATAGGTGAATAATTTTGAATATTTTCAAAACTTCTTTGCCTTAAAAAAAAAGCATGGAGGATCACACTATTGCAATCTCCCCCTTCCCAATTTTTGAGCTCACAGAAATCCCTATTTGTATTGAACCCCAAATTTAAAAAATACCAAATAAACCTCTGGTCAATTCTGACATTATAGAATTGTGTTTTTGTTGATTTTGTAAATAATGGTCAAATCTGTTTTTTTTTTAAATAAATGTAGTGTGGTGTACGCGAGAAAAGGACATTGTTTTGAAGTTTTTATATCATAACATTTATTTGGGGGAATGTAAATAAAATATCGCCTAGGTACTAACATTGAGTTTAATATTTCCTTCACGTGGTGATATAAAAAGTCCTTGAATATCTGCTATGATCATAATTACACTATACGAAGAACTTTTTAAATGAAAAGAAGTCATTTCAGGACGTCCTTGACAGATATTCAAGAAACTGTTAAGGTCACCATGTGAAGAAAATTAAATCAACTTTTCTATTTGATAACCTTCTATTTGTTTTAAACTGAAATATTTTTGTTATAAAAACTGCAGAAGACTCACCTTCCATGCTACTACTCGAGTGCCCTACACTCCCACCATCAGAAACTGAATGAATTAAGGCGGGAACTATCCTTCTCATAAACACAGCTATGCTAGCTTTTGAGGAAGAAATATTGAGGGTAGAATTAACTAGTTTAAGATAATTAAATAGATTCTTTTAATACAATTAACATGTTTATACGTTCAGGCTATCCAAATATTTACACTATTTTTAGCACCCCTATTATTACCTGTTCAAGTTACACGCATATTTACTAATTACAATACTGTAAGGATTAGGGAAGGTTAAATTGAAAGGAAGTATATCCACTTGTGCATGGAGGGAGAGTAAAAAACTATTTAGAAAAAAAAAGCCCTAAGTACACCACTGGGATACAGACTCAGATCTCCCCGTCATTAACAGTCAATTATATGCAAGAGGGGTGCCTTAATGATTAGAACACCTGACCACAGAAATGGGTTTGATTTATTTTACTGCACAAGAGAAGGTAAAATTTATAGGAAATATGTTCCTGGGGCGTAAGTAGTAGAGTGACCAGCCATTGATCTAGAGGTACCTGGTTCGATTCCTTGTGGGATCATAGGTTTTTTCCCCCGAAAGTGGGAACTGTTTTTATTGGTCACCATGGTAGGTTCAATTAGGCCTAAGTTAGATTTAAGATTTTCACTGGCTCCACAACTTTATAATCACTATCAATTTCACTGCTGGTATTAAGTGTAGAGATCTCCAAGGTGCACCCTGGGTAACGTTCTGTTCTCAAATGGCAGTTAAGAGTAAAGTACATACACAGTGACCAAGCTAGATATTTCATCCCTCACTTACAAATATGTCATTCGCTAAAGATAAATATAATCTTGGCAGACCATTTAGCCGAAATCCCACTTATTACAGACAGATAGACAAAGATTCGATCCAAGGTCTACATACTCTAATTATAGTAATCAGGCTCATTTAGTCTGATTTTATGATAAAGGAGATGTTAGGGTTCAAATCCCAGCAGGGGATACTGATGCTAGTAATCCATAAATTAACTTCCAATCTTTCTCTCACCACACAAATGTGGGTACACTTCCTCTAAATTCACCTTCTAAATCTCTAACACATTTAAAAGTAATTAGTACATGGCCGTAGAGCCCGAGCGGTTAGTAAGACATGGTGCTCAATAAAATAAGTCTGAAATAAATAAAAATGCATCTCCTATTCATCTTTACAATCCATATTCTTTAGCATCCAGAGAATCCGTAAGTGCTCCTCCCGTTCAATTTAAGTATATTTTAAAAAAATAATTACACCGCTTGTTAACATGGACAGACAACAGAAAGGGATTTGATGAATCTAACTATATGACGTACCATCCCATCATTTGTCACCCACTGCTTAAAAAAGTATTAAAAAATCAAGACCGTGCTTGTGTTTAAGGGATTTACGAATAAATAGAGAGCGCCCTTGATCGAAGCTAGTCAACTTTTTTTACTTATTAGCTCAAATCGGTGGAGCTTGAAAGGTTGGTTTTTTTCTTCTTTGTAGCACATTTTTACCACCCAGCTTGGCTATATGTATTTAATTACAATGATGGGTTAGGGACGCATAAATTATTATTCCTAGGAAATATACCCTCATTCGAGTGGAAATTGAGTTAAAAGCCATTTAGAGAAAAATAACTCTTAGCACACTGAGCTATAATTATAGCCTTGACCTCCATGCCACCGGTAAATAAAAAAAAACCAAACTAAGCGATCCTGACATCAATTCCACGAGTGGCATCGGTGACAACAAGCAACTATTATTATGGCATGAGAGCGTTAATAGAAAATTAGATAGCTGACTGCTACGTCACATTAATACTAAAATATGTACGAGTATACAAGTTTAAAACCATAATGATTCTGTCACGAAATTAATTTAAAAAGCATCCTTTGCCCGTGGGCAGTACAGCAATAGGTGGCGGGCCAAATTGAGTCATAGTTTGCCTTCATATGCAATAAAGGTTCACTATCGTAATAGACTGTATATCTTTTGACGGGGGTATCGGGGTTAAAATATTCCAGTCCAGACTGAGGGTGGCTTATTCTAAATGTTTTCCTACTCTCCCTTCGATCAATTTCCTACTAATTAGATCTTCCTTAGCCCTACCACATATAATTAATATTATGGATTAAATACCTAGAAAAGCTATTATATTTGATAATTATGGTTATGGCCGCATCTAGATATCATATTACTTAAATTTAAAAATGACAGCTGGACACGGGAATCAAACGTGGAACCTTTGGATTAGTACGCCAAAGCTCTTGACACTGAGCTATCCAATAAATGTCCCATACCCAGGATCATTCTTCATTCATATTTTAAGGCGAAGTCTATGATGCAAGTGCGGAAATATTCAGCTACACATGTGGGATCAATTAATATCAATAGCTATCAGATAACGCAGCCACTTCAACTTGTTCAGGGCCCGGGTTCTATTCCCGTGTCCAGGTGTCATTTTTAAATTAAAGAATATAATAATTAATGTATATGACTATAACACGAACGAGTAATGAGATGAGGTGAAAAAATAAATACTAAGTATTGTTTTTGGTTCATATTGTTAGAGTAAATAATTTTTTCGATAATCTTTGAGAATGAGGCTACACTACTAGTGCAAAAAATATATTAATTTCTCTGCCTCTTCAAGCGAATGTTTATCTTAAATGTGAAACCAACACATAAAATAAAAGTATAATGTTTGTGACTGCTTTGTAGCATAAATATAAAATAAATATACTCTTATGAGTGTGTAAATATTTCATATTGCTGGATTATTTTGCTATTCGTTTTATTTCGAGAGAAATGTTGTGGAGTGTGTCGTTCAATTTCCTCTGAAGTATTATAGAGCAAAACACAAACAGGTGTTTTATATCCTCAAGCCAACTATTTTGTACGTCGATAGGAAATGAAGAAAACTCTTGTGAACTACGTTTTATGGGCGGAGGTCTTGTCGTTAGTTGTAAAACTTGAAATAAAATGTTGATGTTGTTAGGGAGTTAAAGGTTGGCGCGAATAGATCAATAGCTATCTTCCGCTTCTTTATTCCACCCCTTCCCTCTTCCTACAAACAGAGCTATGTTAACTTATTATTATAGCTTTACAGCTGTTTTTATTATTTGGAGATGATACTTTTGGTAAAATCAAGAATAAAATTGTTCTTAATCTTCTCCCTTCAGTAGGCACGCAAACTAAACCTCAAACTCGTTTAGTTCTGGCTTGCTAGTATATATATATTTAGCACCGCGTCTTACTACCCGTTCGGGTTGTACGCTTAAGTACTAATTACGCTAATGGATTAGGAATTGGGAGGGTTAAATTTGGAGGAAGTGAACCCGCATTTGCGTGGAGGAAGAGTGGAAAACTATTTAGGAAAAATCACCCCCCAGTTCACCCAACCGAGATTCGAACCTCGATCTTCCCGTTCTCGGCGGTCGAGCTCAACACGACTAGCGCGTTAGCCAACTACGCCACCGAGGCGGGTGGCTTGCTAAAGATGGGAGAGAGAGAGGGGTTCGAATCCCAGTGAGAGGAAATGAGGATTCTTTTTTTTTCTTATATAATCTTCCAATCGCACTTCACGTAATGCTGGTGTATTTCTTCTAAGTTTTACCCTCCCCATTCCTACTTTTTCTTAGAATTAAACTCGTATTGACCGGATGAGTAGTAATACGTGATGAAAAAAACTGTGGACAAGATTTGGGATGTACAATATGGTTTTATTCCAATAGAGGCCGCATGTACCAGATATTTGCATTGCAGAAAGTGATTGAGAATTGTTTGGTGGTAAGGAAGAAAGGTTATTGTAAATTCATTGATTTGAAGAAAGCGTACGTTTTCAGGGAATTATGAGTTTGTTATAGAATGTACTGAGAGGATGGTGTGGATGTATGGTAATTAATGGAATTATGGTGGCGTATGATGGAAGTATAGCGTGCGTTAGGTTGGATGGAGCTTAAAGCGAATGGTTTGACATTGAACAGAGTCATATACTTAATATTGAAAAAGGACACCTGGACATGGGTATCTAACCCGGGACATTTGGTTTAGTACGCCAATGCTCCAACCACTGAGCTATCTAGGAATCGTCCCAGTGCCCAGGGTCATTCTTCACTCATATTTTAAGGCAGATTATATTGAACAGAGTGTTAGACAAGGTTGTGTTAGTTATGCCTCCATGATTGTTTAATGTATTAATGGATAAATGTATGAGGGATGCTTGGCGTGGTTTATGTACAAATGGACAATGGGAATTTGAGAATGTTATTATATGCAGATGATGCATTATTAATTGTTGAAAATGAAAGTTAACTTACAGAATCCATTAAATCGTTTGATTGTGGTGACAGGCAGGATGGATCTTTGTATAAATGTCTCTAAAATCAATTTGATAGTTTGTGATATGGATGGATGAGGAAATGATTGTCAGTAGTATAAATGGAAAACTGTTAGAACAAGTGAATGATTTTATGTATCTGGGCAGAATTTTATGTAAAAATTGAGGGCTAGTGGTGAAATTGACAGACGGGATGAGTGCGTTTTGGAGAGTAGATGGATGTGTGTGGACTATTGCAAAGACTAAGTTGTATTCGAGAGAGGCAAAGATGGTAGTATATAAAAGTGTGTTGATGCCAACATTGTTTTATGAATGTGAAGCGTGGATTTATCAGTAGAAACACAAGAGCAAATTAAATGCGTTTGGAATGAAACGTCAAAGAAATGTGTATGAATAAGCGCAGTTGGAATGAGATATCAAAGAAGAAATGTAGTTTATGTGAAAAAATTCGTATGGACAAACAGTAATGAATGGGTTCTGAAGGAGTGTGTTTAAAGGGAATCCAATAGGTCATAGTGAAAGAAGCGTGTTTCATTGGTTTGGGGCATTTTGAGAGGATGCGTGTTGATTGAGGGACGAAGTAAATCTATTATGAAGTTAGAGTGTGTGTGTGTGTGTGATCAAAAGGAAGGGGTAGGCTTTGGTCGGTTTGTGAGACATGGATAAATGTTGTAGACGAATGTGTGAAAAAGAGAATCACCAAGAGATCAAAAATAAAAGAGCGTGTATGACTCGATGTTTGGATGTTGTTTAAGTGGAGTATGCAAGAATAGGTAAGTGTGGATAGAATTAGTGTTGATGGTCTAAGTACGGAGTTCTTGTTTTTTGAGAAATTTTCACACCCCCACTTCAGTATAAAAATGGTCTAAGACGTCACTCTCATGTCGTGCTGATGACGGGGAGATTGGTGTTCGAATACAGGTCGTGTCTACCGGGGATGGTTTTCGATAAAAGGGTTTCCCAATATCATTCCATGCAATTGCAGATAGGTAAACTATAAAATCCTTCGTTCCTCATTCCTATTCCCTTAGAGCGGCTATCGTATATGGATATAACCTGAACGGCCAGTCAGACGAGGTGGATTATTATATCCTGTTCACTCCATTCAAGTTACACTTCCACTAGTGGTGACAATGTCTAAGGCGTCAGTCTAGCAGGATACTGAATTACTGGTAACTTTGAAGTATAGGCTTGAATCTGGGTCAGTTGTGCTTGGGGTGGGGGAGTTATAAAGAGAGATTTATTCCTGCGGTTTTACCAAAAATGCGGGTGCAGTTCCTCTACAATAATTATCTCTATCCATTAAAAATCCTTGTATTTAAAGTGTTATTCAAGAAATAATATTCTAATCTAAATATAAATTGGGGTTAAATGAGATACCATACATATACATGTATCCGGGGTACCGCGGGCTAAGGTGCCTCCTGCGTATGGTTTGGATTGGGATATGGCACGGTATTTTTCGCAAATTATTTTATAGCCTCTTGCCATGCAAATGCAGATATTAGCTTTCTATAGTTCTTTACATTCAACCTTCCTCATATCTCCATTGGGGGGAAAGAGGAATAGATACCAAAATCTAAGAGCCTTGTTTTTTTCGTATCAGAGAGCCTGGGATTAGAATCCGGCAGGGTTTTCTTTTTTATTTAAATAAACGATTTTTCCAACTCTCTCTACACGCGAATTTGAGTACATTTTTCTAAACTTTACATCTCTCGTTTCTTACTCAATTAGTTTAATTAAACACGTATAGCCTAGTTAAAGCGGTTATCCTTTAAAGAATATGGAGCCAAGAAATAAATAGCTTCCTCATCCTTATCACATGAGTGTAAATATGTTGATGGACTGGATAAATAGAAAGAGATGAGGGAAAATTAAATACCTTAATTATCCTTTTCTAATAAAGTGTAAATATGTGGATAAACTGGAGGGGTTGTAAAATACATTGCACACACAAAACAAATAAAGCTGCCATGTAGCATTCACTTAGACTGTTCTAATTTATCCAACTCAATCTGCAATACAGAAGGGCAGTTGGAAAATAGAGCGTATTTAACACATTTAACGAACACAGCGACGCCTCTTGGGAGTAGCGGCGTTAAACTCAAATGAGACTCATTTCTCACAAACCAAACTTACCTATGTAACAAACTCCATTACATAGTTTCTAACTAAACTGCAATTCATCGTCACCACAACTTCCCAGTAGACAGGATGCTGAAAATTCCTTTTAGTAAGTTACTGCCTTCACAAATCTATGGAGGATATATATGTGAGTGTTTCGCTGTGGAAGTAAATTCAAACGGATGCTATATAATCCGCAAAAATATCAATTATGTCTACATATTTTGTTTAATGTTATTTTTCAATTAAAATGTTAAATCCATAATATTAACTCAGTTCATTGTTTGAAAATGTCACATGCAATTCCCATAAAATTGAACGGTAATATATCTTCACTAACAAGGTTCTATAAATTCTCGCATCTCATTGCATTGGTACATAACATTTTAAATAAAAGATTGCTTGATATATAAAAATTTGTCTCTAAATGTTATAGTGTTTTTGGTACAGTGTCAAGAATTTGAGGTGACGTATTTATTCACATGGAGATGCAAAAAGATCACATTGCGTGTAATTTTTTGTTCCAAAATGAGTTTTAAATATATTTTTTTATTTTAAAGTAATAATATAAAGCCTTATTTTCATAAGAATAGCCATATGGAAAGTCTATTTTTTCTACTTGAGAGTCGGGATGTACATTTTTAATTTCTCCTGCACATAAAGAATATTGAAAAATTGATAAAAATATTGATGAAATTGTGTGATATTTAATTTCTCACATCAAGAGAAAGTATTGTAATCGTGGAAAAAAATTGAATTTGAGATTGTGATTAGTCTTTAACTTCCATGTTAACCCGAACTCTAAAAAATGGAATTTTAAAAATATGTCCATTCTCATGTTTGTCCGTCTGTCTGTATTTGGTAATGGATCCAAAACCGTTAGATAGATTTTGCTCAAACTTGATATTAAGATTTTTTAGGGCTATACCTCAGGACATTTTTAAAAATTTTGAATCTAAACTTCAAATTTAAGGGAGTTTACTGAGGGCTCTAGTGATTTGGTTCAAAATAGATTTTTGTTAAGTTTTTCATAATATGAATATATTTTTTATATCTGTTAATCTAAAAAATGCAAAATATAGTAGTTTACTAATAACTGATTTTTGCAAAATTTGAGTTTTATTGAAAATTGCTCTAATGTGTTTGGTTTAAATTGGTATTGGGCGACTCATTTACATTATCAATAATCAAAGATTTTTTTTAAATAAATTAGTTCAGGGGCAGTTTACTTACGACAAATTACATAAAATTTGAAACTTTTCTAAATTTACTTGAAGATTGATTTTAAAATGGGTACCAGGGAATATATTTTATTGACAAATAAGAGTAATTATATATTTGTAAAATTAAAAATACATTTATGGTAGTTTACAAATGATTTATTTTTGAAAGTTTGAAATTCGTAAAAAAAATTTAAATAATATATTTTAAAATGCATATATAACGCGTTTATTATAATTAACGAGATAGTGTGTTTGTTTTTATGTGGAAAAATGACTTGAATAACTTACTAAAAAATTATTTTCAAACATTTACTTCTAAGCTGTAATACACAATATGATAACACTTGTGTGATTGTGTCGTACCATTTATCTTATTTATCTTAACACAGATTGCTCTAGTTATCATTATTTCAATATTCATTTAATATCAATTCAATTAACTCTCAAAAATTATAATTAAATTTTTTCAAATTTATACGAGAAAAATATATTTCACATAATGGTGTGACCCAAACCATTAACTCCACCGGAAAAATAGCCTTGGTTATATATCTTCCTCACTGGTAGGAAATTTGGCATTGACGTCAAATGGGGATAAATGTGTGAGGGGAAGCCAGGAAGTAGGTTTAATTCTAAGCATAACATCAAAGATGTCTGTGATAAGGTATTAATTGGTGTCATCTATAAATCTATGTGTACGTATAAAAATAGATATTCGTAGAACTTTGTTAGTTGCTGGTTATACTCCAGTGGAGTGTGAAGACGAGTAATTGAAAGTGGAGTTTGGGAATGAACTTAGTGAAGTATTGAATGCATGTGGACAAGGTGAAAGAATTATCTTATTAGGAGACTTGAAGAATGGATGTTTACCCAAAGAAAGAACTCAAAGATAGTTTTAGGAAGGTTTGTAGATGACAGGGTAAACAAGAATGGTAATGAGTTAGTGAATCTGTGTTTAGAAAAAGTTTCATTTGTGTCGTAAACAAGGTTTAGGCACAAATATACTCACATGTATACATGGAAAAGGGACGATTCCAAAAAAAAAAATATTTTGTGGAATATGATGAGAAACTTAAAAGTTTGGTAAAGAATACCAGAGATGTGTGTGTAGCTGAATGTGGAATGAATGGTTGAATTAGGTAGTAGCTTTGTGAGGAATCAGTGAAAGAGTGACAGTTTAAAAATGTGTGCCCAATCTCTGAACCGCATGGTCCCAAGTGCAGCACATTGCTCAACACACCGCCTCTGCCCATTGACGTATTTCCAAGCTAACCAGATTCCGAGATTATACAAGAAAGACACAATCACTGCTTCAGTGCTTTCATGATTATTTGTAACGTTAACTTGCAGTTAGTTACAATTGGATCCATCCCGTTATAATGTTGATACGTAACTATCAAGAATTCATACCACCCGCTCAATAATTCCGACCCAAATAGAATCCCTACAATGGTACATTTCTCTGTTGTAGTCCCTGTAGGCTAATACGGAAAGATAATACGACACAGTATATTTCATACAGTACAATCTTCTGTAATAGTACACTCATATTTGTTCAGGAACTTACCTTTGAAATCTTCTATCACTAGCCGCCACCAAAGCTGAACGACACCGCGCAGCCAACGTGAAGAATGGGGCCGAGCTAACGAAAGTCTACAATCAACGCGTGGTCATTCTCCGTCTAGTCAGATTGATTCTGAAGAATGACAACATGGAGAACGCTAGAAGACAACAATCCACCCGCCCTCTGACGGATGTCAGATGAACTTCCCCAAACAACACAAACATCCAATGATCGCCGACTTGTTCTAATTTTCCGATGGAACAACCCTACAAAGTGACTACGTGACCGATGACAGCTAGCAACTGCGTGCTAGAAATTAC
Organism: Timema podura; assembly: GCA_033556935.1. Taxonomy (NCBI): domain Eukaryota; kingdom Metazoa; phylum Arthropoda; class Insecta; order Phasmatodea; family Timematidae; genus Timema; species Timema podura. The sequence goes on along the minus strand of JAVRXN010000003.1, from coordinate 65,389,467 downwards.
CTCCCCTCTTTCCGTGCAACGAAAATCACTATAAAACAGGCTGACATTGTCTAAAAACTTTGACTATCTAAAATCTACGAACGAGGACGGATCATTGTCGTCTACCTGGACAATGATCGGATAAACATTCATACATCATAAATTGGAACGTAACTATGGCAGTTACTTATAAAGAACTCTATTCATTTTCAACTTATAATATTTTCGTGTTAAAATCTTTATTTTGTGTTTTGCTTAATATTTAACTTTTTGCTTTATTATCTCAGTCGCATAAATGTAACTTGTATGCCGCCACTTAGGCGCGGTTGGTTAGTTGGTTAGTTTATTAGTTTAGTTTGAAATCCACCATTGGTAATTTTGTATTGAGTGAATTTAAATGTAAATTGTTAAAATGTGTGGACTTTTGTATTTTACTATTTCACGCGACTGTAGATATAAAATCATTCTTGTTATTTTTTTTATATAATTTAATTTTTGTTCTAAATTTCATTCTTTAGTTTTTCTAAGATATAGTTAGTCCCGGGAGATTTTGGCTAGCGTCTGGAAGTCAAACTCTCGCGTTATGTTTTATGTAATTGTAAATTTTCGTATTGTAACTTGTAATTGTTTGAGGAGCCCATCAGGCAAGAATATTTAATGTTTGTTTCATTTTGTGGATATCTTACTCCACTTCACTTTTGGTAGTTTAACTTCGCTTTTGATGTTATAATCTACGTAATTTTGTGTCTCTTAAAGACGACTTGTAATAAATGTAAACATGGAATGTTTACATTCTGCGCTTCACGTTATTATTTTCAGCATTATTCAGAATGATATAATGAGACCACTGTACTTTGCTTTATCTACGTTTATACTGAATAAACCATATTATTGTTATATTTTTAATTCTGCTTATATTTTCCTTTATGTAGATTATACCTTCTCCCTTTTATTTAATTGTGGTCGTTAAGTAGAAGGCACGGAGACGGTGTAACACTGCGCCACCCTGCTGTCCTTTTAATTAACTGATCTTCCTGTTTAATTAGTTAATTAATAACCTATATCATTGCTGAAAAATGTTGGAAAATTATACTGTATATTTTTGTTGTTGTTGTGAAATCATAGCCTGAGTTTAACCTTGTATCTCTTTCTGTTTCATAATGGAACACAATTTGACTACGGACGCTTCGACTGAGGGAGTAGTGACTGGCGAGCCGAGCGTGTTGTCTAAATCTGATGTTTACCGACTCAATAAAGAAAGCCTTATCTCCGAGCTTGCTAAGCGTGGACTGCAAGGTTCAACAGAAACCACCGTAGCAAGACTTCGTGCAGTTCTCGTGGGAATCCTTTCGGAGAGCGATACGTCTCGAGACCAGGCAACAGTGGGAGTGGAGAATCATCATTCAGTACCGGTGAGGGTTGGAGATCCAATTGAAATGTCACGCGTTTTGGTGAGTGATAAAATCCAAAGTAAAATTCTCGTTGATTTTGTAAATCGAATACCACTGTGTGATGGTCAGGACAGCTCATCTCTTTTTTTATTTTTACTTGAGGTTCAAAGGATTTGTCATTTAAATATCGGTTCTGAGTCCGAGTTTATTGCATTGTGTTTAGGTAAAACTTCTGGATATTTAACTCGTTTATTTTCTGAAGGGCTAGTTAATGGGTTAAGTTGGAAACTTATTAGTCGTAAGATATTAGACTGTCTTGTCCCTACTAGAGCTAAAGATAGTTTGTGTAAGCAGTATGTACATCGCTTTCAACGTCCTGATGAGTCATTAAGGAGTTTCATCATGGCCATTTCTGAGGCCGTTGAAGTTTTAGGGTTAGATCTTTCTGAATGTCAGATAGTAGATATTATTTTGGAGAATGTGTCGCCCTTGTCTCGACGTCATTTTGTATTTACTTCTAAACCTAGTACGATAGTTGAGTTACATGAGCTAGCTTCCCTAATTGAAGGTACTTTGTTGTCTGAAAGTGAATTTCTGGAAAATCATGCGCCTTTTATTGTTGACAATCCAGGCGTGGGTTCGAATCCTAGTTATTGTGGTAGGTCTAGGAATAATACTGCGATTTCTCAGCTGGGTGTGCAACCTGTGAAGAAGAACCATATTGGCCCGCGAGCGTTGGATAGTAAGTTTTCGTCAGGAATTCGCTGCTTTAAATGTAAACAGTTAGGACATGTACAGAGCAAGTGTAGTTCAGGAAACTAGTTGTGCGCCGTAAGAATCATGGGTCTTACGAGTCAAGCGCATTTCCATGCCCCCTACCCCGTTGTAGTTCTTGTGCTTGTTTCTTTATGTTGTCTTGCTTTAAATAAATATCTGCCAGGCTCTCTCCCAGATGGGATAGACCCTGGTCAGTTGAATCTTTCTTATCACCCGTGTCGATCAGGTTGATGTGCCAGACAGACCCGACCGATACGCGAAGAGCTCATGTGAGCCATCTTAAACTAATACCGACGCTTTAGAATGTCATAGTTTAATGGATAATGTTCGTAAGTATTGTACTTACAGATTTAATTACTCCATTTTGGATTTACTTAGGTAAATGTAGGATGCCAAGAAATTTTTTTTATAAGTTTATGGGGACTTGTATTTGATATTTTTGGTATTCCTGTTTTTGGTAAGACTTGGTGTCTTGATATTATTTGACTATTGTTGAGTCATTTAATGAACGGTCAATTAACGTAATCTCATTTTGTTAATTATAATATTGACCGGGTTTATTCATACTCTTAATAATAATGTGGAATCACGCCTAATTTTTATAGGTATATGGGGACCTATAATTAATCTTTTGGCATCCCTTATTAATTTGAGTCTTGTTTGATGGCATTGTGCCATGGCTGTGAGCCAAATCGTGTTTAAAATTTAAATTTTGTTTACCATTAATGATATGTTATATATCAGTGGTTTGTAGATACAGTGTTTTGTTATATATATATTGTTGGCCATGTGTATAGTTATTTACAGGTATTGAACCGTAATTGAACTTGTGGATATTATGTGTTTATGAAATAAGTGAATAGTTTATAGATTATAATGATGTTCCACTTCATGGAATTTTGGATCACGAAATCAAATGTTGTTTTGATTTAATTATGACGTAACTTTCTCTATTCTATGTTTTGAGACACTCTATTCTAGATTGAGTGCTGAGAATGGACTTATATAGAATATAGTGAGATTATGGTGATCTAACATTTGAAACTCTCAAACCTTTGAATAGGAACCTTCAAAAGTGTTGAGGGGGGGGACGCTCCTCCGATACATCTATGTAGGATTTCTATAGGATTTTAGGATTTCTTGAGGATACACTTTTGTGACTTTGTAGTCTAGTGAACTTTATTGTGAGAACTTGAGTTTGAACGTAGAAGAAAGAAGAGATTCTTCATGTGTTCATACAGACAATTAGACATGTGGTTGCGTGTGACTTAACGCCACTTACATATCGACAAGACTTGTTGTATATGAGTTTTTCGTTGCGCATCCTGTTTTCCTTTCTCTCCTGGTTTCTGGTAAAGTCTACGTAGTGGTACCGACTGCTTGTCTAGATGATGGAATCTAGAGCTGAAAAAGATGGATCATCTCCTGCTGTTTGGGAAGATGATGTACAAGAAGGCAACCTTGAGCCTTTTGATGTTCCGCCTTGCTGAGGACGGATGCTGCATCTTCTTATTCTCCTGGTCAAGGGGGGGAGATTTGTAACGTTAACTTGCAGTTAGTTACAATTGGATCCATCCCGTTATAATGTTGATACGTAACTATCAAGAATTCATACCACCCGCTCAATAATTCCGACCCAAATAGAATCCCTACAATGGTACATTTCTCTGTTGTAGTCCCTGTAGGCTAATACGGAAAGATAATACGACACAGTATATTTCATACAGTACAATCTTCTGTAATAGTACACTCATATTTGTTCAGGAACTTACCTTTGAAATCTTCTATCACTAGCCGCCACCAAAGCTGAACGACACCGCGCAGCCAACGTGAAGAATGGGGCCGAGCTAACGAAAGTCTACAATCAACGCGTGGTCATTCTCCGTCTAGTCAGATTGATTCTGAAGAATGACAACATGGAGAACGCTAGAAGACAACAATCCACCCGCCCTCTGACGGATGTCAGATGAACTTCCCCAAACAACACAAACATCCAATGATCGCCGACTTGTTCTAATTTTCCGATGGAACAACCCTACAAAGTGACTACGTGACCGATGACAGCTAGCAACTGCGTGCTAGAAATTACCTCCCCTCTTTCCGTGCAACGAAAATCACTATAAAACAGGCTGACATTGTCTAAAAACTTTGACTATCTAAAATCTACGAACGAGGACGGATCATTGTCGTCTACCTGGACAATGATCGGATAAACATTCATACATCATAAATTGGAACGTAACTATGGCAGTTACTTATAAAGAACTCTATTCATTTTCAACTTATAATATTTTCGTGTTAAAATCTTTATTTTGTGTTTTGCTTAATATTTAACTTTTTGCTTTATTATCTCAGTCGCATAAATGTAACTTGTATGCCGCCACTTAGGCGCGGTTGGTTAGTTGGTTAGTTTATTAGTTTAGTTTGAAATCCACCATTGGTAATTTTGTATTGAGTGAATTTAAATGTAAATTGTTAAAATGTGTGGACTTTTGTATTTTACTATTTCACGCGACTGTAGATATAAAATCATTCTTGTTATTTTTTTTATATAATTTAATTTTTGTTCTAAATTTCATTCTTTAGTTTTTCTAAGATATAGTTAGTCCCGGGAGATTTTGGCTAGCGTCTGGAAGTCAAACTCTCGCGTTATGTTTTATGTAATTGTAAATTTTCGTATTGTAACTTGTAATTGTTTGAGGAGCCCATCAGGCAAGAATATTTAATGTTTGTTTCATTTTGTGGATATCTTACTCCACTTCACTTTTGGTAGTTTAACTTCGCTTTTGATGTTATAATCTACGTAATTTTGTGTCTCTTAAAGACGACTTGTAATAAATGTAAACATGGAATGTTTACATTCTGCGCTTCACGTTATTATTTTCAGCATTATTCAGAATGATATAATGAGACCACTGTACTTTGCTTTATCTACGTTTATACTGAATAAACCATATTATTGTTATATTTTTAATTCTGCTTATATTTTCCTTTATGTAGATTATACCTTCTCCCTTTTATTTAATTGTGGTCGTTAAGTAGAAGGCACGGAGACGGTGTAACAATTTATTATCGTCGCTTTGTACAAAACATTCAATTGCAATTCCTCCCGCGCGTCCATCAACAGATCGTCTCCGTGAACTAGTGGCAAAGGCAGGCGCTCCACTACTCAGTCTAATCCACTCAACTCTTATATTACAAGTGACCGAGCTCGAACCACTGACCCTCCAAGGTACGCTGCGCAACACTACCAAGCTGGCAACGTCTGGAGGTGACGTCACGACAGCTCGAACTAAGATTAACTTGGTGCCGTACACAAACGGCACAAATTACAGGATAAAAGTGTGAGATCGCAATATGAAAGATTGCTGGGCGAAAGATTAGCTTTACAAGAGCATCCATAGAATGTCGAGATAAATTCTAGGGATAAGGAAAGTGCTTGGAACAGAATAAAAGAGGCTGTAGTTGAGTGCACGAAAGATGTGTGTGTGTGTGTGTGTGTGTGTGTGTGTGTGTGTGTGTGTGTGTGTGTGTGTGTGTGTGTGTGTGTGTGTGTGTGTGTGTGTGTGTGTGTGTGTGTGTGTGTGTGTGTGTGTGTGTGTGTGTGTGTGTGTGTGTGTGTGTGTGGAGTTGCGGTGGTGGGAAACTTAAAAAAGATGCATGATGGAATTAACAGGTGAAAGAAGCTGTGAGAAAAAGAAAGATGCTCACAAACGAATCATTGCTGTAAAGAATGAAAAAAAGAGGTTGTAGGACGGATACAAAGAGAAAAAGGTGAATGCAAATAAAATAGTAGGGGAGTGTAAGGAGAAAATGAGAATAAACGAATGAGAAAAAAAAGAAAAATATTTTGAAAGAAATAAGAAGCTGCTCTGGAAGTGGGTAAAGAGAACAAAACAAGGAGTGCAAGGAAATACTTATTTGCATTCTGGATGAACTTGGTGGGATAATGTGGGACAAAAACAGTATAAGAGAGTGTAAGAGTATTTTGAGAAATGGCAAAAACGTAGAGAAAGTAGCAAACAGAGTCATTTACGAATGGGTATTGAAGGAGTGCGGTTTAAAAGATAATTTAATAGATCAATGTGATGAAGAAAATATATGATTTTAGAGTGTGTGGATCAAAAGGAAGGGGTAGGCCATGTAAGAGATGGCTAAATTTTGTAGATGAATGTTTGAAAAAGAGAAACATTAGGAGTTGTAAGAATAAAAGTCCATGTATGATTTGTTGAAGTGAAGGCATTATGCAAGTATAGGGAAATGTGAAGATAGTGAGGATGGATCAAGTACCGATTTGTTTGTGGAGCTATATGTACAGGTTATCGTCCACCCCGTAAGGTAAGTAGGTATATTATATATTTTTAAATGACAAAATAATTTGATAGGTCACAATTTTACTGTTTTCTAAAGAATAAAACAGTAAACCTCGCCACGAGGTTACACCTGGTTTTGCTGTATTATCTAAGCTAGTTGTTATCTGTGGGTAGTACTGGCTCCTTAAAGGTCTGTATAGGTAGCCGAGAAATGTACAAATAGTGGTTATTATTATTATTATTATTATTATTATTATTATTATTATTATTATTATTATTATTTATTATTATTATTAGCACCGCGTCTTACTACCAGTTCGGTTTATACGCAAATAGTGGTTGTTCCTAGGTTAAGTGTTGACAACATATTTAACAGTGCATGAGTTTGGTTTTTACTGGACTGAAGACAAGACATTTTTATGAAACTATACATTTGTTAACCTAACATTTTAATATTTTAAAATTTCCTTCATGAAAAGTCCAAAAATCCATAAATTTTTGTTGATCAATAAGATTTGAGGACACTTTAGAAAAGTCAGTAGCGTGTATGTCTACTGAGCTAAAGGTCTCAGATTCAATTCCCAGCATGGACAAAATATGTATCATTAGTGAAAATATTATGGTTTCTTCTTTAATAGTAATGAATTAAGGGCCGGGGTCTGGATGCTGTTTCTGTTCTCAATTTAAGTCAATTTAGAAGTCACGTGCTGATATAATCAATCGGTTTAGAAATTGCACATTAAGTACCTCAAATAAACTAAAATTGAATAAGATATAGGTTTCCGGGAAACTAAAGGAGCAGAGAATTGATCCTCGTGAATCTAATTATGTAAGTAAATAATTGATAGAAACAAAATTGTATAGGCCTTTATATTTTATTCCTGTTTGGTTCGCTTACTACTGCGGTGTTCATCTTTACCCGAGAAAGTAATAAACCCACTTTGTTTTTGACATTTATAAGTTCCTGCTCGACTCTTCTTGGTCCTTAAGGGTTGGGTAGAAAAATTGTAATATCACTCAAGCAACACTTGACCTTGTTCTTGTATAGCAACCAAAGAATTGGACATCCAAGCAATAACATTTTATCATATTTTTCTGAACATAGACTTTAGTTAAACTTTCTAGGAAAAGAAAAAGACAAAATTGCTATGAAATTGAAATATGCAACAAGTATAGATTTTTGTATTCTTTTTGGGGGGCAGAGAGGGTTAAGTCATAGGACGTGAGATAAGCGAGGGGAGGGTAACAAAATCCCATAAAGGAGCATTAAAGTATTTTTATAGGTCATGGGACCAATATATCTTGCCTAGTAGGAAAACACATTTCCTAGGATGGATACTGGTCTATTCTTAGTGATAATTTGCTCACCCGTGGTATTTACTTGACATAGTAGCAAGTATAATCTGATATATAAAATCAAAACAAATAAAATAAAACTAATAAAATGATCTCAAATTTTGTCACCAAAAGTATATATTTACATTTTCTAAAAGGCTCTTTCGATAAACATTAAAATTTAGATTGAAAATTATGTCTTTCTATAGTATATACATATTTATAAATTTTAATTTAGCTAAATAAGGGTTATTAAGTACATTTAAGAAATATATATCTGACAACTTAAACATGGCTGCTTTGGTAGACAGTCCTTACACTATGTATGTTTTACGGCCTAAGAGTGAAACTGCCCATTTCTTGACTTGAGCCAAATTAATATCATTACGTTAAGTGGCTTCTTCGCTTGTACATTTCACGGACTGGGCAAAAGCTCATGCATTTCATAAACTGTGTAAGGATTAGAGCTGGCCAGTTCATGAAATAGCCAGTCCTTCATCTGGGCAGCACAAGCTAGTACGGTTCTTAAATTGGGTAGAGCTTGTCCAGCCCAGTTCATGGGCTGGTTATTTCATGATCTTGCCAGCTCCAATCCTTACCTAATTCATGAACAGGACGAGCTTTTGCCCAGTCCGTGAAATGGATAAGCTAAGAACAAGATTGGTTTTAAATCAATTTAACTTTTAATCGTTTTAAAATGGAAGCTTGAGTTATTAAAGTTGGGTTAGTTTAATATAACATACTAAACAGAATTTCAGTTAAGTTTGTAGTAGATAGTAAAATAAGTTACAGCTGTTCATGAAATAGGCAATAGTTAGTGAAATTTTGGCCCAGTTCGGGAAATAGTAAATAAAAGAGACCAGTTCACGTTCAGTTTAACTATTGGTGTGTAATTAATGCACTTTGTCGAAAACTTTATCATCTTAGGTTTACAATACAATATCAAACAGTGGGTGAAAATGAATGGTGAGGTTTGGACACTTTCGACACATAGTGTACGTGACAAACAAACCTCACCCTGCAATAACGCTCTCGTTTCAAGCGCAATAAGCGCGTGGTGAATATCTCTGTACGCAATAGTCCCTAAGTACATGAAGGACGGATACGGCAGCGATCAGGGTCCTATAACGAGGAGCAAATTGGGTTTTGCAGCCTTCACACAGCACCTCGTGTAATAACCCTGTCCCACCCCACAAACCCCCTCTACCGGACGATTCAACCGGAAAATGTAATACTTCGGCCTCGTCACGTAATTCGAGCCATGTGTAACTACAAATAACGTTTACTCTCTCCCCGTACGGGATTCTGTTAACAATTCACGTACAAGTTGGATTTGGGTGGAAAGAAACTTTACAGAATGCAAACATATATTTTTTAATTTTTTTTTTTTTTGCAATCAACATTTCTACTATTTTATTAGGTATTACTAGGATTTAGCCCGGTTTCCAACAAGCGCAATTTTGGATTTTTTGCGAAGTACGCTCTTAGTTTTTTCTCCCTCTCTTTTTAGAATTTTTAAAACAGGAGGTAGCGTGATTTGTGTCAGTGAATGCCACGCTATCAGGATTCTTTTTGTTTTTCATGTTTAGTATACATCTCATTAAGATGGCATGCTCTAGAGATAAAGACTATATATATATATATATATATATATATATATATATATATATAACTCTAGCCAACCATTCCTGACCACAGATCCAAAGGCCCCATGTTTGATCACTAACTTTCCAGATCTTTGTGGGTCTGGAACAGGGTGAAACTCAGCCTCTTGATGACAAATGAGGAAATACTTTAATGAAAAAGTAGCAGTTCTGGTCTATAAAGGTGACCTGGTGGTCTAGGGGTAAAGTGTCAGACTTCTGTGCTGAGGGTCCGGGGTTCAATCCTCGGTCCCGGCACGGATTTATCTGATTGCCAAACCCTTCCTTCACCTCTGACAAGATGTGTATTAATCACAATTTGTGAATGTGAGGAATGCCAGGCCTCTACCGTGGTTCGGATTCCACGTTAAACTGTAGATCCTCCATTTCATCTCACAATCACCTTACCATTGCACATTAGCGTAAGTGCGTATAACCCGAACGGGTAGTAAGACGCGGTGCTAATAATAATAATAATAATGGTCTATAAAAATGAGATTAATTGCTGGAAGGATCGTTGCGCTGGCCATATAACACCCTCTATCCAGATAAGTTAGCATTATATTCACCAACAGACAGTAGCCACCTGGTTGGTATGGCTAGATTGTGGACTAACACCATGAAGAAAGTTTTTATAACGTTTTCCATGTGAATGTGGCGTGCTGAATTGCCCCTGGGGCCACACTCCTCCAAAAATATCAGTTTAAATAGGCTTAGGGGTAGCTACAAAAATTAAGTAACCTAGTCATGAGGTTTCAGTATTGTACCTTATCGGGAAAATTTGGAAAAACTCTGAACAGAATAAACAGAAAAAATGTACACCAAATGAATTTTACCACACAGATTAAAGAGATTTTATAGGTTCATAATTATCATGAATAATGATTTTCTTTATTCCGATATTAAATTGTATCAACGTCTTTTTGCTCGTTTTGGTTAATTTCATATAAATAATAACGTTAATTTGTTTAGGATGAGGAGGCCTCGATTTGTAGGAAGTGTACCCAAATATACGTGGGTGGAGAGGGTAAAACCATTATGAAACACATTCTTCAGTCAAACCAACTAGAATTCGAGTCCTGATTTCGACGTCATTAGAGCCCCAGTCTATTGCGAAATAAACGCTTTTTCACATTCTACCAACGAAACGGGGTTGAATATTTTTCAATGAATTGAAACTCTTTATAAAATATGTAAGCTATCTATTTATTGTACGCTATTATAATAATTGCAACAAAATAACTAAATGTAGTTAATAGTAAAATAAATACATAATCAAAATAGCCCTGTTTGATTAACCGCAAGATCAATAGAATACAAATGTCATTCTGATTATATTTACAATTTCCCTGTAGTTAGTGAAACGGACATAATATAGTTATAGTTACAGTTAAAAAGTTATCCAGTACTGAATATTGTCGTTTCGTATGGTATGTATACCAAAAACTTTCAGCTATTAGGATTCGATAGTTAATAATCGAGGTATAAAAAATCATTATATTGAGATCGAGTTTTGATTATTTCGATAATAGTAAAAACCTGATTATATCGATTAATTGAGATTGACATATTTTTATAACTATCGAATGAGGTGGATCTAGATCAAATGGCTTAACATATAAATACGTTAAAGTATATCTAGTAGCTTATATAGATGTCAGATAAAGTTATTACTGTGAAATCCAGACTGTACAGTAGTATGGCGGCTTAAATACACCAAATCAATGGTTAGTGTTTACACTTGTTCGGTAACAATATAATTATATCTATATTTTTTCTTTTTCAAAAAATAAAGGTTTTAATTTTTTATAATTGCTATTATTATCAACACATGAAAAATATAGTAACTTTTTTCAAAAAGTGATAGAATAGCCAATCCTTTACTTAACATCCATTACTATTTCCAGTACGTGGCTTGGGTCACTTTATTATTCAAGCTTCCACTACCAGCTTGCTAGGCCTGTCGTAGCTTTATATGCCTTATAATCTAACTTATGAATAGGACAGGCACCAAAACCATTACCCGGCCGTTAATTTATCACTATGAAAGCGTGAACCCACATTTCATCAATGTTGAATTTTCAACCATGTCAGGAATCAAGCCCAGGACCCTTAGCTCAGTAAGCAGACATGCTATCGACTGAGCTAAGGTGTCGGATCACAATAGCCAATCCTAAGGAAGTTTATTAATCACTGTCAATCTTTACGTCAAATGAAAAATGTAGTCGATTTCGTATCCATCGGTGCGAGGTTCCTAAAGGCAGTACATAAAAATTATGATCAGTGGTAATCATAATTATTTTGGTATGGTATCCATTTTCTCAAATAATTTTAAATATATATTTTGTATCGTGCTGATCGCGGGAGCTAAGTTGTAGCTAGTCAGCATAGGTTAGGTGAACTACAACTCAAGAATCTTTGCACTACTCGTATTTATACTGGCTCGTACTACACAAGGCAGGTACCACACACGGCCCCTATCACGCCCGGCTGGTGCCACGTACAGCCCGGGTCACGCCTGGCTTGTATCATAAAGGGCTGTTAAAACACACGGCCTTTATCATGCCCGGCTTGTACCACGTACGACTGGTACCACGCACGGCCCGTATAACACCTGGCTTGTACCACACACAGCCCATATCACGCCCAGCTGGTACCAAACACCCAGCTTGTACTTCGCACGACTTTTATCACGGCTCGTAACACTCACTGTTTTAGTCACGTAGTATCCGAGTCCATCTCTGTCACTCGACTGTCTCCTTGACCGGCTTGCTAACCTTTACTCATGTATCTCCCACCCAAAGACACATTCCTAAGACAACAGTCACCACCACCTAATTACTTCTTCCTGGCCGACTCCCTGTTGCTTGGAATGTTTGACCTTTGCACGCCACAGTTTTTAAAATTATTCCTAGACATGGGAATAGAGACCGGAACCCTTATAATATGATCGTTGTTTAGTTTAAGTTGGTTAAAATTAGTAGAAGAAGTACACCTGGATAATATAATCTGTCCAGGGACCATTGGCTTAGAGTACCAATGCTTTACCACTGAGCTATCCGGAACTCGTCCCGTGCTCAGAGTTATTCTTCACTCATATTCCAAGGACTAGTATGTGATGGACGTGCGGAAATCTTCAGCTACAAAAATGAACAATCAATTATTAATATCGTGCGCTATCAGATACCACAACCATTTGCAACTCCATCATATGTTGTTGACGATTTAAGAAAAACTCGTATTTAAACTATGAGTGAAAAATGACCAGAACCACAGACGAATAATATACCCAGACACTCAGACTCCGGGTTAAAATGGTCTCGCTCCTTTTGGCAGCTTGAGTCCTTCAACACTAGGATCGCTGCGGTCAATCCTATCATCGCCCAGCAGTGACACTAGCGAAGCCCAGAGTTGAAGGACTCAAGCTGACAAAAAAGAGCGCAGCAAAAACCCCCGTAGGGTTGAGAGTCTGTTTCTTACTTGTCTGTGCCCGGAACTCAAGGAGTCGTGGATAGCTCAGTGTTAGAACATTGGCGTGCTAGGCTAAAGGTCCGGGACTCGATTATTTTTGTCTCTTCCATACGGACACTCACGTAATTACAATGATTTGCAGCTTATGTCTGGATATTCATCTGAATGTTGTGTTTACCCGATCCAGTTAAATTGTGATAAAACTTAGATTGATTGCCCAATTGCTTGGATACGTATTAATTAAGTAAAATTAGATGGACACCACAATCTAAACACGTATATAATTATCATTTCGCATTGTCTTTTGTTAATAATCTGAGTGGAAATGCGTATCAATCTATTATGAGAGTAATTACTATATTTAATCACCATCATGATGATGGTAGATTAATATTACGGTAATATTCACACCTAATCTCTCAAAGTACAAAGATGTTCTTTCCCGCTCTCTCTCTCTCTCGCTAAACGTTAATGACAATCTACACCCGCCTTCAAAGTGACTTTATGACTAGCTATTCTAATTTGTTTCCTTTCGCGTTAGGTTCCTGCAAGCCGTTAGGATTGTTGTCTCATACAAAGGGATTACAAGTAGAGTCCTATGTACGCACTATGCAAATGGTTCATTAAGCCTCAATTTGTAGATGACGAGCCACAGCAATTAAGGGGGATAGGTCCTTAGAGAGGGGTATGGGGACGGGAAGGAGGTGGAATACCTCATTAAACCAGGCGACCTCATGGCGGAGAAAGCGTATTGGAACGCGTGGATTAATGGGAATGGGAAGGGGGGTTACAGTGATTTATAATAATTTTACCAAGGTAGCCAAGCAAAGATTGTCTTGTTTTTATTTTTAGGATGTTTACATTGATAAAAGGTGGAACTTTATTTAAGTATCTATTATTTTAACAAATCAGGAACTTGCAAATAAAGAATAAAAAACGTCTCCCTAAATGATACAATCATATTATGCTCGTACATATAGATATGAAAAATAAAAACCAGTCAGATAGGAACACCTAATGTGAACGTCCAAAGAAAGATTAAATGCTTTACCTTAATATTTCCTAACTAGGACTTAGACTGTCACCATAAACACGATTACGGATTTTTCACTAAGTCTTCTCCCTGTTGTTTTGATCAATTTTTAAATAATTTCCTTTCACAGTGATAAATTAATGGCCAGGGACAAGTTGTTGTGTCTTTTATAGATTTAAGTTAATTTATAGGTCGTGTTTGATATAATCAATGGGTTCAGAAAGTGCACATTAAATACCTCAAATAAATGAAAATGAAAAATATATTAGGCCTATTCAAATAGGCTATCATGTTTTACTTTTTAAAGTCTTTGATTTTTCTTATAAAGATGGCATGCTCCATAAGCCAGAAGTTATTATATATATATAGCTTTAGAAAAATTATTATGATTTGCTGAATCCCCCTAAACCACACCCCCTGCAAAAATTTCAAATTTAAGAATTTTTGGGAGTGACTATAACGCCTAAGTAGTATGTGCAAAGTTCTTAGCTCTGAACATTATCGGGAAGTTAAAGAAAAACTCCGAGCAGAAAAACAGACCACCAGATGGCCAAATTTATAGGTCGTATTTATTAAATGGTTTTCCACAATCCCTCCACTCAAATGCGTGTACATTTTCTTTAAATTCTACCTCAATTATCAATACCCTATTAATATAAGTAATAAGTTGCGGTACAGAAAAAATGGAACTGTATATAGATATACATATATATACAGTGTATATATATATATATATATAAATAAACATGATATTTAATCACTAATATAATAGTAATAAACATTTTACTATTTATATCATATATCATACTTTTAAGTTTGAGACCGAAAAAATATTTCCAAGTCTCAATTCGTAATATGAAACTAATTGCTTTACTTTCCAACAGTAGTTTTCAAACACAATACAATTAACAAATATTTTCAGAGCTAGAATAATAAATGCATACACTATCGATTTAAGTAAATTAATTTAATATATTATTATGTGTATTTAATGGCCTACACTTTATGGAGCGATTGATTATATCAGCCCACGATATAAAAATTATTATATTTGGAGAACTTACACAACCCTTCTAGTTTCATTTTATCATGGTGAAAGGGGAAGATTCAAAATAATGTTTTTAATTTCTCAGCCATTGACAGAACTAGAGCCCAAGCACCTATAATTCATAAGGCTGGCTTCTGAGCTACCTGCAGATATAAGGTGTTGTGCAATTAATAATTATTAATTTGAATCAATTCATTGCCATGTACATTTTTTATGAATATACAATTTAAATCATCAAAACATTATGTAAATTAAAATAGAAGATTCATAAAATGGTATTTTTTTTAATTTTATTTCTAATACGACCTTTATGCAAGCCATCAAAGCTGGCTTAATGTAATCGTGGAAAAAAACTAAATTAAAATAACTCTATAAATTATATTTCTAAAAAAAATAATGGTATAAAAATATGTTTACTCAAAACACAAAAGATGATTCAATTTAATTGGCCTTCGTTTTCAAACTCTATAATAATTTGTACACAGAATGGGTTCAAAAAAAATCCTGGTTTAGAGATAGAAAATAAATTTGTCAGACTTTCTATAGTTTTGATGAGGATATTTTAAGCTCTCCCGATCCTTATGACACTCCTCAACAATCTCACACCCAAAAATCCTCTTTCGCGTCTGTCCTGTTCTGGATTTGACCACCCGAAATCCTCTTCGTTTCGTTGCTCGCTAGTTGCCGTCATCTCTTCTTTACTTCTATCCCCCACCATCTCCCAATCCGCTAAAAATAAACCACCAAAAGGGAAAACAATAACCACATCTACGTTCTTCTTATTCTTCTCTCTCTCTCTCTTGATATATGTTATTCATTCTTTTGTGTCATTCCTTTTCGTACCTAGTTCTTTCCCCCTCACCATTAAGTTCGACCGTCTTAGTTTCTCTACGGATCTATGCTTTATCTCCCTCTTTTATTTTTATATTGTATTTTATTTCCCCTATGTGTGTTTTTCTATTTTACAGGCATACACATGGACATCAGCCCGTTTGAATTTGCAAAAAAAAAAAATATATATGAATCATATCCAAGCAAAAATCACTTAAGTCAACTTGAGTGCTTTTCCCAAGTCACCAGGTGTGCTGTAAATCCCAGCGACAGTTTATAATTTTGAGATTTTTATCCAGATCTAAAAAAGATTTCTATTTTATAAGCCTCAACCATTTTTTTTTTGTGATATAGAGAATCCGGTTTTCATTGCGTTCACACACTTGACAATTTACATAAACTAAATACTATTACAATTTTGTAAATCATGATTTAATCCTTATAGTAAATGCTTTTATAAAAAAAAAAGTTCAGTATAGATCGAAAGGATTTTTTTGAAAGACATATTAATTTACTAAATATTGGCTTCTCCTTACAGTATTTTAGAAAATTAACATGATAAATAGTTAAATATTTAATTACTTCTTTTCTATGAATATTGTTATAGTGGAATTCCAAGATCTACTGTCAAAATATATTAATTCAAGCTTTATATATATATATATAAAGATTGAATTAATATATATATATTAGTTAAATATAAATATATATATATTGCATTTGAAATATGTTTTTATTTGATATGCAAAGTTGTTTTTTTAAATTTAATAAAAACTAAATCCGCATTGGTGACCACGCTGACAAAATATGTAGAAGGGAGAAAATATAACAGTATTGAATAGAAGGAAACGAAAGTAATTACTAGAAGGAGAACAATTCACAGTGCTTTTCTAATATTTGAAGCCCTTTCCTTCAGTCATCAATAAACCAGACCAGACGAGACTTATTCCTTTGTCCGAACGCCTACCAGTGTTGGTATATTTTGTTCTAGTGTATAATATACGTTTAAGGAATTGAATCCGCTTTTCCCAAAGAGAGTGTGGAAACAAATCAGAGGGGAGTAAACACTTATTATAAAAAAACATTCCTCCAATGCACAAAGATAGGGTTCGAACTTAATCTTTACTTCCCAAGTTGGAGGAAACCACTGGAGGCAAAACTGCCTTATCGTCTATAATAGAAGCTATGAATTAATTGCTTGATTATATCATGGTTATTCGCAAACTAACATGTAGCTAATAAAATATTCTAATTCATATAATTTGGGTAACTCGTAAAAAAAAATCCAGACCACAACTCCAATCGGTAAAAGAAAAGACAAGCCATCCTGTATAGCTAGCTTCTAAGGGAGGTCCTAGCGTTGACCGGTTAATATTGGCAAGTTTCACGTTCAGACTTAGTACGCCTCAAGAGGGGCGCTACACTAAATACAGGATATAATCTACCTAGAGCAGAATGGAATGGGACAGTTTCTTATGCTAAACTGGCAGATTCCATTTGAATTTAGATTAGATAAGTGTCGTCTTGTACTTAGAATAGCACTGCAATAAATTCTTAAGGATAACAAAGGTTTACTGGCCTCTAAGGCTAAATTCTAAGTAAGGAAAATATTGGCCAGCTCACGTTTAAGGCAGAACAAGATTTCTACAACTTTTATATCTCGTTTCATAGTGATAACCAGAATTTTTCCTGTTTCCATAGCTTAATTTTAAGGGCGAATAAGCATTCAAGGAACAATATGGTTTGCTCCTAATGGACAAGAAGCATGGATCGATATACATTGATTTTCAGCAATAACAAGTAATGACCAACATTGTAGCTTGATTCCAAAAGGAAAATGGCATTTACCGAGCTCTATAGCTCACATCTAAGGTAAAACAAATGTTGACGGGTCTCTATAGCACGTTGCTAAATTAGAACAAGAATTGACTGTCCCCGCTTATTAGGGTTAAAAATATATATTGTGAATTGAAATATTACTTCAGTTACAAGTGAAAGCAAGCGTTGATCAAAATGAATAACTCAGCTACAAAAATTGTTGTGATCATCAAAGAAATCAAATTCAAGATGTTCATAAATGTCGACATTTCATTAAACCTTGAAACCGAAAAAGTTGTTTTTTTGTGATTCCGTCTGTCTGTCTGTTTTTATCTTAGACTATACCCTAAACCATTCTACCGATCGGGCTAAGACTTTGTATCTAGGGTATTCTTAGGGTTCCTCTGGTTTTTTTTTAAGAATCTATCCATAAAGTTAAAGATAGTGTGCTGGATACTCAAAATCCACTATAACAATTTTTATTGAATTTTGCATCTAGTCTTTTTTTTTAACATTAAAAATAAATGGTACGGAACTCGGCACGAAATTTCTCGCTCTATTGTTTAGAAATGGAGATATTTATTCAAAATTCGTAATATAATATACACTAGCAAACCCGAGAACAAATTGTGCTAAACATACGTAAAGTATTTTTTATTCATGGTTTTAAATTTCACAATTACTTTTAAAGAATTAAAGTCTTCATTTTTATATTTGGATCAATAAAAAATATTGATATTGGGTCTCCAAGGGCCAACATTTCGTATTAAAATTTTGACTTCCGGTTAAAATTTTCGTCATTTTACTAGAGGATGCACATATTATGGCTATCGCATAGCTATTAAATTTATCTTTTATTAATTTTGACCAATAGAATAGTTAATTATTGCTTATTGAGTCTAAAATGAGAGAGATAGAATCGTTATAGCCTATTTTGAGAAAATTGAATTATTTTCTTTTCATCCTCTATTAAGTAAACTGCTATTAATTTTAGGGTCAGACAGACACACAAACATACGGCATTGTAAAAACAACTTTTTAAGTTTCGGGGAATCATAAAACGTCAACATTCATCAAAATTTCAGGTTAGATTTTTTTGATGGTCGAAATACTTTACCTTAAAGGGTTGGCAAAGTTAAAAGAAATATATATTTGTTTATAAATAGAAAACTTTTGGTTTTATAAAAACATATTTCAATCTAAAGATGTTTATTGTAAACAAGCGGACCCGACAGACGTTGTCCTGCCCGAACGTTGGCTTTTCGTTTGGTGGCATTGTTGATTTCGATAATAAAACAAATACTATGTGATCATCACAATTACAAATTCACAATGAACTCCAATTAGTGAGTAACACAAATATTACAAATTCAGTGTTTGTCAAGACAACATACAAAATAAAACATCTTTTCATTTTTGGCATTTCACCCACAACTCCACAAATATCAGCTGTATCGAAAAAAATTTTGAGGTTACATGTTCTGATATGCAAAAATTCTAAAAAAAAAAAAAATCCCCCCTCAAAAAAATTCCCTAAAAAAAATAATCCTAGAACCCGATTGCAGCGCCATCTACCGGGTCCAATTGTGAATCTAAACCATCCACGGACCCACTCAAACACACACAAAAAATTTCATCAAAATCGGTCCAGCCGTTTAGGAGGAGTTCAGTCACATACACACGTACAGAAGAATTATATATATAAAGATAGATCCACAATTCATATCTCAAAGACTTTGGAGTTAATATCAAAATTTATAATTTACGCATCAGACCGGAACCCTTAAAGTCATTTTGACGAAAAGTTGAGCATAGCCATTTGGGTTGAAATATTGATCAAACCTTAGAAATTAAATCTAATCAAAATGGTTAAAGCCGATTTTGAGAAAATCGATTTCTCTCTTCCCGATTTTTACTAAACTACTATTGATTTTGGGGTTAAACAGAGTCATAGACACACGGCATTGCAAAGACCACTTTATAGTGTTTGGGTGGTCATGTGACGTCGACATGCATCAACATTTTAGGTTAGATTTTGCTACGGTCCCAATACTTTAACTTGCGTTTTTGAAAAGTTTATATATATATATATATATATATATATATATATATATATTTGCGTATAGCTTGAAAGTTATTGGTTTTATAAAATATGTTTCGAATAAAATGTTTGTGTTATAAATAGATCTACATATTTTTATATAATAATTAATTTCATATCTCAAATAATTTCTTCGGAGATATAATAAAAATGGAGAATTTACACATCAGATCGGAGTCCTTAAAGTCATTTTACCGAAATATTGAGACTAGCTATTTTGTTTAGAATATTCATAAATATTTTTAAATGATATTTAAACAAAATTGTAGAGCCCATTTTTAGAAAATCGACTTTTTCTCTATTTGCCCTTTAGTAAGCTACCCTTAGTTTTGGTTTTATATATCCAATTCCAAAAACCTCTCGAAACAATTCTATGAAAACCCTAGATACCAAGTTTTAGACCGATCGGTAAAATAGTTTAGGCTATAGTCGGAGGTACAGACAAACAGACAGACGGAAATTAAAATATCACTTTTTCGTATTCGGTGGGTCATGAAACATCAAGATTCATCAAAATCTTGAGTTCGATTTTTTGACGATATCAATACTTTCTCTACCTGTAAGATAGCGAGAAAGTAACAAAATGACAATACTCGTTTTGCCATTAAAATGGTTTAAGGGTACTTAACATAAGCAGAAATTTCCGATTTTGATCACATTTCAGTAACAATTTTAGATAGGAAATTACTTATAATTGTAAATTTGTAGTCCTGTTAGAATTAAAAATATTTTAATCTGGAATACTTTTTTAAAACCGACAGTTTCTGAGCTCTAAGCAACTATATATTAAATGCTTTTATGGAGTACCTAGAAATATTAAATTGATTGTTATGCTCTTTGTTAGGCAGTGATGCTCCTCTTTTTTCAATGTTTTTGTAAATGTGTAGCTTATAATATTTATGCTCTTTGGTGAAGTGTTCCTGCAAGTGTGTATATTATTTTGTTTCACATATTTTACAGGTATGTATTAAATGTCTCTATTTTAAAATTAAAGAAAGAGAAATTCTGCACGGCGTACCGTACCATTTATTTATATTTTACAAGGAATAATAAACGTGACAAGCCTCTATAGATTGTTTGCAAAGAATGAGAAGCATTGATTGTTCCCTAAATGCCATTTTTTATTTTTATAATCTCTATGATAAACAACCATTTTAATGAACGCGTCTCTTGTAACTCGTGAACTGATTTAACACAAAGAAAAGACAAACTAGTAGAAGAAAGAAACAAAAAAGAAAGTCTGAAGTGAAATATATCGGTAATTTAGTAACACCACTGTAATTTGATTTGTGCCTCTCCTGTTTGCCATTTGGAACTAGTGTTTACATTATGTAGAAGCTGGGAGTGAAGGGTGATTCGATGGGGGTTGGATTGGAATGAGGGAGGGAGAGGTGGAATCGGGATGGGGGTTTTGGTGCAGTGCGCATGCGTGATGCGTGCAGGGTATTTGGCTTAAACAAACGTAGACCACGGGGATAAATGAAAATGGATGGCGTTTTGGCAGGAGATCTGTCCGTCAGTTTGTACCTATTGAACGTGAGAGAGCTAAATATCAGCGTCGGGAGGATACGAGGGTCTGTTTGAACCATCGCTAAGTTGGTAGAATGTTCAACCACCATTTTAGGGAGACTTTTTATTTGATTCATCGTGGTGTTGATAAATATGTTTACTACTTATTTACGGATTCGTTCTCATATTAATTAGGTATATACGAATATTTGAAGATTCTGCTAGGAGAAAACCCTTAGGAAATTAAACCTTTTTGTGGAAAACCATAGTAATTATTTACATAATTTGCCTATATCCGGTAGTTGAAATTACGAAAAAATTGTTAAGAAGATTTTCACAAATGAATCACTTATTTCTACGATTAGGGGGTCAGTATTACGGATAAAATATTAACTTCAAGCGAAAACCCGACTTGTCTAGCAAATTTCCAACTTTTTTACTGTGTTTAAAAAGAGATAATTTTATTTATAATGGTACTTTTATATTCTTTCTCTTTAAATATTTGTTTTCGGTAAAAAAAATGACCACTTAAATAAATCGCAAGTCCTTACATTTCTTTTGCCTATATTCTTTAAGTGTGTGTGGATTAATTCCCTAGACTGTGTAAGTGCTAGTTTCAATATAAATCTTAATCAAATATGAGCTATTGGATTTTATCGTTACACTAATTCTTTGTTAGCAAAGTCCTAAAGAATAAGTTGTTTTAAACTTTAACACAAATTGCAGCATTCACTGTATAATCCACTGGTATATTTACAATTATTTTAATGGCATTGAAAATATCTATGAAAATTAACAACTTCAGATCATACTATCTTATTTATGAATACATGAAAACAGATATGGTAATATTCTAGCTACCACATAACGTTCTTCCTAAACCAATTGGACTGTGAATTCTGGAAGGTTATATCGAGGTTGTTATTCTTAAAATGTTTCCCTCGATTTCTCTCGGTAAATTCTGGTACATATTCCTTTAAATTTGGGTAAATGATCAATTTTCCAAACAATTTAATTTTAATCTATAATAGAGAGGATAGCGGATAAATTACACAGATATCCTCGTGTAACTTCTTCTTAGCACGGGAGACTGACACACTTTACTCAAAATATTCCTTGTGGTGGAACATCTCACACAGATTACTCAGTTTACTTATTTCTAGGGCGGACAAATGAAATGGATTACTGTAGAGGACGCAGGGGATGGTTGCTGTTTAAGCTAAGCACAAGTTGTGAATAAATACCCCAGCGCACTTCTTGTCATTTGTCCACTCTTATTTGTTTTGTGAAGTGAAATAAGGAAATCGTGCAAGTTGTCCTCCAATCATAAGGTGGTGATGTAGGAAACAAGAGAAAAGATCAGTGCTTTTATCAGTTTTTATAGAAAAACATTGTTTTTTCTCTAAATAAATCAAATATTGCTTTCATACAAACCTAAGCTTAATTTATTTCACATGGTGACCTCAAATTTGTTGATTATCTGTCAAATATGTCCTGAAAATGTATCTAAGTTTTTTCTCTTGATTTAAAAAGTTTTTTTTTATATATAATGCCACTATATTCATGAGAAATACCAAACTAATGCTGGTTTCATCATGTGAAGAAAATTAAATTATATGTTTGTATAGAATCAATATTTTATTTATTTTGATCCAAAAATAATTTGTTATAATAATTGCAAGAACAGCTACCTTTTCACGCCTTCCCTGCAACATCACCTTGAATATTAAATTTTTCTTCCATAAAGCATTAGTGTCATAAGAGGAATCTTGTTTGGAAGTTAGAACTGGTGCTAAAAAAATAGCTCTTGTCAAACCCTCCTCATCAATAACACTATCATATTAGTTTTAATTTAACCTTTGTCTAGGTAAATGCTTCAAATAAATCGTTTCATCTTAAAATATATTTGTTCTGAATCAAAAAACATATTCCATGATATTCTTGTAAAACACAGAGGGTATTTGTATCTGGAAAATACTGGGGGGAAAATGAAATTTTAGTAAAAATTAATAAGTACTAGAATATGGTTCAAAATGGGACATTAAAACAAAAGCTTTAAATATTACGTCCATGCATAGGAAAAAAAATCGAACTGAAGCACGCTGATTCGAATACAGGCATTATCTCCCTCACTCTTTTTTGACAAATCTCCCGATCAATGTCAAATCCCTTCACAATAGTCAGCAATATTAAAAAATATATTTAAATTCTCTCTATACTAATCTCTAATGTAATTTGAATTCCTGGAAAACATTGGTAATTTTGTATTAATAAAAAAAAAGTGGCAGCCCTGAATATGGATAGGCTTATTCATTTTTATGAATTCTTTTGTCTAGCTAGATTTATTATCGGATACTGTTTTTGGGAGCGGTGTACTTTTGTAATATCCAAATCTATTTTATCCACACGATTCAGCGGGCACATGAGCACAGAACGTAGGTTTGTCCTGTTGCTTTCTGGTGACGTGAGATACCTGGCTTATATCCCAGGTGTATGCAGAGTAGTTTATTTTGATTACCTTGTTTCCTAATGTAAAAGCGAGTAGGCCTATATCTAGTCCAAATATTTACCTTATTCATAATTACCTTATTAGTGTAAATACACGGGTAATAGTGAGACTTGAAGCACTGTTGCAAAGATGATGGGAAAGTTGGAGGGAGGAGGGGTAGTACGCACCAACGTATCTGCAAATAGTCCTCAGCTAAATATTGACTAAGAGAGAAATTTTTTAATACCATACTCAATTGATCTGGAAGTAACCACGTACCAAGACAATATAAAATAAATTACTTCAAAATTGGTTTTTAACACACACACACAAAAAAAATTGATTTAAACCAAATGAAAATTACCGTAGAGATAAAACATATATTTATATTACTAGTATTTATGTGATTTTATATCTTTATTTTAAACCAAATACGATTATATACAATTATTAAATATGTGTATCTCTCACTTTTACCAAATAAAATAACTTAAATTCTATTTTTATTTTTGAATCATAAAATTTATAGATATAAATATAATTGTTGCAATAAAAATTAATAGAACTAAAGGA
The DNA here is from genome assembly GCA_033556935.1 of Timema podura. Classification (NCBI taxonomy): domain Eukaryota; kingdom Metazoa; phylum Arthropoda; class Insecta; order Phasmatodea; family Timematidae; genus Timema; species Timema podura. The sequence goes on along the minus strand of JAVRXN010000003.1, from coordinate 65,365,157 downwards.
GTAAACGTAAACGTAACCAAAATCTTCCATGTATCAAATTGCCACTGTTTTTCAAAAATTGCACTTTCTAAATATAATGTTTAGCCTATGAATACACCAAAGAAGATAAAACTAATGTTATTTGTAAGATTTGGCTGAATCATTTACATTCCTATTATAATATATATTGTAAAATATACAGTCTTACTAGTAATATTATTATGGCTTATTTTAATAAAATATTGAACTATTGTTAAAATAAATATAGTGCACATCATTATAGTTAGGTACCATAAAATGAACTTCGTACTAGTATTTGCTTCCTAAAATATTATGATTATATTCTTTTTGTAATTTTTAAGCATTAAATTAATTATATATCTATAAATAGCTAGAGCTCACAGCTATAGTAAATACATAGTGGGAAGAACCTTACGTTATAATATACAGAGTGTTTTTCTGGTCAACACTGATAAAGTTTTAGTATATTTTCATTTTTAAATTGTATAGAGTGGTATGAATCAATAAGCATTCATATTATTTAAAAAAATCTACATCTGTCAGTCAAATAACTTGACTAGCAAAAAAAACAACATAAGATTAATTTTAATAAATTTTGTAAATATCACCTAATTTACTGTATTTTTTAATGTACCGTATTCTTCTCATTCATAATTTGATCTATACGGAAAAAAAAACTACATGGAATCATCCTGAAAGCGTAGCTATACCGTCGGAACGGGGATGGTGCTTAAACCTGCGGATAAAGGTATCATGTGATCAACACTACGAACCCTCCGACCGTTACTCTCCGTTTTCTAGACCGAAGTCGATACTTTTATATTAGAGTACTTCCTATTTGTCCTCACGAGGCTTAATTGACCCATTTCAGGCCCACTGCTTCACAAAAATATTTGAAAGAACCAGTGATAAAATTTGGCACCTATGGATCTATATGAATATCAAGTAAAAGTATCCTGCAAAAGATTGGCTACTATACTGATAACACAGGGTTTATTAACGCTATAATCGAAGGATTAGGAATAAGGAGGCTAGTTATTATAAGTGCACCCTCATATTTGTGTAGATAGAATGAAAAAATATATTGTAATATTATGTAGTGTGTGAGAAACCACCTCCTCTTTCACATGAAGAGATTTGAACCTCATTTTACCTTGTCATAGGAAATCTGGTTCATTAGGAATTTGATGCTTTAAACCGCATGACCATCCATGCTGTTTACTCAGAAACTTTGGCTTTACTAATAAAATCCTGAATGAATAAAATTATTGCGTTTTTATATCATGAGATTAATCTCACTTTACTGATGATAGATTAAATTATGTTTTTTTATGTATTATATTTCTTAATTTAGGAATATTTGTTTTAAGTAAATAGCTTGTAACTTATAACTGAAGGGAGTATGCGAATTTGTAATTCTGTTTATGATGTTAAACAGTGCTTAGATACAAAATTTAATCAAAATCATTTGAGCGAGTTTTTAAAAAAAATTTTTTTTACCATTATTCTCTTCAATAAACTACTCTTATTCTTAGGGTTAGATATCTAATTACAAAATTTCTCTCGGATGGAATCCCTTGATACGATGATTTATCCCAATATTGATGAAATAGTTTCGGCTCTAGTCCAAGATCCAGAAGACAAACAGCATCGCGGAAACCACTTTTTGGTTTCAGGGGGTCATGGCACGTCAACAACCATCAAAATCTTAAGATAATTTTTTTTTACGGTCACAATATTTCTCTCTCCGAGAAGTCGAAAGAAAGTGAAAATACAAAAATAAACAACAAAAACTCGTTGAACTAATGATGACATCGCGGTAACTCATCTGTTTTTTTTTTTTTATAGAGTCCACTAGGCAACCAGAGCACTGTTTGTCCCTTTCTCTCAACCCTTTAGAAACCACCCTGTCCCACACCCCTTTCAGCACCCCCAACCGCCCCCAACCCCCCACACCACCTCCCATCAACCCTACTACAACAGCAGGTGCGCACTGCTACCGACAATAAATCAGCTCCAATTAAATCACGTAAGAGAGAGGGGAGAAAGTGAGGACAGAGAAATCGGGTTACGCGGGAAGGTGGTTGAAGAGGGGGAGGGTTTAGGGGTGGGGGATAAAATACAAAACAAAACGTGGGTTTGAACGACATGGACAGAAAGCAATGAGTGGATGCTTGTTCCCTTGGGGACCCTTCATTGAGAGAGATCCCTATATCCCACCCTCTTCCCTTTGACCCCAACCGAACCCCTCCAACCATTTTCAACCCTGTGACGTTAACATGAACCTTGGACCACACCACAGCGTCATCGGTCCGAGATGACACATCTCACGCGCCAATGCAGTGGGTTGAGCCATCATTCATCGAGTCACATCCAGGTACCGTTTGATTACGGTATGTATGTGCGGCGCAAGAGATTCCGACATTTTTAGAATGTGCTGCTCTGGAATTACTTTCGTTGTCTCTTTCTCTTAGCAGTGTCATATAAAAAATATTACATTCATATGAGAGTGTTTATCAAAATGTTAGTGATGGAGGACTGCAAAAATTGAAGCTATGCGCCCCTGGGAGTAGGAGGGAGGGAGCAGGAAAAACTTTATTTAAAGACAACTCCATTTTAAGACTATTAAATATACAATACCAAAAATAACGTTTTAATTTAATTTTTATTTTATTAATTTTTTTTGAACCACAATTACCATTTTAAATTATACTATTATGTACTATTTACGCTGTTTTTATCGATCAGGAAAGTTATATTTATAGGAAGTGCACCCAAATTTTCATCGATGGAGTGTGGAAAACAATATTTTTAAACTCCCCTCATACACCCAACTAAGATTTCAACTTCAATCTCCCCGTCATCTGCAGTCTATTTTACTGTAGAAGTAGTGCCTTGGAATATGCGGCCACTATATTGGGTACTTTAAATATTGAACAAAAATATTATATAATTATGTTGATCTAGTAGACTAATAAATAGTTTTTTATTTTTTTAAAACATTTTAAGCCTTTTAATATTTAATAGATAGCTGTCGAGATTTGTTGATTTAAGGTTGGTACAATATTTCTTTTCCATAGTGACTTGTATCTACCGATAGATAAATACAACATACTATGGAAATTCTAGGTTTTATCATTTGTATTTCTAATTTTTGTATTATAATTTAATACATTTTTACTATACGGAGATACCGCAGACAAACTGATAGGCTCACCAGTGGTCCGAGCGTCGCACTTTGAGAAACGGGGTTACATTTAGAGTAAATGTAATACCATTTGCTTGAAAGGAATTTGATGAACAGTTCCATAAAATATCTCAATAAACCCGGCCAGGATTCAAACCTTGACCACCCGCAAGATCAGGCTATATGACTTTTTACGGTCACTACCCCACGCATATTTGTATATGTACAATGTACTGTACATACAGGAACCTCCACAAATACAAATTACCTCCCTGAAACGTTTGCAATAATACAAAATAAATCTCTTGACTCTATAGTCACGGTCAGTCACGGTAAAATCTTTTAAAAAATTTAATTATATTAACTAATTTTATCAATTTTTATTTATTTATTTATACCAAATTATTACTTACGTATAGGCAGACAAATAATTCAGACGGTGATTTTCCAAAACTTAAAAAATATTTTTAGATTGCAATGAATCTTGTAAGTCCATATGAAATTATAAAATATTACTTCATTTATTGAGTAATCCCCAGTAAACAGTTTCTCCTGACCTGTGTATACGACCGGGGTGTACACACAGCATTATATTAAGATATTTTATTATTTTTTTCTTAGTTCATTTTCATAGGTTTTGGGCAATCACGAAGTATATATTATTTTGGTTTTAGACAAACCTAATTATATTTTGTAATGTTAATATTTCCTTATCTAAATAATTTATTCACCAGTAAGATTTTAACGTCTAATTTCTTAAGGAAAAAATGATAGTGTCGAAACGCTGAAAAGAAAAATATTTGTTTAGTATCTGGGTCTCTAATTATTAATCACCCCTGGGACTCCATAACTCTAAATTCGGTCCTTTGTGTGTGCGTGTATATATATATATATATATAATCTTTAAAAAATCATATATATTTATATAATCTTTAAAAAAATAAAAAAATCTTTAGGCTCGTTTTAGCACGAAAACCTCTTTCATCCGCTTTCATTCAAAAACTAAACGTAGAATAGAACAATCGTCACCACCTCTGTTCATTCTACTTCTATTTCTGTCCATTCGTTGGCTTTGCCACCCTACTACAACCGGCCTAACCCCCTCCTCCTCCATTCCTAAGCCCCTTTCGACCATTTCACCCTTTCAAAAATTGCCTATACATTTTTTAAAACCCATGTGGCCAGGAACTGTGCTAAACCTCTCCCATTTCACTATCCACTACCTCACCCCCTTTTTGACCCTATGGTAATCATATCTACACGCCCTCTACAACAATTTGGTGGAGTTTGACTCGGTATTAAAGCATTCTTTTTTTTTTTAACTGTTGAGTAAGTGTGTGTGTGTGTTTGTGTGCATTGCACGCACGGTGGGAGATGTAGAATCCTGACCTATGCAGTTCAATAAATTGGTGAATATATATATATAGAAAGAGAAAAAGAGAGAGAAAGAGAGAGAAAGAGAGAGAGCGAGAGAAAGAGCACAAAGCCCAGAAACCGCCAATGGATGGATTTTTTGCTCAATCCTAGGATTGGACGTTTTAAAATTACGAAAGCCTTAAGTTTTATTCAATCTCGGATTTTGGTTGTCTCCAAACAGGCCAAACCTAGGATTGTGTAAATACTAAACAACCAAAGCGTTAAATAACATTTTGAAATATACTTTTAATTCATTTCTCGACCAGACTGAGCTGGTGGCGAAAGCCCAAGTTTGAGCAACCATAGAAATTTAAGAGGTCGAGTGGATATTATTGATATGCAAACAGAACTGGACAGAGATTAAAAATTTATTTTAAAATATCAATAACATCTGACACTTTTTTTGAAGCTTAACCAAACCTAACCTAACCAAACTGTACTTTCAACTTTGGTTGATTAGTAAGTGCTAAATCCTAGGTTTGGCTGTTTGGAGATGGCCAAAGCCTTAAATTGAATAGAACTTTGGGCTTTGGTCATTTTAAAACTTCCAGTCCTAAGATTGAGCAAAGAAAATCCATTCATTGGCCGTTTTCAGGCTTCACGTCCAACATATATATACATATATACATATATATACAGGGTGTTCTGAAAATCATAGCCCAAAATGCATAAATAGCTGTTTGAGCCAAAAGTAATATAAAATCCCAGAATGCTTACATCCGGAAAGCTATGCTAATACCATTAAATTATGTTCTACGTTTTGGCGTATAGCGCCGGGATAGGAAAGCTGTCCAGTATGTGTGCACAAGTTGCATAGGAGTAAGGCGCGCAGCACTGCACATGTAGGACCGTTAATGATGACCCTCAGAAATTATTCCTATTTCTAGATGGACTGGTGTGTTGTTTACTATTAATTATGGTATGTTCTGCTGCCGTGCTCCAAGATATCAAGGTGTGCAGTGCCACACGTCTAACTCTTATGCAAACTGCAGTACACGCAAGCTTGAGCAGCTTTGCTATCCCGGCACTGTAGGCAGAAACTTTGGACACAATTTAATGGTACTGGCATAGCTTTCTGGATTTAAGTGTATAGGGCTGTTGTTTTATTTTTGGTTCAAACAAGTTGAATGTGAAGTTTGGGCTATGAGTTTCCGAACAACCTGTATATTGTGTGTGTGTGTGTGTGTGTGTGTGTGTATATTATATATATATTTTTTTCACTCATAAGGCCTGATTGTATAAATACTCGTATGCTTCATCAGTTTGGTTATTTTTGTTCTAAATAGTTATATTAGTATTTCTATGAAAAATAGACCCCGAATAATGATTTAAAAAACTAAAGAACCCAGAGCTCAGACAATCCTTCCTTTTTAAAAGTTTTAGAGAAATGATACACGGCGCATACAAATACTTCATGTGTCTGAGGATGCTATTGCAATGCGCTCTACATTTCTAGCAACTGCGTGATGTACATGAAGAAGTAGCCACTCATCAGCCTCTTTCAGGTCAGAGTGTAAAAATTAAAAGTCTTTTTTCGTAAGATTTTCAAGAAGTATGCTTTTCTGTCCATCCTTACCAAACCAACCAATATAAATAGGCCTAGCACTGAAATCATTGCATTCTATCAGGAATAGGTGAATAAACTGTTACAACTGGTATTTATTACTTGAAGATGTCCAGAACGCATGCATATCTTTAGAAAGAAGGGTTTCCACTCCATCATTATCATGTTAATTGAATGGGTGGTTCTTCTTTGTCGTTGTTCTTTGTATACATAAAAGATTATGTCATTCGTAGTTCAAGAGTTTAGTTCGATCGATTTTATTCTCTGAATGTCCTTTGTTCATACTGCAGTGTCATTTTTTGGATTCCAAGTTGAAATATCTCATATCATTTCTCTTTGGATTTGAAGTAGATATTTATAATTTGTGATTAAGTTAGACAGAAAACCAATCAATTTCATGGCCAATAGTAGACTATATGCATAGAGAATAAATGTTGCAAAAGGCTTAGGTCTCGCAAAATAATTGTCAAAATCAAAAATACATAGTCTGAATTACTCCTAGAGAGTTTTATACATTAAAAATCAAATAATATAATGGTTTTCTTAAAGAGTCATTTAAGATTAGACAACTAACGACTAATCTACATAATTTAAATATTAAAAAATTGCTTCAACAATTTGGCAACGTTGTTTTATTTAATAAGTTTTTATACAATTTAATAAGTTTTTTTACAATTTAATAATTCTAGATTAAGATTTTTTTTAATATTTTAACTGTAGTTAATGGATAGCTGGTTTTGTGAAATTTGAAATTTTGAAAAGATTTTATAAATTTTATTAAAAATTGGTGTTTGGGTCTATTAAACATGATACAAACAATGTATCTTTATTTTTAGAATTCTCGAAATTTTTAGAAAATGGTTTAGTTCAAATGTGTATCTAAGAATAGTTTTTCGTGATAAATAAGAATACATTTTTAATATTTCAAATATAAACAATTTGAAGGTAGTGTTTATATAATTGATTTTGAAATAAGATATTTTTAATGGTTCGAATACATTTATTTATAATTTAATTAAGAATGTTTATTTTGATAAACAAGATGGTTTTTTCTGAGGAAAACCTTATCATAGGAATTTTAAAAAAACTATTGTTTTGATTTTTTTAAACAATAATATACTATATGATTTAGTTTGTAAGATCGTGTGGAATCATTATTCTTTTAGGGATATAAAATTGAATTTTATAAACATAAATATATCAGCACGTGAAATTACAAATTAAATTGTTAGCTCCAATTCCTTTATAAAACTCAGTCTCCCGGCTGTACCGTGAAAGGTTGGAACATAAACTTCCCTGATGGTGAATTTTAAGATCGTGATGAGAATATAAACTGGGACTATTAGCTTAGGTACTGTCACCTGAGACAAGGTGTCAATATATTATAAGCTAATCAAAATAATTAACACCTCCAGCTCTTGACCCTCATTTGTCCCAAGATATGCTCAGCGGTAATGTGGCTTCCCACTGAACTTATGGTCCCAGGTTTGATACCTGATGTAATGGAAACTTTTATTTAATTAATTTGTGATGTTTCCCATCCACAATGATTGAGTAAATTTGAGGGACAGGGTTTTGCACCTGTTATATATTAAGCTTGTGTGTAAGTCCTGTGTTAATTAAATAACGTGAACCTATTTCAGGGCCGCGTGGCCTAACGTACTACTCTCGCATTAGATAAGACTGCTAATGACGGGGGAGATCAAAGTTTAAATTTCGGTCAAGTGTAATGAGGGTGATTTTTCAAAAAATTGTTTTACACTCTTCCTCACGCAAATGTGGCTACACTTCCTATAAAAATAACCTTCTAATCTCTAAAACCATTAGCGTAATTAGTATATAAGCATATAAACAAAACAGTTAGTAAGATCGGGTGCTAAAAATCAAATTCAATCAGTGGGTTCAGAACGTGCACTTTAAATTATTAATAAATTTAATTAAAATATTGGTATGTACAAGGACATTTAGAATGTATTCAACATTTTACTGCCCACTCTGTCAAAACATGATGAAACACGTAAAACTTTCTAGTAAAAATATATATTTTTTTTTAAAGTAAAATAAAGTAAGTTTGTTTTATTTGTACCGCAGAGGAAACTTTATCACGTGCTCAGATATTCCCCAGTGAATTGGTGGGGAGTACCTTCGCAGTCCAGTCAGGCTTTGGGTCCCCAATTCGACTTCTCGAATGTTCTATTGATTTCTCATGCGGGTGAACCCTCTCCCCCAACTCACCTCCTACACTTTTATAAACCACCCCTCCCACGCCCCTTACATGAATGTTCTTACGAAACACGTAAACCAAACACCGTCCTGTCTTCGATAATACCTTCTCTCCAACACGTTGACGGGAATAATATAAAACACGTGTTATGTTTTTTTCTACATCCTGTAATTAGGCTACATATTAATTACACACATTTCTTGATCCAAGTCCTTAATTCCCATATATTTACACTAATAATGTGAGTTAAACCTACATTTATATATATTTTTTACGTATTTAGGCATGTGTTTATAGTCATCATCATGAAGAGTTTTCAGCCAATGATAAGGTCTGTTTGGAACATAAGCCTCTCCGATGTATTATTTCCTCCCATCACCTATTCATCTTCGCCTTTTCTCTCTTCTTCACACTCATATTTATACTTCCTTAATCCGTCTGTTCCTTGGTCATCCTCCTATCCCTACACTTCCATATCCAACATTTTATTTCGTATCCTCGCCTCCTCAATTCTCAGCACATGCCCGTACCAAATTAGTTGTGACTTTTCTATCCGGTCTTGCTTGCACTGGTTCTTTCTTAAATACTCATCTTGCCCTTCCATTTCTCATCTTGTCTATTCTTCTCACTTCTATTCTACTTTTCATAGATTTCATTTAATAGAACTGTATATATATTTATAATAAATGGTAGTATTTAATTAAAACAACATTTACAAAGTCATATTTGTGTGATAGATCACACTTATTAGATTAAGTCGAAAAATGTAATTACTAAAAAATTAAAATTCTCAGGTATCTCGACGATGTTGTAGTTGTTCGCCAAAGATTTAAGCCAGTTCATCCTTTAATTTTATTTATTACTAGGCCTACTAAAGAAGCAGACAGATAAATTGTGCATTAGACTGCAAAGATTTTCATGATTCTTTATCTAAATTATACATCTGTATGTGGGAGGTAAAGGGTGCTATGTCCATTATTGTCAAAAATGAGATCTCAGAACCATGCAATCTCCTCCAAATTATCTTTTTATTGATATAACTCACTACACGCACTACGCAACTACGCAACTACGCACTACGCACTCCAAATAACAAACAAGATAGCCAAGGGTGAACTGAGCTAAATCCTATAAATCTTTACAGGTAGAAAGTGGACATGATGCCATATTTTCCCTAAAAAGTTAAAGGCTTCAAAGAAGTAAAAGGAATCACGTGGACATGGTGCCATGTTGTTCTATAGAGTGTAGAAAACTTAAGGAAGAAGAAGAAGAATAATGCTTTGGGACAGAGTGCCACATACTACTCAGTGTTGGTTTCCCCCCTAGATTTAGGGTGATTTTAACTCCTAAGTTTTTGATTATTTCCTCCTCAAATTTTTCTAAATGAAATTATTTTTCATTAATTTTCCCTAGGTCCTATTTTATTTAGTCTAATTGTGAATATTTAAAAAAAAAATCTATTTTTGTTCATTCTTTTTCATCCATATCTCATTAAGTAGGAAACTGGTATTTTTTGGGGTAAATTCACGTTCGGTTGGGGGGAATTTCATTACTCGATCTTGTAACACTACTACTAACCTCAAACTTGCTGTCAGTTTTACAAAATACCAGTTTCTTGTGGATTGTTTAATTTGTTAGGTTTTAGACTGTTAAAATGAATCCTAGAAGTTCTAGAGTGTAGCATTACATAAAAATGGTTTTAGAAGTTGCTAGTACTTCAAAAAAAAGTAAGTAAAATCCTCTTGTAATAATAATTAATTATTATTGTAGGAATTTGCATCTCCTAACCTAACCTAACCTATAATAACGAGAGAGGAAACTCATAAAGATAAATTTTGTTTCTATAACTTGTTAAACTTAGACATACATTTTTGTTAATATTAAACAATAGCCTGAACCGTGTTTTTATCGTAAAAAATCGACGATTGGCAGATCTTGATCGTCGATTTTTGATGATCGGCATTTGAAGGGTTAAGATGTATTCTTGTGTAGACGTTGTCGATAATTTGTATCTAAGTTTTATAACCGTTTTTAAAATTGTATTTCTACAAATCCTCTGTTTATTTCAGATCAATCAATATGACTCGGAGTCAAGCATCAGTACTTTGGGGCTTGACTCGAACTCTGACAGAGAATATGTTCCCCATGAAAAATCATCTTCAATTTCTAATGAGCAATCAGCTAATAAAACTAAAAGTAGCATTCAAAGTGATTTGGATTATCCTCTACCTACTAACCAAGGAGAGAAGGTGGATAGTCTAGGATAAGTCAAAAAAGGAAAGTTAAAAAGAAGACGTTAATAAAACAACCAAGAAGAAAAAGGGTTAGACATGAAGATAATTAGTTATGCAATGTATGGAAACAAAAATTATCAAAAGGAGAGGAATATGTAAATTAAGAAGGAAAGTTAATTCAGCTAAACAGTTGAAAACCCCTTGTTCATGTCGAATGAAATATAGGGAAATAAATCAGAAGATCAAAGAAAATTGATTTTTAGTTAATACTATTCTGAGGGTAATAATACTGATGTAAAGATACTATTTGTAAGTTCTTGCATTCTTAGCGTGCATACTGTTCGTTCTAGGAAAAGAAATCTTGATTCTGGAAAAAACAAAAAAAATACTCTGCCAATACGCCAATTTACCATTTTACTGTCAATAAAAACAAGGTGAAAGTATGTAAGACCTTTTTCTCAATACCTTAGATATTTATAACACAGTTGTTGTAAATGTTTTAAAGAAGAACACTCTACCAGGTGGTGTTATAGAACCAGACCAAAGAGGCAAAAACACTCCGTCTAGCAAACCCCTGGTGCTATAATTGAGAATTTTATGAGCCATATTTCCTTTTTTTTTTTTTTTTGCCCCCAGTACAAAAGCCACTACATTAAGAAAAAAAGTGAAAAAATGTATTTGGGAGCATAGCTAGATGTTGAGAAAATATATGGCTTATACTTAGATTCCTTCAAAGAAAAGGAAATAATTTTTAAAAAAACTTGTAGCAGAAAAATGGCAGTGCCGTAATGTGTTCAACACTCAATTCAAGCTTTCATTTAAACACCAGAAGTGGACTCTTGTGACACATGTGATTCATACCAATAAAACTCAAAGGTGACTTAAGTCAAACCGAAAAAATACCACATTAGAGCGGAGTATGATGCTCATCTTACTGAGTCAAAACGGAGGTATGATTTAAAGAGTTCAGACTCTAAAACAGTTAAAGAGAATCAAAATCACAAGGTTTTTTTCTGGTGATTTACAAAAATGTTTACCAACACCCCTAGTAATGAATGATTTAAGTTTTTATAAAGGAAAATTATGGAGCCTGTACTTTACTCTATATGACTCATCAGACTCATCGGTTCATTTTATGATGTTTGATGAGACCAAAAGAGCTGGGGGGGGGGGGGGGGAACAATTAAATTGCTTCTTCTTTGCTTAAGTGGGCTGATAGTGTGGTTCCAAATTCAAACGTCGAAGAAATCACTTTGTGGACGGACAATTGCTACGGCCAAAATAAAAATAAATCATTGATTATTTGTTTCTTTTGGATTATAAAAGAGTATCCTCAAATTGTAAAAATAGCCCAAAAGTTATTACTTAAAAGCCACACTCATATGTAGGCAGACACTTTACATGCTCTAATCGAAAGAACAAGGAAAAGACGAAAAATATGTCTCTTATTACTCCATGGGATTGGCAGCAACTTTAACGTCAGTGTTCAAGTAAATACTGCGTTTATAACATTGAACCTGAAGATTTCAGAATCACTACTAATTGGTAAAAAAAAAAATCTACATTTGTTTCCAGAAAAACTGATATTGATAAAAACCCTGTTATTTTTCAATATGTGTGCGGTTAGAAGTAAGAAGAAAAAATATGGGGAAGCTTTTTTTTAAAGTCATTGTTTGATGGAGAGTTCATAAGATCTCGAAGAACTCAAGAAAAAACATCGCCTGCGGACATCAAATGTTTCTCAAATCAAAAATTACCAATCAATAAACAAAAGTACAATGATTTGATGTCGTTGCTACCATTCCTACCAACAATCTGCCATGACTTCTATCAAAATTGGCCGCACGTGAACAACGCCCCTAATTGCCCAAGAGAAGACTCTGATGAATATTCTGATTAATGATCTTGTGTTTTTAATATCAATAAAGAACACACTGATGTATAAAACTTACATGTTGCCTTTTTCTTTGAATGTATATAGTCCTGATATTTGGTAAAGACGTTAGAGGTAAAAGGCACTATGTCCCTTTATATTTTTTTATTTGTATCAAAATAAATAAAATAAAATAATAGATAGTTCTAAACGATATTTCTAATAAGTAAAGAGGTAAAAAATAATGACAAGAAATATTATTGCTTTGACTACTTCAATAGAAGAGCTATAGTTAAAGATACTTAAAAAAATTAAATTAGATTTCTCTCCTGAAAAATTTACTTTTTGTGACATAGTTCCCTTTACCTTCCACATACAGTATTAAAGTTTATAGTAGGCATATATTATGTGAAACAAAAGAGTATTGATTGTTATAGAAACATAATGGAAAAGAGATTTCACCTAATAGCACTCATGAAAATCTGCTACAGTAATGTAGTTTTAGTTTTGTTCATTTTCATCGCCCCATACCACAAAGCTTTATTTAAAAATATATATTTGCCTATAGCTCGTAAAATAAATATTTATAAAATAATATAATATTTCCTTTCAAAATTTAATATTTTTCTATTCCTACAATTTTGCAATGATAAAATATTTTTTTATCTCAAAGATCTGCGAAGAGATGATCAAAATACGTCAATAAATAATATATTCAAAATAATTTTCATGGGAAAATGAAATGCGCCAATTTAAAAGGTAGCGTTAAACAGTGCTCAAATGTTCTACAAACTTTAGTCAAAATGATTTGAACTGATTTTGAGATAGAGGATTTTCTTCTCTTTTAACCCTTAAGAAAACTACCCTTAATTTTAGTATTGGAAAATAATTTTTAAAAAAAACCTCTTGGAATCCTAATGAAAGTTAAAGAAAACAAGTTTTTTCCTGATTGGTAAAATCGTTTCGGTTCTAACCACAGTAAAAGACAGACTTCATTATAAAAACAACTTTTTCACGTTCAGAGGATCATAAAAGTCGATACTAATCAAAATCTCGAATTAATTCTTTTTGGTGATCCCGATCATTTTCTCTCCGAGGAGTTGCGGAGTAGTAGAAAGAAGTGGTCTTAGTATTTATTCCATGCTAGATAAATATAATATTTAGCACCGCGTCTTACTACCCGTTCGGGTTATACGCTTAAGTACTAATTACACTAATGGATTAGGAATTGGGAGGGTTGAATTTAGAGGAAGTGAACCCGCATTTGCATGAAGGGAGAGTGGAAAACCATCTAGGAAAAACCACCCCCAGTTCACCCAACCGAGATTTGAACCTCGATCTACCCGTCCTCGATGGTCTGGCTCAACACGACTAGCGCGTTAGCCAACTACGCCACCGAGGCGGGTCATGTTAGATAAAGATAGGTATATTAGTGCTAAACGGCTTATAGCGGGACACACAGACAGACCTAGTGCACTAATTAGTTTATTTTAAATATTATAATGGTTTAAATAGCAAAGCTATTATATTTGTTTGTTACGGTCATAGCCGCACCTAAATATCATATGTTTGAAATTGAAAACTAATATTCGGACACGGAATCAAACCAGCTATTTTTGGCTTAATACATCAATGCTCTAACCACTCATCTATCCAGATGTAGTCCAGTCAATATAATATCTAGCTGTAGTTAACAAATATAATGGCTTAGCTATTAAATCCATTTTAATATGCCCATTCATACAGCCATCATTGTTCATTCAGCAGCATAAAGCCCTCTTGTGTCGAAAATGGCTGCGTTATCTGAAATCTTGTGATCTAAATTGATCACTCATATGTAGCTAACGATTCCCACATGTCCATCACAGACTCTGCCTTAAATATGAGTGAAGAATGGTCCTGTTATTGGGATGATTTCTGGATAGCTCAGTGGCTAAAACATATGCGTACTAAGCTAAAGGTCCCGGGTTTGATTCCCGTGTGCTGGTATCATTTTTTCAAATTAAAGAACATAATTAATAAGTAAGAGAAGGTGTAAATATGGGTTCGGCTGTTAATAGGGGCTAGAAACATCTTAGCTAATACATTTATATAAATATTTAGCACTGCGTCTTACTACCTGTTCAGACTGTACGCATATGTGCTACGTTTGAGAAATAATTAATTCAGAACAAGTTTACTCTAATCTGCGTAGAGGGATAGTGGTAGATGTTTGTGGGGAAAAACTTAAGTACACCCGACCGGGATTTAAACCCCTTTCTTCCCATCATCAGCAGTCCTGCAATAGTGGCGCTTTAGGCCAATCAACCATTGAAGTGGGTGCTTTGTTATTGAACTAATTATATTAATGCTGTAGGAATAAGGATGGTAGGATTTAAAGGAATTGCACACGCATTTGCGACCAAGTGGAATTCGAACCCTGAGCTCCCCATCAACGAGAAGGACTACATTAGATTGCCATTAATAGCCCGTGCCCACAGGCGCTGTGTAACGTTTAAAAGAGCTAGTCTGATATATTAATGTTTGTTCGCCATCCATTAGTGTGATATTTTATATTATGATTGAATTGGGTCCAAGTTTGCTATCCGGTATTATAATAATTAAAAAGAGATGATGTGTTATTTTATAAATTAAAAGTTCTGGTCTCTTATAATTTTTTATTTTAAGTAGATAAACAGTTTTTTGCTAGATATTTCACACGTTGTAGATTTTAATGTAAAAGCCCGACTATCACGTCATATACACGATAATTGCCCACGCGTGAGATTTAAAACACGTATTAAGATTTCATCGACTCTACCTACACGGGTCCTCGTCAGGAAGGAAAGTGAAATAGATGCATTCCCTGAAGAGGTATATCTAGCGAAATTTCTTCTCGAAGCTTCTTAGGAAAAAAAATGTGCGGTCATCCAGGTGCGTTTCTGTTTACAAAACTGCTTTGAATTTTCAAACAGAGACGTAGAAAGATGTCGCCATACCTTGCAACTTAACATAAATAAATCTTACAACCCGCTCTCATTTATAATATCGTAATTTTGAATACAAATGTGAATAATAAATTACTAGGATGTATAGTTCCATATCATTACAGCTGGTGACTATAAAATAATCATAACCATTTTAAAAAGCTTTACTATGACAATAATTTGCTTCGTTCCAAATTTCGATACTTGTTTAAGAACCGTATAACTATTTAAAATGAGTTTTGCTAAAGAGTAAAACAAACAAAAAAACAGTTTGTACTCCCAGATGAATTCGCGAGAACTTCTACAAACTGAGCTACTAGAGAAGTGTGTTTGTATTTATGTACTAAATACCTCAAACCTCACATGAATTCCCTGGAACGAAGCGACCCATGAAGAAGAACAAGCGTCGTTCGTGGGGTAGGAAAGGAGACCTAGAGGGAATCACCTCCTCCCCCTACCATTCCACCAGTGTTCCGTCAGGGGTGACTGAGAGCCAAGAGAGGTTAGAAGAGACGAGGGTGGATGAGACACATGCAAATCCTAGAGTGTGTTTACGGATACACGTGTGTGTTTGTGTGTGTGTATTGGTTTACCTTTCTGAGCAGCCAGTCCCAAAAGGTTTCCACACTTTGCCATACAAGTCTTGTTTCCCTTCCTTCTCCCATTCTCCTCCTGTCCTTAAGAGTCTAACTTACCCGTTTCGGTGGTCGCATGTTTTGAGGCGCTACTCTCGGAATAGACAAGACTGCTGAAGTCAGGGAGCTTTGGGTTCTATATCTCAATCTGGTGTACTGATGATGGCTTTACATAAATGGTTGGGTAGTAAGACCTGGTGCTAAAAAAATTACCAGTCTAAATTGAGATAGTCATTGTTCTCTCGTTCTCAGCATTCTGGGGAAGGAGGAATAAAAGGCATAAGGAGGAGACGGAAACAAGTTTAAATGTGCAAGTAAAGGTGGCTTATGCTAGGACCCAAAGACTCCGCAGAAGTAAGCTTAGTATTTCTTCAGTTGAGTCAGTTGAACAAACACAGCTTAAGCTTACTTAGTTTAATGTAACAACCCCTCCGTATTCGTTTCACCAGTCGAGGCGAAATAAGATCCTAAAATGTCATGAAAATATAATCGGTCAAATGCAGTCCAATATTTTAAGGATGAGTATCTTAGAAATCACAAACTTTTATTGTAGTCGATTATACTAATTCACTAGTGTTTTTATATACTCTAGATATTGATAATACCGTATTAATCAAACGTGACAGCTGCAGATCTCATTACTTGATGTGTGAATAGGTGAAAGTGCTTCTACTAATTTTTTTTTAGCTGTGAGATGAGGCTCTTTGTATGTAAATTCCACAATATTTTGAGATGTTATCTTTTGATCATATTTTTTATTGTAAGGAAAATCATGCAAATAATGGGACTATGTTAGATTTGTGAACTTTCTTCTAAAGATCTAAGAAATATAACACATTTTTAGGTTTTTTAACTATTTTTCTTAATCCATAGGAGATTAAAATATATAAGACATCAAATTAAAGGTTAATAACGACACTTTTTAGAGTTGTAGGCATTATTCTACTGTTATGATCATTTCATATCCTCTCTTTTATTGCTGATGAACTGTATTAATTCCAACGTACCCTATTTATTATATGAGTGAAGAAATTTAATTTAATAAAGTTTACAATTATGTATCTTTTAACTTATTTTACTCAAGACATTTGATGTTAATTTTTTAAACCTAGAGGATGTTTCAATGCATGACCTAAAAACTAATTTAACCTTAAACCAACACTCTGTCCACCATAAGGAAGAGTGCTAAAAGTTTGTGAATACCTAGTTTTTTTTTACCTACAGGCACAGTTTCTTACCTACACCTTGAGGAAACGGCGTGATTAGGTATGTATTTATGTATATAATGTGATATTGACATTGAAATACTATTTTTGATCTTCAAACTATTTAAGAACATAATAAAACTCCCATTTTATACCTGTTTTGAATTCTCACCTTTGGCTACCCATATTTACTCAAACACTGGCGTGTTGACTATAGATCACTGGTGATATTTACTTAAGCAGATGTTCGTTGACTCGTTCTAAGGAAATGTAAACGTTGTCGAGCTCCTATTTATACAAGGCTAGCATCCATGAGGCTAAAGAGATACTGCTTGGTAGATATATTGAAAACATCTACGCTTTTATTTTGTTTTATTTACAATGGGCCAACCCTGGCATCAAAATTGTGGACTGAAATAAAATCCCCAACCAAACCAAAAACTTATATCCATTACTCTCCAAAAACTAACCAATGGAAAATTTTTCCAATGTTTCATTATAATTACTCAAAGTGCTTAGACAATATTTGTTCAGTAAAAATAATTAAAGCACTAGAAATAATTTATTTTGAGAATATATAGAGTGTATAGCTCCCTAAGGTATGTTTTTAATAAAGAACTAAATTTTTCAATTTTTTACCTAGAGTTAAAATGTCAATAATTTTGGCACCAAAATAATAATTGTCTCAGTGTAATGCATTACAGTAGTTTTTATTTTTTATATTTTGAAAGATTATACTAAAATATCTTATATCATTATAATGAACACATTTTAAAAGAATATACAGATGTTTCTTTCAAGTGACATTAATTTAGATAATATAAATTTTGAATAGCTCTTCAAATGGATTCATATTTGTAAAAATAATAATATAGACGTTTAATTTCAACTATAAACATTTGGCAAACATATCACCCTACCTCCCAAAATTATTATTATTATTATTATTAATTATTAGCCCCGCGTCTTACTACCCGTTCGGGTTATACGCACAAAATTATTATTAATCGTGTGTTTTATATATTCCTATTTATTAAAAAGGCTAGTACATTATGATTTAGATAGTAATTCACTTATTAAATGGCTTTAAGTGTTACTAAAACTATATTCATGTAGTAATTCGTCAAGTCATATGATCTGAAGCTCTTACTTTTAACAAATAAACTCAATTATTCTAAAAAAAAAAATTATAACTTTGAAAGCAAAAACGTATTTTTATTTTTTCTAAAAGTTCCTTTTTGACATAATCATACCTTAGTTTATCGGTATCTAATAAATATAATAAAACCTACAACACCAAAATTGTTTGAAAATTCACTTTAAATTGTTTCAACTAGAAATTTAATATATAATTTATTTATCACCATGTCTTACTACCGGTTCAGGGTATACGCTTATACAGGTGTGGCTGAAACAATTTATTAGACAATTTAGTATATTGAAAATTAAAACTTTAATTGAAAAGTAAATATTCACTAGCTAAATAAAGATAAACTACAAACTATACTTTTTCACTTATTAAGATAATATTACTCAGGCGAGTTCCACCAGACGTCAAGCCAACCTCAGAACGTTGTCTATCATTATCCTCAGTATAGATCGTTTAATAGTATCCGCCCCACCTTATGTGATAAATACTATAATGATGTATGATGAGTAAGGAAGAATTTTAGAGTTAATATACCTGCACTTGCTTGAAGAAGAGTGGGAAACAATTTATGAAAAACCACTCTCAGTAGATCTGAACTTCAACAGACACGTCCAACACGAGGTTGACGCCTTAGACCATTGAGCCACTGAAGTAGGTGAATTTATGTTAAAATAATTCCATACCGTGTTTTGTTAGGGAAATTCCCTATTTACCATTTAAAGTTAAAATCCGCCCTAAAATAAGTGTTGGTTACTAATTTTCTGCCACCTGCTTTAGTGGCCCAATAGTCTAATGCGTCAATATCACAATAGATTGGACTGCCAATGACAGGGAGATTGGTATAAAAATTCCGATCGCGTATTGTTTTATACTATTTTGGACCCCTCTCATATGTTCAAAAGTATGGATGAAATGTATTTTTCTTTAAAAAACTCTATGTAGAGTTTCCCCTTTAAGACTTCATCATGGAGGATAACCGCTTTTAGAAATAATTTCAATACACTACGTTTTAAAACTTTTTTTTCTTTAAAAGATCAATTCCTTCATATTAGAAAAATCATTTGACATGATGGCTCTCTCTACCAATAGGAAGCTAGCCTTCACAACATTAGAACTTTTTATTAGTTAGTTTTAAACACTAAATGACAAGGGGTATGTCAATATTAGCAGCTTGTGCTAATGAATACAGACAGTGCCGGTAATATATTAATAAGAAATAACACAAATTATACAGTGCCAGCAACTCAGAGTAGACAGTAATATAATATATATACACGGAACATGCAATATTACAAAAAAAAACATCCGTAATTTAACAAAAACTGTATCATATAATATCAGATCTTCAGTACCGAAGATGCAATCTTCTAAATAAATTGTGTGCAACATTAAACGTTATACTCATTTCATAAGTATAAATATCACATAAATCAGGTAGCATAGCCGTGCGATAAGTGCGTAGTAAGCCACGCACGAGTCGATGTCGTTATAAAACCCGACATCGTCCACAAGCACGGGGCAATAAAATACCGTATCACCATAATTAATGCCCAATCGTGGCACAAATATACCAATATAATAACCCCTATCGTTATAGTGTATTAGGGTGGTGTTTCCTAAATCGTTTACCACTCTCCCTCTAATCAAATGTAGGTACACTTACTTTAAACATAATTTGTAAAGGGGTATTATTTATAATTGGTTGTGCACGAATTTTATGTTTTGTTACTAATATGAACGATTATTTATCACGAGTTTGTTGTCATAGATGCTGAAGTATATTTTATGTAATAATTATTCAGTGTATATATCTCAACAATCACTCCTGTCAATTCCATTGTTAAGGTAGCTATCTAGCAACCAGTGTATACCCTTGTGTCTGGCTTTCTACTCAGTTTCTAGAGTCCTATAGGACACCTAGAGGTCCTAAGAGAAGTGGGCGTGTTTACCAACTACAATCGAGTATGGTAGTACACCTAACATTATCCAGCGTTCCACATAACTATTATAAATATTTAATTCTCATACACTGTTTTTAGGTAGTCTACACCTGTCAGAGTATTGAGATGAAGGGAGGGAGGGGTTTGTACAACCAGTAAAAAAAAATCAAAAGAAATATATTTAGGTTAAAATGGTTTTATTTAATCTTTAAAATCCACAGTTATCTGATAAGCCCTTGTTATAAGTAAAACAAAAACTAAAAATATTCACACACTAAATATGCGTTTGAAAACGCCTACACGGTACGTGTCCTTCAAAAAGTTGTATCACAGGTTTGATATGAACTTGGAACTGATTGAAACACTTCCCCCTCGTTTTTTCCAGTTCCGTGGATACACCTCGACCGGTCAAGAACGTCAGCTAGTTGCCTCATTAACAGAGTAATGAATGTGTGTCGCTTGCAGTATCGCCGGGTAGAAATAAAACACCGACGCAGAAGAAACGGACGAGAAAGGCTGGAGGGATAAAAGGTGAGAAAGAGTACAAGAATTAATGAAACTACTTTTTTTTTTAATTCCCTGTCATTCACGACCCCCAGTGGAGATTTTTTAATTAAAGTTTTTTTCGGATATACCTTGTATTTTAAATATATCTTCAAAAGTCTTCTAAATAACTAAATATATTATTTAATGCCCGAATATCATAATATATAATCTATAAAGTATGTATGGAAATTTTTTATATTTATTTAGTAATAATATATTTATATATCTTTGGCCTCAGCTTGAGCATTAGTAAGTGATTTCCGTTGTTTACTAATTATTATGATTTAATTTTGAAACTCTTTAGGCCTCATAATATGTTCATAAAATATTAACCCACATTTGCATGAAGGGAGGTTGGTAATTATTTGGGAATAAACTGTTTTATATACCTAGCCATGAATGTTAAATGTACTTTCTCGGTTCTAGCAAACAAGACTAATGAATATTAGCTCTTTCCACCTTCCTATAAATACGGATAGTACCTAACCACTTACATGAATAATTAACAAATATATCGAATGCTTTTTTTTAACTCAAGTCAACAACCCGAAGTTTGGTTTAATGTAATTTCAATATATCAGGCGCTAGGGATTCACTCAGCCCTTTGGCTGGTTAGTTCTACCTTCACAATCTGATACAAATCTCACGTACTAGATGATTTCAAAAGTAGTGGTAGTTCCTCATTGTCTTCTACACTGAATTTCTATGAGTGAGCGTGAAAGGGCCTACCAATTTGTCCAGAAAGGTATTTTCAGTTACATTATAGGGTTATTTTATATGCCACAATTGACATGCAACCGACGGATTTACTTTCCCTCAGTAGGAAGTTTTTATCTCTCACTCTTTATCCAAGACCACTGACGTCAACATATCAAATACAGATTTAGTGACATTATAAATGCCCAGATCTTGGGATGTAAAACCAAAAGACTTTGATTTTAACCCTAATGGAGCAACTGAAATTGGGTTATAAGCATATTAGATTGTAATTAATAATGTGATAACCATTTCAGTGACTAATTATTGCCAAACTTCACACAACTTATCAATTAATTGCCGTGCTTTGAAGAATTTGGGGTTCTAATTCCCAACACATTTCCCTACGGGGGGGGGGGGTTTAACAAATGCAATTAAAATTTAAATATATTTATTTACTTCTCTACAAGCTAATGAAGGTGACTTAATTCTAAATTAACTTTATTATTCCTTCGCCTCTAGTAAGTCACTAGCCAACCCAACGGGATCGTGGACTAAACGTCAAGATCGTCTATACTGGTTTTTCAGTGACGAAAGTGATGGCTTGTATTGAACTTTTTCCCTCACACTCTCTTGAAGCAATTACGAGTACACTTCCTATTATATATGCCTTCTTTATTTCTAAACTAATACAGCAGTTAGATGCGTATACCCCGGAATGTTAGTAAGATTTTGTGTAAAAAATATTTATTTTTGTATAGCACCGCGTCTTACCACCCATTCGGGTCATCCGCTTGATTACTAATTAGCTTTGTGGTTTTAAGGAAGTTATTTTTATAAGAAACTATAAACCCATTTACTTGGAGGTAGAATGGAATGTCATTTTGGAAAAATAAACCTCATTATACCCGACTGAGATTCGAACCTCGGTCTCCCTGTCATTGGCAGTCTAATCTAATGTGAGAGTTGCCCGTTAGACCACGCGGACCACTGAAGCTGGTATTAAATAATAAATATTTCCATTGTTAAAATGTACACGTACACACCGAGCATATATTTATTTATGAAATTCACATTCCCTTAAATCCCAAATTTAATTTGGAACGATGCAATCTTGAAGGTATACGCTGACAGCTTTGGTATGAAATGGGGTTTGCGTGCAGGGCTGTTTACGAGCTTTAAGGCAATAAAACCATTATGGCATGAGGATGACCAATTTAATCACCTCCTACCTGAGCTTAGGACCGCAGCGCGAGCGTATCACCCGACCCTCCCCCACCCCCTCCCTTCTGACCACTAATCCACAGATCCTACTCTGCCCTCTCTGAATGATGACGTCAGGCGTTGAAATGGGTATGACAGGGTCAAAAGATATCCTACATGCTTCAATATTTTTCTAACAAAAAATTATTGTCAGAATGGATTTTTTTTTCTTTATCACAAAAAAAGTATATTCATTAATGAGCGTGAATGAAGTAGTTTATTAATGTTTATTGCTATATTGGGGCGAGAGATTGGTCATGGAAATGGGATTAAGAATCTTGGCTGGTTTGATTATGAAATAGGTACGCACCCCTAGATTGGATTTCTTAATTATTCTTCGGTCCGATACCTTAGCTCAGTAGGTAACGTGCCTCTCTACTCATCTGAATGTCCTGGGTTTGATTCCTAGCCTGGCAGAAAAATCTATAATTGGTGAAATGTGGGTTAACCCTTTCACAGTAATGAATTAATGACCGGAAACTGGGTGTTGTGTCTTTTCTAGATTTAATATAGTTTATGAGTCGTGTGCTGATATAATTAGTTGGTTCAGAAAGTGCACGTTAAAACCTCAAATTAATAAAATACTATTGTTCACTCTGTCTTGTCATTAAAATATATTCTTTCATTGGGAGCTTTGTTTAGTAGGCAAGAAATATTTTCTATCGCCGTGTATAACTTCATGTTAGTTTATAAGCTTATAAATGGTAATTACTCAAATGGAGTAAGGATAAGGAAGTAAGAATTGTATAGTTAATACTTAGCACCGCGTCTTACTACCCATTCGGGTTATACGCTTAAGTACTAATTACACTAATGGATTAGGAATTGGGAGGGTTGAATTTAGAGGAAGTGAACCCGCATTTGCGTGGAGGGAGAGTGGAAACCCATTTAGGAAAAACCACCCCCAGTTCACCCGACCGAGATTCGAACCTCGATCTCCCCGTCCTCGGCAGTCGAGCTCAACACGACAAGCGAATTGTATAGTTAATTTACCCGTATTTGCATAGAAGGAGATTAGGAAACCTTTTATTAGAACCACCCTCAGTAGACCCAATTGGGATTCAAAACCCGATCTCTCGTCTTTAGCAGGTCAGTCTAACATGTACGTGAGGCCTTAGACCATTTGGCCACTGAAAAGGGTAAAATAATATTCTATGGTAATAAATATTCATACCCCATTCAAAAATTTAGGATCTCACTAAATATTTTGTATTTATTATAGTTTCAAATAAATTAGGCCTAATATTAATATAAATAAAAATAATGAAGGTTTATGAACATAAATGTTACAAACTCTTTTTAATTGATTAGGTTGTTGGGTTAAAATTAATAGGACTATTAATTTATGATAAAAACAAAAGTCTTCTGTTAAAATATATGGGGTGATATTAAAAAATTTCAAATGAATTTTTCCAAAGCTACATATATGTAAAAAATCTATTCACGTGAAATATCTACCGAAACAATTAAAATCCTACTTTACAAGACGAAAACAAATTTAGTTTTTTTCAAAAACAAGATGCTTAGGAAGATTTGGTCTAAAAAAGGATGAGGACACTGGGAAACGGAGTAGGTTACATAATGACGAGCTACATATCCTCTACTCACCACAAGACATTGTTTGGGTAATTAGGTCTCGTAGATTACGGGGCCGGGGGGGGGGGGCAGGACATGCAGTGCAAATGGGCGAATCTAGAACCATGTTCAAGGTGTTGACTGGCAAACCCAATGGTAAGAGACCATTGGAAGAATGGCAGGATAGTATTAGCATAGACCAGAAAGAGATAGGGTGTAATGAGTTGGACTGGAAGGATATAGCTCAAAATATGGATAGGTGGATTATTTTTTATAAATGCGGCAATAAACTTTCTGGCTCCTAATACCATAGCTTAAGTAATAGGTTGCATTTCGAAATCAATTTAAGCTGTTGGAAACCTAAATCTAGCCAGTCTAAAAAAAAAAATAACGTAAGGTTTTAATAAAGTAATGAAAAAACTGAGACATATTTGAGTGATTTTGATTCTTAGATAAAAAATTTAAATTAGAAATGGAACGCCAATAGGATGCTTCCCCTTCAAGTAGGTGATGCCTTTAATAGAATTAAATTATTTAAAATAAAATTGGTGTATTTTTCTTTGTATACTTATTTTCAATATAGGATTATATACCCTATTATGCACACATTTAATCATATGCCACTTATTTTACATAATTTTTCTATTGTGCCTGATTTTTTAAAAGGGGTATTGCATGTTATATGAAAAAACAATTAAATGTTTGGCCAATGGGGATGGCCCTAAGGGAGTAGAGCGTTTCCAAAAGAGGAATTCGAAGAGATTTAATTCTAAAATAATTCCCATCGACTGCGCAAATTCTAAAAAAAAAATCTGGCACTACCCCTCTATTTTTCCAGCCTACCACTACCCACCATGTTCGTCAAACCATGCCTAAAGCAAACAAAAAAATCTGACTAATTAGAACACAATGCTACCAACTAAATATTTCAGGAATTCAATTGATAAAATGCCATGGTGAAAAGAATGAAGTAACATTGGAGTTTAATTAGTAGAGGGAATAAAATCGTTATAAAATATATGAATATTGTTTCATATATATGGTTGGGTTGCTGTATAAAGTACATTAACTGAGAGCTGAATAATTTAAATTAACTACCTTCGTGTATTCATACGTCAACTTATATGCTTTGAAACTATCACTTTTGAGAGATCTTGTTAATATTGATAGTAGCAATATTATTATATATTTAGTGAGTTTTAAAAAAATATTGGTTTCTCTAATTTTTTCTCTCTCTCTCTCTCTCTCTATATATATATATATATATATATATATATATTTATATTTAAATACCCATAAAATCTCTTTATACGGTATTTTTACTATATTATGTTGAAACAGAGATTTGCTTCAGTTGGAGAGAGAACAATTTTAATTAAGCATAGAGAATTTCTACTGGGAATTTAAAAATAATCATGTAGTTTTTCAAATCTATATGGTGCAGGAAATTTAAATTCAAAGTTTTATGAACATTTTGTTACACATTCCTGAAAAATGACTTTGATTGAGGAGGTGTGAATTTGATGCCGGTCTAGTGCACTGAAGAAATGTATTTAGGGATCGGTGTTTTTTAGAGTTTGCATAGGTATATTTCATTAAATATTCATATTTATCATCCTATTGTATTATACTATGTCAGCCTCGTTGGTTATGGGGTAGAGTGCTCGCTTCAGGATCCGATGTTCGTGGGTTCAAACTCAGCTGCGGTCGATGGATTCTTCTTGAGCTATGAAAATCCGTAGCACAACTTCCTACAAAGGGGAAGTAAAGCCATTGCCCCAAGTCAATTGTGGCATATAACAGAACCTTGGAAGAAATGTGGAAATAACTTTCCGGGCAAAACCATTAGGCCATTTTGCTCTCACTCATAGAATTCAGTTTGAAAGCCAACGGGGAAACACAACACTACCTGAACTCCCCTTGTACAAGGTAATTCCACCAGATTGTGTAGGTAGCACTAACCAGCCGAAGGGCTGAGTGCGTGTTCAGCGCTGGATGGATAGAATTCCCATCAAACCAACCTTCGTTTTGTTGACTGAAGAGAAACTTGGACTATATTTTAATTCACCTGTTTAACTTACGTGAGGGCTGTCCAAGGAATCAGTCCTGATGCTGTAATTAAATCGTATTATTAACTGAATTTCTATTTGGATTAAATTGTTTATAATAAATAACAGGGAGAATACTTTAGATAAACCATACAGGTGTTTTTTTTCAACACCGCATCTTACCAACTGTTCGGTTTATACACCTATGTACTAATTATGGTATTGGTTTTAGGGATATGGGTTGTATTTAGAGGATGTATTTGCATGTAAGAAGAGTGGGAAACCATTTTAGAAAAAAACTCAGTACGCTCGACCGAGATTGGAACCTCAATCTTCTCGTCATAGACGGTCAAATCTACTGCGAGATCAGCATCTTAGACTTCGCTGCCACCGAAGTGGACAATGGTATTCAATTTAAAGGTAAATATATATTATGTTATCTTATCATTCAGAGCAATACTCACTTTAATAACACCAATAAATTAGGGATGAGGAAGGTATAAATAAAGTAACATTTACTCTTCATTTGCATGAAAGCCTTAGGCAAATGTATACTTCGTTCATCCTGAAAAGTAGCAGTCTTTCCTTGATGGACTACATTATGGACCTATCTTAAAAGTTAAAATAGTATGAACGTGTAGGGTAAGATTGCTACTTTTTGGGGTAAATGGACTGTACATCTATCTAACTCACCACTTTGGTGGCCACATGGTCTAAGGCTTCACTCTCTCAATATACTGGCCTGCCAATGACGGGGAGATCGGGGTTTGATTCCCATTTGAATGTACTTAAGGTGGTTTTCGTAAGTGTTTTTCCCACTCTTCACTCTATATAAATACGAGTCAACTTCACCTAAATTCAACCTTATTCATCCCTAGCACATTAACGTATTTAGTACATATACGTATGAATCTAACGGGTAGTACGAAGCGGTGCTTTAAAAATAGCTTTAAATATGGTTATCTTGCTTGTTTACACTAGGGAGTATCAATGATAGCGGAGCCCTTCAAGTTATTTAAAAAAAATTGATGTATTCAATATGCACGTTCTGAATCGACTTATTATATTAGCACACGACTTATAAACTATCTTAAATATATAACAGACCCAACATCCAGTCCCCAGCCGTTAATTCATGACTGTGAAAGGGGAAACTCACATTTCACCAATGATACATTTTTCAGCCATGCCAGGAATAGAACTCGGGACACTTTACTCAGCAGGCGGACACGAACGACTGAGATAATGTGTCTGACTTTGCAAGAGTAAGACTTAAGTTTTTACCGTAGACACAGTGTAGACTAATCCGAAATAACCCTTTCTTTTAAAATGTTGTTAAAAATTACAAATATAAAATAGTATGTTAACTGTTAAGGTTTCTCTTTCTATTTATGATAGTTCTAGTTCAAAACTGTTTGGCGTCAGCCCCAATCGAGACATAGTGAATGAGCGTCTGTTGGCGATGATAGTGCAAACATTTGCAAATTTAAGGTGTCATGTTGTCAGCACATCGAGCCCTCCGGCCGTTTATCTTAGTTTTCTAGAGCAGACACATTTTTATTTATTCAAGTAGCTCCTCATTTGTCTTCTTGAGGCTGGGTTGACCCTGTTACAGACCCGCTGATTTTTAGTTCAAACATTAAAAAACTGATTCTTACTTGCCGATTCACACGTACGCCGATTGTACGTTGGTAATTTGAGTAAGGGGTGGAAAGAGAAGGGGTGAATTACCCCCTTACCCATTCTCTTGCCACTCTCTATTCGTAATTTAAATCTGTTTTTGCCGTGGGAATATAATATAGTTAGTTCTCCCTCATGTGTTGGCTCAGTAGTTGAAGGTAATAGTTGTAATGTTATAACGTTTGACCGCACCGACATGAGGGGGGGGGATGGGAAGGGGTATTTTATACTCCTGGGAATCAAGGCCAAGTTTAACTCTCCATACGTTTACATTTCTGAATAAACAGTGCTGATAAACCGGCTTCATGGTATTTTGACAGATAACTCGATGGCTCCCTCCTGACTACCCAAAAAAAACAACCTAATAGTTCATAACATTATTTCCGTGATATCTAAAAAAAAAAGGAAGTTATAAGCATAGAATAAGCCTGTGCTCTAAAAAAAGTCAAATATTTTTAAAGAATCATTTTTGTGCCTGTAAAATGTGTTTCACGTTCGAGTTTTGATATTATTTTGTTCAAACGTGAAGTTCATTAAGAAACCTTTTTAAATATTCAGAAATCCTATGAAATTAATTTATTATCATTTTAAAAATAAATGGTACGGCAGACCGCACAGACTTTCTCTCTCTTTCTATAAACTCGTAAGATTTCTGAACGGAATAATGTACATTGTATCATCACCACTCCACATAAGAACACGCATAAAATAATATACAATGATATATAATCAATGAGAAAAGAGGCGCATCTTTGTCCACCTAAGAGCATTTCAAACAGTTTAATGTCTTCCACAAGGGTCAACACTTCGTATTAAAGTTTCGATTTCTGGTTAAAATTTTAACATTTTATTTGGTGTTGAAGATCTTCACGTCATCGCATTGATATTTAATTATTCATTTATACATTTTGACCAATAAAAAATGTAAATATTGACTATTGAGTCTAAAATGGAAATAGATCATTGCTATGCAAACATTTCTCCTAAGAGATTTAAGGAAAAATAACATACTTTTTTTAGATACTTACTTATATTTAATTACTCTATGGCATTGGAGAATTATTGCGTTAAGACTTAAGTAGTATATCTTTACAACTAAAGCTCACAAAATTGTATTAACATATTTGCAAATATCTCAGAAACTGCTGCTTTTATAAAAATATATGTCAAATAAAAGTTTTTTATATCTAATTGTCCTACAATTTTGCAATGATAAGTTGTTTAGTTTCTCCAATAGTTGTGGAGATACGGAAATTAACGCTTCTGTAATGTACCCTAAAAATCATTTTCATAGGAAAATGAAAATAGCCAGTTTATTTTTAATCTTAATCAACGCCTAGATACGAATTTTAATCAAAATCGTTTAAGCAGATTTTGAGAAAACCAAATTTTTCTCTTTTCGCCCTTCAGTAAACTACCCTTAATTTTAAGTTTTTATAGACACACAGACAGACGGCATTGCAAAGACTATTTTTTAGGGTTCGGGGGGTCATGAGACGTCGACATCCATCAACAGTTCAGGTTAGTTTTTTTTTACGGTCGCAATACTTAAACTTTAATGTCCAAAAAGTTAAAAAAATTCATATAATTGCGTATAGATTGAAAGTTATTGATTTTATAAAAATATGTTTCGGATAAAATATATGTATTATAAATATATATACATATTTGTAATGCTAAGTAATTTCATATCTCAAATAGTTTCGGAGCTATTCAAAAAAATGTTAATTGACGCATCAGACCGGAGCCCTTAAAGCCATTTTGCCGAAATATTGAGGGTAGCCATTTTATTTGGAATATTAATTAATGTTTATAAATGAAATTTAATCAAAATCGTTGGAGCCGATTTTGAGAAAATCGACTTTTTCTCTTTTTGCCCTTCATTAAACTACCCTTAATTTTAAGTTTTAATAGACACACAGACAGACGGCACTGCAAAGATTATTTTTTAAGGTTCGGGGGGTCATGAGACGTCGAAATCCATCAACATTTCAGGTTAGTTTTTTTTACGATCGCAATACTTAAGCTTTAATGTCCAAAAAGCTAAAAATATATATATAATTGCGTATAGATTGAAAGTTATTGATTTTATGAAAATATGTTTCGGATAAAATATATGTATTATAAATATATATACATATTTGTAATGCTAAGTAATTTCATATCTCAAATAGTTTCGGAGCTATTTAAAAAAATGTTAATTGACGCATCAGACCGGAGCCCTTAAAGCCATTTTTCCGAAATATTGAGAGTAGCCATTTTGTTTGGAATATTAATTAATGTTTATAAATGAAATTTAATCAAAATCATTTGAGCCGATTTTGAGAAAATCGACTTTTTCTCTTTTGCCCTTCAGTAAACTACCCTTAATTTTAAGTTTTAATAGACACACAGACAGACGGCACTGCAAAGATTATTTTTTAAGGTTCGGGGGTCATGAGACGTCGAAATCCATCAACATTTCAGGTTAGTTTTTTTTACGATCGCAATACTTAAGCTTTAATGTCCAAAAAGCTAAAAATATATATATATAATTGCGTATAGATTGAAAATTATTGATTTTATAAAAATATGTTTCAAATAAAATATTTGTACTATAAATATATATACATATTTGTAATGCTAAGTAATTTCATATCTCAAATAGTTTCGGAGCTATTATAAAAAATTTTAATCTACGCATCAGACCGGAGCCCTTAAAGCAATTTCTCCGAAATATTGAGAGTAGCCATTTTGTTTGGAATATTTATTAATGTTCATAAATGAAATTTAATCAAAATCGTTAGAGCCGATTTTGAGAAAATCGACTTTTTCTCTTTTTTCCCTTCAGTAAACTACCCTTAATTTTAGGGGTAGATATCCAATTCCAAAAACCCCTCGGGGCAACCCTATGAAAACCCTAGATATCAAGTTTCAGCTCAATCGGTAAAATAGTTTAGGCTCTAGTTGGAGGTACAGACAGACAGACAGACAGACAGACAGACGGAAATTCAAAAACCATTTTTTTGGATTCAGGAAGTCATGAAACGTCAAAATTCATCAAAATCTCGAGTTCGAATTTTTTGACGATCACAATACTTTCTCTACCTGTAAGATAGAGAGAAAGTAAAAATTAAGGAAGGTTAGAGTAGGCCATATAATGTTTATTTTATTTGTTAGTATAAAATCAAAACTATGTTGTAATGTAAACTAGTAGAATATTTAGAGCAAAGCATATTTTTTATCAAAATATTTTAAATAATTATATGGTCATACTGCATATGTTTTCTTAATTTTTTTGCACAAGATGGCAACCAAACCGAAATAAATTAGAGCAACATTGTTGGGGTTTATTATTTTCACAAAGTTCAAACAAGACTTTGTATTATAAAAACTATCATTCGTCCACGACATCGCTCTCACTAAACAATTTCATCAACACATTCAGCAAATTTCAATGCTAGAAAAGAATGGAACTTAACTGAAAGCAGTGTTTTATTTGCACACGAAGATTCACCAATAAACAAGGACTCTCCTCCATCCTCTCCGTTTCCCCACAACAGCTCATATAACTTTCAATCTTTCGTACCAGCAATACCAGCCACGACGAATGTTCACTACTTACGCCCAGATACTTTTGACGCTGATGAGATAAAGTAATTGTGTATAGATTGCCGTGGGTCCTAGAAATGTATAAGTATTACAACATAAGACGTTCCATCTCGATCCGATAAGTTCTTTTTGAGTTTATTGGTAACAAACAAACAAACATTCTAAAAATGGATCATTTGGTATCCTTATCGGTTATACAGAGAGAGAAAGAATAGTCAGTGTGTTTATTAAGCTGATGCTGTTTTTCATGAGCTAAGACTGGGATGATACCTAAATACTCAGGTGAGGTTAAGTTAAGATTTCTGAAAACTTAAGAGATTGAAATGAACTTCTTTCTTTTAGTTTTAATCATTTAATTAAATTGGTTGAAAAATGACACCTGGACATGGGAATCGAACCAGTGTCAAGGAGTCATTTTTTGACTAAATCTAATTGATTAGAATATGGTCCCCCTCCATACAATCAGTAATGTAATTACAATGATTTACAACCTGTGTGTTGATATTCATTTTACCAATTTAAAACTTAATGAAGTACGCAGAAATGTGATCAAAGTATTTGAATGTGTAAATGAAGTGGACACACTGACTTCTGTAAGAGTTGAGAGTTGATTATTTAGTTTCTCTTTAAAGGCCACTACACACTTACAGGTATACATGTACAGTTATACCGGATGTGTTAGTGTATCCACACGCTACAGTTTTTTCTTCTTCAAGTCACAGTTCTATTTCTTTTTCGTTAAAGTTGTTATTTCACTGTCGGCTAGCAATGACATCCACAGACGATGCTTTAGTGATAGTTTGCTTGTTGGTAGCGAAAAAAAAGTGTCAAAAACGTAAATTTAAGGCCGCATTACACGTAGCAGGTTGCAGCGCTGCTTTCTGACATCGTTTTGCAGCGCTGCGAGCTGACAAATCTGGTTTACCTATTACACACACGCTGCATTCTGACGAATGAACATCTTGCCGCTCAGTGGAGGGGGAGTTATTTTATCGTCCGCACTTGGTTTTCCTGGTTCAGTTTGTGCTAAGATGTCTCGTCAACAACAAGAAGATGAAGAGCTTATTATATATTGTACGGGTACTACCAAAAATTGAAATATCGTAGTGTTGTAAAACACAGAAATAAATGTTTGTGGAGTCGAAATTTAGTGTTAAAACGGAACACTATGTCAAATACTGTGACGATTTTACCTGAATTAGATGTTGATGACTTCCGAAATTACCTAAGTATGAATTAAGACACCTCCAAGCATCTTTTGTCTGTAGTATCTAAGCGGTTAGCCAAGCAAGCAAGTTGGAAGCGCAGAAAGCGATTACACGGCGCAGAAAGCAGTCGTCCGATCAGAAAATATCAAACTCGTTTGATATTTGCTCTGCCAGCTTTCTGATACGCGCACCTATCATTTAGGTATATTACATGATTATCTCGCAGCGCTGCAACCTGCTACGTGTAATGCGGCCTTAAAACGAGAGATAAGGTGAAAATATTGGTTGAACAAAAGATAACGTTATTCACATGTGAATTTGTTAAACTAATTGAAATTTGCGCTTAAAGATTGTGTACAGCAATAATTTTGTAAAGAAAGAATGAAACGTATCTAATTAGTGAATGATATGGCGGTGGAAAAAGCAACAAATGAACTGAGCCGCATGCGCACTTCGGTACACACGCTTCGGTATGCCTGCGCAGTTTGCCCCGACGCAGGTATATCGTTTGAAGCTATTTGCTCCGGTCGCCTGTCCAGGACGAAATAGCTGTACAGTTTTGTCATATACACGTTCAGTTATACCGGCCAGGCAAACCTCACAGGTATATCTGTACGTATTTACTGTACACACTGTCATAAAAGTAAAAATTGGTAGTAATCGAACTTTGTACAAGAATAGCTTTAAGTTCAAGTGGTAAGACATGTTTAAATTTTTGAAGATTGTGTATAGCAGCGTAATTTTTTTTTTTTTTTACTAGACGTACTGAAGCTGTCTTTTCAACAAATGCTATTCATCACTATTATTTCCCTATTTAGTTACCACGCTAATTTGAGAGAATATTCTCTATTACTTTCCTAATCCTTGCGCCACAAACCAAGCTGTTATAAATACATTGCGTTAAGGATTGTTGACTAAAAAACTTTACCCATAACCAAAAATCCACTAAAGATTACAATTAGATTTTGTTTTATTTAAAATGGAAATAAAATCTTCAATTTATCGTAAAGTTAAAAAAAAAGAAGGAAAATATGTGTATATTTTTATTTTCAACAAATACACTTTCTAAAATACATTTTTAAAACAAATATTTGTCCATCCCTGGTTGGTGGCAATTTCTCATCTTCCTGTTGCTCGATATCAATTTGCCAGAATCTTCGAATGAACTTGAGCCAACACTTATTGAGCTAAAAATTTCTTCTTTCAAATAACTCTTCAACACAAAGCCATCTTGTTGTTCACTTTTTTCTGAGAAACTACCGCCACAAACAATAGAAGTGCTTTCAAAAGAACAAGGATGAAAGAAGGAGTAGAAAAGTTTTCTCGTGTAAGTTTTCCCTCGCAGATTTTCCCAAGATCGCAAGGAAGAAGAAAAAAAAAAGTCGCGCGCGCGCGTGGAAATCAAATTAAATCGAGGTTTATCACCGTCCATTGCTAGGCAAGAGGTCGTTCTCCATTAACTCCCCCGCTCCCAACCCTCCTTTCAACCAACCCCAAGCCTCTCCTACGACTTTTAGACTTGGGTAAGGGTTGTGAAACGGTAGAGGGAAGGAAGGACATATCGCATCCTGCCACAAAGACAAAGCGCCCTCCGCCATCTTGGATAGCATTTCTTATCTAGGGATAAACATCTGTGACGACTGGTAGCAATACTACAAGAAATTCGTGCCCTCCTTGGATCGCGACTTTTTTCTTTGCCCTTGAGAAGAAAATGTATCAAGGAATAGAGAGATATGATATTAAACTAAAAGTTAGTTTAACAGTTTAATAGGCTCTATTTGAACACTGTTAACATAAATACGAGATTTAATAATTTTATTATGGAAAAAAAATCACTAGAGTGGTTCTGAGTTTATATGCTTTGATTTATTTACAAAATCTAATTCATCAATTTTTTTTACTTTCAAAATAGTATCACAAACACTTTTATATCACTTAGATCGTTGAAAACTATCAAGCTTTAAGAAAATACGCTACTCAAACTGTTCGTGAGTTAATACTATACATGTTTATACTTTGAATATATTTGTATTGCATGATAAATATAAGTTTTTACATACCATTAACTAAAATATATACACTAATTATGCTCAATAAAAGGGTTAAGTACTTTTGATATAAGGATTAAGGGTGAGAAAGGCTCTTTTGGGAAAAATCAATGCTAGCGGGAAGGAAAAATAATATGAAAAGAGCACTGGTAAATCACCTGAAGAAAATCAGCCTAAAAATATTCAGCTGGAATTTAAACCCGATTTTACCATGACTTTCAACCCACTCCACGGTAAGTTTGACGCCTTAGTTCATTTTTTATGGTTTAATTTAATTTAAAATGATACAATACAATTTAGTTTTCATTTTAAGGTCTAAAGTAATTGAAAAATCTTAAATGATTATTATTATTATTACTATTATTATTATTCAAACCACGTCTTACTACCGGTTCGGGTTATACGCACTTAAGCTGATTTGTAGTGGTAGGGTGAATGCGAGAAGAAATGGAGGACCTAAAGTTTAACGTGGAGGCCTGGAATTCCACACATTCACAAGTTGTGATTAATACACGTCTTGTCAGAGGTGAAGGAAGGGTTTGTAATCAGATAAATCTGTGCAGGACGAGGATCTAACTCTGGACACCCAGCACAGAAGTTTAACGCCCTACCCTAGACCACCAGGTCACCAACAAGAGAACCTTTAAAAATTGATTAAGTTACAAAGATCAAATATTGGAAATAAGGCTTATTAATATATTTATTAACATAATCAAATCAGTTACAACCAAACCAGCCGACGAATCCATTACCATAATTTTATATATATAGCTACAAATTATTTCATCTGGATTTTGTTCCTTGTTTAATACTGTACAGGTGAATGCAGGAAGGTGCAAACTTAACCTTTTACATCTCCGGGAATTGGTCAACCTGACATTTGAGTTGCGTCCACCGGCGTTGGCGACCTTTTGGGAAATTAACTCAGACTGAAAGAATCTCTAACGTTAAACAAAATATTCTCAAGCCATTAAAAATAAAGTGCTTTTGATACTTTAGCTTTTTTATTAATTTGGTGATATATTTATTTTAAACATAATAATATATATTCTATTTATGAATTCATCTAGAGTTATTTCAATTACGACACAAAATTATATAAAATATAATCAAGTATTTCGTGTGTTTATAATGTATCATAGGATTAGCTAGATTTAAAATCTGACTTCAAAGGGTTACCAAAGCCACACTTCAACAAAATAAAATGTTTTGAAAAAATCAACCATCCTATGATAGTCAAGGTACTATACATCCTGTGATTTAACATTTGTTAGTTTTGTCTTTTTTAACACCACGTTTTAACACTCGTTCGAATTATATACACTTATGTAATAATTACACTGATGCTTTATGGATGATAAAGGTTGAATTTAGACGTCTAAACACATTTGTATAGATGGAGAGTGGAAAACCACTTAGGGAAAAACTCCTTTAGTACACCCGACTGGGATTTGAACCTGGATCTCCCTATCATGTGTTGTCCAGTTTATTACAAGATAGATTCCTTGGAAGGATGTTTCTAAAGGTGTGATCCTACGGTAGACAAGCAAGTGGTTCACAAGATCCCCTTAAATTTAAATAATAATAATGAATTAGAGGATGTTGATCATATACAGGATGAGGTGGAAACAATTAGATGATCTATACTGAGGAAAGTGATGTACAACGTGCTAAGATTTGCTTGATGTACAGTGGAGCTCAACTGAGTGACATTATCTTCAAAAAGTGAAAAGTTTAGTTTGTAATTTATCTTCATCCAACTAGTGAATATTTACTTTTCAATTAAAGTGTTATTTTCAAGTTACTAATTGTCTTATTGTTTTGGGCCCACCCTATATAATACAAAAATTTAAAATATAAAATATTATAAATGAAATACCCATAGCAAGTTGTATTTATTTCCTCGGAGGACACAAGTCAAATAGAAAAGGAAGTATGTAGCAACCTTAATAATTATACAAATATGTAGAATATTTGATATAAATTTTAAGGTTTAGAATCACTAATTCTATGTAGTTATATGATTTATTTTAAATATTAAATAAATTTAATAAATTAATTTTTGTATTGTATCTATAGTCCTAAAATGTAGTTTTCAGTAAAAATATGTTTTCCCGGCATAGTTCTGAGTTAGCCCCTGCATATTGTTCAAAATATTTAATATTAAAGAAAATGCCGTACGTGATGATATGGCAGGATAACAAGTTAAACCAAAACTTATTTTTATTAGAACGTTCATATTTCATCCCTAGAATCTGCAGTGGAGGCCAAGGAGTTTAAGGTGGTAGCCCCAAGTTAATTTTGATTAGTAATGACATGGTTCTAACTCCGACTACGTTGAAAAGGGAGTAGTTTTCTACAATTAATTGCCCTAACCCTTTTCTACGATAATTTGGGCGAATTTAACATAAACCACTAATCTCATTTGAACCCATAAGATTGAGTTGTTTCTATCATGGGGTTACTCTGGACCTTAACGTTATATTTATCCACGAACACAAAAGAGGAGATCTTGTAGTCCTGTCTGAAAATGGGGTTAGAGTCAAAACAGTTTAATAGGCTTTAATCACATTTTATATTTGGTCACCTGGTCAAACCACATGGTCTTTTTTAAAACTTTAATTCTATCCCTAAAATTTAAGGGTATTTTATTTAAAAGATACTTATTTTTGAAAGTTGAATTTTTTTTAATATTCTATAGCGATTTTGTTTTTAAAAAAAATTGATATCTGGAGATTGTTTGTAGTAAAAAAAAAAGCCTCTGGATAAATTCTTGTAGCTATAGTTTGCCTCTAAATGATTTAGAAAAATCAATATTTTTATATGAATTAAAATCAACGATTTTGTAATGTTTAAAATGTACATCTATCACCGTAAGTATTTTTTTGGAAAGAGGAAAGGAAATGAGTAATATATTTAGGGGTAGACAACTAATAACTATTTTTTGAAAATTTTTCAAAAATGCTTCTAATGTTTTTTCTCGAAATGGGTATCAGGGGAGTGTTTTACGAGATTTATATTAAATCATGATTCATTTTATAAAAAAAAATACCTTACTACAGGGTGGTTTACTAATGAGTGATGGCTGATTTTTGAATTTTTCTCACAAGCAATGAAAATCAATATAAAAAAAAAGTATGTGCGAGTTTGTCGTTGAATTTATTTTAAACTTACTGCTGAATACTCCCGGATTATGAATGAACTCAGACCCTTCCGAATCAGGTCGAGAGTTCTAACCACTCAACACACTATGTTCGTGATCCCTTTGTTGAGGACACGCAAATGAAGGGTCCAGCCAAAAGGCGGATCAACCATTTAAAACCGTCGCCATGGTTACCTAATCCTAGACCCCTCGACGTGTATGTATGGTGTGAGCCAGGCACGCCTACTAACACTAAAGTTCCCGTGAGATCGTTCAAGGGTTAAACTGAATATAACTCCTGAAAGTAGCACGAAGGCTGTAGAGAGAGAGCCTCTTCTCTTCCTTTATTGTTATGAGCTGATCCTCCGTATATTGCCACAACAGTCGGACCACGATAGGAATACCCTTGTTTTCCAGTTCAAAACGTTAATAGTAAGGATGGGACACTCAACTCTTTGAATATTTGGGATATTCGAAATTCAAAATAAAACTATTACAATATGGAACACACTTAACTACAAGAGTCCATGATATTAGTTTAAAGCTCAACTGACTATTTTATTCTGATATAAATTCGTTATAACAAACAAATATTATTTATTACTTTATTTTATAATATGATATATATTAGGGCTGGGCCGATGCCGATTATTAATCCGATCATCGGCCGATTATCGCATAACCCGCGATTCCGATGATCGGTGTTTGAATCTCCGATTATTTATGCCGATTATTGAAAATGTGTGGGTATATTTTAAGTCTTAAAAAATAATATTTTATCTCTGCTCTCTCGTATGTGATCTTGGAATAATTAGCTTGTTCTTAGCGACTTAGGTTTGAAATAAACAGCACATCCAACATTCCAAACAAAATATATCTAAATAAATATATTTACCATAGGTCTTTTTCCAATTTATGCACGTTATTAGAAATAAAAATACTCACAAGTAACAAATCTAATAATCATAAAATAAAATATTAGCAGATTGGTGTTGTTTTATTTCGATTTGTTAAAGATGCCCAAAAAATGAAATATTGGATGTAATAATCTCGCACATACGCACATTTTGTTTTAAATGGAAACAGTTTTTAAAATTATTAAAATTGAAAACAAAAATAATCGGCATCGGTAATCGGCCTAATCGGCAACAAATAATCGGCATCGGACTAATCGGCAAAATAGATGATCGGCCCAGCTCTAATATATATAGCTACTCTTATCTTCATAATTTTTTTCAGGTTTTTAATTTAAGTTCTAGATTGATGTCTAGTATATAAAATAAAAAATCTAACTCAAGATTCGGATTCGTAATTTGGGGGATTCAATTCAACTATAGATAATAGATCTATTTTCACCTATTAATAATACTCCAAGATATTATGTATTATTTTAATAGATTTGTCACTTGGGCACGAATACCAATGCGTCAGCCTTTTCTTAGCTAGTTTTTGGTAACGGAAGATAATGTTCTGATGAAGTGAAGTTTTTTTTTTTTAATCTTTCAGAGCTTTCGCACTTTCGCCTCCGTTCAAATGCGGGTGAACATACTTTTAATTCTACCCTCTGAATCTTTACCTATTTTCAGTGTAAGCTTGATAATATCGCAATAAGTTATAGTTGACTAACGGATTAATGGCAGATTTATTTTCTGAAAGCTGAAAATTTAATTAAAAAAAAAACATTTCACCCCTCTCGGCAGTATGTTTTGGCCCTTGTTAAGAAATTACATTAAATTTTAAGATAAGTTGAAGTGATGATTGAAACGATCGAGGATAAGACATAGCTGACGTTTAATATACACAGATACTAAGTCGTATTGCATATAGTAAAATGTAATTTTATATATCATGATTTTTAAAATTAATAAAAATTTTGAGTTTTGAAAGTACTGCATTTTCCTTGAAAGAATGTTTAAAACAAGACTTAGGGCAAATACCCCAAATTCTTAACATACCACAATTTTAAAAAAAACCTTTCATGATAAATGGTATACGGCCTGACCGCTTAAGAGGCTATCACACAACCGATTAACCAGGCTATTAAATATATTACTACGCTTGAACCTTAAATCGCATTAAAGTGAGTTTGGTTTGCATTCTTCTATTAAAAACTCCAAATTTGGATTTGTACAATAGTTTTTAATTTTAAAATAAACAAGTTTTTTTTTCAATATTACTGTGTTTTTTAAAATTATGGTAGAACGTTCTCCCTACTTTAAATTTCATTGGATTTTAAAGTTAAATTAAAATTTCTGCACTACAATAAGACGTGTGATTAGAGCCGTATCACCCATCTTAGTTGGGTGCTATCCAGGGAGTGAGAAGGACTCTCAAATCTATCTCTCTCTCTCTCTCTCTCGTATTTTCAAATTAGGTTCTTGTTTTTCTCGTATCTACTCAATGTGTATGTGAACATGCGGCTGTGGTCCCAATGAATTGGCTTTTTTGCAAGCTTAGAATGTTTAGGGGGTTGTTGTAAAAGTAGGTAGACCATAGTTTATCGATCCACGAACCAATATCGACCCACTTCGGTGGCTCCAAGGTATAACGTGCTACTCACACAGTAGACTAGACTTCCAATAACTGGGCGATCAAGGTTAGTATTTCGGTTGGGTGTAGTGGGTGTGGTATTTTCAAAATGGTTTAACAATCTCCCTCCATTCAAACGTGGGTACATTTACTCCTAACATAACCCTCCTAAGCTTAAACCATTAGCGTAATTATTACGTAAGCTTAAAACCTGAATGGATAGTGTTAAAACGTGGTGTTAAAAATAAAAACTAATTTAGAAACAATACATATTGTTATTAAATTTTTTTTTTTCAAAAAGACCACATTAGAGGAAAAAAACTCTAAACAGAAAAATAAAATCCTGTAGCGTCACCAACCCGCATCGGTGACCACAAGGACTAAATATTAAACTCGTATTAAATAGTTTTATCAGTGATGGAGAGGTCGGGGTTAGAATCCCTGCTGGAGCTACAGTTGATACATTTTCCTAAAGGGTCTCCCACTCTTCCTCCACATAGATGCTTGTGTTCTTCCTCTAAGTTCTACTTTTCTCATCCCTACCTCATTAAGTACTCATGACCCACGGGTAGAAAGAAGCGGGAAGAATATAAACATATAGAGCTTAATGAGATTTAAAGCAACCATCGCATTTTTCAAGTGTAATGCATATTTTCTTTCTGTTGGACAAGTTTTGGAAGATTAGATTACGGTTGGTTGACGGTACATGTTACACTAACTTATATTTAAGGTTGTGTTACTATATTTAAACTTTGCTGCTGGTGTATAATAACTAAATAAATGGTACGGTACACCGCACATACTATCTCGCTTCTTTATCTAAAAATGGAGAGCTTCAATGACAAACGAAAGAAAAATATTTTTTGTAGAAATATACTGTAATAAAGAGCATAATATTCCACCAAAGATCATAGATTAACTAATATAAACAGTTACAGAATATTAAGTACTAATTATTGAGTACTAAGAATCATCATTATTCACCAAATAGTATAATAATTAACTCCCTATATCCAAGACCAAAATTTAAAGACACAGTTTTATAAAAGATCTTTCAGATATAACTACAACTTTGCAACGAAAAGCCATTTCATTTCTCAATGAGTTTCACGGATATGATCAACATTGTAGATATCCGCTTTTTACAAGTAGATACTCGCCAAGTGATTTTATCGGCAAAATGAGATACGCCATTTTGTTTATAATGTTAAACAGTGCCTAGATACGAGTTTTAATCAAAATCGTAGGGGTAATTTCGATTATTTTTGATTTATTTTTCGCCCTTAATTTTAAGGTTACTAGTTAATTCAGAAAATCATTGTATGGAAATTTATGTAAACCCTGGATAGAGTTTTTTTTAACCCAATTGGTTAGAATGGTTTTGTTTCTAGGCGGAGATACAGACAAACAAACATACAATCAGATGATATTGTGAAAACTACTTTTACGGTTTCATGGAGTCATAAAAAGTTGACACCCAAAATATAAAATTTTACTTAGCACAATCCTGCCTATTTGTCAATATTATCAAAAGGCAGGTGAGGGGGGGTGAGTAAAAAACAAATTAAGGATACGAGGG
Source organism: Timema podura (assembly GCA_033556935.1). NCBI lineage: Eukaryota > Metazoa > Arthropoda > Insecta > Phasmatodea > Timematidae > Timema > Timema podura. Next base: position 65,322,858 of record JAVRXN010000003.1, on the reverse strand, counting down.
AAAAAATGGGGAGAAGTCACACCACACACATTTTTCAGGAAAACTACTTTCATATCTCAAACCTCATTAGGACCCTAGTATTTTCTTTTAAATATTTTAAATATAACAGAGACCTCTTCAAACCATAATCTCAAGTGCATTAGAGAAGTCTCATGATAGCCTAACAAATGACAGCACCAACTCAATTTGATTTAAAACTGACTTTCCTCCTTTTCCCCCTGTACCATTAAAATATTTATTAGAAGAAAGATTTTGTTCTACACTCTCATATCTCCATAATTTCATTTAATCGGGATATGGAAAGATACTCCACGGAAAGGTTGTACGATTAGTACCTTCGGGCGTCCCATTGGCAACGGTACGTTAGTACTGGCAATCTCTTCACAGCTGGGTATACGAATTATGTAGCTAAGCTATGATAATACCATTAAATTGTGTTCAAGCTTTGGCGTACAGACCGGGAGAGCAAAGAGGTTCAAGCATGCTTGTACAATAGGTTGCATAGAAGTTAGGCGTTTGGCACTACACACCTTGACATCTTGGAACACGGCAGCAGAACGCACCACAGTTAATAGTAAACAGCACACCAGTCCATCTAGAAATGGGAAATACGTTTTTAGGATCATCATTTACGTCCCTACATCACAGAAAGTGCTAGCCATTATTACAATTGCAATGCCACGCGCCTAGCTCCTATGTAACTTGTTGTACACGCATGCTTGACAGCTTTGCACTCCCGGCACTGTATGCCAAATTTTTGAAACAATTTAATGGTATCGGCATGTTTCCGATGTGAGTGTATAGGATTTTGTATTACTTTTGGCTCAAACAAGTTATTATGTGCAGTTTGGGCTATACTATTAGTTTCCAAAAACCCTGTATACTCAGTACACTAACAAAACGAAATATGGCCTGGATACGAGACTGAACCAGACGGTTCAATGGTAGATTGTTGGTGCAATAAATGGTCCAGGATTCGATTCTGTGTCCACCGCTGTCATTGTTTCCGTTCAATTTAATTTGGCTCAGCTACCAGGAATAATATATTGTGGATAATCATTACGTATCTTTTGAGATACACATTCATTATTAATATTAATAATTTTACATTTCCCTCGTTGGAGGATTTGAAGAAATTTGCTTTAAAATAATTTAAGCTCAGTGATCCCACTAGTACTACCAAAAATGACAAAATAAGTCTGACACATTATTCATAATAATCAAATTTATTAAGCAAAATTTATCGTAGAGTAATAATTGAACAATTTTATGGATTTGTATATTTTTAGCTTCATCATCCATATCAGTGGTAACGCTGATTAAATTTAAGGTTCATTTAAATTAGTTTGGTGGTGATGGACAGGTCAGGGCTCAAATCCCAACCAGAATACTAAGGAATATATTCTATAAAAGGTTTACCATTCCCCCTTACGCAAATGTGATCATATTTTCTTCGAATACCTTATCATCACCATCACTTCCCGAATAGTACAATTAAAATGCAAATATCCCCAAATGATATTATTAAAGAATTATTTTATGCCCATTTTAGATTTGTTTTTAACTTAAAATAATATTTATTTTCTTAGGCCAGGAGACTTTTTTTATGCTTCGTGTCTTAAAACTCGTGTGGACCATTCCACATATTTACACTTACGGGAAAGGATCAAGAAGCTAGTTTTTAAGGGGCACTGATCACTTAGTAAGAAAATGGGAAACCTAAAAGGAAAATAGGCTTGGCATCTCAGTACTCGAACACAGTACTCGAACTCCGAGTGTCCCATCATTGGAATGCAAGACATGATTATATTGACGTCATCCATTAACCATGTAAAGCTTTGAGGAGGGGAAAGGGGTCAGCTCTAAAGTATATATGGTGTTACTTGAGGGAGGATGGGTACATAACAGTGTTACGTAACACAGACCTTGTAGTTTAATGTTGTAAAAATATTAGTTTACTGTTGGTAAAAATACTTATAGGTGACTTATTAATATGTATGGGTGTTGAAAATGAAAGTTAAGCTCTTAATTTTTATTTCTCTATATTAATAATGAAATAATGACATTAACTATTGATGTGAAAAGCTACTTATCAAGAATTGGAGGGGGGATAAGTAGGGCTAAATTTCTACTTGGTGGTTACATGGGGGGGAGGGAGTGTCATAAAAGGCAAAAAAAAGTTACGTAGTTTTTGGATGAAAGGACTACTAGTTTGGGTTTAAAATTTGTTTCCCGTTAGTTTTAGTTCAGTTAATTTTGATAGTACTATAAACTATGCAAATATGAATGGGTGAAAATATAATTTACTCGTTTTAAATGTGTATGGCAAGTAACTGGATATCAGATAAAATTAAATTACAACACCGAATATGTTTTCAGTATTTCTCTACGTGGCCAAGAAGGTTACTGTGCTTTTATTTCATAAATATTCCCTGCCACATATTGTCTTGTCACTATCTTTTTTATTAGTTTAGCATTTTATATTACTTTTTTTTTATTGAAATGGAGTGTAAGCTACTTCATAAATATTGGAAATACTGTGAATACTTTTATTTTTCTCTCTCTATACAATACACAAACATCTATAACTCAACAGAAAAGTTGGCCAATATTCGATAGAAAATTCACGTAAATAGTAAACATAAATTAATCAACAAAACATTGATAATTTTTTAGTTCGCCTAAAAAAATACAAGTTTCACCAAAAATTTAAAATATTTGAAATAAAGCAAACTTATTTCCCTTAGTAAATATTCTAAAATGTAATGGAGCCATTTAATGGTATTTTTATTTATTTGTTGTGTTCTTAGATTATAAATATAATTTTCTGGGGATATCCATGAGACCGTTAGTAAATTTTCATTTCCATCTTATTTAGAAAAATATTTTTGTCCACAAAATATCAATACACGTTTGGCTTAACCGTATAATTTGATAAAAAAAAGGTAGAACATAGAGGACCTATGCCTATATTTGTATGCAGAAAGAATGGGAAACAGATTAAGAAAAAACCCGTTCAAAACATTCAGCTTTGGATTCGAAAACTGGCCTCCTCGTATGTGGCAATCCAGTCTATTTTGAGGTTGTACATTTTAAAATAAGCTCTAATTGATGGTCACAAGTTCTACTGTTACTCTCAATTAGAGTTCATTTAAAGTTTAACTAATTTACTTTCTACTTATCATAATTTATTGGTAGTTAATTCGTTAAAAGTCATTAATTTAACTGAGCCCTGAAATATAAAGATTATTATTATTCATTTAATCTTTATTTTTAATTAGAAGATAAAATATCAATCTGATGAATTAAATAATTTAATTATATGAGTTATTCCATAAGTCAAATTAAATTAGTGAATATAAAAAGTCAAGTATTATTCCTTATTTATCAAAATCATAGTAAAAAACTGTTACCATAAAGTATGTTTATAATGATTTAAAAATAGTTAATAATTTAAAATATCTTTATTTTAGTGGCTTAAAGTGACTGGAGGTTTGGTGTAAGCTTAGCACTTCTGATTATAATCTGTGGTGCTGGCACTCCACTTGGTTTGAATCCAGGCTAGGTTCTTTTATAAATGTTTGGATTTCAAATGGCATTCATCATTTTGTCTTCAGATAAGCTCTGGTGCATTTTCTCATTACTTTATATTCATTTATACGACCCTTCTTACCATTGGTCACACATACAAAGGCGATGGTCTCATCTTGTCCTGTAATATATCAACGGTGAGGTTAAGGTTCGAATCACAATCAATCGTGTATTCAGTGATGTATTTTAATTTATAGTTTCTTTCTTGCCCTCCCTATGATATCGGGCCCTCTATCTTCCTTATATCTAGGCCATTGGCGTAAATATTTGAACAGACCAAATTAAATCAAAGACCTTAAACGTGGTGAACACAAAGAAAGGTTTTTCTTATGTAGAGCAAGGGGTAAAAAATATTCTAAAACAAGTAACAAAAAAAAACACTTTTGAAAAATATCCTCTAAGCTAGCTACCCTCAGCCTTAACAGAAATGTCTAAGGCGTTAAATTACTTCTGCACACAGTCACCATATGCGTTGAGTAGAGAAAAAAAAATCTATTATTACAGGAACTACGAGAGGTTACAAGAAATCCAATATGTTGAAGAACAGAATGAAAAATTATATTAATATTGAAAGCATTAAAAACAAAGAGGGTTCAAGTACAAAGAAAAATCATATTTTGAGCTAGAAGCAATCTGTATAATCTATCAAAGTCATAAAAAAATATCAGTTTAGAAAATATAAAATTACAACATTCCAGTACAAACTTACGCTCTGTGCACCCAATCAAGTCCCAACTTAACGACCAACGTTCTTAAATCAAGAAAGAGCTAACACAAGCTGAGATTTTAGCACACAGTCAAAATTGAATACTTTTTACACAATGGATATTAAAGGCTAAGGTGCTGGAATAGTAAAGCAGATTAAAAAAAAAAAAAAGCCCAGAAACCAATTGGGATTAAACATTCCTGGGTGTAGCTGTCCATCAGTAGGAGAACGAACAGGAGAGGAAGAATAAACAAATGACGATATAAAATGTGTTTCCACTCCCCTCCCTTAAATTAAATCATTCGATTCACAAAGATCCACTAAGCTATACGCTCTTTTACCGGTCACATTTTATTTCCCGGGCACTTAGATCTTAATAATCAACCAAAAATATGTTGATTTTTGGACATTTCAGAGTGGAAAACTTTAACTTTTAAACAATAATTTAATGTTTATTAATGCATGGGTTCATTTAAATTAGTTATGTGCTCATTTCATCAAACACCATACACATGTAGCTACTGTTAAAATATATTGCCAATTTTTAACCTGAGTGCTACCGTTTCATAAATATATATATATATATATAAATATATATATATATATAGCACCGCGTCTTACTACCCGTTCGGGTTATACGCTTAAGTACTAATTACCCTAATGGATTAGGAATTGGGAGGGTTGAATTTAGAGGAAGTGAACCCGCATTTGCGTGGAGGGAGAGTGGAAAACCATTTAGGAAAAACCACCCCCAGTTCACCCGACCGAGATTCGAACCTCAATCTCCCCGTCCTCGGCAGTCGGGCTCAACACGACTAACGCGTTAGCCAACTACGCCACCGAGGCGGGTCGTTTCATAAAGTTTAATAATAAGGACTGTTATTTTACAAAAAGGGCATCCACATTAGTGTGGAGATAGGGTAGTAAAACAACAAATATAAATAACATGTGGATAAAAAAATACTCTTAATGCACCGGCACAGATTTGAAATTCGATGTTTGTTTTTTCAGTGGGAATCCAGTAAGCTCCAAGCTACTCGTAATTATGGGAACGTGGACTACATTTCACGCTCGTCTTGTCGGATTCACAGGTAACTGGGAGGTCTCAACTTAAATCACGTCCAGGTATAATCCCTAATAAGGGCTGTTTCTTAAAAACTGTTACACACACCCATCCACTAAATTGTGCGTATATTTATTATATATATATATATATATATATATATATATTTATTTATTTATTTTTTTGCGCCGCGTCTTACTACCCGTTCGGGTTATACGCTTAAGTACTAATTACACTAATGGATTAGGAATTGTTAAGGTTGAATTTAGAGGATGTGAGCCCGCATTTGCGTGGAGGTTTAGAGGGGAGAACCATTTAGGAAAAACCACCCCCAGTTCACCCGACCGAGATTTGAACCTCGATCTCCTCGTCCTCAGCGGTCTAGCTAATATGACTGGCGCGTTAGCCAACTACGCCACCGAGGTGGGTATATTTTTATTATAAATGTTATCTTTCTCATGTCTACCCCTTAGTTTAGTTACATGAACATAAAAATTTCCCTTAACTATATATTGGTATTAAGTGTAAATAGCCGAAGCTATATTAATGGTAGTTGGTTCAGTTAGATATCATTCTGAAAATTGAAAAATGACACCTGGACACGGGAATCGAACCCGGGACCTTTGGCTTTGGCTTTGTCCATCATAGACTCTGCCTTAAAATATGAGTGAAGAATGACCATGGGCACGGGACGAATCCTGGATAGCTCAGTGGTTAGAGCATTGGCGTACTAAGCCAAAGGTCCCGGGTTCGATTCCCGTGTCCAGGTGTCATTTTTCAATTTTCAGAATGATATATATTGGTAGTTTGACACTCTGAATCACGTGACCAATATTAAACTTACGGTTGACCTCCTCCCCACCAAGTGGTTAATATAAGGTCACTATAATAATAACAATAATAATAATAATAATAAAATTAATAATTTCCAATTTTCTCAAATGTATCCACTTAAACAATATTAATTGTTTTCTTCTAAGCGACACCTCCATTTTGGTCGTTTTATATCGACGCGAGTTGGCATCGTTGAAGGGAAAACTTACTTCGAGACACTGTTCAGATTTACGGTTCAAGTTACGCCATCAATGTCAAACCTTTATCGTAGAGCTAAGAAAGATATATTAACATTGAACATATATTTACTTCTGAAGGTTTTGGTTTTAAAAAAAAACACATATTTAATGTTTGCAATCACATTAGTACTTGGTGTGGGGGTAAACATATATATATAAGACTTTGCAGTTCACATTACATGATGTCTAGACACGAATGTAATTAAACAAAATGTTGAAATACTTCAATAAAATGTTAAATGTTGTCAATAAGTTAGCAATTATAAATCATTTGTAAATGTTAATATCTTCAAGTAATCGTGAGATAAATCTTTTTATTTACTTACAAGGTGGAAATGTGGACTAAGGCACTAGTCTAGTTATATCTGGTTTGGCCTTTGAAGTAGAGGCAGAGGTTCAAATAAAAGCTTTACACTAAGTGTGTTTTATTTAATGTTTTTCCACATTCACTCCAAGCCAATGTGGTTACATTCCCCTTAAATTATACATTACTCATATCTGCCTCTATAATGCTAAATATATATATATGATTATATATGAAATAGCTTACTAAATATTTTCAAAAATATAAAATATCTGATTACAGAAGGTTTCAAAATGGTTTGTAGAAATAAATGCGCAATTCGTCATATCACATGGGCTTGTATCGTCTTGAAAGGAGTCTTAATATATTCTCAAATTGAGTTTTTCTCTCTTCTCAAACAAAATAATGAATAAATGAGCCGGCTTGATACGATACGAAAAAGTGCGAGCCAACATCAAAAATTACATTCAGAACAGAAAATATGCGATACGGACGTTCTCAACATTTAATATATATTAATAATATAATCATAATTTAGATGTGGAACAATGGTCATACCCAAACATCAATTTACAAATTTAAATTGTTCATCATATAAGTTTATTGCATTTAATCATATTTTTTTACGTTTTTTATACAAAATAACTTCAGATAGATAGGAATCTGTAAAAAGCTAATTTTTTTAAATTTTATATTTCCTTTTCTGATCACCAAAAATTGTAATGTTATGTGTTTTTTTATTTTCACACCTTACTCCCCGTATGGACCATCCACATATTATTAAAAAACGGGATAGGAATGATGAAGGTTTAATTTAGAAGAATCGTATTCGCATTTTCTTCGAGGAATAATGGGGAATGATTTAACTAAAACAACAATCTCAAAAGGCTGTAATTTGAGGCCTGACGTCACGAGTAAATCAGACAAGACTTGTCGACGCCTTTGTCCATGGGGTCCACTGGTGGGTGGGTTCAAAACGCGTTCATCTGTCATTTGTTCTAAAACATATTTGATAAAAGCTTAACTTTGGTCAACACGGACAGCTCAACTGCATGGTAGATTTCTTACTAGCTGACCTAGATAGTGGGATTACGTTCCTAAAGTTCGCAAAAAGCCATAACCCAGACAGTAAGAAGCTACAAGCTGGCAATGTAGAGAGGGTTTCCTATTTATTCGTCTAAAATACTCTTGACACTTTGATACCATAGGACGGAGCAAGAAACAGCTAAAATATCAGAGAGAGAATGGGGAGCTAGGGGGATTGGTAGGGAAGTCTGACAAAGTTGAGTAATCTTGGCTTTGATTAAAATGACCGCTGCTAACCAGTAAACACTACACCCAATATCATTGCTGAGGGAACTTCTGGTATTATGGAGAGAATCTTTATTTTCGCTCTCTTTCAGTTAACTGTTGTCAAATCTCCTCACAATTATGAAGGAAGGTGGTGTGCTTGGACAAGAAGTAGATACTGGCAACCTCTAATAACCAGCGTTGCGAAACTTGTCTTATATTTGAGAGGATATTGACCACACAAAAACCAGAAAATGACAACACTGTTCCACAATAGTAATCATTCAGTTGACACAGTGATGATAGCCCGTGTATTTTATTCCTGATTATATACACAGAAATTTCTTAAAGTAAAGTTTGTTTTATATTTGTAAGAAGGTACAGGAAAGGTGGATAGAAACATATAAAAGGAACGAACACACATACATTTTTGCAATGAAAGGAAGATCACAGTCTGGACTTTACATTGCTGCCATGGGACAGAAGAGAGGTAATGGCTGCCTCTTACAGAAAATCCATCATTACCACCCAATCCCCGAGCTAGCTTTCATTCTATCGGAACTCATCAGTGTGATTTGAAGTTTATTTAATATTCGTAAATCACATTCATTATTATTTATCGTAACAACTTAATCTTATCAACATTTATGATTTTATAACTTGTCTAATGGGCATGTGATTAAAGGTGTGAGGATGAGGAGGTTAGATTTCTAACTCCAGGCTGGTGAGTACTGAGATATTTTTTTTAATGGGCATTTTTCCCTTCATCCTCTTAAAATTAAGGTGCATTTCTTTTAAATTCTACCTTTCTCATCCCTGCCACATTAGTGTTAATATGTAGACAGAGCAGATGTATATTGATACGAGGTGTGCATGAATTACTTAATGCTATTTACGTTAAATAATACATACACATACACATATATACATTATGTGGAAGTTATAAGAGTTGTATAGTTTATTTAAAACATCTGAGGTCACATGCCCCCAAGATGTTATAAGATGGAGCAAATCTGTCATTTCTGCTTTTGTCTTATTTCCAAAAGATAAACAATTTTTTTTTTCAAGGATCATCGCTGCCATAAATTTCTTTCACACACATTCACAGATCTTACACAGTCTGAACTGATACAAAATAGACCTCGTCCCATATAACATTATTCATCACAGCACTAAAGTTACTCAAGACACCCTCGGGTTGCTCATGAGTCTATTAGTGATATCCCTCATCGTTGGGCATGCGCACTAAACGTCAAGCTCGTTTATACTGGTTTCTGGGAGATCGGGAGGCTGGTGCTTAATAATTGGTGCTAATTCTTGCTAATATGCTGGTGCTTAAATTATGCCTGGTGCTTAAATTATAGCCTTTGTGCTTAATTACTGTTATAGAATTTTTTTTTTGTTGCTAAATACTTTTTACTTTTCTCAGTGATGATGTGGGACACATTTCTCTCCATTTTACCATTCGCATACCCAGCCCATTATAATAGTTAAATACGGGTAGCCCGGATGTAAACTAAGACTCGATGGGGAAAGAGAATATTATTTAATGAATTGGACACTGTCAATGGTATTTTGTTTCAGCATGTATTTCGTACAGTGATATTTTTTTAAGGATTTGTTTATTTAATAGAGTGTACAAACTGTGCATGCACCCCCTTTCCTCCCACACACACACAAAACCGCATTCGCAACATTTCCCCGTCTAGTGTTGACGAGAAAGAATAACACCAATCAGCCCCCCCCCCCCCCCCCCAACAAAACAACTTCTCCCGCATGACACAAGCCATTTGTAAATAGGAACATTAGCGTCACTCGAGGAGAGATGGAGCGAAGCTTGTTTCAGGGCCTAGCCCTTGGAGAGCCTTGGAAATAGGGGGGAGGAAGGCACCCCATCCCTCCTTACTCCAATCTTCTCTTCCCTCCCTACCCACTCCCACACTCACATCTCTAGCGCCAGTAGACGTGCGAAAACATTTATCATATTCTCTATTTTCTCATCACACATGAAGAAGGAAACATGTAAGCTTGTTTCTTAGAGTAGCGACAAGTTTATCAAAGAGAGAGTTTGAAAACTCGTGACAGACTCAATCATAAGTGTGGTTAAGACATTCTCGCTTGTTTTAATCTTAAAATATAATAGCTAAGGCAATTAAACATATTTTATTTTTAGTATGAGCCTTCGAGCCATATTTATAAATCATATTGGAAGGTAGCTGAACCCCAAACCAAGGAAAATAGATTTAATGTATTTACAAAACTCTTTTGGTAACTTGTCCTACTCCAAATTGGAGTGGACATTAGACTTATATCGAATTTCCTATTGAACTTTTAATATATTTACAGTTGTATATAAGTCGTAAAGAGAAAAAGAACCACAAAACACAGTTGATGAGCGATGAGAATCTAATTATAATGAGTATATATATATTCTTGATACAAGCCTTTAAAATAAAATAATAATTAGATGCTTGAATAATGTTTGGATCAAAAGGGATGGTGGTCACCGTATTCTATTAATCTTGTGGAATAGATGTCGTTATACGATTATTGATGATAGTTTAGTGAAAAAATAATCATATCAGCTGAGTGTAATTAATCGTTGTAGCTTGAAAGTCACTGTTTCATTTAATATCTTAATAACATTCATTACTAAATTGTCGCATCAATAGTCTTTCTTTACGCAGATAGAGTCTGTATTTAGTAGTCATTTTTAATCATTCTGGTGCCGGTGTTATCATATTTTATTACAGAATAACTTTAATCGAAATTTCGGATCAATCTTCTCCCAAATCCGTCTTCACTTTCATCTTGACGTCACTCTCCCGCTAGGGTCCATCCCAGCATCCTTTCAGCCATTGAAACGGGTCCTGTAGCTAACATAATATGTCCATTTTTAATTAAAGATAATAATTTAAAACAAAGGTGAAAAATAAAATAAGGATAGTTTTTAGAAAGTCTCAATGTAACATAATATAAAAAGTAAGTAAGAGAATTGTTCTATTATTCCTGTTAAATGTCTGTAATAATAATCTGTTTTCTAAATTTGTAAAACTGACACATATCAGCTGAGCTACGGCTGGTTTGTGTCCATAACAACACTTCACTTTTAGTCCTTTTACAAATCGTCACATTGGTGACGTCAGAACTCTCCTCTTGGCCCCTTTATCGTCAAAACTAATACTAATGTTCAGTATGACCGCTATAGCACTGTCTCTCCGCCGTGACCATTCTTTTTGGTAGAAGCTTGTATAGTTGAAGAAGAACTTCTTCTTAAGCTCTGAGTATTGCCCATCATTCGGAGCAGTAACGACAGTCAACGACGCTCTTGTAGCGTTGTTAATTCGTCGTCTAGTCACTCTGATGAAATACGTGGTAATTAAGGTGGGGTGATAATGAACGCCAGTTTAGTGCATTAATTTTGCAGTTTTTATAGCATAAACATTTTTTGGCATAAATAGATCAGATATTTCTTTTATAGAAACATAGAGTTTAGCTTTCTGCACATGCTAATCTCAAGAGTTCTTGAATATTTCTCATGAGCATCGCGGCATTTGGTGATAAACTTTTTAAATGCAGAGAAAAAGTTGTCCCTAAATTCCAGGACACTCTTAACAGATATTAAGAACTGTTGAGATTAGCATGTGCGGAAAACTAAACTCTATGTTTCTATATAAGAAATATTTGATTTAAAAACTTCAAAAATACTTTCCTAAACTCACGCTCACTAGCACCCCATCTTAAGCTGCACAAGGTAAGTTTAAAGTCTTTTGAAGTATAAAAGTTAAGTTAAAAATGTTATAAATTAGATTCAACAGAGCGCAACATTTTACAGAACAAAAAAAAATTAATTTTTGATAAAAAAAATAGGGGTATTACAAATATAACTCGTAGGTTGGCCCGCTAAGAGCAGTAAATTTTAACACCTTACAGTATAGCCAACCTGAAACTATTTCTTTTATGAACAACAATAGCTAAACAATAAGTAGTGAATTTTACTTTCTAACAAGTTCATTCACACAATATTCAAACATACATTCGTGCAGTATTGTAATGCTGATCTAATTTTAAAACTTATTTGAATAGTTTTCAGGTATTTTGAAAATACCGAGAAAAAAAAGTAAAGCAAAAGTCATTGAAATTTTGGATAAAGGATGTCTAGGTACCTATTGAAGTACACATTTAGTAGTCTTACAGTAGTTTGGCAAACGTTTTTAAGTTAGTTAATAGATATGGCATTGTGAGTTTTATGTTACCGAGGTATCTTATGGGGTAATTTATAATGTGAAATTTAATAGGTTTAAAGTTAGTTCTACTTCCACACCAGAAACTATTTTATTCAAATTTCTTGTGGAGAGCAATGACAAAATAAATAGATGAATTTTTAAAAATATATTAAATATTCATATTAGATATTTACGGTGAAATTACAAACAAATAAATTAATGAATTTACCTAGTAGCGATGTTTATCTCAGATAAAAGTAAGCTTAACTTTGTGATTTATAATGATGAGTGTACGTTAGGAAACAGCATACCGGTATGACAAATAGTTTCCTCTGAAATTTCAAACAAAAATACCCTCACCACTAGGTGTGGCAATCAAAAAAAGCCCTATATCACCCCATTTAATCAATTTTCTAACACTGATTCCCTTACTATTCTTTGAGAAAGTTGTGCCGAGTTCTCTAGACTCTTTTGTGTGTGCGCAGCGCTGCTCGATTGTTTGTCCCTGCATGGACGGCTGCGCACGGTCACGACGGGCTCGTCGTGGCACTCTCACTCGCCGGTGTCGTTGCGATGAATGTTATTTCATACGCGAGGTTTTCTTTTTGACGTGCGGTTGTGTAACCTAATCAGCCAAGGGGTTGAATTATTGACCTGAATAAAGACTTGAGTGACTGAGTGCCTTTTTAGTACAACCACTGCATAGCCGCTTGTTGTTCCACGCCCCAAGTCTGGGTCGCGAACCCCTTCTATCGGCGTCGGTGCCAACGGGGGCTGACACGAGTTGTCTCCTGTAGCTTTAGAAGGGTCCACGAGAGGTGTGGGTATAAAGTTACTTTTCCTTTATTGGTTGCAGTAATACCAGCTTGAGTTGGTTTGTGGAACGATTATTAGAACAGAAATAACTGAAAATATTTGAATATCAAAATGAGTGACTTTTTATCAAAATGCTTTCAAGTACTAACTGGAACGATAAAAATAAGTGATTAGATCCCAGTAATTTACCGCTTAGTTGAAACATTTCCTAGTTATTTGAGGTGGAGAGTCCCTCACTAGAAAGTTTGCCGGAACGTGATTACTTATTCCAAATGTAAACTGTCTAATGGCACGTGTCGTATGCACCCCAGAATCTTTGGTTTGGATCCTTACAAGGCTAGTATACGACCTGATCACCATGGATTCACGTGCCTCAGTTTATAACTCAGCACTAGAATAAAATACTTTTTCTAAAATTGTGTTAGGGTGCCAGGTAGTGTCACGTTCTCTACCAATAATTATAGACCTACTGGTTTTAATGTAAATTAAATATCACCGATTTATGATTAAGAATAATTTATTTAACGATTTTATTCTGACTAACATTTAAATAATGACTATTAGTAATGGAAGTTGAGATGGGGTGACCTAGTTTCATCTTCACACCCTTTGATTGCGTGAATATGTTACAAGTCTGATCTGGATGACAGCCAGAATACGAGTGTTTTATCCAATGGAAGCCGCGAGTTCTTCCTGTCACCCTTATCACATTCCAAGGGAGGGTCCATTCTTCTTGAAGATTTTCCCTTGTTAGAAATAAATTGACCAAGGTCACTTCCACTGTCTTTATAAAACTGCAAATTGGAATGTGGAAATCTTGTACTTTTTGTCCTGTTCATTTTTGCTATTTTTTTTATGTCAGGATCGTTAATCCTAAAAAAACACAATACGCATTGTTACCCTGATTTTCGAACGGGATAACAAGTGACGCTCTAGTATGTCTTTCACTGTGACTCATTAATTCTGAAAAAGGTTGATAGTAAATATATGATATGCTTCTATCTAATGCTAGTCAGCTCCCAGGTGGGTGCTATTCACAAGGCTCTCACCACCAAGACAATACATTCTGCACTCTAATCTAATTAGGCAGAAATTGGGGAGGACCTTGGAGACACCTGCAGCTATTGTAGGTGTGGTTGACCACGTGACAGACCAATACTAACGTGGAAAAGAGCACAGCAGTGATTTTCACATTAAATAGAAAGGACTAAAGATCAGCCCTGCTCAAGCTGTTCCAAGAAAAGTTTCGGTAGATTGACCTTGCTAATGGACATCAGGATAACCTGTCAAATGCACCTTACAGAAAAAACTAGCTGAAGTGAGAGAGGCTGTGTATCCTAAGCCCATGCTGTACCATACGTCATTTTCCTGCAAAATTGAAACGCGCCATTTTGTTTTATAATATTTAACAGTGCATAGATAAGAATTTTAATCAAAATTGTTGGAACACTTTTCAAAATTGTCAAATTTTTCTTTTTTCACGCAAAATTAAACTACCTTTAATGATAGTGTTAAATACGTATCTCCAAAATACCTATCTATGGAACCTTTTTGGGAAACCTAAATACCAATCTCTAACCCGATGTTAAAATAATTTCAGCACTAGGTAGTTACAGAGAGACAAATGGAATTGCAAAAATATTTTTTCTAGTTCAGGGTACTAATAAACTTTAACATCTATCAAAATCTCGAATTAGTCTTAAATTTTATGATAACAATAATTACTTTCTTCTCGATGTTGTGAGAAAGAATAAAATTATTAATATGGTTCCTCAAATTTCCTTCTTCAATTTTGTGTAAAATTTATTAAACTTTGTGTTATACTTAATTGAAGGTTTAAGACACACAAAATCGTTCATTTTGTACTCCAATCTTACTGCCCATCCAGGATGAACACATATTTACACTAATGGGGAAATATCGAGGAAGTTAGAACCTTAGAGATAAATTATCCAGGGTTCACGTTCATGTATAATAGGAAACCATTTAAAAAATAAAAAATAAATCCTGGCATGCCCGGCCAGGATAAAAACCCCAATATTCCCCGTCATCGGGAGTCAAGTTTATTGTGAGAGAAACGCATTTATTTTTACCGTGCAAACACTTTAATTTCAAAGTAACTGTTAATTAGGAACACACTGATATGTTTATTATTACCGTCAGATGTTATTAATTTGTTATCTTTTAAAGTACATTTGTTTTAACACAAATTTTATTAAGTGTCTGTTGACGGAGGGGATCTAGAGAGCACATATTCTCATTTTTTTTAGAGAGAGATTTAAAAATAAGCAGTTATAAAATCAAATGTAGAAGAAACCACTCCAAACACTGGGCCAAGATACGAACCTGAACCTTCCTATCACCATTTTTCTTTTATTAAAAAATTTGTAAAGGTTCTAAAGAAAACATTTGGATAGAAAAGATTTTCCAACGTCTTGGATTAATTTATGCTCTGTGTAAGTTGTAAAATGGGGTGTGTGTGTGTTAGTTCTCTGGACTGGTAAGGTGACAAGGTCTGTAAGGATGCCGGACGTTTAATTAACCGCATTAATAAGACCTCAATTAGTGGGAGAGGAAGACTGTAATTAGTGCCGGAGAAGAGGACAGACTGAAGGGGGTGGAAGGATGGGGGTAAGGAAGGATCAATGAGGTCTTCACAAAGCTATCTAGGAAGATTTGCAAAGTGGTTCGGCGCAAGAATAAAATTAATGACCTTGTGGTTTGGGGTTTTGTCATCAGAATTATAAAGGCATTTGCTGAGAAACTGTAAGCGACCCCGGGATATGGAGGGTGAGGGATCTAAATGGAATATGAAAAGAAGATATACTACGTATAATGTCTTGTCATATTGAAAATCACCCCACATTATTCCAAGAGGAACGTAGCCTACAAATTTAAATACTAATTGGGGCAAAAATAAAATTCGTGTTTAACGAGAGAAGTTTTTATTCAATCAAAAACTCGAATTTTTTGGGGACATGGATTAAAAATCGGGATTTTTTTTATGATTACTTACAACTTGTAAATAACCTTAATTACTTAAAGCTATAATTTATATTAAAAACAACATAGTAGTCATGTCCAGGCGGTGACCTGGTGGTCTAAGGGTAAGGTGTCAGACTTCTGTGCTGATGGTCCGGGGTTCAATCCTCGCTCCCGGCACAGATTTATCTGATTGCCGAAACCCTTCCTTCACCTCTGACAAGAGTGTATTAATCACAACTTGTGTATGTGAGGAATTCCAGGTCTCTACCGTGGTTCGGATTCCACGTTAAACTGTAGGTCCTCCATTTCATCTCACAATCACCCTACCATTGCACATTAGCTAAGTGCGTATAAACCGAACGGGTAGTAAGACGCGGTGTATAATAATAATAATAATAATAATAATATAATAATAATAATAGTCATATCAAATACTGAAATGTAAAGCAATATTTAAATTTATAATAGATGAAACAGTTTTGTTTATTAAATATTAAATTTGTTCTACTTCAATCACTATTTCTAATCTATTAAAATGATAATGGACGTATACCTATTGGAAACACAATAGATATTTTTTTTAACTAGGCGTACTTTTGTGAGTGCTGCGATGAACTTTCAAGGTGCTAATACTATAGAGAAATTAAGTAATAAAATACTATGTAAATGTAGCAAAATAATCACTACCCATTTCGGTGGCAAATTTGGTCTAAGGCGCTATCCTCGCAACAGACTAGACTGCTGAAAAGGTTAAGATTGGGGTTCGACCCCGGTCAGGTTCACAGATGGTGGTTTTCCATAAACGGTTTTCTACTCTACCTCTACGCAAATTTGGGTGCAATTCCTCTAAATTAACAGTTCTAATCCGTAACACATTGGTGTAATTAATATATAGTTGTAAACCCCAAACGGTTAGTAGGTTCTAAGGCGCGGTGTTAGAAACAATCAATAATTTATGTAATAAACTGGTACTATATATACATGGTGTTTTTAAACTATATGTATAAACTTAAGCCACAACATAATGTAAACAAAAGGAAATAGAAAACCCACTAAAAATATTGTCCGGAAAAGTGATCCTGTATTACAAAATTTGTAATTACAATTTACATTAATGTAAGCTAAGTTAGGTGCAACAACGCCGGCAGTACGCAGCTGTGAGTACGAACGTGTATAACAAGTTGCATATCACTAGGCGGGCAATAAACAACCAACCGATCGTCAGACGGCAACCAAAATGACTGCTAATGTTCGTGTCTTGTGGACGTGAGTTTGGCTGCTTGTGCCGACTAACCTTGGTCACGACAGATTCTTCTTTCATTTGCATTTAACGCGTAATTTACCCTTCAGACACGTTGCTCATAGGTGGGTACTTCCACCCTCCTAATTATATGCAATGTACTCTCCGAGTTGTTGGGCCTAGCTTCAACTTACATTTATTAAAACGGGGTGCGGTGGAAACAACTAGACGATCTATGCTGAGGAAAGTGATGTAAACGAGCTGAGGTTTGCTTGACGTACAGTGGAGCTCATCTGAGTGACATTATCGTCAAAAATAGAAAAAAGAGTAGTATGTAGTTTGCTTTTATTTGGCTAGTGAATCCTTAATTTTCAATTAAAGTGTCAATTTTAAATGTTATAATAGTCTAATTTTTTCGTCTCCACCCTGGACAAGATGACTTTTCCTGACAATTTTTGTACTGTGTTTTCACTTTATCTCAACCTTACAGGTAGAGAAAATATTGTTATCGTTTATATATATATATACGAGTGTGTTTAGTAAATATCTCTAATTTTATACAATGAGTGAGAAAGTCCGTGTGGTGCTCCGTACCATTTATTTTATTTGTTCTGCCCACAGATGCTGTGGTCTTAGTTTGGGCAGAGAGTTTATAAAATATATCCGTTATAGGTGTCTACTTGGAAAATAACGTTTAATGCTAGTCTTCATATACCGTAGATAATCCCCTAAATCAGCTTTCTTGTTTAACAAAATCACAAGATTAATAGTAAATTCCAGCGACAGTTTAAACATTTTGTGAATTATGTGTAAATCCACAGATCAAGATTTATTTTTAGAGACATCTGCCCTTTTGATATCGAGAACCCTGTCAAAATACTATTTATTATATTTATTATTTATCCATTTCAAATAGTTGGTGTGAGGAATACCCTTTTTTTTCGATTAATACCTATTAATTTTTTCCATAGCTGCGTCTAGTAGAAAAAACACCCAGCTATGGTTGAAGAACACGGACACAAATAGTTAATCTAATCGTCAGCGCCACTTGGAATAGAATCGGGTGCTTGTGTATTTATAGCCGTTAGTTCTATATGACCCGCTTTAGTGGATGAACAGTTGAAGGTTTCCCTTTAACATTCTGATGAAGAAAATTTCGGAGTTATAATCCCGGTCCGCTCTACTGAAGTTTTATTTTCCAAAACTGGTTTCCCAATATCCTTCCACGCAAATTCAGGTGTACTACATTTAAAATACAAAATCATTTGTTTTCGTCTTGCTGGTGACGGCTGGAATCGGAATCTCAGCTGGGTGTTATAAGAGTGTGTTTTCCTTAAGACTTTTTTTATATCCCTCTTCACGAACGCAGATACATTTCCTCTAAATTAAACATTCCTCAACCTTACTTTATTAATTCTGTTTAGTTAAACAAGAATATCCCTGAGCGTTAATGGTGCAGAATGTAAAATTAAAAGTTCTATCTAGGTACTATACCTATTAATTATCAAATTTTGGCACATGTTTTCCCGATACTTACTTGCTATTCTAACAACACCATGTAAGTTGGTTATTCATCTTAAGTCAACAACCTGAAGGTATTTTTGATGTAATTTCTATCCATCTGAAGTTAGGCATGTAATCAGCACTACAGCTGGTTAGTGCTGCCTGTACCATCTGGTAAGGATCCAATTTACTAGGGAAGTTCAGGAAGTGTGGTTTTCCCTTTGCCTTCCACGTTTAATTTCTCTGAGCGAGTGCTAAAGAGCATATCAACTTGGCCGAGAAAAGTATTTTTTACGTAGCTTTCCGTTTATATTTTTTACATACCACAATTGACATGGGACCTACAGCTTTACTTTCTCTTGGAAGGATGTTGTGCCAATAATTTGTACAGCTCAAGAAAAATCGGTTGGTCTTGGCTTGGTTTGAACCCACAAACATCGGCTCTGAGTTGAGCACCTTACCCCAAGACCACCATTATCGACGATAGTTGATTATAGCCACGGTAGTAGTTGACTTATGCTGATCAAATACAGAAACCTCATATGTGTACTCAACAGATAAGACTTTAAAAACGTAGGTATCTAGGGAATCAATCAACACATTAGTCTTCTGCCATGGGATAGGAAAAATAGAATAAAAGAACACCCTTAAGACCCTTGGCCCTGTCGAATGCAAGTCTAAAACTTATTTTGTGGGATGGTGGCTGGGAGGGTAAAAGACGTGGCGTGGCTTCACAACCGACCAAAGTATCCTTCCACAAAAACAAGAACATATGGATCATGTATATCGTATATGGTGCTAGCTACAGGACAGGTCTTGCGGAAAAATCATACATTTGGAACATCAGTTTTCTCGAGAGAAAAGGAAAATTTGTTAGTAATATTTTTAACATCTATTCTAAGATAATGTATCAATGTATATTAGGTGTTACATTTTCTTATATTTTGTTATGAAGCCGGCAGTTTTCTATTGAAAAATTTCAATTTTATCGATATTTGATCACTGTTAAAATTATAGAGGTGTTTGTATAAAAAGTATAGGTAGCTTAATCAACATGTTTCTATTCCTTGACAAATCGTTTCCGAAAAGAAAGTTGCAAAACAATAAAAAAAAATTCTCGAAGATAACCGTTTGTTCCCATGGCTCTGCATTTCTACGCCAAATGAAAAGGGCCAATCGCCTTAAGCTTCTTAGATAATCTTAAGATACCCCCTTCCTCTATAATGAGAAATATCCTCACCGTCCGTTCGCCTACTAAACAAGGAATGCCATGTCTTGACGTAACAATGACCGTACATCACGTTATTACTCCCCTCACATTCCATTCCTCACCAAAGAGGAATAGTTGACATTTGGAGCAGAAGAGAGTAGGGTGCACTGCAAAGAGGTTCATAACAACAAACCGTCACAGACAGACAGAGAGAGAGAATAGTGAAATGTAATCAGTTCAGGGGCAAGCAAAGATTTGAATCAACACAAACTCCAAGACAGTCACTCCACTCCCCTCCCCCCATAACCCTCAAGGCCACCCCCCAACCCTTTTTCATGACAGGCCTTGCCATTATCTATCTTCTCTCTCTCTCCCTCACACACACATACATAGGCTCTTGATTCCACTTCAACGCAGGTTCATTCTGAACACTTCTAAATGGAAATGTTAGAATAGAAATTTCACGGTAGAGTGAAGCGGAAAAAAAGATGAATACTTGAATCTCGGGGACGTGTTATTAGAAAACTAGTTGAACATTTTACGTATAGTCCAATATTCATAGGTAGAATCTTTTAGAAAATACAAACTTTTTGCTTTCAACATTAATTAAGTTTTAATATATTATAAGTGTTATTGTATAGTTTTTACGAAAACATCACATTTGCAGTTACAATAACTTGACGTATGAATATGTGAGAGCAGATCTAGTAGTTTTTCTGGTTGTCAGATAATACTGTTTATGTGAACATTGGACTATATGTAGTATACCCTACTTTGGTTGGAAGAATAGTTTACAAAATTCAAATATATTTCTTTACGGCCAACATTTTCACTATTATACTATATTATTTGTGTTATTTTAGAGGTAATGATAATATCTATCAAAAGTGACAGCTGCAAGTAACATGACTTATGTATGAATATATTAAAATTGTTTTTTTTAACTAACTGATACTGTTCTTTCTACTAAAATCCTATTATAGGCTCCAGAAGCAATATAGATAGTGACTGTACTGTGGATATAGACAAAAGAACAAAAGAAACCTAGGACATTTACTCATTTCATAGAATATGAATAGTTCTCTTTCTAATTTTATCTATTTCTATTTATTCTATCTCGACCGCCGAGGACGGGGAGATCGAGGTTCGAATCTCGGTCGGGTGAACTGGGGGTGGTTTTTCCTAAATGGTTTTCCACTCTACCTCCACGCAAATGCGGTTCACTTCCTTTAAATTCAACCCCCCCAATTCCTAATCCATTAGCGTAATTAGTACTTAAGCGTATAACCCGAATGGGTAGTAGGACGCGGTGCTAAATATTTTTATTTTATGTTGATATACTATTTACATATGAATTGCAACCTATTAACTGACAGACAAAACATACAAGATGTAGAATTCCTCATATAAACTTTATATTTATAAATCTACGAAATTTATTATTTTGGGAGATAGATAATCGCAATATCAAACAGATTCACATAAAGTTTAACAATAGTTTTACTAACGATAAAAATTCATTTCATCCTCAAGTATCCAATTAAAATGTATATAAAATAGTTTTAAACTTATTTAACTTAAATCTTATTTTTATTTCCCAAAATAATTAAATCCAGTAAATCATTTAGTATTTTCTAATTTTTCTATCTTTAACTCTACTGTAGCTAATGTTTTTACAACATTGAAACCTTCGGGTGGAGAAAGTATTGTGATCGTAAAAAAATTAAATATATTTTGATGAATGTTGACGGTCATGACCCCTTGAATCCCCCCCAAAAAAAAGTGTTTTTTTTCAATGCCATTTGTTTGTCTGCCTTTTACTGGAACTAAAACTGAAACCATTTTATTGATCGTGCTAAAACTTGGTATCGAAGGTTTTCATAAGTTTCCTCAGAGGAATTTTTGGAATTAAATATCCGATTTTAAATTTAAGGGTAGTTCACTTAAGGGTGAAAAGAGAAAGAATAGACTTTTTTCAAATCTACTCTAAGGGTTTTCATATCCAAGCATTGTTTAAGACTACAAACTAAATGGCAACTCTCAATTTACCATGAAAAAGACTTTGAGGGTACTTTACATAAGTGGGAATTTCCTATTTGGATCATATCTCCGCAACTATTTGAGATAATAAATACCTTATTTTTGCAAATCTGTAGTACTATTAAGACTAAAACACTTGTATTTGAATTATAATTTCTATAAAAACCATAGTCTCTGATATATGGACAAACAAATATGTTTAAATTAATTTCTTGGAATTTGAATGTTATGCTCCTCGACGAACGGAGATTTTACTTTTTTCTCAATATGTTTTTGTAACAGTGTATATTATTTCATTTAATATATTTGATGGAATGTTCCCGCAACCGTTTATACTGTATATTTTAATTTAAGTAATCTTACGAGTTTTGAGCATAGATCTCCATTTTTAGACAAAAGATTCAGATTATCTGTTCGGGACACTGTGCCATTTATTTAAATTTCTTAAAAGTAAATAGAATAATAATAATAATAATATTTAGCACCGCGTCTTACTACCCGTTCGGGTTATACGCTTAAGTACTAATTACACTAATGGATTAGGAATTGGGAGGGTTGAATTTAGAGGAAGTGAACCCGCATTTGCGTGGAGGGAGAGTGGAAAACCATTTAGGAAAAACCACCCCAGTTCACCCAACCGAGATTCGAACCTCGATCTCCCCGTCCTCGGCGGTCGGGCTCAACACGACAAGCGCGTTAGCCAACTACGCCACCGAGGCGGGTAAGTAAATAGAAGGGTATAAAATATTACTTTATGCGTTCCTCGAATCATTATGTAGGGATGATGGTTATTATAAATAAATAATTATCCTTTGATAATGACTTTTATTAAATGAAGACATTAATAATTATAGAAAGGATATTGTTGATTTAAGTAGTATATGGGTACACTTAATCTATTATGTCTTAATTCACAAACCCTTCATTTTAAAGCCAAAAGAATTGAAACTATTATAAACATATTATATAAAGGTAAAATATTGTTACTGGTTTAAAGTAAACTACTTTTAATTTGAATGCTGATAAATTAATATTTTTTAAATTTATTATTTTAATTCTCTAAAATATTCAAAACAAATTCAGTACAGCAGGAATAGAATAAAGCCCTCCAAAAATAACGGAAAGCCAAACCAGAAGAGACTGATGACTTTTTCCCCGAGAGAAGAATGGTGGGCCTTTGGGACTTTAAATTTAATGAACAACACGTAATCCTTAAAAGTATTCAGAAGCATTTTATTAACAAAATGTATATGTCACAAAACATCATATAAAAGTATATTTTATATCCCCCTGGGTTTCTTTCTTTCCTCCCTCGGCTTCCCCACAACCATCTTCATAAGACTTATACACTCACCGGTTCCCTCTGCTTCTAGAAAATTATGATTTACGTTCTTGACTTGTTTCGGATTCACGAACAGTCGGAAGCAAGTGTCAGCATGTTTTAGCTGCCAAGAAGTTCCCACAGGAATATTATTACAAGAGACTTCATACACTTACCCGGCTAGAAATATGCATGTTATACTCTCATAACTCATCAGTTCAAGGGGACCTGCTTCGGTGGCTACATGGTTAAAGGCGTCACTCTCTCAATATTATTACTATTATTATTACTAGCACCACTTCTTACTACCCATTCAGGCTATACGCACTTACGCTAATGTGTAATGGTAGGGTGATTGTGAGATGAAATGGAGGACCTACAGCTTAACGTGGAATCCGAACCATGGTGAAGGCCTGGCATTCCTCACAGTCACAAGCTGTGATTAATACACGTCTTGTCGGAGGTGAAGGAAGGGTTTGGCAATCAGATAAATCTTTGCCGGAACCGAGGATTGAACCCCGGACCCACAGAACAGAAGTCCGACACCTCACCCCTAGACCGCCAGATCACTCTAGTAATAGAATATACTGTTGATGGCGGGAGATCGTGGCTCGATCCTGGTCGGGCGCCCTGAGGGCAGTTTTTCATAATTGGTTTCCCACTTTCTATCTCTCCTCACAAATGTTGGTACAATTGATCTAATTTCAACCTTACACATCCCTATTAAATTAACGTCATTAGTACAGAGGCATATAATGCGAAGGCATGGTGCTAAAAACGTTCAGAGGGCTGCACATAGTGGCGTTTTTTCAGGTAAAGGAGAGTTAGTTTAAAAGGTATCCGTGATATGATCGCATCACTCACTAGTCATGTACCAGTGACGGTCCACAGAAATTTTCTGCTGGTCCGCGAAACATTTCACCAGAATCATGTAGCCGTTACATGATTTGGGCATTAATTGTAGCGGCTACATGATTCTGGTGAAATGTTTCGTGGCAACGAGTATACTGTCTGCTAACTTCCCCCACCACTGAAAAGCTGTTTGTCCGTTCTTTCAAGGTCAGGCCTCACCACATAACGTCCGTGCTTTATAGGCGATATGTGCGGCCACTGCAGTGTTGCCAACTGTACAATCTGGATACTACTTTTATTATAATTTCACCACCTGTACAATTCAATTTTAGGATATTTTCTAAAACTAATATCCTGTGACCCTGTCATAAAGTAACAAATTTTATACAAATTATTATTGTTTATCAAAATCAGTGGATATATCAATATAATGTCTGGTCTAAATACAATCCATTTTAGGTCCATGTACTATCGCTATAGACTATATAGTTGGTAATACTGAGCCGCTGAATGACAGTATTGCGCCAGCTCGCCTGTCGACGACACACCACGAAAATTCTTATTTTATCACGCGCATGCGGTTTTTTTTTCTAATATTGCGTTGTACTATTTCGAAAAACAAGTTATTTCTCTCGTAAAATTTGTAACCCCACAAAATGAGAGAAAAAAATTCAAACCGAAAAATTTTTTAACCTTCTTTAGTAGAGGAAAGGACAATATTAAGGAGAAAAGTAGTGATGGTACTGAAAGTATGCAAAGTACTAATGCTTCAAGTCTAGAAGAAACAAAGAAAAATAAATACATTGACACTTCAGAATGTGCAATTCAAACCAAAAAGAGAAAAGGAAACTTTGTTAGCCATTCTGATAAGGAATATTTAAAGATTGGTTTCATTGTAGCCCCTGGCAGTGAACTATCGCCACGGCCTTTGTGTGTAGTATGTTCCGAAATTCTGTCAAGTGACACTATGAAACCTTCCAATCTTTCTCGTCATTTGCATTAGAAGCATAGATATTTTAGTGATAAGCTACTGTATTTTTTGAAAGATTACTTGACCAAATGAACATTTAGAAAAGTCAAATGAAAATTATGAAGACTAGTGACAAGTCTCTTGTTCAATTGTCCTATTTAGTAGCTCTTCGAATAGGTAAAACAAAAAAAAAATGTTTACTGTTAGGGAGAAGTTGGTAAAGCCTTGCATCTTAGATGTCGTACAAAAAATTTGGGGTCCTCAAGCCTCTAAAAACTAGAGGCTATACCGCTTTTGGACATCACCATTCAGAGGAGAATTGTTGATATGGCCTCCGATATTGAAAATCAAGTTGTAGAGGTGATAAAGAAATCTAGATGTTTCGTGATTCAACTTGATGAATCAACTGACATGAGTAACCATCTTATCCTACTTTGCTTCGTGAGGTTTAGTGAAGATGAAGACTTAAGGGAAGAACTTCTTTGTTGCCTTGACTTACCTGGACGGACCACTAGTTCAGAGATATTTAATGTACTTGACGAATATTTTCAAGCGAAGGGATTAGACTGGATCAAATGCGTCGGAGTGTGTACAGATGGTGCTGTGGGCATGAGTGGACGTCGCTCAGAATTAGTTGCGAAAATAAAGGAAGTCGCGCACCTAGAAGTTTTGTCCACTCAATGTATGATCCACCGAGAGCATCTAGCTGCAAAGAAGCTTTCTTCTGAAATAAACACTCTGACAAATGATGCGGTGAAGATCATTAATGAAATTCGTAGTCAAGCTATGAACTCCAGTTCACGATACTTTGTGAGGGTATAGGCTCAACCACCAACATCTTCTTCATGCAGAATAGAGGTGGTTATCGAGAGGAAGGATTCTTGCACGCATTTTTGAACTGAGGGAAGAAGTAAAGCAGTTTCTGCGATAACGAGAATATGACCTAGTAGAGCCTTTGTTGAGTGAGAAATGGATGGCTAATCTTGCGTATAGGTTGGACATATTTAGCCTTCTTTACTAACACAATATTTCTCTTCATGGGTCTTGTACAAATGTTTTTAGACTGAGAAATAAAATGGATGCATTCAAAAAGAAGCTCTCTGGGATGGTCGCGTACAACAAGAAAATATAGAAATGTTTCCACGTTGGAAGAATTTTTTATTGATTCTGATGTAAACCAAAAAGTCATATTCAACTTAATAAGTCAATAACTAAGGTGATAGATGAAAACTTTAATAATTATTTCCCTGAAAATAAGGATCCTCGTAAAGGTAGCCTCTGGATTAATAATCCCTTCTTGGAAGATGTAAAATAATGTGAACTTGATCCTTGTGAAAAAGAAAAGCTGATCGAGCTCTCTTGTGATGTCACTCTGGTGTCCAGACATAAAATGCAATCACTGTCTCAATTTTGGATATCACCAGAAAAAGAATATCCATCTCTGAGTTATATATCTATAAAATTGTTGGTCTTTTTTCGACTTCCTTATTGTGTGAAAAGACTTTATGAACCATGCCAGTAATAAAAACCAAACAGAGAGATCGAATGGATGTTAATGCAGCGCTTCGTCTCTCTGAAACAATCCTGCAGCCACTTATAGCAAATTTGCTAACAAAGAAGCAGCAGAAAATGTTTCACTAGCTAAAAATTGTAATTTTACAACATTATATTTAATAAATAAAATACTACGTAGGTGTACATTGGTTTTAATTTCTATCTTAGCCATCAACCGGTCCGTGAAATATATCTCTTATTTTCGCAGGTCCACTGCTCTAGAAAGGTTGAAGAACGCTGGCTTAGAGCACTGTTTACTAATGATTAACAAAATGGGAACATAGCATAGGAGAATATACCACAGTTTTGATAAGATCTGCTTATCTTACCAACATTATACGGCAAAACAATTGATGTATAATGTAATGTAATATATTGTTGGAAGGGGACGCAAGAAAAGGCCTGGTTCTTTCAATTTTTTATGGCGAAACTTTTTTGTGGTCAAAATAAATATAATGTTGCTCTAGTACAAAGAAAAAGCTTAATCTTCTTTACATGTTGATGTAAACATTTGATGAATATCTGTCATGAGAATTTCGGCATTATCTAACAAAATTCTTAAATGAAGAATTTTCCGTCGGGTGAAATGGGGGTGGCTTTCCCTAGATGGTTTTTCATTCTCTCTCGACGCAAATGTGGTTACCTTCATCTAAATTCAACCTTCACTATTCCTATCTTATCGTAATTAGTACTTAAGCGTATAACGTGAACGAGTAGTAAAACGCAGCACTAAATATATAAATAAAATTTGGGCCTTCCGTGTGTGATTTTTTTAAACACAAAATTTAAAAGATAGGTCATCAGTCCCACTCATAAAAACAAGTAATAGTTTTTCCTGTATTTATTAAAACAATTTAGCTGCTCATAAAAAACATTCATTAGATATGTTGAAGATTCCATAGTAATTCCAAATATCAAGATAACTGATAATTCAGCAACATAATGTTGATTATAAAACCTGTTAAAATATCGATTTTGGGGAATACCATATCTAAACATTACTATTAATAAATGGCTTAACTATATAGCCAAAAAGTGGCCATATGGTATAAGCCCCCACTATCGTGTTGGACTGGCTTGCTGTTCATGGATATATTGGGGTTCGATCCTTGTCGGAACTACTGAGGGTGGTTTATCCTTCATGGCTTTTACACTTTCCCTCGACGCAAATGTGGCTACATTTCATATTATTTCAGATTTCCTATTCCCTGTCACATAGGAGTAATTAGTAAATGGACGTATAGCCCGAACATGTAGTAAGACGTGATGCTATGAAAAAATTATATACCAGACCACATCAGTGGATACTTGGACAAGGTAGTCAAGCTCATCTCATCGTGTTTGGTCTATTAGCTGCGAAGAGCTGGGGGTCAGATTCAAGGCTGGGGGTCAGATTCAAGGCTGGGCGTACGGTAGTATTTTATCCATAAACAGGTTTCATAGCCTTCTGGCCTCTTTCTCCCACGCTCAAGTGTTGCCAAACCTTATCTATATTCTACCTTCCTCATCCATACCCCCTTAGCGTGGATCTGCAGATATCTAATGTGGCTAGTAAGACTTGGAGGCCTGCATTGGTGGGTACACGCTTTAGACGTCAAGCTCATCTTATAATGTTTGCTGGTGACGTGGAGGACAAGATTTGAGTCCCAGTCAATTGTTTCCCCCCACTCTTCCATCACGCAAATACGGCTGCATTTCCTCAAAATTATATAGTTACAGTCCCTAGCATCTTAGTGTAAATTTGCGGATAGCCCGGACGGTAAGACACGGATTGCGAAAGTAAAACTTCCACTACAAGAGAGAGAGGGTAACCCATGGTGGTGTACCAAATTATACATTTAAAGAAAATTTAGTCAATTCCTGCGGGATTCTAAACCCGGCTAGATGCACTGAGTATACATTTTCTAAGTGGTTTTCCACCCTGTCTCAACGTAAATTAAGGTACATTTCTTCAATGTGCTACCTTCCTCATCCCTGAAAGATTGTCATAATTAATATATATGAGTATAGCCCGAGTGGGTAGTTAGACCTGGGGAAAAAAGGTTAATAAATTGGAAAACAACTCTGCACTTAACCATAATCCCGCCGTTGGGAGGCTGGTTGCACTGTCTAAGGCTCCTCTCTGGATCCGAATGTACAGTAAATCAAGATATTGTCTCAAAGGGCGTGGCCAAAACTGCCAGTGACAGTAATGGTTGACTGCTAGTGACGTCAAACTGTTATGACCAATACTAGGCATCTTACAGTAAAACTCTTTGTTCTCTTATTAAAACGTTAGCCTAAATTTCTCCAACAATTTTATATTATAGAATAATATTGCAAAATCTATAAATTTAACCCATTTTTCAGTTAATAAGATGTTGTTCAACTAAATGTTAGTTAAAATAGCACTTACCCAGTAGTTTTGATAGCTCAAACCTAAAACTTTACTCTTCAATTATCAGCCATTAAGTATATTATGATATTTACCATGCCTAATATTTGTAATATGTGTTTTATCTATTTGTATTATTAGCTACTTTTAACCCATAAGTTATAGCTAGATCCCGGATTTTTATGTTATAACATATCTTAATACTGCTTGCTAGAGAGTTTAAAAACGAAATTTCGATGAATTAATATATCAAGACTTTATTTTCAGTTTTAATTTGACATAATTTACTGAATTCTAAATATTTTAAAAGATATTACATAACATTTGATATTTTGCGTGTTTTACATCGTGGTATTATGTCCTTTTAGGGAAGAATACTTTTAAAAGAATTGTCACTAACTTTCAGGCATCATGTACTTTCATTAAGGAAATATACAATGAAGCGATGGCAGTGGGCAGAGTCCAAGTTGGGTATACTTGGCGTTTCTAGTGCTGTGAAGGGGAGAGACTGATGTCAGCAGTACTTCTCTTGTGTGGCATGACATTTTGTAAACACAAATCAATGAGCTGTAAAAATAATTCTTGGACCTGATTGGCTCATTTTTTCGTTGTTCTCTGTCCGATAAAAGAACCGGATATAAAGCGGCAATGCAAAGAATAAACAACGAAAAATCGAACCCAAAATCAATCAAAGAAATGTAGTTTTAATAGTGCCACCAAAATACGACGTGGATAACGGTCAATTTAAAAGCAAAAGAGACCAACCCATCTCTACTTGAAGTGTAGTATTAATACTAGCTGGTATTGTATGATTTGATCTCGAGCAGAAGAAAATAATTCAAGGAAACTGAATTGGAATGGTCTGAAGTTAATTTGTTTTTTGGTAGCAATGAAGGTTTCATGTGTGTAGTGTTTGTATGACTTCCAAAATCGGTTATATAATACCATCTATTTGAAATATTTAATTAGTGGGAAATTTATAGTGGTGTAAAACCAAATAATAATTCGATACCACTAATTAAAAAAAATAACTGAATTTGCTTCAAGTTTTGTACCTATTTTGTAGGTTATATAGGCTTATATTAAAATTCTGGATCTCTGTTTATACTTGAATTTATCTACAGGAAAATGATGGTGAGTGTATGTAGTTTTAGAGGAAATTAAGAAGATTCGAAAGATTAGAACCTCTTTCTCCTCATTACATAGAGTACACTCCACTGCAAAATGGATGCCATAGAGCTTAGACTAAATGACCGAGCTCGCACGTGGACTAAATAACAAGTTTATCTAGTCGGGTTTGCTGTTGACGGGAAGATCATGGTTCGAATTCTATAAAGGTGTATTGAAATTTATTATTCCTTTGTCATTTCTTTGTATCATCCCACGCAAGTCCAGCTATATTTTCTGCAAATAATACTTTAAACACACCATTCAATGTAGGCTTGATTAAATGTACATAGGCTGGACGAGTAATAAATTACATAGAAAAAAAGTTCTGGTGCGGGGGTAGATTTACGAGTATTAGAAGAAAATTGATATAATTACTCACATTATATCCCTAGTATTGTTTAAAATCTAATTAGATAATTTCAACACAATAACTAAATAATTGGTCTCACGCTGTAGAATTCCTTTAACTTGACCTTTTTTTTTTGTCTACTTGCTCATTTTAGTCATGCGCTTTAGACCGAAAAACTTTGTAATCTAATGAGAAAGTTCCACTTTAAGACTTCTATTAAGAATCAAAGATAGATCTATATATTTTCTCAGTTGTGAAAGACGAGTACTTAACGCCCTTTTCACAGTTGAAAACATAATTATTGTATTTTTAAATTTTACTCCAAACAAAAATACACCTTTCCTTTAAACCTTTTTTACCTTACTTTATCCTTAGTATTTATTTAACAAGGATTTTATTTAAATATGATTTATTTGTGGAATTTGTTATTTTATAAATTATATAAAACAAGCACAGAGTTAATATAAATTAATACCAACACTTTTTTATTTTACCAGATGTAAGGAAAAAAATATATTTACAAAGAATAAAGGCAAACTTAAGAAACGCCTCTTTATAAGTAGGAAAAGAAATCTTTAAGAAAGTACCCTCAAGCTTTTTATTTTCTCAACATGCTTGTTTGTTGCTTTTGGTCTATATTTATACTTTTCCTTAACAAGGTGAAGAAACGTGCGTGAAAAGAATTTCAAAGTCAAAGAAGATTAAACAAAACTTGCATGGCAAATTCTGTCCCATTTTAAGCATCTCTCACAGGAACAAATATATAACGCTTGTTTATTTCTATCTGGTTTTAAGACCTTCACCCTTTCCATCTTAGCCTTTTACTCTGTTATTTTTAACATTTTATTATTAAATTTAAAAAAAATGCTTTTCCACACTCTTTCATTGAGAGTTTGTCATTTTTTAAGATGTTGCATGGTGAGGGGAGAAGCGAGGAATGGGGGAGGAAATGAATTGTTTGTCAGAATTTGGTATAACTCATCGCATTCTAACAGCGCTAAAGAGATAGGTGTGAAAAAAGTAGATTTAAATTAAATGTACCCACACTTGCATGGATGGAGAAACAGAACTCATTTAGGGAAAAACTACCCTCAGCCAAGACTTGAAATCAGACCCGTTCAATTGCAGGTATATCATACCGGGTGAGCCTGACACTTTGGTTGTGTGCCCAAAGTGGTAAGCCAACACTTAAGTATATTTATATTTTAACCTCAAAAGTTAGTTAAATACGTTAGCAAAAATATTGTAGACAGTTTTTCAACCCCGTCTTTAGTCGAGACACTCGAAACTGTTTTCACGTGGTCTAGCCTGTCAGGCTGTAACTTTAGTGACAACAAGGTTGTGACTCAAATATCAACCACAAAAACTAACAGGGTGAAGGGAGAATGGAAAAGTTTAGGGGAAGAGGGGGTGGAAATGAGAAGCTTTCATAAATTATTTAACAACACTGTGGTTTTCCCAACCTCTTTTGTAGCTCATGCTTTAATATTTTTTTCAGAGTCATTATTCCAATAACTAGTCCTAGGGTACATTTTAAATAATGTTGAACGGACTTAAAAACAAAAAAATTCAATACCATATTAAAAAGTTGAATCTATTTAATAAAGTGGGTACTTTAGAGTCTCTTATTGGGTTGTTTTATATTTTACTTGTTAGAATAAGATAAAGTCCTCTTTCATTAATTGATTGATTTGACAAAATAAAAGCAAATGTTATCAATAGCAAAAGCTAACAAATGCCAACGAGGTACCTCAAATATTAACTATCACTTGCCACCCGATTCAGTGGCCAAATGGTGTAGGGTGTCACTCTCATGTGGGACTAACCTTCTGAAAACGATGATACCGGGGTTCAAATCCCGGTCGGTTTCATTGAGGGTGAGTTTTCCTAAATGGTTTCCTTCCACTCAAATGTGGGGATACCCTTAAAAGTGCTTCCTTTCTCATCTCTAGCCTATTATAGTAACTATCATATATCCGTATAACCTGAAAGTTTGTAAGACACAGTGATAAAAAAAAATACACAAAAGGGATTGCTCGTAGCAATAATGATAGCTGAGGGGTAAGTATGTGAGAGAGGGGTGAGGGGGTGAATCTTAAGCTCGTTGGATAGAAAATAAGCACGCGCATGCAGACAAGCATCTAACTTTTCGCTGGTAACCTCATTACAACTGGTAGGCAGTATTGCCAATACACCCAAAGGAAAAACTATTTTACAAAAGGTGTTGTAATACAAAAAAATCACTCAATTATTATATGATTTTTAAACTTTTTTTATTTCCTTTTGTTTTACTCCCCTCTAAAAGAGCCTAGCACCCCCATGTGGGTAGTCGCTTGTTTATAGAAAATGTAGCAGTATTTGCGTGGAAAGAAATGGTAAAACCCTTTAAAAACACCCTGGTTGCACCCAAACTGGAGTATAGCTTTGAATGACACCTGATGCCACTCGACCAGTGACGCAGGTATCAGACAGATTAAAGCCATCGTTACGAAACAGACGAAAGAGTTTCTTACCCACATCGATGGTCACGTGGAATGAACATCAAGCTCGTTCAGTTTGGTTGCACAGTGACTTTAACGTCGAGGATCGAGAACCAGTCGGTGTACTGAGGGTGGTTTTCCCTTAGATATTTCCCATCCCCCCCTCCATGGACATTCGATTAAATTTCTTTTAAATTATACCTACCTTATCTTGACTACATTCATAATTTAAATAACACTTCATCCTTTTCTAAACTCTATACGTTTTATTTTATTCACCTATCTTATGCATTTTCAACACGTATAGTGCCTTAAAACAGTTCACCCTTTCATAACCCCCAGACGTGTTATTTCATCCCTCTCTCCATGCATTTTCAACACGTATAGTGCCTTAAAACAGTTCACCCTTTCATAACCCCAAGACGTGTTATTTCATCCCCTTCCCCATGCATTTTCAACACGTATAGTGCCTTAAAACAGTTCACCATTTCATAACCCCCAGACGTGTTATTTCATTCCTCTCCCCATGCAATTTCAACACGTATAGTGCCTTAAAACAGTTCACTCTTTCATAACCCCCAGACGTGTTATTTCATCCCTCTTTCCATGAATTTTCAACAATATAGTGCCTTAAGACAGTTCACCCTTTAATAACCCCCAGACGTGTTATTTCATCCCTCTTTCCATAAATTTTCAACACATATAGTGCCTTAAGACAGTTCACCCTTTAATAACCCCCAGACGTGTTATTTCATCCCCCTCCCACATGCATTTTTAACATGTCTAGCTCCTAAAAACAGTTCACTGTTGTGTAAAAAAGTTTCCTATACTTGATATCTACGAATAGTTGTAGCCATACTAATACTCCACACACTTCTTGACCAAACAACAAAACTTCCCTCTTGAACCTCAAAGATTTATTTTTATTTCAAAAGTTACGTAATTACACATCAAAGTATGAGCGTCACGACGTGACGCGACGCGATGCCTTGTAATTTCATCCCCTGCGCAACAGAGGTATGGGCTTGCGTTGTTCAGCTAGTAATTGGGTTTCAAGCTACTCTCTCCACGCCCTCCTCAACCCACCCACTTTTTACCAGGAGTTTCTTTTCTTTTTCCCGAGTTGTGACACGCGAGCTACACCTACTGTGTTTTTTTAAAAAAAGGGTGAGGGGTTAGGGTGCTTATGGGGGAGTGGGTGGATAAAACTCATTACGAGCGCGACATGGCATTTTAGACACTCTAGTAGCACGCTACACATTCCGCAGGCTTCTAAGAGAAGTATGTAGATGCCACAAACTCTTGTAAAAGTGATTTATTTTCGGGGGAAAAAAATGGCCAGTCGTATAAAACTGTACTTCCGTACGTCATACCCCAGAATCGGTTCGACCGTGGTCTAAATTTAATGCTCATCTGGTCTAGTTTTACCAGTGACAGGGAAGTAGAGTGTTGAATCCTTATCGATTTTACGGAAATGTTTTTTTCCCTTCTCTAACCTAAAATAAGGGTAAATAAATATTCAAACCATGTGAAACAAAAATCATATTTAAATTACCACAAGTCTTAGAATTTTAAATATGACTGTCGCAAATTTTTTAAACACAAAACAAAATTAGTATGAGCACTATATTTTTGATAATTTATTTTTCTTTGTGTCTTCAGCCATTTGATAACAATCATGGTAAAAGAATAGACAAGGTATAATTTATAGGAAATGTATCAGTACACTCGTCCTGGAGTCTGACTTGGGTCTATCCGTCAGCGGCAAACAACATTATAGGAAATGGACACATATTCCGCGTGCCTATCAATGTAGGTTGTCTATCGCGCTAAGGATCATATGGTTATGAACAATATTTTTTTATTTGAGGTATTTAACGTGCATTTTCTGAACCAAATAATTATATTATATATCACGAGGATTTCTATGATCGAGAGTGAAAAGAACTACCAATTTTGTGGGAAAGGTATTTTCACATACCTTCCAGGATCCTTTTACATGCCACAATTAACATAAGACCAACGGCTTTACTTCCCTCATAAAGGAAGATAGTATGATACGGATTTTTATCGCTCAAGAAAAATCCATTGACCACACTGGGTCAGAGCCAACGAACATCGGGTTCCTTAGGGGAGCACCATACCCCAAGACCATCAAGGTTAACATTATGATAAACGATGATAATAAACCCAATACTATTTATC
Source organism: Timema podura (assembly GCA_033556935.1). NCBI lineage: Eukaryota > Metazoa > Arthropoda > Insecta > Phasmatodea > Timematidae > Timema > Timema podura. The sequence continues at coordinate 65,287,536 of JAVRXN010000003.1, read as the reverse complement.
GGAAAATGTGTTCTTCTGGCCACTCATCCCTTTATCATGGTATACCTTGGTTATTAAATGGAGAATAACAATACGTTGCACTTTGATTGGCCTTGAATTTACCCTCCCTACTGGGGCTCAGAGAGGTTTTTATGCTTGAATAATTAGGCCATTTTTACCTTATTTAATAAAAAATAAACACTTATAAATAGTTATCTCAACTCTTTAGTGAAGGTGTGCGCATGCAGTGACAATAGAAATCCAAATAATCTCTTTTTTCAAATAAACTCTGAATTTAAATTTAGTTTAATATAAATTAAAAAATTCCTACTCATATAATTTTACAAAAACGTATATTAGTTATCATTCGTTTATTTATTTTGAATAATTCAAGGAAAAGGCTATATGCCCCACTACTCCGCAAATTAATCTACCAGGGCTCTTTCCAAAATATAATACACATTCGTGGATGTTTAACTCTAACAAGACTTTGTAGACTGGAGTATACAATGGTTTATGGTTCTAATCCCCATCCAATAATTATTTCTTAGCTTATCGGAACTTTTATACTGAATTTTAATATATGTTCGACAAGGATTGATGTGGATATAGTATTAGTTCCTGAATTAGAAATATGGGGTTTGAATCTTGACTGTCTGTACAGAGGTCGTAAAATTAGTGTTTTATCATCTTAATTCCAGGCGAATATGGAAGCTTTCTCTTATTTGAAACTGTATGCTCCTATTTTATTTTATTATAGTGCTTATTTCACTGGTAGTCAGTGTTCATGCTTAAACGTAAGCTGATAAAATATATTAATATTTTACGCTAATCGATTAATGTATGGACGCATTATGATTGGGTATATTAATCTGTAGATTCACTCAAAAATCTCAACGAAGCTAATAAAGAAGACTTTTTCATGGTAAGTCTACGGCTAATTAAATATTTGGAGTTATAGCTAACTTCAAAGAAATTAACTGTCTATACACTAATATTACTTCAATTATATAACGTCACCCGAGATTAGCAGAGACCCATTCATTACCATCAAAGTGTTGCTGCTAAATTAACAAAATCAAATAAATTATGTGAGTGTTAAGACAGAACAAACTCATCGTTTATATTATTAATTGCTTTACCTAGACTACTTTCTCACCCGCATAGACGGGTATGTTGGTAAAGGAGTAATTATCTTATAGTCTGGTTTCCTGGCGGAGTATTAATATTTACTAACCCAGTACAGAGCACCACGCATTTAGAGCGATATGATTGGCCCTAGGCTCATAGCGCGGCCTTCAAACAGCGGTCACCCACCAAGCGCAACAAAGGCATAAGTGTTGCGGCAAATCTTCTAACTCTTTGAGTTTGCCTCGGTTTTGATCGCATTGGATTTGGGAAAACTACTTTTTTTCCAACGAAACATCTATTTCAGCAAATACTCAATTTTAAACACGTACTATGAGGCGAGGATTTCTATACATTAAGAGTTGAGGTGAAAGAGAGAAAGCATATAAAATACAGCCATGGTCGCTTGGAGTATTTTATTAATAACATGATAATTACTAATAAGATGATTGCGTGTCATAATTTTACTATATTAAAAATGTATTATTAAGGTAAAATAATTAAATACCATATAATCAATTTAAAGGAAGGTTTAATCACAGTATATAATATTTTACAGGAAGGTTTAAATACTATATGTAGCTACGAAAATTAGGTTCAAACATTATAAGAAGTTACAAAATAACTTAAAAAAACTTTTAAATACACAATAAGGAAAATTTCAAACCTAATACTTAGTTACAAAATGATTTAAAAAAATTAAATATACGTTAGGAGAAGGCTCAAACATAATAAGTAGTTAGAAAATAATTTAAAAAAACATTTAAATAATCTTTAAGTAAAGGCTCAAATATAGTAGATAGTTACAAAATAATAAACAAATATATAGATAGATTTCAAGAAATGGTTCAAACATAACAGCTAATTAAAAAATAATAATAAAAACTTTCAAATATACTTTAAGGAAAGGTTAAAACATAATGAATAGTTACAAAATAATAAAAACACATTTAAATACACTTTATAAAGGTTCAAACATTATAAGTAGTCATAAAAATTATTTAGAATACATTAATTGTATAACGAAAGTTCCTCCCATTAATTAATTCTGAGGAAATATAGTAAGACAATATTAGAACACAGGCTGCACGGTATAGCGCGCTAGTCTCGTGTTAAACAAGACTGCTGAAGACGGGAAGATCGGGGTTGGATCCCGGTAGAGTGCACTGATAGTGTTGTTTTTTTTCCTAAATGGTTTATCCCACTCTCTCCGCGCCAATTTGAGTACACTTCCTCTAAATTAAACCTACCTCATCCCTAACCCACTAGCGTAATTAGTGCATAGGTGTATAACCCAAACGGGTTGTAAGACGTGGTGCTATAATATATATATATATATATGTTAATGTGAATGTGCTGAATTTGTTATTTAGTAAAATAACCAGTGAATATATATAAAATCACCGAAATCGATGGTTTATTTAACAAATAATAGATTTATCTTAATTTACCAATGATTTAATTAATTTACCAATACAGTTTGGTGAGAGTATGAAACATGAACTGTATTATCTACATTTACCAGTGATTTTTTAAAAGATTTGTGTATCAGGATAAAAAACATAGAACATAAATTCAAAATAACCTAAACTATCCTAGTCTAACCTAACCTAAGCTAAAATAAGCCCGTCTAAGCTTGTATAAACTAACCTAACTTGCCTAAACTAAACTAACCAAACCTAATCTTGACGTGTCTTATTAACATTCACTGATGGTTGATGGTAATTTTGTCAAATGTTCGGCGAAAATGTGAAGACATTTTTCACTTTCACCAAGTGAAACAAAGACTTTGTAGAACCACCGGTGACTTTACAAACTCATCACATTCAGCACATTCATAGTAGCACATGTATTAGAGCACAGAAAGTGAACATTATTAATGCGTTTTGATGTGTGATACATTTTGACGAACACTGCTACACAGAGATCGCTGTATACAATGCATATTATAGGTGTATATAATATGTTACTATAGTATTTGAACTAAAATTCTAAATATATACTATATGCATATATATTATTTACCATATTATATATTCAATTTAGATGTGTGAGATGGATATATAAATTATAAATATAATAACCTTACATACTTTATAGTGATCTACTATTAACTGTTCAAGGCACTGTAACATGACACAGCGCGTGGAAGGAGAGAGGCGGCGTAGGGTAGAGAGAGAGAGAGAGAGAGAGAGAGAGAGAGAGAGAGAGAGAGAGAGAGAGACGGCGCGGCGTAAGGACCAATCATCTCGCTCTAAATGCGTGGTGCTCTGTATTGGCTTAGGAAATGTTAAGGCGCTTCCCGATGACGGAGAAATCAAGTTTCGAAACACACCTTAGTGTACTGAAGTGTTATTTTTTTTTTTTTCAAAAATGTTCTATATTTTCTTCCACTTATTGTTAATATATTTAATTTAAATTTTACCTTACTTAGTTTTTTTTTAGCGCCTCGTCATACTACCCGATCAGGTTATTATTCGTTTATATACTAATCATGCTAATAGTTTTAGGGTGACCTGGTGGGCTAGGGGTAAGGTGTCAGACTTCTGTGCTGAGGGTCCGGGGCTCAATCCTCGGTCCCGGCACAGATTTATCTGATTTCCAAACCCTTCCTTCACCTCTGACAAGATGTGTATTAATCACAACTTGTGAATGTGAGGAATGCCAGGCCTCCACCGTGGTTCGGATTCCACGTTAAACTGTAGGTCCTTCATTTCATCTCGCAATCACCCTACCATTACACATTAGCGTAAGTGCGTAGAACCCGAACGGTTAATAAGACGCGGTGCTAATAATAATAATAATAATAGCTTTAGGGATTGGGAAGGCTAGTTTTACAGGATGTGTACCCGCATTTGCGTGCAGGGAGAGTGGAAACCCGTTTTGGAAAAAAAATCTGTATACCACACAGACATTCGAACCACAATCTTCCCGTCATTGGCAGTCTAGTCCATTGCGAAAGTAATCATCTTAGACTATGCGACCACCGAAGTGAGTTTTACCTTACTCATACCTACTTTACTATGGTAAATATCTGCACTGTTGGCCGGCACGCAGACTAAATATCAACCCTCTGGTTTGCCGGTGTCAGGGAGTTAAGGACTCAATTCCTGCCATTTGCACTGAAGATGGTCTCCCTAAATTGTTTCACATTCTCTTTCCACACTATATCTACCATATTAGATTAAATATGCAAATATCCCGGACTGATTTTAGGGCATGGTGCGCGAAAAAACTAGTAAAAAATAATTTTCTTCACAATAGAAATAGTTCACAGCTGTCCTTTATTGCGATTATCTGGAAGTCAAAACTTCGATCGGTTTCCCTTTCAATTGTGTTTCCCCTCACGTGACTGAGAAAAGTGAGGGGAGGTGGAGGGGGATGGAGGGGAGGACTGTTTATTTATTCAACTCAAGCGAGACATACACACCGCTCAGACGTCGCGTGTGCCAAACTAAATGGGTTTGATACTCGGCTCCCGGCTGGGTAAAACACAAACCTTCATACAAAATTAATTGAATGGTGTGTGTGTTTGTTGAGGGTGCTAGGGTGGGAGGGAGGGGGGTAATTGCGGCCTTCAATCGGTAACGAGAGGAAATTATACATATCCACAGTGGGGTGTCGGTGGTGTGGCTGGAAGTGAACATATCACGTATACCTTGGGAATCACGAGGAAATGGGATGGGGGATAATTATAGCCCAAATGGACGTAGAAATAGAGAATTTAACGATATACAGCCAACAATTAATTTTATTTAAACAGTTTTAATGCAAGTATAGTAACATTTTTTTTCCCCATAAAGATTTTAAGACCGGAAATTAACAGACATAAGCTTAGGATATAGTGTATGCCAGTGGTTCACAGCTTTTTTTTTTCTTTAACCCTATCACTCCTTTCTGAGAATTGATGCTAGCCAACACTGCTTTCCCCTCCACCAACTTTAAAGTTAAATGTAACAAGCATGATGAAATCAACGATAGTAAACTTATATTCACTTTACACTCTAAATTCTTATTTAATTATTTCCAACTAAATAATCAGTATTAATATGTCAGTAAATGTTATAAATTTTGATTAATTTATTTAAGAACTTCTAGGGAAAATATAAGTAACGATGGAAAATATAAATAAAATTCAAGACACACAATTTTACTTAAAAAAAAAAGTACAAGAACCAATATAGTTTTAATCACCTGTCCAAAGTCCAAGATTTGTCCACACTTTTGATCAATGGCTGCCTGTTGACAGATGGACAATACATCCTCGTTTGAAAAATACATGATCAAAAAATAGCAGCATTTTCGTGGAATAGTTAATAATCCTTTTAATCAAACACACGTTTATACTAAACATATTATAAAAGTTTATAGACTTAACTAATTAAACGTACTGTCAAAATTATAAAACATAAATATTAATATAAATGTAATAAACTTTTGTTAAATATTTTGTTTCCTCTTATAATAATAGTAGTAGTAATAATAATAATAATAATAATAATAATAATAATAATAATAATAATAGCTGTAATACACATAAAAAACCTAAGCGTCTCCTTTACAATTTACCACTCCCCAGAAAACCAAAAACGACCTCTGAGCTATGGTATTACCCCAGGTTAGGAGGAAACCAGTAGTCCCGTGGTTAATGGTGGAATGTCAGCCATAGAACTGTATTTCTGGTGATTCAGGTATCGAATTTCAAATATCCGTCCGGTCTTCAGGTGTTTTCTACATCTGGTTTACGTTATCCCCCGCCCCCGTCCGCTCTGCATGCTAGTGCAGGTTCATTTATCCTAAGACTTTTGTGTAAAAGTTTGAAATAGAAGAAAAGTTAACATCTATAAAATAAGAACTATTCGTTTATTTTCCCAACAGATGGTTGCATAATGCTCCTAGTTTGTGCTTTGTAAATATAGGCCTACAGTTAGCATATCATATATTTATAGTTAGTTTGGAAAACAATTTGACCTAACAATTAAGGACTTGAATAGTAACCTGAGTAGAAAGAAACAAGTACCTTACCTGCTTCGGTTGCTGCATGGTCTAACGCGCTACTCTTTTGTCGGACTAAACTGCCGCAGATAGGAAGATCGGGGTTGGATCCCATTCAGGTGCACTGAGGATTTTTTTCCTTTGTGGTTATCCACTCTTTTTCCACGCAAATGCATGTGCGCTTTCTCTAAATTCAACCTTCATAAGACCTAACATATCAGTGTAATTAGAACATATGAGTGTAAACCGAACGGGTAATAAATATAAAAGGCCCTCGAATCAGCGAGCATGTGGAATAAAAGTTTAGCTCGTCTTGTTTGATTTTTCGGTGATGGAGAAATCAGAGATCGAATCCTAGATGGTTATACTGAGGAGTATTTTTTCCTAAATTATTTCCCACTCTTTCTGTCCACGCAAATGCATGTAAGTTAAATCCTTAATAAAATTCTACCTTTCTCATCACCATGCCATTAGTGTAATACAATACCCGATAGTTCAGACGTATGATAAAAATGTAGTACCAAAAAAAAAAAAAAGGTCTTTCCTATATAATAACGTTGAACTTTTTTTTTTGTGCCACAGTAATTTGCACAACAATTCCTTCCATTTCTTCACTGAGCCATTTTACCAGTTAATTAATTCTAACGCTGCGTTGTTTTGTTTGGGTCTCCTCAACTATAACAGACCTGTAATGAATACCTCCGTTAATTTATATTTTCTCATTACCCATTCGAGGGTAAACAGCAGCTACGAGTTACTCATTTCAAGCCACCGAAGAGGAAACATCCCCCCGACCCTTAAACAACAACTTCAAGAGTTTCCCTGCACGTCATCGTATTGAATAACTTATTTCTCCAATTAGCCCTATTTGACGGTGTCATTGAACATGAGAGCATAGGTTAAGAGGAATTGCAAGAGTTTGTGACTTATGTCAGGGCATTTGTTATTCTGTTGGTAGAACTGCTTGTTTTATAAATCAGGGGTTCCCAAACTGGAACCTACAAGTGTTTGGTGAGCTTAGATTTAATTATTTCATTTGTATATTAAAAATAAAAGTAACCCGCTTCGGTGGCCACATGGTCTAAGGAGTCATTCTTGCAGTATACCAGACTGCCGATGACGGGAGATTAAGTTTCTTTGGTCGGGTGTACTGAGGTTTTTTTTCCAAAATAGTTTTTCATTCTCCCTCCAAGCAAATTCAGGTACACTTCTTATAAATATAATCCACCTAACCTATAAAAAATTAGCGTAATTATTACATAAGCGTATAGCCCGAATGGATAGTAAAACGCGATGCTAAAAAATAAAATAAATAAAAATATCTTAATTATTTTCTAAGCACCACGTATTACCGCCTTTAAAATTAGGCTACTTTTATGTTGTTTTTAAACACCGCGTCCTACTACCCGTTCGGGCTATACGTATAAGTAGTAATTAAGCTAATGAGTTTGAAATGAGGAAGGTTGTATCTATAGGATGTGTACCAACATTTGTGTGAAAGGTGAGAGGAAAACAATTTAGTAAAAACTCTCCGTAAGTAAAAAACTTTATGTTAAACGTTATAGTTAAATAAAATTGATAGCACTTACTTCAGATACAATATTTTAAATTATAGTAAATTAATAATAGATATTGAGCTTTCAAAATGAAAGCACTGATAAATAGAGTTTATATAAACCATGACATATAAAAGAGATTTTATTATTAATATTATTAACTTTCATGTAATCATTTTATGTTTGCAAAAACCAAAGGTTAGTTAATTATACCACATGTAAATACATTTGTTAATTATGAACAAAAATAAAATAACCATATGTAAATAGTTCTAGTAAGTTGTGAAACTATTACTAGTAGAGCTGTGTCGGCTAACAACCGGTTCTTTCCAATATAAATTATTATGATCAGTTACGTTATTTGTGGTAGAGAATGGAAATGCTCTACAGTAATAATACTCTTCGTCTTTTGAGAACATTTCATTAAGATAAAACACTATTATTTTATTCCAATATGGTGGCCATGATTGGTGAGAACCAATCGACGATATGTTTATTTGGAAACAAGTTAAAATATTATTAAACCAACTAGACGTGTGTCCCACGCTATAATAAATCAATTAATGTATTAAGTATATTGGAGCGAATGGATTAATTTATTGTGTAACATAAAATATGAATGTAATTATATGAATTAAAAATTAATAAAAATATTAATACGACTTAACGGAATGAATGTATAACATATTTGGAAACTTGACAAACTTTCACTGTAAAGATCAACTAAGTGATAGTTTTATTTAATCAATCTAAATCGATTATTTTATAGAGTGTAATTTTCATATAGAGAGGATCGTCTAAATAGGTTTTGGGGACTTTATAATATTCGAAATATTTAACCAATTTATTAATATCTTTTTCTTTATCGTATGGAACATTTGACCAGGAAGGACTTTGACATCCAGGTCCAGTAACCTTGTGTGTAGACTATTAGTCGCTCTGGTGGAACAGAGAGTTACCCAGAGTACGTCATAGGAGGTTGTATACACGTCGTACCAGTAATGAGATGATGTGATGGTAATTACTATGATTTTGTGGATCTGGGGTGAGCCTTAACCTAACTTAAGCCTAATTAACCAAACCTTGGTGATCGTTGGGATCACTCCCCTGAAGGGAAAAATACCAAAGGTACCAACCGGTAAGCGAATCCGGTACCTCTAGGCTCAAAGCCAGGTGCACTGACCACTAAACTATGAGGGTGGTACCGATTAATTTGATTTTAGCTCTATAAGGTATGGCACCACTGCTAGTATTTAAGTATTTAATATTTTTAAATATCTATTTTATTATAAAAACCCAGACAACTCAGTTTATAACCGTTTATATATAAATAAGTGTATGTATACATTTATATATAACGAGAGAGAAAGAAAATATAAATATACAAAAAAGTACATATTTTCTCCTGTTTATAAGTTTAAGTAAAATGAAAGAATTTCGAAGCTCTTATTTTAAAATTGAGTTCAACATCAAGATCACCCTAAATAAGAGATTGATAAATACCTATTAGCTCTTTTTTTTACAAAAAAGTACATATACATAAATAAATTCAAACACTTTAGAAAACATTATTAAAGTATTTACCATTGAATAATCAAATATGTAACTAATAGATATAAATTATTTTTAAAAACCAGCACAAATATATAGTTATATAAGTTCATACTCTTAATTTTGTAGTAGCTATAATTATAAATATTCGTTGGTTATATTAAGAGAATTCTTATTTTCATTGACTTTAGAAAAAGTTATATTAGTGAGAGGAATGTGAAAAAATTTAGTGGAGCTATTGTGTACATTTCATGAACAATGAAAGGTCCTTCATGACCTTTTGCTTTAAACCTTCTGTGTTGACTTGATCTCACGTTTTGCAGGCAGTTAATGTGTAAGTCACCCTGAATTTACAAGATGTGCCTTTTGAATTCAACCTCTCCTTTATAGACTCGTAATAGCATGTTCTTTCATATTCTAGAATTATCATTCGTAATGGATATTTTGGCATGTTGTGGCTTCCCTACAACTTACACTAATTGATATTTTGTTCATTAAAAATCAAAGATCTATGAAAAAAAAAATTTTAAAAAATAGGCTCGCCACAATCGTATAGCATTAATTTTATCATTTGGTTTATTATAATTTAGTATAATATTTTCAAAATGTATTTTCTGTTAAATATGTATCTCTCTAAAAGTTTTCATTGGAAACAAAAGAATATTGTTTGGATTATCATAAGAAAAACTCTTAATTTTAAATACGAACAAAATTAAATTAAAACAATTTTTTTAATGTATTTTATAAGGTCAATCATGAATAAATTACCCTCATATAATTAATATTTTAAAAATAGAAATATATTCTTATTTATCATTTAAACAGTTAATTAACTACTAATATAAAATAAATCTTAAATGCTATTTAAAAAAATGAAATTTTCTAAAATGTATTATAAATACCCATTTTAAACAAAATTTTATTTCCCTTTAGGAAAATTTAAAATAGTTCATAAATAAGTTAAGATTAAACTACACTTATATATATATTTTTTTTCTTATAAAAATAATATATCAACTTATTTACTCTAAAAAAATCCCAGATATCCATTATTAGCCTAATCACTAAAGCTATTTTTAAAAGCCTTCAAATTTTAAAAAATTGGTTATAACTAAACTACTACCCTTAAATTAGTTTTCTTCTGAAAATGAGTAGGCTGTACAGTTAAACACACTCCATATATATGTACACTAAACATAATCAATTAGAGTCAATGTTCAACTTTTTAAAAGCAATAATCAATCAATTACTCCTAATATGTTAGCTAAAATTTAAATAAACAAATACATTAAGGTATGACCGACAATATGACATCTAAATATCAAGTTTCAACAACATCCATCAGACCATTTCGGCTGTAGCCTCAGGTACATATATACATAAATGGAGTCAAGCAGAGTTGTAAACCAATAATTTGGGATTTGGGGTCACATTAAACATCAAGATTCATCATAACACAAAGTTATAAAAAATTCTCTAATACATTACTTTCTCTATATGAGAAATTATAAATCTGGATTTAATACATGACTTTTACTTATTATTCAATTATTTATATTTTATTAACTTCAAAAGTACATTCAAAACAAAGTAACCAGCATCAGTGGGCTTGCGGATTATTTTTTAGGCTAATCAAGATGGAAATAGCATTGTCAGGAAGGCTAGGGCTTGAAACCCGGTTTCGTGTCCTAAAAGGGTTTTTACCAAATTATTTTCCACTCTCCAAACAAACAAATGTCACTAAATGTCCTCATTTACAGTCTGACGTCTCAGTCTGCGTAGTCAAATTACATTATTAATATTGTTCTATGTTTAAAGTTAATTGACCATAAAAATGTAGCACTTAGTAAGCACATCCAATAGCATTAGGGCTGATTAAAACATAAATCAGAGAATACAATAGATGATATAATAATGTATCAAATACAAGTTTCATTATTTGAACATCCAAAGTTTAAAATTAGTTTGTTGAAAAGGATCTAAAATATCAGGACAGTAAACTTAAATATAAATTTCTAAACAGAAATAAGTAAGCTACATAATATAAATACTCGGCATTTTTATGTTTCTTAAATAACATAAAAAAAAACTTGTTTGTAATTAATTTATTCAAAAAACTTTTTTTTTGCATGGTATATTACTGCACGTATTTGCACTAATGAGGTAGGAATTAAAAATTAGAGTTTAGAATAACTACACCCGCATTTGCATGGAGGTAGAGTCAGAACTAGTTTAAAATACTAGAATGGTAATCAAACCCTCTTCACACGTAACCGGACCAACAGTCTTTTGTGAGAGTGACGCCTCAAACTGTGTGACTACCAATGTGAGCTCAGACAACTTATTATAAACTATTGTTCTGGTATCCAAATTCCCGTGAGTTCAGCATCCATGGACAAGCAGACAAAGGTGCCAGTCTTGTTTTTCCTGGTGTATCACTGACAGGTAGGTCAAGGCTCAACTGATCTTTTTATTTTCACTAAAAATGGCTTCAAAATCTTCTTTCATGAAAATGCTGGTAATCTTACTCTAAAATCTACTTTGATTATCTATAACCCAATAGTAACATGTATGGACTGTTAAATGGGAAGAAAAGTGAGTATTTGAAAAATAAATTTTTTGAATATTTGCTTCATGTTATGTATATAATGGCAAAGAATAGTATACATAAAACAACCTGAATAATTATATATACAAGAGAAATTTATAAACATATTTATTCACACAATATGTAAATAAATATGACGTATATATTATTATATTTACAAATACTAAAGTATATACATTATATTTATAAATGTATATATTTATACAATATGTTTATAAATACATATATTTACTTTAGTATAGACAAATATTATACTATATAGGGCCTATTTATTTACTAATCCATCACTATGTACCAATGTATACAAATTCATATTATATAGGCTATAGGCTATAAATATATGTATTCAAACTAGTTCTCTAATTTAGATCTAAGTGTCAAAAACGAGATAAATAATCAGTTTCCTTGGAAAATACCGTAAGAATAGTAATACTATCGTCCCATACCACTTAAGGTGGGATTAAAGATTACATTAGTTAAGGTAAAGTACTCGTATTTGTAAAGTATTTATAAAAAACCTTTTGCCTGTCTAGTATATATATTTAGTTTAAATTTCTACAAATGGAAATATCAGGAGTTTTTGGATGTGTCACACGAGCTAAAGGGAATTGAATGAGAAACATTTTAAATTTAAATTCTTAGTACAATTTCACGCTATCCATGACAAATATTCAATGAATGTTTAGATTATTTTGAGTAGAAAATTAAAGACTTTTTACTATTATATATATGCTTACCAACTGTTTTATATACCTATTTTTAGGGCAGCTGTTTTTAATAATCATTTTAAGTTTTCCATTCAAAGTGTATATTCCCATTAAAAACAGATTCATAGCCTTCAATTTTTAAGTTGCTAGGTATTTAAATTTTTTGTAGATAGTAAACACAGAGTATACTCGATCTATTCAGCAAATTTTATTGCTGTTTTAACTGCACATTTACATTATATGTCTGACCAAATAAAGCTATTACTAATAGTACTAAGCCTTGTTTGAAAATTATATATTGTATGCGTGGGTATATCCCCTATTAGCAAATATTATTAATCTAAAATTATGTTTACTGGATATTTAATTCGATACAAATAAATGTTTACATTCATCTATCATAATATCATACATTCTATTTAAGTTACTTATCACAACAGGTTTATTGACAATGTGTTCTAATGGGTTGTGATGAAGCCTGTATTTATGAGAAAGTGAGTCCATTATAGCATAAAAGGAGGATGTGAAAAATAATTGTCGTTGCACTCAGATAGGATTCAAACGCGGCCACCTCAACAGTGATCCGGCCCAATCGAGATTCACCCACTATACTACGTGAACACTGATTAATGTTTTTCGTTTTGTATTTTAGCAGTGCTTCTTACTATCCGTTCGTGTTATATGCTTAAGGTATAACTACGAAAATGGTTTTGGGGATTAAGTAGGTTATATTTATTATAAATCTACCCGCATTTACGTGGAGGGAAAATGTAAAACCATTTAAAAGTTCAGTACATCTTGTAGAGATTTGAGCCTTGATATTTCTGTAATCGGCAGTCGGGTCTACTACGAGAGTAGCGCGTTAGACCACGTGGATACCGAAGTGGTTACATTTTTGCTATTACAAAGTGTGAAAAAAATATTATTTTCAAATGCAATATTCAATAAAAGTTTCTTAAATCTGTTAAATGTGTGATTTATATAAGAATGTAACGTAAAAGGTTAAAACAAATTGAATAAACTTGGTGGATTTTGCATAGGCTCGCATTTGGAGTATTGGACAGATATTGTATATTGAGATGATCTAGCCCACCTCATTGTTATTTGTCTTGCAAATAAGTTAAGCATCCCAACTCTAAAAAAGAGTTGTTCTACATACGCTCTAAATAGTTGAATACATTTTAACATGCTCTAAAAAGAATATATTTCTTTAATAATATCACAAGAAATCAATCAATTTTACTGGTAGATATCGTGCCTGTCTAATAAAAGAGTAATTTATGGCTAGTTGAATATTTTTTTTTCTATTTCTCTTGGGCTTAAAATATTATTCAACAATTTAATATTTAAAAAAAATCTTGGCTAAAAATAATGATATTATGCTGTGTATAATACATGACCATAATATCAAATTCTATTTTACACTTTTATTTTTAGTATCTAATGGTTTCGTTTAATTTTGTACATTTAACATTTTATAACACAAAAATTCCCTTTTGTCCCGCTCCTCCCCATTCCACCACTTTCACACACATAAATTATAACTAAACAAAATGTATTATTATTACTACTACTACTATTATTAGGTGCTCTGTCTCACGACAAGTCAATTCCTTTTGTCGGTGAACTTATACCGACAATGCGCCCTGTCCTCTGCCTCGTCCTTCAGTTCCAAGAATGTTCTTTCCTTCACGTCATATAATATTTTAACTCTCCTTCTTCCAATAAACTTCCTAGTGGACACCCTCTGAAAAATTATCTTTCTACGCTATTTGATTTACCCTTACTCACTTAACGTTCATACTTGTAATTTAATTTAGAGTTTTAAATAGACCTCGTATAAGAAAAAGTTGATCTATTTGAACTATTACTTAAAATCTAAACATGCTAAAATTTCTACCACTTGGTTAAAAGAATGAAAGCTTTAGACTTAAGTACTTTATCTTTTCGCCAAAGTACAGAAAAATATTCCTTTAAACACCCTCTAAGTATTGTAAGGTGTGAGAAGGGCGGGGAGGCGGGGGGGAGGGGGCAAAACCTTCCCTCAGCATGTTATAAAAGCGGAAATAACACCTCGCAGAATTTTCCTTCCAAAAAAACAACCCTTTCCTTATCTTTTAATGAAAAACCTTCGTTCATGTACACACTGCCGGTAAAGATAAGGTAAAAATCACCCTCCCTCCCCCTTTTACCACCCCGATTCTATGTGTACCAAAACAACTTCTCGTAGTTTAAATAATCTAACCTCATTTAAATGTTTGGAGTTGCACACTTTTTGAGGTTTTTTTAATCTATTACGAAGGGAGTTATATTTCTTTCTTTTTTTCCCCCTCCATTTCCTTGAAAATAAGCCACAAATTACAGCCCTTTGCTCTCATAGGTTCATGGAGGGAAGGAAAAGAGGGGTACGATAAATAACACAAGTTTAGGTAATTTCAGCTGCGACCTTATTTATGGTTAGGACCCAGGGTCATGAGACTGCGATGGTTACCCTAGGAAGGGGGGAAAAATATATTTTTTTAAAAGTGGTTTGGGGGTTGAAGAATAAGTTAACGTAGAGGTATACAAACCTGTTAAAATAACGTTGACAAATATTTTTAGAAGATGTCACGTCCGTCATTTTGATGATTGATGTTTTAATCGTGTTTTTTTTATACACTATAATTATATTTCACTGCTCTTTTAAACTGGTTGGTAAAATACAATTTAAGGCTCTTATTTTATAAATATAAATATTTCTATCTTACAATGGGGATAAAGTGATTTAAGTCTATAGACTAATAATCTCAAGATTGATAAACATTTGGAAAGTAGGCAAAACCTGAAAAAAATCTGTAAATTTCATGTAAGGGACTAAAAAAATGTACCGGAAATTTTCAGGTATTTCAACAATAGTTTTTAAACATAAATATAGGGTTATAATAGAGTAAACCATCAGTTTTATTTTCAAATAATGTTTTTTTTTTAATAAATAGCTGACACTTTCAATTATCTGTTTCACTCTCATTTATGGCTCTGACAATTATGAAAGTGGCAGAGGTATGAACAATAGGATCTACTAGTAATAACATTCACCAAACAACCGGTCCCTGTGGTGAATGGAGTGAAGGTGTCGCTTCTAGAGTCAGTTTGTGACTGCATTTTGGTGGACTTAGCAGACTGATGTGCAATAGTAGCTTATAGCTCAGTAAGGAAAGCATCGAGAATATACCTCACTCCTCATTTCCCTAGTACGCCTCTTCAATGCTGCCTAGGCTCTACAGCTGACAGTGAAAGTGCTCACTTATACATACATGATTCAAATCATCACGTCCAAAAATACCCTAGCTTGTTACCAGGTATTAGACAGAAAAACACTTTCTATAGTCAAAGTAAAATAATTAAACGTGTTCTTCTGCATACAATATAAATTCCTATTCTAATTTATATGGAATAATATTTATTCTGCACCACAGAAGAATTTATATTCCATATTTTTAAGTGTCCATCTAACAACAGACTGGACAGTGCATTAGCTAAATGATTATTTACACTCGAACTAGAAATATCATTGAATTGCGGTTTTCTGCATTATTTATTTGATAAAAGTGAAATTGGGATAGTTTTAAACAAGCTAACCCGTGTGTAAATTGCGCAATACTTAGGTAAAAATAGTTTTAATTATATTCATGGTTTTGTTGGCAAAGATAAATTTAAGATAATTCAGTAAGAAAACTTTGAATATTAAACTAGAAATAAATTGGTGATTTGTATACAAAACTCTACCTAAAGTAGTCAAATAATGATTAAAAATTTAAATAATTAAAAACTTTATAATTTATCTTCAAAAAAAATCATTAATTGTTATATTATCAACATTCTAATCATTACTTGACTACTTGATGTGGAGTTTTGTATACAAAACATCAAGTTATTTCCAATTTGATATTAAAATTTTTTTCGTTATTGATTAATCTTATGTAAAAATAGATAAAAGAATTACGTTCTTTGATAAATAATTTGTCGAAACTAAGGAAAATAAATATTTTTCTCAACTGAATAAAACACAAAGAGACGTAAATTCTAGTTTTAAAGAAACTTTATTTTAAGATGGAAAATTTATAATATATACATGAGACATTCATATTTACAAAGTGTTTGACAAAACTTAGGCCCCTAAGTTCAGACAACATTCTTTGTTACAATTTTACCCCATAGTTCTATCGAATCCAGATATGTGTATGGTGAGGGAGGGGGGCTGGAATGGGTTTAATGGGGAGGGGAGATTTTTTCAGATAAAGTCTCAAGGGGTACCCTCCACCCGCAGATGAGTCCCATAAACCCAGTGGTTCAGGAAATGCATATCTTCCACTTCGGTGAAAATAGTTTTAATTTTAAAAGCAGTTGTAAAACTTCAGGTCAACACAATTCTATTAAAGTCATCATTTGTAAATTTAGACACATAAAATAGGTTAATACTGGTCTGGTATTAATATTTAATCTCGTACCAAAGAGATAGATGCACTATTTTTCAATTTGTATGTTTTATTTAAATAAAATTAATCTGGCTCCATGTTTTCTTAGGTAGATCACCAAAACCTTAGCACCAAGAGACTTTGGTTCAATCTGTACTGACTACTTAGGTTGGGTGTTATTGATGAGGTGAAACACTATTTTAACGTTTGAGTAAATGTGACTATATCTTGTCAAACGTATTTTAGCTCATTAGTCATGTTGGAATTAAATACTCCCATTTTGTAAGTATGTTCTCCTCTCTCTCTCTCTCTCTCTCTCTCTCTCTCTATATATATATATATATATATATATATATATGGCTTTCTTTACTAAGACTAACTTTACATTCTGCATTTTAATATAAGTATGTTGCCTCAAGTGTTAAATAAAAAAAAAAGGATGAAAGTAACGTTATCCACTTTAGTGGCTGCGTTGTCCTACGAACTCTCTCAGTAAATTAGACTGCCGATGACGGGGAGATCGAGGTTCGATCCTTGGTCAGGTGTACTAAAGGTGTTTTTTTCAAAATATTTATCCACCCCACCTCCACGTGAATTCGGGTACACTTACTCTGAATATAACCTTTCTAATTGCTAAATCCATTAGCGTAGTTAGTACAAAGAGTATATTCCAAATGGGTAGTTAGTTAGACGTGGTGCTAAAAAAAATTATATGTAATTATTAGTCATTGCTTTTCTAATGAAATAATGGAAAAATAAAATTTATTTGGAAAAAATTGGAAAAGACGTGCTGTTCTAGGTTTTAGTTAGCTTTTAATTTGAAATATAAATTTAATATGTGACTTCAATAAGTAAGGGGGCCCGATAATTCAATCGCACCTTCCAAAGGCCACTCTAGGCAACAGACTGGGTTACTGTAGAGAGGCCAGGGTTGAAATCTCTGCTATGCTTGTTAAAATTAGTTTATTTTCAAAATAGTTTCTCATTCCTTTTCCATGCCTGCCAAGTGCAAGTACTTTTCCTTTAAAAATCTACTCCTTATTCCTACCCTAGTGGTGTGGATATGCAGATATCCCAAATGGACACTAAGACATTGTACTGTATTACTTATGTATAAATATAAAATAATACAAATTAAAAGGAACATTTAGGACCATTTTCTGTGGTAGTCTTCAGCCCTATTCACGCCACTAATAAATATAGTACCCCAACAAAAAAAAACATAGTTTTTCCTTATGTCAACAAAGCTGAAACTCACCGCATATAATGGGCTTAAATGTTCCACTTAGATGTATTAGAAAACTTATCTTTTTGACCTAATTTGGATATACTTGGAAAACTTTAACAGCTTTGGTCAACGCCTGTCATGAAAGAGCTTTAGGTTTTAGAGAAATGTGACGTCGGGGAAACACTAGAGGAAATACGAAGGGGATGTTTTGCTATTCAGCACTCACGGGGGAGAGAGAGAGAGAGAGAGAGAAAAAAAAAAAAAGAAATTCTACAGAGGGTTCGCGTGGTTAGTGAGTGAAAGAGGGGTGTTAGTGGGAATATGGGTGGGATGGGGTTTTTTTTGAGGGGGTGAGAAAATCAACTAGGCAGTAATGGGCGTTTAGAAGGATGGGTTTTAGGGGTGAAAAAGGGTGTGGTGTAGGGGAAGGGGGGGGGGGTGAAGAGAGCCGACTGGGCGAATGACGGGAATGTTAAAACGAGTCTCCTTTCATCCCGAGGGCTTCTGAATCAGCACAACTGTACGGACATGATTGGCGCCAAGGCTTCACAATGGAAATAGGACCAGGCACGTCTAGAGTAAGAAGAAGGGGGGGGAAGGGGGGTATAGTGGTGGGGGTAGGGGGGGGGGGTGCTCTCTGCATCGAGACTGACCACGAGTTTCGTACTACGTGGGAGTAATGTTAAAATTGTCCGCTTGAGAAAATCTCCTTCTTGTTTATATTTCACTACTATTGTGACTCAACAACGAAGAATACTATGCTCCCCCCCCACTACACTTTCCTCCCACCCTATTTTTGGTCCACATGGAGGGAGAGTGGAAAACCTATTCGGTTGAGTGAGATAATCCTCAGGTCACAAGGCTAGAATTCGAGCTCTCATCCCCCCATCACCAACAAACCAGACTGGAATAGTGGGACGCCTTGGAACACGTACCCAACGATGTTGCTATGAACATTAAACTATTGTGACTAAAAGGTGATTTTCCTCAAATCCATATCACGGTTGATTGTCAACTTAAGACAAAATAAAATGTATTTAATCATAATGGCAGGTAATTAAAAAACAGCATAAATTATTAGGGATGGGTTCGTTTAAGTTCTTACATTGGTGTTTTCATCCAAGCACCTAAAAGAGTCTAATTTCCTAGATAATCAGTTCTAGTTATTTAATTTTAGACCTTTTTTTTTCTGATTATTAAACACATAACTATTATGACGTACATAAAATTGATGTATAAAAAATAGTTTGTACTTATCAATGCATGCATTCCTAGGATCTTCTATGTCTACCTGCCCCACGAACAAGGATGAAACGTTTTGAAACTGCCAACCTTACAGAAATATGAAAAGATTGCAAAGTTTGTCTTTGGTTTAGTTTGATTGTAAAGTACAAAATAATAAAAAAAAAACAGATTTTTAGCTATTTCAATGAATAAGTAGAGATTTTCACTTTGAAACAATTTAAGGTTATTTGAGGGTGGAAATTCTTGATGTGGAACTAATTGCAGAAACTCGATAGTAATAGGAAATTGAATTTAAAAAAAATCCCTCTTATCAAAAGCCATACTTAAATAATTGTAGAGATCGAGGTTCGAATCTCGGTCGGGTGAACTGGGGGTGGTTTTTCCTAAATGGTTTTCCACTCTCCTTCCACGCAAATGCGGGTTCACTTCCTCTAATTTCAACCTTCCCAATTCCTAATCCATTAGAGTAATTAGTACTTATGCGTATAACCCGAACGGGTAGTAAGACGCGGTGCTAAATATATATATATATATATAAATAATTGTACATTAAAAAAAAATATAAGATGTTCTTAAAATTATTTTAGCCCACTTTAAAACAACATTTCTGAAACTTTTTTCAATATGGTTTAAATTTTCAAAAATCAGTTATCAGTAAAATACATTTTAAAATAGTTTGGAGACACAAATAAATTGTTATTTACCATGTAAAACACTTTCTATATTTACAGTAAATACTTAACAAGTTTTTAAATATTTAAAAATCAGTATATAGTAATCTGTAGTTTCTTTTTTCTGATAAGTCAATACACAAGGTTATTTACTAAGTTTTTCATAGTCTATTAACAAATTAGTAAAATTATTTTTAAAAAAATTTCAAATTTATCAAAAATCATTAATTAATAAATTGTTATTAATTTTTGGGCTGGGACAAAGACAAGTAAGAAGCAGACCCTCAACCTTACGGGGGTTTAGCTGCGCTTCTTTTGCCAGCTTGAGTCCTTCAACACTGGGCTTCGCTAGTGTCACTGCTGGGTGATGATAGGACTAACCGCAGCGATCCTAGTGTTGAAGGACTCAATCTTCTAAAAGGAGCGCAGCCATTTTAAGCTAGAGGAGGAGTGTGTGTGTGTATATTATTTGTCTCTGGGCTGGGATCAATATCATAATTTATCATCTAATTATGACAATACAACACTCAATATGAAATTTGAAGGAAATTCACCAAACCGTTTCCACTCTATCCCCAGGTACAGACAGACAAACAATAAACAGAGATGGTAAAAAAATGTGTGTTTGAGGCCACATAAACGTTAAAAACTCATTATATATCGAATGGGAAAATGCTCATTCTTACAATACTTCCTCAATATGGGAAAGTAAAACAGGCAAAATATTATCCAGGACTTCCTGAATTCAAATGTAAATTATAGGAAAAGAAATAAATGAACCTATAAGGTAGGGAAGGGTTTAAAGACCCAAAACGTATTGAACAATATGTCCCCATTACCCTTTGCCAAACTGTATATATCCCCATCACCCATCACCAGTCCTATTAGGTATCGGTATCGCTTCAAAAGATGTAAATATCTTGGTTTTACTCAACATATGGATAGCTAGTAACAGAACAGCTGAAAGAAAATCACAGGGATTTCATCATATTTATTTAAAGAACAAGCTCTAATCACAAATATCGAGTAACTATGGTATCTGTTTCAGTGGCCTCATGGTCTAAGGTCCCAAAATAAACTGGACTGCCAATGGCAGGGAGATCAGGATTATATTTCCGGTAGGGTGTATTGAGAGTGACTTTGCCAATGATTTTCACTCTCTCTCCACAAAAATGCAAGTGAATTCCTCTAATATTCAAACTTCCTCATCCCTAACCTTATTTTACATCCGTTATTGTTTGAAGCCAATGGTCCAGGACAGTTTTTTAATCAAAGCCATATATTTTACACTAACGGCTGGCTAGGCCTATCGTAGCTTCATATGTTTATAATCTACTTAAGGCCTTGGCCCTGTCGAGTGCAAGTCTAAAACCTATTTTGCGGGATGGTGGGTGGCAGGATGAACGGCTTCTTCTAAGATAGTGAATCAATGTTTGTTAATTGTTACATTTGCTTATTTTTGTTATGAAGCTGGCAGTTTTCTTTTAAAAAAGGTCAATTTTATCGATATTTGATCACTGTTAAAATTATAGAGGAGGTGTGTATGTAAATAATAATAATATTTAGCCCCACGTCTTACTACCGTTCGGGTTATACGCTGTGTATATAAAAGTATAACTTAATCAACCGTTTCCGAAAAGAAAATTGCAAAGCAATAAAAATTCTTGAATATAACCGTTTGTTCCCACAGCTCCGCATTTCCACACCAAATGAAAAGGGCCAATCGCCTTAAGACTAGGACAGGTACATCATCCAGTCCCCGGCCATTAATTCATAATGTGAAAGGGTAAAACCCAAATTTCACCAATGATAACTTTTTCAGCTATAATGAAAATCGAACCCATGACCCTTAAGCTCAGTAGACAGACACGCTACCGATTGAGCTAAGGTGTTGGACTCATCCCTAACTCATTAATGCAATTAGTACATATGCGTATAGCCGAGTTGGTATTAAGACGTAGTGCTAAAAATTAGAAATAAATTTTGATAGTTTATTATAATATAACAACTTTTTTTAATTGCTCATAAATCGAGCTCCATACCCCCCATTATACGTTTTTATGGTAAAGAACCCCTTTTATTAACCACCAACTTGTTTTTTCACCGTTACCGCTACTAGAAAATGTCATTTTATTTAAGTTTCGGTTATACTTGATACTTTATTGTGTGTAATTATGTCACCATTTTCATTTAAGTGATTTTACTTCAAAGTATTCTTCTATCATAAACTCTATCACACAGCAAATTAAGAGTCAGTAGTTATTATATGAATCTATTTGAAACCATTAAGGCTAATTCCAGGTAGTCGTTCTCGCAGCTTCAAAATTCCCTAGAAAAATAATGCACGAGGAGTTTAGAACTGCTTCAATTTCAGAGTTAAAGAGGCTTATATCTAAGACCGATAGGAATAGATTTGCTGAAGATACACGTGTAATTAATTAGCAGTGGCTGTGAACATTGAATACTTTTTTTTGTTGTAATACTTCTTCCCTTTCTTTCAATGTTGTAAAGAGAAATATCTTCAACTCTATAATGTCCTCTTTCAGCGAAGACAGCTTTTTACCGACAATCTCCCCCTCCTCCAATCATGTTGAATTAATGATCAAAAATATTCAACTGAGTGTTTAAGCAAGTTGTGCCAGTTGAACATAAACGAAGCTATCTGCTCTACATAGCAAGTAGTAAGCTTCGGTAGTCGTTTTCCCAAGCAAGCCGAGGTAAGGCCCGAAATGTCATGAAATACCATTAGTTTAATAATTAGTCAAATATCTTTAAATTGGTCTTTTGACTATGACATTTTGATATATATTTGGGTTTTATCTAAAAAATATTACTAAAAAGTAATAGTTTTAATTTTACCAAATGTATTTCTAGATATCTTAAAAATGTAATAGATCTTTAGACATGTGATTACCTGTTTAAAAGCTACAAGAATAAAATATTTATAAAAAGGATGATAGGATAATAAAGGCTCTTTTTAGAATTGTGAGAAAAAATTAATTATTTTGAATTCTAGCGCCTTGCTGGTAAATTTGCCTAATTCTAAGGCATGTTTCTATACTTGTGTCCATTGGTGGCTTTTAAAGGTAATTTCAATATTGTAATATTAAATGAGATTCTTACAATCAAAGTAAATGTGTAGCTACTTTTCTTTGGCAGTCTATCCTTAATTTATATGCCTTTATTTCATTAGCTTGCCTGTTGTATACGGGAAGATCGGGGTTTGAATCCCAGTCGGGTCTACTGAGGTTGTTTTTTCCTAAATGATTTTCCATTCTCGTTCCACGAAAATACTGGTAGATTACTTTAAAAATGCTTTATTTCTCATTCCTATCCAATTAGAGTAATTATCATACATGCGTTTAACCTGAGCCAGTAGTAATATAAGATTTAAGTGATAAAAAAAAGGTATGGTGCACCGCCGAGACTTTCTCTAGCTCTTATATTAAACTAGATATTTACTAAGAACTCATAAGATTTGTGAAACCAAATAATAGGTCCATACATTTTTGTATAAACACTTCACCAAGGATCATGAAGGAAATAATATATGCTGTTACTTACTCTATGGCATTAGGAACTAAGAACACTGTTACATAAAAAAAATTAAAATAGAAACACATTTGTCTATCAAGGAGGATATGAATCAAATTCATTCTTAAAGACGTGAAGTTATAAATATATATATTTGCTTATAGCTCAGAAGTTATTGGTTTTCTAAAAATATACTTCAAATAAAAGATTTTTATCTTTAACAGTATACTTCAACTTTACAATGATAAGTAATTTCGTATCACAAATAGTTGCGGATGGATTATGAAAATTTGAAAATTTTCCCCATGTAAAGTACCCTTAAAGTCATTTTAATGAGAAAATAAGAATTTACATCCTTTTCATAGTGATAAACAGTGTCTTAGATATACAATTTAATCAAAGGTATTAGAGCGAATTATGATATCGTTTATATATCTTTTTGCCCTTCAGTAAACTACCCTTAAATTTAGGATTGGATATCTAATTCCGATAACTCCTCATGGGGACCTCATGAAAACCATAGATACCAAGTTTGAGTCTATACGGTAGATTAGTTTCGGCTCTAGCCTGAGGTACATACACAGAGACGGACAGACAAACGTCATTGCGAAAACTACATTTTTTATTTTGTTTCAGGGGGTCATGAAACGTTGACATTCATACAAATCTCTAGATATTTTTTTTACGATCACAATACTTTCTCGCCAAGGTGTCAAGAGAAAGTCAAAATTAGCAGTGCTTTTATTCCTATCAGAAATTAAAACTAAAATAATTTCAAATGAAAGTAAGTCTAATTTGGGAGTATAATATAATATAGCCTCTCTCTTAAGTAATACATTAATTAAATATAATATTTCCTTTGCATAGCAAGAATACAAGCCCATAGAGTGTTTTAAGAAGATCTACAGCAATATATTTTTGAAAAAAAAAAAATTCTCAGCGACAGAGGATTTTATAGCCTACATATTTATTAAAAGGCAGGACAATATAAGACATACTATGCACGACCAATATTTATATTTATTTGTTTACTTTACATATATGTATCATAGCTTCCTCCCTAAACCCTCTAGGCTTTATTTTCAATTCCAAGTTCTGAGTAAAGGATAATATGTCCCTTTATTATTTATCTTCGCAATATTAGATTATTTCTTGTATTGTAATACAGTAGCTTCAGGTGGGTATTTGTCAAACAATCACAAGAAAATGGGAAGTGCAAGCGTATGAGACCAGTAAGAAAAGTAATATACAAATATAAAAAGGTAGTTGAACTGTTAAGATTTTGTTAGTATAAGGTACCATGGAATAGTAAGAGGGATTCAGGTATGACATCGAAGAAAAGGGGTTGAGAGAATCAGAGCCTTTGGTTACCAAAGTACGGTATCTTTTCTACCTTGCCTCCCCGCTGTTTAACTTTTTATAACTTTTTAACCGCTAGAGGGGGTGTTTTGTGAGTAGGTCGCGGTACTACCCACTCATCTCAAGACTATACAAGATGGTGTACTCGCGCAAGTAGAAGGAGAGGGAAGGAGAGTGTAAGAGTGGGGGAAGACGAAAGGCAATTTGTTTTAGCGGGTCTTTGGTGTATCGTGCTGAAGAAAGGGTGAGTGGGAAGGTTGGTTGATAGGATGATGGGGTGGGGGGTTTCTTGTGGGATAACAAGGTAGGACTATACACACATACACACACACACATCAATTCCATCACGTGACTTGAATCACTTTGCACATTTCAACATGATGAGAGGAAGGAGGGGAGATTGTCAGTGAGGCAGGAGGGGTTTTCGGATGAATGAGGAACTTAAATAGCTAGTCGAGTGAAAGATATTACTCGTTAAGACATTTAGAATGAGGGGAGAAACATGACAAAAAAAAAGGGGGGGGGTCAATGTTTACAGCAACCGTTTACTAATTAACTAAAATATATTAACAAATGCATTTAATGTAGGTACTGTATCAATGATTTTAAATCAACCTAATATAATAATACATATAAAATCATACTTAATGATCGCAAAAATAAATGGTGTATTAATTATTTTGAACAAATCATTAGTTGGGTGGACACTTCTGTGTGTATCGAATCTTACTATCCGTCCGTGCTATCCGTAGGCTTACATTAAATTGTAGGATGTGAGAAAAGTATCGATACATTACTAATATCAATATTTTCCTTTCGATATCAATATTTTTTTATTGATATTTTTTTTCGATACCTTTATTAATATTAGTACTCACACTCCGGTATTGAATCGGTATCGAAAGAAACAAGTATTTTGATATCTTCACTCATTCTGGGATTAAATGTTTACTATGGTAAAGAAGGGTACAAAATATATTGAAAAAATATATTACTAATCCTATTTAGCTATTAAATAACTCTCGATCAGCTAAATTTTCATAGACATTTTGAAAACTGGTATAGTAAAACCTTTTATAATATTCATCATACAATACTATCTATCATACCTTTCAAGTTCCAACACATAGCATAGACGCGATAGACCTAAATATACTATAATATGGTTAAATTATTATAATTTTCAGTGTTTAAATAACTATGAAAATACCATTTTTATTATTATTATATTATTATTACTATGCAAATTTTGAGATTATTACTTGATTACAAAATATTTTTTCGGTTTAAAATCTCGATACCGATACTTATCTTTAGATAATAGTACGGTATCGATATTTTTCTTCCGATACTTTAAATGAGTATAGTATCGATACTTTTCTTTCTATACTACATCCCTAGATAAATGACTAGGGATGAGTAAGGCGTTTACAAGAGCAAAATGTTCCCTCATTTAAGTTGAGGGAGAGTGGAAAAACGTTTAACTAAAAGCAGCTTGGCTACCAATTAAGGTTAGAACATTGATTTCTCCGTCAGCAGTGAAAAAAACTAGGTGGTCTTGCTGTTTATTCCACGTTCCCACTGATGTCGGTAGGTTGTAAGTTAATTCTGACTCACATCGGTAGATACAGGTTCTAAATTTCAAGATTATTTAGTCTGATATGCCTATTACATGAAAGTCTTGGTACAAATTCTGGTCAGGTCTATAGAAACTGTTTTTTTCATAAAAAGAAATGCAAGCACAGTTACTATAAGTTGTATATCCACATCTTTATCTCAATGGCGTTATTTAGATATATGCGTGCAATCCGAACGGGTAATTAGACATGGTGAAATAAAATAAAAGTTATTACAAATACATGATTAAGCAAGCATCTGAAAAGACACAATGATTATTCTTACTTAAATAATCAACAAATAAGTTAAATTTTACAGAAATGCATACGTTTTAATTTATAAATACAACCCAAAATTTATTATTTATTTTAGGACATGTTTAATATATTTTTGGAAAAAACATCGGTACACCCGACCAAGACTCGAACCTACAGCTCCCCTTCATCAGAATTATAGTTCACTATGAGAGTAGTGCCTTAGACCATAAGGCCAACGAAGTGTGTTTACCTTTGTATATTTCTATTAAAACTTATTTTACTTAAAAGCGTTTAATTACTTTTTACTTTTGCTACCTCCCCTTCTATATCTATCAATATCTATAGGGTGAGGAAGGCTAATATCAGGTAAAAGAATCACCTGATTGTACAAAATAAATTTTATTATTGAAATAACAACTTTACAATACTTGAGCAAACAAACATCGTGCGTGAAGCGCACCTCCATTAGTCATCAGACCATTAAGTACAAATACAATCAATCTCAAATTCTCCTAAGTATGATTATATAAACAACACTAAGCGTGTAGAACACAACATAATACGAGGTCTGGGATCTCTGATGCCAAACTTGTCTTATGGGCTTTAGCTCCTTGATACATTTACTTAGTATTTATAATAATGATTTTAATATAAGGCATAAGCCACAACTGCTTTATCTTACGTGACGTCACTCAGCAATGGAGTACAATACAATAATTCCAAACGTTCATAAATAACTTGACGTCACGTATAAACATCATTTCCCTAATGCAAGAGCGAGCTAAGTCTCGCTTTACTATCCTGTTTTAAACAATAAATTTGATTATAACATCTGCCATCGCAAAGTACAAAAGGAAGTTTACTAAGCGGGTCTTGAACCCGGAGCGCGCTGACACTCAGTGCGCTTTAAATAATAAGCAAGTATATACAATTACGACAAATAATAAGGTCTGGGTTTGAATCCCAGCTAAAATGGATGACGAAGGGCGACATCTTTCTATATGCCGCGGGAAGCGCATGGCATAGCAATTCAAATAAATAATTAATTACAAAATTGAAGTCCAGACGGTAATTTAGAATACAGTTCCCCCATGACGCCGAAACAGAATTTATAATTTAGAATATTTAATAATCCCCGAGACCTAGTCGCCGTTCTCACCTCTTATCCATGAGGTCGTAGTGTAGTAAGTGATTTTACTTTATTGGCGTAGCTGTATATATACAAATGAAAATTCTCAGAGGGGGGGAAGGACCGAAGGAGAAGGAGGGTCGGAAAACAAAACAAACTAAGGAACTGGATGTTCGAGAACGTTGCCGAAGCGCCCAGGGCTATGCGTGGCCGGAAACGGAACTCTTCTTTCTGGCTGGCTGGACACGTGTTCGACTCTCGCAGTCAGTTGTCTGGGAACTCGTGGCTCAGTTGGACGGGCATTATTCTCGAGAGTGGAGGCCGGGTTTAGTGGTGTAGGTCGTGCGTAGGTCTTCCGAGAGCGGGCCGCTTGGTTGGTGAGTGTTTGTCCCATTCGATATTATTTGGTATTATTGACATTACATGTAAGTCGTTACATCCTCCCCCCCTGACGGGAGGTCAGAAGGCGTCCTCAGCAGTGGGTGTAACGGCAGGGCGGTACCTTCCCTGTCGTCAGTAGCTGGTATGTAGGGGACGGTTCTCCCGGACCCCAGCAAGTGGCCCATGGAAAGCTGCCCTCATATTCAGGTAGCAGGTCTTCTTGGCAGTCGCGTTCTGATATCCCCCAGAACTCCAACACCTTACGCACAGCACCGACACTCCAACTCTCTCCAACATCAAAACCCTATGACGTTGAGGCCCGATCCACGTTACTGTTGGTCCAGCCAGCATCCATCTTCAGTAGCCGGACTACTCCAACATCCGTAACTCGAACCAGAAGGAGAGGGGTAGGGGAAGGGCAGAACCTCTCTGAGAACAAAATAAATCCATAATTACAGCAACAACACAAGTCCAACGTTCACAAGGTGCTGACACGGCCGCTGCTAAGTGCAGTCCATCTTGGTCAGTCTGTTTAGAGCACATCCACACGAGATCATGTCTCCCAATAGACACGGAAAATTTGAGAGTGTTCTCTGAGGAGATGTACTGCATACAGTTTTCTCTTCTTTGAGTAGGCGTGCACACGCGCAATAGTTTGCTTATTATAAGTCTCCAGCATCGCACATTCAGACACAAGTCATCGATAATCAAAGTTCTAATACATTAAGAAATCTGGGTAGGCCTACTCTTCTTTCAATTAAATTAATATATTACTATAATAAAGATGCACAATAAATAGAAAAATTTACACTATATACACACTTGACCCTAACAGGTATCATTACGCGCCCCTCTTATAGGGCGCGGACTTACTACACCACCACCTCAAGGTGGCTAACGTGGGCACGACGGGTTACTGAGGGGTCAGCAACATCCATAAGACGCACAGAGACGGGCGTTATGAACTTGTCGATGCGCCATGGCCCGCTCCACTTGTACAGCAGCTTAGCCGTCGTTATGTCCACCGCCGAGCTCAGGGGGAAGGACTTACAAACTACTTTACCTTCAAAAGCACTAAGAAGCTGGTTACTAACAAAGGAGTGGCTGGCTCCAGTATCAAATAACCCTAAGCATTCCAAAGGACCAATAGAAACAGTAATCATGGGATTAAGAACCCGCGGTTTAAAACTTCCAGACGCGGCCGCCCCACGGTCGCGGGCGCGCCTCAATAGTTTACCTGCCTGCACTCCCTCTGAACATGTCCCAGCCTATTACAGCGAAAACATCTAATACTAGACGTGCCACGAGGTGCGCGACCCCCACGGCTAGCACCCACAGGGTTACTATCCCTAACGTAGTTAGAACGGCTATCGAGTGGAGGAGCGCCGATAGGCGGCGCAGAAATAATTGCTCCGGGACTCGAACCCGTTCGCGCGCGGCTGACAGCCACGGGCGCTTGCGCGATAAGGTATTCGTCTTCAGAGAGAAGAGTTTCCTCTACGTGCGAAGCCAGGGCATAGAGATCAAGTATAGTTGAAGGCTTACTCGAGAAAACAAAATGGCGCCTGGTAAGGGGAGACACGTTTTCCAAAATAATGTTTACCAGTTCGGGCTCCTTAAGGTCGGTATTAAGCACGCGGGCCGCCTCCGTGATAGAAAGGACAAAGTTCCTAAATGACTCGTGTGGGGCCTGGAACCTGTGCACAACCTCTCTACATAACTTATGCCTAACTCTACTAGGCAAAAGCGTATTTAAAATCTGATCAGTCACTGCCTTAACAGATAAGTCCGCCTGTATGCCCCTGGAAAACAACTCGGTCAAGAACCCTGACGTCTTGGATAAACACAAAGTCAGAAACTCGGGCTCGCTAACGAGCTCGAGGCGGGAGGCCCGGTTAATTTCTACTAAAAAGTTAAACAATTCCGTGTAGTTCTGGCCACTGCACACCGGAACCCGGCCTAATATCTCCAATATGACTTTACTTTGACTCTTAGAATATCCCCCTGGCGCATGGGGAACGGGAGAACGGGAGGGCACCGTGGGTTGTTCACCACTCACATCCGTGTCCATACCTAAATCTGCCTGAGACGCCCCGACATCACTCACAAGTTCACATAAAAGAGACCTCAACTCACCCACCGTTGCGTTGGGTGGAACAGGGGTGGACCAAACCTGGAGCTCGGCGAGGAGTTGTTCGCGGCTATGTCGGTACACATCGGAACTCGTCATCCTGGACGACGCCTTGTCTGGTTTCAGTGGAGGAGCCATGGCCAATGACAGTATGAAACAAGATAACGACAGGAATTAGTACAGTGTATAAAACATAGAATATAACCTTCCGAAAATTATATATATATATTTTGTTTTCTCAACTTCTCTCCAGGCGTGTACCAAGGACCTAAGACCATAAAAAAGGGCAAAACCACGCTCTGCTACCATTTGCTACCTCCCCTTCTATATCTATCAATATCTATAGGGTGAGGAAGGCTAATATCAGGTAAAAGAATCACCTGATTGTACAAAATAAATTTTATTATTGAAATAACAACTTTACAATACTTGAGCAAACAAACATCGTGCGTGAAGCGCACCTCCATTAGTCATCAGACCATTAAGTACAAATACAATCAATCTCAAATTCTCCTAAGTATGATTATATAAACAACACTAAGCGTGTAGAACACAACATAATACGAGGTCTGGGATCTCTGATGCCAAACTTGTCTTATGGGCTTTAGCTCCTTGATACATTTACTTAGTATTTATAATAATGATTTTAATATAAGGCATAAGCCACAACTGCTTTATCTTACGTGACGTCACTCAGCAATGGAGTACAATACAATAATTCCAAACGTTCATAAATAACTTGACGTCACGTATAAACATCATTTCCCTAATGCAAGAGCGAGCTAAGTCTCGCTTTACTATCCTGTTTTAAACAATAAATTTGATTATAACATCTGCCATCGCAAAGTACAAAAGGAAGTTTACTAAGCGGGTCTTGAACCCGGAGCGCGCTGACACTCAGTGCGCTTTAAATAATAAGCAAGTATATACAATTACGACAAATAATAAGGTCTGGGTTTGAATCCCAGCTAAAATGGATGACGAAGGGCGACATCTTTCTATATGCCGCGGGAAGCGCATGGCATAGCAATTCAAATAAATAATTAATTACAAAATTGAAGTCCAGACGGTAATTTAGAATACAGTTCCCCCCATGACGCCGAAACAGAATTTATAATTTAGAATATTTAATAATCCCCGAGACCTAGTCGCCGTTCTCACCTCTTATCCATGAGGTCGTAGTGTAGTAAGTGATTTTACTTTATTGGCGTAGCTGTATATATACAAATGAAAATTCTCAGAGGGGGGGAAGGACCGAAGGAGAAGGAGGGTCGGAAAACAAAACAAACTAAGGAACTGGATGTTCGAGAACGTTGCCGAAGCGCCCAGGGCTATGCGTGGCCGGAAACGGAACTCTTCTTTCTGGCTGGCTGGACACGTGTTCGACTCTCGCAGTCAGTTGTCTGGGAACTCGTGGCTCAGTTGGACGGGCATTATTCTCGAGAGTGGAGGCCGGGTTTAGTGGTGTAGGTCGTGCGTAGGTCTTCCGAGAGCGGGCCGCTTGGTTGGTGAGTGTTTGTCCCATTCGATATTATTTGGTATTATTGACATTACATGTAAGTCGTTACACTTTCTCGCTATTTTACAGGTAGAGAATTATTGTGATCGTAATGTCGATGTTACAAAACACCCTCAAATCCAAAAAAGTTGTTTTTGAATTTCAGTCTGTCCGTCTATACTTTGGACTAGATTAAAACTGTTCGACCGATTGGGCTATAACTTAGTATCTAAGGTTTTTATAGGGCTTCCACGAGATATTTTTAGAATTGGATATCTAACCATAAAATTAAGGGTAGTTTACTGAAGGGCAACAAGAGAAAAAGTCAATTTTCTCAAAATCGCCTCTACAACTTTACTACATTTTATTTTAAAACATTTATAAATATTACAAGCAAAATGGCTACTCTCAATATTTCGGCAAAATGACTTAAAGAGTTCCGATCTGATGCGTAAATTCTCATTTTTTTATCATATTTCCTAAACTATTTGAAATATTATATAACTTATAGTTGCAAATATGTAGATCTATGTATAATACAAATCATTAATCTGAAGCATATTTTTATAAAACTAATAAATTTCAAGCTATACGCATATATATATAAACTTTTTGAGCACTTAAAGTAAAGTATTGCGAACGTAAAAAAAAAAATCTAACCCGAAATATTGATGGATGTTGACGTCTTATGTGACCTCCCCCCTTTCCCTCAAACCCTAAAAAGTGGTTTTTGCAATGACGTCTTTCTGTGTTTTTGTTTAACCCTAAAAATAAGAATTAAAAAGTGAAAAGAGAAAAAAATCTACTTTCTCAAAATTAGCTCCGACGATTTTGATTAAAATTCGTATCTAGGCGTTGATTAAGATAATAAATAAAATTGCTAGTTTCATTTACCCATAAAAATGAATTTAGGATACCTTAGAGAAGCGAAAACTTCCGTATCTCCGCAACTATTTGAGATAGTAAATATCTTATCATTGTAAAATTTTAGTACTATTAAAAATAAAAAACTTTTATTTGAAATGTATTTTTATAAAACCAATAGTTTGTAAGATATTGGCAAATATATTAACACAATTTTGTGAACTTTAGTTGTAAAGAGATACTACTTAAGTTTTAACGCAATAATTCTCTAATGCCATAGAGTGGTTAAATAAGTAAGAATCCAGGATTTTCATGAAGGGGGGGGCGCGGGTTCTCCTATCGGGATCGTGTCAGGGAGCGGAGGGGAACACCTCAAAAAATTTCGACATAAAAATACTTCAAAATTTGAGAGTAGATCTTTAAGTAATTTTTCAGTGTAACGATAAACTTGCGAATAATTCTCTAACGAAGTGCATAGCTCCAATCTTGCAATTAATATTGATTATTAAAAGCAAATAATAAGAACATCAACAAATAGTGATTATTAAGAGGGAAATAAGTTTTAATATTATAACAATTATTATATATATATAGTATTATTTAGCTAGTCAATCAATTAGACAAAATGGATGGAATTATTCAGATTTCGAACAATCGAACTTTAACTCCACTCTATAGTATAAATATTCTAAATCGAAATTTTATCAATAAGCCATGCTAGTATGTTGTGTGTGGCGTATTATACAAAGATTTTGTTTAAAGAACGTTATTTAAAAATAAATTATTTAAATATCTTTATTTACTATCAATCATTGAAAAAGTAGATTTAATAAATAATAAAAAAATTTCAATCCTAAGCAATGTTTGTGCAACAAGGTGACAGGTGCGCAACTTAAATTTGTGTAGTTACATTAATACCTAATTTCACCATTTTAATACTTAATGTGATTATCTTAAGTATTTATAATAATTAACGTATATTAATCATTTAATAATATTACCAATAACAATTTTTTTAAAAATCTGGTTAGTGAGATAATATTACGTGACGATAAAACTAGTAGTGACTTTAACATTGATTTAATTGGTTTAATTTCTTGAAGGTGGTGCGCGCCTTCCAAACACCCCTGTATCCACCCATGGTAATGACTCAATAGTCTATCATTACATTTTTTATTGGTCAACATTTTTAAAAGATAAATTTAATAGCAATGCGATAACAATATGATGTGCATCCCCTAATAAAATGCCGAAAATTTTGACCGGAAGTTAAAATTTTAATATGAAGTGTTAACCCTTGGGGACCCAATATCGATATTTTTTATTGGTTCAAATATACAAATAAAAACTTCATTTCTTTAAAAATAAAATTATAAAATTAAAACCGTGGGTCAAAAAATGTTTACGTATGTATAGCGAAATATTCCCATTTTTAAACAATAAAGCGAGAAAGTCCGCGTGGAGTTCCGTACCATATATTTTTATTAAAAGTAATTGTTTGTTTAATTCGTTCAATGCGATTGTCATCAATGTTTGGGGGGACGTAAACCTATAATTAAAAATTAATATCCATATATGTATGGTTTACCTTCTGGATGAAAACACAATTACCCGTACACATATAATTAGCCATAACATACTACTGAGTCACTCTAACAAGTAACATAAGATTAAAATGATTGCGTGCCAATGTGAATAACCTTGCATCATTTCAATGCATGCAATGTGTATTACAAAGTAAATATCAATTTCCTATTTAACTAACATTAAACTTCCCCCATAAAACATTAACTTCAGTGTGAATAGTCAAATGATATGTAAACAGAAATATTGTTATTGTATTTTGACCCTATTACGAATTATTAAAGGGGTAGATAATAAGTTAGGAGGGAGAAAATTTATTTTCAATTATTATTCAATTTTTTCTTGATTCACAATATAAGAACACTTTTCAACATTAATATTATATTACAATTGCACTTTTTTTTTTTGCATTTACACAATATTCACACACTTGTTCAGATTTGCAGTGCACATGTAACATTTCTTGGAATTCCAAACAGTGGTTTGCATGTCAAATACATTTCGGTTTGATTGAATGTTACTATAATTATATTTCCTTTTTGGTTTCTTACAAAATTTGTTGGAAATAATCATCCCAATCCATTTTTTAATTTTATGGATCTAAATCATGATAAAATTTATTTTGATTTAAAAATAAGTTTGATACATTGAGACCGCTATAGTTTTGCAATGGATAGGACAATTCAATTTTTGGAAGTGGCATGTTTGTGGTAAATTGTATTATTTTTCACCATTATATCTAAGGTTAGTATTCTGAAATAGGACGCAATTCAGGGTTTAATTCATTTGAATGATTCTGTTAATCAATATTATGAAATATCTACACCTTAACTAAGCTCTGATACAAAAATCTGACAAAAGACGCTTTAACCAAACCCACCCATAAGAGAGAAGAGGGTGCACTTTATCACGCTTCGGGACACTTAACCTTGATAAGATAATGTGACATAAGACCCTTTAGCTAGATTCACACATAGTATTGAGGAGGTCACACTGTATTACTTATCAGTATGAACCCGCCCTAATGGTTTAAGGAAGGTTACATAGATACAAAGGATGAAATACAACGGTAACAGCAATTTATTAAATACAAACAAAGGAAAGTATATAATCATAGATATGGATTGTTCTTCTGGTTTCTGTTGACTTGTCAATTACATATATTTAGGAATCAATGTATTTAAATTAGAGAATAATATGATATTACACAGCATGCTACAAACCTAATTGCTAGTTTAATGTATCCTTTAAATAGAGCTTTATGAGATGATAGATACCTTTGATTAACAGCACTTGGTGATTAGCTTCTAGTAATTCAATAATTAACAAATAAATCAAGACAACTTTTTGTTTGCAAGGAATCGACCAGTCAACAGGGATCATACATAAATATTGCTGAGACTACTTTAGAAAAGACTAAAACCACAGCCTGTGTGATTTACTAAGGATGTGCACTTAGGTATGAACGTTAACTCATCCTGCTCACAGTTACCTAAATACATCAACGACAGTGGGACTAGTGCATTTTAACTAACAGGAAATTTAATATCTTTTAATAATAAAACATATACAGCGTGAAGGTCAAGGTCACAATAAGGAGGTGCAAACCATGTCCCAGTAATTTGGGAATAATAAGCCCCAATTAGGACATCACAGTTACAGCCATGGTTGACCATAACCACGCTCACAATCAAATCTTACTATAAAGGTGTACATTTGAGGTCTAACATTAACAAACACTTGGTTTAAAGAACCCATCTAAAGGGTACCAAATACAAACAAGTCTGTGATGTGCTAAGGTCTCGCGTGGACATCCCATTTCATGTAGAGTCAGACTAGACAACATAGAGCAAAGAAGGCCATTAAGAGAGCCGATAGACCCAATTAGGTCATTAATTACAAATAGCAACTCCCGATTACATTGTGCAGACCTTCACACCAGCAATCATACGAAGAGAGTAGTCTCATTATGAATCTAACGCTAATGAGATACTGAGCGTTATTTACAACAGCTAATACATCTTAATGTAACTAAACACTTCTCAAAGGAACTGATAAGCCGCATATTATGAATTGCGATACAAGTAAATTATGTTTCCATACTCGGTATTAGCATACACAGAACTAACTAGCTCTAGCTGAATTATGTAGAATCAGAAGGCAAACCAATTAAACAAAGTAAACAATAAATAGACACCAATAACAGAAGCGATTGGCTCATTGGGAAATAAACTCGCTACAAACTGTAAATTATCAGGCCTGACAGTAATCATAATCGTAGATCACCAAGCAATAAATTCAATTTCTCTATATAATATACAACGCTAAGCGTACACCAATACAAACCAAAACATAGACTAGGGCTTGACAAAAAGATAACACTTTAGTCAGCACATTCAATGACTGTAACTAGACAGTTATTCCTGCAGGGATTCCACCATTCTAGTCCCGACGATAGGATAGTGAGTGTACTTGAAAGTGTACATATAGTTGACAAACTGATGTTGATAAATTGGTGTGGCGGGACGCTACCTCAAGCAAACCCGAGTTGTAACTCCGTCGGACGACATAGCATCCTGGCTCGGCTCTGTTAGTCGCTGTAGTATGGAGTAGAGAAATAACAATTACTAACCGACTAGCAGTAAATTGTAAGACGTTCTGTATTAAATTCAGCTCGTCCAACATATTAAATAAACTCCCCGATTGAGACCAAACAAGGAAGGGGAAAGAAGTTGAGTTCAACCAATCACGTCTCAGGGCTACAGCGCTGAAAGGGCGGGTGCCAGAGGGGGGATAGGCGCATGCGTAATGGCCCAGAAAGAGAGAGTGACTACGAAATCTATGTTCTTTCAAATTACTTTTGTATTTTACCACTCCAGCTAATTAAATGAAGTCATAGCGAGTGATCTCGATCAGAACCACTATGTAGGCCTATGGACTGTCACCGTTTCATGACAGTTGTTGAGTCCTGAAAGTGACAGCACAATGAATTGGAAAGTACATTTCCACTAGCTCGACAAGGAGACTAAACTGTATATGATATTGACTTAAGACACTTAGCGAAGATTCACACAGAAGAGAGAAGTGAGTGAACTGATAGGACGAATAACTTTGATTTTTATACTAATCTTATGACAACACTTCAGTTCACCCAAAAAATGATTGTAGTTTCGCTTGTATACTTATTCAGGAGACAAACTTTTATATGATGTGACTATTAAGATTTTATGCGTGAGGAGACGAGGATGGAGAAATTGAAAGGATGCAAATGATACTGGAATTAGGACAACCAATACACAAGCATTTTACTCGTATAGCTAATCTTACCAGGACAAACACTTGTTCACAAAAAATGCATCTTAATTTAACTATTTTAGTTAGCAACACTTGACACTGGTTTGGGTGACCGTATTTAATTACATCTAGGTAGACCTGAGGTGGAAACATTTAAAGATCAAATAACTAAAGGGAAT
Source organism: Timema podura (assembly GCA_033556935.1). Lineage (NCBI taxonomy): Eukaryota > Metazoa > Arthropoda > Insecta > Phasmatodea > Timematidae > Timema > Timema podura. Next base: position 65,249,587 of record JAVRXN010000003.1, on the reverse strand, counting down.
TTGAGATACTAATTATGAAGCCACTTTGTACATCACCTAGCTTCTATCCCAAGCTATCTGCTCACGAAATGCGTCTAATTAAACATTTGACGTTTTAGTCGCGTGACCACGGTTGTGAATTTGTTTTTATATTAATGTAAGACTGGTTCCTTTAAATCAATAATGTTCTTGGACAGCTTAGCTTTTAAACACGCTTTACACTATTGGCTACATGCTATGTAATAATACTCTAATGTGTCAGGAGATGAAGGGTTGGATTAAGAAATGAAACATATTGCTTGGGGGGTGAACCATTTAGAAACCCCAGTACACCTGGCCGGGATCAAACCACGATCTCCCCATCCCTTGCAGTCTAATTATTACAAGAGTAGTGCCTTAGACCATTCAGCCACCGAAGCGGTTAACTTAATATTTTTGCACACTCAATTTAAAAATTTTATTGACCAAATTAATCAGAAACATAACTTATTATATTTGTATATATAAATATAATAATATATACTTAAGGTCCCCCAGATTCATTGTCCCTGGCACCCTGAATCATCTGGGCAACCCTGGATCTTTCCAAAACACAGACACAAGGGTCTTCGAGAAAGGGGCTTATATCCCATTTAGTTCAACTGGCCTGTCCTCACCAGCTTCCATCTCCTACCTGTAACATCATTTCTATTTCATTGACCTAACATTCATATCAGTGAACACGCGGTTTGCACGTCAATCTAATTTATTTTTATAATTCTGTGAAGGTGAAATTGTAGCTTGAATCCCGGCCGGGTTCATTTACGGTGCCTTATCCTAAATGTTTTCCCAATCTCCCTCCACGCAAATCCGAAACATTTACTATCAATCCTACCTTCCTTATTTCTACAATAATATTATCATAATTAATATATGCACTTAAACCTAACGATTAGTGACACATGGTTGGGGAGAAAAAAGGTCAGCCAACATAGATAATATAAAACGGTGCGGAAATTGTAATTTTTTGTCAAATACCATATATATATGTGTATTTGGTGGGTGTGGTGTGTTGTGTGTGTGTTTGTGGTTTAGTTGTGTGTGTGTGTGTGTGTGTATTAAAAACTGGTCCCGTTAGCACACAAACTGGAAGGACTGGATCAACAAATCGAAAGTAATAAGGTGTATCATGGTAGTTGCCTACTATTGCTTCAACTGGTCGTACATCAGAACTACCCCTTCAAACAAACCTCCACGATGGGTAAATCACCCGTTATATATAGAACGATCATCCACCCCAAATAAATCATATTGTTTGTTTCTGTGATATCCCATGCCTGTGTCTTGATGATATCACAGAAAGTAGGGGAATTTCAGATTGATTGAAGGGGAAAGGGGAGTTACAAGGTTTCAAAATCAAAATATATACATGCATCACTCGTTACTGGTGAATTTGTGTTCTGAGGAGGGGAAAGACGGTATCAGGAGTAAACTTCAGTAAAATTGGGGAGGGTTAATATAATATACTGTTACGGGGGTTCTCTTTGGAGGGATGTAATTCCTCAATCGTGGCCCTGTGATGTAAGAGGAACCTCTTGATTTGGCTCGGGTTGTTATTTTATTGAATACGGGTGTGATTGAAATATATAAGCTTTGATTGATATTCAAATAATCTAACACAAAAGTTGATAGGGCCTAGTGAACTAAGATCAATTTTTTTTTTGTAGTTTTAGTTAAATAAACCTAATTTTGGGACAAAAATATATATAATATTTCTTTGGTAGACTTTTTAAGTTTAATTTTATACATATTGTAATGTCAAAGGTTTTTGTATACATATCATGAGCATCCAAAAATTGTATTAGAAATTATAACAAGAGAAGAAGTCATGGTCAATTTTAGCAATGCCCATGAAATATATTCATTAAATGTTGAATTATTATCTGTTTAAAATTAAGCTAAATAAATATATATATAGGAATTCTGAAGAAATATTATACTTATTTATTATATGTATGTAGCTATGTAGAATAAATTTTACATATTTAAATTTAATAGATAAAAGAGTTAGTGTTCTTTCACGTATGATACTGGTATAGAAATGGTTTATTAAATTTCCACCCCATTTACTTACCTTACTTAATTAATCTATGGCACAATGAACTCGAAAGTTCATTGCCATACTTATAAAAGTACGCCACCTATTCCTATCTTGAGCTAGCTACATCCAGTCCACCTCGTTACAACACATCTCTTTAAGGTCCATTCTAATGTTACTCTCCCATCTGTGTCTAGTTCTTCCCAATGGTCTCTTCCCATTGGGTTTGCCAGTCAGTACCCTGAACACGGCTCTCGATACTTGCATCCTCGCTGCATGTCCTGCCCACCGTAATCTATGAGACTTGATTATCCTAACAAAGTATGTGATCAGTACATGTTATGTAACTCATAATTATGTAGCCTCCACCACTCCTCAGTAGCCTCAACCCTTCTTGGACAAAATATCTTTCTAAGCAATCATTTTTGAACGTCTACCTAATTTTTTTTTCTTCATCTAAGGTAAAAGGACACTTTTAAAACCAATTTATATGACTAAAAATAATATGCATGAGCTATATTAAAAATCTAAGCTTAATATTGGTTTTATAATATAATATTTTATTAAAGTTTGTTAGAAAAAACAGTTGTGTTTTATATTAAGCAAATGCCTTTTAGCAAATATATTAATAAACAACATTTTAATATAGAGATTTTATAGTAAATTCAAGTTTAATGGTTACAATATTATTTTTAAATAATTGAGATCATTTAATAAATGTTTGCTAATAGTATAGAAATATTTCTTAGCCTTATTTCGTATTTTGGAAAGTGCTATATTATAAAAGTGATAATAATGTTATAATTTTTTTTAAACTATTTAATGCTTTCTTAATTTTATTTAAAAATCTTTGTTCACACATATGTTCGGTGTAAATTTAGAACCATTTGGCACACGGACAAATTTGTCAGCTTTTTATTGTATGATTTTCGAGTGACGCTGAGGTTGAAGCTAAAAATACTGGCAAGTATATTGAGGTGGTATATCCTAGATTATCTAAAAATCTCTCTTTATTCGAATTAGGGCATATTTTCTCAAATTCCAGCTTATAATATTGCCTATTTATATTACTAGCAGATTGGTCTATATATATTTCCACAGCTCCTTACTACCAGTCCAACCACAGATAATGACACTACCAGGATATGGATAAGTGAAACACAATTTAAAGTAAATCTGCCAATATTGTTTAGGAAGGAGTCTAGAAAACATTTAGAAATAACACCCTCAGTCCACTTGACCAAGATTTTTACCCCAAACACCCCATAAACATTGACCTTGACTTTGCGAGCTATACATACACTGTACTTATTTAAACTCTAATGTAAATAATTAAAAAATATCACAAATTTTAGATTTTTGTAATCTGATTTTTTTTTTAGTTATTTAAAACCAAATTTTTGTAATTACAATCCTACTTCACAGTAGATTCAAGAAATATCATCATACTTCTTCCTAACAGTACTGTTATATTTTGAACGCAAGTATTTTTTGTAAGCAAATTAAATCAAAAGAACAAAGAATGGTTGCGTAGGGCTTAAGATATACAATGAATTTCATAAAACCCATAAAAAGCTAATGGCTTTTCCAAATAATATATAAAAGATTTTTGAAAATAATGGTTCCAAAAAATTATAACTAGCTCTGAAACGGGACTGAAATATTCGACGACAGCTTGGTTTTTATCTCCACATGTTTATTTACGAATATAAATAGGCCAGCAAGCTTTTTGTATATGGAAACTAATTCATTGCGTAATTGCATTGTAATTCATACTTCTTCCCCGCCTTTAAAACGCACAATGGCTGAGAGCCAGAAAAGGAATTATTCACTTTATGGATCGTTACAGTTTAACTAACTAATTGCAGAACTCTGGAGACATTCAAATGTTCGTATTTTTAAGGCTAGTTTTAGATACATCCTACGGGTTACTTCACCTATTAGCTAAATACTAGTTAGGTTCTTAAAATATATGCCCACTGAACACTAAGTGTCAAGTTCGTTTAGTCTATTTTGTTGGTGAGGAGGAAATCAGGGTTAGAATCCTGGCCAGATATAAAGATGGTGCTAAAAATTAGTTAAAGGATTTCCCAATATCATTCAATGCTAATGCAGATACATTAAATATAAATATTCTACATTTCTATTCCTACCTTGTTAGTGTAAGGATATCCTGGTTCGATAGTAATACGCGGTACAAATAATGAAAAGTTATTTTATAGATATTTATGTTATTAGTATAAATATAAATTGTTCTTACTTTTTGCTTACAAAATAAATAATAATTATACTCACATGTTCATAATAATATAATATCAATCAATAATTATTGTAAAGCTATTACGTTACGTTGACGCTGTATATGTGTCTTTGACGTTGTAAAGCTCCAGCTTCACAAGAGACTAGAGTATCCGTGAAGGGATATCAAGGTTCAAATCTGTACTGGGTGCTCTGAGGTTGCTTTTCCATTTGCGACTTATCACTGTTGTTTTCTCATATCATCTGAACCATAATGTGGTGCACTTTCTCTAAAACTACCCCTCATTTTTATATTATCATTTAAGCAGTTTAGTAAGCCTTTTACCAAAACAAGTATACTTTAAAAATATCTAATATTTACAAAATATCATCTTACGTTTCAAGAATTTTTTTTTGCTACAATCCATCCACGGCACTTCCGATATTTATTCTTAAGATAAGGATAAAAACTCTTTTTATATGAATTCACCTTATAAATGTGCCTGAGGAATGTCATATAAGCCTCAGGTGTATTATTCAATTCTGAGATATGTCTTACCATCCTTAGGTGTATTATACAAGTCTGAGGTATTTCCTACCAGTTCTAGGTGTATTATACAAGCTTGAGGTATATCTTACTAATATTAGCTGTATTATACAAGCCTGAGCTATGTCCCACCAGTCTTAGATGTATTATAAAAGCTTGAGGTAAGTCATACTAATATAGGTGTATTTATACAAGCCTGAGGTATATCCTCCAGTCTTATATGTATTATACAAGATTGAGGTATGTCCTAATATTAGCTGTATTATACAAGCCTGAGTTATATCCCACCAGTCTTAGATGTATTATACAAGCTTGAGGTAAGTCATACTATTGTTAGGTGTATTATACAAGCTTGAGGTGTGTTATGTAAGCCTTAGGTACAAACAGGTGTTGTGTCATACAAGCCTGGAGTGCATCATACTAGCTTGAATGTTCTCAATTATTTTTTTATGGTGTAGCTTAAAGCAAAATTCGGTAAAATAATGTTTGGTCATGGTTTTTTTTTTACAAAAAATGCGATATCTTTATTCTTTCAATTCTTCAAAATTTCTAGTACAATTTACGACAGTAGTTAGTTTTTATAATAATATTATATTATCTTATTGTTTTTAATGCACTAACCAAATTTTCTAAGTTTAATTTAATTGGCTTGGGTCTAACAATACATTATTATTATTAGCACCGCGTCTTACTACCCGTTCGGGTTATACGCAACTAACAATACACTAGCAAACTTAAACTTGTCTTTAATTATAAATTATTACTTATAATAGTTCGTATAACTCTTAAAGAAATGTATATTTGTATGATTAATATATCAAATTGAATATTCATTACATTTAATAAAAATTTCCCTACTTTCAAGTTACATGTGGTTTTTGTATTGCAATTATTGTATTGTACAGTGGGAAATATTTTGGATAAGATTTTCTTCACGAATTCTGTTTTACTAAACTGTCTCTATAGTTGGATTTCTGTTCGTTTCAAGTAAATGACCCTTTACCACGTCAATCATGTACAGTGGAACCTGGATAATTCAAACTTTAAGGGACCAGGACAAAATTTGAATCATATAAAAATTAGGATTAAATAAGTTTCTTAAAAGGAATTCTCTTTTCAACTTCCTTTATCACCGCTACTTTTTCAGCCAAAGTTGATGATTTATAGGACTGTGGATTGAACAGTTTCATCACGATACACACACAAACACTACTGTACAGTATGTACTAAACAAAACTAAAACTAAACAACAAAACAAATATACTCGCACGTCACAAGAATATCGCTACGATCAAATCACTAAGAACAGCGCACGTAACCGCTCAAGAGGACGTTGCCGCAACTAGAAGTAGGAAAACAATACTACATAATACATTACAACTTACGAAAATTTTGAACTAACCAAAACAAAATTCGAACTATCCACGATTTTTTAACATTGTTTTAATACAAAATTCATGAGACTGGGCGAAAAATTCGAAACTAAAGACGATTCGAATTAAGTCAGGTTCCATCTGTAAATATTAGTCCCCTAACATTAAAAGTAATGGGTATGTGAAACAGGACACATGCGCCAACAACTAGTCATACTAAATGGTTTGAGCATTGGCATAATTTTTCATCATATTGTATTTAACTTATTTGATAGTTAGAAAAGTTAGTTTAGCTACTTCTATATAGTCATACGCCAAGATAAAATGGTATGCAATTATACAGATAAATATAGTGAAATTTTTTTCACAATGGGACATTATAAGTTAAGGGTTCCAAACTATGCTCCTGTGCCAAATTTGGTCCCCCGGCATTTCCCAGCCTATATTATTCCTTTTGAAATACTAGTCAGTGGACCATGCGCATTTGTATTATTTTAGAATTTCTATAAGTTGGTATGGTGTAGCAACATAATTTTGATTTTTAGAAATGCTTTAATTTTTCTCATGATGATCCATTGTAGCCAACAGCTTAGAAATTGTTATGGCTTAGGCAAAGCATAATTTACGTTAAATTTCTTAATGATGCTAAGCGTATTATTTAATATCTGAGTACAGAGTAGCTTGAAGTAGTTTTCTACCTTGGGTTAGTGTAGAGGACGCCATATTGAGGCAGATCAAGTAATTAATTTCACCCAATTAATGTGCCTAGTTTTATCACCATAAACTGACCGTTATTTAATTTCTCAAAATGCCAAACCACAAAGAGTGAGATAAATAGGCTAATCATATATATTATTGTTGTAAATTTTAAGGAATAGGGATATAAATCGGCTGCAAACCTGCAAATATGAACAAATTAATTTGCGGCATCTACTTAAAAAGCTTTAAATTATGTCCGCACGTAACACCTTAATTATTTCATTTTATACTCAAATAAATGTAGTATGTTTAATCAAAACATCAGGTATTTTTAATTAATTTACCAACCACCCAAAAGTTTAAAGGAGAATGGTATTACGAAAACAGCTACGGAAACAATTTAAGATTAAAATGTTTTAAGATTTCATGATTTTATCTTTACATACGGTATTTACCGTGATATACATACATAATTATATACATATAGTTTTAAGTCACGTAAAAAAAAATTCAGGAATGTATGAAGCAAATTTTAGGCTAATATAAAACTTCGCAAATGCCCCATGTCAAAATAAAACCGGCTGATGAAATTTGGACAATAAACCATACTTTTTCTAACTTCTTGAAGCTTATTTCTATGTCAATTTGGGAAGCAGCATTAAAATGATTATTAATAAATAGAGAGATAACAACTTTTTTCAATAACAACCAAGTATTGGCATCAATCATCTAGTCTGATTTGCCGATAATGTGGAGGTAGGGGTTCAACTCCCAGTTAAATACTGAGGATGTATTTCTTCTAAATTTTTTCCCTTCTCAAATGAGGTTACTATCTCCTTTAATTATACATTTTTCATACTTACCCAATTAGAATAATTCAAATGAATTTAATAGTTAGACTCTAATATGCATAATCAAATATACACTCATTTTTTTAATAGATATTAGGATGTGGTAGAAAAAATGAGAATACGATTTATTTTAAAATGTTTTGGGGACCTAAGCACACTTTTAATATAGGAGCTACCCTTAAATGTGTTTTGAAAATCATTGCTTCTGGATCCGGTACAGTGGTATTCTCACAGAAGTTCCATTCACCCCACCCATGCTCCTCTTATACCAATTCCAGGGGAAGAAGCCAGAGTCAGACAGGAACAACGTCCTACCCCAGCATTGAACTCCTCCTCGGTTCCCATGTAGAAACAAACTGGATTCCTTTTATCCGATTCGGGTATCAGGTGAGGGGGACACACTCGATTGACTTTGTTTTCCGTCGTGGGAAACTCCTCATTGGGGGGGATGCTTGTCTCTTCTTGGCAAGGGGGTTTCCCCGATGGGTCCTGGTAGGAAGGATAAGAACCTGATTCGTATTCGTAAGAGGGATGTCCCTGTTGATAGGGCTGAGGATATTGGGGTGGAGGTTTGTAGGTACCTTGTTTGGGCTGGGGCACAATCCCAATCTGGAGGTTGAGTGGGGAGGGAGAGCCCCTTGGACGGTATTCGCTACTGAAATAGGCGTGATGCTCCTCCCCACGAGAGCCTACCCAGGTGAAAACAGCCTGTACACGCCTTTGCTCGTCCAAAACAGTAGAATGTGGACCTGTCCGAAATTCTCCCTTGTATTCATAATTGGGTGACTGGTATCTACAAAGAAAAATAAAATTGTTCTTAATTTTATTGTATATATTTTGTCATCTTATATATATATATATCTTATATATATAGTGGTATGTATATAAACAAGTGAAATGTGGCCAAGTATTATTTTAAATAATCCTTATTTTCAAAGGCATCTCTCTCACCTCTACTATCAAACATCCTTAAAATGTTTTCTCATTTCCCATCGTTTTGGTGAAATTTTCAAACTCTAGGATGGAGGAAAGTAAGAATACAAACTTGGTATTTTATTGCATATATATATATGTTTATAATTCAAAGGTTTGAAAATTAACTGTGACTAATTAATAAAGACCACTTTTTATTTTTTTAGCACCGTGTCTTAAAACCTGTTCAGTTTATACGCAAATGAACTAACTACGCCAATGAATTAGAGTAAAGAAAGGTTTTTTCAGAGGAAGTGTACCCGCACTTGCATGGAAGAAGGATATAACACTTTTTTTAAACCATTCAGTACAACCGACTGGGATTCGAACCCCGATCTCCTGTCTAAAGACAGTATAGTATAACACAAAGAGTTACGCCTTAGACCATTACCACTTATTAAATAACTATAACATATCATGCTACGCGCATAAACGGACCTCAGCTAACACACTTTCGTGGCCAGCCTGCACCTCATCGTAATGGCGTCGCAAATAACATGAGGTCAACACGGGATGAATGTTTATTTCTTCAATCTATTTTTGTTGTGGTGATCGTATAGTGGCTGAGTTGTTGATTAAAATATTACAATAATAACACATTAGGTATTTAAGTTTTTTATTTATTACTCAGTTGGCTTCTATTGTTCCTTTATAATACCCGTTACGCGTCGTGGTTAGCGTGAGAGTGGCCGTAAACAGATTTAAAATATCAACGGCTTTGCCCGTGATGTACTATAACTACTGATTATTGTTATTATAATAATTAGATCCGCTGTTACTAACCGAGCGGCTAACGCAAGGTATCGTTCAATGATTACAAAATATGATACCCCAGAGTCGATCCGGGAGCATCCTTGGCCTAAGCCCGGCGAGACAAGACTAAAAAATCTCCCACTCTACTCAACTGATAATTTTTCAAACATCTCACAAAAACACTCCTATTGGTTCCCAAGATTCAAACATGGACCAACCAAACTGTTCCCCGGACCTTTAGCGCGGTCCAAGACAAGGGAACGAAACCCACCCCCCTTACTAGCTTTTAGGACGCTATTGTTGTTTGGCGGCGACTCTCACACGGCTTCTTAATACGGGATAGCAGGTTATTAACCTTGCCATCCCCTTTTACTGCCTACACAATTGCAACCCATCTTATTTTCTAGTGTGTTCAGTAAGGAACCACAGCAATCATTAGAATATGTGCAAATGTATGTAATTTTTTATATTAACATGACATGAAATGCAGCGTGAATGGGAGAATCTAGAACCTTGTTCAGGGTATTGACTGCAAACCCAATGGGAAGAGACCATTGGGAAGAACTAGACGCAGATAGGAGGTTACGATTAGAATGGACCTGAAAGAAATAGGGTGTAATGAGGTGGACTGGATAGAACTAGCTCAAGATAGGGATAGATTGTAATGAGGTGGACTTGACTATTTCAGGATAGTGATAAGTTGTAATGAGATGGACTGATTAAAACTAGCTAAAGATAGGGATAAGTTGCATACTTTTGTAAGTGCGGCAATTTACTTTTAGATTTCCTAATTCCATATAGTAAGTAATTATTATAATATGTATCTAACATGGCAAATGATTCGTCATATTCACGACAAACATAATACGCACGCATATAATATCAGATATTTTAATACTTGGTCTTAATTTCCGCTCTGGTTATACTCATATGCACTAGTCATGCTAGTATTTCTAAGGATGAGGAAGGTTTATAGAGTAACCGTATTTTTGTGAGATTATAATGGAAAAACTTTGGATAAAGCTACCCTCAGTATATCCCACCAATATTCAAACCTTGAATTACCCATCCTCAGCAGATCAGTCCACTGCGAGAGTTACACCTTAGACCAGGAGTCCCAAATTATGTTTGATGGAGGTCCGCTCCAAAAACTTGACATAATTCCACGGTCGGGCAAAACTTAAACAGTGACTCAAGCTCAATCCCTATAGGACTATACTAATTCGAAAACAAGATTTTCTTTCCTTATAATTATTTTACTTATTTATTATTGCTGGCCTTCCGTGTCTACTACCAGCCGTTATCTTGTAAAGGTCCTTATAAATGTTTATGCGGTCCGCCATTTGGTGATCACTGCCTTAGAACATGTGACTACTGAGGTGGGTGATAGCTATTTGCTTTATGATAATGTATCATTTATAAAGTGGCCAAAAGTAGGTCAAAGCACCGTTCAATTTGGTGCGTACTCTTGCACTTTCTACGACTACTTTAATAACCACCAAAATATATGAGTCACTATGTTTTTTTGGACAATTTAAATATTTATATTTTACTATGTAATGGTAAATATGAATGACATTTGATATAATAAAAGTGACAAATTTGAAACAATTTCTCTGGAGTTATATAGTCCTCATCTATTTACTTCCAACTGGAGGAAAGTGTTGGTGACATAAAATCGATATATTTCATTATTTCAGACAAACACAAAACGAATAAGAAATATTGACTAAGTCTGGTACAGTGTGATTTTATTAGGAATAACAGTAGAAATTAGTTAATAAGTTACTAAAACAATCGTAACATATTCATACACCAAGTTATGTTATCAGCAGCTATAGCTTTGATATTATCAATAGCTATAAAATAACACAGATAATAGTGTAAAATTTTATCAATGTGGGCAGCAAAAAAATATGTTTGAATTGTCTCTAATGTTCTTCCAATCAAAATCAGGGTATACATATCTTATTATCTTAGTTCTATTTCTTCTTTTTAGGATGAATTTTCCTTAATTGTGGTTATTTAACCTTTTCTAGCAGAACTGATAGTTTAAGGTTACATTGCTTCAGTTTTAAAGTTAAATTAATTTGTCAGTCTATAGTTTGATGTATTTAATCCTTTAATTCAAAAATAGCTTGTTAGAGCTAATATTCAAAGTAATTGGTAGAAATTCAGTATTGAAAAATATTCACTTCCTGGTATTTTTAAATTGACACCATCAAGACTAAGATTAGCTCCCTCTGAGTGTAACTAATTGAACTTTAAAAAGTTTTCAGTGGAATTTGACTATTTTATCAAATCTAGAATATAAATATGAAACTATGAGTTAAGATAAATTTGAGATGCCCTTTATAGTTTGATCTAACACTAGAGTTTGATAGTAAATTGCAAAGTAGATTTGTTTGGAATTGTTTAAACGTATGTATTGTACATTAACATGGGAATAACTGCCTTTTGCATTGACGTCTTTAATATATCCTACTTTATAAATAAATCGTGATTGATTTTCATGATCTACTCACAAAAATTTGAATTGGTCTGTGTTGTTTTCTTCCCCTTGAGGTCCAATTTGTCGAATTTGTATTCTGTGTCTCGACACGTCTTCCAGATGATCTAGATGGCCGTTAGGATTGCTGATAGAACCCGCTTGTAGTGCCGAAATGACCAGGAGTATGCAAACAACTTTCTGAAATAAATAAAGCTTATTAATATAAATTGATCGTTGCAAGTCTCTTAGAAGCTATCGGTCACAACCGGACGCTAAAGATCTCCAAATGTACCTTAGAACTCCAAGGGATATCTAAAAAAACCTCAAAATATCAAAAATTTGGTTTAATCATTTTCATGAGTGTCTAGGCAGCTCGTACACAATAAATCGATAAACTAAATATATTTGCTACATATAAACACACACATTTGATATATTTTACATAAAACACTCATACACAGTAGATATATATATAAAAAAAACAAGAACAATTCAAACACAAAATTTAAAAACTTGGAAAAATTAGTGTAAGAAAATTGCAAATTTAGATCATAATTTAAGAAAGCCAAGTCAACACATCCCCCATATTAGGAAAACCTCTCGCCACCGGTGGATAATTGCCCGCTGTCTCATTTACTGTATGTGTAAATAGGCTAACTCCAAGTTTATTTGACATTCTCGGCATATGGGTTAATTTAGTAAAGATCGTAAATTTAGTTTTGAAATGAGTATAAAAAAAGAATTAACATTGTATGCACTTCAAATTATCAAAATATTCCATTCTAGAACTTTAACTAAACACTATTTTTAACATTGATTTAAATATAAATTTCCTAGGGTATCATGGTGGGTTTGAATTATTTAATTCTTCGAACCAACCACTTTCCAGTTAGTTAGTAATCCTACTGCATTATAAAAAGTTCAAAAACTTTAGCAATCATGAATGTCCATGAGAGTAAATATTTCCAAAGCTATATAATTTATATTTCATAAAATGTTTTTATACTAAGTTATTGTATAATCCTAATCACTTTAAAACATTATTAATCTCGTTGAAAAGTAATACCTACATGCCACAGTAGCTGAACCCGGGACCTTTAATTTAGCTAAATCATGAGCAAAGTAAAATTTATTTATTCTTGCTTAAGTTCAATCACAACTCATAATTTAAAACATTACCATATTGGGACAAGCGAAAACGTTGAATAACTTATACCACAGTCACGTAGAATCGGAAATAACATCTTTGCAGATATTGGCAAGATATTTATTTGGTTTATGGTCCATGTAAATATTGAGTGAATGCCACTTTTACTTTTGAATGAAAGTACTTTCAATCTACTACTGGGAACTCAACTAACATACTAAGACAGCTCAGCTCGCCTTAATAGACAAATTTTCACCACGAATGCAATAAATAAACGAACGTTTTGGCAATTACTGTTCATCCACTATAATTTTGTCTTTGTAAATCTTAAATATTTCTTAAAATCAATTGTTACAACTGTTCAACAAAAACGTGTTGTCACTTTGATAAATTGTATAAATTAGCACAAATTGTCATAGCCTACACCTATTTTCAAAGACATGGATGGATTTTAACAAAGATTTCACTAACATATTAATCGTAAGAAATACCAAAATTACGTGAACCAATAATAAAAAGCCCTTTTTACATAAAATAATATCGCCATTGATAGAATTTTGGGTGAAAGATAACAAAACTTAATACATTTATTATTATGTGTCGATAACCTGTGATAGAACTACACATTTTATAAATGATGTAGCATCTTGACAATATTGAAATAAATACTGTGGTCAAGTCTACTTTTACAATAATTCGTTATTTTTTATGAATGCCTTAGATATTATTTTACCTATAGTGAGCAGACAAAATGCAAGGAACCTGATTTGTAACCCTGGCAGAACCGAGGGGAAATAAGATGTGATGTGTATCATCATAGAAGATGAAACTAGTTCTAATCTCATCTCATCTGATCCTTTTCCAAGACCAGTTAGTTTAAATTCACTGAATTGACAGTACTGACAATAGAACAAATAAAATAAAAAATATATGAAAATGGTATCAATCTAGTATATTTAGCGTGAATTTTACACTAAATTTTATTCAACAATTTTAAACCCTTATAAATTCGGTATCTCAAGACCACCCATCTTAATTTATCACTCTCTAACTTTATAAAATACCTCTCCTAAATAGTTTAAAAACTTAGGAATAATTAATACGTAATCTTATTAAGTTTTAAAGCTCAAACATAGGACCGAACCCTTGATTGCACTGCCACCCGAATTTTAAGACTCATGAGAGCAAGTTACTAGGGTAAATATTAAAATTAGCTGCATTAACTTAGGTACCACCGGAACAAATCTACACAAAGATGAAACAAGAAATTTTTTAAGTACAATTTCACTATTCCTTTCCCTCGTATTTTTATTCGTTGTTGTTTCACTCTATATTTCTTGTAGATCTAATTTATCTTCTCTCTCTCCGGTAGGTTTCACTTTCACAGGTTTAAGCGTTAGTTGTGTTATATCACCGCTAAATGTAGTCCTCTCAAAAGCCATTCTAATGTTACTTTAATGCAATACATATTTACAAAAATTATTCCTTAAAAACAATCAGATCTCACCAGGATCATTTTCGATGTTGATCACTGGAATCTCACCTCAGTTATGGGCACAATGAAGAACATTCAAGTTGAGAGTCTGATGGTCATATTATAAAAATAAAAAACTGGTTTCCATAAATAAAAAGAGTAACTAATGTTTATTTCACTTAAAACTTGCCTTGAAGGTCGTGAGTGAGATGGATATAAACAGGTTTTGCCGTTTAAGATAGAGTTGGATTTAAGACTCTTTGGCACCAAACTATCATGTTATCAAAGTTTTTTCTTTTTGGATGGTAATAAATGTGCATTTTACTAATCTGATTGATTGTATCAGGGCATGCATGGATCACAAAATAGATTAACTCTACAATATACATACAACTATTCTATTCAACCTCGATATTTATCATAAAAAATATTGGAAATATTTCACTGAATATGACATGTTTCAAAATATAACTATTTTTAGAACAGCAACTAAACAGTATTATGACACCGAATATTGATTAGATAACATCTATAACGTAATAATATATGAATACAGAATACAGTAGTTTTATGTGACAACAACAAAGTTTTTATCCTCAACTCAACCTCTGTGATCTTGGAGAAAAGTGTTTGCCTTAGGACCCGAAGTTCGTTGGTTGGAATCCCACTGGGGTCAACGGAGTCCTCTTGAACGATAAAAATGTGTAGCACAACTTACTTCGGTGGGGAAGTAAGGCCATCAGTTCCATGTCGGTTGTAGCATGTAAGAGAACCTTGGAAGATGTGAAAGTACATTTCCAATCAAAATGTGTAGGTAATTTCACTCTCGCAGAAACTGTTGTGTGCTGATATAATCAGTCGGTTAATAAAGTTCACGTTAAATATCTAAAATAAATAATATACATCCTCAAATCTGTTTATTAACTTTAAAGTTTTGCTTTTACTTTACTTCACACTTTAAAATATTCTGTATATTTATTTTTATTAAATTAACTTAGATAACGCTAAGGATTGAGCCAAAGTCCTCTAAGTTAGCAGGTCAAGTGAGCTGACGTGTACTGTCAAATCTCAGTCCTACTTAAATAACGCAATGAAAAAACTGGTTTCTACTTGAGAAATGCGTTCTCTACAAATTTAAGCTAGCTTGTAATACGTATACTTAAATAACTCTCGATATACAGATGATAATATAAAATAATCAAAACAAATTGGTGAGCTAAATTAAGTTTAAACTTATTCCTACATAGGTGTGTAGGTTAATTATATTAATTTGTTTTACTTAATAAATACATTAACTGTGGACCGCAATGGTCTTAGTGTAATGTGCTTATTTCCAAAAAACAATGTTCATGACTTCAAACTCAACCAGGCTGAAGCGGATTCTTACAGAGTGAAAAAAATCCGTTGCATAGACTGCTTTGGAGGACAGGTGAGGCTGTAGGACCCACGTTGGTTGAGGCATGCGAGCAATTCCTGAAAGGCATCATATTATATAATTTTATTTGCAAAAACCCGCCTTGGTGGCGTAGTTGGCTAACGTGCCAGTCGTGTTGAGCTAGACCACCGAAGACGGGAAGATCAAGGTTCGAATCTCGGTCGGGTGAACTGGGGGTGGTTTTTCCTAAACGGTTTTACACTCTGCTTCCACACAAATGTGGGTTCACTTCCTCTAAATTAAACTTTCCCAATTCCTAATCCATTAGTGTAATTAGTACTTGAACGTATAAACTTAACGAGTAGTAAGACGCGGTGCTAAATGATGATAATAATAATAATAATAATAATAATAATAATAATAATAATAATAATAATTGCAAATTATGTGGGCGCTTCCTCACTTACCCGTAGCATATCAGTGTGGAAGTTAACGCGCAATCATAATATTTATTCAGGATTTTCCTAGTGCATGTGATCCATCCTAGAGGGAGTGGATCGCACTAGCCAGCCGTAGTGCTTAACACGCACACTGTACCGAATGCACGAGTATGCGATAAAAAAAAAATAACCTTATGATTGCTAACGCTCAATTAAATACTCAAATGTAATGCCTCTATATAAATGATTTGGGAACATATAGTTACACTATAACTAGGGGTAAGCCTGTCTCCAACAGTCAATATTTCGGATTACTCCCGAAATCTGCTCCCTGTATTTTTTTTATCTATTTTTAGATTGCTCAGAACAGGAGGTTGCGTGATTTGTATCCATTAATCTCTCAGATTATCGTGATCAATGAGTTACCTAAAATTGGTATGCTCAAAAGCGAACGTATAAAATTTCAACTCTCAAAGACTCAATTTGTACGTTGCGCCCACCATATTGGATTTTTCAAGTTTAGGATTTTCCACATAAATATGGCATGCTCTAGGACGTTGAAAGTATTTTTTTTCTAAATGTAGGATTTTACTACAATTTTTACCAATAAAAGTTTGTATTCGTACTTATGAAACCTTCTTACGGGGGTTCATCAAAATCCAGGGGGTCTCTGTGGAACCCCCCCGCTTCCCCGCGATCTCCAGTTTATAAACCCTTGACCACTTTTCATTGCATCCATACTAAATATCAGCTCCCTAGGACACCAATTTTACTTTTGCGTCCACCATATTAGATCCTCCATTTTGTATTAGTAAAGTTCCGAATTTATTCTCGTAAATATGGTATGTTCCATAAAGTCTATACTAAATTTAAATTTTTTAGGGCATTAGGAAATGGGAAAAAGAGACCTTGAATTAAAGACAAATAGCTTCTTAATCCACCCTAGGACAATCCCCTTGAAAACAAATTAGTTTTATGAATTTTGGGGGTAGCTATAGCACTTAAGTAATAAGTGTCTGAGGTTACAGATAAATATATTATGGGAAGTCTGAAAAAAATCTCTGTACAGACAAATGAACACCACATGGCCTTTATTAATATATCTAGTAAATTATTAGAAATAAAATATTAAAAATTCTAGTCAAAATATTTCATATTTCCAGTGTTTGCTGTAAAAAAAAGTTTGAGGAAAAGACAGCTTTCTCGTCCAAGCTTTGATAGCGGTTTTATCTGCACGCATTAATCTTGTTTCACAACATGCTCGTACCAACTGTCAGCCACGATTTTCATCGTAGAGATGTTGGTACAGGAAGTTGCTTCTTTAGTTGTAGGAGTGAAATCAGGGCGTGATATTTAGTAGCGTGAAGACACGTAAAGCTTAATCTTGTAATGTGCGTGAACGCCACTCTAAAAAGAGAATAGATAGATGGATAGTGAAGACGTCTTTTGAGGTGTGAAGAGTTAAGTTCTCTCGCTTTGAAAAAAAAAATGGCGTATTACAGAATATACAACTTATAAAACATAGGAAGTTAATATAAGTTCATGTTAAAGCTGTCAGTTACTATTTATAAGAGAAACATAATCTCATTAGTTTGCATGGTCTAAGACTCTAAAGAATCACCATTGCAATATAATGGGATTCCGGGGACAGGGAAGGGTGGTTTGAATCCCGGCTGTGGCTTTTATATATTGTTTCTCACTCTTCCTATATGCAAATGATAGTACATATTATCTTCTTAGTCCCTACTTCTTTAACAAAGTGAGTGAAGCCCGGTCAGGTAGTAAGACAGGGTGAAGGAAATAAAATATATTATAGTAAATAACATTAACATATTTTGTTAACATTCTGTGTGTGTGTTCTTAAACAAATTTCTCTAATAAATGAATTTTGAGCAAACATTACATAGCCATATTGACTTGTACAATATATATCCCGATTTTTTTTTAGATTATTAGTCACACACTGACTAAATTATCAACAATAGACTTAATTTTCAAAATTTTGGCTTACTATTTTAAACTTATCATATAATAATTTTTAGCACCACATCTTACTACCCGCTCGGGTTGTAAGCTTAAGTACTAACTACGCTAATGGCTAGTAATTGGGAAGGATGAATTTAGATGAAGTAAGCCCTAATTTTCGTGGAGGGAGAGTGAAAAACCATTTAGGGAAAACCACCTCTAATTCATCTGACCGAGATTCGAACCTCAATCGCCCCGTCCTGGGTAGTCTAGCTCGACACGAAACATGCGCGCTAGCCAACTACGACACCGAGGTGGGTTTATCAGATAATAATACACATATATTTACCTAACCTGAATGACTAATCTTAGTTTAAGGATGGCATTTAATGTATGAATTTTACTAATTATTGCGTATTGGTTTAATATTTTGCAACTCTCGCAGTAGACTAGACTGTCGATGGCAGGAACATTGAGGTTCAAATCTCGGATGGGTTGTCTTTCTAAAAAAAAAATCAACTTTCCTTCCACGCAAGTGCGGGTACACTTCTTATAAATATAGCCTCACTAGTACTAGCACCATCCTAATTAGTATATAAGCGTATAATCCGAACGGGTAGTAAGACGTGGTGCTACTAATAAAAAAATACTGATTTATAACAGCTTAGTATTGTGTTATTGAACTTTCGTATATATTTAAAGGATGTCAGAAGTTTAATTTTAAAGCAATATGTTGTTCAAGAGGTTTATTTAATCCAACTACTGTGGTAAATGAAGGCCTACATATTCATATAAAGTATTTAGTTACTTTTCATACACTAGATAAATAAGTAGATGCTTATATTAATTTAAAAATATACTATCACGATGCCTAATACTATTTTTAAATCATGTGATATACACTCTGATAAAAATTGCTACATCTATTCTGTCCAAAATGATTTAATGTATGGTAGAATGAGTTATTCCTGACATACATGGGAGTCAAGTAAAGCTAGGTAACCTGGTCACTGTCAAATTGAATATATAATAGATAACTTAACATCCATTTTAGTATGAAACTTGCTGAATCTACCTCATGGTTTGCTTCCTTTGAACAGGGGTTGAATATTTTATGATCTTATTAACGGACAAATCCGAGATCTCTACAACTACGAGATATTCGTTATGGAAAATCTCTAAACAGACACCAACTATAGAACTTGGCGTTTTAATAATTGATGTGCATTTGGTTTGGTTAGGGTTAAGATAACATTCATCAAACATTAAGCCCTTTAACTGATGATAGAATAAATGTGATACAATAGTGGCTACAAATCTCCATCGAGTTCTGATCTGCATAATTGAGTTTGCATGTTGTGGTGAACAAGGTCAAAAAAAAAATGTTCAGAAATTAAAAGTTTTGTTGAGGAAAGTCTCTTTAGAAGGAAACTTTCTGGAATTGGACCTTTAGCTTCTATTCGCCCCCCTTCCAGTTAGGGTCTGCAGGTGTGCCCTTCTTACAACGAAACTAGCCTATCTTATTACAAACTTGAATGGTCGTGTTAAAATTTAATAATGCCTGCCAGCACACGTAACCGAGTTTAGGTCTCTATCTCTCTCTTACTTTCTATCTTCCTTCTTCTCGCTCTACTTCAATTCAACCAGTAGAAACCTGCCGTGGAAGAAAATTTAAATTTTACAATGTTGGCACACTTTAAAGGGGGAGAACGAATTTATGGATCGTGACCACAAAACAGGTAGAGAGACGCGTATAACTTGACTTTATCCTGATATCCAACTCACCCCCCACCCTTTTTTTTATGAATGTGGACATAAATCACAACCGGGTAAATAAAAGTCACCCCACACTTATAGTTAATTCATTTCAATTATAAAGTTTTATATATTTAGTGATTAGCAAACAAGTTCAGTTGCAATACATTACAAGCCTTTACGTTCAACTCATACACATCCGCATTACTTAATGAAGGTTTTTTTAATGGTGGAATTTTCCTAGCCACGAATTATATAGTAATGAGGTAAACTGAGTTGACCTCATATAGTTCAACGATCAAACTATATTATTTATACATACTAAATATTTCAAGACTGACTATGAGATTTGTTTGTCAAAAGTGCTATCAAAACATTCAAGAAGCGGGTACAAATGAATGATAAAAAAAAACCGCATATAGGGTTATTTATCTAAGAAGTCACTCTAGCGATATTCCATAGAGAAAAGACTGTACTACCGGTAATAAAGAAGTCGGGGCTTAAACTAGTTAAGTTGTACAGCAAAACTTTATTTCTACAGGATCTCCCATCATCCCTCCAAGAAAATACTTGTACACTTCTTCTAAATTTGGCCACACTCATACCTAGCTAAAAGTGTATGTGAAAATTACGGACAGGTGGTATGGGTGACCTGGGGTTACACAAACACACACAAAATTTTAAATCAATAAATTTCTCCGGTTAGCACTTAACCTATATGTAAGGATAATTTAGTTTAGTTTGCCTGTAATGGGAACGCCAGGATTAAAATACTGATGTACCATTAATGTATATTCTTTATAGATATTTCGCTCCCTTCACACAAATATTGAAACTTTTTTCTAATTCCTCATCTCTACCACATTAGCGTAGGCCTAAATGATAAATGTTCATGTAAGCCATAATGAGGCTTGTTATAAAACCATATTAAACATGCCCTGACATAAATAAGAAATCTTGTATCGTATTTAATAGGTTTTAAATTAAAATTTCAACTAATGAACAACATATTTTATAAAAAAAATTATCAAAATACTTAAATTAATTTTGACTTACAAATTATAAAATAGTCGATTAAATATTTGTACTAAACAGTCATAGTTGTTTTAGCTACATTTCTCAATTCAGATTTTTTAAATGTAATATTTCTTACCTACATCAGATTGCAAACATAATTATGTCCAGGTATAGTCGAATATGGTTTAAGGAGGGCATAGAACTTAAAGTTCGAATCTAAGTTGGGTGTACTGAGTTATTTTCCCTAAATGGTTTAATACTCTCCATACCCTGCAAATATGACTATATTTATTCTAAAACCTACTTTACTAATCATTACTCCATAAGCAATAACATTCAGACAGCCTAAAAGTGTTTTAAAACTTAAGGTAAATATGTTCGTATATTATATAAAAGAGAAAATAGAAAATTCAATTATTATGTTAACATAATCTAAATTTAATGATATAAATACCTACCTTAGTGACTTTTTTACATAATCTCATTATTACTTTGTCATGTTTGCTTTTGTAAATCGTATTTTATTATAAAAAAATAGGTAATACACCGATTTGTAGTAGGAAAAATATTTAGTATTATTTAAATGTAGAAAAGGGTAAAAATGAAACTTAACAAACTTAACCGTATACATATAGCACATTTGTTCTATTTTAGGATCATAGAAATAAGATTAATACTGTTTTCATAAACACACAAATCATTTTTAAAGAATGATACAATTATACTACTTTTTTTAATGTGTAGTCATAATACCCCTGCTGAGTTCGAAACATAACAAACACACCTGAAAAAATCAACATTTTATTTTATTTTTTAGCTATGAAAGTACTACAAGTTACCTGAAAATTCAAAACAGAATAAACTCATCCTTTAAAAAAAGGAGAACAAAATAAAATAATTATATTATAAAGCTAAGGAAACGTAACAGGCTTATTCTGAATTGAAAGTTTATATTAGAATCACCCCCCTCTTAGTCGGACACCTTAACTAAGTCATTAGCACCTCTGCCAACTGATAAAAGTGTCCAGGTTTGATTCCCAGCATAAGTGAAATGTATATTTATTTATTTAATTAGTCCCAAGTCATGGAGAGAGAGTGAAAAACCATTGAGTAAAAATTACCCCCAGTACATCCGACAGGGATCGAACCCTGATCTCCCCGTCTTTAGCAGTCTAGTATATTGCTGGAGTAGAGCCTTAGTCCATGTGGCCACTGAAGCAGGTAATATTTCATTGATGATTTTATTGACTTCTCCTTTCACGGCTATTAACTGACTACAGAAGAGTTGGATGTTCGTCTTTTATAAAATTAAGTGACTTTTTAAGTCCTGTTCTGATATCATCTGGTTTAGAAGTTTCACGTTAAATACCCCAAAATAAGTAGAGGAAGTGGAATACCATTTACTTTTTCAATAATATCAAAGCGTATTTTCACATTTTGTCATTGAGTTCCATATTAAAATTATAATTAACATGTTTTAAGCTATTTTTAGTGTTCAAAGCAAAATTAATAACTTTTAATGTCCTGTAGGAGCATTTAAAAGAGATGTGGAACAAATGAGGGCGAAATGGAATACTACACATTTAATATAAAAAATTAATTATATTTACTAAAACTAACAAATGTTTCATAAGAAAGTGTAAAAAACATGCAAATATTTTGTGTAAAACAATAAAATAGTAATAATAGCAAATCAATGAAATAATATATTATAATAAAAAATAACTAGCTAATAAATCGGTATTAATAATGAATTATTAAAATATAATAGACTAAAATATTGTGTCACGTTACATTGTTCTCTTAATAGATTTTTAGCCGTTAGAAAAAATATTTAAGCTTACGTAGACAAAATAAATCACTTGCCAAATACTTGAAAAATGTGTTGGCATTATGGAATAATAGTAGTATTCTTTAATGCCAGAATCGCAATTTTGGAAAACAATATGTTCTGTTAGGTTATAATGAAATTACAGTAAAATAATGTTTTAGCTCAAAGATAAGCTTGAGTGAGCTTTAGCCTAATGATTTGATTAGAATTAATTAGAACATTAGAGTAAAGAAATATAGCATGATAAACCCTAGCCTGCAAAGGTTTTTGTGACAGCCAAAACAAACTATCTTCTCTCACTCTGTCGAAGTGAGGGCGTCACTAGCTGCTCGAAATTGTTTTCTGTAATAGATGAAATAGTTATCTATAGATTGTGACACTCAACATATGATAAACAATAGTATTACGTTCTGCCCGACTATTCCATAATACCCGCATTCCCTCTAACTAATAGTAGTATACATCCGCATTTCTAATTTATGATGATAAAAATCACCCAATTCGATGGCCGCATGGTCCCAAGCACTAATCTAGCGATAGACTAAACTGCTGATGACGGGGATATCAAGGTTCGAGTATAGGTCGGGTGTACTAAGAATGGTTTTTACCAAAATGGTTTTCAACTCTCCCTCCACAAAAATTCGGGTACACATCCCTTAAATGTAACCTTACTAATACCTCAAACCATAAGCTTAAGAACCGCCTTGGTAGCTAACGCGCTAGTGTTGAGCTTGACTGCCGATGACGGGGAGATTGAGTTCCAAATCTGGTTCGGGTGAACTGGGGGAAGGGGTCATAAATGGTTTTCCACTCTCCCTCCACGCGAATGCATATTAACTTCCTCTATATTCAATCTTCCCAATTCCTAGCTCATTAGCGTAATTAGTACTTAAGCGTATAACCTGAACGGGTAGTAAGATGCGGTGGAATGGAAGCATGCTGGGCTCATAACCCAGAGGTCCGTAGATCGTAACCACGCTCTGCTACCAGGTGTGCCGACAATACGTCATCGGAAAACCAGTATTTTCCATAAACCTCCGCGAGAGCACCTGGCTGGCTCACGGAAGGTTTTCTCGCGCGGCAAAAAGTAGTTAGGTTATTTGACGTAGGGACCTAATATGATGTATGTAGGAGAGTCATGTTGTTCTGTTAAGTGAAGAGGGTGAATTGACACCCCCGACTGGTGGGTAAATTCAGGGCCGACCACTCAGCTCATATGGGCAACAATAAATTCAATGTTTTATGTAAACTTTTGTTTTATTGAAGCAAGTGTCCCTTGCTATTTTGAGTGAACCACCTCGGTGGCGTAGTTGGCTAACGCGCTAGTCGTGTTGAGCTCGACGGCCGAGGATGGAGAGATCGAGGTTCGAATCTCGTTCGGGTGAACTGGGGGTGGTTTTTCCTAAATGGTTTTCCACTCTCCTCCCACGCCAATGTTGGTTCACTTCCCCTATATTTATTTAACCTTCCCAATTCCTAACCTATTAGCCGTAATCAGTACTTAAGCCTATAACCCGAACGGTTATTAAGACGCGGTGCTAAAAAATATTTAGAGTGGTATACAAAATGGTAGTGGAGTGTGGTTGCAATATGGTACACAAAATAGTATCAGGGAGAGAATCAAGGACCTATGAATTTATTCATCACGCAAGCACAACATTTATATGGTCAAAATAATCTTCAACCCGAAATAAGCACGCAATAATCAAAGTGAGCTATGGGCGCACCATCAACAAACAAATACACCATAGTGGATTCACGAACTACAAACAGACTGTACCAGAGTAAATCAGCACAAGTATAATAATAATAATAATAATAATAATATAATCACTAGCGTAAGTAGTACGGGAAGCGTATAAACCGAACAGGTAGTAAGATGCAGTGTTAAAAAAAAACAGTGAAAATCTTCTACACGTTAGTGGTTAAATTGAAACTCAACCAAACCTATCTCCAGCAAAACAAGTTTTGACAGTCGAATCAACCGACATCCCATGCAGGCCCATTTCACGCATAGTTGGCGATGTTTGAGAGTGACCTCGGTCTTACCAGCCAGCTAAACCACAGCCACAACATTCGGACCCAGACAGGCTGTTACTGTTGAACACAGAATCTCGTGGCTCGGCCATTTTGTACATAGAACTATTTTCCAATAACTACCCTTAACGTCGTGCGTCAGTAGAATGTGTTCAAATGTCTTTTTTGTGGCTAATAAAAAAAATATATTCTAACACAAGGGTTATTTAACATTTTTAATTTTATTTTACTCCATCACATTCAGCCTTTCCACATCTTTTTAGCACGTTTAACCTCCTGTCCAGACTATATGTATGTATACTAATTATGCTAATGAGCTAGAGATTTCTACGATTGAATATCAGAGGAAGTCTACCCGCACTTAATAATAATAATAATAATAATAATAATAGCCTTTATTTATCTGGAGAAGTTAAGGCGTTAGCCTTCTCTTCCACTTAACCAGTGTTGAATACAACATACATTTATTGAAAAACAAACTACTTTTAATAAAGGAATATTTAAATAGGTAGAAAAACACTCTCACGCTCATTCATACACTCATTTAAAGCTCAAGTAGTTTCAAGAACTCAGTTTAGCTTATTAGACAAGATATATTGCGTGACCGAACGCTTAAAGGGAATTGTGGATGTTAGGTGACGAGTAGAGTTATCTAGTTTGTTCCAAGACTGCGATGCCAAGACAGTGAAAGAACGAGCATAAGTTTGAGATCTATGTATGGGAATAGACATCTGTAGAGTGGATTTTGATCTAGTAGCTCGGCTGTGTTTATCTTTAAGAAATAGGAACCGTGAGGATAGGTATTGAGGCTGAGATGTTGATAATATTTTATGAAGCAATACTAATAAATGTAGCCTTCGCCTTTGATTTATTCTTAACCAACCCAGTTTTTTAAAATACTTAGAAATATGGTCATGCCGTTTTAAGTTAAATATGTATCGAACACATGTGTTTTGTAGTCGTTGTAGTCACTCTGCTAGATCATCTCTTAAGTCATTATATACTACGTCACAGTAGTCAAAGTGTGGCATTATTAAGCTCTGGACAAGGATAATTCGTAAAGTTTCTGGGATAGAATTCTTTAGTCTTCTCAGTGAATGTAAGCAGGCATACACTTTTTTGCACTTTTGTGATGGAAGAGTGTTAAACCATTTTTGAAACCCACTATGAGCAAACCCTACCGGGATTTGAACTCCGATTTACCTGTAATCGGCAGTCCAGCCTATTGCGGGAGTAACGCCTTAAGCCATGCGGCCACTGAAGCAGGTGTTTCCACATTTAACTACATTAATGAGCTTGGAATCTGGAAGCTGAAATTTAGAGGAAATATACAAGAATTGGCGTGGTTAGAAACTGTTAAAACCTTCAGAAAAGATCATGTTAGGGACACAAGCTGTGATTTAAAGGTGAGAAGGGTAATCTTAAGAAAGGCACCCAAATTAGTGTGAAGGGGGAATGTGAAAGTCACCATGATAGCATTCAATTCAAGTCCCCCCACCCATCAATGCACCTGGATGAGATTACAAAATCAACCTCCCACCGATGAGGGAGATACTATTCCCAAATGTGTAACAAAACATATTTTATTCAAGCACTAGGTACTTGTTATAAACCTTATTCTAACTGTCCACGATTTAAACTAATTTAAATTAACGGGATAAAGTTAATTAATTATTTTATTCCGTCAGAAATCACCTGAATATATGATGAGTAAAAATAAAGACTAAGTTTTCACATAATTTTATAAGAAACTTGAAACTGTTTATCCAAACAATATTGATATTTATATTTGTATATTCTTTTTCTTATTTCTTTCATTGCCCCTAGATATATTTTCTCCAAACAACCAGAAACAGACACGTTGGCAATAAACACTGCTCGCTTTTCTGTTTGTATTCTTTAAGTTAAATAGTTCTAAGCCTTGGCGGGACTTGAACTAAATTATCTTATTTATTACACATATTGTTTAAATAGTCATAATCATCACCATCATTATCATATGTTTACAGCCTGTAGATTGGTCGTGTAGTAAAATGACTCAATATTCCTCTATGCTTCCACCATTGTTCCTCGTCTTATTGTCTCCACTCTTCTCCGCTCACATGTACATTTTCTGTTGTCTGCTCCTCCCGTATCTTTCTTGGCCTTTCTGGCGGTCTTTTTACCACATAAATCATCGTCTAAGTCACTAGGTCTAAACAATCCAGGTCATAGTAGAGGCTCGGAATACAATCAATTTTAATCGTGTTACGAAATATTTCGTTTCAATCACCACAGAAACAACCATTATATTTTTATTAATTCAGAGGTTGATTGGTTGTCAGATTTAATGTTAGCTTTCTTAACAGGTAGATAAGAACAGAATGATACTTAGGAAACAAAATAACCTAAAATATAATACTTAATACTGAGCAACAAGTATCACCTAGGTATTTAATAACGAGTCAGCAGGACAAAATCTAATACAAAAAGAAAATATTTTCATCAGAATCCTGTGAAATCTTACTAGTATCCATCTCAACATTTAACATGTATTAGTACTCACTTGATTGGTCACATGATCTAAGGCCGATAACGTGGGTTTGAATCCCGGTCAGATGTATTGAAGGGGTTTTTCCCTAAATATATTTCATTCTCTCTCCATGCAAATGCAGGTATACTTATTCCTCTGCATTAAACCCTCCTCATACCTAGCACAGTGGTATGATTATTACACATGTGTGTAGTAGTAGCGGTAGTAGTAGTAGCGGTAGTAGTAGTAGCGGGTAGTGAGACGTGTTGTATAAAAAAACATTATTATTGTTGTTTATTAAAATACCTGAAACTACACACCATTAATTTATGAAATGAAAACTACCTTAAGGCTTGATTCGGTGGCCGCGTGATCTAACGCGCTACTCTCGTGTTGACTATACTGGCGAAGATGGGGGAGATTGGGGCTCAAACCTGGTCGGGTACATTGAAGGAGGTTTTACCTAAATTGTTTACCACTCTTATTCTAAACAAATGTGGGTGCACCTCCTTTCAATTAAACCTTTCTAATCCCTTAAAAATATTAGTGTAATTATTACATAGGCATGTAATACGAACAGGTATAAAGGCAATGCGCTAAAATAAAACTACCTTAAAAAACCCGTTAGAAGTCCAAATAAAAGAATTTCTTTTCACCTTTATTTTATGATTATAGTTTCAAAACATTTTTATACATAGCACGTAATAAAAGGGAACAACAAAATATATATTTCAGTTTATTTATCATTGTATGTCCATACGCTCGTGACTGTAGTTCATGAAGCTACGTTCAATATAGTACTCATGTCACCCCCTACTATCAATAATTCAGTGTTCCAACCTTCGTCCACGCAAGTCAAGAATTAATAAAAAAAAAATGTGTTGATAAAATATAAAATAAACATGTTCCCGTGCGTTTCAAATAAAGAAGGTCCCTTTTAGAGAGTAATGAGTTCAATAAATCATGAACAGAGTTCAAACTCTCGCAGGTGGGGAAGATCTTATTAGTCTGGCTGGCTTACTGGTTACGAGGGTGGGAGTTTGATGTTCGGATACATTGGATACATTAAGAATGCTTTTTCACTTGGTGATTTTCCATTTCACTTCCATGCAAATGCAGATACATTTATTTTAGTCCATACCGTCCTAATCCTTACCACATCTAGGGTAACTAATATGTATACGCATAACACAAACGGGCTGTGAGAAGCAGTAAAAACAGCAGTTTTAACGATAATATTATCCACATTTGTGTGCATGATGACTAAATGACAGGCTCATCTAGTCTGATTCTCTGGTAAAGATGGTGGTCAACGTTTGAATACTAGCTAAGGATCCTCAAAGTGTGGATGTAAGGAAGGTGAAAAAAGGTTAGTGTTTTTGCAGTTTTTATAGAAAAATATTGTTTTAGTTAAAATAGGTCAAATATTTCTCCAACAGAAAAATAAGGTTTAATTTTCTTCACAGGATAATATCAACAGTTCTTGAATATCTGTCAACGGTATCCTGGAATTTAATGATTTAATGATTTAATGCTTTTAATTTAAAAAGTCTGTCATCTAATGCTGCTATTCTCATGACCGATATCCAAGAACTGTTGATATCACCGTGTGAATAAAATTATTTTATGGTTGTACTAAAATATTATTTAATCTGTTTTTACCCAAAAAAAAGTTTAGACATAAAAACTGCACAAACACTGAACTTTTCCCACTTCCCATATATTTCCACCTTTATAATTTAAAAAAAAATAGTTTCATGCTTTATTTCCATGCAAGTGCGAGTAAACTTCCCCTATAGATTACACCTTCCCCTTCCCCATCCCAAAAGCATAATTCTAATGTGTATGGACTGGACGTGGTGGAAAAACAAATTGAAACGTATATGTAACTATCTTTTTATATATAATTTGATAAGCCCGTTTCTGGTAATTGAAATTACGAGGAAATGACTGAACAGATTTTGACGGTCCAGGATGTCGGGGAAAAATAGTAGTTTTCCACGAAAACCCGATTTTCACAGAAAATTTTCAGTTTTTCATTCTCTATTCAATCACCATGGAAACTGTTATTTGCTGCATGGCTGTAAATCTCTAAATAAAATATATCTCTTTGGCTAAGAAATAATAACTCAATCTTTATTTGTTGGTCTAAACACATCACAATTTTCTCTTTGGATGCTGGTTATAACACATCTAAATTGAGATTCCTAAAGAGGTAAATAACTGGGAGAGGAGTCGTTTTAAAATTATAATCGTAGGGTGAAGAATAAAAACTTACTTTTTGCTTAAAATTAAGCACTGAGAGATCAAAATCAATTAAAAGATGCCTTTGATTAGTAAACCTTTAACTAGAAATTATATTGAGACTTGTTCTATAGAAATTTTCCAGTAAACAAATGTTGAACACATTTAACGCGATAATTTGCAGATATCACTGCAACGATCCACTAGTTCTATATATTTTTATAAGGCCGTTTCCGGTAATGGAAATTACGGGAAATGGCTGAATATATTTTGACAAACGACCTCTCATTTTAAAGGTTGGGGGGTCCAGGATGTCGGGAAAAATAGTAGTTCTCAATGAAAAATTTATTTTTACATAGATTTTACAGTTTTTCAGTATTTGTTTATATCACCATGGAAACCCTTTTTGTTGCATGAGTATAATATTTCTCTATGTTTACAAATAATACCAACTCACCTCTTACTTTAGTGGTATGTTGCAATATTGAGAGATTACGGCAAAATACTTGTATACTTATCAAACAAATCTATGATTTTTTTCCTTACTCTTATTTGTCTTTAGATATCTGTCTCCGTTCGTATGTATACTTCAATAAGATTTTTCCAGTAACTGAAATTACGAGGAAATGACTAAACCGATTTCGACAAACCACACATTTTTAATGTTGGGGGTACAGAATATTGCCAAAAGTTGTAGTTTCCAATGAAAACTCAATTTTCAGCTTTTCATTCTTTATGTACGTCATCATGGAAACCATGATTTGCGCATAATTTTTTATCTGTGAATAAAATATTTCTCCTTGGTTAAAAATAATAACTAAATTTGTAAAGAAAATTTTTCTCTTTGGTAAAAAAAATTATAGCTCAGATCATACTTAAGTTGTTGGGTGCATCAAATATATATAGATTATGGTAAAAATTCATGTATACCAAACCAACCAATGATAGTAGTCTATAAATGTATAATTTTATTGGCACTGATACTTTTCCTACTATTGTTTAAAATTTAGCCTTGATCATAAAATAGTCATTATAATAACTGACCTAGCACATATTTTATTTACATTATATAAATGAAGGAATTAATTTCCTAGAAGGGAGAAACATATATTGCTAATGGAAGGTATTTATTGTTAATTCATATTTAAATCAACAATATTTACTAATATTATCAAATTAAAAGTTTAAGTAGGCCTAGTCAATTTCACGAAAATATTTTGCTTACTTTTGCTTCGCGCAAGAATAATAAATTAAAAAGCTACAATTATGCTTAAATATGTTTTTATCTCTATTATAATTTCAAAAACTGATAAAATTATCTTGAAATGTGTTTAGATAGCCATTTTAATTGTTTAAATATGGGTTTTGGTCTTCACTTTTTCAAATAGTATAAAATACCAACAAGTTCAGTTAGGTTTCCTAGCTACCATTTAAATTTGAGTGTATGTTGAGAATATTTCAAAGTTATATTTTTTATTCATCCCATCTATCTTATGATCTATAGGTTTTGGTGTTTAATTTTCCAAATAAGTTCAAATACGTTCAATTATATGTCCATGTTATCACTTAATTTTGAGAGGATGTTATTTAAAAAAATGTTTTGTGTACCTCATTTATTTACACACACACACACACACACACTCACATACACTCACATACACTCACACACACTTTCGCTCTTTCACACTCCATCCCTTTCATACAATCTCTCTCATTATCAACTATACTCACTCGCTCACTCTCAAGCTATATCTCACTCTTTCATACTCAATCTTACAATACTTTCTAACACTAATAATATTAATCTCAAACAAACACAGTCACACACTTATACACTTTAGCTTTCACATTTTATCAATATCTTATTTCTTTTTCTTTCTTTTAATATATTATTTTATATAAATTGATTAGCTCATTTCCAGTAGTCGAAACTATGAGAAAATGGTTTAACCGATTTTGACAATTTTAAAGGTTATGGGCAAAAATAGTAAACCTAGACAATAACCCAATCTCCCTAGCGACTCTTGCAATTTTTCCTTCTGTGTGGGTAGGGTTTCTTTTGTACAATCATTCTTTGTTTACATCATCGGGAAATTATTATTTGTGTATAGTTGTATATAGGTAGATAAAATATTTCTCTTTGGTTAAAAATAGTAACAACTCTATTCTACTTGAGTGGTTTGGTGAAACAAATAGGGGGAGATATATATCTGGGAGAGGGGTAGTTTGAAGACTCTAATAGGGGAGTAAGAGGGAAAATATTAATTTTTATTCTAATTCAACGCCAATAGCTTTAAAAAATCTATTCACTTTTGAAAGCCTTCGACGAGTAAATTTTAACAAGATAGTCGACTGAGAGCTTATATTATAGATATTTTCCCAATAAAAAGTTTAGAATACCTTTTAATGCAATAGCCAAATGCAGCCAAACAATATACTAATGTAAATTTATTTAAATATATAAATACAAATTAGTTAGCACATTTTGAGAAAAACATTGTAGGACCTAAAACATTGTAAATCAACTTTGACTCTTCTTCAGATTTTTTTTAAGTTTAGTACTCGTTAACTCGAACTAAGCTAACTAATGTAAGTAAACAGGATTGTAGGGGTGAATTTTATTGGACATCACGAGTACACCCCTGGAGAAGATTAAATTCTACTTAGCGAAATATATATTTACCCAACGTAGCTGGCTGGGATTCAAATTTAACTGTCCTGTGTAAGAATAAAATCTGCTGGCACTAATCAAATTCTGATGGCAACATTTTCGGTGAAGTTACTTCAATCTATTATAAAATATATTAACTGCATTTATCTTAATATTGATTTTAAAGAATTATTAATTTTATTACCATGTTTATCAATAAATTTATTTGATGAAGGTATCAGTTAGAGGAAGTGTAAATGCTTATGTTTAGGTATTGGTAAACAATTTAGGAAAAAAGTAATAAAGACATATCCTTACAAACATCCAGGATAATAAATCTTAACTTCCCTTCACTAGAAAACCAGCACAGACAATTTTCAATTAGAAAAGACGAAAAATTGCTTTATTGAAGAGATAAAATTATCTTAAGGTGGGATGGAATGGGATGCGAGAAAATCCCAGTGGTATTTTTTTTCAGTCTTATGGCAAAGTTTTTTTTGGCCAAATTAATAAAAATAAGTTCCAGTAAAAACATAGAGTATAATTGTCTTCAGATGTTGATATCAAACGTTCTTGAAGATCTTTAATGAGAATGAGAACTTTTTTAATGATGAGAAAAATTTGTCATAAAATTCCAGAACAACATTGGCAGATATTCAGAAATTCTGAGGTCACCATGTGAATAAAATTAAATTCTAAATTTGTATTGGAACAATATTTTATTTATGTTGGCAAAAAAAGTTTTGACATAAAAACTTTAAAAAAAAACACTGTCTTTTTCCTGCGTCCACTTCCATCCCACCTTAACCGTCCGTCGAATGACATCCTTCGACGTCAGAGACTAAAGCGTTTGATTATTGGACAGCATACAGTATGTTTAATTGAGCCAACACTCGTGTTAACTACAAAGTTCAACTTCACCACACACGCCTCGACTATAACAGCTCACCTTCAAATTTACCAACGTCAATAAACGAGCTAAGGATCAGATAACGAAGGTGAATTATCTCAACCAGGGAGCCCCAAACTAGAGGACCCCTCCGGAAAGATCAAAGGCGATACTTCTCCATAAGTCTGGATCTGATTCCTCAGAAACCCTTTGACGTGTCTCCAAACAAATACTTTGGTAAGATAAGCTCTTTGTTCATGCTTTGCTTTTATTTTAAGGGGGTGATGGTTGAGGATATAATAATCTTGCCAAAGATCCGCTTACATGAGAGGTAAGTTGAAGGGTCTCCTGCTTAACTACATATGTGGGAAGTTCAAAGGATGCTAACACAATGAGTATGAACTTATATTACTGTCGTGTCCATTTTATTTTTGTGCACCTCATCCTATTATACATTCGAGCTATTCGCATATTTACACTAATGAGAAAGGAAGGTAAGTTACGTGGAGAGAGAGAGAGATAAGGGAAAGAGAGTGAAAGAGTGGTAAGGGAAATTACCCAAATATCGTCTCCTTTTTTTGTTTATCTGAATTTCAGAAAAACTATGGAAACACATTTTTTTTTACTAATCAGCTATATTCTAATAACAATCTATTTATAATTTTTTGAACCTAAATTGAAAAAAAAAGTTATTTTTATGTTTCTAATATTTTTAGAAATAGGTACGAAGAACGATATTAAGGTTATAGTGCTCCTAATATCACCCTCTTATCAAACTCTACAAATAGTCATGAAGAATCACAAATAACTAGCATAATCAAGCAATACTCTGTTTATTTAGCTATGTAAATATTAAAATAGATTCATAAAGCTATCCATCAAAACAAATCTCACAAATAAATGTTATTCTATTTCTGTTATAGCCACAACATACAGTGTGACCCCACGATGACACTCTGTACACCGAACCCATTTCTCACCATGTTTGTCATTGGAGAACCACTTATCACACACAAAACACTGAGCATCTTCATCATTTTCACTGTCTTCATCATCCATTTCTACAAAACTCAGATGGTCATCTTCGTCTTTTGATGATGAGGAAGAAACCGTGCTCCGTTTATCTCAACGTTTCTGTGGTTCTAGCTTACCCCTCTTTCCTCGCTTACCTCTCTGAGAAGTTAACGGATTTGGTAGCGTAGTCTCTGATTTATTTTGTAATTAAATTGGTCTATTCTCACCTATCTTGCGCTTCCTTTTTTCATTGGCTTCTTTTCGAGCACGATCATCCATTACTTTGTTTTTGTGTGGTGATCCTGTCACAAGAGTTGCAGTACCCTGGCAGTAAATCTGGTAGGCAGTTTTGTTATTTTATATTGTTTGAACGGGATTTATTTCTGCTGGTAAAGTGAAAGGAGGGTCACCATTTTTGTTCTCTTTTTCATGTAGATCTTCTGAAATGAAGTCATGATGCTGGAAAACATTTCTATTCATGAGAAACAAGCCAGTTTTCC
The DNA here is from genome assembly GCA_033556935.1 of Timema podura. Classification (NCBI taxonomy): domain Eukaryota; kingdom Metazoa; phylum Arthropoda; class Insecta; order Phasmatodea; family Timematidae; genus Timema; species Timema podura. Next base: position 65,214,757 of record JAVRXN010000003.1, on the reverse strand, counting down.
GGAATACATCTACTGCTACCTCTACTGTGGCTGATTTCACATAAGATTTCCCCATTAGTTTATCAATTTGATAGCTTATTACTACTCGACTAGGGTTGGTTTTAAGCCAATTCTCAATTTATTGGGAGTAATATGTTCTAAACGGAGTCATGAAAGCCACATCTAACGGATGCATATGATGTGTACAGTGAGGTGGTAAGCACACAATTGCCACTTCGTCAGCTCGAGCCATATCTATAACGTCTGGTTTTCTAACACATGTGTAGTGCCCATCTAAGACAAGAACCAGTGTCTTTAAGTGAGGGTTTAACAGTAGCAATGAAATGTGTGAACCACTTGGTAAAACTGTCCCTTGTATCCATCCAGTCATGTGAATGGCACCAATTGTTCCAGGGGGAGCTCCATCTAGTAGCTTCTTTCTTCATATTCTTACGAGGGAACACCATCAAGGGGGGAACAAACATTCCAGAGGCACTCATACACGTAACCACTGTCACAAGATCACCCCTTTCAGCGGATGATAATGATGACACTTGTCTCTTACCCTTCAATGCCACAACTTTGCTTGTTTTGTGTTGAACGACAGTGAGTCCAGTTTCATCAATATTGAATAACCTATTGGGTGAGAAATTAATGTTTTGCATTTCGGGTTCAAACAAATCAAAAATCTTTGATACTTTTTTGGGCGTGAAGCCCTTCACTATGGAAAAACTGGTTGGTTGAGGCTTTCGAAGAGTTAAATGAGTATGTCTTTTAAAGAATAGTGAAAGCCATTTATTTCCTGCTGCCTCTGTTTCGTTAGAAAATGGGTGCGGCAGTTTGTTTTTCATGGCAAGTTGGAATTGCATGCGCCTTATGTCCCTTGTCATTAAGCCAAATAAATGTTTCTCCATAACTAAACAATATTTCACCAACTTATCTTCAAGCTCATTAGGAAGAACATGCTTCCTGCCCAAATTACCTTTAACCATTTTTTCAATAATTTCTTCTTTACTTTTCACATAATCTTTGAGTGTAGATCTAGGTACATTATAAGATTTTGACGCTTTCTTCAAGCCCTTTTCTTTTTTTTTCTAGCTGCTGAAACAATGGCACACATGTTGCCTGCATCCAGGTTTTACATTTCTTAATACTTGGTGAAGACATCTGCAATGTAAAGGAAAGGAATATTTAAAATGTTGTAATTTAGTTGGGGTCTTAATATCGTCCCCTGGGCAAAATAAGAAACTAGCTAGGGACGGTAATGCGCATCTAATCACATTTCAATATGGTGGCCTTACTGTTAAAACAAATAAAGATAATTCACTATTGGTTAAACAAAGACGAGCAATTTTCCTCACACTCTTATGATCTGGGTGAATAAGAAAGCATAAAACATAGCTTAGCCTTGTTGGCTGTTGATCAAATTAATGTTGTAAAAAGCTCTGATATTGTGATTTCAAAAAAAACTAATACAACGACACACTTGCGCGTCTTGCAACTGCACTATTCTCACACAAAATTGCTGTTTTAGCTATCGGTACAACTTCCACCAGCTACCGGTAGGTTACAGCACTTAACAAACCAAGAATGATGGGGGATGAAATTAGGAGAGGGGACGATATTCGGGTACTTTCCCCTATTTATTTTTTCAGTCGCATTTCACAAATGTTTGTGTTTTAACGTATGTTAATTAATGTTAAATGGATTATGAAAGTAGATTTAGAGGTGATTTGTGTAGTGATAGTTGAAAACCATTTATGACCACCCCTTCACATTTCAGGACAGTTGACTGGAATTTCTGTCACTGACAATTATTAAGTGTTTTGCCATTTGACCTCCAAACAGGTAAGTGGGATATTATCTAGTAAAATACAAAGTTAGCATCGTCATATGTGAGTCGAGTTCCGACCTCTTCTTTCCAGGCAATCTAGACTAGACATGATAGAAGCTTAGTAGTCTAGGCGTATACAACGATGCGGGAGAGTTGTTAATTAGAGTCAGTTGTCGAATGCATTTTTAATAATGATAAAATGAAGTACTAAACATATCAATGCCACAAGTTACATCCCACACAAGACTAATTATTTTGTTCCACAGTTCCCCATATTGAACAAGTTTATTTCGGAATGAAATGAATAGTCAAGAAGCGACGGTGTTTGCACACTGGAACGAGATATCTAATGTTAATGAAGCAATTAGTGGTGTTTGCCAGACCCACCATATTGTTATTCAGGTAGAATTATTGTGTTCAAGCCTCACATAGCACTGAAAAGCCTCTTCAATATTATGGTTTCCCTAGCCAGGGAGCATATTAGCTTCTATGAAGCATGGGTTTTCCTACAACAATACATTCACTCAGGCTGGATTCACGTTTTAACTTCAGCTTGATTCACACCTTCTATTAGGCTTGATTCACACATTCATTTGAGCTTGATTCAATTTTTTTGCACTTGATTCAAACTTTCAATTATAATTGATGTAAATATTTACTTAGGCATGATTCACACATTCACTTTGGTTTGATTCACATCTTCGCTCAAGCTTGACTCACACCTTCGCTTAGGCTTGATTCACACTCTCATTTAGGATCTATTAACATGTTCAGTTAGGCTTCGGATTGACTCAAACCTTCATTTATGTTTGATTCAAACTCTCAATTAGGATTTATTCACATATTCACTTAAGCTTGATTCAAACTATCAATTCGGCTTGATTCACATATACACTTAGGCTTGATTTACACTATTGTCTTGGCGTGATTCACACCTTCACTTAGGCTTGATTCAGATCTTAGCTTAACCTTAGTTAATGATTAACATAAGCTTGATTAGCACTTTTACTTATGCCTGATCAGCACTTTCCTTTAGGTTTTATCGCCCTTTCTCCCTTCCAATGCTACAGGTCAAGATTGGAACGTTGACCTATGCCGTTTCAGAAGACACATGGTATTGTGAACTTGACACCTTGTACATCATGACTATTGGTGTGGGTATCTTTAAAAGAGGTAAATACAAGAGAGGATTACAGTAGGAATAACGGTATCCAGCCGTTACAAAAGTTGCTAAAACTACCCTCAAATTACTCATTCGTCTAGTTGTATGATCTGTAGCAGTTACAGTTGTTCGATATTATTGATATCTATATAATAATTATAATAATGGGAATAATAATATAGTAAATTGTTATAAATAATTATCACAAAATATATATTAGTGTTTTAGAAAATGTCCTTTATACCAGAATCTATTATACATTCCAAGTTTATAGTAGAAATATATTTAAGATTAGAGAATAAACAAAAATCATCACAGTTCCCACAATGTTTAACCATAAATAGCATAGCAATATTTTATAGTAAATATAAATTGGCAATATATCAATAATATATATTTTACTAAATAGTAAATCTCAGATTGATCACTCTGCATATCATGGACAAGTTAAATTTATTTCCGAGGCGTGCTCGATCCTGTGGAATAAAATTCATCCAACGCTGATCAAATTGTATTCGACAAAGTGTTATGACATTGATTCCATCACGTTCGTTTGTTGAAATGGGTTTCGAAACGCCCACAAAAGAACACTTTTAAGCATCAAAAGAAAAAAAACAAAGTGAGACTATACAGTGTACGGTTATATATGTGTGATAAAAAAAAATATAACAGTAGGAAACGTTATAATGGCGACCTGGAAAATGTTTGAGCATTATGTCAGCGATAAAATTTCTTAACGGAGTGAATTGATGATGCGGCTTCGTGCACTTCAAAGGTTTTACTTTCTTTTTTTTTTATCAAAAAGTGAATTTATTTTTAACGTTTAGCTTTCCTTTTCGGGTAGTAATTTTTAGAGAGCCTTTTTTTAATATTTAAAAATCTTGTTTTAATATTTGTGTTTCTTGGACTTTATTTAAATAACTCATATACTTTGTTCTTACAATTAATTTTACTACCCTTCCATCCGATACGTATTAAACTACCCTAATTTTGATGGGATTATAATTGTATAAGCTAAGAGTAAATGTACCTACATTTGTTGGAAGGAAGATGCGTAAGTCTTTTAGTAAAAAAAAAAGAAGTTAACATTGACAATCATTAAATCCCGACTCCATTTTTAGCTAATAATCTCACTTGAAGAGCTTGACGTCTTAGTCCACCTTATCATCGATGATTCTAAAAAATTGTATTCAAATTCTAAAGTTCTTCGTTAGAGGCCTAGGTTTCTTAGCGAAACATTAAATATTTTGTAAATATAGAAGGGTAGTTTTATTATTTAGTTTTTTTTAGTATAGAACATAACAATCTTTGTTAATTTAGTTTTACGTATGTATTTTTTCTCTAAAAGTATAAAATATATTCACAGATAATTAAAATAATATAGTATTGTAGAGGTTTTTTTTTTTTCGAAAAATATTTAAGCATTCATTGACTCTCTTGAAGTTGTTCTTCCAGAAAATGTTCGTTTATTACTACCGACGATTGTAATGCATAGCCGTGTATTTTTTTCATCTGTTTCTTTAGTACTAAAAAAAAAGAATAAAACGTAGAGAAGTTAAGAGGAAGAGAACTGGAGTAAAAGAGGAAAACAATCAGCGTATTCGCTATTTGTCAAGCTGTGCCCGCGCAGCTTGCGTGTAAGGCGGGTTTGAAGGTTCAAAAGGGGAAAGGAAAGCAAGGCAGTGGTAGACTTGCTTCTGTTAATTTGTTTGAGCAGTGATTGTGCCGTAAAAAAAAAAATTCTTTCCCTCTCTCTCTTATTTCTCTGTTTGTTCGAAAAGTCCGATGGTACTTCTTTTAGACTTCACAGGCGAGGGGAATCTCAAAATAGTTTTAGAATTCCATAAAATTAAATGGGGTAGTCAAATTTTTAGAAGAAGTTCTTTCAGAAGAGATTTTTATGTTGCTTCTTTTCGGCAAATGTGACACGCCGTGGATTTTGGAGTAAAATATAAAAATCATATTTAACTTTGTAAGTACTATTTATCGACACATTTTATAACGATTCCGATGAATATTATGTCTAGTACAAGGTTTTAATGAAAAAGTGCGTTTAAATGAGATACTAAAAGCTTATATCCTCCTTTTATTAGCCTTAAAAGTATCATAAAATTCCAATTAAATGAATTTTTTATAAGTTTAGTAAATTTGGAGAATATATTTTACATTCTTACTACCAGTTCAAAATATTTGAGTTCTTATGATAACGAGGTAGGGTTAAGTAAGGTATAATCTAGACTAAGTGTCCTGTCTGCAGCAGACCAAATTATAAAAGACTGAAGCCTTTTTCAAAGTAGCAAAAGGTGCGGGTAGATATAAATGCAAATAAAAAAGAATTTTATTACCATATAAGTTAAAAAAAAATACACTATAGAATTTTTACATGAGGTTTTTTTGAATATGAATATAATAAAATTTGCACTTATGTTCAAGATAAAATTGGTTTGATATATTTGTAATAAATGGTACGGAACTCTACACATACTTTCCCGCTATATTGTTTAGAAATGGAGATATTTACTCAAATTTGTAATATAATATACACTAGCAAACCTGAGAACAAATTGCGCTAGACATACGTAAAACTTTTTTTTATTCATCATTTTGAATTTAAGAAATTTATTTTAAAAGAATTAACGTCATCATTTGTGTAATTGGACCAACAAAAAATATTGATATTGGGTCCCCAAGGGTCAACATTTCGTATTAAAATTTTGAGTTCCAGTTAAAATTTTCATCATTATACTAGGGAATGCACATCTTATAGCTATCGCATTTATATTAAATTTCTCTTTTATAAATTTTGGCCAATAAAATAGGTAATTACCGACTATTGAGTCTAAAATGAGAGAGATAGAATCGCTATGGCCTATTTGGAGAAAATGGAGTTTTTCTCTTTTCATCCTCTAGTAAACTACTATTAATTTTAGGGTTGGACAGACACACAGACAGCCGGCGTTGCAAAAATCACTTTTTAGGGTTCGGGAGGTCATGAAACGTCGTCATCCATCAACATTTCAGGTTAGATATTTTTACGGTCGCAATACTTTACCTTTTGTTTTCAAAAAGTTAAAAAACATATATATTTGCGTATACAGTAGCTTGAAAGTTATCGGTTTTATAAAAATCTGTTTTGAATTTGTATTATAAATAGTTCTACATATTTGCAATGATAAGTAATTTCATATCTCTAATAGTTTCCAAGATTTGATAAAAAAAAAAGAGAATTTACGCACCAAACTGGAGCCCTTAGAGTAATTTTGCCGAAATATTGATAGTAGCAATTTTCTTTGGAATATTTATAAATGCTTTGAAATGTAATGTTATCAAAATCGTTAGAGCCGAATTAGAGAAAATCGACTTCTCTTTTTTCCCTGCAGTAAACTACCCTTAATTTTAGGGTTAGATATCCAATTCTAAAAAGCCCTCGTGGCAACCCTATTAAAACACTAGATACCAAGTTTTAGCCCGATCTATAAAATAGTTTAAGCTCTAGTCGGAGGTATAAACATACAAACAGATGGAAATTCAAAAACCACTTTTTCGGATTCGGGGGGTCATAAAACATCGAGACTCATCTAAATTTCGAGTTAGATTTTTTTTGATGAGCACAATACTTTCTATACCTGTAAGATAGCGAGAAAGTATAATTGATTAATGAATAATGTTTGCATTTGCATGCTAGTAAAATTAAATTAATTTCTAATGAATCTCTATTCTTAATTTAGTAGCCTAGTCTAAACACTTTTAATTAATATACACACTTTTTTATAAGTGTTTTTATGACTGTATATTAGTTTGTATATGTAAATTTTATTTCTAAATGCTATTAATACTAACCACTTTAATTAATATGATTATAAGACAAAATAATGCAAACTTTCTCATTTATTCTCTAACGGCTTGGAAATAAATTGTCAAAGCCTGTGTCTTAGTTAAAACAAGTACGTCATGTCAAACACAAACCAGATAGCAAAAATGAGTCAGTAGTAAACTAACTTTAATTTCTAAGGCTAGAGGTAAAATCAAACAAATTTCCCTATGTATCATCATATTAGATATAAATACAAAATTTGAAAATAAATTAACTTCTAACAATTTAGGTTCCAGTCCCAGGTACAGACAGACAATTAGAATTGGGAACAAGCAATTATGCAAGACCTGCTTTTTTGATTTGGAAACATAAAAAACGTAATACCTCATGACAATAACATAAACATTACTTCCAAAAAGCTAATATTTATATAATTATGTATATTCATATTTAAAATTCATTAATGATGAACTACATTAAAAATCATTTATATCCATAGCCATAGATCTACCTATTCAATAATATCACAAGTTTCTAAAAATAATATATTTCTAAATTTTAATAGCCTTTCTCAATCTAGCTTAGGTATGTAAACCACTTCCAAAATTACGTAGCATTTTAGTGCTGTTGTGTGTATTCAACTTTAAAAACAGTTTAGTTGAAGCTAGTAAACCCTTTAGACAATTGTTATAACAAAAAAATTTATTACACTGATCTCAATTTTGTTGTTATCAAGTGAGTAAATCAGAAAACCATGATAAGATTCAATTTATGTTTGAAGCGTGAATTGTGTTTTTAATTTAGAGGTTAATATTCCGTGAGATGCACTAATAATAACACGAATGTTTTACAGACTATTTGTTAGAAGGGGTAACTTTGCAACAAATATTAAGATTCTTATTTTTTTAAATGTGCTACCCGCCTCAGTGGCGTAGTTGGCTAACGTGCTAGTCGTGTTGAGCTCGACCACCGAGGACGGGGAGATCGAGGTTCGAATCTCGGTCGGGTGAACTGGGGGTGGTTTTTCCTAAATGGTTTTCCACTCTCCCTCCACGCAAATGCGGGTTCACTTCCTCTAAATTCAACCTTCCCAATTCCTAATCCATTAGAGTAATTAGTACTTAAGCGTATAACCCGAACGGGTAGTAAGACGCGGTGCTAAATATTATTATTATTATTTAAATGTGCTGCACAGCTGATTTATGTAACACACTCTTTTAGTCTAGCTATTAATAACAAATTATCATTGTAGAACTCTTATTAGGTATCCAATTGGGTTATACAAAAGACGTGTTAAAACTACAAGAAAATATCCAGTGACGTATGCTTAGTGGGTTTATTTTATCACCACGTCCTGCGACCTTTTAGAGTTATACACCTATTTACTAATTGCACTAATGGTTTAGGTATTAGGAATGTTTAATTGAGATGAACTACACCCGCATTTGCTTGGGAGGAGAGTGAAAAATCACTAAGGAAAACCACCCTCAGTTCACCCGACAGGGATTGAGCCCCAATCTCCACATCTTTGGCAGTCTATTCCAACACGAGATTAGTGCGTTAGACCACGCGGTCAACGAAGTGGGTTGCGTAATGTTAACAAGGTAGGAAGAGCTTCTTTAAGCATTACTTGTGAAAGGTTTGACAATGAGATATTTATTTCACTCTTAAAGGTATCACAACAAATTATTTCACCGATAAGTATTATGCATGAAATGTTTCACCAAGAAAGATTTCAGTACTAAATGTTTCACCAAGATAGGTTTCAACATCATAGGTTTCAAAATTGGACCCAGGGAAAGTATCGGACGGTAGATATTTAATGACAAATTTTTGAGGACATGTAGTTAAAAAATAATTCCAACAGTTTTTGTTAAAAATAGGTAGAGTACATAGTTAAATTTGGTATAATAAATATTATTTATTTTTTTATTTTTCTAAATGGTATAGGTATAGGTAATTTACTGATTTCAAATTTTTTTAAATTGAAATATTTAAAAAATAGAATTAACGATTACGTTCAAAATTTTAAATAGAGATTAGTTTACATATTAAACTATAAGTTTTTCCCTAATATTGCACCGTTTTGTACAAGGACAAAATTTTGTACCCAAGCCACTCAATTTTCATAATTCATTACTTAAAATGCTAAGTACTTTTTGTTATTTTAAATCACCAAAAAATGCATTAATACTCTGAACAAAATAGTACATCATCATTAACTTTGGGTGATGCGTATAGCCTGAACCAGTACTAAGACGAGATGCAAAAAAAAAAAAAAAAAACGTTTTTTTTGCACCTTTGATAGTCTATGAAGTGAAGTACAAAACCTTTTACGTTTGGTAAGAAAACGGTATAAAACTAGTACAAAACTTTGGCATTGGAAAAGGTTCAAAATTCAAACGTTGTACAACATCACACTGGAATGATTGCTATACTATGCTAGTTACTCAAAATGGGTACGGGTACTGAGCCCTTTCTTTATGGTACAAAACGGTATAAAATTTATATAAAACTTTAGTGGTATTAAAGCTTAAAATTTAAAAGTGGTACAGCAGCATTATCTGAACCCATGCACCACTCGTTTTAAATTTTATTGAATGACAGGTAGAATACTTCTTTTAAAGCCCTCATAACGGTAAAGTTAGTTTCGAACATAGAAAGTAGCCCTGTGCTACCTGAGCAGATAAACAAACCCTTACAGTGTTTATAACCCCACCCCGCTCCGACCTACCTCCTTTTTAAATGTAGCTTTATTTAAACCGTGTGAGTGGAGAGGAATGTTCAAACGGTGCTTTATCTGGCCGCATGGTAGCACCACTATCATGTTAGTGCTATTTATTGTTATGATATTTAAATATAGGCTTAGCTTCGTCAGGAATTCCAGGACTCAAAGGCCTTTTTTCTTAGCAGAATCTTTCTATTTATCAGTATTTTGTTAAGTAAAAGAACATCCCAGACCAAAATTCTACCAAAATCAAGTTATAGTCCAAATTTTGTTGGTTATCATTGACTTATGTCAATTTGCTTGTATCTTCTATCAGTATATATACATTCTACGTACAAACTTCCAACTTGTATTCTCTAAGAATTTACCTCTTCGTAGAGAGTCTAAAACAAGGTCAGATTTCAGTTCAGTAGTTTGAGATTACTACCCGCCTCCCCTCCCCCATATCCCCAGCAAGAAGTTTCCAAAACTACCTTTCATGGATAAGCGGGTATATACTTGCATCGTCACCACACCGCTCTAGGCAATTTATCTCTAACGGTCGATAATTATCTCAGCTGGATAGAGATCCCTGCAGGGTATCTGCATGCTTAAGGGGGAACTGTCCCTAAAGCAACTACAGCGATAATCCTAAATAGTTGGCCTTTCTTCTTAAGAGATCGTCTAAGCACTAAAGTGTTACTTCCAATATTACTTAAGATGGGGTGAAAAGAAATGCCAGTTAATTAATGTAAGTAATTTTCCAGTATTTATTACAAAAATATGTATGGCAAACGGAAATAAAATATTGTTTCAGTGGATACGATTATTTATTGAATGTCTGTCATGAGTATGTAGTCAATTTAACATTTAAAATACGATAATAATCTATGTTTTATTTCCACGATGCCCATTACGAATATTTAACGATATTGCCTACTCGGAGATTTCAAAGCTAATTTTCGAGGTGGGTTGCATCTTAACTTTACGCACCCAAGCAGTTTAAGCACCATAACACTTAGACGCTAGTGAAGAAAATATAAAGCAAGGGGGGATATTTGAGAAGTTCACTCTGAGAGGGCTCTTGTATGTGTGCTGATGACCCTTTCCCTCTTCATCTGACGAGCTTAAACAGTCAATTTAATATTAGTGTGTTGAAAACATTGACTTGTCTTTTTAATTTACCTTTTCCTTGTTTCCTATTCTAGATATACATTTGCTACGACAACCTTTTTTAATCTACATCCTGGAAGGAAGATTACTACAAGACATTTTTGTGACCAAGCCAAACAGCCTAAGTTGTAGAGGTTTTATATAATATATATTTAAAATAAAAGCTACTTAAGGATAAAAATAATAATTTTGCGACATTGTAGGATAATTTTTATAGTTATTATTTAAGAATTGATGGTTTTTATTTCAACGTTACATATTTAAATCTCTCTGAATACAACGTAAATTCACCGACATGGAAAATCTTATCTTGACCGGCCATGACGTCACAGGCAGGAAATTCCTTAAGAACTGTTGAAATTACATGTGAATAGAATAAAACTGAATGTATCTACTGAAACAATGATTTATTTATCTTGATCAAGAAAGTGGGATAAAAAAAACTGGCATTGAACCACGTTCCTATCTCACCACCTTAAAATAACAATATGGAAATCTAACGACTAGAAATGGTTTGTAAAAGGTGTACCTGTAAGTAAAATATGAGGAATCAAGTTATCTGAGAAAAATTTATTATTATTATTATTATAATATTATTATTATTATTATTAGCACCGCGTCTTACTACCCGTTCGGGTTATACGCACTTACGCTAATGTGCAGTGGTAGGGTGATTGTGAGATGAAATGGAGGACCTACAGTTTAACGTGGGATCCGAACCACGGTAGAGGCCTGGCATTCCACACATTCACAAGTTGTGATTAATACACATCTTGTCAGAGGTGAAGAAAGGGTTTGGCAATCAGATAAATCTGTGCCGGGACCAAGGATTGAACCCTGGACCCTCAGCACATAAGTCTGATACCTTACCCCTAGACCACCAGGTCACTCAAAAAATTAATTATATTTAATTTAATCTAGGTAAAATGTTGATATTCTTAAAAATTTGTGAAGATATACACAAACGTATTTTAATAAACAATATTAAATAATATATATGTGCGTTAGCGGTGATTAAGAGTCAATTTTAAATTAACGTTTAGTCAAATAAAATATGAAAATAAATCTAACCTTTAGAAACACTTAATACTAGCGAGTATTTGAACACATATTTTTTTTATGCCTCTCCCATTGCTCCATTCTCATCCTGTTCAGCCTATCCGCATTTAATTAAGTTAATTAGGTGGAGATAGAAACATTTACCATTATTTAAATGAAAAGAAAGGTGAAAACCATTTAGGAAAATAATAAAAAACACCCTTAATACATCGGTGTGGGAATCAAAATCAAGATTTTCTCATCACCATTAAACCAGACAAAATGAGCTCGAATTTTATTCCACGTGTCAACTAATGCTAGTTATTCCTTTTCAACATAAAAAATGTAATAGCTTAAGTTCTTAAACAAATTTGATGGATTTGTAACTTGTCTACGAATTATTTTTACTTTGATGTTGCGCGGTCTTGTTGGCGATGTTAGATTTTTGTGAGATTGGTCAAGAATTACTTGCTACAAGCTCGGTATTGGACTAATGTTATAACATAGTTTCAATAAGTTATGGACGATTTATAACTAAAGTTAAATAATAATTAATATGAAACGTCATTTAAAAAAATAAAAATATAACAACGTGAATATAAAATCACAGTAGTATAACCTACATCTTAAATTATTATCTTTTTTCGGTTGAAAATAAACACAAAGTTTCTTGACACTAGAATACCACTCTGTACCTACTACTAAAGCTAATATTTATTTATAATAATATATTTAGCAACACATACTACTAGCCATTTGGGTTACACTATTATGTATTTGCTGGTCGTAAAGTCCAAAAACAGCAAATAAACCGATTTTTAGCTCAATCCTAGATTTTACGTTTTAGGGTGACCAAAGCCCGAAGTTGTATTCAATTTTGGGCTTTGGTCTTCGTCAAATAGCCAAACCTAGTATTGTGCAGTTACTAAACAGCCAAAGCTTGAAGTAACATATTGAAATAACATTTTAGTTTGTTTATCGACATTACAAATTTATTTTTAGATTTTAATAATCCAACAAAATTTATTTTTATGGATCCTAGCCTAATGACTGTATTTTCAACTTTGGTTCTTAAGTAATAAATGCACAATCCTAGGTTTGGCTGTTTGGAGACGACCAAAGTTCTGTCTTTGGTCATTTTAAAAGTCTAATCCTAGTATTGAGCAAAAATATCCGTCAATTAGCCGTTTACTGGCTTTGCGTCCAACATATCTACTAATTACGTTAATGTGCTATGAACGAGGAACGTTGAATTCAGAGGAAGTGTACCCACATTTACGTGGAGCAATAGTAAAAAACCTTTTAAGAAAAACTATTTTCAGTACACCAGACCTATATTCGAACCCTTATGTCCACATCATAGACAGCAGCCCTATAGTATATTGTGAGAGTGACGCCCTAGGCGGCTTTCACATGTGACAGTTTTTCACCGTCGCCGTGAACGACGCGTGCCGAGAATAAAGACGGCGCTCCCCGTGGTACCGATGACACTCGCCGTGAAACAGACGGCACTTGCCATTATACAGCCGGCATCCACAGTGATATAGACGGCACTCACCTTCTGTACCAAAGGCAGCCGTGCCTTGTTGAATACCCTCAGAATTGCTCCCTCTATTTCCTCGTTTCTTCGTTACTCGTCTACTAACATGAACCAATGGAAGACGTTTTTGTGTTTGTCTTTATGTTGTCCAAAGTCTCATATACTGGGTTGACTAAAGCACAAATTTCCTGCAGGACGATAATGATTCAGTCTGAGATTGGTAATCCCCTAATATTCTTCCACAAATTACAGGACGCAATTATACTTAGGTAATTAATACCTAAACACCACTTTTGAACTTTCCGGGAGCCATAGAATTTACTAAATACAAAGAATAGCTTGGGACTAAAGATCGTATGACATGCAACAGAAGGCTAAATACCGTGGCGTGTGCAGAGATGTATCAGACACAATGTATCTCAACCATTTCAGCGCGCCATTCATGGCACGGTAGCCATCCCTAGGTCAAGACCGCATTCTCACCGTTCTGTCACGTGTGAAAGCTCTCATTTAACCCTGTGTATCCCGATAATCACGGTGTGGTGCTGCTCGAGTGATTTTCAACATATTATCAACTCAATAGACACTGAAAAAAAATGATAACATTTTCATGGAGCACCATCAGTTTTCTTAAGGGACGATTTTATCATTAAAATAACGAGTAGTAAACTTATGGTATAATTTCAATAAATAATATTCTTTTAGTTGTGTTATTTTTAAAAATAATGTTCATCATGGATGGCTTCAAAAAGCTATATTTGTTTTCCTAAAGAGTTTCACGTTTCTAGTTTATCTTCTTCTAAAAACACCCACGGCACACCAGTTGAAAAAATCTGCCTTAGACTATGCGACCACACCAAAGCGGGTAATATTTACTAATAAATTTTCTCATACGTTTTCAAACTAAATTTATTCTCCATATTCTTATTTTGAATGTTATTTAAAAGTTGTTATTGGCTTGTTCTAACTGTTACGGGTGATGAAGTTTATTTGAGGAAGGGCAGCCGCATAAACTTGGAGAGAGAATTGGAGAACAACCATTTTCAGGGGTCGCGTGGTCTAAGGCGTCATTATCGAAGTAGAATAGACTGCTGATTACGGGGAGATGGAGGATTGAATCTCGGTTGGGTGTGCTGAGGGTTGTTTTTCCAAAATGATTTTACACTCTCCCTTCACGCAAATATATGTACGCTTGTTTAAATATGACCCTCCTTATTCATAAAACCTATTAGTATGATTATCACATAAACGTATGACCCAAATGGATCGCAGTGTTGAAAATATAAATTGGGATAAGTTCATTGAGAAACCAATTTCGGAAAACCACCCTCCAATAAATATGACAAAGATTCGTATATCAACCTTCAACGTCACTGGAAATACTATACGTTTCATTTTAAGTCTGACTCCTTTAGAGAGTAATAGTTTCTCTTGAAAGATTTATATGAATTACTAAGCTCTCAAGAGATTGTCAACCATCCACCCTTTAACCGGCGCCCATTTTTTAAAAACAGAATCGTTTTTCATTTTTAAAGTTTCAAAATTGTATTGGTATTCGTTTCCGATACATTTAAATCAATTTAATATGAAAGTTTTGAACAATTGAAACATTATGTGTTTAAACATTAACATAACTTTCAAATGCAAGATTTATCCCATCCCTGATTGTCATTGTTTCGGAGATATTTAATTTATATGGAACTTCGAGCTATTTAAATATCATAAATTGGGTATTTTTTTAATAAATATAACTATATAAATACACCAGATCAGTTTAGTTGTGTTTTTAAGCTCATCCAAATCACAACATGTTTTTACATTTTAAATTAATACAATATTCACAGTTATTATAAGCCATTACGCGCCTCGGTGGTCTCTTGTTCTGAGGCGCTAGTCTTGCAGTAGAATAGACTGCTGAATACGGGGACATCGAGGTAAGAGTCTCGGTCAAGTGTACTGAGTTCTTTCTTAAATGGTTTTCCATCCTCCACACAAATGTGGGTGCACTTCCTCTAAATATAACCTTACTAATCCCTAAAACCATTAGTGTAAGTAGTACATAGGCGTATAGCCCGAATAGATAGTAAGACGCGGGGTTAAAACCCAAACTTACAATTATTAAATTCTCCTCAGATCATCTATATTCCACTAATGTAAATGTGAATATCCCGAACTTGTAAGAAGACTTTTAAAGTATAATAATATATATTTACTGTTATTTATATTTTAAGATGCAAAAATAAATCAAAATAATATGTTTTTTGTGATTTTGTGCTTCGTAGGTTGAACGGAATGATGGCACTGAGTCAGTAAAATTGGTCGTGCGTGTTAAGTATTGAGTGGAAATATTTGGATGGGATTTATAAATCTAACGTCACCATTTTAAGTTCTTTTTTTTCCCTTGTATTGTGGTAAAAATTCTAAACACTTGATTGTTGAAAATTTAGCTTTTAGATTACTACTATTTCTCTTTTAGTCTATACATTTCTTGGATGGAGTCCACAATATTAACACGTGTCTCCAATTTGAGGAATACAATGAATGTCGGTCGTTTCGTCGTTGAAACATGGCGTAGTGAACATAGAACTTCTTGGACCAATTCGCGGACCCGGCGTAATGACCCTGTGTCTTACCGCGGTCACGACCTACAAAGCCGTCCTGCCAATACGACTGCTGCCCTCAAATTGTCTAACAAATTTACGATTTCCTCAGGTATAAACCCTTCCCAACTACCATTCCCTCCGTCCCTCTTTTTCCCCTCCGAAACCCTGTGACTTTCTTCCAGTCCTCGAACATTCCAACCAAGTCCCGCCATGAATATCAAACAACTTTCTGATCCCTGAAAGTTTCAAGTAATCGCTAACATAGTTCTCTGGAGACCTATCTAGCTGGTCGCTTTCTATTTCTACCCATAAGGTTCATTCTACCTTTGGAATTGCGTGATATTCTCAACCTTATGGCCACTTTTGCCGTTTGGTTCTGATCCCAATGGGCAGCGATAGTCATGTTTTCCCAACCTTCTTCCTCACTAGTCATTATCTGTCTCTTTCTGTCTTTAAGTTTCCTCTCTATTTATACATATCACCATCTTTGTTTCTATTTCACTTTGCTCTCTGTTTTACTTTCCCTAAAGCTCTTAGTCTCTTTCCTTGATATTATATCTCTCCTTCGTTCCCTTTTTTTTTGTTAGTTTATTTATACGTCTGTGTCTCCGTACCTTCATCTGTTTTTTTGCCTCTTTCTCTCTCTCTCTCTCTCTCTCTGTTCTGCTTTTGCTCTTTGACACAAACACCCACGCCCACAAACGCACAAAGTACACCCTTTTCATTGGACTGCTCCCAGAAGATGATTCACGACAGTTCCGACGCCATGCGACCCCCTCCCCCCCTCTCTCCCTCTTTACCCATACACCCCGTTCTACTTCCAAACGACGCTCAACACTGCAATGATACCAACACAGCTACATTCCATCGCTCTAGGGAGGGGTGGGGTGAGTTTGGCCAGTTGTCAAGTAGCGTGTGCTATACCCCCCGATCCTCCATCCCGCCTTTACCTCCTTTCCTCTGTCAAATTGGTTGACTTTCCCTTGAAACACCGTTGAAAAAATAATTTACAATGACATACATGTTATATTATTGTATTTTGGGGTCAAGTATTCGCTTCAAATGTTAGGTGTGAATAAAATTAAGGGAATGGAACTTTAGCTCTAATATTTCATTATTATTATTATTATTATTTTGATTATAACTAAGTCTTTATTAAATGGCGATGTATGTTGACATAGGATACTGTCTATGAGAATACTAGATGCGTAGATGTGTTGTAACTTATTTAAATTTCCTTTAGCAGCTTAAAATGTCACTTATTCTAAAACAATTGCACAACTCGAGAAAATATAACGTAGCTGCATGTTTTTACTCTACATATACAATGTAGATGGATGTTAATGTGTACTTATCCAACAAAGCTGAGTGTTTTACTACACTAATCAAACGTGGCTGCGTGTTTTAAATTACACATTAAAATTTTCTGCATTGCTGCTGTACATATAACGTGTCTGCATGCTTTACTGCACATATCCAACTAGCTGTATGTTTCTCACTGTACATACCCAGCGTGTATGCAGGTTTTTTTTATGTGTGTACATGTATACCTTAGCTGCATATTTTACTGGTCATATTTTCACCCAATTTTCATCACCGTAATTGAGATATTTATTTTATAACAATTCATTATAATTGATTAAAAATGGTGATTTTTATTTTATCAAATATGTTTAATGTATATACATTCAGAGGCTAAATAATGAAAAAAAAATAGTTTCTCAAACTAATTTACAAGAATATTCTTTTTTTAAATACATTTAAAGACAATTTACTATATTTTAAATATGTTTAGCTTATATTGAATAAGACACTTTAAAACACATTGTACACTTTGTACGTAATTATGTTCATTAATAATTTATGTTTTTGTGTGAGGCAATATATATATATATATAGGCCTCTCCCCTCACGTCCAACTGATCCTGGCCTCCACCCTGTCCACGCCTTTTATACTCTTTCTACGAGCATCGCCGCGCGGGACAAAGTGGAGGGCCGGAGGCAGCCGTCATGAGAGGAGAAACCGGCAGCTTTATTGAAAAGGGATACATACAGGCTATGAAAAATACAGGTGGAATAGTTAACATTAAAACAATAAGATATTTATTCCTGCAGATGTTGTACACTGGTTGTGGAGCTGACGCTGGGGATATAAACTCCAGTGAATGGATCGCTGCGCCGGCATCTCCATCTGATGCAGCTATTGCCGTCGGCCATCCTTTGGTGAGGGCGATGCACACAGTGTTGATCCATTGGATCAGGATCTGTTGGATTGTAGCTGGAAGATCCGGATATTTTGCTGCAATTGCCAGTAGAAAATTTGCTTGATGTTTTTCTAAACCGAGTTGAAGTTCTGAAGCTTTGGCTTTGAGAGCCAACGTGACCTGTAGAGCAGCGGCTTAGTCTACATCTAACAGTGGAGTCTCAGGTGACAGGAGTGATGTCCAGCACTCACGCGTGGGTGCGACGGGTGCTGCAGCTCCAACTGGTTGGGGACCGTGACGGAACCTGTCTTGATTTGAATTAACCGCCTGGGAGAGCTCTTGTATAGTTGCTAGTATCTGCATTTGGTCTTCCCGAGGCATGGTGGTTTCTAGATCATAGTCTCTTCGGAGCTATAAGGTCTTGCACGTATATATGTATATATGGTATATATACTATATATGTATGTATATATACATTATTACATACATATTATGTATGTATATATGTATATATGTTTATACTTACATAGATACTTTATATGTAGGTATGGTATTAATTCAAAATATGTTATGTATATATTGTATTATTACATACATTATATGTATGATATATGTAATATGTTAGTATACATATATATGTATTATGTATATATACATCATATATATGTAATTTACATATACATATGTATATATACTATATTACATATGTATGTATATTAACATACATATATATGTATATATACATATACATGTGTATTAATACATCTATATATGTATATATACATATACATATGTATATATACATATATACATATGTATGTATATATACATAAATATTAGTTTGCCTTGCATCTTACTGCTCGTACAGCCTATCCGCATTTTGTTTAGCACCGCATCTTACTACCGTTCAGTTTATACGATTATGTTCTAAATAAGCCAATTTTCCTAGGGATTATTAAGGTTACATTAAGAGAAATGTACCCGAATTTGTGTAGAGAGAGAGTGGAAAACGATGTTGGGAAAACCACTTTTTGTATACCTGAACAAGATTAGACCTTAATCCCCCCATCATCGGCAATCTAGTCAACTGCCAAGGGATTGCGTTAGACTAGACTGCATCTAGTGGTTGCATTTAATTAAAAAATGTGATAGAGATGAGTAAAATAACATTTTGAAAAATTTACAATCATTTTCATGGTGGGAGACTAGGATACTGTTTAGGAAAAATAGCCTTCACAGCCAGTCAGCCGGGAAATAAGAACCGACCTCCCCTTCACAAACAATTAAGGCTAAATGAGCCCGATGTCTAGTCAATGCGCCCAATAATGTGAGTCAAATAAAATAAATCATAATCTGATTAAAATTAGATGAATAATTCTTAACGATAACATAAATAGTGATAATATGTAGATCAAAATAAAAATCAAGGTTTATAAATTAACAATTTGATCTTGAATTTTATTTAAAGATTCTTCAGTCGCCAAGTGGTCTAAGGCGTCACTTGTGTAAAACTGGATTGCTGAAGATGAAGAGATCGGGTTTCAAATCCCGGTCAGATCAACTGAAGTTTTTTTCCTAAAATGTTTTCCCTCTCTCTTTCCACGCGAATGTGGGCAGGCTATATCTAAAATGCTTCTTTCCTCATCCCTACACCCATAAGAGCAATTATTATATATGCGTGTAAACTGAAAGATGGTAGTATGCGTTGATAATAATAACAATAAATTGTTTAATCTCCAAATGTCATAAACTGAATTTAAAAAAAATTAGTGTCAAGATCAATCGAACCAGATAATAAATAAGTCTGCTTGATTGACATAGAAGCCCCATAATCACTCTGGTTTCCACCAGATAGGTCTGGTCTCTTTGATTCTTTAATAGAACAAAAAAGACGGGTTTATCCCTCAAAGAGCTCTTCTGCTAAGTAAATCTGTATCAGCCTCTCCTTGTGTGATGTCACATCACAGAGTGCGAGAAAGAAATATCCTGAAATAATACCTTACACGTTTAGTCAGAATAACAATAAAATTTACATGTATAGTAAAAATATAAAGCAGCAAAATATTATTCCCTTCCCATTTTTACCCTTTTATTTTTCACCAGTCTATTCCCCCTCATTTTTTTTTTAATTTCAGACAAAACAATGAGAAATCCTTAATTTCTCTTTCATCTGTTTTACTGTTTTTACGGACGCGCACAAACACATACACGACAACAACAAAAAAGCTTTAAAATTTGAAATCATTTCATCAGCTTGTATTCTCCCTCTATTAGCTTATTTAGGTATTTAGCCTAATACTCACCAGAAATGAGTGGTGCATGGGGGTATTTATTAAAAGTCTCTTTGTTCTTTTTTATTTTTTTTGTAACGATACGTCCTTTCACCAAACACATCGTGCTACTGGGCCCATACCTCTATGTCACTACCTGTGAAATTAAGTCACATGGCTTACCGAGAAATTCCATTATTTAAATTTTGGCACTTGGTAACTACCCTTCATCATTTTACAAATAAGAGCATTTCACTTGTATAAAAAATAAATGGTACGGTGCAACGTACAGAATTTTCTCTCGGTTTTATCTTAAAATAGACATTTGCTAAAAACTCGTAAGAGAATATAGATTTACACATTGTTGTAGAAACCATACAACAAAGATCATACATGAAATAATATACACAGTTTACTTACTTACTCGATGGGATTATGAACTAGGAACACTGTTATAGAATAAATGGCGAAAAGAGAAACTTATTTTGTCCACCAAAGAGCATAAAAACAAAATTAATTTTAAAATACCTGAATTAAAAAGTATATATATCTTTGATTATAGCTCAGAAATGATTGATTTATAAAAATATATTACGTATAAAATATTGTTATCCTTAATACTCCTACAATTTACAATGAGAAGTTATTTTACATCTCAAATAAACGCTAGAAATGATCAAAATGGAAAAATTACCCTTTTGTAAAGAGAAATAATAAAATAATAAGAATTAAAAAAAATTAGAACTATCATCTTATTTATAAAGATAAAAAAAGCGTTGATATAAAATTTAATCATAATCGTTAGAGCGAATTTTGTGAAAATTATTTTTTTCTCATTTTGCCCTTCAGTAAATTATTATTAATTTTAGGGTTTGATGTTTAATTCATAAAAACCCTCGGGAAGAACCTTATGAAAACCACAGATACAAGTTTGAGCTCAATCGGTAAAATAGTTTCTGCACTAGCCCAAACGGACAGACAGACAAACGGGATCACTAAAACAACTTTTTTTTCTTCAGGGGGTCGACATTTACCATAATCTCAGGTTCGACTTTTTGACGATCACATAATTTTTCCCCGAGATGTCGAGAGAAACTAAAACAAAGTAAGGGATACCTCAACGTACATTATTGAGATTTGAACCCCAATCTTCCTGTCGTAGGCAGTATAGTCTATTTTAAAATAAACGCCTTAGTCCATGTGGCCACCGAAGCAGGTTTGAAGGATTTCCACCCGAGATTTATCATCACGCACAGTAAATATTAACCAAATCTGGTTCATATATAAATGTGTGTATTTTTTAACATGATAACCAAAATAATTGTAGGGCTTCCACTTTGGTGGCTGCATGGTCTAACTCGCCACCCTCGCAGTAGACTAGACTGCCAATGACGTAAAAATCTAGGTTCGAATTTCAGTCGGGTGTAGTGAGGGAGGTTTTCTCAAAATAGTTTTCCACTCTCCCTCCACGCAAATGCGGGCACACGTCCTATGAATATACCTTGTAAATGTATCCTAAAACTATTAGCGTAATGATTACATAAGCCTATAACCAAAATGGGTGGTAAAACACTGTGTTAAAAAAAAGTTGGTTACACTTCTATAGCGTAGTATCCAAACAATTTAGAATTAATAAACTACAGCTATATAATTGTAAGTATGACGAGGAAGAAATATTTCGTCGATAACTGAGGGGACGCGATGGTGCTGTTAATTCATTATCTAAAGAGTCCATCCATGACGTTTCAAGTTGAGCGCCCATGCTTCATCACCCCTTCCCCCCGACGTTCATCCCCAGGCCACCGCACCCACCAGTCATCTATATATGGTTCGCAATCCTCCCACCACCCCCACCACAGCTACCAACTGTCTGCGGTAACTTTCAAGTCAATTAGCATTTGCAATTCATGACAATTAAAACGCGTTAGCGATAAATTACTACAAGGTTTGCTTCGTTAGAACGATTCATGTCCTTTGGCTTGGGTGCAGTTTGTGTGTGTGTGTGTGTGTGTGTGTGTGTGTGTGTGTGTTGTGTGTGTGTGTGTGGCGTGGTGAAATGCGATCCACGCCCCCTTCTTGTTGGAAAAAGGAGGGTTAGTAGGGGGTGCACTATGGTACCTGTGGGGTATGAGTTGAAAGGACAGGGTCAGTAAGCAAGAAGAGTGAAAGGGAATAATATTCCTCCTTTTTTTTTTTTTCTTTGCTAGGGGCACACCGGTTAGGAAAATTAGTTAAACGCTGGATAACTCTTGATTTAGTTTCACCTAATGTTGCACACGCTATGAATAAATAATGAGTTTCAATAAGCTTATGACCCACTTAGTTGCCAGAGTGTTACTCTCTCTTGTTAGTCTGGCCTGATGATGACGGGGAAACCTGGGCTTTAAGGTGGAGATGCAAGGAACGCGAAAAAAGGTAATAGTTTTTTTTTGTTGTAGTTTTTGTATCAAAGCTTCTTTTGGTCAAATAAAATCAAATATTGCTTTTATATAAAAAAAACAGTTTAATTTTCTTCCTATGATAACATCAACAGTTGTTGAATATCGGTCAATGGTGTTTTGGAATTTAATAACAACTTTTTCTCTTCATTTAAAAAGTTTGCTAGATAATGCCACTATGTTCATGACAAATATTCAACAAACTGTTGATATGACCATGTGAAGAAAATTAAGCTTTATGTTTGTATATAAAAAATATTTGGTTTATTTTTACCAATAAAATATTTTGCTATAAAAAGTGCAAAAACAATTACCTTTTCACGTGTTTCCTGAATCCCCACCTTAATCCTGGTCATATCTACTGAAGGTGGCTCTCCTAAATGGCTTTCCACTATCTTTCCACGAAAATTTGGGTAGAATACTTATCATTAAAGCTTCCTTCCTCTTCCCTAACACATTTAAATAATCATATATGCGTACAGCCTGAGCAGTTAATCGTAAGCGGTGATAAATAAATCTATAAGTTAAATCCAATCTAAAAATAGCTTGAGTCAACTTTCTTGCGTGTACAAACAACAGTATAGGTACCATTCAATTCCATAAGAAGGTACTTATCCGAATGCAAGAAAAACTACTATATCCAATCCCACGTGTTCATACGTTAGCTTATATGATTTTAAATGTTAATATTAAGTATGTATTAACAATACTTATAAGGTAGCACAAGCAATATAATAAAATGTTCTCAATTTTGGCCACCAAACAATATATATAAATATATATATATATATAATATATATATTAGTATTTAGGGTTATCCATTGTAAAATTGAGCTTTGGTAGTAAAGCATTTGTTTTTCTATTCTTTTGAAAATTGACAGCTCAAGCAATACTTTTGTATTTTAAAGGCAACTACTTTTTTCACATCGGGAAACTGTTTTAATAGCGTCAATACGGTCACTAAATAGCCTAATTATATAGGCATATATTATTTCGACTTCTCTATTTAAAGTTTTAAGCTGTGGTAGTATAATCTTTATTTAAAGTTTTACATTTTTTTATTAAATCGATTTTTTTATAAATTGACAAATTTCACTTAAAATAAATGTGGTTCAATGAAATTGAGGATTACCCTCTTGTATTTTTTACAATTTTAAAATTTTTGGCATATTTTAGGTGTACAGGCCTCAATTTAGAAAAAAAATGCAAATTGTTTGTTGACTCTTCAAGAATCATTTCCAAAGGAATAACTTCATAATTTAAATGTATAGATAGTGCTATCACCATAGAAATAAACTTTTTGAATACAGGCCTGATTTACGAAAGGTCCTGGAACTCCACCAGGGCTTTTACACAGCGGAATATTTCATTTTTTGTTCATTTATTTAAGGTATTTAACCTGCACTTTCTGAAGAGATGATTATAATTATCACACGACTTATACACAAACTAAAATTGAGAACAGAAACAATATTAAGCCTCCGCCACCAATAATTCATCTTTGTGAAAAGGGAAGCCCATATTTCACCAATGATAGGTTTTTCGGCCATGACGGGAATCGACCTTTAGCTCAGTAAACGACACGCTACCGACTGAGCTAATGTGTAGGACCACTTCGGATAGTTTTTCGTATTATTATATCTCCCAGCCTCTTTCCAGGTAAGTGTCGGTCTGGTTCCATTTATCTAGCATCCTTATTTAATCGTTAATGATCGGAGGGCCTACAAATTAAAGGCCAATCTCATCAAGTCCGGATTTATTTACAATAATTGTAAGAAATGGTTCGAATTGCCATAGATGTTTTCAGTTTGTTGGGGGGGGGGCAGTGGGAGATGGTGACCCATACGAAACAAATATTTTGTGATGAGGCTAGGATACGTTTACGGTTTAGTGGACCATCATATCACCAATATGGCCGAACTAAACTACTTCAGAGGCTACTAAATTCAAGCTAACGATTGATTCAGAGAGCTAAATCTGACTTAGTGGCACGGCAATTAATATGCTGTATGTTGATGGTGCAAGCAATTAACATGCTGTATGTTGACCCATGATGCTTTTCAACATGGGTGAACCTATATTTTAGATCATTATTACGATGTATGTTCTTAAATTATAATGCTGTGTAGTAACACATTCAAATACAGTGATACATATGCTTTCCATCAATGGGTTATTAAAATCACCCTCTACAACGCACGCACTTTAAAATAAGCATGCGCTGTTATTCGAGATGGTACCTTTGAGATTTGATTGGGTTTCCCGTGCTGAGGATTTCAGAGAAAATTGACAAAATAGAGATGAGTTGAACTTTAGTAGAACAGCTCGCGCCGATAAACCGGAAATCTTATGGTTGGCTTAAAGAACGTCACGTGACCAAATTTCTGTTCTGCACTTGTTCTTAGGTAAACGTGTAAATACACATTATGGCTTCACATATGAGTAAAATTGGTGGTACATGGGATGTCATGAATAGGCTCATGACCGTAATCCATGAGGTCCGGGTTAGACAAACCCATTCTGAAATAATCCCGTCCGCATTCCTGTTTCAAACACATATAGACATCATAGAGGTTAATCCTCATCCATGTACTCCCTACACACTCTCCCCATCATGCAAATAAATGTATGTTTTTTCTCTAAATTCTACTTCCCTCATTCCTACCTACTAGTGTCACAAAAGGCGAATACCTCTAATGGATCGTAATATAAAATAAATGATATAGTAATATAACTATACCACATGTTTTGTATTAAAAATTCTTATCGTATATTTCTTGTGCACTAGAATATACTAATACATTTTCTTCTATAGCCCTCTGGAGACCGATACTAAGCCCCCTCACATGAGTAAGTAAGCTACTAAACCCCATAGCTACACTGCTAACCAAAATAGACTTCAATATTTTTTTATCAAACTATATTAAACGTTCAATAAGCCAATTGCATTTTATGCAATACTAGATGGCCGCTATTTTTTAGATATGTTTTTCTATCAGACTAAATTGAAATGATAAAATATTGTGTCTAGAAATTAGTTTGTAATTTTAAATGTTAGTATGTAGTAGATGTAACCTCAGTTTTAAGAAACAACTTTTAAATTTAGTTTTGAGATACAAAATATCTGGATTTATTTTTTCTTTTCTTACAAAAGCATTAACTGCCATAGTGTGCAATCTTTATTTTCTTGCTGTTTTACAGGTAGAGAAAGTATTGTGATCGTAAAAAAAATCTAACTCGAGATTTTTATGAATCTCAACGTTTCATGAACCCCCGAGTCCAAAAAAGTGGTTCTTGAATTTCCGTCTGTCTGCCCGTCTGTTTATCTGTCTGTTTGTACCTCCAGCTAGAGCCTAAATTATTTTACCGATCGAGCTAAAACTTGAGTGTGTACCCAATATTGATCTTTTTTATCGGTTCAAACATACAAATGAGGACAGTAATTTTTTAACATAAAATTATAACATTTAAAACCGGGACTCAACAAATGTTTTACCTTAGTACAGTGCAATTTATGCTTGGGCTTGCTAGTGTATATTATTTCGTTTCACATAAATTACGAGTTTTGAGTAAATATCTCCATTTTTAAACAATAGAGCGAGAAAGTCCGTGTGGAGTTCCGTATCCATTTATTTGGTTTGATGTAAATGGGTCGTAGTCTAACATATAATTCATCACTCATATAGCTAAAATCAAAAATGAGACAAATGAAGTATAAATATATAATAATTGAACTTTAGGTTTCTTTAGGTGTATCTGCAAATATTTTGAGTAGAAATTTTTCCTCTTTCAAAGTTTAAGCGATAAATTAATTGTTTGGTAGTTGTAGTCATTTGTAAATCAACGTTAACAAAATTTAATTAACGTACAGGAGTACATTAATTAAGTACTAATTAAAACCCTTGATACACTAGTTACATAATCAATTCAACTTGATTAACCCCCTGGGATGGTCTATTTCTCAAATATATAGCTAATAAAGATTTTATATCAATCAAACAACATAATACAATATTATCTTTTCTTGTAAAGTTTTTTGTTGAAAGTTTTTCTTTGTGTGTGAAGTGTGTGGACTATTATCGACGGAAGGACATTCTTTTGATCTATCGACAGCGTATACAACTCGAACACCCTCCCCTCTCCAATTCCAACATCGTTCCCCTCCCCCCCTCCCTCACCCCTATCGTGAACACTCGAGCTACCCTTCACTCAGTCGATTTCTTTGATCCAGCAATAAACGTGCGAGGAATGTTCGTTGGTACTTCAACGAATTCTACTCCCCCCTTCTCTTATCATCATCCCCTATCTAATCCACCCTTAGCCCTGAAATCTTTTTTTAGGCTATAACTAGCTGTAAGGTGAACGTGATAAGTGGTTTTTGGTCCACTGTCACCTTTATTCTCGACGATTAAGGGGATCGCCTACCGGAACGTTGATGCGTGTTGTGTACTTCTAGAAGTCACGCGTTTTTTTTTTAAAGAAATGGTTTGTTATTTTAAAATATACCTCACGCCAAAAGGAAGGTTAAAGGTGAACACATTTGTTCGTAACTAAAAATCTTATGTTTTAATCTTAATATATTTTTAATATTTTCTTTTAGTTAAAAACTAGTATCAGAAAATTTCAACGTCGTTTAACGAATCATGTCACAGCTAAGAGATTAAGGTAAATGGTAAGAAATATAGTTCTAGCCTTCCTCAAACCAGTAATAATGTTTAAAAGGATATGACAGAAAATTACTATTTTATAGGTTTTGTTTCTTTTAAGTGCCGCAATGCCGCATTGAAAGGGTATTTCTCTCCAAGTAGGCGTCACAAGTAGGGAATATTACCCACCTGTGTGTTCGTGTTTGCAGTCTTACTACCCGTCGGGGATATCCATATATTTTAAAATAATAACAAAGTAGAAAATGATTAAGGTATAACTTAAAAAAAGAATTTTTTTTACCCACAACTCCGTGAATTGATAGTGGGAAACAATTGAGAAAAAAATCTCTCTCAATAAACCAATCCGGGATTCGTAACCCAAAAACTCCGTCATCAAAAAAACAAACCCAATCAGGATGAGACGTATGCCTTTGTCCGTGTGTCCACCTATGTGGACAGTTTGTTCACACTTGCGAATGAAGTTGGAAACTTTGTATGCGTTATTGATATGGTCAGTGCATGACTTTCCTCTTTGGTTTAATTTTAACCAATTACCAACAGCAATGGGAGGTGGTTTGGAGTGATTGGACTCACGGTACCTTGGCTATGGTTTAAAGGAGTGACAAGGGTACAAATACTGAATGAGCGTATAAAAAGAGGGGGGGTTGGTACTCTCGTTTTAGGTTCTTGCACATGTAAATTTATTTTCATAAAAAAAAGGTTCTTCTCATTCCAAACTCTTACATAAAAGATTAAAACGTTTCGTTTGTATATAACTTACAAATAAAACAAATTAAGAGTAAGCTACATGTAAAAAAGGGGGATATCCATTTTAGCTCAAATTGAGCTATGGCAAATTCTATTAGAAAGTTGTATTACTTTTCTAATGCACTTTAAATTGTGGTTAAATATATGTTATTTAGCACCCGTCTTAATGCTCATTCGTGATATACGCTTCAATATAATTACCTGTCAAGTTTAATTTAGTTTAAATAATGTAAATGGTATTTTCTGGGGTCTTCATGGAGTTTAATATGTAAAAGTTGTCTTCTGGAAAATATGTGTAGTATTACTTTTAACCTTGTCCTCTGTACCCTTCAAATATATATCAGTATTGTATAACCACATTGGTGGCTGTTGGTCTAAGGTGCTACTCTCACAGTAGACTAGATGATGAAGGGTATATCGAGGTTCGAATTTCGGTCAGGTGTATTGAGGTCGGATTTTCCTTAATGGGTTTTAAACTCTTTCTCCACCAAACACTTACTATAAGTATAAGCTTTCTTACACCTAGTACTACTAGCTTAAATTAGTACATTAGCATATAATCTAAATGGGTAGTAATATGCAGTGCTAAAAAAAAGAGGGAAAAACTAGTATAGGCCTGCATATGGTCATTAAATAACTTCCTAAGGCCGGTCTTATGTCTCCTAGATAAATATTAATCTGGTAGATAAATATTTATATTGGTGGATAAGTTAAAATTTCGTTTGTGACTGCTAGATAGCATTTATCTGCTAGATAAAATGTATTTATCCATCACATTTTTATCGGGAGGTTAAGTGTCTGATAACTTTTATCTGAAAGTTAAAATGGTTGTTGCCATAGTTACGCGTTGTTTTGAATGAGGTTTCGCCTATCACAATCTGTTTTTAGGTTAAAATCCTGGTTCACGTGTTTGTAAGCACAGGCCGGGCTCTAACTATATAAAGTTAGAACATTTAATTCACACTTTTATATAAACTGACAAGCTATTTGTATAGTTATATTTATATAAGAACAAATTATCAAAGTATTAGTACAATAAATGAAATTTTGTAAACGTTGTACCCAATTATTGCCACATTTTGGCAGACCATAAATTGTAATTGAAACAACTTAGCTTCTACGCACCACGTCACGCAAATGTTTCCTCGACTCGTTTAACCGCCATTATTTAACAAATGTTGAACGTTCTTACCACTCACTAGGTTGTAGCGGTAACGTTTGGGCTTATACGCATGCGCACACCAGTAAAAAGAGTACCAACATTGCTTTTTCTACGTAAAAATATATTATCCTACAGATAGCTATCCAGCAGATAAATTCAGTTCATAAAACGCGTAAAATATTAAAGTAGCTGATAACCTTTATCTGGTAGCTAATTTTAACCTCCCGATAGCAATATTTAGCCTGTAGTCATAAGACGGCCCTTAGTAGGTTAAAATGACTCCAATCATGTACCTAGATGTGAGTGTACATTAATCTGACACCATAGCTCAGTCATTAACGTATTTGCCTCTTGAGCCGAGGGTCATGGATTTAATTCCTGGAATGGCATAAAACCTTATCATTGGTGAAATTATGTTTAACCTTTCAGATTGATGAATTAACACTTTGCCTGGTTTGGTGGCCGCATGGTCTAAGACGTCACTCTTGCAATAGACTATACTCCAATGACAGGGAGATTGGTGTTCGATTCCCGGTCGGGTGTACTGAGGGTGCTGTATTCCAAAATGGTTTTCCAGTTCCTCCACATAAACGTAGGTACACTTCCTCTAAATTCTAACCTTCCTAACCAAAACTATAAGTATAGTATAGTTAGTACATTTGTGAATAGCCTGGACAAGTAGTACGAGGCATTGCTAGAAAGAAAAGTCAAAGAAGTTCATGTGCTGATTTGTCAGTCTGTATAGAAAGTGCACGTTAAGGTGTGGTGGAAAGTTTTGCCAGTCAAGGTAGGTAATTTTGATAGTTACTTTTATATCAAAACACATTTTTATTCAAATAAAACATTTTTACAGATTAACGTTTATTTTAATTATCTACATAACTGTAATTTCGACATTCTTGAATATTTTGAATGGGCATTGGGGAATTTAAACATGAATTTTTCTCTTAATTTAAAAATGTATGTACAGATGGCACTACAATAACCACAAATGTTCAAGAACTGTCGACATAACTTTATGCAAATATTAAACTAATGTGTCTAATTAATAAATATATTATTTATCTTAATCAAAATACTTATCTTAGCTCGCATTAAATTACATCCCACCTTAAATACAACAGATCAAATAAAATACAGATTGAACATTTATTTTTCTATTACCTGATCATTTTACGAAATCCATCTTGACCTCCTAAAAAGATACATTTGTCGTCTTTACTGAAGGCTATTGATTTGTTCTCCACAATAATTCCTGTTCGCCTGGTAGATCTGAGTTTGATAGACTGGCCTTGGAGGCTGGGGAATGCTATTATTTCTAATGTTACCGGAGAAAGCGGGTCCAGTAAGAGAAAGGGGAAGGGGGACTTATATAGGGGTTTGAAATTGTTCAGAATGGAAAGGGAGGGGGGGTGGGGCAAAGAGGTAGAGAAGCTTCTCTCTTTTTCTTTTTTAAGGCATGGGTGATTCCTAAAGCGAGCGAAACTCTGTGAATAAGGTAAAAGCAGGGAGTTGGGGGGTAGGAAAGGGAGGGTAGCATGCCCTATACACATTGCATGACGGACATAATTGGATTTTTCCATAGGGGATCGATTATTTGTTCGTATCAAACCGTAGCTGCACCCTCCACCCAAACCCCTCCCCCGCTTCTCCCCCCCTTTTGCCTTTTCAATGCTCACGAAACAATTCTTACAAAACGTACACGATCTTCGTCAAGTTGTTCAAAAGAAGGCCAAATAATTTTGATGAAATTATTTTTATTTATTATCTACTATTTCTACAAAACTTAAGGTTTGTTTATAATCAAGTCATACTACCCATATAGGCTATACGCATATGTGATAAATATGATAATATATTATGATGAGGAAGGTTTAATAAATAGGAAGTGCATCCGCAATTTGTTTGGAGGTAGAATGAAAAATTATTTAGAAAAAACACCCTAAAACACCCAAAGGTACTTGAACTAAGATCTTACAATCATCGGAAGTCCAGTATTTTGCGTGACTGATGCCTTAAACTATGCGGCCATGAGGTGGGTTTTAAATTTTGAATTTCCAAAAGTCCTGTAGTAAGATCAAAATTGGACTACAAGATTGTATATTTTAATATGCAAAGGAGTAATATTATTACTATAATTAATTCCTAATTACTAATTTTTTTTTCGTGAACCTTGTCTGACTAAAGTTCCAGGCTATCCGCAAATGCTCACGCCAATGATAAAGATAGGGTTTTAAGAAATGCAGCCACATATGGGTGGAAACAATTAAAAAAAAATCACCTTTGTGAACCAAGCCGAGACTCTAAACTCAATATATTTTCCGGAGGAGAGCTAAATAGGCTAGGTAGGTGCTGACGTCTTAGTACATGTGCCCATAAGTAGTTATAAAAACATTTATTTAATTTTTGCACTGTGTGTTTGGTCTATTCTCATTAGGGCTATTCGTATTTAACTCCACCAAGTAGAGAGAAGTGTGGATTTAGATTAAATGTTCTAGCACTAGCATATAGTGAGCGTAGGAATACATTTATAGCATGGTAGGGGGAAAACCGTGAGTACACACGTCCGAGATTCAAAACCTAAATGACCCTTCAACGGGAAATTCCAGTCTAGATCAGTCCGGCATTCATTCTACGAGACCACAGGCTCAGTTTCTACTAGAGTTAATTAATTTTAATTAAAAAAAATTGTTGGAGGAAAATATTTTGTGTGGTAGTTCGGATACAATTCAGATTAGGAGTTGTAAGTTCTCAGCAACCTCAACGTGCAAAAGAAAGTCAAATGTAAAAACCGCACATAAGTTTGCCATGTTTATTTATTCTTAAGGCCACCTAAATAATTGGCTCTGACTGTAAAATGAAAGGGTTGTGTAACACATTGCTGGCTGTTTGATTTCATTAGTGTTTTTTTTCGTAGCGTTGAGGTTTATTCTACTCACACTTATGATCGCTTAGTCTAAGGTGTCACTCTAATAATAAGCTTGATTGTCAATAACGGGGTGGTCGGTTGGGCAGAAGTATATTTTTCCTAAATAGTTTCCCAATCTTCCTCCACAAAAATAAGGGTAAATTTACTTTAAATTCTCCCCTAATCACACCAATCAATTAGTGTAAATATGTTAATATGCTGGAAGGTTAGCTATTATTATTATTCATATTATTATTCATATTATTATTAATATTATTATTATCATTATTATTATTATCATTAATTATTATTATTATCATAACTGCGTCCTACTACCTGTTTGCATGGGCACCCGCAGTAAGGGGGCGTTCAAGTATTACGTAAACATATTTTTGGCCATTTTTAACCCTACCCCCCCCCCCCCCTTTTGTAAGCAAAAATAAGCAAATGCTTCCATAATATTTTCAATTCATTTTCATTTGTTCACAGAAATTACCCATTCTTTTTTTTTCATGCAATTTTACCTATAGCCTGAACAGGTAGTAAAACGTGACGATAAAAATATAATTAAAAATGTATACAATAATTTATACATTGCTGGTAATTATTAACACATAGGTGTAAATTGATAGTACAAAATAATTGAAAATTAACACTGATATACAATGAATTTAAATTTGTTGATCGGGTGGAATTAAAACAAGTTGGAACAACATGAAAGTTTAAAACTTCAATTTACCTTCAATTGAAGTTATAAAAAAGGTATTATTAGTGAATACATGAATATTACAATTATAAAATAACACCCTAAATTCCATTTAATCCAATGACGAATGTTCTTGAATACACGTCTCAACACTTTAAATTATTATTTTTTTACTGGGGGAGTGTAGATCACTCAAGCTTTGGCTTGTTTAGCCCCTCAGCATCTTCATTGCTACCCAAATCTACCCAAATTCCAAGCGGCTTGCGATGCACTCTCCCTTAATTTTGCCCGTCTTTCTATATCTTACGTAAGCATTGTTCTGTCCCCTACCCCCTTGTCAGCAAAAAATAAGCAAAGCTTGAACACCCCCCCCTACGGTGCTTACGTAAAACTTGAATGCACCCTAATGGGCAAGGGGGGCACTCGTGCCCCTGGAATTATGTTTTCTTTGACAAGAAAACATTGATAACATCTTTTAATCTTCTAGTTTTCCTTATAATTTTTTTCTTCCAACATTTAACAACCATCAGATTTACAATCGTGAATATATATATATATATATATATATATATGGGGGGAGGAATATATTTTGACACCCCCTGGAAAATGTCTGCTGGTGTCCATGCCTTTTCGGTTTGATAATTACTCTAATGGGGTAGGGATGAGTAAGGAAGCATTTTAGAGGTAGTCTACCCGCATTTGAATGGAAGGGGAGTAAGAAACCATTTAGGAAAAAGCATCCTCTGTAGGCCGAACCTGGTTTCAAACCCTGAGCTACCTGTCATCAGAGGCTAGTTTAAAATTAGAGTGACACCTTAGAACATTCGGCCAGTAAAGCGGGTTAAAAAAGTATTGCTTTTGTGGTTACTATATAGTACACAAGTTTTGTTTTAACTAGCTACTAGTAAATTTTATTTGTGATAAATTTTCCCGAACCATTATTTAAGAATTGTGACAGAATGTCAATAGAGGGAATTAGATATTGTTATTAATTATTCTCAAATAAAAAAGTTTCTGACATATTTTCAATAAAATATTTATTGGTTATTAGTGTAAATAGATCCTTAATGTAAGACGTTAAGAGTCGAAGTAGATTATCATGTTGACAATATCGAAAATAAATGTAAATTTATAAATTAAAGTTAGATAACTAAATAGTCTCTCTTTCTAGATTTTTAAATAATAACTTTCCAATAATTACATATTAGCTGTAATTTTGCTAACTCGTTTACCAAATATAGTTAAAAGATGTCCGTCTTTTTTCCATACAACGCGTCTTGATTCCCGATAGGACAAACATCTTTGGCTATTTGATGTGTAATTAAAAAATTAACTGATCTATTATTTATTTATCGCCGCGTCTTACTATACGTTCCGGCTATACGCTAATGAATTATGAATTGGGAAGATAAGCTTTATGCTGAACGTAGTAGTTTTTAAAGGGTTATAAGGAATAACCCTAGCTGTTATAATTGTGTACAACGCTTATTTTTAAAAATTAAATGCTGGATGAATAAAACAAATAACATTTTAAAAATATTAACAAGAAATATGTTGCTTTCACATTGGCATCAATTTAAACTCTCGTACATTGAAAGGTTTTGATGTAACATTGCCTGCATTGCACGTGGATCTAACGTCAAAATTGTTTATACTGGAATTTTGGTTAGGGTTAGGTCAGAGTTTGAATCTCGGCCAGTTGTACATAAGGTAGTTTTTCCCTAATTTGTTTCACACTCTCATTTCACATAAAATCGGGAACACTCCCTTTAAATTATATCTCAATCGCCTTTAGCCTATTAGTGTAGTTAAATACGAGTATCCTGGAAAAATATCAGGACTTGGTGCATCAAAAAATAAAAAAAATATTGAATAATCCAATTAGTGAGTGCCTTTGTTTAGATTCATTTTGAATGTTATATCTTGTCTAAATGTTCTTATCCAATATTTTGTCATTTGAAACTCAATACTGATTGTTTCCTTTCACCAAAGACTTGGTAATTTTATTTGTACTATTCAAGATTGGTTTGCTACGAGAAAATCAATTAAATTTTCTGTTGAATCAGTACTCCTACCAACTTTCTCACTCTAATTCACCAACTTTGTTTTCGAAATAAACTTCCAAAACTTTCCTTTAGTCTAGTTTAAAACACACATAGCCTACGTTTTAACCGAAACGTTTTTTTTTTAAATATTCTTTCTGAGAACAAAACTTTAATCTAATGGTGTTCTTCTCAACCTGGATACACGGGCGAATAAATGATACCTCCTCCTTCTTACTGCCTTCCTGTTCCCTACCTCCCCGCGTCCTGACCCTATTCCCATCCTCTCCTCATCCACGCTTCTCTCAACCCACCCACGCAAAATTCCCTTCCAATCGAACACCCCGTCGTTCTGCTAGCAAAATTAATCACCGGGAGTCCATGAAAGAAAATGTATTACAGAAGACGAATCTAATTTGGAGTCGATATTGGGTTCGCAGGGCTGTAAATAGATAATAAGGCTTCAATACGGAGAGGGCCCCGATGTGACTCATGTGGCCCCCATTGTCGGTGAGATTTGAAAGTAATATGACCGTCATTGTTGGCTAACGACCTGGGTGAACAATGCTAATATTGCTGGTTCTCTCTTCACCTCTGTGTTTGTCTATCGCCCTCTCTTTTCACCCACGCTTCTTTATCTTGGTTTGTCTATCTATCCTTCTGCTCGCGCTCTCTATGCCAAGATCTATTGTTATTAGCTGTGTGAAGACTGCTGGGAACAATGGCGCGAAGTACCGACAAAGATGGCCGCATCATAACTCGGTGAGCGAGTTTGGCTCTCTATGGGCGGTAGAAGGTATATGAGAACTTCTACGCTGGTCTGAGGAACTTTAACAGATTAAAGCTTGATTCACGTAGTCGTAGAGCCTAGATCATGGAACAGACAATTGAGTGGCCTTAACACTTTATACTCTCGTCAAACCTAGATCATGGAGCTGACAATTTAGTGGCCTTATCACTTTATACTCTCGTCAATCCCAGATCATGGAGCTGACAATTTAGTGGCCTTAACACTTTATACTCTCGTCAATCCCAGATCATGGAGCTGACAATTTAGTGGCCTTATCACTTTATATTCTCGTCAATCCCAGATCATGGAGCTGACAATTTAGTGGCCTTATCACTTTATACTCTCGTCAATCCCAGATCATGGAGCTGACAATTTAGTGGCCTTATCACTTTATACTCCCGTCAATCCCAGATCATGGAGCTGACAATTTAGTGGCTTTATCACTTTATACTCTCGTCAATCCCAGATCATGGAGCTGACAATTTAGTGGCCTTATCACTTTATATTCTCGTCAATCCCAGATCATGGAGCTGACAATTTAGTGGCCTTATCACTTTATACTCTCGTCAATCCCAGATCATGGAGCTGACAATTTAGTGGCCTTATCACTTTATATTCTCGTCAAACCTAGATCATGGAGCTGACAATTTAGTGGCCTTATCACTTTATATTCTCGTCAAACCTATATCATGGAGCAGACCATTTAGTGGCCTTATCACTTTATACTCTCGTCAATCCCAGATCATGGAGCTGACAATTTAGTGGCCTTATCACTTTATACTCTCGTCAATCCCAGATCATGGAGCAGACAATTTAGTGGCCTTATCACTTTATACTCTCGTCAATCCCAGATCATGGAGCTGACAATTTAGTGGCCTTATCACTTTATACTCTCGTCAATCCCAGATCATGGAGCAGACCATTTAGTGGCCTTATCATTTTATATTCTCGTCAATCCCAGATCATGGAGCTGACAATTTAGTGGCCTTATCACTTTATATTCTCGTCAATCCCAGATCATGGAGCAGACGATTTAGTGGCCTTATCACTTTATACTCTCGTCAAACCTAGATCATGGAGCTGACAATTTAGTGGCCTTATCACTTTATACTCTCGTCAATCCCAGATCATGGAGCTGACAATTTAGTGGCCTTATCACTTTATACTCTCGTCAATCCCAGATCATGGAGCTGACAATTTAGTGGCCTTATCACTTTATACTCTCGTCAAGCCCAGATCATGGAGTAGACCATTTAGTGGCCTTATCACTTTATACTCTCGTCAATCCCAGATCATGGAGTAGACCATTTAGTGGCCTTATCACTTTATATTCTCGTCAATCCCAGATCATGGAGCTGACAATTTAGTGGCCTTATCACTTTATACTCTCGTCAAGCCCAGATCATGGAGTAGACCATTTAGTGGCCTTATCACTTTATACTCTCGTCAATCCCAGATCATGGAGTAGACCATTTAGTGGCCTTATCACTTTATACTCTCGTCAATCCCAGATCATGGAGTAGACCATTTAGTGGCCTTATCACTTTATACTCTCGTCAAGCCCAGATCATGGAGCTGACAATTTAGTGGCCTTATCACTTTATACTCTCGTCAATCCCAGATCATGGAGTAGACCATTTAGTGGCCTTATCACTTTATACTCTCGTCAATCCCAGATCATGGAGTAGACCATTTAGTGGCCTTATCACTTTATACTCTCGTCAAGCCCAGATCATGGAGCTGACAATTTAGTGGCCTTATCACTTTATACTCTCGTCAATCCCAGATCATGGAGTAGACCATTTAGTGGCCTTATCACTTTATACTCTCGTCAATCCCAGATCATGGAGCTGACAATTTAGTGGCCTTATCACTTTATACTCTCGTCAATCCCAGATCATGGAGCTGACAATTTAGTGGCCTTATCACTTTATATTCACGTCAAGTCCAGATCATGGAGAAGAATATTTAGTGGGTTTAATTTGAAACTCCCCCCTCCCCCCATGCGAGCCTACTTAGTTTGGGTGTGAGAGAGATGCTGTTTAAAACGGACTAGAAAACTTATTGAAACTACTGTTAACTCTCAAACAAACAAGAATAATTTTAAAACAATAGGTCCGAAATCACCCCCGCGAATAAAGGCATAGCATAGAAAGGTAGTTCAAATTTAACCAGGCATCACATAGTTTTGAGGTGTTTTTCAATCTTCGCTGGAAAACACTGGAATTGATACCTATGGAACCATTCTGCCTTGTTAAAAAAAATACAGAAACATCGTAAAGTAATTATTTAAAAATCTAAAATGTATTTTTTTTTTGTTCCCGATCTTGCTATTGTCAAGCGAAGAAAGCAAAAAACTGTTATTTTTGGTTCAAACGTAATCATGTATATAATGTTAATTGTTAATCACCCTTGATATGCCCTCATAAGGTGGAAGTGCTAGGAATGGGAGTTAAGGGCAGGGTTTTTAGCAGTTTTTATAGTAAAACATTTCTTTTTATCAGAAATAAATAAAATTATTTCTTCACTAGAAATATATAGTTTAATTTT
Organism: Timema podura; assembly: GCA_033556935.1. Classification (NCBI taxonomy): domain Eukaryota; kingdom Metazoa; phylum Arthropoda; class Insecta; order Phasmatodea; family Timematidae; genus Timema; species Timema podura. The sequence continues at coordinate 65,176,423 of JAVRXN010000003.1, read as the reverse complement.
CTACACATGGTGATATCAATAATTCTTGAATATATGTTATGAGCATAACGACATTAGATGAAAAACCTTTTAAATGAAGTTAAAAGGTTGTCATTAACTTCCAGGACACTCTTGACAGATATTCAAGAAATTCTGGTATCACCATTTGTAGAAAATTAAACTATGTTTCTATTGGAAATATATTTTATTTGTTTCGACTGAAAGAATTTGTTGCTATGAAAACTGCAAAATCACTTTCCTTTGTTCGCGTTCCCTACACTCCCACCTTAATTGGAAGAAGGAGACGTAAGTGATAATTAATCAACCATACTCATGATATCACCGGTATAAATACCCAGAGTTTAATAATAATATTTAGCACCGCGTCTTACTACCCGTTCGGGTTATACGCTTAAGTACTAATTACACTAATGGATTAGGAATTGGGAAGGTTGAATTTAGAGGAAGTGAACCCGCATTTGCGTGGAGGGAGAGTGGAAAACCATTTAGGAAAAACCACCCCCAGTTCACCCGACCGAGATTCGAACCTCGATCTCCCCGTCCTCGGTGGTCGAGCTTAACACGACTAGCGCGTTAGCCAACTACGCCACCGAGGCGGGTCAGAGTTTAATAAAATGTCTAAAATAAATATCAATCAGAAGAAAAAAAAACACGAGATAATATAGCGTTTCAAAAAGCTGATTTCTTACTCGGGTAGGCTATGGCAAGAGCCCCGTAAGAGTGGTGAGATACAATAAAGCGAATAGTGCCGTACAAAGATGGAATCAAGTATTTTTTCCTTTGATAGTTTTTATATATAATTTACAATGTTTTTGAAAACCAAAATATAACTAAATTGTCTTGTTATACAAAATCCTCATGTAAAGCGAAATAACACCACTTTTACAACAAAAAATCATCTTTAAATAAACATGAAATTAAGAAGAAATCAAGCATAAATTTTGAGCATGCTGTAATTTGATTAGTATTTTGTTGTAGTGTAAACTAACTTTAGGTTACAAAATTGTGAAATATGCAAACAAACTTGACAAGGAATTTTAAAGCAAATATATAAAGTTCCAATAATTAATTTTAATTTTTTATACATTGTCTCAATATGTAAATAATACTTAAATACCTCAGATAACATGTAATTTTGAATAAACGCGAAATAACATTGAAAAGTGAGATTTAAGAAACTAAATTTAACTAAAAATTTAACCATTTTTACGGGGCTCTAGCTATGGCTTGTCCCAGATTGGTACCGGTAGGGCCTAACTATGGTTCTCCTTATAGACCTGCGTAGACCTACACGGGACACGGGAGCGAAGTTCGCGCCAACTAACAATATCATTGCGGGATATATGAGAGCACTAACCAGGGCGAATAAATCCCGCGTGTTTGCTGGTGAGCTCCGGTGAGACTGCAGTGTTGTCCCGCGCGGTTCACTGCATGCACAGTTTTACCGCGTCCCGCTAGTCGTTTTGGTTGCAAATGGTCGCTCTGTGTTTGTGTTATCATCATATCCATCACAGAACAGTTGCTAGAAATTGTATACACATAACACGTGCTTTACGATTTAAGTAATAAAGACTACAAGAACATCAAGAAGAAAAAGAAGAACCGGATACGTAAAGGGATTGGGAAGGAATTAAAAATATCTGGTGAGTAAATATTCTCCGTGTGACAATCTTTCTTTATTAATATCATGCATATATCGCTTCGTTTTTTTATCTTCATTTTCAGCGACAGCAAGTAACAGAAATATTTCTTCTTCTGATGAACACATTGCTACAAACTTAGTCTACACTTAACTTAATAACATATTGAACATTTACCCTAAAACAAACTCAAGAGACTCAGATCTACATACACTGGTAACCTTACTTGTACTACCGCAATTCGCTTCGTGTTGGTGTGAGCACCCTCAATCCCACCAAAAAAAAAAATCCCCGCTACAAATTCCCGCATTTGTTCCCGCGTCCCGCTTACCGCTCTCAATCCCGCATTGGTGTGCGTAGGCCTATAAAGTTGTCAACACCCTACCCCCCCTTCCCAAGCGAGTTATCATTTAATTATTTAAAATTCATCCCTCTAATCCTGATTCCTTAGACAGACTAGACCAGGGTTCATTAGTTCTCCTAATTGTAAGTACCGGCATTTATGGAGTAAAAGTGAATTTAACTTTAAGTATAAATACATTTTAGCAAGCATTTCCATAATTGTTCATGCTCTTTATTGTTACCTGCCTACGCTACTCATATTTATAGCTTCACCAAAGGGATATGTATGAGGAAGATAGAGTTTACAGACAATGTGACAGCATTTGCGTGGAGGTATAAAGGGAAACAATTTAAGAGAAATCATCCTCTGTGTAACCAGCCGGGTTTGAACCCCTTATACCCGTCGCAGGTAAACCAGACTAGACAAGCTTGACGTTTAGTCCCTATACCCACCAGTTCGGGTAAAAATAAGGTTATTTAGGGGTTTCGATATAATGGGGTAAGGATGAAAATTGAAGAGAGTGGTTAACATCATGTGCACTCGCATTTGTGTGGATAAAGGAGGGGAGGGTAAAATCTCCCTCAGTGATTGCGACTGATATTCAAACTTTAACCTTCCCCCAACAACAGCAGTTTTTTGTGTTTTTTTTCGGATTGTATTACTGGCTGGGCTGTGCAAAACAACCAGCTCAGTCGCCTGTATGTAGACTATTCGCCACTCTGGTGGCACAGAACGTTACCCAGGGTACACCTATGGAGGTTGTCGAGATGATGTGATGATATTGAATATGAGGTGTGGAGCCAATGCGAATCTTTAACCTAACTTAAGCCTAATTTACCAACTCCTGGTGACCATTGAGATAATTCTTCTTAAGAGAAAAATACCCATTATGCCGGCTGGGAACTGAACCCAGGGACCCTATACTCGTAGCCAGGCACACTGACCACTACACCAAGGGTGCTGGGTGCCACCAGCTGTCAGGTATATGGTGATACTAGCACCTTAGACCACGTGGCGATGTTATTACATCCCTTTAATCCCATGATAATATATCACAACTTAATATTTTTATTTATTAAAAAGCAAACATGAAGTGTTCTACTTTAAGCAGTACATGAGTATCTTCGACCAGGTGATTGGTTCTTGGTACATGTGTCGTATGGCGATAGAGGGCGAGCTATTGGGAGTTCCAATAACATTACAACGTAAAAGTCCGTTTAAAGGCCTCGCAGCGAGTCAATCCCTAACCCTTCCTCCTCGGTTATCCCCCGTTCGGAGTCCCCTTTACCCCCGCTACTATCCCCTCTATGCTCCTCCTCCTCCGAAACACAATGTTATTTATTCGTAGTTCTAACCTTGTTTAGGGGAGGTTAAAGTCGTCCCATCCGAAGAGAAGATAAGCCTTCTAGCTCAAAGGCAAATCAAACGAGGTAAAAAAACAAATGTAAGCTAACCATAGTTGAATTAATTTATTTGTTGGTGGGTTTGGGTGATGTGGGAGGGGTTTTGGGACAAATAATTGATGGCTTGCATCTCCCACTCTTTACAATATGAATATTGTCTCATTTTTTTTTTAATCTCGGCCGAGTGAAATGGGAGTAGTTTTTCGTTAATGGTTTTCCACTCTTCCTCCACGCATATGCGGGTTCACTTCCTCTAAACTAGACCTTCCCAATTCTTAACCCATTAGAGTAGCCCGAACGGGTAGTAAGACGTGGTGCTAGATAAAAAAACTTTTTAAAATTATGAAAATCTTAATATTTAGTTCATTGATGTAATAAATCAGTGTTTCTTTCCGCTTTCATTTTTAGATAAACACAAAAAAAAAAAAAAAAATGGTGGATTAAGCTAAAGGATAAATCTTAAGCAATGCGACCTCAATCAATTGAAAGGGCCTTTTAATAAATATTAGAGAAAAAATCAGGCAAAAGTTGATAGCATTTTACTAATTTATAGATATCTACATAAGCCTAATATAATTTTATAATTTGTGAATATCTTTCCGCACCCTCCAGAAGCCTTTAAATGACCTAAAAATTTGAATATTTACACACCAATAATATAGTCTGCGGTACAAAACCTAACAAAGCCGGATTCCCAATTTTTTTCTACCTAATTTAAAAAAAATCCATTTAAACACAACATAATAGTTTAATTAACTCTTATTTTATCCACTCTTACGTAATAACAAAGAGAAATTTACTTTTTACTTTCTATCGACCCCTGGAAGAAAGAATTATTTTGATCGTCAAAAAAAATCTGACTCGAGATTAAGATAGATTTCGACCCTGAAATTGAAAAGGTGTTTTTTGCGTTGCCAACTGTCTGTATCTCTGACTAACGCCGAAATCATTTTACCGATCGGGCAAATACTTGATATCTAGAGTTTTCCCTAGGTTTCACCGTGGTGTTTATGGAATCAGATATTTAGGCCTAAAATTTAGGGTAGTTTACTGAAGGGTCAAATGAGAATAAAAATATGTTATGATAGGTCACTTTAACAATTCTTATTGGAATATATTTTTATAAAACAAATGAAGGGTCCACGGAAAAAAGGGGGAACGTCAATTTTTTAAATTTTTGAGGTTGGCACGCTGTCGTGTACTTTTAAATAAGCTCTTTTTTGCAGGCTAGGGTACATTTCAAGAAAGGGTATGGTCAAGGTTTTATGAAGGTTTTAAAATATAGGCAGCACGGAAAAAAGGAGGAATGTCAATGTGGAACAACGAAATAAGGGGAATGTAAATTTCGCAACACTACTGTGTTTAACTTTCACTTCTCGTTTGTCTCTTGAGTTAGCTAGTGGGGTTTTGTGTTCGCGTTTTGAGCACGCAGTGGTTTCTTTATAATGTGAATAAATTATGGAAGAGGCAATAGTGAGCAGTGAACAGGACAGTGATATACAAAAAACAACAAAGAAACATAAAATAACTGGCAGAATGAGTGAAGTTAAAAAGAAGCTCCTTGCATCAACTCATGCGCTTGAAATCTTTTCAAAATGTGGAGGAAATTGACCGAAAGTCTATAATAGTAAATTTCAATAAAACGACTGTAAATGAACAAAACAGTTATTTAAGTGGTCTTATAACAGTGAATACAATTTTCCAACGTAGGCCTAGGCAAGCTGAGGAAAATGCAATACTTCATGAATGTTCATATTCATACCGTGTGCGTGTTAAAAGACAAGAAGGTATTGTGGAGGTCCCTGTGTGCTACAAAGCGTTTTATTCTCTTTATGGAATTTCTAAAAAGAAAGCTGAGGTTATTCAACGTTACATTAAAAGAGGTGGCCAGCCCAAAGATGGTCGTGGTCAGCATACAAACAGGAAAAATCGCTTGTCTAAAGAGACTTTTGATGTTATTTGCACCCACATTGGATCCTTTAAAGGCGAAATGAGTCATTACAGTCTTAAAGACTCAAAGAGAATCTATTTGCCTCAAGAATTGAATATTACTAAAATGTATAATCTTTACAAGGAGAAATACCCGGAAAATAAAGTTTCGTATGAAAAATACCGAAAAGTTTTCAACGAAAATTTTAACGTTAGCTTTGGTTATCCAAGACAGGACACATGTAGCTCGTGCGACCTTTATGCCGCTGAAGTTCGTGCAATTGAACATGGACTAAAAAAGTATCCTGATGATAGCAATGAGAAACGAGAAGCTGAGAGGAAATTGCATAAGCAGTCTGTAGAAAATAAACTGCACCTGATGAAACCCAATATGTTTTACGTTCGAAAGCGTTTATCACGGTTGAATAGCCAAAAATCTCTATTTCACGAGTCTATTACAATGGACTTCCAAAATAATCTACCTGTACCAAATATCACCACAAATGACGTGTATTATAAACGCCAATTGACAGTGTGTATGTTCAACATCCATGTACTCTCCGCAGGTGAATCATTCTTTTATGCCTATGATGAGACTGTTGCTCGCAAGGGAGCTGATGAAGTGTCTTCCTTTCTTTTTTATTTTGTTATGGTTCAGCTTGACCCTGCAGTAAAAGAACTTGACATTTTTTGTGATTTGTGTGGTGGGCAGAACAAGAATTGGACAATTTTCCGGCTTGTTCATTACATTGTTCACCATACTAAACGATTGGAAAAGGTTAAGATGAACTTTCCAATCCGAGGGCACTCATACCTAGAGTGTGAAAGGAATATGGCTTGTGTTAACCAAAACAAGTGGGTTGAATTGCCTACAGATTGGATTGAAGAATTTGAGGTGGCTCGAGCAAAGCCATCACCTTTTCGTGTAGTTGAGGTTGACAGTTGGTTTGTAAATGGACTGAATATCTGGACCAACGCTACTTCAAGAAAAACCCATTTAAGTCCAGGCCAATAAGAGAATTAATTGCTTTGAATAAACACCCACGCATGTTGCAATACAGGTTGACATACCATGGGCACTGGGATGGTCACGTGATCAATGAGCCAGGTTCACTTCCACCATCAGACGTTCCCAAACTACCACAGGGAGAATTTATCCTTCCTGAGGTTGCATACCAAGGTGAGTAACATTATCATTGGTTTAATTAAAACATGTGGTATTAAGAAAATGAAATATTTTTCATTGTGGTAGTTTTTCTTGCCCCAGTAAGTCCCAACCTAACATATAATAAGCTAACCTAACCTAAACTAACTCAAAGAAAATATTTATAGAAAAATTCATATTAGCCATAAATTACACACTTTTGTTTTTAACAGATTCCCTGCCGATTCCGTACGAAAAATTCAAAGACCTTCAACAGCTAAAGAAGTTCTGTGGGGAGGAAGCCAGAACATTCTATTCTCAGCTTCCAAAGATGGCTCCAGGAGAAAAATCTAAGAAGAAAGATCGCAAAAAAAGAATAGAAATAGTATTTCCCAATATGGTTAAATTACAAAAAGCGGTGCTGCGGAAGAGTTTATAAAGAAGAAAAAAATATGAAAACAGTGATGATATTAAGGATGACTTAAAAGTTCTCACATTATAAAATTTAATATTTTACTAATTTTTTTGTTTATGACTGTTTTTGGATTCCAGTAGTTTTTGTGTATTTAGAAACTTGTTTTTACTAAGGAAATGTTATTATTTCAGTGTAATTTTTAAAGCAATAATTAGTTTTTAATAAACAAAACTAGTGAGTGATGATAAAGGCCTCTTTCCTGACATTCCCCCTTTTTATTGACATCCCCCCTTTTTTCCTAAAAAAAATTGTATTTCTTTAATATACTTATTTATTTCTAATGGAATATAGCTTTAAATGTAGGTTAAATAGTTTTACAAGTTGCACAATACAATAATACAAAAGGTAAGCAAAGTTCATTATGATATAAAATTAATTAAAATAGTAGCATTAGATTGAATGTTAAAAACTCATTTTCTGGAAAACTATAAAATATGACATCCCCCTTTTTCCCGTGGACCCTTCAAATAGCTTCTGAATTGTAAGCAAAATTATACATTTTTTTATTAAATATTTAGAAATATTAAATTTATTACTATGCTTTTTGGTTGACAGAGATATTCCTCTTATCTCACTGTTCCTGTCACAGTGTATATTATTACATTTATATTCTTTTGTTGATTGTTTTTGCAAAAGTGTAAATTATTTCATTTCACAAATTTTACAAGTTTTTTTAATTAAATGTCTCCATTTTTTAAGATTAAAGAGAAAGAAAGTTTGTTTGGTGCACCGTATCCTTTATTTTACAAACAACGCCCAATGCACAATACCCTTATCAATTGAAGGCTATGTTTGGCTAGTTTGGCTGGTAATATAATCAACCTAAACAGCCCTACAAACTGGTTGTAAGTATCTATCAAACGTTACAGCTATAGATCACATTGCTTGACGTACTAGAGGGTATATTTAGGAGCTTTTATAACTGTCTTATATGAATCTCACTAAGACAAATGGATAATAGGTAAATGATGGGAATCTATGAAAAAAAATACCCCTTAAATTCAACAGGATTTGATGAGATCGTTGTTTACCGTTGGCGTTATAATCAGGCACAATAACTGTGCAACCAAACTTTGCTGCTTGCCGTAACTATTTTTAATACGGGATGGATACTGTATATCAAGCATACGAGAAGTGGTAGCTCACAATAATTATCAAATCATATATATTTAATGTGTATTTTAACTTATTATATTTTGGTAATGAAAAGAACCATGTTTCTTTTCTTTTGAAAACAGCGTTTGTAGTTCACTTAAACATGATTTTAATACAAGAGATCGTAGAAGGTTGCCTTCACTTAAAAAACAAAACAAAGATGGAGCATCAACGAAACTAAGCTGGCGGTTGATGAAGTGTTAACAACTTTCATTTATGTAATAGTGTTCACAAAAAGTTAAGCTTTATATTTTGACACTGATATTTTGCATTAATTTTTATGGCTAGTTATTAAGATATAAAACTGTTAATATAACAACGTTTAATTCATTATTAATTTCACGATATATATCATGCTATCATACCCACATCACAAAAGATCTTTTTTCTATTAATAATTTTTTGGGTGACCTGGCGGTCTAGGGGTAAGGTGTCGGACCTCTGTTCTGGGGGTCCGGGGTTCAATCCTCGGTCCCAGCACAGATCTATCTGATTGCCAAACCCTTCCTTCACCTTTGACAAGACGTGTATTAGTCACAATTTGTGAATGTGTGGAATGCCAGTCCTCCACCGTGGTTCGGATCCCACGTTAAACTCTAGATCCTCCATTTCATCTCACAATAACCCTACCATTACACATTAGCGTAAGTGCGTACAACCCGAACGGGTAGTAAGACGCGGTTCTAATAATAATATGCAATAGTAATTTTTTGTTCTTTAAATTGATCATGAAAAAGACAACTATACAGTAATCCTTAGGGAATTATTATTATAAGCCTTTGAAAGCACCTTTGATTGATAATATATTGTTACTAAGAAAATAATAAATATCTCCGCATAGGTTAACATTAGCGTTTTTTTTTTTTTTTTTTTTTTGCCAATATTTACAATAATATTATGCTCGCTATCAGCTTTCATCCTACGCTGGAAATAGACTGTAGATGTATTTAAAGACAAATATCCCTCCGGCGAGTCTAAAGACAGGGGAAACCCCTTTACAATTACAAGGTCAGTCCATGTTCGCCTTGCAGTTTCTGCTGAGCACTGCGCGATAATTCAACCCCCACGCCCTGCTGCAACTTAGCCCCCTTCCCCGTCTGATACCCTTCTCGCACCCTTGATACAAATTACTGAGTGTCTTCTATCTACCCCCTCAATATAGTTATCTCTCTCTCTCTCACACACACACACGGAAATGTTTTAGAGAAGTTTCGGGGACAGATGGGTAACTCTCATCCGAAAACCTTCACCTTAGTTTCACCCTTAAGAAGCCGTCATCTAGCGGGGAGGGTGGGGTATAAGGAGACAAGGGGGTGGGAGTAAAAATTGTGAGAGAGGTTTTAGACTTGACTGACATCAATTTGCTTTCATTAAACTTTACGTATAATTTGCAAGGAGGAATAAAAACATATAGAGAGAGAGAAAGAGGAAGGTTTTGTGAAGCGAGAGACGTAGAGAGAGACAGATTGTTTGTCAAGGGAGTCATGCGAAAGAGAGAGTTGCCCTTAGACATGTTTCCCTAAAACTGACAGAAACTAAACAATCAAAACATAGAGATGCTGTCGGGAGCTAGCACTGATACGTATAGTGTTGTACAACACGGTGGGGAGGTACACTATGCTTTGATAAAATATAGACCTCGAGAAGAAACTTTCAAGAAAGAACTTTGTAATCACGGACAAATAACAAATCGTGTGTGGTGGGAGCTTGGTCTGTAGAAGAACAAAATAAGATTCTCTATGAGCTATTTCTATTTGGAGCGTGATGACTTAGACCATGTGACCATTGATGTGTACATTGGAAGCACATTAAGATAATACAATTAATTCAATTTTATTCAGATGAAAAGATCTTATGAAAAACGTGCTTAATAGCAGCCATCTATATTTTAATTATTATTTTGAGCATCGTATTTTACTACTCAATCGAGCTATATGTGTACTAATTCCACTAATATATCAGGGTTGAATTCAGTGGACGTGTACCTGCATTTGCATGGATATTAAAAGAGAGATATTGGAAAATCATTTAGTAAAAACTACTCTCAGTAAACCCAACCAGGATTCGAATCCCGATCTCATAGTCATCAGCGGTCTAGTCTATTAAGAGAGTAACGCCTTCGACCACGTTGCTGCTATAACAGGCTTTAATATTAATGTTGTTACTATTACTATTATTATTACTATTATTATCATTATTATTATTATTATTTGACCCCGTCATGTGACGTTGTCACAGACATAAAACAAATAAGGACGATCTGGCTCACCAAATCTTGGTCCCCTTTGACTGGGCTGGACTGGACTGGGCTCGACTTCACGAAACACGCGCACTCAACTCCATTCTACATCACGCGGCTTACTGACCGTCCGAGGCTCGAGGTCCGATTAGAGCAAGACTCAGACATCTGAACATCGAGATGCGCTAACCCAGATGCGCCGACGGTTGTGTTCGAATGAAACAAGACTCATCCACCAGCGCGTGATTTGAAATTATTACGAGAATAATCGAGACGTTTGTCGAAGCAGTGTACTCCCCTCTCCCTTCGTCCCCTGTGTGATTCCCGCCGTTTGTGAACACGTGATTGACTTTGTACCGTATATAACGGCTGGACTGTCTTGTAATGTCACTCATTTCTTTGCACTCAATTAGGTGAGACACTTGTCTTAGATTTAGGCGTAGGTTGTTGTTCGACGTTTTCTAAATTATGTTTGGGTTAATTTGTTCAAAATTCAAGTTTCGACTTTAAATATAAATCTTGGTTACTAATAAATGTATTTCTCTGAGACTGCAGGATTTGCCTGTCAGCCATTATGGTTTATGCGCTAGCTTTGTTTCTTTTAACTTAACGTTGTGTCCGCCTCACGGACGGGTTGGAACTTTAGTATGTCGCCATCTTGGGGCGCTAATGAAACCTTTGTATGTCGCCATCTTGGAGCGCTAATGAAACTTTTGTATGTTGCCATCTTGGGGCGCTAGTTGTTTTTGATAAATGTGTAACTTATTTAAAATTGTTGTATTGCTTACTATAATTTAAAGATTTATTATGATGGTATTAATTCTAGTTGTTACTCAACTCGGGGGGCGCGAGCCCGTGCACCCAGCACGTTGGTCATAATAGTAATAATAATTAGATTGAACTAAATTGATTAGGATCTATTGTAACTGGTTAGGTTTAGGTAAACCAAGCATTGCTTTTCTCTGTTGCGCCTTGCAATGGCAGTTTATTATATAACTAGATACTTATGTCGATGTAGTGTCAACATCGCCAGGTCGTGTAGACCAATACATTTTGCTTGTATTTAACTTTCTTGCTAGTTTAGTCGCCTTCTGCTTGGGTCAATTTAATTATGTTTTGTTTGGTATTAATCATTCTGTTGTCTCTTAAAGACTTGGGGTCTTGCCCCTTTATTTATTGTTTACTTCGGGCCTTATCGGCCAGTCACTCGACTTTCCTAGAGTGCCTCGCTCACGTATGTCTGCTAGTTGTTTGTAAAATAAAATAAACTCTCTTGTAACTAACCTACCTTTTATTTATAGCAATAAGAACCTATCAAATCAAAAGGGGGGGTTACAAGAGAGAAGCTGCGCCACTCTGCTCTAGCAGAGTTGAGTGGGGCACTTAATAGGGTATTAGGTAGAGTTAGGAGAAAAAATAGGGTCCTCCTGTCTGCAGTATTGTTGGATGGTTGATATTGTACTGATCCTTGTTTGTTTATGTTTCATGACTCCGTGACCATGGAGACCACTCCTGCAGCCACCATGTCCTCTTTGACCACATCTAAGACTGCTGTCTACCGCCTGAGCCGGGACGAGTTGACAGCTGAGCTGACTTCAAGGGGCGTCTCCTTCCCTCCCAATGCTACTGTGGGTGAGCTCAGATCTAAGCTATGTGGGGAGATTAGCGGGACTGGGGAGGCTGAGACTGACTCAGGTATGGATAGGATTGAGGATGGGAATCCACCCCCCTTAGCGCCTATCGCTCCACCTCCACCCCCTTCACTAGTTAAATGTCAGAACAAAGTACTTATGGAGATTTTAAGTCGTACCCCTGTTTGCGACGGTCAAGATCACGCTACGCTGTTTAAATTTATGGTTGAGATCAACAGAGCATATTGTCTAAAGTTAGTGAGCGATAGTGAATTTTTGATTCTGTGTTTGGCTAAAACTTCTGGTTTTTTAACCCAGTTGTTCTCTCGTGGGATTCAAAATGGTTTATCTTGGAGATCCCTTACTGATCTCATCTTAGAAGCGATGCTACCCAGTAGGGCTAGAGAAAGGTTATGTAAGGAAGTTATTCACAGGTTTCAATATCCCCACGAATCGTTGAGAGATTTTGTTTTATCTATCACGGAGGCAGCTCAAGTTCTCAATAGTGGCCTGAGGGAAAATCAGATCGTTGATATTATTCTTGAGAATGTGTCGCCCCTCACCCGGCGACATTTTGTATTTACATGTAAGCCCTGTACGGTACTTGAACTTTTCTCTCTAGCATCTTCGATTGAAAACACCCTGCTCGCCGAACAGGAGTATTTGAGTGTGCATGCGCCAGCGGCTTTAGACCGCAGACGCACGGGTTCAACTCCCGAACCTATGAATACGGCCTTATCTTTAGCGCCTGTACTGCTGAGTGATCGCGGTGTTAACACTCCTAGGGACAACTTCAGGCCTTCTAGTTCAGACAACCGTGCGCCCCGCGACCTCTCGCGCGTGAGATGTTTTCGGTGTAGAAGACTGGGTCACGTACAGAGACAGTGTAGATCGGGAAACTTATAGGGCGCGGTCGTAGTCGTGGTCCGGTCGTGCCCACTTGTATTAAACCACGTGCTCCCACCCCTGTAGTTCGGATCCAGGTAGCCCAAAATGATTGTGTTGCTCTTTTAGATACAGGAGCCAGTCACTCATTTATATGCCGTGAGTTTTTGCGCCAGTTAGAGGGTAAAACAAAAATCGATTATAGGTCGATAGGTCCTAAAGTTTACGCCGTGGCAAATGGACAGACTATCTTGGTCGATTGTAAAGTAGTGCTCTCTATTAAGATAGAAAGATTTGCTTGGAAACGTCCTTTCTTTGTTATGCCAGAACTTCCCTTTGATGTTATTCTAGGAACTGACTTCATGTTCGAGACTGGAGTCAAACTTGACCTGAGACGCTTAGGAATATCTTTCAGTTTTGAACCTAGCTTGTTTATCCCATTTTGTGTTGGGCACCATCCTCGCAGGTTGTTCTCGATTGTCGAAGAACGTGAAGCGATAGATCGTTTGATTGCTCGATTCCCTGACGTCATCACTGACAGATGGGGCAAGTGCGACATTTTGCCGTACGACATTGTGGCGCAGGACCACATTCCTGTTAGATCTGGTCCCTACTCCTGTGCGCCCCCCAAACTCGAGATATTTAGGAATCTTATCATGGACTTGGAACAAAAGGAGGTTATTCGTCCCTCCAAATCCCCATACGCAAGTCCTGCGTTCATTATTCCCAGGAAAGGTCATGGGCATCGTTTGATTGTCGATTATAGAAAGCTTAACAAAAAAATAGTGTTCGACCCGTACCCCATGCCTAGCATAGAGTCCGCCTTCCAACATCTTGGCGGAGCCAAATATTACAGTTTGATAGACCTTAATGCCAGCTTCCTGCAATGTGCTCTTTCAGAGGCGTCTAAGAAATTTACTGCGTTTATCACCCCCTGGCAAGTCTACGAGTTTAACCGAGTGCCGTTAGGGATAAGTTGCGGGGGGCAAGCGCTGAGTAGAGTCTTAGACCATATTTTGGCAGACCTGAAATACAAATTCGTGTTTAACTACCTTGATGATATCTGCGTCTACAGCAAATCTTTTGATGACCATTTGCGCCATGTTGAGGTAGTGTTGAGGCGCCTGCGCGAGGCTGGATTGACTGTAAACCCGGAGAAAGTCACATGGGCGAAGAGATCCATCCCATATCTTGGCTATATCATTTCTGAGGGTAACCTGCTTGTTGACCCGGATCGGGTTAAGCCCATCTTGGATTTTCCCGCCCAAAAAAACATAAAAGGGGTATTACGGTTTCTAGGTATGTGCGCCTACTACGCTAGGTTCATCCCTAGCTTCTCTGACTTAGCAAACCCCCTTAACTCCTTGAAGAAAAAGGGTGCCACCTTTATTTGGGGTTCTGCCCAACAGCAGGCTTTTGTTGCGCTTAAGCGCCACCTTGTGTCACCTGCCGTACTACGCATGCCTGACTTTTCTCTGCCTTTCCAACTCCATGTTGATGCCTCCTCTGTAGCGCTAGGGGCGGTTCTCTCTCAAACGACGTCTGAGGGAGTAGACCAGTAGCTTTCGCCAGCAGAACTTTGAGCCCTGCCGAAAGAAAGTACAGCATATATGAGAAGGAATGTCTTAGCTGTATCTTCGGTATCGACAAGTTCGCTGACTATCTAGAGCTTCGCCAGTTTGAGTTGTACACTGACAACATGGCTCTCAGCTGGATGTGGAATCACCCGAAACAGCTAGGGAAAATTGGACGGTGGGTTTGGAAGCTATCCAGGTTTAAGTTTACTACCCATCACGTTGCTGGGAAGCTTAATGTTGTCGCTGACGCTTTGTCTAGGATGTGTGAGGATAAGGAACCTGTAGGAGAATGTAAGGAAGAAGGCTCGTTATTTGTTATCCATACGATTCCCGAATCCTTTATCTCAATCAAAGACCATCAGTTGACGGATCCGCATTGCAGACAGATCGTTGACAGGATCAAGCGTGGAGAGAGTATTGGGAACTACGAGATTTATAAAGACCTCCTAGTAGTTCGTGTCAAGGGTAGGATAAGATATTTTGTGCCAGAGAAACTTAGGCCTATGTTACTTAAATATTTCCACGACTCCCTTTTTGGCGGCCATTGCGGTGTCCTTAAGACCGAACGCAAGATTTCTAAGGAATTTTTTTGGCCCTTAATGCCTAGAGACGTTAGGGATTGGGTGCGCAAATGTGAGCCGTGTCAACTGGCCAAACCGGCACGTAATTCTAAAATAGGGTTTCACTCCGCGGATGTTGCTAAGCAACCGTGGGAGAAAGTTTTTGTTGATTTCGTCGGCCCCCTTACTCGCTCTACCCAAGGGAACACCTCTATACTCGTTGCCATGGACGCCTTCTCTAAATTCGTCATACTCATCCCCCTAAGGAACATGAAGGCAAGGACAACTGTTAATGCTCTATGCAGACGTGTTTGGGCGATTTTAGGGACCCCGAGGGTCATAGTTAGTGATAATGGACCGTGTTTCCGTTCTAAAGCTTTCGGAGATATGTGTTTCTCGTGGGGGATAAGACACGTTACCACTAGCCCGTACAACCCTTCGCCGAACCATGTAGAGAGGTTTAATCGTAATCTGAACGTTGCTTTGACGATCTTTCACCACCAGGATCACACCCACTGGGACCAGGACTTAGACGTTTTGAACATTGCTTTTAACGCAGCTTTCCATGAGTCAGTCAAAGCCACTCCTTCCTCTGTCCTCCTCAATAGGGACCTGAACCACCCATTATTGTTTAACTGGGATATTGACCCACTGCTTAATGACGCGGGTGATTGTTCTTATGAAAAGAAATGTGAGATAGCTTTTTCTAACCTCCTGAAGTCCCAAAGGAAGGTTGCCGCCACCTATAACCGAGGGCGTATCCCTGTCCCATTTAAACTTGGGGACATTGTTGTGTGCAAGTGTTTTCCTCTTAGCTCAGCTGCTGACAAGTCTTCGGCGAAGATGGCGTATAAGTGGAGTGGTCCCTGGTCAATTGAAAGATTTCTTACACCTGTTTCCGTATTGTTAAAAGAAGTATCCGACCCATCTTTGACACGTAGAGCAAATGTCAGCCACCTAAAGGCTGCAGGGAAATGAGTCAATTGACCCAGTGCTGTGTGTCGTCTGTTTGTTTAAGTGTATCTTAATGATTTAATTTTGCGTTCTTTATGTACATATTTCCAGGTACCTATATTGTTATATATATATATATAATTTAAATTAGGGAAGGGGTACCACCCCCTGGTATTGTTAGGATAATTTTGTAGTACTGTAGGGCCTAAGTATGACTTTGGGCAGGAACTTGTGTTGGACTGTTTGAAATGAAGCGTGTGCCGGGTCCAAAGTACATTGTGCAGAACGTTCACCCCACCGACTGGACTACCTCTAAGTGCGTGTGAAGTGGCAAACCCACCTTTCCTCATTCGTGGAAAGTCGTCGCTAAACAGAGTTGTGGGTATCTCTGTGACTCGTGCCGGTAGAAAATGTTGGTGCTACGAAACTGCCACAATAGCTTTCAAGAATGGTTGTGCTAACTGATAAACTTTATAATTGTATGTGGTGTTCACGTGTAAACTTTTGTTCTCAGAGACTTCACCTATTCGGCCTTCCGTCCCTCCTATTTCTGCCCTGTCCTTTCCTTCCCCTCCTTTGTTCTTGTACACTCAGCGGCAGTCGATGATCGCCAAGCTGGGCGTGGCGATGAAGCTTCCGTGGTGGTTAAAGCGGGCCACCATACGAGCATATGCTGTCTCCCTGTCAACTCGGGACGAGGGTGTGTTGGAGTGAGCGTGTGAAGCAGAGGTCAGCCCCGGAGTCCAGTTATTCGCCATCTCCCGAACCTGCATCTGGCCAGCTAACATGGCCTCGAGGGGTACGAGCCGCCTCCCGCCCTCTAGTCAGCGGTGAACATCGAGGAAGGCGCCTCCCCGTGTCTTCACCCAAGGCTAAGGACGTCCTTCATCTCTGTCCAAGGGGGGACATTGTGACGTTGTCACAGACATAAAACAAATAAGGACGATCTGGCTCACCAAATCTTGGTCCCCTTTGACTGGGCTGGACTGGACTGGGCTCGACTTCACGAAACACGCGCACTCAACTCCATTCTACATCACGCGGCTTACTGACCGTCCGAGGCTCGAGGTCCGATTAGAGCAAGACTCAGACATCTGAACATCGAGATGCGCTAACCCAGATGCGCCGACGGTTGTGTTCGAATGAAACAAGACTCATCCACCAGCGCGTGATTTGAAATTATTACGAGAATAATCGAGACGTTTGTCGAAGCAGTGTACTCCCCTCTCCCTTCGTCCCCTGTGTGATTCCCGCCGTTTGTGAACACGTGATTGACTTTGTACCGTATATAACGGCTGGACTGTCTTGTAATGTCACTCATTTCTTTGCACTCAATTAGGTGAGACACTTGTCTTAGATTTAGGCGTAGGTTGTTGTTCGACGTTTTCTAAATTATGTTTGGGTTAATTTGTTCAAAATTCAAGTTTCGACTTTAAATATAAATCTTGGTTACTAATAAATGTATTTCTCTGAGACTGCAGGATTTGCCTGTCAGCCATTATGGTTTATGCGCTAGCTTTGTTTCTTTTAACTTAACGTTGTGTCCGCCTCACGGACGGGTTGGAACTTTAGTATGTCGCCATCTTGGGGCGCTAATGAAACCTTTGTATGTCGCCATCTTGGAGCGCTAATGAAACTTTTGTATGTTGCCATCTTGGGGCGCTAGTTGTTTTTGATAAATGTGTAACTTATTTAAAATTGTTGTATTGCTTACTATAATTTAAAGATTTATTATGATGGTATTAATTCTAGTTGTTACTCAACTCGGGGGGCGCGAGCCCGTGCACCCAGCACGTTGGTCATAATAGTAATAATAATTAGATTGAACTAAATTGATTAGGATCTATTGTAACTGGTTAGGTTTAGGTAAACCAAGCATTGCTTTTCTCTGTTGCGCCTTGCAATGGCAGTTTATTATATAACTAGATACTTATGTCGATGTAGTGTCAACATCGCCAGGTCGTGTAGACCAATACATTTTGCTTGTATTTAACTTTCTTGCTAGTTTAGTCGCCTTCTGCTTGGGTCAATTTAATTATGTTTTGTTTGGTATTAATCATTCTGTTGTCTCTTAAAGACTTGGGGTCTTGCCCCTTTATTTATTGTTTACTTCGGGCCTTATCGGCCAGTCACTCGACTTTCCTAGAGTGCCTCGCTCACGTATGTCTGCTAGTTGTTTGTAAAATAAAATAAACTCTCTTGTAACTAACCTACCTTTTATTTATAGCAATAAGAACCTATCAAATCAAAAGGGGGGGTTACAGTCATACTACCCGTCTGGCTTATCCACACTTTTAATAACGTCAAAGTCATTCAACAATGAACTGTCACCCGCCTCGGTGGCGTAGTTGGCTAACGCGCTAGTCGTGTTGAGCCCAACTGCCGAGTACGGGGAGATCAAGGTTCGAATCTCGGTCGGGTGAACTGGGGGTGGTTTTTTCCAAAATGGTTTTCCACTCTCCCTCCACGAAAATGCGGGTTCACTTCCTCTATATTCAACCTTCCCAATTCCTAATCCATTAGCGTAAATAGTACTTAAGCGTATAACACGAACGGGTAGTAAGACGCGGTGCTAAATAATAATTAAAAAATAACTGTCTTAGAGTAATTAAGAACTGTTGAGGCTATAATAACGTCCGTCAGTGAATGTAGCACAGGGAAAGGGCTGAGAAGTGGGGTGTACTGGTAGATTCCAAGAGGCCCGGGCCAACAAATATTATGACTCTTAGCATATATTCATAAAATATACCACTGGAGTTCTGTTTCACTTTAAGGTGTAGTAGAAGTGGACCCGAGAAAAGGCCTCCGTTTTTGCAGTTTTTATATAAAAATAGTCAAAATAAATCAAATAATTCTCCAGTAGAAGAGCTTAATTTTCTTCATCAGGTGACTTCAACAGTGTTATTGAATATCTGTCAGTGTTGTCCTGAAATTTAATGACAATTCTTTTCTCTTCATTTAAAAGTTTTCTCATCTAATGCCATTATGCTCATGATATAGTGCCATCCAACCGCTAATAGTAGAGTGAGTGTGTATACTCGTCAGTGGAAGAGTAGAAGTTTTACCAACAGGTAAACGAGAGGCCTCAGAGGATGAATGCTTAATTTTTTTTTTCTTTTCTTTTTATCTCGTACAAGCGTGATGGTGCTTAGAGTGCTTAGGTGCGTCAAGTAAGATGCAACTCACCTCGCAAAATATTGTTGAATCTTACCAAGAAGCCAACTTTGTTGAACAGAAAAGTAAGAAATAAATGTATTTTCTATAGGTATAATAGCTAACAAAAAAATTGATCCATCTCGCCCCTGAAAGAAGGCAACATACAGTAAATAATACAATCGTGTATGATTCGCTTTCAAAATCTAGATTCCTCAACAAACAAACACTGTCGTATTTCTTGCGAACAAAGAAACTGAACAGGGTTAAGGTTATTGTAAGGGGGTGCTGGTAGGGTTAGAACTGAGGGGGGGGGGGGGGTTCTGTTGTAGCGATCAGACAGCTGATCAGGCAAGATGTCGCTAAAAGCGGACAAAGATAGAGATAGGTTTACCGTCACAGGGAAATAGTGAGGAAATGCTAAGTGAAAGAGATGGACATATAGAGGAGTAAATAAATAAATGAGGAAAAGGAACAATTGTATGACGATTGTAGGGCATGCGGGAGGAAGAGAGATAGGGCATCTTGAAGAGGATGAGAAACAGAGAGACTAAAGAGACTTAGCAAAAGAGGGGAGGGAAACAAAAGGAGTCGAGGGAGTGAGTTGGAAAAGTACACACAAAAGGGATTGGAAGAGAGAAGGAAAGGAGAACAAACGTTGGGCTAGAATATAGGGGTAACGCGAACAATGGGATACCAAATGAGGAGCAGTGGAGGGACAATATGGAGATCACGGTGTAAGGTCGTCCTCTGCAACAAGGGAATAAGTACCGAAAAATGAAAGAAGAAACGCTTGTAGTGGCTGTCGAGAGGTATTTATTGTTACATTAAACTTGGTTGGAATATGACGGGGAGGTCGGGGTTTAAATATCAGTCATGTGTGGTGTTTTCTTCTACTATGGTAGTTTCACTGTGGCATTCCACACCCTCTAAATATGCTGACGCGGTTGACATCCTCATGACTACTACCTTCACTGTGGCATTCCACACCCTATAAATATGCTGACGCGGTTGAAATCCTCATGATTACTACCTTCACTGTGGCATTCCACACCCTATAAATATGCTGACGCGGTTGAAATCCTCATGATTACTACCTTCACTGTGGCATTTCACACCCTATAAATATGCTGACGCGGTTGACAACCTCATGACTACTACCTTCACTGTGGCATTCCACACCCTCTAAATATGCTGACGCGGTTGACAACCTCATGACTACTACCTTCACTGTGGCATTCCACACCCTATAAATATGCTGACGCGGTTGAAATCCTCATGATTACTACCTTCACTGTGGCATTCCACACCCTATAAATATGATGACGCGGTTGACATCCTCATAATTACTACTTTCACTGTGGCATTCCACACCCTATAAATATGCTGATGCTGTTGAAATTCTCATAATTACTACTTTCACTAACTTTTTACTACGGTAGTCACATGGGTATAAACCATCACCCTCCCAAGAGACTTGATTGCTGGTGACGGAAAGGCCGGGGCTCGAATCCTGGTTGGGTCAACTGGAGGTGGCTTTTATTAATTAGAATCCAACTCTCCCTCTACGCAAATGCGGGTATAGTTATTATAAAGCTATTCCTTACCTATCCCTGGATTAATAGTGTAGATATGTATCAACCCATATGGGTGCTAAGAATCGGTGGGAATACATAAAAAAACTAATATCAAACTTACCGATAAGCATACTTGTACATAATAATAACTTGTCTTTTTCACCGCATCTTACTACCCATTTAGATATACGCATTTAACTATAATAAGGGGTAGATATGACTAAAGTAGAATTTAGGGGAATAATACCAACATTTGCTTAGTTGGTGAGGGTGAAAACAATTCAGGTAAAAAAAACGGAATACGAACACTGATTTCCCCGTCACTAGAAAACCCGACTGGACTTGCTCGACGTTAGGTCCATTTTCCTACCAATATTGATGAACCTTTTATTTTTTAGCACCGCCTCCTACTACCCGTTAGGGATACACGTCAATGTAACTACGATAATGTGTTAGGGATGAGGCAGGTTGAGTACAGAAGAAATGTATCCGCATTTGCATGGAGTGAGAATGTAAAAACATATAGTAAAAAAACCATAATACACGTGACCGGGATTCAAACTACAATCTCCTTGTCATCAGCAATCTAATCTAATGAGAGAGTGACACCTTATAATATGCGACCACCGAAGCAGGTACTAACTTCAATGTGAATAGCAGATATTTTAAAAACATCATTAAAAATATGACACTCGTGTTATAATATTACCTTAAATTAATGAATATAGCAAACAAAACTGAAAAAAAAAAAGGATAGTATGAATGAGATGAAAAGGAAGCTGTAAATAGAAGCGTCAACCACGCTAACCAAAGAACCGACCTATTCGACCGTTTAAGTATCAGTACGTACATATTTCGTTGATAACCATTTCAAACATGGTAATTTGAAACTTGTCACGTGAGTCTGCCGGTGACACATCGGTATCCAAACATACCACTGAAAAGATATAGTAAAAATAATAATAATAATAAAAAAATATAGCACCTGTGAATTTAGAATAAAAGAATGGTTTCAAATCATGTGATGGTGGTGATGGACATCAAAAGTTGGCAACGTCAAAGAATGTCTAGTAATGAATGGTTCATATGCGGGAACCCCTCTTTTTGACGGAGCTTTTTTTTTTTTTTAAAAGTGCAGCCCGGATATAAATGGAATGAACGACTATTTTAAATTACAGTTCATACATTTTTATTAACACATTCATTTATGATCAAATTAAAACACGTATAATCAAAATGTGTCTGACTTTATTGATGAATTTATTTTTTATGTGTATATGAATGCCTTGCTGTCCGACAGGGCTTTCCAAAACTCACACTAATTTTAAGGAAACAGAATAAGGAAGATGAATTCAAGGGATTACTAGCTATCAGTTAGGATTTGATTACAGCATATGAGAATTGCTATTAAGGAAACCAAACCTAAGGTATACATATACCCAGCTATTACTCAAACCAAATCCTGACCTACTGAATCCAGAGATGAACATGCCAATAAAACACGCTGGTGTTAATATAAAATTTATTTTTTGATTGGACTACGTTTTAGTTATTAAATATACATTAAAAATATGAACATCTAATTATTTTTTGAACAACATCTCACTAGCCCCTCCTTATTATTCACATTTAATTAAATCAACTGGTTAAGAAATAGGAATTTAAGATTCGAGGCAATAAAACCAAATTTGCATGATAGGAGAGTGGGAATATGTTTAGAAATGAACAATCTCAATATATTCAGCCGAGATTCAAACGCCAACCTCTTTGTTTCCAAGAAACCAGGCTAGGTAACTCTGACGTTTCATCCACATTTCATCAATTTGGATGTGTGTAAATATATTTTGGTTTTGTAAAAAAAAAAAGTATAATTATATCAAAGCTTAGTGCTTATATTTTGAACTTGCTATCACACATACTATGATTAGTATAGTAACTTAGTTTTAATATAGCAAATATGTAGCTTCTATAAAATTCTCATTATATTTGTCCCTTTGTATTGTCAGAAAGTCAGTAAAGAATGTAAGATTCTTTTTGTCCTTTTCGTTTGGAAACATTATTA
Organism: Timema podura; assembly: GCA_033556935.1. Lineage (NCBI taxonomy): Eukaryota > Metazoa > Arthropoda > Insecta > Phasmatodea > Timematidae > Timema > Timema podura. The sequence goes on along the minus strand of JAVRXN010000003.1, from coordinate 65,153,696 downwards.
CACAACCCTCATCTAACGGTTGCTTTCCTCTCATTAAATTCCTTCTCATTAGAGATACCCTATGTGGCTTGTGTTTCAAAATAAATTGCTTCTCTCTAAGCATTTTTTAAAGGTATTTTATTCTTCTTGCCTTATTTAAAAATACATTTATATTAATTATCGTGTTATTGAACAATTAAATGCCAACTGAAGCTGGACAGTATAAGGTTATAATTAGAAGTTGATATTATATTAAAAAATTATTCAAATTTATTCTGTATTGTGACATTTAAAATATGAACATAACGAAAGAAGCCACTCACCACTCTCCTATCAGTGAGCACATGGACAAAGGCGTCAGTCTCACCTTTTAGGTTTGATAGTAATGGCGATCTCGCTACAAGAATTCAGGTTGGGTGTATTGAGGTGTTTAATTTTTAATAAGTTGAAACTCTTCCGTCATTTATTATATATTCTAGCTTCCTCATTCTTAGTCCAATAGTGTAATTAAGACACGTTTCCATGGCTTCAGGGTCTAATGTGATACTCTCATGTTAGACTAAACTGCCGATAACGGTAAGATCAATGGTTCGAATCTCGGTCAGATGTACTGAGGGTGTTTTTTCTAAAATGGTTCTCCAAGCTCCCTACATGCAAATTTGGGTACACTTAATCTAAATATAACCTTCCTAGTCCCTAAAACAATTATCGTAATTAGTAGATAAGCGTATAACTCGAACGTGTAGTAAGACGTGGTGCTAGAAATATACTTTGATTAATTTCCGTGAGTAATGAAGATATATCTTTGTACAAAATTTCGCCTTGCCACCAGGTTAGTAAATTTTCTCTTCGCTCTGTCAATTTAGTTTTTTTAGTCAAATTCTTATATAATACATGGCTCGCACACATGACCTAGCTTAAGTAGTTAACACAGTTCTAACCAGACGTCGTATTGTGGTGTGGTTTTCTGAAAACGGCCAACCTGATCCCAATAATTTTGCTGTGAATAATGTAAAAAGATATTTCTGGTTTGATTGTAGTCATATATCTAAATTCCTTGCTAATTGGTATTATATTGGCTCAGGTGCGGATTCAGGGGGAGGGGGGGCCAAAGGGTCAGTTGACTCTCCTGTGAAAGTTAGAAAATTAATACAAAAAAAATTTTTTAGAAATAAAATACAAGACAGATACATTTTATACAATTCTTAATCTTTTTACACGCAGACACCTCTTAGGCCGGGTCCACACGTGTTTTATTCGACCACATTTATTCAATGTTCGATATGACTCACGCAAGTGTGTGAAAAAAATATTAGTTTTCATGTACGAATATTTGTCGTGCATAGCGAGTAACGAACATTGCTACGCATAGAGACTGTAGACTACCACATATCAAAGAAGACTAATATTCGCCTGAGAAGAGTCATCCATGAATACCGAATATAGAATATGTGTGGACAGCAGAAGCGGTGTAACTATGGGGGACTCTGCCCCCTGGAAATAATTTGCCCCTCCCTGGATTAAATTCCCCCCTAGATATATTTCAAATCCTCTGATATTATTGAATATGAAACTGAAAGATGGCCTTAAATTAAACTCCAAATGACTTCTAGATGCATCCAGAGTCAAAAATTTGCGGAGAAGATCACTTCAAATAACTACTAGACTAGAGTCATATAACTGGCACAAAAATTCGGGGGAGGAAAGTTCTAAATAACTTCTAAGGTCATCCAAATTTCAAAAATATCTGGGGGAGGAGAATTCCAAATATTGAATTATTTGAAAGAATAAAATTTTCAAAATTTTATCGGTGGAAGACTACTTCAAAGATTATTTTCTAGATGTATCTATCTATCGTAAAAGATTAAGGTGAGTGGCACTCTAAATATCTTCATGGAGCATTAAATTTCAAAAATTTCTAGGTGAGAAACACTTTTAATGGCCCATAAAAGAATCTAATTTAAAAAAATCAAGTCAAAGACTACTCATAGCTTCTAGAGTGAACCATTTTTTTTTTAAATTGTTGAAGGAAGGCCATTCCAAATAGTTTATAAAAAATATTCTATTTACAAAATAGGAGAAGATGGCCACGGTTTAAAACATACATAAGATCGAATATGAATGAGAAATGTCATCAAACATAAATCTAATATTGTAAGTAGCTCTGTTATTTATAATTATGAGCCCCCTATGAAAACGATCATGATCTGCCCCTGGATCGGCTCTTAAATAACTCAAAACAAAAACCAAATAGACAATCGTAATAGTATGACTACTGTTGTATGTATAACTTGTATTATGATGCATAATTTTTAAAGAAATTATATAAATGTTTGTCGGAGCAAACCTAAGAGATCTTCTTTAATAAAATAGTATTCTACTTACTGCCTCGGTATTTTTACCATATACTACCTTCACAGCTACAAATACATACACATTTCGCGTTCCTGACCATATATCTAATTTAACCCTTCCTTCCTTCTGTTACAAAGAAGAGCATACTGGAATTTAGAATTCTTTATGTACTTCCCATCTTCTTTTCCCTTTTGGGAGCCTTGAAATAACCCTTCAATTTTTTAACATACATGTTTCTTATTATATAAAAGAAAATAATGAAACCCAAATTACTTTTTTTTTTGTTTCTATTTTTTCATTTAAACAAACAAGGGTTTTTCTTTTAATTAAAAGATTATAAAATTACGCTTGGAGGGAAAAGTAAATAGGGAATAAGATAAATACAATGCTAGAGAGGGAAAGAGTGCACACACACATACACACACACACACACAAACTTTGTAGTTCAAGTACATCACTATCATTAGGCATAATAACTTTTTTAAGTGAAATATAAGACTTAAGATGCTCCTTAGAACAAATATCTTTCCGTTAAAAAAAACTGTAAGTGGGGCATAAAATTTTAAGAGGTTGTGCATAAATGATAACACTGCGTTAAAATCTCTGTATCCTAATAACTCCCATCCTTCTTCAACTTTCTTCAGGTACAATATTTCATTGACAGATCTTTCTCGCAACCTAATGTTTTTTACTAGAGATTCTTTTATTTTCTTTTTATATTCCTTTAGGTTTTTTTTAATTACTACTCGCGCTTTGGACCTCTTCAGGGGTGATTCCAAAAGATTGGTGGCGCGAATACACGATTTGTTGACATAGCGCATGACTGCCTTCCTACGAGGAATGTTCTTGTTTAAAGTAGCATTACCTTAATACAATAGAAAACTTTGTCTTAGTAAGCATTTTTAAGTGAACTACAGAAGCCATTTTTACACCAACAAAAAACTGCTAGTTTCATAATTTCCTAGTTTAAATAATTTAAAAACGCTTAAAAGTTAAATATTTCAAAATAGATGTTTTTTATTCAAGTTTTGAATTCAAACTTACAACAGTTCAAAACCTTATTTCAGGTTCAGTTGGGGAATGTATACACACGTAGTAAGAGTAATATGTTGAACTTGGTAGCTGTAGTGACCAACATCATCCCACGATGTAATATATGTTTACACTATTCTAGGGGACAGGTGTCTAACTATTTCCACTGGTATTCACATTTTTTTTAATCCGAACAAAACCTTGAAACATGGGACCCTAAGGGTCATTTAAATATATCTCATAAACTCTCAAACCCCTGGATAGAGGATTAGTCTGCAACTTGTAGAGGATGTTCAAGCCTAAGAATTAGTCCTTAGGACCATGCTATCCAAGTCTCAATGAACAGACGTATTTGAGACGTATCAGGGTGATGTAAACAATAATTATTCTCCAAGGGCAACGGTGCTGAATGTATTATTGACTACCCCCGCGAGTTCTTCGTGTACACCCCGCAGTAAACGCTTAAATCAGAACCTGCTTGAGCTATTTCCGGAATTTGCCTTGAATATAATATGAACGCATCTGTTATCATATCAAACTTGGTTAGTCTAGTTTTGCCCTTAAAAAATGCAAGTGATCCCCATAATTTTTAAGAGCTTGATTGAATACGCTAGAAGGGCTCATTCTGCAGTGTTACTTGTATTATCAGGAGGAGATATGATGTCATTTGTGTTTTAAAGGAATGTCAAAAACTACTTTCTAATTGCTATCATTAAAATTATAACTATTGTTATTAGGTGTTCTGTCTTACGACAGGTCCATTCCGCTCCACCCTTCACCCTTAAGACTGTCTATACGGAGTCAACGTACACCGCACTGCACCGCGAAGTTCCGGATGAATGCTAGCCATGTTTTTGAATGCAAGTGGCTACACGAATCCACTCCGTACCTCCCAGCAACGGCGCGGACGTGGACGAATCGTCGAGAGAGCGTTCATCCGCACTTTTACGGTGCGGTTCAGTGAGGAGCGTTTGCGTTAAGGCTACACGGGGCAGATCCATACCACACCGAAACGCACCGCACCACACTGCACTGCACAGAATTTTCTATCATGTAGCTACACGAGCCGAATGTTAAGGAAAATTAGAATAGATGCGTGTGCCACTGCACTCCTGCCATTATTCCCCAACACGACTTTTGATGACAGGAGTGCAGTGGTGCATGCATTCATTTAAATTTCCCGTCACATTCGGCTCGTGTAGCCACTTGCTAGAAAATTTGTTGCGGTGTGGTGCAGTACGTGTTGACCCCTTGTAGCTTGCTACCATTAAGGCCGCGTGCAGCATCATCGATATTTTCAACTCTGACTTTCATATAAACATAACAGCTTTGTCAACTTAAAGTGGAAAGGGATTTGCGATGTGCTTCGTCAAAATCAAACCAAATATTCAAGAAGTGATGAAAACAAAATAGTGCCAAACATCACACTAATTTTCAGTTATTTTATTTGTACTATTATGCTGATGATGTTACATTTATTTTTTAGAAAATAAAGAAGTAAATATAAAACAAAAAATGTGTTAAGATTATTTTTATATCCATCCCTAAAATTGGTGGAAGGGTGTGGGAATGTGATTATCTACCAAGGAGGGTGTCAGCTGAAACAGTTTGAGAACTACTACAATTGCCAATATCACTCTATCACGTCTACCTCCAGTGTACATCCCTGTATAAGGTTACCTCGAGTCAAATAACATTAGGTAAGCGCCTTCTTTATTTAGCCCGTACCTGGAGGTAATGAGTCTACTGATTGGTCTCCCTAGAAATGAGTCATAGTAAAGAGACAGTGTAAGTACCACATACAAGGTTTGAAACATGCTATTAGTAGTAGTATAGTAGTTTTTAGACATGGACTTTTTAATCAAACCCAATTTAGACAGCCGCGATAAACATACATAAAATAGCCGACTCTTTAGTTTCTACATATATTTGGTATAGTTTAAATAATTAATTAATTAATTAGTTACTATAACTTCATTAAGGAAATGATACTGTAACTTTATAATCAACTGCCACAAAATTTATACATCTGTATTAAAATTTGATTAATATGCATCACATGGCTACAATCTATTTTCAAACACAATAAAGAACATTGTATTTGCTATTTATTTATTTGTTTGAAGCATTTAACGTGCACTTTCTGAACCGACTGATTATATCAGCACACGATAATTTCTATGAACAAGAGTGAAAGATCGTACCAATTTTGCCCGTAAAGGTATTTTCCCATACCTTCCAGGGGTCTTTTACATATCAAAATCAACAACCAGTGGATTTGCTTTGCCTCTAAAGGAAGTTGTCTTACGGATATTTATCACTTAAGAAAAATCCGTCAACCTCGTCTGGGTTTGAACCCACAAACATCGATCCTTGAGGAGAGTACTTTACCCCGAGACCACCAAGGTTGACTATTTCTATTAGTTTTTTTTACAACACATATTCTGTAACGTTAAAATACTATCAGACATTTTTAAAATACAAATTGCCAATGTAATGAAAACATTATTTAATTAACTATGAATTCTATTATTATTTAAATGTTTTAAATTCCAAATATGTTTCAATATACGGGAGGAAAATCTTTCGCAAGTGATTGTGATAGTAACGTTTTCGATAAACATTGTATATAACCGATGGATACAAAAATGGAATTCACACAATTTTATAACCATGTTTATTTAATGAAGTGAATTTTTACAATTCAATGGAATTCACCGATTGAAAATAATGTTTCGGTTTTTAAATATTCCAAGCTGAAAGCCTTATTTCCACACGTTTACAAATCAACAAGTTAGAATGAAGACACCCGCTGCTGTGGTAGTTGTTATGAGGTACATTCCCCTTGGTTGTCTTCGATGGAGATGTCCGGGGACGGAATCCTGATTGTGTGTGGTTTTCCCCTATTTGATTTGTGTAAAATGTTTGACCCTAAAACGTTATTAGATAAAAATATTGATGTATTATTATTACTATTATTATTATTATTATTATTATTATTATTATTAACAAATAATCTACTTATTTATCGCACAGTAACCTATGATATTATATTAAATACACAGAGCAATGAGATTAATGATACTTGTCATTAATATTATTTTTATTATTACTGTAGGAGAATTTGACCGCCTTTTGTGGTCTAGTGGTCAGATATCCTGGCTACAGATCCAAACGTCCCGGTTTCGATCTTCGATGTTTAGACTGAAAAGGGGTCTACTCAGTGGCGGTGGAACGTAATTTGTCTAGGGGGGCAGGGGGCAAGCAAAAAATTTAATATAGGGACTTGCCTTGCAACCCTCCTCCCCCCCAGAAATTCTAGTATCATTTTTGTAAAATGGATTATTCCTAAAAACTATTTGAAGTGGCCATCTATATAAATATTGAATTTTAAAACTAAATAAAATCATAATATACACTAAAATTATATTATTATCTTATTCAGCCGTTTTGGTGTTGCCTAAAGCTCAACAATAATATTTGCACACTTAAGTAAAACCTCGTGCTAAGAAAAAATCATGAGTTCAATTTCCTTGTCATATTTTTCAACAAAGTATATTTCAATTAATTCATGAATGAGCAATGTTACACGGCAATAATATAAAAATACTAGAAATATATAAATATATTCAATTTTATTTGACAAACAAAATTTTAATATTACTCTAGTTAGCGATCTTGTACAATTTAAAAATAGGAATAATAGAAATATAGTTTTAGTCAAATATTTATACTACAGTAGCTAAGCCTATAACAAATTTAAAATATTTATTTACATTCACAAAATAAATTTAAATAATCATAAATAGAACTAGACCTAACCATGTTGTGCATAGAATGTAGCGTTTAATGTTATTAAGCTACAAGAAGAAACTAAGTCCACAACTAAACAAGAACGATGTAAATCAAGTGCAGGCTTACCGTCGTCCAATTATACTGTGTTGTGGTATCACGTCTCCAAGCGAGCTCTCGCACCTCCGCGCACATTCAACTGTGTATTTAGACCGACTGATTGGAGTTTGTTTTGCAAGGTGCGCATTGCATGATGGGAATAAATGTGACGTATGCGCCTAAGACACCCATGTTCTATGGAAAACTTTCATTCTGGATGCTTCTCCAACATTCCCCTCCCCTCTAGTCGTTCTCTCTCTCCCCGTCTTGTGATGTGTTTTTCCTTTGTTTTTATTCCCCCTCTTCCCCTCTCTGAGCGAATAAACTAGCGGTTATATTGGGCTAGGATGTTTTGAACGTCACTCTTGTCTGGGTTTACTCCACTAACACACATAGGTGTTCGGAATGAGAAAAAGGTAAAAATTCCCTTTCGGACAATGTACGCCAAAATTCTTTTTCGGCTTAAACTTTGTATTTAAAAATTATTTCACCTTAATCTAACTTAGAATCATTATTGTTGTTGGGTAGACGTAAAGACCACCTTTGGGTCGCGTTCTGTAAATCTTTGTAATGAATTGGAATGAAATGATAACTTTTAACGGCGAAATTTATAGCCTGTTTGACTTTGAAACAGTAAATACTAAACATTATTTCTTTAAAGATTTATCATTGTTGTTATGCGAGTTGAGAAGTCTAATTTTTGAGACAGATAGAGAACTTTAAACTATTGTTAAATGTTTAATATATATATTTATCCTTTTTTTGTAAGATACGTAAATATCAAACTTTATTACTTTAAAGTATTATCATTGATGTTAGGCGAGTTGAGAAGTCTATTTTTTGAGATAGATAGAAAACTTTAATTATTGTTAAATGTTTAATATATATTTATCCACTTTGGTATTGTATTGTAAATATCAAATCTAAATGCTTTTCATGCATTACCTTTGTTGTCATGAGATTTGAGGCATCGACATTTTTAGATGGATTGTAAACATTTTTAATAGTTAACTTATTCAAATAATATTTATGTATATTTATCTTTCCCTTTGGGGCCATATTCTTATATCATCATTATATATCAATAAAATAACAAAAGATATTGATGCCATTTTTTGTGTTGTCACGTAAACCTTCCCCTTCTGGGAATATCTTCAACCTTTTAATATCATGAGAAATTCTGTTGAGTGGCTTCGGGGAAACAGAACACATGAACCTTTTTAAGGCCCATTGTTTTGTTATAGTCCTATCGGCTCCTCTGCAAATTTATGTTCTTTTTCTTATTTTTTGTTGTCTCTGCTTTTACATTGTTGCACACCGACCTTAGTTTCTTGGGTAAACTAAGGAGGTGCGTTACAAGAATATCTAAAAATAAGTATTTCTTTTGTTTTAAAATTTAACATTTGTGATGTATGGGTATGAATGCATACAAAATAAGTTTGTCAAATTAATACATGTTATATATTATCACTTTCCAAATACACTCATACGATATGTGTTAGCTTTGACAAACTCATCACACAACGCATCAATATAAAGATTGTCAACTCGTTCGTTGTAGACATGCAAAATGGCCAAATGGTTTAACCGATCTTGTTCCATTGTGTTACGTAGGTATGTCTTGAGTCACTTTAAGGCCGAAAAGGTTCTTTCAGCGCTTGCTGTTGATGATGGGACGACTAAAATCAACCTCAAAAAGTCCCAAGTTACTGGAAATAATCACCTTGTACTCTCAGGCATCGCAATGTAAATGTAAACTAGATCTTTCAAACACTTAGGCTGGGTGGGAGTAATTCGTGCAAACTTTTATCATCTAGTTCAACATCATCCATTTTTAAACCATAGTCTCTAAGTGTGGGTCGTAGTTATTCGTCACTAGCCCATTCATCAACTGCTCTTATAAGAACCCTTTCGAGTACGCAAAGTTTCTTTGAATCAGTTTGAGTAAAGTTCTTCTCGATCTGTACTGTGACTGTATCAACTATCTCGTAGTACGTTTTCCTCATTAATTATTTTCTACAGAAAATCACTGTCGGTTCTTTGGTTCCTTGTTTATGCTCTAGTTTCCTTAGAACTTGTTTGGTTCGTGACAGGCGGATAGGTATAAGATCAAATTTTTGTTGGGCCTCTTCCATCTCACTCCACATTGAATCAAACGTATCTTCGTATCTGATACTCCTTAAATATTTTACAGTTGAGACAGCTGCTCCCATTCCTCCATTAACTGTTTGCTTAGGGATCTCTAAGATTAAGGCAAGCTTTTCTGTGCGGCCGAAAACTTTTTTTCCTACTAGCATTACCAAATAAACGTCGCACTTTAAAAACTGATCGTAAATACCTCGTACAGTGCTCGACACATCTTCACCTAATACACTGAGCTGTTCTAGCACTCGAAGTACAGCTGAATATGTTTTAATGACACTGAAAATAGATGAGTCTCGAACTGTCCACCACGTCGTGCAGAGTTCTTTTGGAGTTGTGTTTAGAACATCTTCAAACTCACTTGTGATGCGTAAGAATTCCGATTTTCTTTTACTTGTCCTCATAACAATGGCCAAATCACGTACCCATTGCAAACAGTCCTTCATAAGAGGGATCGCAAGAGCAGTGTCTTGCAGCGCTAAATTCAAACAATGATTAGTGCAATGCACATACATTGCTAGCGGCTGTTTTCCTTTGATTTTAGCTTAAACAACATTATGAACTCTTCGCATATTTGAAGCGCCATCATAGCATTGACCAAGAATATTCTCCAGGGAGAGGTGAAATCGCGTCAAGGTATCCATGATAAGACATGTTAGAACAGAACTTGTGGTTGAACTTATCTCATAGAAACCTAAAAAGTATTCTCTTTGTTCCATATTTTCATTTACAATTTTTAAAGAGATTGAAACTTGTTCCTTCTTGAAAATGTATGTAGTCTCATCTACAATCAAACTAGTATGCTTTACGTTCCGTATTTCATTAAATATTTCTCTTGGGACAGCGTCTGCCATCATTTTTATCACTTCATTTCTGATGTCATGTGTAGTTAAGTCCTTCGATCGAAAACTAGACTGTTTGAGTTCAGGAATGTCACCAGTGCGCAGAGCAAGCAACGTCTTATAAATTCCATCACTGTTGTTGTGACCTCGTATTGGAATACCTTGTCTTCCAAGATCTCTAAGAGACGTCATTTGTGCATGCAATGCCTTTCGGGCTACAATTTGCTGCTTTTCTTTTTCTTTGTAAATTTGTTTGGCCACTGAATCACGTTTTCCTTTTGTGTTGTTTTTTACAGCCTCCTTGTGCATACTACTCTTTGCATGTATTTTAAATTTACTTTCAGCTTTTTTCCATTTCTTGTAACCTTTACTAATGAACGTGATTTCAAGTTTTGAGCTGTAGCCAAAGAAATTCTCATTCTTTAATTTCATACATTCGAAGCACAATATGCCAATTTCTTCACTTTGAAAGTGAAGCCAAGGAAATTTAGAATACCAGCGTTGAAGAAATTTATGGTCACGACGTTTGATTTTCCTATCACCTTTTGCGTTCTCAGTGTAATTTGGCACAGGGAAAGGTTAGCGCTGGACGATACCGCTAATATTATTATTTCCATCTAACTCCAAAGCTACATCCTCTCTTTTTGAGTGACTGAGACCAGCAACTGCGTTCTTATCTTTATCCTCATTTCCTAGATTAATAAAAAGAAAAATCTTATTTACTAACAATATTTAACGATGGGAATATAAATTCATTTTAAATAAACAATTTGCTATTTAATTTTAATTTATGGTCTTTTTTATAAAAATATATTTATATATTAAATAACATAAATTATATAGATTTCCGGAGGAGGGCGGGCCCCCCAGTCCCCCCAGGCGACGTCCCTGAGGCCTAGTGTAATTTTATTAACGAGCATTCATAGTGTCACAAAAGTTTTTTTAACTCACAAAATAATAATACCATACGCTTATATTTAACTTAATTTAATTAAGAATTCAAATCATATAGAACGTTTTTTAAATATCGCATTGATTTCCCATTTCGTATTGTGTTACTGTGACTCAAGTGTAATCCTTTTACTTTGTAATATATCGAATGACCCGCTTCGGTGGCCGAATGATGTGCTAACCTTTTTTTCTGGCGTGCCAATCTTGGGTTTACCACTCCACCCCAAAATCTCTAACCTAAGCTTATTTTCGTACCACCACCAGTTTTCGAAAAATTCGTAGGGTAATATATATTTTTTAATTCCTGATTGGTATAGGAATTTTGGATTTTTTTGTTTTTTCCTATTTATAATGAGAAACAAATATTTTAAGACTTAGTATGGCACACTCCATAGCAGTCAGTATGCCACCAAATAGCAACAAAGGAATGTGTACAGGGTGGCACGTGGCAGTGTGAGGGGGTGTGGAGTATGTAGTGGAAGGGGGAGAGAAAGGCAGCTTGAGTGGTGGGAAACAATTCACACAGGCGGCCAACTTAATAGCTAAAATTCTTGCAATTTATTAACTTAGATGATTTATTTATTTTATTTGACATTGTTATAGTTTACTATATTTAAAAAAAAATCTACAATGACTTAGGCGTGCCACGATTTGGGTCAGCTTTGGTCTAAGAGGTCACTCTCGCAATACACCGAACTGCCGAAGACGGGGAAATCTGGGTTCGAATCCCGGTCAGGTGTACTGAGTGGTGTTTTCCTTAAATGGTTTTCTAAGCATACTCCACGCAAATGCGGGTACACTTCCTCTAAATTCAACCAAGCTCATCCATAGCCCATCAGCGTAGTGAGTTCATACGCATATAACCCAGAATGGCAGCAAAGCGTGGCGACAAACAATCAAATGATAAAGTTCTGATTTTAAAAATCAAGTACACCTACCCGGTATTGTATTACATTCTTGAACGATGTTAGTCGCCTTCATTACTGTTGGATAAGATTTATCACTTTGAAGATCATGATCGGGAATTACGCAAGACTCTTTCACTTTATCAAAATAATCGAACAAGGAATTCCTCTTAGCCATTTTGTGATAGTTCGCAGTAGAGGTATACCGATGAATCGCAATTGTCCAATTATTATTAGTCCATCAGCGATTATTTTTTAAATTCAAACTTTGTAATACAAGTCACAACAAATGTATTCTCTCGGGGAATGACAAAAACTACTTTACAACGACGAAGTTATACCTTTATAAATAATCAAATAATAAAAATACTAGCACCACATGCACTTGCTTACACACTAAATTAAAATGACACGGGTAGAGAGGGATGAATGGTGAAATGGCCTTGGAAAAGAAAGGGGAGAAGGGGTGACTTGTGACGTGACCTTGGACAGGAAGTTGGCTGTAACATGGAATGTTGGTGGCTTTCAAGACTCATTGCATCGTGCAGCCGGTTGGCGCATAATTTTATCAGCTGAAAAACAAATTGGAGACATTCATAGATAGATTTAAATATTTAACAAAAGGGTAAAAGACTATTAACGTTGGAATAAAACAATGTTTGAGGTTGAAGGGAGGGGCAAATATATTTCGGAGGGGCAAATTTCTTCCAGGGGGCTATGCTCCCCTGCCCCCCCTGTTCCGCCGCCACTGGGTCTACTCAGCCTCACGAGGACAATTGAGAAGCTACTTGAGTAAAGAAGTAGTGGCTCCGGTCTAGAAAACTGAGATTAAAGGCAGAGTGATAGTTGTGCTAGCCACATAACACCATATATTCGAAAATATTGGTATTATATTCACCAACACGCAATGGCCGTTTGGTTGGTATAGTTAACTTGCGAGCTGACGCCATGGAGTTTTTTTTTTCATAAGACTATTTACTAACAATATTATAATGTAAAGTAAACAATTTAAGTATCGTTTCATAAGACTATTTACTAACAATATTATAATGTAAAGTAAACCATTTAAGTATCTTAGAGAGAACAATTTTATCAATAAAGTCAAGGGACAGTTTCGTGATATGATCTTAAAATATGACCGTTAAAAACACCCCTTTTCGTACAGTACAAGACTGACGTGTTTACCTGTTCGCCCGCCATTTAGGGCAGTTACATAAAATTGTATAGAATTTCATAAGATCTTATTTGAATACGTCATATTGTAACAAGATTAGGGTCAGACAAGGGTCAGAGTGCACTTACATTTTATTAGCCCTTTCTCTTCTCTCTCTTTCTATCCTGGTTTAGCAGGTAGCAAGGCCAAGTGACCTCCAGACTCTTGACCGGTTCTTATGTATAGATGGCTGGCGAATAGCAGATAGCCCCCAGTCCGAGTTCATGGTAGTGAATGGACTAGCATGTCCGGGAATGGGCTAGCGTGTCCAGTGAGTGGACTAGCATGTACAGTTATGGACCAGTGAGTTCGGTGAGGGGACCAGCGTGTCAGATGAACTGACTAGCTTTTATGGTGATTGTACCATCGCGTTTGATGAGTGGACCAGCTTGTGTCCGTGACTGTACCAGCTTGTGTCCGGTGAGTGGCCCAGCCAGTCCAGTGAGTGGACCAGAGCATCTGTTGAATATACCAGCATGCCCAGTGAGTACACCTGCAGGTGCGGTTAGTGGACCAGTATGCTCAGTAGGATTACCAGCATGTCCGTGAGTGGACCAGTGTGTCCCCGTGAAAACCTAAATGTCCGGGTGCTCATGGATCTTAGGTCAGTAGGGCGTGTGTGGACTAGTGTGTAGGTGAACAGTCAAGGTCATACGTGAATGACGCGGGTGACGTAGGCTTGGAATGTTAACTTGTGAACTGTATTGATAATGAATATTGCTAGTGAGTACATGAAATATTTGAATAATTACTATATATTTTATAGTTATTAATTTGTTTTTATTATTTTTTTAACAATATTCCGTGTATTCCGTGAGCACTTTCAATCGTGTTTAATCAGCAACGTGCCAAAATATCCTGAAAAGTACTCGTGATTCCCAAAGCGTGGTTTGGCTGGCCCGTGGTGGCCAGGTCACCCGTCAAACTATTATATTTGAGTAAATTTTATTTCTCATAATTAGTTAATAACAACGACTAATACCCGGATCTATTTTAGGCATATATAAATAAAATATAATGAAATAAAATGCATCGATTGACTCGCGGGTTGAGCGTCAAGCTCGTCTAGATTAGTTTACTGGAAATGGGTAGATTGAGATTTTATTCCTGGCCAGTTGTGTTGAGGGTGATTTTTCCTATATGGATTTACACTCTCCCTTTACGCAAATGTCTGTACCTTTCCTTTAAATTATATATTCCTAATCCCTAGCCTATCAGTGTAATTGAATGCGGATAGCCCGGTCGGGTATAAAGATGTGAGGCAGAAAAATTAAAATAAAAAGCTATAAATAAATACCAAAATAATGTTTTGTTTTGAACTACAGTATAAGAGCCTAGACAATACCAAAATGATATATTTATTTATTATTCGTATGTATTTTTCTATATTTTTTCCCACCACACTAAACAAATTCTTGTTTGTTACTGGGATGAATTACACATAGAACAAAAACATCTACCAGTCAAAAAATTTAATACAATACAACGTATCGATCTCCAATGAAATATTTGTTTATTTAAATAGAATCGGAGATAAAATTCTTCTACGGTGTGGTTTCCCCTTTTAAGTAATTTCATTAAATATTATCATTTTGTTTTGGGAAACATTATACTTCAGTAAAATTAACGAGTATCGGACGAAACATTTCCCGTATAAAGTTCCATCACTAAGTAAAAATAATTTATTTTTATTTTTAAAAAGAGAGGGACAGACATATTTTTTCATTTCAAATTACAAAAAAAAAAAAAAAAGGGGGGGGTTTTAAAGCAAACTTACTTTGACGGTGACAGAGTAATCTGTCATCTGTACAAGATGTGGTAGCTCCCCATGAAAAGTGTACAAGGTTAAGAAAGTTACAGGAATTAAGGTGGTAAGTTCAGAGAATGAGAACACGGGAGGGGGTTGTCCCATTACGGTGAGGAATAGGTGAAAGGAGGGGGGGAGGGCGGGAAACAGTAGCAGTTAGCCCCGTGGTAGTGTGCGAGGGAATCAAATTATAAATTCCTTCCTTCCTAGGGAAGCACGCCTTCATCTGAAACTCCCGAGGGTCTCTCTGGCTGGTGTCGCCGTTTTAAGGGGGAGTTATGAAAGTAGCAAAGGAGTGGGAATAGAGATAGAAGGAAGGGGATATGTAAAGAGGTGGGGAATCTTAGATTGGGGTGAGATCCCATGACTTTCACCGTATGACGTAGATTAAATTCAAGAAGATGTAAGATTTCTAATACGTCTTCGCGCTATTCTTTTACAAGATGGCAAAGAATCAAGAATGTAAAAAAAAAATCTATGTGTACAGTTAGAACTAGATAGTAAGGACCTTTTTGAAAATGGATAATTTTTAACTTATTATCATTATTAATAATACTAAACAACCCCGTGGAAAGTGGTTCAATGCGCCTGGCTACCAAACCAGGGCCACGAGCTCGATTCCCAGTAGTATTAAGGTTATTTTTCCGAAAGAGTACATTATTCTAACAGTAACCAGGGTCTGATTAGTTTGACTTAAGGTAGTGTAAGAGTTTCTACTGGTTCCACTGGTTTCATTATTACTATCATCTCATCTCATCGGGACATGGAAAGAAACTCCACGGAAAAATGTACGATTAGTACATTCAGGCGTTCCCTGGGTTACGTACCGGTACATAAAAACCAGCTAATATTATCACCGAATGAGCTACCCTGTACATGAGGTCTGAAAGGTCCTTTTCCTACCGAAATCCTACTCTCTTAGTAGAGTTCTGACAGAGAAAAAGGCCTTTCAGACCACCCAACCTACGAGTAATGTAGCCAAGACACGCAGAATTAGTTCATAGGAATTATCAATATTTTACATCATTTCACTTGACTGGTCTTGTAAAAGTAGTTATTTTTTGTAAAATAAATGCTTTAAATTTTCTAGAATACAAATTTTATAGAGAAAATAAGGCTTATTCTAGTAAGACTGTGTATGCATGCAAATTTTCTCTAAACGGAAACTATGGGCACGCAGGCATACGCGTTTGTCTTGTCCTGTTTGGTTCTACCTTTTACAGAGATGTTGAGGTTCGAGTCCCAGCCATTTGTACTGAAGTGATTATTCCCACTAAAAATTAATTCCTACTCCACAAAAAATTCTGGTAAATTTCCTCAAGTTTTAGCTGCCTCATACTTAGCCTATTAGTGTAAATATACTGCTAACCCAGATGGGTAGTAAGACGTGAGCCACATAAGTTCCTCCAAATAAACTAATATTAAAAGCATATTCATGTACACTCCACCTAACCTTAGAGATGGCAGTCCTACCTTGATGGGCTACACTATGGCCCTATCCGATAAGCTGATTCCATAATGGATCCATGCGAGGTAAGTTTGATACCTCTCAGGAAAACGAGGGCTGCTAACTATAATATATACCTTATAATTAAATTGTCAGCCTTGGTGGTCTCTGGGTAAAGTGCTGGCTTCAGGACCCGATGATTGTGGGTTCAAACCCAGCCAAGGTCAACGGATTTTAATTGAACGATAAAAATCCGTAGACAATTCCTTCGGAGAGGAAGTAAAGTCGTCGGTCCCATGTCAGTTGTGACATGTAAACCCTGAATGGTATGGGGAAATATATTTACCGTAAGTAATTGGTGGGCCCTTTCACGCTCATTCATAGAAACTCAGCGCGGAAGATAACACTTCATGAACTCCCTTAGTATATGGGATTTGTACCAGATGGTGCCAGTATTTTTAACCATCCTAAGGGTTGCGTGCACGCCCAGCTCCGGATGGATAAAAATCACATTAAACCAACCTCTTGGTTTGTTGACAAGAAGAATGAAACTCCACGACACTAGTCCTGAAATCGAGTTATACCAACGGAGCAAACGGCGTATATTGGCGAGGATAGTGCAACATTTGCGGATAGAGGGTATCATGTGGTCAGACCAACGAGCCCTCCAGCCGTTTATCTCAGTTTTCTTTAACGGAGCTGCTACTTCTTTATTTAAGTGACTCCTCATTTTTTCTTACGAGGCTGAGTTGACACCATTCCAGAAACATTGCTTCACGGAAGAATAAGGAAGCGTGGATGATCGAACCTCAGGACCTCTGGATCTAGAGCCAAGAACTTTTGACTAATATACGAGTGAGGCGGTCAACAACAAGAAGAAGAAGATTTAAATCAGTTATTTCGAAATATTTATTAAAAAACTCTGAGACAAAACCTTTAGCAAGTGTTTAGAATATATTACGTATTTTAAGGATGCCATGACGATGATATTAGTACCCAAGATCAATATAGATAAAACTAGAAAAAAAGTTTTATCAGTTGTTTCTTCCAATAAATTATATTTTATATGGTTTGCGTGGTTCAATAAATAAGTAATATATAGTAAGCTATTTCTAGAACTTCTAAATTATATTCTCTTAGCACCACGTCCTACTACTCGTTCGGGTTATACATTTTAGTACTAATTATACTTATGATTTTAGTGATTAGGAAGGTTTTAATTAGAGGAGTGTACCCGCATTTGAGTGGACGAGAAAGTGGAAAAGCATTTTGTTAAAAAGACTCTTTACAACCGATAGAAATTCGAACCTCAATCTCCTCATCATTGGCAGTCTATTCTAAAACGATAATAACGCGTTAGACCAGGTGGACACCGAAGCGGGTAGCAATAAAATTGTTATTCATTACTGTCCATGTTTATTGATTAATTATAATTAGGGTTATAGCAGTATTGAACTAAAATGGGTGCACTTTCTGATAGAAAACTGTTTAAGTTGATTCAGTATAGTAGAACTAATATCCACAGAGATGTTGTGAATATATGGTTTACTAAACACACACAATATATCACCAATTTAATAAATATCATAAACTAAAGGATATGAGATCTTAATTAGGTCATCTTCTACTACCACCCTGAAAATATCTATGGATACTTTCTATGCGCCACAGCGATGCAATATGGTCACCACATAACTACTGGAATATATTCGGAAACGTGAAATCTTTCCCTTCAACAAACTCAGCAAAGTAAAAGGGAGGGAGAGGTAAAATCATGAATATCTAGTTAAGAGTTTAAATATGTCCACAATTTATTAACTATTTATAGCTCAGTAACGAAAATAAGTAACAAATTGATAGGTAGGTAGGTTTAGGACAAAATATAAACGTTTAAATATGTTTTTGTGACTAAACATATTGCAAAATATTATTATTTGGAGGACTATCGTTGTTATTAAACGAGTAACACAAAGATTCATAGTGTGATTTAGAAATACCTATAAAATTTTGGGAAATATGCATTTTAGCAAACTAAAAAACATATTATTATTATTAGCACCGCGTCTTACTACCCATTCGGGTTATACGCACTTACGCTAATGTGAATGGTAGGGTGATTGTGAGATGAAATGGAGGACCTACAGTTTAACGTGGAATCCGAACCACGGTGTAGGCCTGGCATTCCTCACATTCACAAGTTGTGATTAATACACGTCTTGTCAGAGGTGAAGAAGGGTTTAGCAATCAGATAAATCTGTGCCGGGACCTGGGATTGAACCTCGGACCCTAGCACAGAAATCTGACACCTTACCCCTAGACCACCAGGTCACCCTGAAAAACAATATTAGTTTAAGTATATTTAACATGATAATCTTGTAACTTAGTTTAAATGAACCTACTTTATTTTGTAATTTAGTAAGAAGAGTGTAAGTAGTTTCTTGACTTCAACTATACAAAAGTATATTATTTTTGGATTTATAGGCACAGTTTAATAGAGATACAATTTTTTAAAACTATAACTTTTATAAAGCGTCTCGTTACAAAATTTGATATCCTTATATTAATGTAAATGAAACATTGTTGATATTGTCCAAATGTTTTAAATTTATGCATTAATAACTTATCTTCTTTTTATATCTGTTTCTATTTTTTTTAAACATTGTGTTTTCATAGCTAGAAATTCAAGGCTGTTGTTGTATTGAAATTGGGTAACGAAATCGTTCTAAAAACGGTTATTTCAAATTACAAGAAACTATAAACAAGTTTATTAGTAAGATAAAAGTTAATTTTATAGAGTGATACTTTTACCCAACTGTATATTTATTTGTCTATTGAAGGAATGAATTCTTAGATGTGAGTCAGATACAAATCTAAAGTTATAATACTTATAAATTAGAGTGTTATGATTGTAACTTATTTTTGAAAGTATTCCAAAATACAGGTTTTTAACTGAATATTACTTTTCGAATTATAGTTTTTGGAGAAAAAAAAAGATATATATATAATATATATATATAACTTAAAGAAGGAAAAGCTAAAATAAAATGTAAAAATAACTATTCGATTAAAATGAAAGTAAAAAAGAAAAACCTAATATTTATACATTATCTCAAAATGTTTTATTCTTTTTTCAATTCAAATATTCTGCCTTCCTTTATTTCGATCCAGCGACCCACATAACTAGAATAGGGAATACAATTATTAGCAGCGCCTATTACAATTTTAGCCATCTGTTAAAAGTTCAAACCAATCGCTGTGGAGGCATTTTCCTCCAATGTTATTTCTCATTTTGAATTTTTTTTATAAAAGAATCAGCTGTGTACTATGGTTTAAAATAGGAAGGGGAAGGGGGATGGCTAGAGGTGGGGTAGGGTTGGGGGCTAAAAGTTTTGTAGTTGACTCGTATTGATGTGCCAATATCATTTCCCGGAGGGGCCACTCAATCAACGTCCGGAATGCGTTTCGAGGCTCATATATAGATATTCCCTAACTAAATACTGACCGGTTGGACAAAGACGAGGTAACATTAGTCCACCCCCACCACCACCCCGTTTTCTCCAATTTTAGTTTTTACAAGTAAATCTCGATTTTTGTTAGGTTTTATTTTTCAAAATTTATTTATTTCATTTTTATTTTGATCTCTTTGGCTCGATTACTAAAACCGATCTAAGGGGTCAGTCGTGATAAAGTGGATATGTGTTAGGCAGGAAGGTTCCAGGTTCAATCTTGGCCATGTATGTGGAGATTTATCATATATGTGATTTTTACTTTCTTATCTAAAGAAAAAAGAATATAAATTGTAAAAATTTTCAGCCACGGTATTATGATAGTCTTTACGTTTTATGTGACCCCAAACTCAACAAAGTGATTTTTACAGCTATATTTGTCAAACTATCTCCATGTCCATTCAACTATCCCTCCGTCCACCCACCTGCCTGTCTGACCATCTATCCGTCCGTCTATGGCCAATTATGAGTGATGGTTTGATGGATTTTGTTCAAACTTGACAAATAGATATTATATGGGTATACCACAAATATTTGAGATTTTTTTACCCTACCCTTAGATTAAAGGTAGTTTACTGATAAGTAATTTATTTCTATTCCAAATATGTCGAAAATGACTCTAATAATTTGGTTTATAGTGTTTATATAGTGACTGTTTGACCTCTCAATTAACCTTGTTAAAATGGTTTTTGGTTAAAAATTCGCTCGAGGGTGGTTAACTGAAAAGTTATTTTTGAAAATTCAAATCATTTAAAATTGGCTATTACAATTTGATTGATTTGAGATGTGTTTTAAATCTAGTTCAAACAATTTTGTTCTAACTGTATACATATTCTTATATATTTTTGTTATTAAAATATCAACTTTTACTAGTTTACTGATAAGTGATTATTAAAAATTTTGTCTCTGGAAAAAATAGCTACACCGATTAAAGTAATATCTGGGAATTGCTTTTCATAATAGATCAGAATATGTTTTATTTTTACTATTAAATACTATTTGATGGTAGTTTGAAAAGTTGTTTTAAAACCATTGTAACAATTTTGTTTATAATTTCTATAAATGAAGAAAGGTTATTTTGACTAACAGGATGATTTGTTTTGTTTTAATTAGGAAAACTCACTCAAGTGAACTTTACAAAAAAACTTTTTTTACATTTTATTTCAAGCTATAATCTCCCTAAAGCTGAAATTAGAACTGTCCGGAAAAGAAATTCACTTCACTTTCAGATGAGCTGTAAGACTGAAATTTGTCAGGATAGTAAAGTAATTGTCCATATAACCAGACAAATCTAAAAACGGGACATTTTAAAATGTGACTACTGAGATTGAAGTAGGGCGCATGGGGGGGTTAAATTAAAAATAAAAAAACTTTAGTTGAGGTAGAAAATTAAAATTGACAGTAAGGTAAAGGGAGATCTCCAAATAATCATTAAAGTCTTAAATCATTCAGTCTTTGGACGGGTCTTCAGGAAATATGAGGTTGGGGTTGAGGTTAAACAGAAAAAAAAAGCTATTAACTGTCGTCGAAAATATAAATTTGGCAGGCAGGTAGGTATAAGGATAGCAACAAATAGCCAACTAAGACTTGAAATTTGAAAATTGACCTGTTAAATGGGGGTAATTGGGGGTTGAAATTTTTCTAGATTCTCCTATATTATATATATATTTTTTTTTTTACTTTTTTTTTGAACCAGCTGACATAGTGTCTTGAAATTTAAAATGAAGGTTTAATTATTTTAAATGTGTGAGAAATTTTGAGATCTTTTCAAATTTCTTCCCCTAAGAGAGTGGAAAAGGGCAGAAAGGCATGGGACACATTGACTCACTCATCATGTATTTAGCCATCCCCTGGGCCTGGAAACCTGCAATTTTTCTTGGCAGGAAGGTAGCTGTAATTTCCCATATAACCAGGAAAACCAAGATCAGGAAATCTCAAAATGTGTCTCCGGGAAATAAGGGCCCTATAATTTAAAAATACCATTTTGAATTAGGTTAAAAAAAATAAAAGTTGCTGAACAGGTAGGAGACAACTCCCGATAAACAAATAACTCTGAAAATTCTAAAAATTGGAGAAAAGGAGAAGGGAGGCTCGAAATTTTCAAAACTAATAGTAAACCTGTATACCTGTGGCATAATACTGAAATTCAACAAGCAGGTAAAAATACCACTCTAAGTAAATACCAGGGCCTTAAAATATTAATTTCATATTTGGAACTTTGGTAAACAGAGGGTCGGGGTGGGGGGGGGGGGGGCATGGAAAAAAATCACCTTTAGTCTTTGTTAAAAAACTTAAACTGGCAGGGAGGTAGGACAGATCCAGATTGCCTTGGTCGTCTTAAAATTTGAGATTCCTAAATAGGAATTGATTTAATGGGTGGAGGTGGGTTACAATTTCCAAAACTAATAGAAACAAATAATTTAATGTGTGGTAGTAAAGTGAAATTTGGAACTAGGGGATGGAGCAGGTGGGGGGAGCGTTAACTAGATGTGGATTGGGGGCTAGGGGTGGGGATGTTTTTAAGTAGGAATGGGTGGGGGCTGGACGGTATTAAGTAAAATGAAAATATATTTTATGTGAGGTAAAAAATTTAAGTTTGCCAGGAATGTAATGTATCTCGGTATTACTCAAATAACAAAATAAGTGTTAAAGATTCCCTATTTAGAAGAGAGCTGAAAATGGGTGAGGGGGTTTAGTAACTTAAAATATTTCCAAAACTATTCTTACATTTTTTTTTTGGCTTGACATAAAATTTAAATCTGTCAAGCTTGTCAAAGGACCACCCCACAATAAACATAAAAGCTTAGAATTTAAAAAATAGAGGATGGTAAATGACTAATAGAAGAAATAGATTCATAGATATTATAAAAAAATTGAATTTTGTATGGGTGGACGATAAAAATTTAAAAATAAACTACTACTAAAACTAAAGATTATCTTTAGGGAAATCTTTTAACTTTGCGATGACAAAGCTAAAAATCAAAGGATTAATTCCATTATACTCATTGGAAAACCAAAAACCAAGATACTAATTATTCAATATGTTTTTGAAACGGAGAATATTATTTATTAATACTCTTTGGTGAAATGAGATTCTCTTTCTGTTACAATTTATATTATATATATCTTATTTCATAAACACGCGTATATAAATATTCCGTTGTTAATAGGCTGCGTTTGTTTGCGCACCTGGTTTGTAAATAAGGAAACAATTCTCTCAAATATTTACATTTTTTAATTTATTAATTACCATGATTGCAATAGTTAGCTAAGGATTGAACAGCAAGTAACTCTCAATATTGGGCAGCCAGATGTTGAACGTTCTAATTTGATATAAATTTGGTGCTGATTTTCCATGAGAAGAACGGGTCAAACTGCTAGCCTGAGTATAAAAGGAGTAACTACAACTACCGGTAGTTCGCGCACATCATCCAGTTACTTCTTGTAATTTATTAATTTGTTACCTCTTATTCTTAGTTATAAGCTAATGGTGTTCTGTTTTAACACCTGTTTATGGGTAGGAAGTGATAGGCTAGATAAATTTAACATTTCATAAAGTATTTTAAAAATTGTTTAAAGTAAGGAGTGAATATAATTAAAAGTAAAGACTTGGATATATTGTTTTCAAAATATATATAAAAAATTAACTAATACAGTTACTAAGTTGGTAGATTTAATAAAGTGATGTTGAAAGACCAAATATATGATTACGATTTACTTTTAGTAAAAAAAAACACTTATTTGAACATATTAAATTGTTTTGTCCAGATTAAATAGTTTATCTTTAAGTTTTGTAACAACTTTCTTAACGTTTATTTATATATTTTAGACTTTTCATCAACTTATGTGTAGTCAAGTTGATGATGAATTATTGATTTTATGTTTAGTGTTCATATTATGACATATATTTTTTACTAAAAGTAAATCATAATTATATATTTGGTCTTGAAACATCACTTAATTAAATCTACTAACTTAGTAACTTTATTAATTAATTTTTTATATATATTTTGAGAACAATATCTAAGTCTTAACTTTTAACTGGATTTAATATGTTTAATGACTATTCTGAAAAAAATCTAAAGTATTAATATGTTTCAACTCTTGTCCCTCACTACCAGAGAAGGTTTGTATTTGGTGATTTTCCACTTCAAATATAAACTTATTTGAAACGAGGTATGGAATTAAATTCATTCTACTAGAAATACCATTTTTTTTTCAATTGTTCCGATGGTTTGGTAGTAACAGAACAATTATGTTCCTAGTTCAAAAAAAAATAAAAAATTGAGTCATGAAAAAAACAAATGAAGAGCAAACGGGACGTAAAGCCTGCATTTTGTCGTGATAATGGCGGCTGAGTCGTGTGGGTGGCGGCACCCAAGCCCCCCCCACCTCCCTCCAACCCTAACACCACGGCTCCTTTGTTCCTCTCCCTCCCCCTTGTCTCATTAAGGGTTCCTCTATACACCCCTCCATCCAACCCTCCCCCTCGTTAATAAACACGGTGGACCTGGGGTCTAAAGGGGCCGGTGTGGGTGAGTTAGTGGCCCTCATTACTACGAGGACCCCTAACCCCCACCCTCATTCCACTTTACCCACTACAGGAACCGTTACTTGGTCACCCACATTGCCTAGCCAAGTAATAACAGGGGCAGGAGCGACTCACGTAGATAGCCAAAGTAGCGCTCTCTGTATATGAGCGCGTGGGCACCCAGATCCTGGAAACTGAATTAACTATTATTTACATGAGGAAGATTATTTCTGGTCGGTAGTGTTATTTCGAATATATATATATATATATATATTCTCGTGGCCTATATATTATATATGTATATAGCTTCTGAGACTATAAGTGATTAGATGTTGATTTCGTACACCATTAATAAACTCTACATAACTTTCTGAACCAATTAATTATATCAACACCTGACATAGAAACTAGCTTAACTCTAAAAAAAAAAAACCACACACAATCTTTCGACTGTCAACGCATCACAGAGAAAGTAGAATTTCACCTATGTTTGAAAAAAAAATCGACAGTGTTTTGGAATCGAGCCCTAAATCCTTAATGTTTTGTCAAAGCCTTTGGCAAATGTCCTATATTGATTGATATTTGAAATAAATAGTACGGAACCCAAGCGGACTTTCTCGATCTAATGTTTAAAAATGGAGATATTTACTCATAGCTTGTAATATATGTGAAACTAAATAGTATACACTAGCAAACCAAGCGTAAATTGCACTATGCTTATATATACCTTTTTTGATTCCCAGTTTTAAATTTTTATTTTAAAGAATTAATGTCCTCATTTGTATGTTTGGACCAACTAAAAAAGATTAATATTGGGTCCACAAGGGTCAACACTTCGTATTAAAATTTCTGATCGACATTTTATTAGGTGTTGCACATCTTCAGGTCAACGCATTGCTATTTAATTTCTCATTTATAAATTTTAACTATTAAAAAAATGTAAATATTGACTATTGACTATTGAGTTTAAAATGGAGATAGATCATTACTGTACAAACATTTCTTCTATGAGGTTTAGGGAAAAATAACAAACTTTTTGAGGGACTTACTTATATTTCATTACTTTATGGCAGTGGAGAATTATTGCGTTAAAACTTAATTAGTATCTATTTACAACTAAAGCTCACAAAATTGTATTAATATATTTGCCAATATCTCAGAAACTGTTTGTTTTATAAAAATGTATTTCGTATAAAAGTTTTTATTTTTAATAGTACTATAATTTTGCAATGATAAGTTATTTAGTATTTCAAATAGTTTCGGAAATCAGAAATCTCCGCTTTTGTAAGGTACCCTAAAATTCATTTTCATAGGAAAACAAAAATACCCAGTTTATTTATAATCTTAATCAACGCCTAGATATGAATTTTAATCGAAATCGTTTGAGCTGATTTTGAGAAAATCGATTTTTTCTCTTTTCGCCCTTTATAAAACTATTATTAATTTTAAGTTCTAACAGACACACAGACATACGGCATTGCAAAGATCATTTATAAGTGTTCAGGGGTCATGAGACGTTGACGTACATCAACATTTAAGGTTAGATTTTTTTACGGTCGCAATACTTTACCTTTAGTGTTCGAAAAGTTAAAAAATGTATATATTTGCTTATAGCTTGAAAGTTATTTGTTTTATAAAATTATGTTTCGTATACAATATTTTTAATATAAATAGATCTACATATTTGCAATGATAAGTAATTTCATATCCCAAATAATTTCGGAGATATGATAAAAAAAATGAGAATTTACGCATAAGACTGGTGCCCTTAAAGTCATTTTGCCTAAATATTGTGAGTAGCCATTTTTTTGGAATATTTACACAAGTTTAGAAATGAAATTTAATCAAAATTGTCATAGCCAATTTTGAGAAAATTAACTTTTTCTCTTTTTGCCCTTTTGTAAACTACCCTTAGTTCTAGGGTTAGATAAATTATTCCAAAAAGACCTTAGGGCAACCCTATTAAAGCCCTATATACCAAGTCTTAGCCCGATAGGTAAAATAGTTTAGGCTCTAGTCTGAGATACAGGCAAACGGACAGACAGACGGAAATTCTGAAAACACTTTTTTGTATTCAGGGAGTCATGAAACGTCATGATTCATCAAAATATTTAGTTCGACTTTCTTTTTTACGATCACAATACTTTCTCTACCTGTAAGATAGTGAGAAAGTAAAAATTGGCGATCCTAATTAATGATTCTCTTTCACGGTGTGAAAAGCAAATAAACAATATTCTACAATTACCTCATGGAGCCTGAGATAATTACCATAGAGTGGAGCGCAGTTTGAAAACCTCTGCACTACTGAATCAGCTTAAGGGCCAGTTTCATAGTCAGATTTATTACGCCCAAAGTGCGAGTCGATACTAAATACAGGACGACACCTACCTAGACCAAAATGGAATGGGCCAGTTTCGCATATGAAACTGGCCCATTCCATTCAATTTCAGGTAGGTGACGTATTGTATTTAGTATAGCGCCGCACTTGAGGCGTACTAAATCTGACTACTAAACTGGCCCTAAGTGTTGAGTTAAAAGGATTTGTATCTCACTCTGGTGAAAGCTACAGAAATTAATCTGCCTTTTTTCCATTGCTGTGAATTTCATACAAAAAATTATTCAAAAAAATTGTTGTGAGCATGAATAAAAATAGTTGTAGCTACAAACGTAAATATTAAATGTTTGTTAATGTAGGCGTTTTTCAAAGCAGATTCACTCACACACCCGGTAGCAATGGAAATATTACATGTGTCGTTATTATACATTTCATATGGTACAGTAAAAAAAATAATGGCAAAATACATCTGAAATTTCCATTCGAGTATTTAATTAACTATTTCATTTTATAACGTTACAAACTAATTTTAAATATATTTTTAGTTCTACAATACTCTCACCAGTGGTAATGCAGCCTAAGGCGCTTGGCTAACAATAGAGAAAATGATTGGAGTTGAGGAAGTCAAGGTTCATATGCCGGCCAGCTGCACTAATGTGGGACTATAATGTTTTATTTCTCAGCAAAAATCAGTAAATGTGATGTCAAAATCTAGTTGATCACATTTACCAAAGTTTAATTTTACAAATGTGAAATCTGGTTTCTTTATTACGTAGATCAATGTTCTTAAAATGGGATACGTGTACCCCCAAGGGTATTTTCAGGGGTTCCATGAGTAGCTCTCAATGGAAAGTTAGCAAAGTGACGAGAGAATCAAAAGTGCTGTGGAATTCTCTAAGCTCCTGAGGGAAATGTTCTCCCTTGATTGATTATCTGATATTTGCCATTTGGGGAAAAATTATTGTGGGGTATATTAGACATTTTTTCATGACCTAGGGGCACAATCTAAAAAAATTGAGACTCACTGACTTAGAATAAAATAGATTGTTGATTGTGAACATTTTTTCCAGACCGGCACATACTTTTGTTTCGCAATTGTTTTTGTTTGTTTTGACCACCGGCCTACTAATCTTGTCGTGGCCTACACCTGAGTAACAAGGTTGCAAATTTATGATATTCAAGTGGACCTTTTCTCGGTGGTAACAGTGTATTCACAAGTACGCAAAAAAAAAAAAAAAAAAAGCGCAAAACAGAAACGTGGTTAAGCGATGAGCTCTAATCCAATCACAATATTTCCGCCTCATTGGCAATAACTGTACTGCTGAAAATTCAACATATCTCTACTTTGTCCGCTCTGCCTGAAATATTCGGCACGGGAGAACCAATCAAATCTCAAAACCAACCATCTCAAATCAGTGCGCATGTTCATATGACAGCGCATGCTCTGTAGAGCTAATAGAAAGCAGACAGCTTTGGTTGCCGTTGTCAGGAGATTTGAAATAACCGTTAATCTAAATTATTATTATTATTATTAGCACCGCGTCTTACTACCGTTCGGGTTATACGCACTTACGCTAATGTGTAATGGTAGGGTGATTGTGAGGTGAAATGGAGGACCTACAGTTTAACGTGGAATCCGAACCACGGTGGAGGCCTGGCATTCCTCACATTCACAAGTTGTGATTAATACACATCTTGTCAGAGGTGAAGGAAGGGTTTGGTGATCAGATAAATCTGTGCCGGGACGAGGATTGACCCCGGACGCCAGCTCAGAAATCCAACACCTTACCCCTAGACCACCAGGTCACCGTTAATCTAAAGCTTGTGTATTGATGTATTGAATTGTGCCACGACACAGAGTTATAATTTGAAAACATCCATTGGGAGAATTATCTAAAATATATGTCTATCTACTAGAAAATAAAATATGTTGATAATTTTTAAGTTTTCTTTTCAATGCATCATGGGACAACATACAGCGTGTGAATTTATGCATTGCTCAAGCGGATCCTGCTTTCTATTTTCGGCGAACGTGTGAATCCAGCTTTACTCTCCCTATCCGAGGGTATGGGTGCTGATGATGATTTAACTCATCATCACTACCCCTCTCACTCCCAGCCCACCCAGCTGGGGGAAAACTGGCCAGACCCTGTTCCGAGCTTGTTGGTTTTGGCCCTGACCAGTCTCCTGTCGCTTGTCTTCACCTGACCTGGTTTCTGCCAAGGTTCAACCCAACCTACACCAGGTTACTCAGATCCCGGGGTACACCACTTGGTGGTGAGATCAGGATTGAGTAGGAGAGGCTACGTAGGACCCACTAGACAGGCTTCTTGTATTGCGTGTCACTACCCTGTTAGTACAGAAAGTGTCCCAGTGAGAGGAGAGGAATGGAAGAAATTAAAGGAGGATGGAGGCATTTACTAAATTTATCCAGCCGGCCACATGCTAGAAACAGTTGGTAATTATGATGATGTTGATTGTAAAATATAAATAAATCCTTTCTTAAATATATAAGTATTAATTAAAGTTAAGACTTAGATAGAAAGCTTAGGAATGGCGAAAACTAGCCATTAGAAGGATGCTGATTTATATTCTTCACATTTTTCTGTATATAAAATACCATAAACATGGACACTGTAAAATTAAATTAAAGAAACATGAAGAAATCTTGAGACCTATGTTGTGCAAAAGTCTTGATAATTGCCTTTATATTAATAGATTTGTAAAAGAAAATTAATTGTGTAAGATACAAAGTGTTGTTACGACTGAGAGATAGAAACTAACCAGGGTGTGGTTGGAAAGAAAAGATTTGTGGCAAAAACAAAGGTCTAATGAAAAAAAAACGAGCTGAGCAAGGTAAAGTTATCATGAGCATGGTGTAAGCTGTTGGTAGGGAAACAACTATTGAATTGAATGTAAAATGATCTGTGAAAGCAAGGATGGATAGATGTATTGGAAAGATTATATAAGTGAAGGATAAGGAACTAACTTTCTCGACTCCGGCTCGAACGTGTCATTATTTACGCTGGAAGGTAGAGCAGGATAATTAAGGTTACAGGATTTTAATATTTTTAGGTAAATGCGTTAATGTGTTTACAAAAATTTGATTTGATAGTTGTAATTGTTCATTAATGATTGATTTATTTTAGAATAAAACTGCTTGAATGAAAGAAAATTTTTCAGCTGTGTTTAATTTAGTACCTTAATGAGATATGTGAAGCGGTTTCATACATTGATCTATTGGTTTGGGTTGATGGTTGGAGTTTTTTTAAATGGTCTGCAAATTTTGATTTGGTCCTATTGTGTTTGAAATCAGAAATGTTCTCTTTATAACGAACCTTAAATTTAGTCCAGTCTGTCCAATGTAGATAATATTGCATTCACAAGTGAGTTTATAGATTCCATTTGTATTATATTTATCATTTTTATTTAAATTACTGTTGCTAAGATTTCTCTTTATAGTATTATTGGTGGAAAAAATCAATGTTGGGATTATACTTTTTTATAATATTTGTGATGCAACAAGTTTCAGGACCAGTGTAATTAAATTTAACCCTTTTCTTCTTTTGATTAGAACTATTTTGGTTATCATTAGTAAGGGTGGTTGAGAAATTATTAGATCTTAGTTTGTTTTTCTCTTTGTTTAAGATTTTGTAGATGGTTAGTGAGAATAACCATTATTAGTGGCTATTAATTTAATTGTGTTAAGCTGAGTTTTGTAGTTGGATTTACTGAGTGGGATATTTAGTAACCGATGAACTAGATTATTGAAGACAGCGAGTTTATGAGAAGTGAAATGATTAGAATCATTAGGGATGATGGCATCAGTATGGTTGGGTTTCCTATATATTTTGTAAATTAATTTGTTGTTAAAAATTTTTGGTCATTCCTAAATTTCTATCCAAGTCTTAACTTTAATTATTACCATTCCTTACTTTAAACTACTTTAGAATTTTTCTAAAATGTTATATGAGTATTATATATATTTTTAGTTATAAGCCAGTGTATTACCAAAGGCTTGTTAACTATTGAATACCAGCATCTGTGGTCACATGTTCTAAGGTGTCACGCTCATGTTATACTGGATTGCTAGTGAAGGTAATATCATGGTCCGAAAGCTGGTCGGGTGTATTTAGGGTGTTTTTTTAACTAAACGGTTTCTCATTCTCCCTCCACACAAATGCTGTTAAATTTCCTAAGAAATTCTACCTTTATACTTTTTATTCAACTATCGTAAGCATGAGTACATTCCAAACAAGTACTAAGACGTGGTTAGTATATATAAGTGGGCAGTTATGAACAGGATGAATTTTAGAGAAATGTACCCACATAAGCATGGAAATAAATATTGGGGAAATTTCATAAGGAAAATCTTATTTGAAAACTACCTCCATTTGAGTTGATGGAAGCCAAGCTCGATGTGAGTCTAACGCCTTAAATCGTTGATCCACAGAAGAGACTAGCTAAACATTTATGATCAGATACAATACACTACGGTTTTACCAAATTTATTAATATATTTTATCAATTTTTATTTAAAAAAAACTTAGCGCGATCCTACATATTCAACGCTTCCTCAAGTTTCTTTTGTCACCCACCACAAAGCTCCTCTTACCCCATAGCTTATTCAAGATTTTTACCTCAAGAATGTATTTTTTTTTTCCTACTTTAGTTTAGATTTCATTACTTCAAATTCTCGGGAAATGGAAAGCTTTGTTGGTATAAAGTTTGAACGGTAAATCCTAATCATAGGGGAGTGAATCTTTGTTCCTCCCTTACATCCATTAGCAGGAGGGTTATGGGAAAGGGGTGGAGTGATAGTAAACTCGTGTTCAAAGTTACACACGAGAAACCAACACGACGCACAGAAACTTTGCATCATAGGTAAGAAGGGGGGGCTGCGTTGGTAAGCGATAAATTGCCACGCAGCCGGTCAGCTCTAACGTGATATTTAATTCTACGGCGCGTTATTTCGAAATAAGGTTCACACCAAAATAAAATTGAAATATTTATACAGGGCTCTATTACCTTAACAAAACAATAATTTGAGTTTTATTGATAGAAATAAATGTGTGAAAATGTGACATTACTATTTTCAACGACTTTTTAAGCATATTTTTTTAAAACTATTTGACAAGTAAGAATGACCCTGGTCCCGAGACGACTGCTGGATAGCTCAGTGGTAGAGCATTGACGTACTAAGCCAAAGGTCCCGGGTTTGATTCCCGTGTCCAGGTATCAATTTTCATATTATGATATCTAGATGGTAAATACCTCTCTAAAATTAATAACAGCTCCGGCTATTTGATTATTAGAAAAGGGTTGATGAAAAAATCTCTTGATTTAATCTTCCTCTAATAAATTATGTGATTATTTTTAGTAGACCAACAAAAGAAAACTTTAAGATATTTGAGAATTATCAGTGAGCTTTCCTTTCTCGCAGTTCTCCACCCCTCCCTCTTTCTTATTAACATTATAAGGTGTGGTTGTAGTTGAAGGTCGAACTGGAGTATAAGCTTATGCCATATATAGAATTAGTTACGAAAAATGACATAGACAATTTTATTTTAAGCCTTGTGACCCTACAGCGATTGGTACTTTCTCGTTGATAGAGGCGGTTGCCTTCAGAACAATCTCAAGTATTTTAATCTGAAACTATTGGTCTTTCATTTCACGTGTCTGATTTCCCTTTCGGGTAGTCCTAATATTTTACATCGATAGGGTAGGTGGCATTAAGTGGTCAAAATTAATTAAATTTCACCTCACATCACCATTCTTTAAATTGTATTATTTTTTTATTAGATAATAGGTCTTATCACGTTGTTGCCGAAAGTAAAGAGAGGCTCATATTTATCTATCTCAACAGTGATTAAGTGAAAATTACATAAGAGTAATTATTTTTTTTCCATTTGATCAATATTTACGCAACTGTATCAAATATTGGATGGATTGCTTTATACTTAGACTTTTTAAAGAATAATATACCCTGTCACATATGCCTACTTAATTACACATGTCGTATTCTCTCCATTGAGACAAACACTTGTTTTACAACCCCTTTTTATTTCTTCCTAATATGTAGGGGTGACTAATGCCCTATATTTGGCCATTCGACCTTATCTTATCTCTGCTTTCCTGGCTTATGGAGGAACTCATTTCTGAGGTGGGGACTATTAAGGTGAATTCCATTATCCCCAGGATGGTTTTATACTCTACCTCCACGAAAATTCGAGTACACTTATTCAAATTTGACCTTTCTCATCCCTAACTCATAAGCGTGATTAATACATATACCCATCGCCTGAATAGGTGATAATATGGGGTGCTAAAAAAATATTCCCTTTCCCATGGAAGATTGTAACTTTTACTAGCTCAATTATTATGATTATAATACAAACCGTAGATAATTGGGAAATATTACTTGAGGACATCACTCCTTTTATCATTTTAAATATTTAAAAATAAAATAAAGGGTACGGTATAATATACGTCATAAAAGTTAAAATGACCTACTTTCATATGTTCGGTAGGGGTAAAAAAAAAATAGTAGCCAATAAAAATGTAAGGTTCCCAGAGAGCTATTAGTTTTTATTCTCGTGTATTGGTTCAAAACCACAGTCCTCTGAAGAATGAAAGAAAAGAAAAAAAAAATCAAACGATTTGCATTTGATTGTATTGCCGCTTTTGGGTTTGTGTTAAAATAAAATTCAAGAGCGTAAAATTTTGGAACCTTTCGAAATAAAAAAAATTTAAATACAAGCCAGGTGATAATATATACATATATGTGTATAAAGAGTATGTTTCTCGGTCAAAATTTTGGCTCACTTACTGTCTGAAATAAATGTACACGATGGGCGTTGGGAGCCTTGATGGTGCCATAGTCAAGGAAAAGTAAGTGCTCTACCGGCATTCGTCCCTAGAGAAGGAAAGTTGGTACGAGAAGTGGTTAGGAGGAGGGGGAGAGTAAAAATAGCGTGCAATTGCGGTTAAAGGTGTTTGGGTTCTCCAGTTACCCGTCTCTTGGAATTTGAATGTCCCTCACAACGCTAACCTCTCCTCTCCAAACCATTGCCCATCTTTCCTTCTTATTCTGTCTCTTCCTACCTACCTCTGTTTTACACTTTTTTTTTTGTAGCGAACGCGGGCGGAAAATAAAACGGGTGTAAAAGCACCGACACATATCACCCTTCCTCCACCCATTTCTTTCCCCCTTGGGATGGATCGCACCGCGTGTGTGATCAGTGTGGACGGGTTCTGGCTTATATACAATGTAAACGGACATGCCCAGTGAGTGTTTGGAAAGTACCCGAGTTTGTAAGAAGCTATATCGTATAAAAACAGTACAAATCGAAAATAAACTTGTTTATTTTCCAAAGTGTATTTATTTAAGAACCGCGTCTTGCTACCCTATTCGTGCTATACGTTATGTAGTTCTACTAATGACGCTAATAAGTTTAGGGATGAAAAGGCTATATTCATAGGAAGTGTACTTGCATTTGTGTTGAGGGAGAGTTAAAAACAATTTTGGAAAAATCACCTTCATTATACATGACCGATATTTGAACCTCGATCTCCCCGTCTAATCTACTGCGATAGACGCATTAGATCATACGGACACTGAAGCGGTATTCTTTCTAAGTTAACATAAGTTATAGTTCTATATTTAAAAATAATTATTTATTTGAGATTATTTTGATCTCACAAATATCTAACCACACAATCCCCTATAAATTTATTTCGCTAACTAGATCCCCTTTTATTTTATTGTATATTATATAAAATATAACATAATTTTTTATTATTGTTATTACTATTATCATCATCATTATTAGTGTGTATTCAATCTTGAGAAATACAGTATCTAGTTCGATCACCGTGTATGTATTCTTTTAGATGCTTTGTGGGAACAACGTTGCCCAATGTATAACTTGGAGGTTATCTACACGTCATACCCACACAAAGCGATGACGTAATGATATTAGTTATGAAGGAGTAGAACCAATGGAAATCTTAAACCTAGCTTAAGCATATCATACTATGGTAACCAAAGGATCAGTTGTCCTTTAGAGAAAAATATATACTTTACTCCCGGGATTCAAACCTGGAACCTCTAGATCAATAGCCAGCGGCATAAACCATTGCACCAAGAAGCTGGCCAAAAATATTAAGAGCGTTCATCATAGCAGGCTCAACTCAGCTCCCGGCTCGCATCTGCGTTTGTGTGTGCGCACGCTAAGTATGGGAGTAAACAAGAAAAGAACATACCTATGATATGCTAGAAATGTGAGCAGTGCATTCGTATTTGAATGATTATTCGATATTTCCCGCAGTGACGATGGGGGACAAAGTGACAAAGTTTCTTGTTAATAGCTACAGTATGACCCTATTATGACAGAATAAAAAATTGTGCACAGTGCTTATCTGTGATGCCATTTTTAAATTGTCCAAAACGGCCTTTTAAACGTAGTTTTATCCAAATATTATTTAATATTTCAACAATTTTCAGTATTAAGAACTTCTATTAATACTTTATTTCTATTAATGGTTAATCAGAAATGATCCACGTGCAATAGTGTTCGTGTAAATTTACGATTTCTAGCCAAATTTATCATAAAATATATATTGTTAAAATAAATTGATTCAGAGATTTACAAAAACTGTTTGAGTTATCAATGTAACCTGTCCACGTGACTAATTGGTTAGAGTGGTTGATCCCAAATCTAGGAGGACCTTTCTTTAATTCCTTGTGATCAGGGCGGAAACAGTTTACATTTGTAAATTGGTTGTCATGTTTCCCCGTTAAGTGAACTTATACGGAGGAATGTGTGTTAATAGAGAGTATGCCAGTTTGTACAGTACATCTTGTGTTCAGATAATCACTGCTTTTAGAACATGCGCCTTAAAACTCCAACTAGGCATAGAGGTAATTATTGTAGGACTTAGAGCTATTATTTTTTCCACCACGTTTTAGTATCCAGTCATGTTATACGCATAGATTAATTATGCTAATGAAATTGGGATTAGGAAGATATAATATTAGGTGAAATGTACCTGCATCTGTCTTGAGGGAGAGTGGGAAATTATTTAGCAAATAATCACCTCCATCGGGATTCAAACCTAAATCACAGTAAATCTCGTCACAGTAAATCTAGTCTGAAAGGTGAATGATGCCTTAGATCATGCGACACATCTATGTTGGTTCAAGAATTTTTAATCTGTGACACGTGTGATGTTTCAGTGAGTATAATTCAACAAATGGATTTGTGGTGATGAATTTAATCAAATTGAAACATAAAACGGAAGTGAGAAAAGTGAGGGATGATTTTCACTGGAGAATTTCTGTATCTGTATAATATAAGGTGGAGATTTTGGGAACGAGATAAAAAGCCATTGATTTTTGCAGTTTCTTTAGTGAAACCTTTTTTTTAAAATAAAATTGATCAAATATTGCTTCAGTACAATCATAGTTTAATTTTCTTCACATGGTGATATAAACAGTTGATGAATATCTGTCATGAGCATAGCAGAATTAGATGAGAAACTTTTTTAAATTAAGAGTAAATTCAATGAATTTATGATGTATATATTTCTGGTACTAGTAGACCTAACAGTTAGTTTAGTTTATGGTTAATTTCATGACCCAAATAAATTTATAAATTTATTTATTAATGATATGTTTGCAAACAAAGCTATTATCTTCATGCTTCACGTCTTACTACCCACCTAGTCTATCTGCATATTTACACGGATAGTCTTGAACAAAGGATAATTTAAAGAAGGTGTAACCGCATTTTCGTGGAGAGATAGAATGGGTAACAATAATTTTAGGAAAAATCATCCTCATAACACCTTTCTGGACCTAATCCCTAACTTTCTCATCAAATCCCAGTAGAGAGGGATTTTTAATAAATGGGTTTTCACTTATCAACTCATATGAAAATGTATTTAATTTAAGATGCATAAATACTCTTCCCAACCTCTTTAGTGTAAATATGCGGATAGCCTAAATGAGTAGTGGCTGCACAAAAGTGTTTCAAATATTTTATATAAATGGTGATTTTTAACTAAAATACTATAATACTATGAACCTACAATACTAATCTGCGGTCAAAAAATCTGTACAAATACTACAAATACATAAACTCTATTTTTTTTATAGCTATGTCTTACTATATGTTCGGGTTATACGCTTAAATACTAATTACGCTAATGGTTTTAGAGATTATTAAGGTTATATTTAGATAAACCGTACACAAATTTTAATAGAGATAGCGTGGAAAATCATTTAATAAATAGGATCCTCAGTCCACCCAACCAAGATTCAAACCTCAATCTTCCTGTCATAGGCAGTACAGTCTATTGCGGGAGTAGCGCGTTATACCTCGCGATCACTGAAGCGGCTCTTAATGAATTAAATCAAATATTTGCCGACACAAGAACAATAATGCCTCTATTAATTAAAATATAATAGCACATCTAACCATGAACCTTAATTTCCACCTCATGTTAATACGAAAGAGAAACATGCAACTCCATTATTACTATTGGTGTTCTGTCTTACGACAGGTTTATTCCTTTTGTCAATGAGCTTTAGACCGCCAATTCGCCCTGTCCTCTGCCTCTGCCTTCAGCTACCTGAATTTTCTTTTTTCCTTCAATTCGTCCAATATTTGAATACTTCCTCTTCCTAAGCTCCTCTTTCCTTCAACCTTGTCTTCTATGAACTCGTGCAGAACACAGTCCCTCATAAGAATACGTCAATTTCAATTTGCTTTTTACCGAAAATTCACGTCCAAAATGGTTCTCTTGTCACCCAAAAACTCCATATATTACTGAAACAGCCATTAGACGCTCATTAAATTGGCAGTGATACTACACATGTTCACCTCCTGTCACCTCACACAATATGTTCCCATGTACCGATATTGTGTTGCATCAGGACTTTACTCTTGAAACTAACGAGATTACAACCCATGACCTCCACCCCAACTCGATGCACGTAATCCAATTCGAGCCATTCGCTAATGAGAAATAAGCCATTTTAACATTAATATACTGTTGTCTGGTGAGCTTTTCTACGGCAACATCCATCATCGAATAATCAAGTGGTTCAGTAAAGATTTATGACCAACACCGGCGGGCACACGGATTTAATGTCAAACTCATTTTGTATGTTTTGCTGATTATGAAGAGGTTGGGGCTCGAATCTTGGCCGGGGGTTTTTCCTTAATTTGTCTCTTACTATTCCCCCACGTTAATGTGAATACATTAACTCTATCCCTTAAGTGTATAGTAGAAATAGGTGGGAAGAAACTTTTAGAAAATACAAACATACTATTTTTTGCATTCCACTTTGATAACATTTTAGTATATTATTTTTGCACAAAGACTACAGCGACTACATAATACATGCATTCGATATATTTATGATCTTATTTACCAAGACCACTTTTATAAATACTTTGACAAACTGAAATGGTTAGGACTAAATGAACGGTGGATACTTCACTCCTTCAGTCTCCTACACAAGATATTACAGACTTCCTCACTGCATTACTTAGCAACCAATTTTAATCTATTAAAAAATCAGCACCAGTTTAATACACGTGCTAAAAACTCTACACTTACAAGCATTCCTTTTTATAAATCTGAATCTTATTCCCATTCATACACAGTTTCAGCAGCACGGACGTCGAATGCGCTTTCTCCCACAGTAAGAGATTTGACTGGGTTGGCTGCATTCAAATCTCCAGTCAAACGGAATATTTATTTCTAGGTGAATCTAGCTTTTGTAAGGCTAACAAATAAGGCTGTCTATAAATATGTGTTGGAATAATTGTATAAATTAAGGAATGAATGAAAGAATGAATGGAGGTAATCAAATGTTTATATTTAAAATTTAATAAACATTTTTGTATTTACTATTGTTATTATAAGCTTGTTAGTTTAATATGTTAGGTGTAATAAGACAAGGCAAACTAGCCTTAACTTCGCCAGAATGTTTCAAAATAAAGACAGTAAATAAATTTATGAGCTTGGCATTTCGACCACGTGCACACCGGCGTGTGTCAAAAGGAGGTTGTTAAATAACTTCTATCGTATGAATAAATCACAAGCAATGACTCAATGGACACATCGCTCTTAGAACCAACAAACAAGTGGAAAAACAATCGAAAACAATGCGACGCTCAAACATGCAGCCCAAACAATAGAATCGAAAATTATAACCCAATAACTTCTTTTTTATTCGCCTATAGTATATGTTACATGTTCGGCCGGTTGTTGATAAAGGTCATTCCAGGGATACCATTCGCTCTCCATTTTGCTACATCATTAAACAGTCATAAATAACTGGCACCGCGATCTGGCGAGCGGGAATCGCGTTATGCAGTAATTCACCGTCCATTACGAGGCCACGCCCTCTCCGTGGACAGGTCACCCTCGGTACATGACATCTGGTCATGGTTGTCACGGCCAGTGATGGTCCAGGATTCATCGTCAAGATACAGAGAGACGTTATCGCTCGACATCAATAGCGAGAAAAGCAACCAGATATTACCCTAATAATTAAAACAAAATATATGGTAAGGTACACCACACAGACTTTCTCTCTCTTTCTTCTTAATATAAAGAGATTTACTAAAAAAACTTTTAAGATTTGTAAAAAAAAAATAACTCCATGGTGTGCGCCCGAAAACAAGCTATACAATCCGAGTAGCTGGCATATGTTGGTGAAAATAGTGCCAACACTTGTGGATAAAGGGTGTCATGTGGTCAGCACAGTGAACCCTCAGGCAGTTAATCTCAGTTTTCTAGATAACTTATTTATTCAAGTAAATTCTTATTTGTCTTTACGAGGCTTAGTTTGACCCCGTTAGTGAACCACTATTCCGCAGAAAAATATTGGTTACACAAAATAATATACAGTGTTACAGAAACACTCAACAAAAGAGCATAGATGAAATAGTACAAGCTATCAAATAAATATTTAGAAAAGAGGAACATCTCAGTCCACTAAATAGCATAACAATCGATTTCATATATCAAAGAATATATAATTATATTTTTTATTTTGAAACATTCTGGCGAAGTTAAGGCTAGTTTGCCTTGTCTTACAATTTATAATATATATATATACACATATATATATAATATATATACATATATATATAATATATAATATATATAATAAATTTGATTACAGCTAAGAAAATATTTATTTTATAAAAATATGTTTCAAATAAAATATTATACATATTACCTAAACAAGGTGCTAAAAAATTACTTCTAATATTAGGCTACTATAATTTTTAAAGTGATAAACTATTTCGTATCTAAAAAAATTTGCGGCAAAATTGACACTTAATGTAAGCCTATACTTAATAAAATTAATTCTCGGGGAAAATAGAACTGTAATTTTGTTAGTAACGTTAAACAGTGCCTAGATACATTTACTCAATATCCCTTCAAACATATCTCAAGAATTATTTTTTTTTCTCTTCTTACCCTTCAGTAAAAACTACCTTTGATTTAAGGATTGGATATCCGATTCAAAAAAGTATTCTTGTGAACCTTATAAAAACTCTAGATATTAAGTGTAGCCTCAATCGGTAAAATAGTTTTGATTTGCGAGGCTGATATACAGACACACGGCTTTGTGAAAAAAATTCTTTTTTTTTTTTTTGTTTCAGGGAATCATAAAACATTGACATTTATCAAAATCATGATCTCAATATTTTTTATGATAATAATACTTCCCTCTCCTTGGGGTCAATAGAAAGTAAGAACGTATCTAACATAACACCCACATCGCTCAGCAAGTGGATTAAAGCATCTGGTTCGTTTTGTCTGGTTTGCCAACGCCTGGGTTATAGAGTATTCCAACCTCAGGTGGTTGTACTGAGAAATGTTTTCTCTTAGCGGTTTCCCACTCTTTCTCCAAGCAAGTGTGAGTACATTTACTCTATATTTTACCTCTTTCAAGCCTACCTCATTAGTTTAGCTAAATGTGGATAACTTGGGAGGGTATTAAGACATGGTGGAAATAACAAAACAGAGAGCCCTTCTACACATACACACACAAATATTTTATTGATGTTTCATGGTATAGCGTCGATAATGAAAGCATATACATATTTACGCATGATTTATTATATGCAATGTTAGCTTTTTTATAAGCTGACATTACCAATTATAATGTATGATAGTCGGATTATCGGATACGGTTTTTAGACAGTTGGTTATAAATCATAAAAGTGTTGTTGATTTTTTATTTATTTTATATTCG
Source organism: Timema podura (assembly GCA_033556935.1). Lineage (NCBI taxonomy): Eukaryota > Metazoa > Arthropoda > Insecta > Phasmatodea > Timematidae > Timema > Timema podura. The sequence goes on along the minus strand of JAVRXN010000003.1, from coordinate 65,112,473 downwards.
TGAATCATTGTGTTTACCTGATGGTAAATCATTTTAAAAACTATTTCTGACAAGAAATCACAATTATTTCTGCTTAGCTCGCTATTTATTTACCACAAGTATTTGAATAAATTAAATATTTTACACTATAAACAAACGGCACCAAATACAAAATATGTCTACATTTATAATTAATAACTATTCGGTTGATAAATAATACCATTTTTTATTTAATTATAAAGTTATGAGAATCAATGTTTACGTGGACTAAACGTTTGGATCATATAGCCTGGTATATCTATCTATACCTTAAATTTAGAAGCTTGAATCCTGCGGGATGTGAGTGTACCAAGGGTGAATTTACCCCAATAGCTTCCTACTCTCTGTCCTGACATGCAAGGGTGGGTAAATTTAATCTAAATTCTACCTTTCTCATACCTATCACGATAGTCAAGTTATATACGAATAGTTTTTAATATATAGTGAGACAAGATGAAAAAAATTAAACAAAATACAATAAATTTTGTCTTAGCCATGTTTTGCAGTTAACACCTGTTTAAATGAGAAATTTTGAATGAGGACAGTATTTACAGGAATCTTAGCATTCTTGCCAATAAAAAGTATCCAATTGGTTTGAGTTCATAGCTATGAACGTAGTTCAAGAAAAGGTTAGACTCTCTAATCTTTTCAGTGTTTTTTAAATGTGTATTTGCCTTATTTAATGTCAGAAGTCTAACTACACAATGTTTTCAAAATATCCTAGCCTAAGACAAGACACAGTCATATCACCATTATACCAACTCTATATACTGTAGAGTAAATTAGAAAGAGTGGCAAAAATTGATTATATATTTTACTACTATTGTACTATTATCGTGCATCCATCTAGATATACATAATGTCCCTTAAGTGGCAGCTAAATAACACATGAATTTGGGTATGGATACGTTAAAATATATATAATAAATTTTTAAATACATAATATAAGAATATTTTTAATTATATCCGATTATATTGCCAAACAGACAAGATCCTAAACATTTTTATAACTACTTAACAGACTCTAAAATAAGACCCATTTAACCAAATATTTTTTGTAATTTGTGATATCTAAGTGTACTTTCTAAGCACATCTCATTACTATAATTAACTTAACTATAGGTGGTAGTAGTAGTAGCCTTTATACTATGAAACTATGTCTCTAAATAAAGAAACTTTTTTTATCAGGGCAAACGTGATTACAAATGATATATGTATCTCTCATTAACAATAATTAGAATATAACCAGTGCCACTCTTGAATAACATTCGATCACTTTGAATACTTGGTCACACTTAATAACTAATCATATTGGCCATGAATTAAATTAGCTTTGTTGGTCGAATACAATAGTTTTCCCTGGTGGGCCAAATCCGGTCATCAAATCTCTGTTTATTGGTCATCCCTGATCTCCTAAACCATTCTTCTTCCTTCTACCTCTGCTACCATTACCTCCACCTTCTCTTACATCCATACATCACCAGCTCGTTCATCTCTAGCATTTGAAGAGCATAAATACAAACCTTCCTATACGAAACAAGCTCGCAACATTGAACCCAGTAGTCATGGAGCAAAGATTGCCAATATATATCACTTCATGGCTATAATAGACATTCGTATGTTTTAATATAGTATTTTAGAGGTGAACAAGAAAATCACAACTGTAATTCGTTTTATTTGATTCTGTCGACATTTATTATTCAATTAATAACAAACTATGCCATAAATATTGCATGAAATAAATTTGATCAACTTAAACGTTTTAATTATATACGATATCCTAATTTACTCAAGTACTAAATTATTAGCATATTATTATGGTTTATCTTATTAATTTTGTATTTCAAAAAGTTATTTTGATTACAGACTTTCACAAATTAAAGCTAAAATAAAAGTTATCCCAATTAAACTTAAATATTAAAGTTATAAAAAGTTATAAAGCTATAAAAATTTAATTAAAAATATTTAACAGTTTTATTAATTGGTTTGACAAAATATTCCAATTAATGATGACCTGTGCCATAAATGTTGCATAAAATTAGTTTGACCAATTTGTAAAATAAAATATATAGGTTAAGATGTATTTATAAACTCAAGACTACTTGATAAAAAAATTGAAGATATCTTTTTTTTTAAATAATAGTATTAGCCTCAACATATGTCATATTACTATATACATTTTAAGTTGTCCAATATTAATGTTTGCAGAAGGTAAATATTATATTTGAAACTACATGAGACTTACTCTCTCCAAGCTTACTCTTTAATGTTGGTTTGTTGCTAAGCAAAACCAAGCCATGCGACCCACTGACTGAAACACATACATTACACTTTAAATCGTGGTTTGTGTCCGAACAGAGTTATTGATAGACATTGTATCTATTCTCCTTCCTTGGTCTGGTCACACCTTGCACCTTGCAAGCAAGCCACATCACGAGTGTCATGGTGCATGATGAATCACCTCGCGTGGCGCAGCTCTAGCGGTTGGTTTAGCAACCACACTCAAGCGCTGCGCCAGACAACTGCGCGGTGATAGAAAGGGAGGGGAGGGATCGCCACGTCACCACTACATATTCTAAAAAAAGATTAAGATAATTGAATTTTAATGTTAATATTAATTGTATTATTTTGGGCTGTCAAATTAACCAAAAAATGACAAAGTATATCAAAATATATCATTGAATTAAATATAAACTTTACTGAGTTCTAGATTAAGCTAGCTTATAAGTTGTGTGCTTATGTTAGTGTTTTGTTAAGAGAGTTCACATTTAGCAATCATATAAATATATTATAATTAATAAACATATATTACATTTCATTAATAATTTATGAAGTTGCTATAACACTCTATATTTAAATATGCTTGATTAAAGACTTAGAATGAAAAATGTGATTTTTAAATAACTACACTAAAGTTGGGTCTGTAAATATACCAAGTGTCATCATCCCTTTGAAAAAAAAATAGTGTACTTAGCTAGAATACAACTACTTTAATTATCTAGCTTAAAATACTATAAATTATGAGTGGGTTAGTGTTACTTCCTATTCCCTTTATTCCGTGTCACATGTTTGTTCCATTCATCATTCCACTATTGATTAACTGTGTCCAAACGTGTTCTTCAATGCACAAAGTGGTTCATGAGATGGGTTCCGTTTCTATAAAATATTTATGGGAATGGTGTGTCTGTAACACGATGTAATTTTGAGACGAGAAATGTTTTACCCCCCAATCCCTCCCCCATTCTAGATTATACACATGGCACGTAGTACGAAATACTGAATATATATATATATATATGATTTGTTATTAAACAATATATATATATTGTTTAATAACAAATCATATTTTTGACGGTTAGAGTACACATGGAAAATAACATATTAAATTGGATTCAGTCAAACCAAGACGAAAGAGATTCGAATTATTTTGTTGAGTTGAAAAGAACATTTTAAAAAACAATTTTCTCTTCCATAAATTATTACACATACCACACCATTGGATTAATGTAAGTTTAAGTGAGATTAAACCAATTTAACATTTTTTAAACATGTATTTTATAATGTATGTAATGAATAGTAAATTGGCTCTTGGTTACAACTAAAATGTATTTAAAGTGTGATCAAGGAACTGAATCTCTCATTAGTTAGGTAATGTGTTAAACTAATATATGTATATAATAAAACTGTAAATTAGTCTGTACGTTCTATTTATTCTGTTTATTTCTGGTAAACTCAAAAAGTACTCATCAGATCGAGATTAGACTTCTGTTGTACTATTTATTTTTAAGGATAAAGGGTAAGCTATATTCTCACGCTTTCTCTTTAGGGAGCAAAGCAATGTCGAAAAACCGACTGTTAATGTTGCTACATTTACGTTTTAAGCATGCATTAATTCAAATATATTAATTTTCAATGAATAAATTTAATTTTTAAGTCTTATTGGCAACGAGGAGTTTGGAAATATCAACAAATCATGATTGTATGATTATATTTGATCTTACTTTATCGCCAAATCAACTGCACTCCTAAGAGTAATTACAGAATGTATTCAATCTTAAATCAAAAGAGAAAAATATTTTGTATTGGTTGTTTTATATTCACATTAATATACAAATTGTACTTCTCTAACTAATCAAACTTACACATAGGTAATCAATATCTTTATGTGATTTAATGTTACATTTACATGGATACATATTAAGACAAATAGAATAATTATACCATTAAAAGGTAGAGCTACTCATTAATAATACCATATGATCGAGAGTACATACTATATTGTGTATATAGAAGTTATAGCTTGGTATTCAAAGAAAATTTCAGCTTTTAACACATATTTAGAATTATAATCTCTATTTTGATTGTGTTTTTGTCGGCCTACTTTTTAACTTTTGTAACACAATTTGAATTAATAAAGGATTAATATTTATAAATGATTTAAGATTTGCATACTTTTTCCTGTGATTAATTTTATTTATTATAAAAGACCAAAGCTAATTTATAGACTCCCCATGCTAAGAACGGGTACACCATCTAGGTTTGTATGCGTATTTGAATTTTTAAGGTGTTTTTCCTTCCTTCTGGTAGTACAAAAAATAATAACTCAAATAATCAATTTTTAGAATGTTTATCTGTCTGTCAATTTGTTTTTTCCAATAAACTCAAGAATTATTCATCGGATCAAGACAGGACTACTTCTATTTTGCTCCATATTTTTCAGGGAACCGTGGTAAGAAAGATCATCAGTTAGTGAAGTAGTGTAAAAAAAAAATTGGGAATATTCGTCGTGGCTGGTATTGTGGCTACGTAAGATGGAACGTGATATGAGCTGGAGTGCGCAGTGGAAAGGATGGAAGTGAATACGTGTTTCTTCTTGAATCTTCGTAAGCACATAAAACACTGATCTTGAAGTTTCATTCTTTTCTATCATTTGAAATTGTTGATTAGTTTGATATGTGGTTTAATGTGAGCAATGGCATGGGTCAAATGCTAGTAATAAATGTAGATCATGCGTATATTGTTTAGTACTTTTTACAAATATTGTAATCTCTTGTGGCATTTTAGCTGCTTACTAAATATTAATTACATGTTTTTTTTTGTTTTTTCCTATTAATATTACTACTTTGTGTCGAATACAATATGCATTTTACTATTATAATTTAGTAGGGATAGGGAAAGTTAAATTTTAAGGGGAGATGTACCCCAATTGGCGAGAAGATAAAGCTCGCAGCTATTTTGGAAAATGTACCCTTATTAAACTTTATCCTTATTCAAATACCGACCTTTCTGTCAATGAAAAACCGGATTATATGAGCTTAGAATATATCCACATGTCTATTGGAACAGGTTTGTGCCATATTTACAGTACATCTTGAACAACACAAAATCAACTTTTATAATAATAACACATTTATTTCTAGCAAAGTTTGTATTTACAATTAATGTTATCAATTTTGAAGGAAACTATATTTTACTAAACATATAGTTTTAACTAAATGCTCTTCGTCTTACTATTATTCCGGGCTATCCAGATACTTACAAATAGACGGTAGAAATAAGGAAGTATCGTTAATGAAAATATACTCAGGTTTATGTGAAGGTAGGGTAGGAAACCATGTCCCAAATACCAATTTATTGCATCCAGCCGGGTCTCAAACCTCAATCTTCCAGTCATTGGAAAACCAGACAAAATGAGACTGACTCCTTTCCCCACGTTCACCCCGGTGTGGGTATCGTTAAAGTTAATTTTAGTCAAAAACAAACCTATTAAATAACATTACATAGAAATCAAGTGAAATATTTTACATGTATTTCACTACAACAAAACTCGTTAATAATTAGAATCCTAATTATAAAAAACAATTTTTATCTTGTTGAATCTATTGTTACTCGTTATTTAAATTACACTTATGTCTAAAACAAAATTATAGTGATATTTAATCGAAACAATTCAAATTATTATATAAAAAGGCGAGTTTTTATTTTTTAAAAATATCCGGACGTCACGGCCAATACAATAAAAGCAAGTCTGCTTTGTTGTCTACTTGTAGAATTGTATTTTGGTACTACTTCCCTAGCTCGTCACTCAGACTGCATTGTTGTCGAGGAACGAAGAAGAGACGACCATCCGTTAGACGGCGAGGCAAACGCACAATAATTAGCTTGTCCATCTTGTGTGAAAACTGCACCTTTTGTCATGACCAACATTTGTGTACGACAGTGGGGAGGAAGCAAACAATGACCGTACGGTCGAATAAAAGGCGTAAGTACATGTGAAAACAGGGAATATGTCGTGGCAAGAACACAATGTTTAACAGTACAACAATGGAAAGCCACCAACGTGTTCTATGTACCAAACAGAAGCAAAGAATGATTAATAGTGGGACGTAGCGAACATTTATACTTTAAACCAGAGATGCCTAAAATCCTCAAAATTTGCATCCTCAAATCCTCGAATCCTTGAAATCTTGCAGCCTTGAATTTATCGAATCCCTTAGAATATTATAAATTTGAATACTCAATAAAATATCGTACACAAGACTGTAAAGAAAAAAATAGAAATATTCAAGATCTAAAAATAATATTAATATAAGCTACTATTTATATTTTATATTATTATTATTATTATTATTATTATTATTATTATTATTATTATATAATACAAAGGCAGTAAGAGTAAATGCAAGAAATTATAGGGCATTAGTTTGTTGAGTATTCCAGGCAAAGTATTTGGGAGAGTCTCAACTGACAGGGTGCGCGAAAAGAAACTGCGGACAAGATTCGGGGTGTGCAAAGTAGTTTAATGCCTGGTAGAGGATGCGTGTACAAGATATTTTCATTGCAACAAGTTATTGGATAATGTATGGCAGTAGGGAAGAAATTTTACTGTGCATTCGTTGATCTGGAGAAAGCGTACGATCGAGTGAATAGGAGTATGTTATGGAATGTTCTGAAAGTTTATCGTGTGAATGCATGGCTGGTAAAGGCCATTATTGTAGGGAATGATGGAAGTAAAGCGTGCGTTAGGGTGAATGGAGCTTTGAGAAAATGGTTTTGACATTGAACAGGATGTTATATAAGATTGTGTTATGTCTCTATGGTTATTTAATCTTTTCATGGATAATTATTGTATGAGGGATCCTTGTGAAGACGCGTTTGTGTACAATTGGACAATGTGAATGTAAGAGTGCTGTTATATGCGATGATGTTGTATTAATAACTAAGAACGAAAATAACTTGCAAAATGCATTAAATCATTTGAATTTGGTGACAGGAAGAATAGATCTTCATATAAATAAATCCAAATCTAAGGTGATAGATTTTGATAAGGACGGATCATGAAATGATTGTCAGCTTAGCATAAATAAAAAACTGTTCGAACAAGTGAATTATTTTGTAAATCTGGGCAGAATGTTCTGTAAAAATGGAAGGATGTGTGGTGGCATTGATATATGGGTGAACACATCTTGGAGATTAGTTGGATTTATTTGGACTATTTCAAAGAATGAAGTAGTATCGAATGAGGCAAAGATGGCAGTATATAAAAGTGTGTTAACGCCAACATTGTCTTATGAATGGGAACCATGGGTTTGTCAGGAGAAACACAAGATCAAGGTGAATGTGGTTGGAATGAGATGTCTAAGAAACGTAAGTGGAAAACCTCTCATGGGCAGAGTCAGTAATGAATGGGGGTTGAAGGAATGCGGTTTTAAAGTGATTCAATACGTAAATGTGAAAGAAGCGTCTTAAGTTGGTTTGGACATGTTGAGATAATGTGTGTGGATCAAGTGACGAAGGCAATATATGAAGGTAGAGTGTGTGGAATCAAAAGGAAGTGGTAGGCTATTTAGGATTTGGTTAATTGTTGTACACGAATGTGAGAAGAAGAGAAATATTAAGAGTTTTTAAGAATAAAAGAGAATATATGACTTGGTGTATGGATGTTGTTGAAGTGAAGAAAAGTATCCAAGAATAGGGTAGTTTGGAGAAAGTTAGTGAGGGTGGATTAAGAAGGTTTTTTTTTAGCTATATGCACACTTTCTTGCATACCTCGTAAAGGAACGGTGTGATTAGTTATGTATATTACAATTAAGTTATATACTTTTTCTAAGATTCTAATTTAAATTAGAGATATGTAGCTTGTAGGTTAGATTGAGATTCGGAAACGTAAAATAGTGAGTTTAACCCAAATCTCCTCTAAATTGCAAGAAAAACTCAATTTGGTTTTATTTAAAAATCAAGTATCAAATTTGTATAACAATGATAAATACACCGTCAATACAATAAGAACACCGCTGGAAGAACAATATGTCAGTTGAACTAAAGTTATCTAAAACTACTTTCATACATTAAAACGTCATGTCATGTGATCCTCATGCGTCACGTTTGATAAATAGAATCGAAAACTAAGAATTTATTATTTTAGTTAAATATTAGCGGACCCGACAGACGTTGTCCTGCCCGAAAGTTGGCTTTTCGTTTGGGTGGCATAATTGATTTCGATAGTAAAACAAATATTATATGATCATCACAATTACAAATTAACAATGAACTCCAATTAGTGAGTAACACAAATATTACAAATTCAGTGTTTGTCAAGACAACATACAAAATAAAACATCTTTTCATTTTTGGCATTTCACCCACAACTCCACAAATATCAGCTGTATCAAAAAACAAACATAACTATGAATTATTCTCAGAAGTTCAATTATTCATGAACTTTTCAGAAGGTTTTAACGGCCAATTATTAATATTATATTCATTATTATAAATATTGCGGGGTGGTGGTGGTGGGGGGGTAAATTTTGAGGTTACATATTCTGATATGCAAAGAATCTAAAAAAAAAAAATTCCACCCAAAAAAATCCCTAAAATATAATAAAAAAATCATTAAACCCGATTGCAGCGCCACCTACCGGGTCCAATTGTGAATCTAAACCATCCACGGACCCACTCAAACACACACAAAAAATTTCATCAAAATCGGTCCAGCCGTTTAGGAGTAGTTCAGTGACATACACACGTACAGAAGAATTATATATAAGATATAAGATAAGATTATCAATATTGGGCACAAAAAATCATGTTTGTGTTTCCTAATTGTTCTAGCTGTTTATAATTATTACTAGTGGATCATTGCAGCGATTTCTGCATATTATTGAACTAAAATGTATTCTAAACTTTTTATTGGGAAAAGATCTCTATAAAAAGCATTCACTCGATTTTCTAGCTAATAGTTTACTCGTCAAAGGCTATACAATTAACATAGATCTCTTGATGTCTAATTTGAATCAAAACGTTTATTTTCCCCCTTCAAGCCACGATGAGAACATTAAAACGACTCCTCTTCCAGATTTCTATATATTTGTTGCAACATACCACTAAAGTGAGAGTTGAGTTGGTATTTTTTTGTAACCAGAGAGAAATACTTTATCTACAAATATACACTCATGCTCAAAGCAGGGTTTCCATGATGATGTAAGAATAAAAAGCTGTAAATTCTTTGTAAAAGTCAGATTTTTGTTGGAAAATAATATCTTCCCGATATCCTAGGTCCCTAACCTTTAAAATGAGAGGTCTTTTGTCAAAATCTGTTTAGCAATTTCCTAGTAATTTATATTACCGCAAACGGACTTATCAAATTAGAGTGAGAAAGAGTTAGAGAGAGAGTGTTGGAGAAAAGGATTTAGAGATAGAAATTGGGAGAGTGAGTTTAAGAGAAAGATTGCTTGAAAGAGACTGTGAGTATGAGAGAGAGGGATTGCGTCCAAGAAAGAAATGATGAGATTGAAATAGAGAGTGAGATTGAGATAGAAAGCGAGTGAGAGTGATTTTAGAGAGGTTGAAATAAAAGGAGTTTGAGATAGAAAGAGAGATAGAGAGAGAGAGAGAGAGAGTTTGAGAGAGTGTGTTTGAGAGAGAGAGTGTGTGTATTTTTGAGAGAGCGTTCAAGAGATAGAAGGTTCGAGAGAGAGAGCGTTTAAGAGGGAGAGCTTTTGAGGAAGAGAGAGCGTTTAAGAGAGCGAGCTTGAGGGAGAGTATAATAAAGATGATGTGAGCTAAATTGTTTGATAGATAGTGTATGTGAGGGTAGAGAGTGTGTGAGAAAGAGGGATAGAGTGTGAGAGAGAGAATGAGAGAATATTATATGATAAAGAATGTGTTAATGAGTGTGTTTGTGTGTGTGTGAGGGAAGAGAGTGAGAGAGTGTGTGAGAGAGTGAGAAAGTGTGAGTTTGTAAGACCGTGAGAGAGAGTGTCAGATATAAAGAGAGAATGTGAAAATATAGATATGTTACACAAAACATTACGGTTCTTTGAAATATCATTCCCTCAAAATTAAGTATCAATATAGAAACAAAACTTAACTTATTTTATTTGTAAGAATGTGAAAATATAGATGGGGTACACAAAACATTACTCTTTTAAATATTATATCCTCAAAATTAGGCAGTATATAATAAAAAATAACTTAAATTATAAATTTGTATGGTATTAGTCGTTGCAAAAATTAACAAATTAACATCAAAACCCATTATTTGAATAAACTGAACATTAAAACACATTATTTGAAAAAATGAACACCAAAACTCATACTTAAATAGTTCAAATTGCTATTTTTAAATATTATTAAGGATCATATTATCGGTTTTGAGCTTATAATACATAAAAAACATATTTAAACATTATTTTATCATGAGCGAAACAAAACGTAGAAAATATTTTCACAAACTTAACAAATCAACCTTTTAATTTTCGAACTATCCTTAATATTATTGATTTAAATGCGAATTAACGATAACAACATTAAAATAAAAAATAAATATTTACCCAGTTTATGCATCTCAATTTAGATGTGCTATGACCAGCATCCAAACATAGATATTCATCGAAAGTAAAATTGTTATGTGCTTAGACCAACAAATAAAGTTTGAGTTATTATTTTTTTAGCGAAAGAGATATATTTTATTTAGAGAATTACAGCCAATCAGCAAATAATGGTCCTCATGGTGACTAAACAAAGAATGAAAAACTGAGAATTCCGTGTGAAAATCGGGTTTTCCTGGAAAACTACTATTTTTCCCGACATCCTGGACTTCTAACCGTTAAAATGAGTAGTCGTTTGTCGAAATCTGTTCTGTCATTTCCTCGTAATTTCTATTACCGGAAAGGGGCTTATCAAATTATATATATAAGGATTGGAGGTATTTAACGTGCACTAACTGTACCAACTGATATCAGGTCACAAATTACTGATTAAGTGAAATATATAACACAGACACATAACACCCATTCCATCTTCCCACATTGAAAAAAATGTGTATTTTTAGGCTTCACTGGGAACAGATCCTGAGACCCTTAGCTTTGTCAGTCAGACACACTGCCAACTTAGTCAAGGGGTTGGATTTTTTTTACCGTATACCGTATTCTAATATTAAGATTATTTGGATTTAGATTCTTTCCTTGGCAAACCCCTGAGGGAAGAAGAGAGAAGCACATACTTCTTGCAATACATAACTGTACGGCGTTTAATATGTGTGAAACACGTCCAGGCGGAAAAATAAATTTCAAATCACTGCTATGGATAGACCTTTAAGTTTTTAGACAGTTTCATTTAAACGGCTTCCTCTGTGTGTAGGTGTGTGTAAGTGATATATTAATAATCTCAAAGTGCATAGATTTCTAACTAATGATTATTTTGGAACAAAAATTAATATTTCTTATGCAGGTATATTTAAATGAGGAAACATAAATTTGGCCTCACCAATCTGTTATCAGTACTATTTCGGCCCCAGACATAGTACGACTTCATCCACATGAAATAACCCAAAACTTTCCATCTCATTTTGCACAGACTTAGAATAATGTTGTGCTATATATTAGGTTAAGCTTGTTTAGGCTATGATCGTGTTGTGCCATAAGCTAGGTTAGGTTAGGTTAGGCTATTATATATAGGATAAAGTTATGTCATACTATCTACCATTGTCAGTATTTCGTTCACCCCAAGAAAACATTTACAGCCATCATTATTCAAACGCCACAAAAGTGTAACCGAGTTAATACACCCACATAGGTCTGAAATACAACAATTAGCCATTTAAACGACTTATATAAAATAACATTTATTCTAAAGTATATATTATCTACTAGCTGATGTGCCAGTTCTTTGCAAGAGAAATCTATTAATTAACTTAATTCATTTTAGTATATAAAATTAACCAAAGGGAATAGTAACCGAATCTTATTTTATTTATTTTATTTATTTATTTAGCACCGCGTCTTACTACCCGTTCGGGTTATACGCTTAAGTACTAATTACACTAATGGATTAGGAATTGGGAAGGTTGAATTTAGAGGAAGTGAACCCTCATTTGCGTGGAGGGAGAGTGGAAAACCATTTAGGAAAAACCACCCCCAGTTCACCCGACCGAGATTCGAACCTCGATCTCCCCGTCCTCAGTGGTCTGGCTCAACGCGACTGGCGCGTTAGCCAACTACGCCACAGAGGCGGGTTAACCGAATCTTAAATTATGTTTAAATAATATGCTTTTATTGGTTTAAATTGTATTACAAAATGTGAAAAATAGTGAAACCTTCTCTTGGAACCATCTTGTTACCTTCTTCTTGTTTGTGTGTTGTTCATTAGACCTTTTTAACCACTTAGTTATTGGAAGCGTGCTGAATTTGGTTATAACCACAGGTGATCCAAATAAAGAACAATGTTTGATGCCAGATAATTGAACGTTTATTAATTGATAATAGATGAAAGCGTTTCTTAAATATTTAAAGTTTACAGGTTCGTGTAGTGTTACAATCACAGCTGATGTATAAAGAACAATGTCTGATATAACTGTTTTGTTTGATGTGCAAGCAAGCACTAACATGTTCGACTGATCCAAAGTAAGTTAGTAAAGTGAGTGTGTAAAAGTGAATCAGGGTTGAACTCTGGTCCCGCCCGCGTAGAATCCAGAGCAACACCACGTGACCTGCCCTCTAGCGCAACACACGGTGGGCCCAGAATTCAAGAGCGCGCTGGGACGGTAGCGTGACGTCATACTTTACAATAGGTTGACTAAAACACAATGTCAAATTAAGGATATTATTTGAAAATATGTTGAAAGCTGAAATTTATGTAGAAGTTTGAGTTATAAATTCTCTTTCTAAAGTTTTTTTTAAATCGTGTGTCAGCTTTGACCAGGAGAAATATATAGTATATGGTTTGTTCGCCTGTGTGTGTAGACTATTCGCTGCTCTGGTGACACAGAACGCTGCCCTGAGTACTCACACCTATGAAGGTTGTCTATATGTCGTACCCGCAATGAGATGATATTAAGGTGTAGAGCCAGGAATGATCTTAAATTTAACTTGAGCCTAATAAACCAAACCCTAGTAACCGTTGCGAGAGTTGCCCTTTCAGGAGACCACCCATGGTACGTGCCGAGAATCGAACCCTGGCTCCTAGATACCTAGACAGGTGCGCTGACCACTATACTACAAGGCCGGTCCATCCACGTTATTTGATTTATTGCCTGTTGCTAATAAATAAAAGTGTTAAAGAGTTCAAACAAGTGAAAATTACATAGTACTGGAACAGTTTGCAGTTGATAAAAGGAATTATTCATTTTCAACTTTTCTGGCATAGCTCAATCAGCTATTTTGAGTCCACTCTATTATTTTTTTTTAATTGTCTTGAGATTTAATGGTATACCAAATTTAAATCTCCTGGATGTTTAAATGTATTAGAATAATCCGCGTGGACAGAAAGATAGATATCAACATTATATTAGATTAAGATGTTCAACATTATATTAGATTAAGATGTTCATCATTCATCTGCACCCTATATAATTTCTTCTTTTACAATAACAAGATAACCATGACAACAACGAACCAAATATATCAAACAACACATTTTGAAAACAATCTTTGAAACGTAACATCAATCATACCATAAACTGGGGGGGGGAGGGGGAATGTATAAAAATCGTGATATTTGATTAAGAGCGATTATGAAAAATGTGATAGATAAATATATATATTATGGATTAAATAGCTAAGTTATTTTATTTGTTAGTTACGGTTATAACCACATCTAAATATCATATTCTTTAATTTGAAAAATGATACTTGAACACAGGAGTTGAACCCAGGACCTTTGGCTTGATACGTCCCTCATCTAGGGCAATTCTTCACTCATATTTTAAGGCAAAGTCTGTGATGGACGTTTGGAAATCGTCGGCTTCATAGAATGCGAGTTCGAACACGATTTATTAGAAAACAGTTTATAATAACCAGTAGGGTTGTGTGGGATTCCCAAATCTCTGGATTCCAACGCGAAAACAAATTTCCCGTTCCCGACCCGACTGTCGGGAAACATATTCTGTAATCCCGAAAACTTTGGGAAAGATTCAGGAATTGCTTTTTTCCATATTAAATTTACTTTTAATCTTGATTTTCATGTTTTCTTTATTATTTAAATATAAATATATATGTCAATCTATTCTAGATGCAAATTTAGTTTTAATGTGAGTTTCATAAATGTTAATAATCAAATTGCCTAAGTTATAACAAACATATTAAAAATTGCTTAAATTTTCAACTTTATATATATTTGTTTGGATTTCTTCTATTAGGGACTATGTATTCATTAAACAATTTAAGTATATTCAGTGTTTTAAGGTACGTAATATTAGCAAATTTAGAAATAATTAGTTTTATATTTTTAAACCCCGTTCTCGTCTCGAAGTAAGGGATTTTAAAATTCCTCTTTTCCGGTCTCGTCTTATTGGTTGAGTCTCGTTCCCGATCTCGTCTCGAACCAAAAATTCGATCTCACACACCCCTAATAACCAGTCTAATTTATTTAATTTGTCACTGCATCTTACTACCCGTCCATTCCCTCCTTATTTAGTATATTAATTGTGTGAGTTAGATTAAGGTATAATTTAGATGAATTATACCTCACTTGCTTTGAAATAAATT
This sequence comes from Timema podura, assembly GCA_033556935.1. Taxonomy (NCBI): domain Eukaryota; kingdom Metazoa; phylum Arthropoda; class Insecta; order Phasmatodea; family Timematidae; genus Timema; species Timema podura. Next base: position 65,097,471 of record JAVRXN010000003.1, on the reverse strand, counting down.
ACAAATACATTTAGGTAAAATAAATTAAACTAAATACACCCATTCGAGGTTCAAACACCAGCCGTTCCTTCTAGATAAAATCAGACCCTACGGGGTTGACGCATTCTACCACTTGTACACTATGAGGTTTTTAATATAAGTGTTTACTATATATAGGGCCACACAAGTCATATTTATAGATTCATGTAAATAATAATTGTATCTGATAATGAGTGGCAATGAATAGGTTTTGAATTGTAAATCCCAGTCAACCATAATTTAAATACTTAAACATTAAATTGAACTAAAACAGATCAAAAGTGTACACGGTGGATCCAAACGTTTGTGAAAAAATCAATTTAGGGCGGATATGAATTCATACCTAGCTTCCCTTTCAAGAAAATATTTCCTACATACATAGTTCGTTGGTACAGTCTTGAATGCCTTATTAGAGTAGACCAGATATTTAATGTAAAAAATTATTTAATTGCTTCAAATGAACACTAAAAATTAATTGAAATTTAGTTTTTTTTTTAGCACCGCGTCTTACTACCCGTTCGGGTTATACGCTTAAGTACTAATTACACTAATGGATTATGAATTGAGAGGGTTGAATTAAGAGGAAGTGAACCCGCATTTGCGTGGAGGGAGAGTGGAAAACCATTTAGGAAAAACCACCCCCAGTTCACCCGACCGAGATTCGAAACTCGATCTCCCCGTCCTCGGCGGTCGAGCTCAACACGACTAGCGCGTTAGCCAACTACGCCACCGAGGCGGGTCTAGAGATTTAGTAAAATGATTATGATACTAATAAAGTTACTGTACTAAAAATTAGTTTGAACTAAAATAAAGCAATTAAAAACTTTTGAGCAAACTATCTCATACAATATTAACATAATTTCACATAATAAACTGTATCTTTACAAAAAATAATTTAACCAAGATTAGCTTACTTTAAGTGATGACAAATCATATTATTTAATATTTTAAATGCTTTATGTTTAGTAAACACCTACCTCGCTAAATGTATTTCAAATCGAGTAGTTACTGGTATTATTATTTAATTAGATTTATAGATTGTTTTATTCAATAATAAGTGTATTTATATTTTCACACTACTGATGTATTTAAAACAAAATCCCCTTTTATTAACATTTATATATAAATTAGCATTTGCCGATGGGTTTGCTAGCATTAAACAATACATCAACACATTCAACTATTTCAAATGCTAGAAAAGAATGAAACTTCAAGAGGAGTGTTTTATGGGCGTACGAAGATTCAATAAGAAACATGTACTCTTCTCCATCTTTCCCTCCATAACCCGCTAGCATCACGTGTCATCTTATGTGGCCACAATACCAGCCGCAACTAATGTCCACTGCCTACACCCAGTTTTTATTCGACACTCCTTAGCTCACTAATGAAATAGCGTATTGGATTTTAGCCTGCCATGGTTCCCTAAAAAATAATAAGTACCACAGAAGAAGTCCTGGCTCGATCCGATTAATACGTTTCGAGTTTACTCGAAACAAACATAATGAACAGACAAAAAAACATTCTAAAAATTGATTGTTTGTATTTTTAATCTACTGCCTATAAGGAAAGGAAATCACCACAAATATTTGAACACGAAGAAAAACCTAGCTTGTATACCCGTTCTTCACACTGGGAATCTATAAAGTAACTTTGTTATTTTATACTGTATATAGTATATAAAATTAATCATAGAGAAAAGTAACCAAATATTAAGTTATTTTGAAATATTTATACTTTATTGATTTAAATAATAATTGTGTTACTAAACAGGAAAGTAGTCTTACAAGAACACAATATCAAAATACAAAATACAGATTAAAGTTTAAATGTGTGTTTAAACTGAAATTTATTTTAAAGTTTAAACTATTACTTCTTTATACACAATATTTACACTGTAAATTATTGAATATGCACGGCACTTTGTTTGGCATCCTTCCGCACCAGTTATCACACAGTTTGATACTTCAGGCTTACAATTTGTATGGTAACCAAAACTAAGGTTTCCCAAAGAAAGTGGTTGATACAAAGATTTAGATTTAGATTTTTTTTTGTTCTTTATCCACCCAAATAGATAGTCACGAAATATAATGCGCTAAACTCATTAAAGATGTAAAAAAAGAGGCTAAGTTGCACACCCTAAAGAATTCACCAACTTTTTATTTAAAGTTTAAAATTCCTGGGTTAATTGAGTTTAAATATGCATTTCCCAGTTTACATGCAGTAAAAGGCATTAGGCTCGACATATTTGATATTTTAAAAGTACATCCGAGATGCCCGCCTTGGTGTTTTAATAAGTAGACTTGAAAAGTGCCACCTTTCTATTTTTTGGGGGGGTTTTCGATTACATACACCTGATGTCACGATTTTTATGGCGTCATTATCTTAATAAACAATCAACTTCACTTATGAACCCAGATATTTAGTTTAAAATATCCAAAATTCACTAAAACTGAAATTTGTTTCCATTTAACCGTAGTGGGAACGGTAAGGAGAAACAAAATAAAACATCACAATTAGAGTACTGTTATTTAAATCTATTTCCTAGTACTCAAATAGTCGGTTATGTGCTGTTGATTGCTGTATACTATTTTGATTAATATTTTCTACCTTTTAATCTATTATACCTGGATATGTATCCATGTAAATGTAAGATCAAATCGCTTAAAGATAATGAATGTTATGTATGCGGTGTGGTGGGAATATAAAACAACCAACTAAAAATATTATTACTCTGTGAATTTAGTATTGAGATGTATTTTGTAAATTACTCTTGGGATTACAGTTGATTTGGTGATCAGGTAAGACAAAAACAAAAAATATCCATTCATGAATTGTCGATATATCCAAACGCTTCGTTGCCAAGGATACATACAAAGAAGTTTTATACATTAAGCGCCGGTCTTATGACGCCTGGATGAATATTAATCTGGTAGATACATATTTTTATCTGGTCGATAAGTCTTATGCTTCTTATGCGTCTTATGACTGCCAGATAGCATTTATCTGCCAGATAAAATGTATTTATCCATCACATTTTTATCGGGAGGTTGAAGTACCTGATAACTTTTATCTGAAAGTTAAAATGTGCGTTACCATAGTGCCACGTTGTTTTTCATAAGGTTTCATCTATCAGCATCTATTTTTAGGTTAAAGTCTTGGCTCCCGTCTTTAGTAGGCACAGACGCAGGCTTTGACTATATATAAAGTTAGAACATTTAATTCATAATTTATAAAAAACTGATAATCTATTTGTATAGTAATAGCTATATAAGAACAAATTATTTAAATGTGAGTACAATAAATGAAATTTTGTAAACGTTGTACCAAACTATTGACCACATTTTGGCAGACACCGAAATTAGTACTTGCAAGACAACTTAGCTTCTGCGCCCACGTCACGCCATATGTTTCCTCGCACTCGTTTAGCCGCCATTATTTAACAAATGTTGAGCGTTGTAGCCAATGTCCAGGTTGTAGCGATAGCAACAGGGTCTATACGCATACGCGCACCAGTAAAAACAGTACCAACCCTGCTTTTTATGAATAGAAATATATTTATCCTACAGATAGTTATCAGACAGATAAATTCAGTTCATAATACGCGTTAAATACTAAAGTGGCTGATAACCTTTATCTGCTCGCTAACTTTAATATCCCGATAACAATATTTATCCTGTAGTCATAAGACCGGCCCTAAACGTTAATATATTTGAATTGTTACAATTTTAAGACGCAAATGTAAGCCACACTAACAATAGGTCTTTTAGAAGCAAGCTTTCATTTTGTTTACAACATTGTAAATATATTTATATCCTTTCTGATAATTTATGTGCAAAAGTAAAATGTGCTGCCTTTTTATTTACATTTATTTGGAATTGTTTTGTAATTTTTCCGTTTAAAAGAAGTTATATATATTATATGTTTTCTATACTGTTTCATCTTTTATCAAAACCATTTTTTAAAGACAAGACAAAATAAAAATAAAATAACAATAGATCTCAGTTGGAAACTTTGAGGTAAGACTTAAAATTTCTTCTTGTCATGGGAATGTTTTATGGATAAAGTATTTTACCCGAGTTAAAAAAAAAAGAGGGGTTATCAGATTGAATATGGGGTGGGTTGAAGGGGAAGTATGGTGTTGGTGAAGGGTAGGCTGTCCATGGTTGTTTCCTAACCCAGTTCGTGGTGAGTGTTGAGCTATTGAAATGTGTTTTGAATATTCCAAGGAAAAAATAAACTAACCCTCTTCCATGGTTGTTTTTAAGATGACATATATACCATACATGTATACTTGATATATATAGTCGACAAAAATAGGAGTGGCTAAAATGATACTTCAAGATTTAAATTTGAAAATATGGTTTCCTCCTTTTCAAGAAAATGTTGGTTCTTTAACGCCCCAAGTAACAATATTATGTTACTATTTTAATGTAACTTATAGTTGTGTAGAAATGTGAAAACTCTTAAGGTTCTGGTTGTGAACCCTTCATTACTCACACAAACACATACATACACACATACAATATTTTATAATCGATTAATAGCACAGGGTGGGGCCAAAACAACTAGACGAATTATAAACTGAAAACTAACACTTGGATTTAAAAGTAAATATTCAATAGCTAAATTAAGGCAAACTAAATTCTACAATTTTTCACATTTTCTTTTTTGTCAATCAGGGGAGCTCCACTGCACGTCAGGCTAACCTCAGAACGTTGTCCGTCATTAACCTCATCATAGATAGTCTAATCGCTTTAGTCCACCCTGTACAAAGTTACAAATAGTTTATTCCAATCAAATGTGTATGGGAAATGTTTCCAATTTAATGGATGAACTTTATTGAAGCTTAGTCCCTGTTATATTTGTATAGTATTGTTACTGTGAATAGACTTTAAAACAAATAAGTACACATCCAAGCCGCTCACGCATTTGCGCCTATGGGCTAAGGGTAGGAAACTTAAATATAATTAGAAAAAATATGTCCAAAGATGTGTGCAGGATAGAACAGTGATCTCAACATTTTTGTTAGCCTAGCGCCCACTTCTGAGATTTGGATGCTGGCTACAGCCCTCCCCTCCACCACACAAAGTTTAAATGTAATAAGCAATGATTGATAATAACCTTAAATTCATATTACATTCTACATTCATATTTAATTATTTCAAACTAAATAATTACTATGAATATATAATATATATTAAGATTATTATGTACCAAGTAAATTCTTTAAATTTTGATTAAATTACTTTAAGACCTTTAAGTGAAGTATTAAGTACCCAGGTAAAATCAAGTCACACAATTTTACTAAAGAACTAAGTACAAAAACAAATATAATTCTTATTACCTGTCAAAAGTCTCAAATTTGTTCACATTTATGATCAATGGCTGCCTGTTTCCAGATGCACAATACATCCTCGTTTGAAAAAACCTGATTAAAAAAACTGAACCTTGTTTTCGTGGCACTTATAATAATTAGGATAGAGATGTAATAGTTAATTTAATGAGTGTTATGAATAAAAGTGAATAATTAATTTAATGTCCTGAAAATATACAAATTAATAATTAAGACTGTTGTATGGAAATTAATCTAATTGGTGATATTTGTGGGATAGCTAAATATTAGGTTAATGCTAATAATTTCAAAGGACGTATTGATGTTAATTATAACTAATCTTACCATTATAAGTAATTGTTAGATTACTATAAAATTGTTAAAGAGACCATACCTATTTAACTAATGTCATTTGTTTATAAACCTAAGTAATTAAAAGTAGGCTACTGTAAAATAATTATATAACATAAATATTTATTAAGACGGGGTGGGGCAGAATTTAAAAAAATAATATATTTATTTGCGTGATATATTATGTATCTCTAGATTTCTTTCTTGAATAAAGAATACAATTAATCTCCCGAATAAGTTGGCAACAAACCACTAAGTCTCGTTGCTATTCATTACTTAACTTAAGTATAGATGAACCAGACGTTTAAAAACTAACTTATTTTCTAGCACAAGTAAAGAGGCGTGTGGTGAGAATGTAAGGGGGAAAATTAGAGACGGAAAGAGAGAAAAAGGTAGCGAATCCGAGGAAAGAGAGAGAGAGAAGAAAAGAGTTGTAAGAAGAGGCAAAGTTCTTTGGTGAAGCCGACTAGTTTCCCATAATTGAATTTAGATGCTAGGAATAAGTATGTGTGTGTGTGTGATTGCATGTGTGTGTTTGTGTACAACTTTTCCCTCGGTTACAAAGCTTATTCCTATCTGCTAGGTTGGTACCTTTGCGTCACCTCTTCTATAATCTCCACAATAGATTTTCTTCAGATTTCCATTAACGCACATAACAATAGTCTAAAGAACTTGGTGGAAAAGCGGCGTTACCGATTTTCTTTTCACTTTTTTCTCTCTCTCTCTCTCTCTCTCTCATGTCACTTCGCCATACCTGTCGAGCTTTTATCCCGACAAGCACGTGCGCTAGCTTTTGAATCTTCCCGGAACAAAAGGAACTTCCCCGTCATCATGGCGATGTACCAAACGACTTGGATTTTAGATATAAATACATACATACATACATACGCATGCGCACGTATACACATACACACACACACACACACACACACACGATGTATTGCTCGTGTTTTGTTAGTATTTTAAAAAGTATTTCAAAAGTTTATTTAAATATCTAAGTCGTAATTGAATATTTCAATATTCACGTGATATATGCTACTTGTTAATAAATTCAAAATCATTTTCATACTAAGAGACTTAATCTCTCGATTATCCGGGATACTGAAATTAGTAAGACAAATATTTTTTTTTCTAAACAATAATAATCAAATTCACAAATACAAATGCACTAGAAAAGTACAGATAGTCCATTTTCACTAATAGACCCGTATATACAACGTGTATCTAAAACATTGCATCAAACTTTAGCAGGCTATTCCTTGGGAGAAAATAGAATAATTCACATCAGCAACCTAGGGTCCATCTTGAACATTAAGGGTGGTATACACCCCTAAAGATAGAGCTAAAAACGACTGTTGTGTGAAATATTATGAAAACTGCTTAGGGTATTACAAAAAATATTTGTATAATACTTAGTGAAACCTTGATCATTAATAAATTATATGTGCTCTTACCGTTACCCAACCCTATTATGTAAAAAAGGGGGGTTGTAAGAAAACTTTATTTTTGGATAAGAAAGTAAAATTACAAACTGAAAATATGAATCAAACCCAGGACATTTGACTTTGCTCGCCAACGCTCTGCTACTCGTTCATCACTAAAAAAATGTTTAAAAGTAGTCCTGGATGTGATACAAATTGAGCTGCTTCGTGATAGAGCATTGAATTTATTATTTTATTTACAATATTAATAATGTAGTGGTTAATTTGTATACTTAGTAAACCATACAGATCAAAAATAATAATCTATTACTATTATACATCAAAATATATTATTTATTAGATAATAAAAGTCTTATAATCATCCAATTAAAGAATATATTCTTTACAATTAATAAATGGTAATTTTGTAATGTAATTTCTATAGTCCTTTAGTGTACTACTTATTGAACAACTTGCCTATTGCAATAAATAATCTCATCGAAACAAATAAATATATATCTAGCCAACAACAGGAAACAAATATAAATGTTCAGAGTATATACAGTAATAAATAATAAGTAAGGTTAATAGTCACAAATAATTTGAATGCTTCAAACAATAAACAAAACTTTAATTATTCATCTTGACAAATTAAAAATCATCTACTATGTTAATTCTTATAGTAGCCCTCGAATTGTGCACTATTATAGTAATTGAATTCGGTAAAATCTTACCTACTAAAATATAACTTCATATTATAGATAATTTGTCCTTTTATTTTTTATAAGTACATTTTCTAAATTTTCAAAACCCTTTACGTACTTAAACAAAGAATACGTGACTATTAACAATACTAAATGTGTGTTTTGTGAAAATAAAAAAAACACAAGAAAGATAAAGAAAATGATGTGAATTATTAACAGGAAAAAAAAATGAAAGAACAACTACCAAATTGTGTCAATTAATTTTTCTTAATCGTTTAATAAAATGATACCAGCCTTGGTGAAGAGATAAACAGTATAATCAGTCCCAAATAGATTGTGGCATATAAAAGAACCGTGGAAGGTATTGTGATAACTTTCCTGGCAAAATTGGTATGCTCTATCATTATCGCTTATAGAAATTCTCGTGTGCCAATTAAATCTTGGTTCTTGTTTATTAAATTAAGTGATAAGTGATCTAGATACGATAATAAAACACCAAAAGCTTAGCTTTGATCATTAGTATTATCTAACAGAGATATAGCCACTCTCACCCCCATAAAAGATTATAATATAGGCTAAGAAATATATTTATATTATAAATATACAAATCTTTTTATTTAATCGTTAAATACTCTTGGAATCATTCTTACTCTTACGCCAGTTTTGGTTTAAGAGTTACACCTAGTTCAAGTCTATCCAAATCCTCCAATTCACCAACGGGTAAATTTTGTAATGTCTCAATATTGTAGATAACATAACTTTCATTTGGAGCATAGCATAATTTTTACCAATACAGGCTCTTAGACCAACAGAGAAGGGTGTGTAAGCACAAGGATGTCTAATCGTCTTCCTTTCTGGAGAAAAGTTATCTGGGTTGAACTTGTCAGGGTTTGAAATTGATTTAGGGTGTCTATGAGTTACCAAAAGGTTGATTAAAACTATGGTTCCAACGGGTAAGGTATAGTTCTTGATTTTTATTTCTTCTTCAACAGTCCTTGGGATAATCGGCACTGGTGGATAAAGTCGTAGAGTTTCCTTGATGATCTGTTCGAGGTATTTCATTTCTTGCACATCCTGGAAAGTTGCTGGTCGTATTTTATCATTTCCGAGAATATCCGACAGTTCTTGGAAAGCTTTATTTTGGATCTCCGGATGGAAAGCAAGAAGCATAATAGCGAAACCGTTAACAGTTGCAGTAGTTTCATATGCACCGAGAATCATAACTAGTGTTTCGTCGTATATTTCCTTTTCAGATAGCACAGGGGATTCACTCAACAAAGATTTCGCTAAATAATCTAAATAGCAATCTTTTATTAATTCTAATTTCTCCTTACATTGTATTTTACTATTTTCATTTGCTAAAATGTTCTTGCTAACACTAGAAATGTTTTCCCTGACAATATATTTAGGAAACTCATTAATATCGATTGATAGTGTTTTTTAGCTTTTTAGCTAATTTAGTGAACGGAATCTGAGTCATGATACACAGCCAAGGATATCTTATTAGATCAATTACAAAATGTTTTAAGTATTCAATAACATTTAAGAATTTGGCTGCCTTATTATTATTATGTTCTATATTAACTCCCATAAGAGCTGAACAGGTCATTTGCAGGCCACTATTACATAGTCCAGAAAATATTTCCATCTCATTACCGTTTGCCATACTTGACCAATTTTCTACCAGTTCAAATGATTTGATTTGAAAATACTAATAAAGTTTTTTAACACGCTTAGTCTCAACGTCGGCATTATGACTTTTCTATGTCTAGCCCATTTCTCACCACTGGTTGTTATCAAGCTATCCCTGCACCAATTTTATCAAGATAGTTTAAAGAACTTTCTGTCTAGACACTTTTTACTCTTTAGTATAGTTTCTATATCATCTTCATCTGATACTGATACGAATAACCAAGGACCCAACCAAAATTTCCCTGTTGGATAATAAGTAGTTGCGTTACTTCTCAAAAACCCAAATAGCTCTTCGTTAGAACAGATGAAAGAAATAGCACTGCCCACTAATGGGTAACCGTTAAGTCCAGGAATCTTTGACGCCAAATACCACAATCTCCTCCTCCAACGATAATACACTATCCCGAGAGCACACAACAGCACTATACATACTGTAAAATACATTGTTATACACTGAACCAACTTTGTGTTTCTTCTTGCTCTATATTAAAAACAGTTTAAAATTAATATGGTAATATATAGTAGCTATTGTTTTATAATACAATAGCTATGTCCGGAAACAAGCGTAGGTATACATTTTTGAATAAAAAATATATGATTGAATATTAATGATTACTTATAAATATTTACATTAATTGTAGCATGTCATTTGTATAGTATGACATCTACAATCAAGAATTCTATAAATACAATTAAAACAAGATAACAAGTACTAATCTATTCCAATATGATGTAGCAAGTAGTGACTCACACTGAATTGATGCTGCCGGGAAACACCCAAGCGTCGAGAAACATTTTCCCAGTGGACCGTCTCGGGATCGCAAGCATCGTCACGTCTTGTTCGAAGGGCACACGTTGAAGAAAAGAAAGATTTTTTTTATCTGCTCACTACACGTTTAAACAGCGCTAGTGAGCAAGTGGAGTTATTTCGCAACTCTTCCCCCCTTCAACTCTTAGATCTCCTGATGTAGAGAATTTCCCGAGCCCGTTCTGTAGCTATATAATGAGTTACCTGGGACTCACATTTGTATACCATTGTAATAAATCACCGGAGGAAGAAATATTGCACTTAACTTTAGCACCGAAGACTACTGGTGGCCACGAGGTGTAAGGTGTCGGAGTCACAGTCGCGTCGCAGAGGCTGAGACTATGAGTATCATGTCATAATGTCTGCCGTTGCTCTATGTCCCTCAGACATAGATTGATGTATTAGATAGTTTGTTTTATTTTCAATGTCTATCAGACATTGATATTGTGTCTGAATATTTGACGGTATTATCTATGTCCCTCAGACATAATTGATGTATTAGAACGTTCTGTGTTATTTTCTGTGTCCTCGGACATAACTTACTTTAGTCAAAATTACCCGCCTCGGTGGCGTAGTTGGCTAACGCGCTAGTCGTGTTGAGCTAGACTGCCTAGGATGGGGAGATTGAGGTTCGAATCACGGTCGGGTGAACTGTGGGTGGTTTTCCTAAAGGGTTTTCCACTCTCTCTCCGCGCAAAATTCGGGTTCACTTCCTCTAAATTCAACCTTCCCAATTCCTAATCCATTAGCGTAATTAGTACTTAAGCGTATAACCCGAACGGTTAGTAAGACGCGGCGCTAAATATTATTATTATTATTTAGTCAGAATGGCTAACATTATTTTCTATGTCCATCAGACATAGTTTCTTGGGTCAGATAGTTTGACGGTTATTTCCCTATGCCTATAAGGCATAGTTTAAATACGAGGGTGCTATGCTTTACTTATGTGTAGGACAGTTGATTGAGTATACTGAGTTCAAGGATCTGGTTTCCCTTTTAAGTCCTTAAGACAACGTTATATTTTTATGTCACCCTAAACAGTATGATCATGTTTAGAATATCTTTATGGCTACAATCAGATCATCGAACACTTTCGTTAGGAACTAATTAGGTCAGTGACTGTTTGCAGCTTTGATTGCACCCTTTTTGTGTAGCTATTTGCGGTGCGAAACCTGTGGGAGCACTACTAGATTGAAGTTGTTGCCCGCGAGGATAATACTTTCTTTCATCCACTTCAGGCACCATATTTATCTTAGTATTCAAAGATAGTTTGTACTAGATTCTGTAAGCTCTTATTTTTGGTGAATGAATTAATTTACTATTGATTGCTCTGGCAGTACTCATTAGGAAATGACCGGCCGTAGTTAAAATATGTGTAGATGCCTGATTGTTAGCCATCTGTTGTTTGTCAAATGGAAGCTCCTTTAAAATGATACTATTAATTGTTTAGTTTTGGTACTCTCCATGAGCGTTAATACAAGCTTGCTAGCTTAAATAGTATTCTCCTTAGTAACTCTAATAATGTAAGGTTTGATACTATTTTTTTATTTTTATTATTTCACTATTTTTCATGATTAGATCTTTCTGGTATTAGTCCAGTATCAGTCCGGTTAGATCGTCTTTCAATATATTCTCTGAAACCTTACTCTCCTTTTTACCCTTTCTGTGTTACATCAGACACGTCTTCGTTCGAGTAATAGCGAATACCTCTATTTCTGAAGTTATTAAACTAAATGTTCTATCTAACCTCTGTTGGTTCCTTGTGGACAATGTAACTATACCCATTCTTGCAACCTAATGTTTTTTACTTACATAACAGGATACAGTTATAATTAATTAATTCAATCAAAATCTTGTCACTCATATGTAATTCTATTTCTCCTATTTACTTTTAAATAAACTTATTTGTTAAACTTATATATCTTTGTGATGCTTTTTCCTTTCTTATAATTCGTCATATATAACTTATTGAAATATGTAACAGCAATCGTTTCTTTTTCTACGAGCTAGGAAGAGCAACGGTTCATAATGTGAATTTTAATCACAACTAATATTTTATTATTGTAGAAATATAAAAGCCATTTACCCTAACAAATATAAAAAAAACGTATTTTATGGTTTTACTTTCTATTAGCTTATAAGATAATAGCATATTGTTTCCCACCAAGGTAAGATTGTCACTTTTTGGGTGGTGTAAAAAAACTTAAGATATCGTTCTACATTTGCAGCCCCTTTATAAAATTTTAGTGTAAGCACAGAAATTATTGAATGGTTACCGTATCTAATATAATAAGTGGTGTGTATAAATATTGACAGTAGAGATGAAATATAATATCAAGTAACAAGCATACAAATTATAAGAATCAAATAGCAAAAGTTATTAAATATGTTTTAGTGAGGGTTTACTCCGTCTAGATATCATTTTCCGAAAAATTAAAAATTACACCTGGACATGGGAATAGAACCCGGGACGTTTTCTTAGTACGCCGATGGACCACTGAGCTATCCACGTATCGTTCCGTGCCTATGGTCATTCTTCACTCATAGAATCTGCCTTAAAATATGAGTGAAGAATGAACCTGGCTGCGAGACGATTCCTGGATAGCTCAGAGGTCAGAATATATCATTGAGTTACAATAAAACCCGCCCTCATGCTAACTTTCACACTTAACTCTTCTTTTTGATTCATACTACCCGCTCCAAAAAATATATAAACTAATAAAATCCCTACAATATAACTCTTCTCTATTGTAGTTCTCGTAGTTTGGTACAATATAATAAACAATTCTGAACAATATGAAAACAGAATATTATAGGATAATATTCTCTCTACAAATAAAACTGTTCATGTACTTAACGAATGTATCTTCTGGATAGAGCAACCACCAAGACGGGCCAACACCTATAGAGTCCTAGTACGGGAAGTTGACCGAGCGAGCTATGATGTTCCAACAGAGTATGTCCACACCGATTTGATCAACGCAACACAAAAATGGGCTGGCTAGAATTTGCCTCGACTACAGAAAGACTGCTTACCTGCCCTCTGATGGGAAAAACGTGAACTACACCCACACAATCAGGTGATTGCAGAAATGTTCTGGAAGGTGGATGGAGCTCTAACAACAAATGGGTTCGTGACCGTCGAAAGCTTCTAGAAGGACGTCACCGACCGAGTGTTCTTTTCCCCTAACTTGCGTCCCTAGCGACGACAACCCTATATAGATTGATGTTCGTGTATTTAAAAATGAATATACAATATCGACGCTTTATGGAGGAATGCAGTCCTGGATTTGGAAAATGTCAGCATAAAATTTTCATGTATAATTATTCTATGGACTTAAACTATGGCAGTTTATATTTTGGACTCTGATTTAAATTTAACTTTTAGTGCTAGCCAATTTAGACATAGTAATATTTCTATTTAATAATATTTTTTTACCTAAACATTTATTTTAAAAAAACTCTATATTTTGTCTGCCGCCACCTGGGCGCTAGAGTCTACTGTATGTCTTAAAATTTTTAGATAGCCACAATTATTAGTTTATTTTGTGTTGTAACACATTAAATCAGATTCATTTTGAAATTGTGGTTACTTGTATATTGTTTTATTAATATTAACGTAGTCTCTTTGTGGTGTTATATTTTTAAGAATGGATTATTGTAACGTAACTTTTCTGACTGATAAAATTAATCATGAGATTAACTCACATTAGAATATTTTCAAATCTTTGCAATGCTTTGCTTCTAGTATTGTATTTTATTTATAGTCACAAATAAGTGGACGTTTCCTAGTTTTGTGTCGAGATCAGTTAGTCCCGGGAGTTTGACTAAAGTCTGTTAGCCAAACTCTCATGTCTTTTAAAATATCTAATAAATATTTAATATTTATTATTAACATTTTGAAGTCTGCATTCAGTAGTGTGAATCAGACACTTTAGTAACTTTATTAAGGTGCATATGACTCTTATGTGGATATTATTTGCTAAAATTGTTTGTACTTAAATCAACTTTATGGGTTGTTCTGTCTCTTCAAGACTGACCCATTTGATTGTAGGATATGTTACGTGTGATGGAACATTCCCTCAGTTTAACTGCGCGAAATAATTGTTTATTTTTTATTTTCAACATAGCTCAGTTTGATTTTTGAGACCATGTAAAGATTCTGCTTTGCTGTTATTGCTTTGAATAAACCATTCATATTGTTGTTATTACATCATGCATATGATTTCCCTTTTTATATGTTTTGTAGATTACTCCCACTCCCTTTAATATTATTTGTTGTCTTGAATAAAAGGTAGTAGAGTGGGGTGTTACATGAACTTTGGCTTACAAAGTCAAAGGTTCCGGGTCCAATTCCCGAGTCCAGTTGTAATTTTTCAATTTTTAGAATATAAATTTATAAATAGGTTTGAAGATATTTTGCCTATATATGTTATAAATAATATCGAATTTACGTAAAATATTAATGTTTAAGAAATATTTTTGAGATATGTGTTCTATACAAAGAGTTAAAATTACAGTTAAAGACGTTCAACAATATTTCGATTATTTAAAATATACTATGAATTTACAATATATTCAAACAATTGAGTATACATCTTTTTGATATAAACTTAAAAATTGTTTACCATACGTAACCATACTACAAACAACACCACGACAACAACAACAACACCTAACAACAACCCAACACCACCACCACAACAACACACCACCACAACAAAACACACAACACACCACCACAACACACACCACCACAACAACAACAACCACAACAACAACCCACAACACAACCACTACCACCCACAACAACACCACTAACACACCACAACAACAACACCACTACCACACCAAACAACAACACCACTACCACACCACAACACAACACTACAACAACACCACAACAACAACACTACAACCACAACACCACTACAACAACAACACACTACAACAACAACAACACTACAACAACAACACTACAACAACACCACTACAACACACCACCACTACAACACAACACCACTACAACAACAACACACTACAACAACAACAACACCACTACAACAACAACAACACCACTACAACAACAACAACACCACTACAACAACAACACCACTACAACAACAAAACCACTACAACATCACACCACCCACCACACCCACCCACACACACCCCACCACACAACCCCACAACACCCCACCACACAACCCCACACACACCCACCACACCACCCCACACACACCACACCACCCCACACACACCAAACCACACCACCACACACACCACACCACACACACCCCACACACACAACCACACCACACACCACACACACACCACCACACACACACCCACCACACACACCCCACCACACAACCCACCCACACCACACACCACCCCACCAACACACCCCACCACACACACCACCCCACACCCCCCACACACACACCCACACCACACACACCCCCACACACCCACCACACACACCCACCCCACACACCCCACACACACACACCACCACACACATACCACACTACCATACACTTACACACACCACAACACATCACTATACTACATTACCACACACACACTCACTATTACACACCATACCACTACGCACACGTACCGCACACGCAACGCACACCTACGCATACCAACATCGCATACCATACGCACACCAACTACACACTACATACATACATACATATCCATGAGCAGGTACACCACACACACGATTATTGTTGTGTTGTTAGTATTAAAGTATTCAACTTTTTATTTAAATATCTAACTCCTAATTGAATATTTGATGAATCAATATTCACGTGATATACCTACTTGGTTAATAAATTCAAAATATTTTCGTACTAAGAGACTTGTTCTCTCGATTATTCGGGTCACTGAAATTAGTAAGAGAAATATTTATTTTTCTAAACAATAATAATCGAATTCACAAATACAAATGAACCAGTAAAGCACGGATAATCCTTTTTCACATATACACATTTTTATATATATATAAACACGGATAGTCCAGTTTAGTGTAAAAAAAATTACACTTATGGTCAAATTTCCCGAATAAACGCGGATATATATTTTTTTTATTTTTTTTAGCACCACGTCCTACTACCCGTTTAAGTTTTACGAATATGTATTAATTAGCCTACACTAATATTCTACGGATGAGGAAGGTGTAATTTATAGGAAATGTACCAAAATATGCTAGGAGGGAGAGTGGAGGAAAATACACGCAAGAAAGATTCAAACCCTTTCTCCCTGTCATCTATCGGAAGTTTAGTATATTGCTAGAGCGATGACTTAGACCATGTGGCCACTGAAACTGGTCATGAAATATCAGTTTTAATAAGAAATACAAGCCTAGTTTCTACAAACTTCCCCCTCAAAAAACATGTTGACATGTTTAATTGACTTTTTAATCAACAGCAACACATTATAGATTCACAATTTGCTCGGAGGCCTAATTCACACACAACCAATTAAAATTAAAATTAAAATTAAAATTAAAATAGTAGACTCAAAACTAACCCGCAATAAAGGTAGCTCTCACCCAATTAATAGAGACAGCTGTAATTTTGAGTATACTTATTTAAATGTTTGCTATGAAATCAATCTTAATATCAACGGTAAAAGTTGTTATTATTAGAATGTGTTCATTAATCTAAATCTGATATTTTTACTTCAATATTTTCTCTCTCGATTTCGAATGGCTTATTTTAAATATGTGAATAAATAAGACGGAGTTTTAATCTAAATTCAATTTTATGTATTCAAAACAACCAAAAGAATAATAAATAATATACTAACTAGTTTATTTTAAATGTACAATTGAGATTGGTAAAATTGTTTATGAGCTAAATGATTAAACAAGAATTAGATAAATATATTTTATGTGTTATAATATTAAAGATAAAATACGTTTATATTGGAATTAGTATAAGATACCAAAATCAATTTTATTTATTGGGGTGTATTTCACTTACACCTTCTGAAGCGGGTGAATATATCAGGACATGATTTTATTAACAAATTTAAGTCTAGAAATGACTCAACAAACAACAGTTAACTCATCACTATAGAAGCCAATCTAGGAGTTGATAAATGTTTCAGCCATTACAGGTATCAAACTTTATACTGTAGCATTTAGCTAAAAGAGTCAACAAAGAAGTGATGAAACTTACCCCACCGTACTGCCGGCCGCATCAAATGGGAACACTAATAAACAGCGCGGCTGACCACAACCACCCGGACA
The DNA here is from genome assembly GCA_033556935.1 of Timema podura. Taxonomy (NCBI): domain Eukaryota; kingdom Metazoa; phylum Arthropoda; class Insecta; order Phasmatodea; family Timematidae; genus Timema; species Timema podura. Next base: position 65,079,881 of record JAVRXN010000003.1, on the reverse strand, counting down.
CATGTTAAACTCAATACTGAGCCTCGATTGTTGATACTGACAGGCCAAAGAACATAGAGACTAGAAACTTCGGTGCTGAAGAGGTGCTGCTCGCCCTTTGATTACGGAACACACTGGAACAGTTCCGATGGTTCCAGAACAGTACTTTCATGCGCATGATCATTCCCGAATATCCCAGATGTCCACTCCTACCCTTTTCTTCCGTGGCTCCGTCTTCTGGGTCGTATCGTATATATAGTGGTGTGTGTGCTATGTATGATCACTATTGGGCTTGGACAAATTAAGAACAGGACGAGCTCTAGCTTCATTCATTATGTAAGATCAAAATTCACTTTTCGGCTTAATTTATTATTTCTCGATTTTCAATCATGTAAACTTTATTATTCTAAATTCCTTTTACGGCAATATAATTTATAAAACTTCAAGATAACAAAAATGACTTTTTTTTTTACTTTAAGAATTTTTTTTTTGCATGATCGATATTGTCTTCGTTAAAGATCGATCTTTTGATTAGTTCGTGATGTAAATGAGTTAGATCGATTATCATGATAGTATCGATATAAGGGAACTAAATCTGTTAAACATTGTGATATTCAGCCTTGTGGTCATTAAATGTAATATCTATTTGGGGACTTAAGATTTTTCTTTAAACATGTCACCCGCCTCGGTGGCGTAGTTGGCTAACGCGCTAGTCGTGTTGAGCTCGACCGCCGAGGACGGGGAGATCGAGGTTCGAATCTCGGTCGGGTGAACTGGGGGTGGTTTTTCCTAAATGGTTTTCCACTCTCCCTCCACGCAAATGCGGGTTCGCTTCCTCTAAATTCAACCCTCCCAATTCCTAATCCATTAGTGTAATTAGTACTTAAGCGTATAACCCGAACGGGTAGTAAGACGCGGTGCTAAGTATTATTATTATTATTATTATTATTATTATTATTATTATTTAAACATGTCAGAACTTAATATTGATGAACTTTTATGGATCTTGTTTATATTAATTAACCTTGGGGTTTCTTTTAATACATTGCGGGTTTGGTAGATGTCTCGATTATTAAGGAAACGTACAGTTCAGATTAACTTTGGAAATTATTATTAAATTTTTAATCTATTTTGAGTATTGTATTACTTAATTTATTTAAGAACCTTTTGGTGCGTGTCAACGCTATTTACTTGTCATTTTTATAGGGTAACGGCGATTTTTGAGCCGTTTAGGTAATATTATAAAACATGCGAGGATTCCTCTAATTTTTTGTTTATATATTCTATTAAATGTCTCTAATTCTTGGCTTCTTTAATATTGTCATATATTTATATTTGTAATATTATTATATCATGGATAAATAAATACCTATTGAAACCAGTCAAAATATTATTCGTAATTGTAAGCAACCATGCCCTAGGTAATATTATCAAATATATATATGCTATTCGTTATTTGTTTTGATTTAGGAAGTGTCATCAATAGTTATGAATCTCATTTAATTACATATCAAGAGATAGACCGCTCCAGTATTCATATCCGCAACTAGATGAGAACAGCGGATTCTGGACTTTGAATGTTACTGAAACATAACCAAAGCTTAGAACTCCTAGCACTCTCTCCTATTGAGCCCTTGTTTTTGCCCTGTCTTATTTGTTGTGTTTTGGACCTCCTAAATTTTGTTTATTTAGTGTTAAGGAGGGTTCAATACTCTTGACTAAATAGGTAAGAATACAATTGACTAATATAATATTTCGGAAACGCAAATATCTTCATTGAAAAATTAGACATAAATTCTTGCCTCCTTTCAGCTTGGCTGCGTTAATTTAAAAACTATGTTTATTTTTACCAAATACACTATAATATAAGTAATATTATGTCCAATAACAAATCACTATTACGTATAATTTAAAATTCTACCTTTTATAATGCCAAAATATTGTCTTTCAATTTTATTACTAAAGTCTTAGAATGCAGCGATGGTCAAACACCACAAAAATTAATGTTAATGGGTTGTCCTACCCATGAAGATTTTTTCTACTCATACTCTATGGATAAAAATATAGAATATCTTTTAAAGATGCATATCTCCAGACTATCTAAAAACAATGGGGAAGGATCTAAAATATATTTAAAAAAGTTGTTAAAAATCTTTTAGCAAAATTTTAATTTCATATTAAAATTTTCGTATTCAAATTATTTTTTATTTGTAAAAATAGAAACAACTTTTTATTTAACATGAAGAATCATTTCTAGTTAGAAATTTTGAATTAAATCTTTAATGGCTTTTTTTGAAAGAAAAAACAATATTTTTCATAAGTAAATAAGATTTAAATTTATTTATTTGAAAAATAAAAATAAAAATTATTATTTAAAATGTAAAATAGACCCCCAGATAATAATTGTGAACAAAATCTTTATAGTTATTTTCAAAATACATTTTTTTTAAGGTAAGTCTTCAGTAAAATACTAAACAATTATTACATTATTTTTAAACAAAAACCAATTAATAAGATTATCTACATTGTACAAAAAATTTAACGGAAACTAACGTTGAACCAAATCATTTTATACCTTTTTATAATATTTAATGTATAAAAAAATCAATAAACTGATTTTAATCAATTTTTTCCGTAAAAAAAACTAGTAGGCTACACATTTTTATTTGTCTTATCAATTAATTCCTTGATATACGTTTAAAACCAAATCGTTATTGCTATTTTCAAAAAATCTAGAATTAAAAAATCACTTATCAGCTTACTACACTAAATTTAAGGGCTAGGGTAAGGAAAAGATCCCCAAGGAATATTTATTTAATATACAAATATCAAGTTTGAACAAAATCTATCAAACAGTTTCAGGTCTTTTCCCAGGAAAAGACAGACAGGCAGAATTATAAAATTCACATTTTTATGGTACGGTGGCACATTAATCTTAAATATTACCATAATTTTAGGGACAAGAATATTCACGATAAGAAAACATTATTTTTGGATAAGAAAGTAAAATTACAAACTGAAAACATGAATCAAACCCAAGACATTTGACTTTGCTCGCCAACGCTCTGCTACTCGTTCATCACTAAAAGAAATGTTTAAAAGTAGTCCTGGATGTGATACAAATTGAGCTGCTTCGTGATAGAGCATTGAATTTATTATTTTATTTGTAATATTAATAATGTAGTGGTTAATTTGTATACTTAGTAAACCATACAGATCAATAATAATAATCTATTACTATTATACATCAAAATATATTAGTTTATTAGATAATAAAAGTCTTATAATCATCCAATTAAAGAATATATTCTTTACAATTAATAAATGGTAATTTTGTAATGTAATGTCTATATTCCTTTAGTGTACTACTTATTGAACAACTTGCCTATTGCAATAAATAATCTCATCGCACCAAATAAATATATATCTAGCCAACAACAGGAACAAAATATAAATATTCAGAGTCTATACAGTAATAAATAATAAGTAATGTTAATAGTCACAATTATTTTGAATGCTTCAAACAATAAACAAAACTTTACTTATTCATCTTGACAAATAAAAATCATGTACTATGAAAATTCTTATAGTAGCCCTCAAATTTTGCACTACTATAGTAATTGAATTTGGTAAAATCTTACCTACTAAAATATGATTTACATATTATAAATAATTTCTTTTATTTTTTTATAGGTACATTTTCTAAATTTTCAAAGCCCTTTACGTGCCTAAACAAAGAACACATGACTATTAACTATACTAAATGTGTGTTTTGTGAAAATAAAAGAACACAAGAAAGATAAAGAAACCGCTGTGAATTATTAACAGGAAAAAAAATTGGAACAAAAACTACCAAATTGTGTCAATTATTATTTCTTAATCGTTTAAAAAAATACGACCAGACTTGGTGAAGAGATAAACAGTATATTCAGTCCCAAATAAATTGTTGCATATAAAAAAAACGTGGAAGGTATGTGATAACTTTCCTGGCAAAATTTGTATGATCTTTCATTATCGCTCATATAAATTCTCGTGTGCCTATATAATCTTGATTCAGAGATTGGCCGTGAAATACCTCAAGTAAATAAATAAATAATCAAATTAAATGTATGTGTTTATTAAATTAAGTGATAAGTGATCTAGATACGATAATAAAACACCAAAAGCTTAGCTTTGATCATTAGTATTATCTAACAGATATATAGCCACTCCCACCACCATATAAGTTTATAATATAGGCTAAGAAATATATTTATACTATAAAACTACAAATCTTGTTTATTTAATCGTTAAATACTCTTGGAATCATTCTTACTTTTACGCCAAGTTTTGGCTTAAGAGTTACACCTAGTTCAAGTCTATCCAAATCCTCCAATTCACCAACGGGTAAAATTTTGTAATGTCTCAATATTGTAGATAACATAACTTTCATTTGGAGCATAGCATAATTTTTACCAACACATGCTCTTAGACCAACAGAGAAGGGTGTGTAAGCACAAGGATGTCTAATCGTCTTCCTTTCTGGAGAAAAGTTATCTGGGTTGAATTTGTCAGGGTTTGAAATTGATTTAGGGTGTCTATGAGTTACCAAAAAGTTGATTAAAACTATGGTTCCAACGGGTAAGGTATAGTTCTTGATTTTTATTTCTTCTTCAACAGTCCTTGGGATAATCGGCACTGGTGGATAAAGACGTAGGGTTTCCTTGATGATCTGTTCGAGGTATTTCATTTCTTGCACATCCTGGAAAGTTGCTGGTCGTATTTGATCATTTCCGAAAATATCCGACAGTTCTTGGAAAGCTTTATTTTGGATCTCCGGATGGAAAGCAAGAAGCATAATGGCAAAACCGTTTACAGTTGCAGTAGTTTCATATGCACCGAGAATCATAACTAGTGTTTCGTCGTAGATTTCCTTTTCAGATAGCACAGGGGATTCACTCAACAAAGATTTCGCTAAATAATCTAAATAGCAATCTTTTATTAATTCTAATTTCTCCTTACATTGTATTTTATTATTTGTATTTGCTAAAATGTTCTTGCTAACATTAGAAATGTTTTCCCTGACAATATATTTAGAAAACTCATTAATATCGATTGATAGTTTTTTTAGCTTTTTAGCTAATTTAGTGAACGGAATTTGAGTCATGATACACAGCCAAGGATATCTCATTAGGTCAATTACAAAATGTTTTAAGTATTCAATAACATTTAAGAATTTGGCTGCCTTATTATTATTATGTTCTATATTAACTCCCATAAGAGCTGAACAGGTCATTTGCAGGCCACTATAACATAGTCCAGGAAATATTTCCATCTCACTACCGTTTGCTAGACTTGACCATTTTTCTACCAGCTCAAATGATTTGATTTGAAGTATACTAATAAAGTTTTTTAACACGCTTAATCTCATTGTCGGCATAATGACTTTTCTATGTCTAGCCCATTTCTCACCACTGGTTGTTATCAAGCTATCACCTGCACCAATTTTATCAAAAATATCCTTAAAGAACTTTCTGTCTAGACACTTTTTACTCTTTAGTATAGTTTCTATATCATCTTCATCTGACACTGATACGAATAACCAAGGACCCAACCAAAATTTCCCTGTTGGATAATATGTAGTTGCGTTACTTCTCAAAAACCCAAATAGCTCTTCGTTAGAACAGATGAAAGAAATAGCACTGCCCACTAATGGGTAACCGTTAAGTCCAGGAATCTTTGACGCCAAATACCACAATCTCCTCCTCCAACGATAATACACTATCCCGAGAGCACACAACAGCACTATACATACTGTAAAATACATTGTTATACACTGAACCAACTTTGTGTTTCTTCTTGCTCTATATTAAAAACAGTTTAAAATTAATATGGTAATATATAGTAGCTATTGTTTTATAATACAATAGCTATGTCCGGAAACAAGTGTAGGTATACATTTTATAATACAAAATATATTAATGAATATTAATGATTACTTATAAATATTTACATTAATTGTAGCATGCCATTTATATAGTATGACATCTACAATCAAGAATTCCATAAAGACAATTCCCCCCTGCAGGACGGGGTTCAGAATAGTCCAGCAGTAACCCCTGCTTGTCGTAGGAGGCGACTTAAAGGGGAGGCTTCTGTGCAGGACAAGACGTACCTCGTGTAGGAAAACCTATCCTAAGTCTTTTCTTTAACATCCTTTTTTCTTCGTTTCCTTTCACTCCTCATTTTCATTCTTCTGTCTTCGCTTTCTCTTTCCTTACCTATTCTTTCTCGTCCCCTGCCATTCAGTTCTGCACGAAATCCTTTTTCCTTCCGTTGATGACCTTGGCATCTAACACGGCTTTCCTTGGACGATTATTGGATACCACTGCTTTGAGTTCCTGAAAGAAGTGCGCCGATTTTAAAATCTTAGTAGAAGGGCCTTAGGGATGAAAATAACCGGGTACCCTACCTTGAGAAAATACCGGTTGCGTTCATGACGTAAAGATTGGCACTTTCCTGCACCCACTTGCTGCAACGACCTCTCTCTCAGCGATGCCATATGGGAAGGTTGTCATGTCTAGAGTCGTATGGAGCTTCTCGCCAGGACAGTTAACAGGGTCATATGTGGTATTACCAACATGGATCACCCTGGGTCTACGATCCGAGTACTGTGTAGGTTGTCCCCAAATTCGGCATGGCAGATAACCTAGTCAACGCTGGCACCGTACTGCCAAATTCTGCTGGCACCTCACTGCCTGGCCCTTACAGGGCCGTAATATTGATAAGAGGCGGAAACGGGTAAGGCCGTCCAGCCCTGTATTGGAAAAAATCCAGGAAGTGATGAGGCCCCAGCCCCGCTTCCTGGTAATGTCTCGAGTGGATGAAAGTGAGAACCTCATACGTGTCAGCCCATTTGTCCTCGAAAGAGTGATAATTGGAGCTGCCGAGTCTGGAGTTTCAATCATAAAACTGTGCGATGGCACGATAATGATCCAGTCTGACAATGACATCCAGACTGCTAAAATAATGGCAATAATTGAGATACCGTTGAGCCCCTCGAACCATTTAAAGGTGAAGTTGGAACCGCACAGGTTCCTCAATGTTTAGAAGGGAGTGGTCACTCGCTATGACCTCAACTGCTGTGAGCATGAGGATGTCTATGAGGAGCTTTCCCCTCAACATGTCACTGAAGTATATAGGATCACCACCAAAAGAAAATATGTAGTAAAGAAAATCGACAAGTATATACTAACATTTGCAACTCCTACTCTACCAAAGGAGGTCTGTGCTGGCTTCAACGTGCTTAAAGTCCGACCGTATGTCCCCTATCCTCGGCACTGTTTTCAGTGCCAGGAGTTTGGGCATACGAAGCTGCGATGCCGTGGTAAGCCTACCTGTGCAGATTGTGGACAGGAGGCTCACGACACACCGTGCGAGTCTCCTAAATTCTGCGTAAATTGCAAGGGTCCACATTCTGCTTGGTCTCGGTCCTGTCCGAACTGGAAGGTAGAGAAACACACAGACAGACGGCATTGCAAAAACTATTTTTTAGGGTTCGGGGGGTCATGAGACGTCGACATCCATCAACATTTCAGGTTAGTTTTTTTTTACGGTCGCAATACTTAAGCTTTAATGTCCAAAAAGTTAAAAATATATATATAATTGCGTATAGATTGAAAGTTATTAATTTTATAAAAATATATTTCGAATAAAATATTTGTATTATAAATATATATACATATTTGTAATGCTAAGTAATTTGATATCTCAAATAGTTTCGGAGCTATTATAAAAAATGTTAATTTACGCATCAGACCGGAGCCCTTAAATCCATTTTGCCGAAATATTGAGAGTAGCCATTTTGTTTGGAATATTTATTAATGTTCATAAATGAAATTTAATCAAAATCGTTAGAGCCGATTTAGAGAAAATCGACTTTTTCTCTTTTTTCCCTTCAGTAAACTACCCTTAATTTTAGGGGTAGATATCCAATTCCAAAAATCCCTCGGGGCAACCCTATGAAAACCCTAGATATCAAGTTTCAGCTCAATCGGTAAAATAGTTTAGGCTCTAGTTGGAGGTACAGACAGACAGACAGACATACGGAAATTCAAAAACCACTTTTTCGGATTCAGGGAGTCATGAAACGTCAAGATTCATCAAAATCTCGAGTTCGATTTTTTTGACGATCACCATACTTTCTCTACCTGTAAGATAGAGAGAAAGTAAAAAGTGTGTTATTTTTCCTTAAAGCTCTTAGGAGAAATGTTTGCACAGCAATGATCTATCTCCATTTTAGACTCAATAGTCCATATTTACATTTTTTATTGGTCAAAATGTATAAATGAATAATGACTTGAAGATGTGCAACACCTTATAAAATGTTAAAATTTTAACCAGAAATCGAGTTTTTTATAAGAAGTGTTGACCCTTGTGGACCCAATATTAATCTTTTTACTTTCTCTCTATCTTATAGGTAGAGAAAGTATTGTGATCGTCAAAAAAATCGAACTCGAGATTTTGATGAATTTTGACGTTTCATGACTTCCTGAATCCGAAAAAGTGGTTTTTGAATTTCCGTCTGTCTGTCTGTCTGTCTGTCTGTACCTCCAACTAGAGCCTAAACTATTTTACCGATTGAGCTGAAACTTGATACCTAGGGTTGCCCGAGGGGTTTTTGGAATTGGATATCTACCCCTAAAATTAAGGGTAGTTTACTGAAGGGAAAAAAGAGAAAAAGTCGATTTTCTCAAAATCGGCTCTAACGATTTTGATTAAATTTCATTTATGAACATTAATAAATATTCCAAACAAAATGGCTACTCTCAATATTTCGGCAAAATCGTTTTAAGGGCTCCGGTCTGATGCGTAAATTAACATTTTTTATAATAGCTCCGAAACTACTTGAGATATGAAATTACTTAGCATTACAAATATGTATATATATTTATAATACAAATATTTTATTCGAAACATATTTTTATAAAATCAATAACTTTCAATATATACGCAATTATATATATATTTTTAACTTTTTGGGCATTAAAGCTTAAGTATTGCGACCGTAAGAAAAACTAACCTGAAATGTTGATGGATGTCGACGTCTCATGACCCCCCGAACCCTTAAAAATAGTCTTTGCAATGCCGTCTGTCTGTGTGTCTATTAAAACTTAAAATTAAGGGTAGTTTACTGAAGGGAAAAAAGAGAAAAAGTCGATTTTCTCAAAATCGGCTCTAACGATTTTGATTAAATTTCATTTATGAACATAAATAAATATTCCAAACAAAATGGCTACTCTCAATATTTCGGCAAAATCGTTTTAAGGGCTCCGGTCTGATGCGTAAATTAACATTTTTTTTAATAGCTCCGAAACTATTTGAGATATGAAATTACTTAGCATTACAAATATGTATATATATTTATAATACAAATATTTTATTCGAAACATATTTTTATAAAATCAATAACTTTCAATATATACGCAATTATATTTATATTTTTAACTTTTTGGGCATTAAAGCTTAAGTATTGCGACCGTAAAAAAAACTAACCTGAAATGTTGATGGATGTCGACGTCTCATGACCCCCCGAACCCTTAAAAATAGTCTTTGCAATGCCGTCTGTCTGTGTGTCTATTAAAACCTAAAATTAAGGGTAGTTTACTGAACTGCAAAAAGAGAAAAAGTCGATTTTCTCAAAATCGGCTCCAACGATTTTGATTAAATTTCATTTATAAACATTAATAAATATTCCAAACAAAATGGCTACCCTCAATATTTCGGCAAAATGGCTTTAAGGGCTCCGGTCTGATGCGTAAATTAACATTTTTTTAAATAGCTCCGAAACTATTTGAGATATGAAATTACTTAGCATTACAAATATGTATATATATTTATAATACAGATATTTTAACCGAAACATATTTTTATAAAATCAATAACTTTCAATATATACGCAATTATATGAATTTTTTTAACTTTTTGGACATTAAAGTTTAAGTATTGCGACCGTAAAAAAAAACTAACCTGAAATGTTGATGGATGTCGACGTCTCATGACCCCCCGAACCCTAAAAAATAGTCTTTGCAATGCCGTCTGTCTGTGTGTCTATAAAAACTTAAAATTAAGGGTAGTTTACTGAAGGACGAAAAGAGAAAAATTTGGTTTTCTCAAAATCTGCTTAAACGATTTTGATTAAAATTCGTATCTAGGCGTTGATTAAGATTATAAATAAACTGGCTATTTTCATTTTCCTATGAAAATGATTTTTAGGGTACATTACAGAAGCGTTAATTTCCGTATCTCCACAACTATTGGAGAAACTAAACAATTTATCATTGCAAAATTGTAGGACTATTAGAAATAAAAAACTTTTATTTGACTATATTTTTATAAAAACAGCAGTTTCTGAGATATTTGCAAATATATTAATACAATTTTGTGAGCTTTAGTTGTAAACATATACTACTTAAGTCTTAACGCAATAATACTCCAATGCCATAGAGTAATTAAATATAAGTAAGTATCTAAAAAAAGTATGTTATTTTTCCTTAAATCTCTTAGGAGAAATGTTTGCATAGCAATGATCTATCTCCATTTTAGACTCAATAGTCAATATTTACATTTTTTATTGGTCAAAATGTATAAATGAGTAATTAAATATCAATGCGATGACTTGAAGATCTGCAAAACCTTTTAAAATGTTAAAATTTTAACCAGAAATCGAAATTTTAATACGAAGTGTTGACCCTTGTGGAAGACATTATACTGTTTGAAATGTTCTTAGGTGGACAAAGATGCGCCTCTTTTCTCATTGATTCTATATCATTGTATATTATTTTATGCGTGTTCTTATGTGGAGTGGTGATGATACAATGTACATTATTCCGTTCAGAAATCTTACGAGTTTATAGAAAGAGAGAGAAAGTCTGTGCGGTGTGCCGTACCATCTATTTATAACTTTTAGGATTCCTTATATTTCTTTCTACTTCCCTCCATTCATCTCTAGTAATATAATTTTCATAAATTTGAACATGTAAAGCAGATCCGAGTATACAAACTGTCAGCAAATGGTTCAAATACCATTTTATTAAGGTCTTTAAGACATTAAACTGTTTGAAATGCTCTTAGGTGGACAAAGATGCGCCTCTTTTCTCATTGATTCTATATCATTGTATATTATTTTATGCGTGTTCTTATGTGGAGTGGTGATGATACAATGTACATTATTCCGTTCAGAAATCTTACGAGTTTATAGTAGGAGAGAGAAAGTCTGTGCAGTGCGCTGTACCATTTATTACTTTCTCTCTATCTTACAGGTAGAGAAAGTATTGGGATCGTCAAAAAATTCGAACTCGAGATTTTGATGAATTTTGACGTTTCATGACTTCCTGAATCCGAAAAAGTGGTTTTTGAATTTCCGTCTGGCTGTCTGTCTGTCTGTCTGTCTGTCTGTCTGTCTGTCTGTCTGTCTGTCTGTCTGTCTGTCTGTCTGTCTGTCTGTACCTCCAACTAGAGCCTAAACTATTTTACCTATTGAGCTGAAACTTGATATCTAGGGTTTTCATAGGGTTGCCCCGAGGGGTTTTTGGAATTGGATATCTACCCCTAAAATTAAGGGTAGTTTACTGAAGGGAAAAAAAGAGAAAAAGTCGATTTTCTCAAAATCGGCTCTAACGATTTTGATTAAATTTCATTTATGAACATAAATAAATATTCCAAACAAAATGGCTACTCTCAATATTTCGTCAAAATCGTTTTAAGGGCTCCGGTCTGATGCGTAAATTAACATTTTTTATAATAGCTCCGAAACTATTTGAGATATCAAATTACTTAGCATTACAAATATGTATATATATTTATAATATAAATATTTTATTCGAAACATATTTTTATAAAATCAATAACTTTCAATATATACGCAATTATATATATATATTTTTAACTTTTTGGGCATTAAAGCTTAAGTATTGCGACCGTAAGAAAAACTAACCTGAAATGTTGATGGATGTCGACGTCTCATGACCCCTCGAACCCTTAAAAATAGTCTTTGCAATGCCGTCTGTCTGTGTGTCTATTAAAACTTAAAATTAAGGGTAGTTTACTGAAGGCCAAAAAGAGAAAAAGTCGATTTTCTCAAAATCGGCTCTAACGATTTTGATTAAATTTCATTTATGAACATTAATAAATATTCCAAACAAAATGGCTACTCTCAATATATCGGCAAAATCGTTTTAAGGGCTCCGGTCTGATTCGTAAATTAACATTTTTTATAATAGCTCCGTAACTATTTGAGATATGAAATTACTTAGCATTACAAATATGTATATATATTTATAATACAAATATTTTATTCGAAACATATTTTTATAAAATCAATAACTTTCAATATATACGCAATTATATATATATTTTTAACTTTTTGGGCATTAAAGCTTAAGTATTGCGACCGTAAGAAAAACTAACCCGAAATGTTGATGGATGTCGACGTCTCATGACCCCCCGAACCCTTAAAAATAGTCTTTGCAATGCCGTCTGTCTCTGTGTCTATTAAAACTTAAAATTAAGGGTAGTTTACTGAATGGCAAAAAGAGAAAAAGTCGATTTTCTCAAAATCGGCTCCAACGATTTTGATTAAATTTCATTTATAAACATTAATAAATATTCCAAACAAAATGGCTACCCTCAATTTTTCGGCAAAATGGCTTTAAGGGCTCCGGTCTGATGCGTAAATTAACATTTTTTTAAATAGCTCCGAAACTATTTGAGATATGAAATTACTTAGCATTACAAATATGTATATATATTTATAATACAGATATTTTATCCGAAACATATTTTTATAAAATCAATAACTTTCAATATATACGCAATTATATGAATTTTTTTTAACTTTTTGGACATTTAAGTTTAAGTATTGCGACCTTAAAAAAAAACTAACCTGAAATGTTGATGGATGTCGACGTCTCATGACCCCCCGAACCCTAAAAAATAGTCTTTGCAATGCCGTCTGTCTGTGTGTCTATAAAAACTTAAAATTAAGGGTAGTTTACTGAAGGACGAAAAGAGAAAAATTTGGTTTTCTCAAAATCTGCTTAAACGATTTTGATTAAAATTCGTATCTAGGTGTTGATTAAGATTATAAATAAACTGGCTATTTTAATTTTCCTATGAAAATGATTTTTAGGGTACATTACAGAAGCATTAATTTCCGTATCTCCACAACTATTGGAGAAACTAAACAACTTATCATTGAAAAATTGTAGGACTATTAGAAATAAAAAACTTTTATTTGACATATATTTTTATAAAAACAGCAGTTTCTGAGATATTTGCAAATATATTAATACAATTTTGTGAGCTTTAGTTGTAAACATATACTACTTAAGTCTTAACGCAATAATACTCCAATGCCATAGAGTAATTAAATATAAGTAAGTATCTAAAAAAAGTATGTTATTTTTCCTTAAATCTCTTAGGAGAAATGTTTGCATAGCAATGATCTATCTCCATTTTAGACTCAATAGTCAATATTTACATTTTTTATTGGTCAAAATGTATAAATGAATAATTAAATATCAATGCGGAGACTTGAAGATCTGCAACATCTTTTAAAATGTTAAAATTTTAACCAGAAATCGAAATTTTAATACGAAGTGTTGACCCTTGTGGAAGACATTAAACTGTTTGAAATGTGCTTAGGTGGACAAAGATGCGCCTCTTTTCTCATTGATTCTATATCATTGTATATTATTTTATGCGTGTTCTTATGTGGAGTGGTGATGATACAATGTACATTATTCCGTTCAGAAATCTTACGAGTTTATAGAAAGAGAGAGAAATTCTGTGCGGTGTGCCGTACCATTTATTTTTTAAATGCTGTGAATCTGTGTAAACACATTTAAAAAGAGTTTACAATATTTTACTGAATATTAATAAACTTGTTCTAGTTTTATCTTTTGAAAACAAACTTATTCAACCCGTATATTTCATCGTGCGCGATATACTTCAAGATGGCTTAAGCTTTAAGACAAAGTAAACTTTTTTAACTTCATTAGATTGTAATTGATAAATAAAAACTCAACAATATTTACATAAGACCACCTTAAAAAGTATCAAAATATCAATAGAGCGTAGGACCCGCTTCGGTTGCCGCATGATATGAGGCGCTACTTTTGCGATATACCAAACCGCCGAAGACGGGGAGATCAGAGTTGGATCCCAGTCGGGTGTACTGGGGGTGATTTTCCTAAATGGTTTTTCACTCTACCTCCACGCAAATGCAGGTAAACTTATTATAAATTCAAACTAACTAATCCCTTACACACTATTGTAATTAGTAGGATAGGCGTATATACCGAACGGGTAGTAAAACGCGATCCTAAAAAAAGAGTGTATATGTTGTGTCATTTAAACGGAACTAATAAAAAAATACGTTTGTAAAATTAAAAGATAATTAAAATGTATTGTCTCATATAAAACATGAACTTACAAGTTATCTTAATTTTTTTTCATATTGTGTTCTATTATCTCTTCTAGTTTCGCTTTTAGATCACGCGAATACGATGTGTATGGGGAGTGTAGAAATTAAGTGGATATGCTCGCAGTAAGAAAATCACCCTCATTACAAATGAAAATCAATATTCAAACCTAGATCTACCCATCATCGGCAAGACTGGCTAGATGACCCTGACGTCTAGTCTGTGGGCCCACCGATGCGGTATGTTTACAAGCGTCCAATGAGACTGTATGTGTAGTATTATCCATGCAAGTCTAAGATTAACAGACACCAGGTGAGTTAATAGCCCGAGAATGTAGAACGTCGACCAGTGTGTTTTGGTCAAAATTCTCCTGATATAGTTTCGGGTGAGTTTAAATACAAGCGCATAATTCTTCTCGAGAAACTTTGATCATCACCAACTTTGTTCAACGCATTAGAACATTTCTGACATGTAAAAACTATACTGGAATGTGTTTTAAAATTAGTTTAAACGTATTGACACATACCTTTTCCGGTTATCACCTCTATTCCCCTCTTCAATGCTCACCCCACCTCAAAATTTAATTTGAGATTGTAGTGGTTTAATCGGATGGAATGTTGGTTTCCCATGGTCACTCCAAACCACCCCCTAATGACAGCAATTTTACCCCGGTATCAACTCTCGTTTTCCATTCGATTCATCATTATATATTTTTCTACTATCGAAATCCTCCCCTCCCCTCGCACCATTTAATTCTCCCCTCATGTCTGACCCAATTAAATCAAACACCACTTCCGACTTGGTGGCGCTTGTGGGAATGCTTATGGTAGTTGTGGTCTGCGGAGTTTAATTGGGCCGTGGTCGTTATATCCATAATGGGATATCCTCGAAATCCCGATCATAAATACGATTCGCGAAAAACACCGCTAATTGCCCCATTATTCGTGTTAAATTCAAGTTTGTAATAAGAACCTTCACTTTCCTATTATTTGTGGTATTTAAAATAATTTTATGAATCAAATGATCCCCACCTGCTCAGGTGGTAGCGTGGTCACGCTAGTGATAGACTAGACTGCCGATGACAGGGTGATCAGGTTTCGAATCCAGGTGTGGTGTAGGCCTACTCAGGGTTTGTCTAAATAGGTTTTCCACTCTCCTTCCAAGCAAGTGCGGGTGCACTTCTTTTAAATTAAACCTTCCTCATCAGAGTAAATATATATGTGTACAACCCGAGTAGATATTAATAATCGGTGCTAAACAAAACCAACTTATTTAACACTAACGCAACTCGCGTCGTTGGACGCACGGACTAAACCTCAAGCCTCTACCTCTTTCCCTCCTCCCAAACCTTTTGATATTCACTTCCTCCCTCTTTTCCTCTCTCCTCTCCTATCCCGCTCACTGCAGATCTGTTAGATCTACAAAGTATATTAGTATTCTAAAATACGCACAATTAAATGACAAACATTTGATACTAGCCTAGAAAACTTGATTCTTCGTTTTCTCACTGGATTGAAAGTTTTTGTTTTGACTTCTATGGAGTTTTAATTTAAAACATTTTTTTTTTCCAAAATTTCCACTTTAGTCGATTTTTTACTATTCTAATTCATAAAAATATGTATTCCTGGAATTACTGTGATTCTCATGTTTATCTTTTAACTGATAGTTAAATGCTCGACAGAATTCTACACGTAGGCTTGTCTATTTAGACCGCCGTGGTGACCAAACATTCTAAAGCCTCTAGATTTGATTTCAATCCGTTGGTTATTGTTTACCAGAGGTTTGGGCTGGTATTCTGGTAGATTACACTGAGGAAGTGATTTCATTCGGTTGTGATTCTCATTGTACGTTTTACTGTCAATCTACTAATATCCCGTGATTGGCATTTACTAATTTATAAATAAAAAAACTCTCATCGGTGAGCATGCAGACTCTATAGCAGGCTCATTTAGTCTGGTTTATCGGTGACAAAGAGGCCATTGTTCGAGTTCCATGGTGAATATGTGGAAAGTTTTTTTTTTCCTAGATAGTTTTTCACTCTCTCTCTCTCTCTCTCTTTCTCTCTTTCACCCAAATGCTTGTACATTTATATTTAATCAATTCTATAATCTTCATTCCTTTCCGATAGTGTTATTAAAATTAATATATAGCACGATTCGATGGTCGAATAGTCTATGGGTTCAATCTCGCGATAGACTGGACTGCTGGTGATGTTGAGATTGGAATTACAAATCCCATTAGAGTCTCAGATTTACGCGTGTGATAGTCGACTCTTCAGTATTGTCCCCCCCCCCACCCCCTCATTTCAAGTGCACTGAGCTACACTAGGGTTAGGAAATAATTACTGTGCGTTAGGCCTGGCGATAAAGGGGACGATAGAAAAGGCCTTTGTTTTTGCAGTTTTTATGGCAAAATATTTTTGTTCCAAATAATCAAATATTTTTTCAGAAAATTATTATTATTATTATTATTATTATTATTATTATTATTATTATTATTATTAGCACCCCATCTTACTACCCGTTTGGGTTATACGCACTTACGCTAATGTGTAATGGTAGGGTAATTGTGAGATGAAATGGAGTGACCTACAGTTTAACGTGGGATCCGAACCACGGTGGAGGCCTGGAATTCCACACATGCACAAGTTGTGATTAATACACGTCTTGTCAGAGGTGAAGGAAGGGTTTGGCGATCAGATAAATCTGTGCCGGGACCGAGGATTGAGCCCCGGACATTCAGAACAGAGGTCTGACACCTTACCCACAGACCACCAGGTCACCCCTCAGAATAAACATAAGATTTTAATATTCTTCCCATGTTGACCTCAACAGTTTTTGTGTGTCAAGTTTGTCCTAAAAGTAAATAAAACTTTTTCTCTTAATTTAAAAATTGTTATAATCTAATTCCATATGCTCATGACAAATATACAAGAACTGTTGTGAACACTATGTCAAGAAAATTATGCTTTCATGTTTATACTGCACCAATGATTTTTTTTGTCAAATAAAATGTTTTACTATAATAAATCTTAAAAACACTTTGTGATCCTTTCAATCGCACCTGAACTTAAGCAATTTACCATTCGTGAAGGTAGGTAAAGAAGAGACACAGCACTAAGCCGGGTAGGGTAAGGCAGTCCCAGTGGATTGAAGAGTGATGCTGCTTCACTGAGAGGAAGTAAGAGTGAGGAGAAAACACCCTGGTTAAAGTCAAAGGTACGAGATAATCGAGAAGTTTGACTACTTATCGTTAACGAAGATAATAAGCTGTACTTTATCGTATATTACCATTAGTATTAGGATATTACGGGATTTAAGTATCGTGTTCAGTGATTTCTTAGATCCGACCATTGATTCGGGTGATAAAAATGAAGACGATAAAGTGATCATTTAAACCTACATTTAGAGGGACTTAGAAGTAATTTCGGGATCAAATAGCCTATTTTGGCACAGAACGCATGATCGGTTTCTGAATTGCAGCCGCATTTACTTAGGAGGTTATAAAAAGTTTCATAGCTAAAGCCCACAATCGAGAAATACCGACAGCGCAGCCGCGGTCAGTTGTCAATAATAGTGTCAACTTTTGTGGATAGAGAGTGTCATGTGGTCTGTACAACTAACCATCCAGCCTTTATTCTCAGTCTTCAAGACAGGAGCCACTACTGTATCGTTCAAATAGCTCTTTATTTGTCCTCACGAGACTGAGTTAACTCTGTTTAAAACCCACCGCTTCACAGAATAATCATGATGGTACAGGGATTGAACTTGGGACCTCTATATTTGTAGCCAGTAACTCTAAACACGAGGGCCCAGAGGGAGTAATTTGGAGGGTATGTGTTTCCAAAATGATTTCACATTTCTCTCCAAGCAAATGCTGATATAGTTTATCTAATGTTTCCTTCCACATTATTAGCCCATTAGTGAAATTAAAATGCTTAGTCACCCCGTGCTATACCTATACAAGTCATAAGTAAGTAAAGAAATAAAACATATATTGTATTTATTTTTAATTTTTTTTATAATAAACAATTGTAACAACAATGTTTCAGTAACTTTAATCTTTTATTAAGAAACAAAAACCTGCAGGCCTACTTATTTTATCATTCAAAACACTTCCCACTTACCCATTATGTAGGAATATTTAGTAAAAAATCTCGATATTATTCATCAATAAACCACCCTTAAATACATTTTTCTTCGAAAATCAAGTATACACTGTTATTCATCAGGTAAAACAGTCACCAGAACTTCATTTCGAATAAAACCGTTATAGCCAGATATTTATTTCAAATTAAATCGTTAGAGCCTTCATTGAAATTTAAGTATTTTATCAAACGAGTCAATTGTAAACTACCCTTAATCTTATGTCTAGAATCAAAATTAAAATATAACCTTGAAATGTGACCATATAAAATCAAAATATTAAATTTTAATAAAATTCAAAAACATTTTTGGATGTGGTCCCAGGGACAGACATGGGGACAAACATAATTATAAGACTGTTTTAGCTCGTGGGCATATCAAAGTGAGGACCTATCATATTTTTGAGGCAACACTTTTTTCTTATGAATACAATACTTTCTCTATATATGAGAATTTAAGGATGGAAACTAATCGATTACTATTCAAACGACTATACTATAATCGAATTGATCACGGACGCTCCCCTTAAACACCGTGAGCTTTCTCCCTCGAGAGCGAAGAAGAACAGACGAAGCAGACACTTTTTTCCCACCTGTTTGGCGAAGAGACATTTAAAAGATTGAGTTGGATGAATTGAGAATCCTCATTTTGGGCCGATAGCATGGTTAGATCGGTTAGGAAGGGGTTGCGGGTTTGGGGATGTTTTATAGAGGGAAAAAAACTAGAAGGGAAGTAGGGACTAGTAAAAAAAAATAGTCCATTGCCATTTTTCTTTGCTTCATACTGGTCACACACCCCTTCTCACTAGGATGGGTGTTTGTGACCTCCCCACTTCCTCGCCCCCTCCTTCCCCCCCTCCCCCCCCACGTACAACTCCTCCTTTCGCCGTTTTCACAAGAAATACTCGACTCACTTCAACACAAGATAAATAAATAACGGAGAAAAATTCTCTCCGATTCGCCATCAGATGACCAGTCAAGACTAAAAAAGGCGAGATGAAAGGAGGTAAGGGTTTGGATGGAAAAAAAAAACTTTACAGGAAAGAGAAAGAAGAACGCTGACAACGTTTGCTTTGGACAGCAACAAATAAACAAACTGCTTATAAATAAAAGAATCGGAAAGGAGAAAATAAAATGCGTGTCGCTCTTTTTTCAGTATCTTAACACCGATCCGGTAAGGCAAGTGTTGTCTGACAGAGAGGATAAGAATTGAAAGATTGGCCTCACTATCTTTAAATACTTGTGCAATTGCACTAATGAGTTTTCAATATACAGATGAGAACAAAATATTACCTTTCTCTTAAACACTTTAAATATTGTAGTCCATTTTTAACTGATCCAAGTTTATCCAATAAAAGCACCCTCTCATATGCAGGCCTGTATTCATTGTGCACACTCCACTGGCTCTAGGTCAGTGGTCCCCAACCTTTATTGATAGATCATAAAATCCCAAGCACTCCTATTTTAGGGATGATGTCTTCAAAACTAAGTTGATAGTTTTTGATATGGACGGATCAGAAAATGATCATAAGTTTATTATAAATGGAAACTACTAAACCACATAAATCAGTATATGTATCTAGGCAGAATTTTCTTTAAAAATTGAAGGATGGATGGTGAAATCCACAGATGGTCAGATTCGTTTCGGAGAGTAGTTGGAAGTATGTGGACTATTGCAAAGAATGAATTAATATTGAAAGAGGAAAAGATGACAGTATATAAAAGTGTGTTGTGACACCAACATTGTTTCATGGATGTCAAGCGTGGGTTTTTCGGGAGAAACACAAGAGCAAGATGAATGCGATTGGAATGAGATATTTAAGAAATGTATGTGGAAAAACTCGCATGGACAATCAGTAAGGAATGGGTACTGAGGGAATGCGGATTCAAGGGGAATCCAGCAGGTTAATGTGAAAGAAGCATCTCACGTTGGTCATGTTTAGAGGATGAATGTGGTTTGAGGGACGAAGCAAATATATGAAGGTACGGTGTGTGGTTCAAAAGGAAGGAGTAGGCCATTTAAGATGTGGTTAAATTTTGTAGACGAACGTGTGAAAAAGAGAAGCATTGAGAATTTTAGGAATAAAAGAGCATGCATGACTCGGTGTATGGATTTTGTTAAAGCGAAAAGAGTATGCAAGAATAGGGAAGAGTGAAGAAAGTTAGTGAATATGTATTAAATATGGAGGTGACTTTTTTTTAAACTACATGCACAGTTTCTTGACCACCCCTTAAGGGAACGGCGTGATTAGGTGTGTATGTATGCATGTATGATTACTAGGTAATTTTAAAAAGATTTTGTTTTCTAATCACTTCTTTATTTTATAAAAAAAATCAATGTAACATTATCAGAAAAATAGTTTCATAAAAATGATAGAAAATTAGGGTGATGGCTGGCACAGTATCCTTTCATCAGTTCTTTAATACTGGGTTTGATGTTGGACAAAGCACACCGCAAATCACTTTATACCTTAAGCCAACAACTCTGTTTAATTTTTATGAAAGCCAGAGTTGAAAAATCTATAGTGTTGCACGTGGCCGCTATAGTGAAGTGAAGTAGTTATCCAAGCAAGGGAGAAATTAAGGATTCACAGCTTCTGAAATCGTACAGACCAATTTGTCCCTTAAATATATGTGGGAAATTGCAAGAAAATATCCTGTACAATAGATTGCAAAAGCATAGGGAGTTTGTGGGGCTGCATCAACAACAGAACGGTTTCTCAAAGGGCAATTCTACGGAGGACGTTATCTGTGAGGCCATTAATCTTGTAGATAGGGCTAAAGGTAAATACTTAATGGGAATAATTGTGGACATATCGGAATCTTTGACAACTTGTGGTGGCCGGTGCTATTCAGGATGCTGAGAGAAATTAGATGTCTGAGGAACCTCTACAGGGGTCTTATGGGATACTATGGTGGAAAATACATGAACCTAAGATATCCAGGAATGATAGTAAGCAAAAAACTTAAGAAAGAATGTCCCCAGTTGTCGGTCTGTGGGCCGAGCTTTTGGGACGTAGCACTCGAGCCTGGTTTAGTGGAGATAGATTCATTCCCTGAAATGGCGGAGGTGGTTTCCTTTGCGGAGGATATAATCATAATAATTGAAGAAACATCTAGAAGATAATTAAAAGCCAAGAACGGCGCAGTTTTCACTGTGTTGAACTCTAGGTGTAAAAAGGTAAAACTGAGCTTAGCTCCTTACTTTCTATTCGGGGGGGAGGAGGTACTCAAGAGAAATCTGAGGGTTAAGATTGACGGACAGATGATAAGACGAAGCAAGGATACCAGAAACCTGGGCGTGGTGCTGGATGAGAGGCACGACTTCATGACGCACTTGTAGAACGGATATGTAGAAACGTTGAGAGCTATGAATAAGATCATTAGCTTAGGGCAGGGCAGATTTAAACTGTCTATGAGGCTGATCAGATTGTATCACCAGGATATGTTGCTCTCCACTGTGGGTTATGGGGCCAGCACGTGGGCTCATCGGCTCAGAAAGATAAGAATCAGAAGGAAAATCAGAAGCCTTCAGAAAAGTGTATTTTTGAGGCTATCTGGAGCTTACAAGACTGTTACTACAGACGCTTTTTGTGTAGCCTTAGGTATCTGGCCCTTGGACTTATAGGTGATGAGGAGAGCAGCATTGTATAGGATAAGAAAGGGGAATATGGAAAAAGTGGTTAATCTCACGAAAGCAGAGATAGCAATGGGACCTCAGGTCAGGATATATCTTGAAGAGGAGTGGTGAGATGATTGGGAGTGGAGGAAAACAAATAGAGAAGAGCGTATAAGATATTTCCAAGCGTTGCTGAATGGTTGGGAATGGAGTACTGCAGCCCTTTCCAGGTTTGGTACATTTTATTACTGGGCATAGTCCATATAAGGCCACTCTCTTTGCTAGACAACTGACGGATACAGGAACTTGCAATTCTGGAAGGGAGGCGATGCCAGATCACGCTGTGCTGGAGTGTATTGAGACTTTGTAAAATAGAATGAACTTACAGATACCACTGCAAGCGAGCACGGTTTATCACATACTGCGTGACGTGGACTGATGGAGTCTCCTGGATGCAATCACGGATAATGTGTAGAAATACGAAAGAGATAAGTAATTAAATGTAATGAAAAATAGAGGACAAACGAGACTGGACAACTTAAGACAAGGGTACAGGACGGAGAGCGAAAGTGACATGACAGAAGACAGTGACTGTACAACAGATATGGATGACATATAAATGTACGGCACGACTAAGTCAATAGGTATGACAAAGACAAACTGGATTATCATTTGGCTGGGTAGAATGTGGTGGGGATCTCCAGGAAAACCAGAGCCTAGCTGAGGGAAGGAGTGTTCTCTGGATTCCAGGATTGTGAACTGCTGATTAATCGGAGGGTAAGTTGATACTAGCTAGGGATTACAAGAGAACAACATTTTCAGACGATAGAATCAACACCTCACTCATAGGGTCTAGCCCACTTGGTGACAAGTGTGTGATGCTAGCCTGAATATGTCGAGTGTCTGGTCCATCCACCAACCCATCGGATGGCTGCTCTTAGTTCAGAAAATGGATTGGCGATAACAACTGAAAGACCCTGCAATCAACTATAAGAAGGGCTTGTACATGGGTTAAGTTAGTATTAAGTAGTTTTGTAAATCTTTAGGTTAAGTTAGTTGTAAGTCCATATGTGGTGTGACATTGTGGGTAGTAAGCGGAGCTAAATCTCCAGTAGTGTGCCTCCCCAGGTGGTGGAGAGGGGGATGCATGCCCCTGCTAGGGCTCTCGCTGATCTGGGGATTATTAGATCCAGATTGCGGTGGGACACCCAGCGGGGCAAGGTACCAGGGGCGGGGCGGACCAACTAGTAAGTAAGGTATAGGAAAGGACAAATAGAATATTTAGATTTAGATGTTTATTCTAAGCTTATTATTGTATTTAAAAAAGAAAATAGCTAAAAGTTGTAATGTTAGTTCAAGATGTAGATCTATCTCCCGAGCTACACGCTAGGAATCTGGATAATAGTGTAGATAAATAAATAAATAAATAAATAAATAAATATATTAAAAATGCACATCATAAAAAAGGTGATTTTTTCAAAAAAAATTATTGCATACTAAATAATTCTAGGACACACTCAGTAAATTCACCACTGTGAAAAAGGGAATCCTAAATTTTACAGAATGATAACTTTTTCCACAGCCAAACAGTGAATCGAACACGGTACCTTCTTATCAGTAGGGCTAAGTATATGCGCTATACTGACTGCACTAAAAATACGGACAATAAAGCGTCTAACAAAAGGGTGTCACGTGATGAGACGGAGTACCCCTTTCCCCAGTTTATGTCAGGGGGGATTAAACAGTTTCTCTAAGTACTTCTAGAGTTGGAGCGAAGAGGGAGAAGGGCTGGATGATGGGGAGGGATGGTTGAGACTAAACTGGCAGATCCACATGGAAACGTTATTTAATTTTTTAATTACGCTCCACTAATTCCTAGCACGCATATTTTTACATAATCCAGTAAAACTCCCACTAGTGTGTATACGTGTGTTTGTGTATGTGTATGTGAGAGTGTATGAGGAAGAGAGAGACAAAGGGGGGAGTACTTTTTGTATAAATATATTACTGAAGAATTGTACGGAAGGGATAAACGAAATACATTTTCATGAATATACATTTACTGAGGAGACCGCCCGTACAACATACAAAGCTTAACATTCCAAAAAAGTTATTTGTGGAAGGTTTAAAAAAATTTTTACTTTAGAAATTAAGTACTCCAATGAATATAATGTAATGTAATGTATAGTAATCTGTGTCAATAAGTTCATACTTTTCAAATGTTTATCATATATTTAATAGTTTTACTTGTTGTTTTGTGAGTTGTAAATTAGCTTCTTAATCGTTTTCTGTTTTTCAAATATTGTTAATCAAGAATACGGTGATTCTCCGTGTATCGCGTCTTAGCCATCAGTCTGAGTAGTATCAAGATTTACACTTATTTGGTATAGGTGATTAAGGTAGAATTTAGCAGAAATGTACTCGCAATAGTGGTTTCAAGAGTGGGAAAAAATCTAGAAAAAAGTAAATTCAATAATTTCAGTCGGGAATCGAATCCCGAACTTTATATCCCTGCTATATCTAGCAGGTCAAGACTGACACCTTTTTCTGACTGCGCACCTGTGTGGATGTGAATATTAAAATTAATTTTAAGATACTATTAAGAGGGCCGACTTGGTAAGCGATGAATTGCTGCACAGACGTTCAATTCTATCTCAATATTTAAATATATGACTTGTTATTTATAAATTTGATTATTTCCAGAAAATGTAAAAAGCCTTAATCAAGGCTCATTTTCATTAATAACCCAATAATTTTAGTTTTATTAATATAAAAAAATATGTACAAGTGTTAAATTAGCTCAATTTCAACGACTTTTTAATCCTATTTGCGCAGCTATGAGACTAGGCTTGATAAAATAAATGGTACGGCACACCGCACAGACTTTCTCTCTCTTTCTATAAACTCGTAAGATTTCTGAACGGAATAATGTACATTGTATCATCACCACTCCACATAAGAACACGCATAAAATAATATACAATGATATAGAATCAATGAGAAAAGAGGCGCATCTTTGTCCACCTAAGAACATTTCAAACAGTTTAATGTCTTCCACAAGGGTCAACACTTCGTATTAAAATTTCGATTTCTGGTTAAAATTTTAACATTTTAAAAGGTGTTGCAGATCTTCAAGTCATCGCATTGATATTTAATTATTCATTTATACATTTTGACCAATAAAAAATGTAAATATTGACTATTGAGTCTAAAATGGAGATAGATCATTGCTATGCAAACATTTCTCCTAAGAGATTTAAGGAAAAATAACATACTTTTTTTAGATACTTACTTATATTTAATTACTCTATGGCATTGGAGTATTATTGCGTTAAGACTTAAGTAGTATATGTTTACAACTAAAGCTCACAAAATTGTATTAATATATTTGCAAATATCTCAGAAACTGCTGTTTTTATAAAAATATATGTCAAATAAAAGTTTTTTATTTCTAATAGTCCTACAATTTTGCAATGATAAGTTGTTTAGTTTCTCCAATAGTTGTGGAGATACGGAAATTAACGCTTCTGTAATGTACCCTAAAAATCATTTTCATAGGAAAATGAAAATAGCCAGTTTATATATAATCTTAATCAACGCCTAGATACGAATTTTAATCAAAATCGTTTAAGCAGATTTTGAGAAAACCAAATTTTTCTCTTTTCGTCCTTCAGTAAACTACCCTTAATTTTAAGTTTTTATAGACACACAGAGAGACGGCATTGCAAAGACTATTTTTTAGGGTTCGGGGGGTCATGAGACGTAGACATCCATCAACATTTCAGGTTAGTTTTTTTTTTACGGTCGCAATACTTAAACTTTAATGTCCAAAAAGTTAAAAAAATTCATATAATTGCGTATATATTGAAAGTTATTGATTTTAAAAATATGTTTCGGATAAAATATCTGTATTATAAATATATATACATATTTGTAATGCTAAGTAATTTCATATCTCAAATAGTTTCGGAGCTATTTAAAAAAATGTTAATTGACGCATCAGACCGGAGCCCTTAAAGCCATTTTGCCGAAATATTGAGGGTAGCCATTTTGTTTGGAATATTTATTAATGTTTATAAATGAAATTTAATCAAAATCGTTTGAGCCGATTTTGAGAAAATCGACTTTTTCTCTTTTTTCCCTTCAGTAAACTACCCTTAATTTTAAGTTTTAATAGACACACAGACAGACGGCATTGCAAAGACTATTTTTAAGGGTTCGGGGGGTCATGAGACGTCGACATCCATCAACATTTCACGTTAGTTTTTCTTACGGTCGCAAAACTTGAGCTTTAATGCCCAAAAAGTTAAAAATATATATATAATTGCGTATATATTGAAAGTTATTGATTTTATAAAAATATGTTTCGAATAAAATATTTGTATTATAAATATATATACATATTTGTAATGCTAAGTAATTTCATATCTCAAATAGTTTCGGAGCTATTATAAAAAATGTTAATTTACGCATCAGACCGGAGCCCTTAAAACGATTTTGCCGAAATATTGAGAGTAGCCATTTTGTTTGGAATATTTATTTATGTTCATAAATTAAATTTAATCAAAATCGTTAGAGCCGATTTTGAGAAAATCGACTTTTTCTCTTTTTGCCCTTCAGTAAACTACCCTTAATTTTAAGTTTTAATAGACACACAGACAGACGGCATTGCAAAGACTATTTTTAAGGGTTCGGGGGGTCATGAGACGTCGACATCCATCAACATTTCAGGTTAGTTTTTCTTACGGTCGCAATACTTAAGCTTTAATGCCCAAAAAGTTAAAAATATATATATAATTGCGTATATATTGAAAGTTATTGATTTTATAAAAATATGTTTCGAATAAAATATTTGTATTATAAATATATATACATATTTGTAATGCTAAGTAATTTCATATCTCAAATAGTTTCGGAGCTATTATAAAAAATGTTAATTTACGCATCAGACCGGAGCCCTTAAAACGATTTTGCCGAAATATTGAGAGTAGCCATTTTGTTTGGAATATTTATTTATGTTCATAAATGAAATTTAATCAAAATCGTTAGAGCCGATTTTGAGAAAATCGACTTTTTCTCTTTTTGCCCTTCAGTAAACTACCCTTAATTTTAGGGGTAGATATCCAATTCCATAAACCCCTCGGGGCAACCCTATGAAAACCCTAGATATCAAGTTTCAGCTCAATCGGTAAAATAGTTTAGGCTCTAGTTGGAGGTACAGACAGACAGACAGACAGACAGACAGACGGAAATTCAAAAACCACTTTTTCGGATTCAGGAAGTCATGAAACGTCAAAATTCATCAAAATCTCGAGTTCGATTTTTTTGACGATCACAATACTTTCTCTACCTGTAAGATAGAGAGAAAGTAAAAAGGAATATAGCTTTAGACTTTCTTTAACAAATAGAATATTTTTTTATAAACTCACAATAGAAAATTTTAATATGTGTAGTAACTAACAGCAAGCTTTCCTATTTACCGATAAGAAGTTTTTCATAGCTTACTTCCCCCTCTTTCTTATTGACATAACAAAGGGTGGCTGTAGATGGACGAAACGAAGTATTATCTTAGACTGAATATAAAAATTGTTTCAGAAATCGACAGACTATTTTATTTTAAATCTTGTGGCTTGTCAGCGATTAATACTTTCTCTCTGACCAAGGTGACCGCTTTAATAGAGCTCAAAATTAAACGTGGATATTGTAATCAAGCTAATGACATTACATTTTTAACACTAGACTCTAACCATTGCGTTATGAAGGTATGTATATCTTTGTTCAGGGTTATTCCCTAAGAGATCATTACTTAGGAACCCATCTCATTTCTGATTAACTAAAAAAATTGTATACAAGATTAAGTTTGAATTAGAAACCCCATCAAAGTGAGTTTTTCTGGATAATTTAATTGACAACAGAGAAATTATAACCAGTTATTTCATTTAAAATAAAATGATTTTTTTTATCCATGTAGCCTACCCAAAGACGGTAGGTAGAAGCCATAAACCACCTTATAAATTATTGCTAAACGTGTCATTAGCACGTAAGTAGTCTCTGCATATTTTACATGTGTGAGCTTGAATGTACCAAACATGTCTCAACCAGTTTTAGCAGGTATTAGACAAACAAATAATCAATACATCAAATATAAGAACTATACGTATTAAATTATGTGTGATTGGAGTAAGTTAAATAAGCCTTGGTCCCTTGGCAGTAAATAATTCAATATTTTGTATTGAGGACAAAACTTTTTATAAAAAAAAGGTATCTGCAACATAAACTTCTAAGACGATAATATTGAACTGAACGAGAATTTGGAGTAAAATAATTGCTACAAAAATGTATAAATTTTTAACTAAGTTGGACATCTTAAAAAGATTCTACCAAATGCGAAGTGCAGCCCTTAATATTCCAGAACCAAGTGTGCAGAGCATAGCAAACCACACCTATATATTCAAACCTGTAGACAATCAGAGGCGATGTGGAATCCATTTGGCTCTTAATAAGGTCACGTTTGACTAGGGAAAGACAGCAGGACGAACCAGTACGTAGCAACATCATGACATGGAAGAAAGTTAAAAAAAAAGGACTACACCAGCAGCTACGGATTTGGCGATATCCACAAGTTTAGTCCTATTACTTTTTGTCATATCTCCATCGGCTATACCTTAGATAAAAATATATTTACCATCTCATAGGCAGTTAAAAGAAAAAACTTCTAAAAACAACATGTTAACACTGAGGCAACAAAAAGAGAAGAAAAAATAATTAATCAAAACGTCTTATCTTTGAAGCAGCAAAAAAAAAAAATTGAAAAATGCCTTAACACTTTAATACAAAACGGGGCTGAACTAATGGGCACTCGTACATAGTCATAATTCGTACAATACAATACCGGTAACTTTAAGTTGTTACGTTCAAAACAACGTTGGAATTACATTAGTTTACATCCACTTGCAAAGAAAGCTCACTGGGGGATTGGGAGCGGAGCCCCCACGAGCAAAGCGAGTATCTATATATAACCAATAGTTTCCGATCTATAAGCAAAAATATTATTTAAATTAGGTCTGTGAAATTGATTATTATACTCATTATTGGAGAGAGAGTTTCCAATGTTCTCAATGTTTCTGTAACAGTGTGTGTTTTATTTAAATCATGCATTTCTGGTTAAATTTAATGCCCCTTTTTCCATTCTGTTTTTGCATCTATGTGTATTATATGGTTTGATATATCTTACTAGTCGTCTTAAGCAAATATATCCATTTTTTTAGATAAAGGAGCAAGAAAATCTGTGCGATGCACTAAACCATTTATTTTAAAGTTGTAAGAGTTTTGTAATTTAAATTTAACTTAGGGTAATTTACTGTAGTGAATTTTATAGTTTTTGATTTTTGCCTATCCGAAGGCCCCCTGGTTCTGCTAGCCTCAGATAATAGGGACTCTACAGTTAATAAAAATTAATAGTATGTAATAAAGTCTGGCGTCCGGGCTACGTCATCGTAGCCAGTAGTGGAAAGATTAGCTAATACTAATGACCGTTGCCCAGGGGATCGCCCGAATATACTAATCGTACGTCCTTTCCATGAGGCTCTTTGCAGGTCCCGATAAGTTGTAACAGTGAATATGAAGGTGTAGTACCAGTGGAAGCACTTAAACCGAACTCAAGCCTAATTAACCAAGCCCTGGTGACCATTTGTATAATTCATTTTTCGGGAAGAATACTCCAGATAGCAGCCAGGAATCGATCCTGGGAACCCTAGATTTGTAGCCAAGTGTACTGACCACTACATTCCAATACCTTCGACACCTTAGATCAGTCGGTATTGTGTCTGCCCACTGAGCTAAGGGTCCTGTGTTCGATCCTGGCATGGCCGAAAATTTATAATTGATGAAAATATGGTTTTACCCTTTCAAACATTGTTAAATCAATGGCCGGTGTTCTGGATGTTGTGCCTGTACTAGTATTAAGTTAGATTATGTTGTATATGAAGCTACGACAGGCCTAGCCATCCGGTAGTGGAGAATATATGGATTAAAATAAAAAAAAAACTGAGCCAGGCCACAGGCTGGAAACATTAATGGATGTAAAGTAAAGTAAAGTATTTCAATACACATTCCCAAATACTTATTAAAATCTATTTCAAACTGGCATGAAGGATATATATATATATATATATATATATATATATATGAGAGAGAGAGAGAGAGAGAGAGAGAGCGAAGAATACGTATATATATGTATTCCTAGCTATTAAAAGGTTCACAACACCACAACATCTAGGCTTAGCAAACAACAGTACTGTAGAGTGGAGAAGGGGAGGAGGCTATTACAAAAGCAGTTTAAATTCACCCTCCATCCTTCCCAGAAACTTTTTTTTTTTTTTTGTAAAATATAACGTCCTTCCGTTGCGCTACGTCCTTCGCTATATGCGCTATGCGCCTAACGTTCCACACAACACCCTCCACGCTTACTTTCTCTCATTTCTCTCGCAACACAGAAAAACGGCTATGGGGGAGAATTTTTTTTTAAAAGCAATTTTTTTTTATTTATCTCTCTCTCTCTCTCTCTTTATCTTCTTTGGTAAGTCGCTGGAAACGACCAATCCACCTTCTCGGTTCCAGACACTGTCGACGTTATTACTTCCTACTCTCATCGCATACGTGGTTTAATATGAGAGTAATGAATTCATTTCGTGGTAGTAACGCATGGATATGATTCTTCAGAGAGAATAAGGACATTTCTAGCTGTTATAAGGATGATAAAAAATATATATATATACAGTGTTAGAGGTTATCAGCAGGGGGGAAACTTTATTTTATTAGGCTGCAAGTGCCTTTTAAAATTCACGTATTCCTATAGTTAAACATCCTTTATTTTGGTATATTTAGTGGGTTTTTTTTAATAAGAAGAATGACTGAGACCCATATCATATTTGGAATTTTAAAAACCTGAATTGGTGGACACGCAGATTAAAAGTCAGGCTCATATAATCCTGGTTTCATGGTGGCAGGCAGTCCAGGATTTGATTCCCTGCTGTGTGTACTTCGGCTGGTTATTTCCTAACTAGTTTATCACCATTACTCCACGCAAATAAAGGTATATATCCTCTAAATATTATATCCTTAACACCCACCTTAATAGTGCGATTAAAATTAGTATAGACCGGATGGGGAGGAAAACGACTTTGAATAAAACAGGACAGTAAATTATATGAACAACTGTGGGTGGTATAAAACTTGATCAGATGTTTAATAAAAGTAGAGTGACGTGATATTTTTAAAAAAATATTCACAACTAAAATCTATTTATACAGTATTTAAAATAACTCGATTGTGTAAAGTAGAAAATTCACAAAAGTATTCAGAGTATTTAGTTTTTCAGGCCAACTAACCTTAAAGATTTGTTTTTTCCTCGTTAATATTTTTCTAATCGGATAGGGCTGCCATTCTTAGAGTTGAAAGAAAAAGAGATAATAGGTAAATACATTAAGAAATAAGTCTCTTTTACTAAAACATAAGACTGAAACCCTTTTTTTTAATGTAATTGTGGGCCTATAGAAGGTGAAATTTGATCAATTTCGTTTACATTTGCTTGAAAAGTTGTGGATCAAAGATTAAGTAGATTGCTATGAATATAGATCTCTACTTTATCAAATTAACTTCAGCAAATTTCGTAGGATCTCAGCAACATACTAGAATCTAATTGAGAATGCTTTCTGTAGTTTTTCAGATTCAACGATGCCAGTCCCTAAAGAAATACAGCGGTGTCTGTATATTGTCCTTAAAATAAGCAGAAGCCTTCGTGTTATTTCCTGATAACTATTCGAATGATTTGATTTCAAAATTTATTTGAAATGTTAAAAACACAAATAATTTAAATATTTTATTATTTAGCTAAACCTTTTTTCAGTTTCGTAAGAAATTGTGACACGAGATTTAATATAGAATATATTATGTCTATGTGACGTAATATTTGTCGTACTTGTGTGAGAATTTATTTATGTAAATGGTAAACACTGGTTCAATGCCCCTCTAGTTATAACAATAGTGTTTGACGAAATGTGACTACTTGAAACCACTTATTGCTCCCACACTCAAATATTTGCAAATATGATTAGGTAATCATGAAGTTCACTTGAGTCATGATCCTAGAACCACATTTTTTTTATTAGTCTAGGCAACAAAATAGCGGTAAATTGTTTGTTTAAAAGTGTACTCTAATGAATAATTGGCCTTTAGTGATATTATATTTTATTCATTCCGAGTAAAAAATAAAACAAACAAAAACATACTAGGCCTACTTCATAATGTTATATCTATAGGTGGGCAAGTAGACTTGACGTCAGGATCGTTTGGTCTCACTTGTCGAGGTTCAAATAGCGGCCATGTGTAATTTGGTCTCGCTCGTCGAGGTTCAAATAGCGGCCATGTTTAATTTGGTCTCGCTTGTCGAGGTTCAAATTGAGGCCATGTGTAATTTGGTCTCGCTTGTCGAGGTTCAAATTGAGGCCATGTGTAATTTGGTCTCGCTTGTCGAGGTTCAAATTGAGGCCATGTGTAATTTGGTCTTGCTTGTCAAGGTTCAAATTGAGGCCATGTGTAATTTGGTCTCGCTTGTCGAGGTTCAAATTGAGGCCATGTGTAATTTGGTCTCGCTTGTCGAGGTTCAAATTGAGGCCATGTGTAATTTGGTCTCGCTTGTCGAGGTTCAAATTGAGGCCATGTGTAATTTGGTCTCGCTTGTCGAGGTTAAAATTGAGCCCATGTGTAATAGGGGGTTTCTCCTTTAAAATAAATCCACTCTCCGTCCATGAAAATGCGGGTATATTACCTCTAAGGTTATAACTTTCTCAAAAATAGCTCTTTAATTTATTTAAATGTGAACGAGTAGTAAGTAGTGATGGAGGAAAAATATCCATATTGTAATAATTTTATTGCTTATGTTATACTTAGATTACTTGAAAAACATTGCAAAACATATTGTAGACCAATGTAACAACTGTGGTGAAGTTGAAGGGGTGGCCTTTTTGACTTCCGGTAAAAATTGTTGCATACACACACAAAAAAAACACAATTTATATTAAAATGACAAATATACAAATGAAGACGTTAATTCTTTAAAAATAAGGTTATAAAATTTAAAACCATGAATAAAATATGTTTTACGTATGTCTAGCGCAATTTGTTCTTGGGTTAGCTAGTGTATTATATTAGGAGTTTTGAGCAAATATCTCCATTTCTAAGAAATAGAGCGAGTAAGTTCGTGGGGAGCTCCGTACCATTTATTTTTCTAACGCCTAAATATATAAAAAAAAAATTATTTAACACCGCTTCTTACTACCCGTTCGGGTTATAATCTTAAGTAGTAATAATTACGATCATTGGTTAGGAATTGGGAAGGTTGAATATAGAGGAAATAGAACCAAATTTTCGTGGAAGGAGAGTGGAAATTTATTGAGGGAAAACCACCCCCATTTCACCCAAGTGAGATTCGAGCCTTAATCTCCGCATCGTTGGCAGTCTAGCTCAACACGAAACTAGCACGTTAGCTAACTACCCCATCGAGGTGGGTTTAAATATATTACTAGCCTAAAAATTTAAATAGCATGAATTTATCTCGATGATGCTTAAACCACAAACTTCCCTTTAACGACGACCAAATTGCACGCTGAATCTAAATTTATATAATAGATAACTGCGGCTCAACAACACAAATCCAATAATTAATTAGCTAAAATTAAATGTAATATTGGTTAGTTTAATCTGCTGATTCTATATGTAGATCTCAAATATTTATTTTAGAATATAATTTAAATTTGATATGCATCGCTAGAAACGTGAAATTAATGTTAGTATCGTCTAGTCTGGTTTCCCAGAAATAGGGATATCGGAGTTCGTATCTCAGTTGGGTGTACATAAGCTTTTTTCCCCCTATTGTGAACACCTTTACTATTTCATATCAATACTAGGGTCATATTTAAATTTCTTAAATTAAGTATGTGGTGTAAATAAATTATTTAAACGTTCTAAAATATTTTATAATGGCCCGTAAAAGAAAATTGATTTCTCGTCGATGTTGAAATAAAACTAAGTCCATATTAAATTTTAGAAAACATTATAAAAGATCAAGTTTTAAAAGTATATTATATTGTATATTGCAGGAAGGGGTGTAGCTTGCAGACGTTGCCTTGTTGACAAGGTACACACACTTGTGATGTTAAACCGGGAAGAGACGGAGGGGTGAAGGGGAGAATAATATATACTCTTCACCCCTCCCCTTTATCTCTTATCACAAGTATGGAGAAAGAGGGAGTTGAACCTCCTCGCAGGATCGTAGGGAAAATAAATATTAATTATAGCAAAGTGACTGAGGAGGAAACTATGAGGGTGGGAAAAAAGAATGAGAGAAAGTTTTCTTATTATTTTATTTTTATTCCGTATATTTTATCTCAATTTATAAATTCCTTACACATATACATTTAGGCAGTTTAAAATTAATATAACATAAAAATTAATAATTTTTTTTAGAGATTTGTCTAACAGTGTTTAATATATTTGAAATAAAAAAAAGGTTAGCTAAAACCTATAAAATTAAAAAAGAAATTGGAGCTCACTTTAGCTGAGTTAAATTAAAATTATAACTATATTTTAAGCTTTTTCCCATAAAAAAATTATTTAGTCAATGGGAAGGTTGGTTTTGAATAGTTATGCTACTCGGCGTGTTAAGGCTGTTTATTATTTTATTATATAAAGAGAAGTTATTGTAATGGTGAAATTTTTTTAACACCAGATTATGATGAATTTTTACGTTTTATGTGTGTATGAACTAAAAAAGTGGACTTTACAATTATGTCTGTTTTTCTGTCAGTCTATCCATCCATCAGTCCCTGGCTAGATATCTGAGACTGTCTCGAATTTGGTTCAATCTTGATATTTATATGTTATAAAGCAATAAATCATGAATATTTTCTAATTTTGACCCTAGTCCTCAAGGTAATATACTGATAAGTGATTTTCTTATTTCCAAATTTTTGAAAATGTTTCTACCGATTTTGTTTAAGATATATATCGTCACCCAAGATACGTAGTGGTGTAACTGCCAACTGGTACCGTGATATTCTTCTTGATAAGAAGTACATTGTGACGAAGTGGAGTATCTGTATCTCTAACCATGTTGGATACAAAGCATTTTACGTAATGACGTATCTACTTTGAAAAGACGGGAAAAAATTCTAGTGGTAGGAAAAAAAATGTGTTTTTTTATTTAAAGTTCATGTATATATCTATCTCAAATAAAATAATCAATGACATAGGCTATTTAGTTTATGAGTAATATGCTGTGATGTGAAACTGAAATCTTAGTTAAGAAAACGTTAAATGGGCCCTCCTGAAAGTTGATAAAATGCAGTTACGCCCCTACGTATCTTGCACAACGATATCTGGGACGTGTTTAAAATTACAAACAAATTGTGTACTTTTTTTAGGAGTGGTGATTAGGTTGGAGAGGGGGGAATCGCTTAAGGGTGGTTTATTGATAACAAATTTTTTTTAATTGCTTTAGAAATTTGTTTCAAAATAGGTAGCTCTTAAGTTCTTTACATTATAAATAATAATAAATATTGGTTTTTCTTAAAAATATTGGTTTAAATGTTAGTTATTTTCAATTTTTTTCAAAAATAAGTGACCTAACGATTTTGTTCAAAATTAGTATTTGGGGACTATTTTACATGATAATAAATTTAGTCTATTAGTTTTACTAAAATAAATTTATTCAAGGGTATCTTACTGATGACAAATTTTGGATTATTTGAAATATTTTCTAAATGATATTCAAGAGAGAATTTAAAATGGTTATCTTGAAATAGTTATTCATGTTAAGAAAGAATATGATTTTTTTATAAATCATTTAAGGGTGGATTACAAATAACCTAGTTTTTATTTTTTTCCA
Source organism: Timema podura (assembly GCA_033556935.1). Taxonomy (NCBI): domain Eukaryota; kingdom Metazoa; phylum Arthropoda; class Insecta; order Phasmatodea; family Timematidae; genus Timema; species Timema podura. Next base: position 65,043,732 of record JAVRXN010000003.1, on the reverse strand, counting down.
AGCTTTATACATATATGAGAAAGTTTGAACGTTTGTCTTATAACATTTATTCCTCAACTTATTTGAATTGTTCCTCCAAAGAAATGAGGTTATATTTCCTTAAAATATTACATTCACCATCCTTATTCAATTAATGTAAGTATATATACATTGAAAAGAAACTTAAAATTTTGTGTGAAAATTCTTTTTAGAAGACCCTAGACAAGAGATACGAGTTTTTCGAAATTTGACCTCTAAAGGTGTAGCGGGCTAACCAGTCAAGCCCGTACGACCTAAATCAAACCACTAAAAACAACCTGTCTTGTTGTAAAATGGATATAGACTTTTAAATATGTTTCTCTCGTTTGGCGACGCGGCACCAGACAGTTCCGAGCTATCAATTCGACTGACTGAGATCTTGTGTAGCACGCCTGCTCCCGGTACTGGTGTTCGTGCCGATTCGAACGTCATGGGACGTCGTTCCTCCTTCTATCCTAAATGGTTCACCTAATTCAGCCGCTATAAAACGCCATGGTTCGCGGGGCAAGAGCACATTATTACATTGACAGACCTAGGATTCTGCACGGTGCGCGTGCCTACGTTCAACACTTGATCTCTGCACAACGGTGGACACGATGATGGTGGCGGTGGACTGGCCCGACCGGCGGAAATAGCCTGCCGTAACGTTAATGTTGATAGGGAGTAGGTGGCTACTATATCCTTGTTAGAAACTGTCTCCTCATACAGGAGGGTATTTGTAGCTCTCATGAGCCTATTTGAGCTTATTTTAGGTAAGGTAGTTCTAGCATTCGTGGCACTCTGTGCTTGCCATAGGTGAAGTTTCATGTCACCTCATATGTTTAGTCCACTAGACCAGCAGCTTAGATAAAATGTGTTTCACACCAAGGCCTGCATGACCATGTTGAAGTCTACAGGGCCTCCAGGGGTGAAAGGGGCTGTTTATAATGCCCCTGGCCTGATGGTATGCCTCATTAGGTATTGGTTGGCTTTCCTAGAATTATTTTGGGCGCGCCTCACGTTATAACTGTTGTTCACCTGTGTTGCGGTGATCAACTCGTGGGTCTTTCTGCCCATCTGGAATGGCTCGCGTTTCTTGTGTAATTTCGTAAGTCCATCTGTCCATCCGCCCGTACCTCTGGATAGGGCCAAAACCAATTAGGCTAAAACTTGGTATCTGAGGTTTTCATAAGGTCCCTCATAAAGGTTTTTAGAATTAGATATCTAACCCTAAATCTAAGGGAGGTTTACTGAAGGGGAAAAAATATAAAAAATCGATTTTCTCGTAATTCGCTCTAGCGATTTTGATTAAATTTAATATCTAGACACTGTTTATTATTTCAAACAAGAAGGCAATTCTAATTTTCTAATGAAAATGACGTTGAGAGTAATTTACATTTGGGAATTTTTTCCAATTTTCATAATTTCTCCGCCACTATTTGAGATATGAAATAACCTATCATTGTAAAGTTGTAGTACTATTACAGTTACAAATCTTTTATTTGAAATATATTTTTATGAAACCAATAATTTCTGAGTTATAAGCAAATATATTTATTTTTTAATTCATGTCGTAGAAAATTAATTTGATTCTTATGATCTTTGGTTGACAAAGATATTTCACTTTTCTCCCTTTTTTTTAACAGTGTTCCTAGTTCTTAATGCCATTGAGTAATTAAGTAACAGTGTATATTATTTAATTTATTATCTTTGGTGTATTGTTTCTATAACAATGTATAGACCTATTATTTCACTTCGAAAATCTAAAAGAGTTTTTAGTAAATGTCTATTTTTAAGATAAAAGCTCTAGAAAGTCTCTGTAGTCACCATACCATTTATTTTTCTAAAGCAGGGGTCAGCAATTAATCGATTGCGATCGATCGGTCGATCTCGTGGCAATTTTCTGTCAATCGCTTGATAAAACTAGAACGTTATTACAAGTTTACCTTTCTTTATTTCTTCTAAACTCGTAAATATATCAAGTACTATCAAATAACATTAGTAACCAAAATAAGCTACATCGGTGATAACAGTCGGTAATGTTATAAAAATGAAAATATATATATTGTTTTCTATATTTCTTTTAGAGTGGTGAGTACATAATTATTTTATGAAAGGTTGAATTTGAGGTAAAAATATAAATTTATAAACAAAAAAATGCAAATGTAGAGTGTCTAAACAATGGTTGATCAGGGGACCTTGAATAAGCATGTAAGTCAATCGAGGCCCAAAAAAGGTTGCCTACCTCTGCTCTAGAGTAGTTGCCAAATTTGTGTACAAAGTAACATATAATTATTTATCACCATTCTTTTAAAGTTTGCTGTCACCCTTAAGAGTGGAGGCCGAGCTGTCTTTGGCGTTAGATGCGCATCACCTTTGACCAACTTTACCAGTTGCACTTAGGTTCAAATCCCGGCCAGTAATCACTATTCAAACACGTTACTTTAAAAGAAAAGATAGAAGTCAAAGTACATATTTCAATTTAAAAATATGAAAAACTATTTTATCTACTGATAATATTGTTTGAAACGGCATGTTATTCATTTAAATTGAATATAAGAAACAAATATTAATTTATTTAACTTATAAATACATCTGACACCTTATCTCAGTTTTCAATGCGTCTTCCTAGTGAATCTTCTTTCCCGGGTTCAAATCCTGGTGTTTAAAATAATATATTATTGGTTATTGGAACATTCCCTCGTATAGTGATGAATTAAGGTGGGATGTAAGGGGATGTGAGAAAAGGCCATTGTTTTCTGGATTTTTTATGGAAAAAAATGTTTTCGGCTAAAATAATTAAATATTGCTCCAGTACAAACATAGAATTGAATTTTCTTCACCTGGTGATTTTAACAATTATTGTTGAATATCCATCTTGAGCATAGTGGCAATATCTAACAAACTTTTTAAATGAAGAGAAAAAAAATGTCATTAAATTTCAGGAAACCCTTGAAATATATTCAAACACTATTGATATCATCATGTGAAGAAAATTAAATTTTATGTTTGTACTGGAACAATATCTGTTTTGTTATTTTTGCGGAAAAAAATTGTTTTAAGTCAGAAAAACTATATTTTTCTTGAATTTTCTTCCATCCCACCTTAACTTCAATCAAGTTTAAAATTAAGTTAGTTTGTATTCACGTATATTTATAATCAATGTATGCTGCAGGTTTAATTTCCCCATTTGAAAAAAAAAATATCTATGTGAAGTAATAATTTAATAATATATATTTTCAAATGTGAAAGTTGTGGAAAGATACACGTAAGCTACACCAACCAACTTTTATATATATTATATATATATATATATTATTATATATATATATATAAAATAAAATTTCCTCTCTGCCCATGAGCTCGCACCGGGAGAAAGACGGCGACATAGAAAGACAGTACTGAAGTATGTCTTCAGTCCAAGAAGACAGAATGAAGCCAATTCCATTTTTTTCTTTGTCTTCCCTAAATCCCTTTCTTCCCTCCCTCCACCCCACAAGGAAACGTGAGGACATAACTTCGCGCGAAGTGAGAAAGGTATGGGAGCCGCAGAGGAGAAGAAAATGCTAAAAGAATTGGCAAATAAGAATATGAAGTCCGACAGTTATGGTTTCCAAAATATTGAAAGTATAAAGGAACTGTGTCACAAAATAATAATAGTTTAAGTTAGTATGGAAGGAAACTAGAATTAAAGTCTATATTTTTAATTTTGTTATAGCTTATAAACCTTTATTGTACAAAATAAATAAAACATAGCTTCAGAAGAAACATCTAATTTAATTTTTAATACACATTGTATTCTCAACCGTTATTAAATATTTGTCATTACCTTTATGGAATTTGACTGGAAACTTTTTAGATGAAAAGGGAAATTAATAATATAATATTTACGCAATTCCCATGAGAGATATTAAAAAACTGTTGAAATTGAAAATTAACCTAGAATATTTATCTACAGAATAAATATTTTATTTATTTTGGCCAAAAAGAATTTTTACTGTAATAATAATAATAATTTCAAAATGCGTGCCTTTATCCGTTAACTTCCACCCTACATTAAAATTAATACCCGCCTCGGTGGCCACGTGGTCTAACGCGCTACTACCCGAGTACACTAAACTGCCGATGACAGGGAGATAGAGGTTTGAATCTCGGTCTGGTGTACTGAGGATGGTTTTTACAAAATTGTTTTACATTCTCCCTCCACGCAACGAGTACACTTCCTCTGAATATAATCTTCTTAATCCCTAAAAAAATTAGCGTAATTAGTATATAAGAGTATAACTCGAACGAGTAGTAAAAAGCGGTGCTAAAAATAAAATAAAAAAAATTAAAATTAACACTTTCAACTAAACATTATAATTCGAAAGCAGCTTAATTTTAATGTAGTGTAATTTATTTAGTATTTTCTACTAAATTAAATCTCAGCAAAATAAGTTAAAATGAACACACTTTTATTTTCAAAGTTTCTATTATTTTTATGCAAGTCTTACATTATAAATTAGGGCGAAATAAAACTCAAAATTTTTATTTATAGAATACTAACAGAACCCTCTTTTAAGCAACGAACGTAAATTACAATTATCAAGAAATTATTTTTCAATGCGTCTCACCCGGGCTATCCGCAACTAGCTACGCTAATGTTTTGAAAATAAGGGAAGTAATATTAAAGAAAATGTATCTACATTTGCAGGTATAGAGAGTAGGAAACCATCTTGGAAAAACAAGCCTAAGTATACCTAGCCAGTATTCAAATTTCAACCTCCTCGTGACCAATAAATCTCAATAATTGAGCTTTACATCAGGTCCACATTCCCGCCAATATGGATCACTTCTAGAATAAAATATTAAGGGGAACATTTTTGCAGTTAAAAATAAGTTTGAAAATCCAACAAAAAAAAATTGTCTTATAATCGAAGAATACAAACAAAAGACACTTTATAACTTTTTTTTTTAACTTAAGAAATAAAAACATTCAATTTTGCTTTTAAATTCTTTGACAGATTATGCTCCGTTATAGCCCACGCGTTTTTGTTTACTTTGAAATATCAAATATGGATTTATACAAGCTTGTATGTATTATCTAATACATTTTTTTATTTCATACTTTTGAAAAGAGTTAAAAACCTTTTGTTTTTTAGAACTTTTCACATTCTCCTGTGGCAGAATATATTTTCAGGTTAAGGTAAATTTTCCTGGCTTGGCCTGTCTAATTATATAAATAATAAACATTAAAATACTTATATACAACAAAATAATTAAGAGAGCTGTATATATTATACTAAATTATTAGAATATGAGAAAACGCAACTTTCAAGGTAGGCTCGAACCAACCATTCTACTTTCTGAACAAATTATGTTAATTAACTTGAACGTAGTTGGACCAAAATTCTACTTACTGAATAGTTCTTTAGGGAACAAGAATTCAAAAGTTAGAGAATATAAAACCTAATTACCAACACTTACCTCATGGGTTTTAAATTTTTTTAAGATAAAATTATCACTATAACCAGTAATAAGCATAAATATTATGTATATATTCCTAACTTTACTATTGTACGCAAATTGACTTTAAAAATAAAACTCTTATTTAACTCCGAGTTGTTAATGGGCTACTTTTGAACATACTGAGTATACAGTACAAGACTTACAAACTGACTTAATTCTATAAGAGACAAAGCAACCAATCCCTAGGCCATTCATTCATCACTGAAAAAGGGGAGCCCCACTTGCACAAACTATAAATATCTATGCCAAGGCACATGACTCAAAGAAAGACTTGTTACCACCTATCTAAGGTGACATACTTCTAAATTAATATTGTATCTTAGTTCTATTTATTGAGTTAATAAATGTTCACCACATTTTTTATCACTGCGTTTTACTAACTGTTCAGGCTACACTCAAATTTGATAATTATTTTAATGTGGTAGGTATGAGGAAGAAAGCATTTTGGAGATAATCTACCCACATTTGCATAGAAGGAAAGTGGGAGACCATTTAGAAAAAAACAAAAAAAAAACCCTCATTGGACCCGACATGGATTCGAAACACGATCCCCCACCACCAGTAGGCCATTCCAACAAGAAAGTAACACCTTAGATTGTTCGGCCACTGAATCGCACCACATCTTACTATCCATCCTAATAATAATATCCGCATAATATACTGATCAGTCTTTATTATAGATATGTGATACTATCCACACAAGTGGACACGAGGACAAAGTCACTTGCCTTGTGATATTTTGTTTATGAACGGATGATCGTGGATTTAATCACAGATGAGTCTCCTTTTAGGTGTTTTTATCTAAATTGTTTCTCACTCTCCCTCCACGCGAATTGGCCTATCCCTAACTCACATTAGTTTAAAAGTGTGACAGACTGGATGAACAATGAGTCGAGGTAAGGAAAAATCGATAAGAAACGGATACAAAAAAAAAACCTCTACAAACCTTCATGATTAACAAATATTTTTCCCAAACCAATTTCTATTTTTTTAAAAAAATCTTTGATTTTAAATACTCGCATAAAGCGAAATAGTGATAGCACTGAAACCCCAAACTCGATGCAAATGATCTAATATACATTCTATTATTTTTACTCAAGATGGGGGAATCTTAATTACTTATAAAAGAGTCTAAGGGACTACTTTGTGACTATAGCCAACGTGTTCTCTGTCGTTCCACTTTTCTTCTTGTCACTAATTAAGTAAAAAGAGGGATTACATTACTTAATAACTTTGGTAGGGAGAGTTTTCTTACCGTGGGAGTTTTATCGCAGCAAGTGGTCTTTGAAAGTCACAAAGTGTTATTTTGGTAACATCTGTTTGAACTAATTTGTTCATTATTTTTATTTTTTTTGTACTCTGCACCTTACTACTCGTTCAGGCTATCCGCATATTTAACACTAATGGAGTATAGATGAGGAAAGTAATTTTCAGAGAAATTTCACCCGCATTTACGTGGAAGTAGAGTTGGAAACAATTTAGTTAAAACGAGCCCTCAACATATCTCGATTTCCTCGTCACTGGCAGCTTATTCTATTGCGAGTATGACGCCTTAAACTATTCGACTACTTATGTATGTGGAAGTTTATTTAATATAATTGATGTGTTCAGAACCAGATATTTTATTCACTTAATCTAAGGGTTAAGGTAGAGAAGGGTATAGCAGAAGAGAAATCCGTCAATTTGTCCGTTGAGATAACTTTTGAAAAATCACTTGTGTAAACCACACAAGCACGCTTGGCCGTTATTCGATGCCCAACCCCCCTGTCAATGTGTGGCAAGTAAAGTGTGAGTCTAACGCTTTAGACCACTCGGCCAACACTACGTGTAATGAATTTATCCAACCAATGCCCTTAAGATTGACTTTCAGCACATTAGTTATATATCCACAGTTATCTAATGGCTCGTGTTCAAATTTGCACTGATATATCGCAGCATATATGAAAAAGTTGTTGTTTCAAAATAACAAAATTAATATAATTGTTTTTTATAGTCGCATCTCACTACCAGTACCCTTTTGTTCTAATTACTCTAATGTGTTAGGGAAAGGGAGGTTAGATTTTACAGGAAGCGTACCTACATTTTGTGCAGGGAGATCGGAAACAATTTAGGAACATCCACACTTAGTATACCCAACTGGGATTCGAAGCCCGATCTCCCCTTCATCAGATGTCATGTCTATTTTGAGGGTTATTCCAGGGATTAGATCACTCGACCACTAAAGTGTATTGTACAGTCAATTAATTCATTATTTTGGATTAAGAGACTTGAAAAAAATAGACTATAAATATTTTTGAATATACTTATTACTATTATGTTTTTGATTTACTATCATTCTTTTATTGGAGACTATGAAAATAAGATGGTTGGTTGAAAATGTAGAGCTTCTAATTAACAATTTAACTATGAAACATTTATAGAGAAATAGATGAGTCGTAAATTAAGGAAAACGCTTTATGAAGAAGTGTGTCTAAATTTGAATGACAAGACTAGATCGTTTTCTTGCAACATCATTTAAATTACTTTTTAATTCAAACTGGTATAGTTTGAGGAAATATTAACAACCCATTAACAAGTAAATTAATGACTCTTTCAAAGTTTTAAACGAATACATATAAATATAGTAGTTTTATTCGTAAATTTATCATAGTTAAATAGCTTTAGAAAACTTCTCACGCTCATTAACCATGGTCATCAACCCCCTTGACTATAATTTCTCTTAAATTCTCTTGTGGATTCTTTAACTTCGCATCAAGGTAATACTGTGAACCGTTTTCTACACCAAAAAATAAAGTTACTAACCGATCATGACCAAATTTTGTTCTATTAAAAAAAAATAGCCATCTCACAACAATGTCACTCAATAAGTCATATTCTCCACAACATCTACTGCTCTAAGCCAGTTTGGATAAAATTTGCTATAAATATAAATGGAACGAAAAGAAAGTTTTTAAATAGTAGAAGAGATCTCCATATCTCGTATTAAGTTCAATCATTTCTTAGTCAATAACCTTTCTACTCCTACAGTTATTAATCGATTTCTACAATATTTTTTTTTAATGCAAAGGAAACCAGATTTAGAACTCACCACAATAAAACTAAGTCCTCCATCTCTCACTAAAGTTAGTCAGTCTGCAATATGGATACGATTTTAAACGTATTCAAACAAAATTTAGACCCGCTTCGGTGGCTGCACGATCTAAAGCGCTACTCTCACGGTAGACTAGACTGCCAATGACGGGGAGATCGAGGTTCGAATCTTGGTCATTTGTATTGTACTAAGGGTGTGTTTTTACTAAATGATTTTCCACTACTCTTACGTGCAAATGCGGGTGCACCTCTTCCAAATATATCCCTCCTACTCCATAAAACCATTAGTATAGTTAGTAGATAAACGTATAACATCAAAAGGTAGTAAGTCGCGGTACTTAATAAAAAAATCGTAGAATTCTGTGAGCTATATTTGAAAGGACTTAGTTTATTTTAGGATAAACTATAAATGTATAGTTTGGAGTAGGTTTTCCCCTCTAAGCATGAACTTGTAGAACGAATATCAAAATTTTAGATACTCCAACCAGGGTGGTATACATTTTTTGCAGAGCAAAAATTAAATAGCTAAAGCTATTATTTATGCTTTTAGTGAGGATTACTCCATCTAGATATCATATTCTAAAAATTAATATATTATTGCACAATTCTAAGATAATAATTATGTGAAATCTAATTTGAGTAAAAATGTATTGCTTAGTTTAAAAACTATAATAGGATGCAGGAAAGAATAAAGGCTTAAAATATAAGGATTAGTAAGAAACATGAATAGTTTTAAAAAGTTTGCCAGTGTGGATGATAATAGTAATATCCTTATTGTAGCTTCTCAAAGTTAACCATCTGTAGGAAATAGAATATGGATTGAAAAGTGAATATGATGATGAGTATTTTGAGTCTAAGGGGCGAGGAGTAGTGGAGATACAGTGAAATGAGGGCAAAAAATCTTTTTTTTGTAGAATATAATAATCTTCTTTTATGTTGGTTATATAAAATGAAATGGAGTTTACTTATGAAAGGAAATGAAAGGAAATGTCAATAGAAAGACTGTGATAGACTAGTACATAATGTTAATTTTATGGCTTTCTTTAGATATACTTTTTTAATATCTTAAGACATATTTATTAAGGTAAAGCTGGAGGAAGAAAATTGAGTTACAAGCCTAATTTTTTTCTCAAGAAAACATCTTCTTACATTTATTTTTTATAAAATAAAATAAAAAACCACCGGCCTATAAATGCGTCGATATACTAGTTTTATTATTTATGAGAAAGCTTACATTTTTAATTTTGTCGTTCCAATGAATCTTAATTAAAAATATATATAAATATAGTATATTTTATTTATTTTTATTTTGTAACCCTTATATAGAAAACATTAACAGGATTAATTTAACCGGATAGTGATTCTTGATTTCAAATAAATTGAAGATGAATTTATTTTAAAATAATTCCTTGTATACATCTCTTTGTACTTTTCTTTTATTTATTTTTTGCTTCGCATCTTACAATTTGTTTTGGCTGTACGCATTTAATGATAACAATAAAATGTAGTATAAAATAAATGAACCTAGTTATAATTGGCATGAGATTGATAAACAATTTATTAAAAAAACACCTTCAGTACAACCAAGTGTGATTCGACTCTCAACCTTTGATTAGTTGGCAAACTATGATACATAGGCCTGATATTTAGTCTTCTTGGTCACTAATACGTGTAATTATGGTTGATTCTCTATTTACAGTGAGCTTTTTTTTTTTGCTCAAATCACACATTTATATTTATATTAGCATAATGACCTGTTCTTTGTGCGGTAAATCATAACCAAAAATACATCAAATTAGAAATTTCCACAGCTGGCTACCCCCTTTTTTGATAGTTCCTCCATGTACAGTACAATCCTGAGCTAGCTATGGGAATCACAAACCAAACATGGTATTTAATAAATCAAAATAAATTTAATGTTGATCTAAAATATTTTCATGTCCACAATCTGAGTGCACAAACAAATTCAATCTTTATCTAAGCCCGATCATAAAATAATATAAACGAACTTATTAAAATTTTTACAAAAATAACTTTGAATAAAGAACATCAAAATTTATCATAGAGCATAAAAAATAATATAATTTGTTAAAGAAATATTTTGAATGGTAAGCATCATGGTTTTCGAGCTATATAGCCATTATTTGTTTATTTATTTTGTTATGTCTCTGTTAGATAAGCACTAATTTATCGTTTGATATTTTGTTTTGCTATCGCAACGCTAATAGATCTCCTTTAATATATTATTATAATAATTAGTTTTGGAATTGTTTACTTTTATATATACATTTTTTCGTCTGTTAGTACAAAATTCCAATTTTCTACCATATCAAGAAGTATTATTTTTCTAATAGCTATTTCCCATCCCCTATTTTTAAATTCCAAACTTTCAAGCTTTTATAATTATTATGGCGTGGTCCTTTAACATACCTGGCCAATTTTATTTTATTCCACACTGAAAAGATTTTATTATAATTTTAGAAAGATTTTTACTACAAACTGCCCACATCCTCTTCACACCCTTACTCAGTTCCAACATTTCTATTTTGAAATTTTAAGATTTTTTTATTAATCCTTATGCTTCATTTACGTGTTTGAAAAATTGTAATTTCAAAACACACATAAGAAAAGCTATTAGTTTGTATCAATTTCGAGTTTTTCCATTACCAGGCGTCCATTTTGAAATTCGATACACTCAGACGTCATTTGGTTATCCGGGAAGATCTATTGACTTATGTGGCAAACTTCAATTTTATTTCACCCCAAAAAAAATATTTTTATATTATTTTTAGGAATCTTGTGCGGATCCGGCCTCACCATTTACTGCCTTTTCATTTTGAAGTTTAAGGATCAGAACTTAGTGTTTGTTTGGGTTGATTTTAACGGTGCACACGAATTGCTGAGCAACACATCCGAGTTCGGTAATACCCTTACACGGACTGCGGGGTAAAAATTAAATTATTAGTGACTTTGTTCAAAATGGAACATGGAAATTAAGCTACGTTAGAATAGGTTAGGTTAGGTTAGGTTAGGTTAGGTTAGGTTAGGTTAGGTTGGTGGTTAGGAGTTCAATGGGATTTCAGATTGTTCTGCAATTCGTGTGGGCTGGCTGACACATATACTTTACTCCGCAATTTGAGTGCACCCTATTTTAATACCCATCTGACAAATTTCAATCTTCTAGTACACTGAAAAATAATGTATTATCTTATTTTGGGAATTTAGGAAAGCCTCTATTTCACCAGCACCTTATACAATCTGTAAATATTTGTTTGACACTTATTTTGTGATTTAAGTAATCCCTCTACATTAGTGTCAAATTTCAATTTTGCCTCACTTAAAAAAATTTCTTTTTAATTAATTCCCCTACCCCTTACCTCTAATATTTTCCCTATTTAAAATCTTCTTCGGCCTTTTTATTGTTATTTGAAGGGGCTAGATGGTTATTTCAGTGAGCTTAGTTTGACCCCAACGGCATAAAATATGTATTTGACCAGATTGTGTTATTTTTATATATTTTTGCAATCAAATTTTACATCCATTACTATTTCCCAACTGTGGTCTGGGTCAGTTTTTTATTCAAGCTATATATTTTCCACTGCCGGCTTGCTAGGCCTGTCATAGCTTCACATGCCTAATAATCTAATTTAAGACTAGGTCAGGCACAACATCCAGTCCTCGGGCATCAATTTATCAATGTGGAAGGGTAAACCCATATTTTCATCAATGATAAATTTTTCAGCCATTCCAGGAATAAAAACCTGGGACCCTTATCTCAGATGACAGATATGCTACCGACTGAGCTTAGGGCACAGACTCAACATCACAACTGGGCGTACTGAGGGTGGTTCTTCCAAGCGAATGATGTTACATTTCATCTCAAATCCTATCTTCTTCAACCTTACTTAAGTTTCTTAGCATCGAATCTTCGTACCCAGTTGGACTATACGCATCCCTAATTCATTAGTGTAATGTTTATATTTATTTATTTATTTATCACATGCCACATGACAACAGTTCTGAGTTATGTTATCTACTATGATTCTAACAACTGAAGACTGCTACGAGCGTTAACTTCTAAACCAATAGAATATCATATTCTTTAAATTGAAAAATGACACCTGGAAACGGGAATTGAACCCAGGACTTGGCTTAGTAGGCCAATGATCTGAACACTGAGCTATCAAGGAATCATTCCATATAGTGAAACATTCTTCACTTATATTTTAAGGCAAAGTCTGTGGTGGACATGTGGAAATCGTCAGTTACATTTGTGTGATGAATGCTTTTCTTAATAAATAACCCACCCACCATCACTTGCTAGTTGGCTTTATGCAATCCAATGTACAGTGAAAATTGTACGAATGTGTATATCATGATGTATTAAATAGCTAAGCTAATATATATCTAAATACTATATTCCTTAAATTGAAAAATGACTCCTGTATAAGTGTGTTCCGCCCATTTTTCTTATAATCAAAAGTGTTCAGTCACTTCCAAAAGGTTAAGAACCACTGAATTAGACCATCCAACAACCAAAGCGTGATTTTTAAGAATAATAAATACATCGTTTCTATAATAAATTATGTTATTATAGCTGAGAATAAGTCTTTTAATATTTGAATGAGTCTATTATCTGATAGCAATACTGATATTAAAACTAACTACTACCATTATAACCAGATCTAACATGGCAAACAATGTAATGTATAATTTATTCTCTCAGTTTGACGATGATTATAGTCTAGCAGTACTACACTCTCAAGGTCAATTCGATAATCATTAGTTGTGTCACGGGAAGTAAAATGGCTTCATTAACCGCTGGTTGCATATTTTCCCATGACCTACTTTCGGTCTAATATCGTATGTAAATCACCATCAAAGAGGACTATTGTTGGACCTCTTTTATTCTACGTTAGGGTTGAGAAAGGAAGGGAGTATGGGGGGGGGGGGGTGAGTATCGATTTCAGAATAATGTTTTCAAGGGGGGTTTTGAATCTTGGAGGGTAACAAGCCGTGAGGTCGGTGTTTTAAATTCAAAATGTCAAACCGATTTTATCGAAACTTGGTCAGTCTATTTTCTATGTAATAGCCTGCATCAATAGAAACGTGGATTAAAAGTCAAGCTCATCTAGTCTCGTTAACCTATGATATTTGAGTCCGGTCTGGTTGAAGGACATTGAAGGATTTTTCCTAAACTGTTTCTCATTCTCTATCCATGCATATGTGGGTATATTTAATCTAAAATTAATCTTTCTCGTTCTTACAACATCACCGTAGCTAGTTAATGTGGAAAAAATTAACGGATTGTACAAAAATAAAATAGTACTTAACAATGTAGATGTTTAGTTTTGAGTTTGGTTTGGTTAACTTATTTATTTATTTATTTAGCACTGCGTCCAATTATACCATCGGGTTGTACACTTATGCACTAATTACGTTAGTGGATTAGTAATTGGGGAAGATTGAATTTAGAGGAAGTGAACCTGCATTTGGGTGGAGGGAGGGTTGAAAAACATTTAGAGAAACTATCCTCAGTTCACTCGACTGAGATTCGAACCTTGATATCCCCGTCCTCGCCAGTCTAGCCCAATAGCGCGTTAGCTAACTATGTCACCGAGGCAGGTTTGGTTAAGTTGATTTGTTGGTAGCTTTGAGCTCTCTTGACAGTTGAAAAGTTAGTAGAAATAATTTTGAATTTATTTTCTTTAGAAATATGTTTGTCAGTGTAACAAATTATATTTTCAAGGAGGATTGATGAATAAAATTGAGTATTTTTAAGAATTTATAAAAAACTCCTACGAAACAATTAGGGCCAAGATGCCAAATAAAACATTTCAGTAAACTCATAAATATCTCCATACATAAAAAAATACCCTATTCCAATGGGAACAAGCCTAACATTTATTAATTACGACAGTTATTTAAAAGATGCAAGGCTAAAAGATAGTTTATAAATATAAACACGTAGTCAATTTAGTTAGTAAGTTAGTATTTTATTCAAGATACACATTTGTCAAGATAGATTAGTTTATTTAGACTTATTTTTCAGCTAGTCTCAGTACCCATTGGTACATTGGTTGGTGCATTAATCACGCTATTGGAATTGAGATTTTTAGGTAGATATTTAGAGGAAGTGTACAAGCATTTTCATGGTGAGAGTGAGGTAAACCATTTAGGGAAATCAACACTTAGTACACTCAACCGAGATTATACTCCTGACCTTCTAATACAGTCTAACACCATAGTAACGTGCTAGACAATGCGACCACCGATGCGGGTTTTATTTTGATAAAATTTGCATATCTAGATAGGTGGCTTAGATTTCTGTTATCAGGGAGGTTGAGTCTTTAATATCGGCTGGATTTACTAAGGGTTATTTTTCCAAAATCAAGGTTGCTACTAAGTTCATACTGACTTAATTCCATGGGTTTTCTAGTTTATCCAAAAGAAGTACCAATTTGCCAGGCAGATTGTATTGAAGAAACTTGAAATAAAATTTCAGTTTTCATCGAAATGACTAGTATGAAATCATGTAACTTAGCCGAATTATTTAAGATTGATGGGAAAATATATTCTGTCGCTTCACAGCCCTTATTTAAGGGGGTAGTAAGACATTTCTGAACCAGCGTAGTTGATTCTTCAGTTCATTTTATCATCCATTCATAAACCTATTATTTTAAACTTTCAGTTAAATGTCCCAAATTAACAAATGTTCCAGTATTTTTATTGGATTTTGTTTCCTGTGTTTTCCAACTTTTTTCCAAACACGAAATAAAATTACTTGTGTTTTTCCGGCTCTTCCGTTTTTTCAGGTGAGTGGAATGGTTCTTAAGCATATGCAGGGATAGTCCCTATAAGTTCGACTCTCCTCGTATATACATTATTAGTGTAATTAAATACAGATATGGAGAAATCATATTAATCAATTAATTGTATATTCCGTTTACTCTAAAAAGTAGCAATCTTACTTTGATGGATCATATTATGACCCTATCTTATAAGTTATACCATAGCAGAATCACCCAAAATAAGGTTGTTAGGTCTACCTATTAGAGTTGACAAATTGTAGGTTTAACGTCAATTTTCTGAGCACATACAACCAAGCATCTAAGTTTTGATTTCATTCAGTTGTTATTAGGCGTATCAATTCCAAATCACGTATTTGGACAGTATTGACACCTATGAGTAGTGTTGATTCGTAGAAATCATTAAAATGTTTTTCTAAGTGACCGAAGGAATTATTTAACCGAAGAAAACTTTGAGTTTAGTGAGCTACGCTTTTTTATCTCAAAGTACCTGTGACGTAGCAACAAATAAAGTAAATTCTAAGTTTTATTCGATGGGTTTAAAATATTTAACATTAAAACGAAATTTATAGATTTTCATGTAAACCTAAAAATATTCAAATTTTTCACAGAATTTTTTTTTTAATTCAAATATTTTTAAACTCATCTACCACTTATGTTATGTGGTTTGTTTACAAAAATGTTACGTGGGTATTTTTCTGCTTGGATTTATATTAAAAAAAATTCCGTAGAAGCATATGCGTATCGTAATTAGGAAACAAGAAAAATATAATTTTGTTAATCAATCAATGCTGTCCTGCGGAAAATAGTAGAGCCAGTGTTCATACTCGTCAACGGAAGAGAGGGAGTTGGACATAATCAGGTAAACAAACGGTCTCGCTGGGTGTCCTTCCCATTTCCTTCCCTAGCTTGTAATGTTGTATTTAAATGTTCATTTATTTGAGGAATTTAACTTGCACTTTCTGAACCGACTGATAATATCAGCAAACTATAATTTCTATGAGCGAAAGCGAAATTACCTATACATTTGGTCGGGAGAGGTATTTTAACATAATATCCAGGTTTATTTTACCTGTTACATGACTTGGGATTGACGTCCTTACTTCCCCTGCGAAGGCAGTTGTGCTACAGATTTTTATCGCTCAAGATAAATACATTGATCCCGATTGGATTTGAACCCACAAAAGTCGGGTCCTGAGGTGAGCATCATACCCCAAGACCACCAAGTTCGACTTGATGTTTTATATTGGCGCTTAAGGGCACCTTTGGACGAATAGCACCACTTTTTGTGGCAGCACCTAGTGATGAAGCCAGCTACTCAGACTGGAGAGAGCGCTACTTTACTATAACTGTGCGTTCGTGCTTGTGTGCGTGCGGGCGTGTGCCTGTGTGTGTGTAAACCTCCATTTATCTCCAGTATTTGCAAAACGGAAGCGATTTTTTGAAGAGCCGCTAAGTGGCCTCTTCTGAAGGTGCTCTTAAGGATTACACTGGTTAAAGCACTTAAGGGCGTTAAGTTAAGTTAATTTTATTATTATTAGCACCGCGTCTTACTACCCGTTCAGGCTATACGCACTTACGCTAATGTGTAATGGTAGGGTAATTGTGAGATGAAATGGAGGACCTACAGTTTAACGTGGAATCCGAACCACGGTTGAGGCCTGGCATTCCACACATATTCACAAGTTGTGATTAATACACGTCTTATCAGAGGTGAAGGAAGGGTTTGACAATCAGATAGATCTGTGCCGGGATCGAGGATTGAACCCCGGACCCTCAGCGCAGAAGTCTGACACCTTACCCCCTAGACTACCAGGTCACCGTTAAGTTAAGATACAGCCCGCAAAATAGCTTCAAATTCACCAACTAGACAATGTCGGTAAGAAATATGGCTAAAATAAAATCTAGTATATCTTAGCTTTAAGATACAACAAAATATCATCAAAACTAATATGATTTGAATTATGTATATATATATATTATTTTTTTTAGCAGCGCGTCTTAGGTCTACTATCCATTCGAGTTAAACATTAATGTACTAACTACGCTAATAGTTTTAGGGATTATGAAGTGTACCAGTATTTTCTTGGAGGGAGAGTGTAGAACCATATTGGGAAAACACCCAACCGAGATTCAAACCTCAATCTCCCCGTCATTGGAAGTCTAGTCCACTGCGAGAGTAGCGCGTTAGACCATTCAGCCACAGAGAGAGGTAAAAACGATATACAATAAAATGCAAGTTTTTGTAACGTTTAAAGAGCTAGCCTGATATATTAATGTTTGTTCGCCACCATTAGTGTGACATTTGATATTATGATTGAATTTTATCCAATTATAATAATAAAAAAAAAGGGATGATGTCTTATTTTAGAAATTAAAATTTCTTAATGTTTTAGAGTTTTTTATTTTAAGTGTATAAACAGTTTTTTGCTAAATATTTCACACGTTGTAGATTTTGATTTAAAATCTCTACTATTACGTCATATACATGACAATTCCCGATACGTGAGATTTAGAACACGGATTAAGATATTATCGACTCTACTTACACGGGTCCTGGTCAGGAAGGAAAGTGAATTGATGCGTACTCTGAAGGGGTATATCTATCGACATTTCCTTCTCGACGCTTCCTAGAGAAAAAAAAGATGTGGTCATCCAGGTGCGTCTCTGTTGACCAAACTGCGGTGTTTTTTTAAAACAGAGACGTAGAAATATGTCGCCACACTTTGCAACTTAGCAACATAAAACAAATAAATCCTACTACCCGCTCTCAGTTATAATATCTTGATTTTGAATACAAATGCGAATCATAAATTATTGGAATGTATAATTCCATATCATTACATGTTAACAACCAATATGCTTCACAATTAATTTGAAACTAATATTTTTCTGTGCCTTTATTTATAATAACGGTAAAGCTTCAGAATTTACGCACACAGAAATAACATTTTTGGTCTTAAATTTTGAACAAGGCACGATATATGTTTAATATTTGCTATTGTAATTATTAAAAATATTTAATAAACAGACTTATACTTCTCGTACATTGATATGTTTGAATACAAATACTGAAAATACAACTAAACATGATAAATACATTTATTTATAGGACAATATTATGGAGATTTTTAAAAGTTAGTTTTCATCCTTTTGTTAATTTACAGTGGATGTGCATTCTCTCCACACTCAGGTTTGAGTGGAAAACCTATTATCAGTAATATTATCCAGTTTCCAGTTGTGGGAAGCAAAGTTGAAGCAAAGTTGAAGCAGCGCCTCTGGCGGTTCTGCGTAGAATCTCTAAGGATACAAAATCAAGAAGGGTAAATCAGGTGCGAGGGAAAGGCTTTTAATTATGCGCGAAAATGGTTCCCAGTTAACATGACTATATTATGACAGCTAGAGAAGATCGAGTTGAAGGGGGATTACCCGTACGCCAGAGGAAAAAATATGACTCACACGTTTGAAAGTAGGGAAACTTGGAGATATTTATCCCACGCAATTTGACGACACTTTATCCGTAACCAGTGGTTACACGGTCTAAAGCATCAGTCAAACAATATGACTGTGCTGGCTGTGATAAATTAAATGAGGTTCAAATCTCAGTCAGGTGTACTGAGGATGGATTTTCCTAAATGGTTTTCCATTCTCCCTCCACGCAAATGTGGGTACACTTTCTCTGAATATAACCTTACCAATCCCTAAAACCATCAGCGTAATCATTACATCAGAGTATAACCCAAACGGGTAGTAAGACGCGGTGCTAAAATAAAATAAATAAATACACATCTAATGTTAGGGTCTGAACGCAAATGAGGGTGCATTACTACTTAAAAAAAATTCCCCATTCCTAGCCCATAATTAATTCATTAAAAAAATTTTGCGTTAGTTTACTGATGATTGAGTTTTGAAAATTAAAAATATTTTGATTTTGTTTAAAATTTATATATTTTACTTTTTTACATGATATATAACACTTTGTACTGGTTTATTTTTTGGAGAAAAATTTATATAATGGCAGTATTCTTTTGATTACTCTTTTTTGAATTAAATTTTTTGAAAATCACTTTAACGATTTGGTTCTAAATGGGTATCTAGGGAAAGTTATACATGTAAAATAAAAACGTTATGTTCGTTTATCTCAAGTAAGTTCATTTAAGGGTAGTTTATTGATGACTAATTTTTGAAAATTGTATTACAAAGTATAATAGACTATATGAGAATGTATTTAAGATTGTGTCGTACCATTTATTTCTAGAAGTGCAACTGGAGGATAAACTAGGTTTGAAACAAATCGATGATAGTATGATAGCTTGGTGTTTAATTTATTTTTATCTAGGGTGTTTAACATGCGATATCTGAATCAAACGATTATATCAACACACGACTTACAAACTACATCTTAATTCAAGAAGAGCGACAACGCGCAGGCTCCCAGGTCGTTAACTCATGAGTATGAGAGAGTGAGCTCCATTTTAACCAATTATACGTTGTTGTTTTTTAACTATGCCAGGAATCAAACTAGAAACCCTTAGCTCCAAAGGTATACGAGCTATGGACTGAAAAAAGGTATGGTAAGGTACTTTAGTGCAACCTCGTTCTTCCATGACTACAGTGTCAATATGAGTCATGTGAAGATTGACATTTAGCTGCTGGGGAGATCAAGTAATTATTACGCCCACTCTGAGTGGAAATTCACCGGTTGATTGATCCAATTAAACTGAAACCAGGCCATAACAAATAAACAGCACCATTAAGTGTTCACAACTAAGCTAGGCTTATATTCATGTATAGTGCTTTGATAATAGCAAATAGTGCATAGCACGTAGTGTACAAGAAGTTGAAACACTTTATTATAATGATACATTTTATAATCGATATGCGTTATAGATTGAGTTAATCAAACACAACACAAGAACTTGAATTTATCAGCCAATGAGAATGCGAGACAATACTTCCAGCCAATCAAATCTCAGTTAACACATCAGGCAAAAAATCTCTTATGTGCATGTTTGAAATGTCTGGTGATAGCAATACTTATTCGCTAAAAAAAAAAAATTATTTGTATTAGCTTCAATGACTAGGATTTTAAATATGATTGAAAATAAAGGGGTAGTATATCATTTTAGATTATGTTACTGATAAGTGTTTCCACCATAATATTCATTACGGTAATAGTATCAGATCCAAACAATAATTAAAAATTTGATTTAATTATTTAGGCACCACTAAATTAGTTAGTTATTATATTTCAAAAGATACGGTTTAGTGAATGTTGTTTTTCAAGTGAATTATTTTTAAGGACCTTATCTAGAAATCAAAGAGATTAGGTATTTTTCTATTAATTAAAAACTATATATTTAAAAAGTCCTATAATTACCACGTTTCATAATAAGCCGTTGTATTTTATTATTATTTGTATACTGTACGTTTAAGATGTAACATATATTTCATATTAACGCTAGCAGGCTTCATGAGTTTTAGTTAATTGCGTAATGAAGCGTCACTTGATCCCACTTTCTAAACTAAGGGCAGAATATACATTGAATTTTTTCAGTCTTTACGACCCTTAAAAACTAGTGGTAAAGAATAGGACCAAATGTAATAGATCTTCGAAAATAAAATTGCAATTTTTAAGGGACAGTGAAAGCAACCTTGTTCGATTTCTTTTTAAGAAAGAAAATCAACCAAAGGGACGTAGTTAAGGGTAGCAAAAAGCCCTCATGACAGCCTTTGGTAAAACATTTTTGAAAACGCTATAAAACAGAGTGGACGTGTGTTAAACATTCGTGCAGAGGAAAATTTTCAGATAAACTAGTCAATCCAACTAATCTTCCACTAATTATATTCATTTTTTCGTAACTAACCAAAGTGAGCAATAAATTAATCATAAATATTAATTTGTGATCTTTAATTTAAATCAAACCCAGACTAATCGTTGATAGGGAACGTGATACTACCTAGCACCTGAACACAATATGTTTAAATATCTAAATCTAGCGCCGAGATATAAACTGACGTACGTGATTCAAGGGCGGTCAGGCCATTATACTAATCCGGTCAGGATCTGAGCCAAGGACGCCGGGACGCATACGACCGTGTGCCGTTAGACGCTATGCACTAATCACCGTTAGTTATGCCTTTTGCATCAATAGGAAACCAGCCTAGCCTGTGTTCTAAGGTAATACCAGAGGCTAAGTCTACAGAGAAAGTGACTTAGAGTGATAAGTGGCATCAAACTTATCTAAGTTTGTGAGCGGAAGAAACCTACACATTGAATCAATTTGGGGTTTGATCCAGGGGCGGCAGAAATACGCAGAGCTTTATCTAAAGTGACCCACAAGTTGCTATGGCAATCTAATAATAGCATGATTTTAAATATTATTTAAAACATCTGGCCAACAATATATTAATAGCTTTGATGTGGAAATATTAATATTGGTGATCTGTTTGTTACAGGCAGAGTTCGTTAAATAACGGTTAAATCTGTATTGAATAATATTTTGGGGATAAGAGACTAAACCCATTAAGGTTGATGCCGTATATTATATATGTTTTATCTTATGTAATAATGCACGTTTTTAGTATTTATTCTTTAAAGTCAGTTTTATTAGAGAGTTCTGAAAAGTTAAAACAAATGCCGAAGAGAGTAGATGTGGAAAAAGCTAGTACCGTTACAAAAAACGTTCGTGTAGTTCTCCAGCAGAAACAAAGAATTTAACTTTATTCTTACGGTGATAATAGATGTTGAATATCTGTCAAGGGTGTCCTGGAAATTAATGACAACTTTTTCTCTTTATTTAAAAAGTTTATCATCTAATGCCACTATGTTCATGACAAATATTCAATATCTGTTGATATAACCGCGTGGAGAAAATTAAACTTTATGTTTCCACTGTTTGGTTTATTTTAGTATTAAAATAAAAATTGCTAAAAATACTGCAAAAACACTGGCCTTCCACTGCTACCTTAAGGGCATGAAATTTATCCAGAGCGAAATATTGCTCGCCAATAGCCATGACATTTTACAAGCCGGTGTATATTATTGCACAAACGGTGGCAAAAATAATCTATTACAGGACAACAGTGAAATTTTAATGTAGTTCATAGTAAAAAACGGCTAAATTCATTGAGCGGAACATTAAAATATAGATTTATTTGACTTTTATTTTTTATGTTTACCCTTATCTTAATGTCCATCCACGCTATTTAAAATTGATCCCAATAATGGTCATAGCTGAGGATTATAGGGAATGTACCTGCATTTTCTAGTAGGGAGAGTGGGACGCCATTAAGAGAGAACTACTTTAAGTACATCAAGATTAAATTTTAACCAGGATCTCCTCGACATTGGAAACCCAAACTAGACGAACCACGCCTTTCTAAAGATTAAAAATGTTAATTAAAAAATTATTCAAAATATGCACATAATATAAATTAGCCAATTTGTTCTCCTAAGAAGAGCAAACGGTAAATGTGTATAACCTTATGTTTTATTAAAAGAAAAATAATTGATTGCCACTAATGCTACAATATAGTGTAGTGTTTCTAAACCAATACAATATAACTCCAAACTCTATATGCATGTTATGCAATGAACAATGACGTTATGAAAACATATTAGTTCGTAAAGGCCTAAATATGCGACATTTGTCTAGCTAAATTATATATCTCTTTATAGTTAAACCCTTATTCCAAGGTACCAAATTATCAAATATCTTTAGTGTCGTTTTTAAAAATGTGTAAGAATAAGAAGAAGTAAAGTCATTGCCATTGTAAACGCCTCATAGATAGCGCGCGTAGCAAAACGGCATTCGCCACCTCCTATAGAGATTTGTTCTCCTGGTTTCGGCGATATGTCCGTGGGACTTGGCAGCAGCAGCCACAGCAGCAGCAATAACAACGAAACTTAACTTATTTTTAAAAAAAATCTTTTGAAAATGATGGTCAAAATAATGTTGAATAATTAGATGAAACCAATCCAAATAAAAAGTAAGTAATTAATTGCCAAGTTGTTGAATAAAACCTTTTTCAATATTATTTCTTAGGATTTCAAAGTTGGAAATGTTTTAAGTAAAACAGATAAAAACTTTTTTTCAAAAATTAGTGACATAAATTAGTGATTAGGTGAATAACCTAACTAGAAGAAATTTACGACGATATCAAATTCAAAACAAGTGTAAAAACAATATAAAATTATCCTAAAAATTGAAAAAAAAAAGATACCTGGGTATGGGAATCGAACACGGGACCTTTCGCTTAATACACCATTGGTTTTTCCCACTGAGGTATCCAGGAATCGTCCTATGTTCAGGTCCATTCTTCATTCATATTTTAAGGCAGAATCTATAATAGACGTGAGGAAATCATCGGCTACAAATGTGTGATTTATTAAGATCACGAGCTATCAGATAACGCAGCCACCTTCGACTCAGTAGTTGGCTTATTGCTACCCCTTGTACAATTATTATAATTGTAAGGGATAGCATATTAAGAAGCAAATAGCCAATGTGCCGAGGAAGTGTAAAGGAGTATTTTACAGGACGTAAAATGTGCCGATACTGATATACGCAGCGTAAGCATGGGTAAATGAAGGAGCAGGGTAAAAGCAAAATTCAAATGAAATGAAATGAAATTTCAAAGAAGAGAAATAGATAGGATGAAAAATGATACAGTGAGAGGAATAGTTTAAGAAGAAGCCAGGACAGGATAGAGAAGTCACGATTAAGGTGGCATGGTCATGTAAGTATAATAGAGGAAGAAAATATATCAAAGAAGATGCTGGATATTGAAGTTGGTGGTAGGAAGAAGGGAGCAGAAAGGAAACAAGTGGCTAAAGGTAGCGCCGAGAAGGTGGAGGAGAGAGGAGAAGATTTGGTAATTGTGGAGGAAGAGAGGTGTTTGGGGCTAAAGGACTCATTGGAAAGACTTATGTTCCAAACAAACCCTGCCACTGGCTGTAAGCTGCTAATGATGATGTTGATGAGTAGATATGCGCGTAGCCCAAAAGAATAGTAAGGCCCATATGCAAGGACGAGGATGTACGAAATGTAAGGGGGACAAACAGTATTTAAGGTGCATTGATTTCAGCAAAGTAGATAGCAGATCAACTCATTAATGACTCCACTCTACCTCCTGTTTCACTCAACTTAAATCTTGCATAGGAGCCTAATACGGAATGTAAAAAAATATTGGTAAGAAGATGAGCCCAGATTATGAATTAGGGTTAGCTTCCATATTACGTTAGTGGATTTTAACTCCCTCTCCAGGTAGTTCTTTGTGCATGTCCCTCCTCATTCCGTATAATTACAATAGTTGCTGTAATATATGAGTAACAGGACATCTAATGATCAATAAAAAAACAGTGCTAAACCTTACACAAATGCTATATTATTTTAGTTACTGTTGTTAACTTCGGCTTTATCTGAGGTATCAAATGACCTAGAAACCATATCCAAGATTACATACCTTATAAATTTGTTTCTTTCAATTTGAATAGTGGAATCATTTTATATCACTTTTAATATTGATATAAAATACAACACCAAGTTAATGAAAATTCAAGTGTTTTTTAGTAATTGTTCAACCTTCATAAAATACTAAAACGTTCGTGAATGGACTATACAGCATTGATGAAAAGTTTAGCAATAAAAAATATAAAAATATTGTGACTGCATAAGCTTGTGATCTACAGGCACTGTTCCGGATCATTATAAGCCTCACTTGATAAGCGGGTTTATTCAGATGCTTCTGTCCAAAAACATTTATTTCAGCTTACGAAGCATTATGGGTGAGAGGGACATTGGGCACACGTTATAAACGCATGATCCGACCCTAATAAGGCTAATGAGATCATGAATTATCCACTGACATGCAATCAGGTGTATACATGTAATTAAATAAGTACAGTTGGCTAATTATTTGAAATCATTTATTTTGGGTGTTTGGTTAAACCATTAAATTGTTCATGAATTTTATCGAATAAATTCACAAATCATAGTTTTCAAAATAAATAAAACAGTGTTCGTACATAATATTATTGGAATCAACCACATTTTAAAGATAAGCCGAATCAATCGGTATCGATACATGTGAGAATAATTATGTGCTTGATCATTGTATACTTCGTTTGTCTTGAAAGTTAACAGTCTAACGTTCTTGGTACCATTATGGTGTAATGTATAAGATAATTATAGTATAATCGATCAAGATTAGTCTGCTACCCTTCCAGTGCAAACGGAGTGTGAATACAACTGTAACTGCCACGAAAATAATGATACTTCCTAAATATACTGACAGTTTTGAAGCATCGTAAATATTTAGTGATCATCAAGACACTCGGTATTAAATATATATTGTGATGGTAATAATAGTATTAATAACAATAATAATTTGCCACTATCAACATATAAAAATGTTCAAGTAAAAGATAAGCACTCCCTAAACTCAGCCCAATTATTTTAAGCTAGATAGGAAATTGTTCCTAAAAATTGGCTGTCTACAAAGGGAAATATTCTCTGCTGATGTGAATAAAAAATCAATTTTTCTAGCTACGCTTAGCAAATAACATCGGGAATATCAGGAATATTTTTTACCAAGATGGCTTGTATATAGGGTTGAATTATTTCACTTAAAGAAACTTATAAATATATTTAATAATGAGAAATAATAATTAATTATAGGCTCACACATGAATGTCAAAAACATTATGTAAAAGTCCATAGAGCACTAAACTAGCCTGGATCTAGATTAAAAAACAGCGTTATAAATTTTAACCAGCTATACATATTTTATTCTTAGCACCACGTCTAACTAACTGTTCAGGTTATATACGCATATGTACTAATTAAATTAATGTGTTAGGCGTGAGGAAGGTTTAATTAAGAGGTAGTGTACCAACACTTGCGTAGAGGGAGAGTGGAAAACCGCTTTGGAAAACTACCCTCAGTTCACCTTACCAGGATTTGAATCCCTATCTCCCTGTTATTGGTAGTCTAGTCTAATTCGAGAGTAATGCCTTAGACTATGTGGCCACCGAAGAAGGTAGCTATACATTTGTTAGCTTAAAACCTACCAGATTTTTAAAAATTATTCACTTAGCTAAAATTAAATCTGTTTATCATTTGAATAGTGGAACAGTGGAAAACTATCCAAGAAAAAAAAAATCTCAGTACACCCGACCAAGATTTGAACTTCCAGCCTCCCCATCCCCAACAAACCAAACCAAACGAGGTTGACGGCTTCACCCGTTTGCTCAGCCATATGGTCTAAAAATGGGGATCTCCAAACTCATTAATTTTGGAAGTTACTTTCAAAATTTAAAATCCTTTTGCAGTGTATCAATACCAAAAAATTACACTGGTTATAACTGATATTTTTTAAAGAATAAACGTACACTCGTACTTCAAAACATGCAGAAACAAACTATTTTGAAACGACAATAAATAAATGACACGGGCCCGGTCATCAGCTAATTTGCCTTTAGCAGTTTAGCTGATTTGCGGTCCGAGCTAGTTTAGCAAATCTATTTTTTTTAAATGGAACTTTTGACCAAAAGGATAATAGCTCAGACTAAACAAAACCATAACTTTACCAGTTGTTTTCTATGGGTGTGAAACGTGGTCTCTTCCTTAAATGACGAAAAATATTTGGTGTGTTTGAAAACAAGGTCCTTAGGAAGATATTTGGTCTAGATAAGATGAGGTTACTGGGTGAAGGAGGAGGTTACATAATAATTAGTTACATACCCTGTACTCATCACCAAAAATCACTAGGATAGTCAAGTCTCGTAGTTCACGGTGGGCAGGACATGCAGTGAGAATGGAAGATTCTAGAACCATGTTCAAGGTATTCACTGGCAAACCCAATAAAAAGAGACTGTTGGGAAAATCTAGACGCAGATGGTAGGATAACATTAAAATGACCTGAAAGAGATATGGTGTAATGAGGTGGACTGGAGAGAACTAGCTCAAGATAGGGTAGCTGGCGTAGTTTTGTAAGTGCAGCAATGAACTTTTGAGCTCCTAATGGCATAGAGTAAGTATAATACCTACTAGACCTAAGAGGTAGGAAGAGCAAGGATAACTTAACGGAAATACATTTGCATTCCCGTAAAGAGAGGAGATGGAAACCTAAGATTTAAAACATAAATGGGATATCACTCTAGAGCAAAAAAAAACTGCCTAGATTTGAAACTCAACCTCTTCACCATGAGTAATCCACTCTATTGCTATAATAACGCCTTAAACAACGTGACCACAGGCGTGGATAAATCCGGCTCATATTTACATTGTTTCCATTAGGTGCAATTCTTCTTTGGGCTTTTTCTTTATGTTGGATGACAGTAAAAAATAAAATTACAATTAATATTATAATAAAAATGAGAGGAGGAAACAAGTAAATATATATTATTGTTTCAATAAAAATAAGAGGAGGAAACAAGTAAATATATATTATTGTTTCAATAAAAATAAGAGGAGGAAACAAGTAAAGATATATTATTGTTTCAATAAAAAAAGTATTTTTATTTGCATCGCATTTTACTATGCCCGTCGGGTTATACGTCTATGTACTAATTACTCTAATGATTTAGCGATGAGGAAGGTTGAGTTTTATAGGAAGTGTACCCGAATTTGCGTGGAGAAAGAGTGGGAAACCATTCAGGAAAACTCCCACGAGTACACCCGACCGGGATTCGAGCCATGATCTTCCCGTCATCGGCATTTTTCTGTAAAGCAGTGATTTTGGAACAGGGTCAAACTCATACTTGTAAATACAAATGAGCAGGTAGTATCTCCGGTCTAGAAAACTAAGATTAATGGCTGGATGGATCTTTGAGCTGACTATATGACACCCTCTATCCTCAAATGTTAACACTATAGTCGCTAATGGTGGTGGACCCTCGGTTGTTATAGCTCGATCGTGGGCTCACGCCATGAAGATGTTTTATTAAGTAAAATTTATTTTCTTAATTTTGTTTTTTGTCAAACATCAAGGAAACATTAAGGGTGTCTTAGAATAAATACCTAAGTGTATTCTAAGATCTTCCTTCCACCCTTCCACCTCTTTCAATCGCCACAACTAAAGGGCCCAAAAGAAATGTATGTAAAAAGTAATCTCCACTCCTTCACACACTCACATATACACACGTACACAAATGTTAAGCAACTAACATTTCACTGTGTGCAATCCATCCATCAGGCCACCTTGCAAATCTCCTGTTCATCTGTCCACCTTATGCGGCCTTGTTACTGTTTTTTTCACTCTGTCCCTTCCTCGTCAATCAAATATGACCTAAACCACATCGCCTGGCATTTCTCTACGTCCCAAACTCGTGGCGGAGGGGGTAGTATGAGGGATCGGGGGGGATTTCACGACACAATTTTTCTTCCATCCTTCCCCTTTTACCATATAGCTGAAACCAATAAACGAAACAATTTTAAACACAAACGTTGTCATCATTAATTTGCTAAGCAATGAACGTGCATTGATTGATGGCCATGTGTATTGAGGGGCGAAGGGGGTGAGTTGATAGTGGGAGGATACCGTCACCTGCGTTGATGGATTGCGATACTTAAAAAATGAGCTAATAATAATAATATATGACAAATTTTCTGAGTATATCTTCTCTGCGCATGTAGGTGAGTATCCTTATAAATATGGTCAGTCACTAGAATCCTGAAGGTCTCAACGTTACTTTAGTCCTTTTTTCTGGCTCTCGACACCTCGCAAGGTAATTATTGTGATCGTCAAAAAAGTTGAACTTGAGATTTTGTTAAATGTCGACGTTTCATGACCCCCTGAAACCAAAGTAAGGAACGCCGCATAGACCTTCTCAATCCGATGTTTAAAATTGGAGATATTTACTCAAAAATCGTAATATATGTAAAACGAAATCATATACACTAGCAAACTCGAGAAAAAATTGTGTTATACTTACGTTAAATATTTTTTGACTTCCGGAATTAAATTTTATGATTTTCTTTTTAAAGAATTAAAGTCCTCACTAATATATTTGGACCCAAAAAAATATCGATATTGGGTTAAAAAAGGTGAATACTTCATATTAAAATTTCAAATCTCGGTTAGAATTTTTGACATTTTATTAGGAGCTGCACATCTTATGGTTATCGCATTTTTATTAAATGTCTCATTTATAAATTTAGACCAATAAAGAAAGTTAAATATTGACTATTGAGTCTAAAATCATAGAGACAGATCATTGTTGTACAAACATTTCCCCTAAGAGGTTTAAAGAAAGAGAACATACACTTTTTGAGAGACTTAATTATCTACTTACTCAATGGAAATAGAGAATTATTGCGATAAAACTTAAGTAGTATTTCAGTACAACTAAAGATCACAAAATTGTATCAATATATTTGCCAATATCTCACAAACTGTTGGTTTTATAAATATAATTATAAATCAAATAAAGATCTTATTCTTAATAGTACTACAATTTTTCAATGATAAATCATTTAGTCTCTTAAATAGTTGCGAAAAAAAACGAAATTTCCGCTTCTGTAAAGTACCCTAAAAGTTATTTTCATAGTAAAATGAAAATAGCCATTTTGTTCATAATCTTAATCAACGACTAGATAATAATTTTAATCAAAATCAAGAGCATTGGGAAATGGGGAGTTGAAAACGCGCAGAACAAATAATATGTTCCCGTAACTGTGTATATTATTTCATTTATTCTCTTTGGTGAAATGTTATGTTCTTTTATTCCCATGATGTTTCCATGAGAACGTTTATTATTTGGTTTCAATTATATTACGAATTATAATTATAATAATTTAGATAAATGAGTGAAATAGTCTGTTTGTAGTGCATCGTACCTTTTTTTTAAAGTACATTTATGGAATGAAATTTGTATCACTGGCATTGAAAGAATGGTATCTTTGGAGGTCGCTTTCAATAAAAAATAGTATTATTTTATAATCAGGCTGCTATTTCTATTCTTTAAATGTGTTTCTTAAAAAAAATTAACATAATAACCGTAGTTGGTTTAAAACGATTGTGTTTTATGAATCTATTATAACAAATTAGCTTTCTTCGTCAGTTTTGGAAATGTACATTCCGAGGCCTGTACCAATGCTATATTATATTAGCAGCACCTTATTGGAAACAAGCAAAGAATGCTATCGGCCTTTCAAGGTAAATAAAGTAAATTTACCACAATAAAGCAGGTCAAAAATTAATGAGAGTTAAATATTTTTTGTTGAGAAAAATATTGAAGAATAAAGACCTTGGTTGTTTACCAAAACCCCTTTATTTCAACGTAGCAAAAATTTAAGCAAGCCTATTTTTTTAAACGTCAAGTTTGGATATATTTTTAACAAAGTATTATAAAGCATAAAGTCTAGATCATTCGAAAACAGAAGCGGGTTAAATTCTGTATTGAGCTTATAGTTAAAATATAAATTATATGCCTTGGTGGCTGCATGGCTTAACACGACACTCTCGCGTTAGACTAGATTGTCCAAAACAGGAAGATCGGGTTTTGATCCCAGTCAGGTGCACTGAGGATGGGTTTCCCTAAATGGTTTTTCACTCTCCTTCCACACAAATGTGGATATACTTCCTTAAAATTAACCCTCTTTAATCCTTACTTAACACATATGTGTGATTATTACATAGGTATATAACCCGAAAGGGTCGTAAGACATGGTGTTTTATTTATATATATATATATATATATATATATATATATATATATATATATATATATAAATTCTTGAACTCACTCACATGTGGCCATATAATAGTTGGCTCCCAGTTTAATAGAATTTTTTGGATCACCCCTCCTTATTCTATAACCACGGTACCTCTTCCTCTTTTAAATCCAGGCATTGTTTTAGTAAAAAAAAAAACACGCAACTATATCTGACTAATTTGTTTCCAAGTTAAATTTTCTTTAAGGCATAAGTATGCGACCATCTATTTTTTTTATTAATTCCATGGAGTCAGCTGCAATCGAACAATAACGAACGAGTTACCGTGACTCTATTATACTCAAGATTATTACATTGCAATGAGGCAAAAGGGAGGATCTAATGAGAAGAGGACAGCAGGGAGAGTTGTTCTATAGGTGTGTAAGAGATCTACTATGGAGAATAGAAGTGCCCTTGAGGTGTAAGGAAGTGTTCTACAGAGCGTACTTTGTACCCATTGTCACATATGCAGCAGAAACCTAAACATTACATTTAAGAGAGATAATGAAAGTGTAGACCACGGGAATTAATTTTGTGAGGAGCATGTTAGCTGTCATGAGGGGAAACAAGATTAGGAATGAAGTTATCCGGTTAAGAGTAGGAGTAAATGGGAATACATGAGATGATAGAGGAAGTAAGACCGAGATGTTATGGGCATTTAATGAGGATTAAGAAGAAGAGGATACCAAAGAAAATTATGGAAATGAAAAATATAGGGAAAATACAAGAGATAGTAAAAGCAGATAACAGAAAGTGTGCAAGTGATAGAAGAAAAATGGACGCAAATAAAGGAGAAAGAATGGTGGGAGGGAATAGGATGATGGAGGCATTTTACTTAACTGTCCCGGCACCAGGCTATAACCAGTTGATTATTATTATTATATTATTATTATTATTATTATTATTATTATTATTATTATTATTATTATTATTATTATTATTATTATTATGAATACGGCACGCATTGATAGGACCACAGAATAAACGTAAAGCTCAGCTACTCTATTTTTCCGGGAACGGGGTTGTCCAGATTAAAATCATAGCAGTGTGTACAAAGAGATGATTTCCCTACTAAATGTTTTATTCCACACTCCCTCCACGTAAATGGGCGTAAATTTCCTCTACATCCCACATTCTTCATCCCTAACTTATTAGTGTAAATAAATGCGAGGAGCCCGAACAGGTAAAAATATGTGGTGCAAAAATAAATAAAAGATTGCTGTATGCTTCACTTTATTCACAAGTATTCCAAGGAAGTTTAATTCCATATATTTGGAGACGGAAGAAGACCGAATGAAACTAGCTGACGCTGCGATGTTTACGAACATCCAAAGAAGAACAAACTCAATGAATGCTTGAACAATGCAACGTCTTGCTTCTCCATTGTGTGTTTGTTTTAGACAGTAGAGAGGAGCATTTGTTCTTAGCATCGATTCCGTCATTGTTTTCCGAGAAAAAGATGATGTTCAAAGAGACGCTGGTTGGTATGTTTACTTTCTTTCGAAATCAGTTCTATCTCCTAAGAATTTTTTTTTTTTAATTTGAGTTGAGTAGTAGGCTAGCCATAGATAGTTTGATGAACGGAGAGGTAGATTGATTTTTTTTTAACAAATCGACATTAATTATCAGTTTTCTTTATTTTTAAAATTTGATTAAAGTGGTTTTTTTTTTTACTGTCACCTAGGCTGTAGGTATTTAACTATTCACTACTTATTGTTGTGAAAAATAGCTTGAATAGAAATATTCTGAAGCTATGACTTTTTTAAGAGTTTAATAATGGTTGACACAAAAATACATAAAAATAAACTTTATACAACAATATTACTTAAAATCAAATAATCACCATAAACTCGAATTGACTATGAATAATTCATGTCATATAATGTTCCAATTTTAACCCACTTAAATTGTATTTTGTTCAAATCACTGAATTTTTATGGATGCAGTTATTCTTCTAAATAACTTATGTTTATAAAAGAAAACGAGACCGAAAAGAAAATATCAAAAGATGTTTACTCATTTCAAAATTGGAGAACTGAAAATCCCATTCAAGGTTTTTAATATTTCTTCTTCT
Source organism: Timema podura (assembly GCA_033556935.1). Classification (NCBI taxonomy): domain Eukaryota; kingdom Metazoa; phylum Arthropoda; class Insecta; order Phasmatodea; family Timematidae; genus Timema; species Timema podura. Next base: position 65,010,535 of record JAVRXN010000003.1, on the reverse strand, counting down.
AATTTTGTCTTCATTTCTACCCTCTGATGAATAAATGGAATCAAGGTCCAAGGTTTCAAAGACAAATAATTTATTACTTTTCTACTAAGTGCTCTTATGCCCCCCTCCACTCTCTTTACCAACCCCCACCCCCCTATTCCCACCAACTTTCCTTGAAGCTAATTTTTCGTAGCATCCAAGGTAAGAGAGCCATACAGTGATATTGTTTGACTTTATTTCGGTCCCGCGCAGGAAATTAAAGTATACCACAGTGTTTTTTCTCTTTGGTTCTCATCTGAAATCTTTTCATCTTCTTTGCTTTCTCATTCACTTTTAGCGTCCCTTTTATGTCGGTAATGCTTACAGTACACCGGAGTCCTACCATAGAGAAAAAAAAAACTCTTAAATGAATACTTTTTATGTTGATTAAAAGAAGCCTCACAGTGGACATACTCTTGCAGAAGAAACACAAGACAAGAGGCCTATTGAATCAAAGACGGCTTCCTGGGGTGAGGGGTAAGAACACACACACCCTCCATAACACAGCCGTATTAAAAGAAACGGTCGGAACCATCTTGAGGTAAATTAATGTTGGGGCTTCATGGTACTGCTTCTTTTCTTATATATATAAAAAAAAATAGTCAAGAGACGCCAAAATTTGGGCAAAAAAAAATAGATTTCTTAGAACAGCGTTTTATTACAAGTTTAGGTTATACTAATTAAGCTAATTTTCTAGGGTTGGGGAAGGCTAACTTTAAAGGAAGTGTATCCGCATTTGAGTGTAAGGAGAGTGAAAAACAATTTAGTTGAAGACACCTTAATTACACCCAACCGGAATTAGAACCCCGATCAGCCCATCATCGGTAGACCAGCCTAATGTAAGAGTCATGGCTTAAGCCATGCACCAAAAATAATTGCTTGCGCTCCTTGTTCTATGTCATTAATACTTTTTTGTTTTTACTATGCATTTTAACATAAAAGTTAATCAAACGCTTAATCTAGAGGAATTTGATAACAAGTATGGTCAGGGGAAACGCACCCGCATTAGTGTAGAGAGCTGATGAGAAAACCATAGCAATATATGTGGAAACCACCTACAATTAACCTAGCCTTGATTTGAAACCTCCTTACTCTTCATCTCTATTCTATTCTATTGCGAGACTAACGCCTTAAAACATGTTACGACTGTGTGAGTAAGAGTAATCTTATTTTTTTATGAACAGTTATTTGTAGATATAACACAAGTTTTATTATTTAGATTCTCAGCGCTGACCTGGTAATCAGACGTTGTTTGATGGTACGTTGACGGGGGGGGAGGGTATATTATTATTATTATATTAGTAGTAGTAGTAGTAGTAGTAGTATTAGCACTCGTCTTACTACCCGTCCGGGTTACACGCACTTACACTAATGTGTAATGGTAGGGTGATTGTGAGATGAAATGGAGGATCTACAGTTTAACGTGTATCCGAACCACGGTGGTAGGCCTGGCATTCCTCACATTCACAAGTTGTGATTAATACACGTCGTGTCAGAGGTAAAGGAAGGGTTTGCCAATCAGATGAATCCTTGCTGGGACCGAGGATTGAACCACGGACACCCATCACAGAAGTCCGACACCTCACCCCAAGTAAAAGTTAGAATCCCAACCCATTTAGATTGTTAAATGATTTCCTAGCCCTCTTTCAATGTTAATGTGGGTTCATTTTTTAAGTTACCAACCTTATCTTATCTTATATACAACCTTAAATAAGTGGTTTGTAACGCTTTGCTTGAACTTCATAAAAGAAATATAACGAATTAGACTAAGGGGGGGAATCAAAGAAAACCTGTGCTTAAATTATTAGAGCCTGGGATTTTAATCACATGAAAAGATTCAGGAATAAATTAATAGTTGTAAAAAGAGATAACTTAGTTCTCAAATCAAAATAAAATCATAGTAAACCAAAAACCCTCTCTATAGCAGACTTTTAATACTTTCAAATATTTATTATAATTAATGTCTATACCTGATGTATAAAAGGAAAGTGTCTTGGTTATTAATAGTTGTTATAGTACATTTTAAGGTGAATTAAAAAATTGTTTTAACTATATCATAAATTACTCATTTACCTATGTTCATAGTTCAATATTAGGAGAAACCATATAGATAAAAACTTTGAAATATCGCGTAATTTATATTTTTTATTCTTATTTAAATACTAGTCTCAAGTAGTGAACATAGTTTATGTTTGAATTAAATGTTAAATATTTAACAATTCTAAACACTAATTTTATAGAAATTTCAGTAAGCAGTTTGGTTTAACTCGTCATGTTTACAAGATTGTATTAAACAAAAAAACAAAAATACACTCAAAGGTTTTCTAAATAATCTTGAAAATAAAACACTTTCTGAATGAAAATATGTTTTATATAAAATAAGTTTTTAACCCAACGGTGTGTTTTACTACTCGTCTAAGGGATGAAAGGAACGGTCAGTAAACTTGTGTGTCAGGGGGTGTGGGGGGCGGGGAGGGGTGGTAGGAGTAAAGGGGAGATAAGAGTGTGGTTTATCTTCAAGGAGAAATCTCAAGAACTGTTGAGCCACCCACCATGTTTTTTTAAAGGGAACATTTCTAATAAGGGACACTAAGAATGTTTACTTTAGTATTTTGAGTTCTAGATAAATAGAACGATAAATAAGTGGTGTGCTCTAAGTAAACTAAAGAGAACGCAAAATGTAATATGTTTATAAATATATTTCACATTTTATCAAGGCCAAAATATATATCTAGGTCAGGTGGACTACCAGTCTACCATGTAAACCTAATATACCGTGACTAATGGAGCCTTATTTAAAACCATATATTCAAAACCAAATGTATATTTCCCACAGTCCACTTCCTTTTTAATAATCACGTCCTGAATTCAAGGTCCAGACAGTTACGCAATTTAGTCTTTAAATGTAAATTATTTATTGGGAATTTTAGCCTAAGAGAGAAGAACAAATGGGAGGTGACAATGTTATAAATTATTATAAATAATGCCATGACTTGTATAAATCAACAAACTTGTTAAGAATTATCAAGACGCTTATTCTGAGGTCAGGTGGTCATGTGTCACCAGTAGGTGATGACAGACATGTGTACACAAAGTTTTAGTTGGGAAACATGAAGATAAAAAATAGCCTAGATAGGTTTGCGGGAGGATAGTGTGAAATTGATTTGAAGGAGTTTTTTTTGTCAGGCTAGGGATAACATGGGTGATTGTCAAGGACGTTCTGGTGACCATGAACTCTCCAATTACCCGTTTAGGGGGACACGTGTTCTAACGCGCTACTCTTGGAGTGGACAAGACTACCTATGACGGGGAGATCGAGGTTCGAAGCTCGGTCGGATGTATTAAGGGTGGTTTTCTAAAATGGTAAACCCCCACGGGTAAACCCGATCGAATTCTAACCTCAACCTGTTCCGTCATCGGCAATCTGATCTACTGCGGACCTATGTCATAGGCCATGTGGCCACAAAAACTGGTGCATAGGAAAACTTTCTTCCGATTTTTATGCTGAAGGAATTTATTTTGGAACTTTCTTGCTATTAAAAGCTATTATTGTGTGTCCATTAACGCCAATCTTCAAAAAAGTTGTTGATGGAATAGTTAGTCTTCCTCTGGTTGTATAATTAAAATATCTAGCATCTGTATCATGACCAACAAAAAAATCAATGCAACAACTGCATTCCAAACGAACAGACAATTTTTAGTAGCCTAAGCATAACCACACAAAACAAAGGCTTCTGCATTCACGTCAGCTGTTAGTTGAAAATCACTAACTACATCCACAAAATTTAGCATATAAAAATTATTGTGGTGTTTTGCTGTATGTCCCAAAACATATTGCTATAGAAGCGGGAACAAATCAAAATTTCAAATCAAGTAAATTACACAAGAAAAAACATCCCCACAGCGAAACAAACTGAACTATTGCACATAGCTGTGTTGTCGACCGGCCTCAACGCCGTGTTGCCAAATTTCAGTCTTCCGGCCTGTGACTAAAGACGTCCGTGCTATATGCCATTCGTACCCTTGTTTGAATTACAGCCAATGGAGACAGGTAATTCAACAGTGACAAATGTTCCAGAAGCTTCTCTTCCTCCCGGTGACGGCTAAGACCAATTTAAAGAGAAAAGAAGGTAGTGCCAGATGGAAAAATACATCTGATTAGGGCTGAACTTGTGACTTCATTCAGTTCACAAGACAGCGCGTTACATATACAAAGCTATATGGAAGACAAATTAGTTGTTAAAAATCAGGCCACATTTTAAAACTTTAATTAATAAATAATCATTTAAAATCCACACCAATGTCCAACTAACGTCATTAATCTACTAATTTAAAATAATATGTACGCTTGTATGTCTTAGTATTAAAATATATCTGCTGTATACTGGGTGACGTAAGCAATGACATTATCAAATTCCTTCAAGTGACGCTACCTTTCTAATATATTTACATTGGTTGAGACAGCTGCCGCATTGTCGTGTCACCAGCCTTGCGATCCACAAAAAGAGAATAGTGTATCATGCCTGGGGGCTAATCTAGCTGTTTACTAATTTAACCATCTGTGATTGGCGCTGTTGCATTTTCACACTCGATGTAATTTTTTTTGAAAATTAAAGGTAATTAGGTCGGATCCCCTCCAAGTATTCCTCAATTAGTTCTTGCTGCTTAGTATGATGTAATTTAACATAAAAAAAATAATTTGAGCTAAGAGAGTTTTAACTGGCACTATGCAGGAATGTTGTGAATACACAACGGTGCCAATCGTGATGTCATACGCCTGGCTCATTGCCGACCGTATGTTTACATTGCATATTTCGTGCAAATTATATCAAGCGTCTGAAAGTTCTATCACGTCGCTTTAGTTTGCTGTAGTTGTTATTCACTTGCGGTCGCTAATATACATCAAAATACTAATTGAAGGAAGAAACTCAAGGAAGAAAAGTATTTTTTCAACAAAAATGCAAGTAAAACTGCAGTAAAATGGTTGGTCAAGTAAGTATGAGTGAATGAAAGTTTGTAATAAAATAAAATTATACAGTAATAATTAGAAGTAAGAAATCAGTAATTATGTAAGACAGTAAAATATAAAATAATGCCTTACAATATTTGATTTAATTTTTCTCTGATAATAAGCTCTCTTTTGCAACAGCTTAACATTATTGTATTTTTCTTTTTTTAAATAAAATTTACAAAAATACAATACTATACAAATATTTATTTAGCAGTCAATATTTATTTAGTAGTCAGTAATAATTGGATGTATTATATTAAAGTATGTATTTTTGATTACTATTTAGAATATTAAAGGATGTTTCAAAAATTCAACAGCACCAGTCCTCATTTTATTCTATCAGTGCCAGTCCCCGAAGGTTAAAGAATGAAAATATATATCTCAATATTATCAATACCCATAAAATAACACTATAAATATAAGTAAAATATTATCAATGTTGGCTCGCAAAATATGAATGTCCGTATTCTCTAAATCCTTCTTCCCACCAGAATACTAATATAGTTCAGCTTCTCCAGATGTTTTCGATGGCTCAGGGGGACGTCCACATCATTATTTAAATACAGAATGGGGGGGGGGGGGATGAATGTCCAATTTGAGCTCAAAGTTAGTCGGTGCTTTCATCTGTTAGACAATCATGAGACCTTTCTAGTTCACTTGAGATTATGATAAAAAAGAGGTCTCTATCATATTTCAATTAAACCCTTGTGGGGTTTGAGATAAATAAAAACAAAAAAATGTGTGTAGTGTGAATTTACCAAAAAAAAAAAAACCTCTGAACCTTTCATATGAGATTAATCTTGTATTAGCGTGGTTATGAAAATACATTTTTCCTAAATATATATGACCTATGTTTATAATTTTAATGTCGTATAATTTAACTAAGCTCAGATTCAATTACAAGGTTTATATTATTTATCATAGACTACTACAAATAAATTATAAGTTTAACCCCCACCCCGTCCTAGATGAAATCCCTTCACACACTTTTGTATAGAACTATCGTGGAGATTATGGGCTTTACTTATCCCTCAAAATATATTCGAATATTTCTTCTCATCCCTACCGTGGCTTTAATTTAAATGGAAACACCCCCCTCCATCCCTTATAACACCCCTCCATTCCCCCACCTCCTCTACGATATTCCATCTTCCGTTTTAAGAATTGTGTGTAGACCTATGAAGCGGGTTTCTGCAAAGCGGTAGGTGTGTGAAATTGTAATACTGATACCCCCAGGCAAAGCTAAATCTGCTTAGACTTTCAAATAACAGTGGCGCTGTTAGGGTTTGTACACAGGCACGCATGGGAATAGGCAAGCTTGGCAGAATACGTGCCTCTTAATATAAAACAACAAGAACCTTTCAGTTTTAATCTGTTTGAATGTAATTTCACTCGCAAACCAACATTTAGAGTGAGATTATTTACAAAATACATAAGGCTACAGAGCTACATAGTATTTACATAGTACCCATCAATATTTGACCTGGCTTGGCGTGTATGTTTATTTGTGTATGTTGGTAATAGACTCCAAGTGTGGAAGTAGGATTGTAAGGCGTATTGAAACTATTTTAAGTTCAGCACAAGACATAATTCATGTATAATTTCCAATATTCTTATGATATACACGATTAGAAATGTACTTCTACTCATTCTGGCAATATAACTTCTTAAATGTTATTTAAACTTGACGGAATAAATCTTAAAGGATACGATTTTATTATAGATGCAACCATCTTAACTTATATGTCCTTATATAGTATTAGCTCTAGCCTATGATTTGGCAGATATATTTATCACCGATATTTTGGCATAAGAGATGACAGATGTGATGATGATACCCTCAATAGGATCTTATATAAGTTATCCTTTCATTTCAAAACTATATTGAAACTAGTTCTTTTTATAATTATTTAAACGTGCATAGTGCAAAAAAACAATGTATTCTGAGTCTAAACTAAAAATAGCAAACGGGAATGTTTCGAAAGGTAATGTCCTTGTGTCCAAATTGAATAATCTACCATACATCCTATCATTTTTTAAACCTAGCCTATAGTGGGCTGATACCCGGGCGTACAGAGATTAAATTTATAAGTGTGTGGGACGCCGCCCAAAGTGTTTACCTTACTCAATGATCTTCGGTAAACACGATCACTGACCTTAGGACCACCAGGCGTCATAGGACCTATAGAAGTGGAAGGTAACCCAGATACACATACTACCAGGGATTAATAAATACAATAAATACTCAGACCTTCTGTGGAATTTGATGTTCTGTTGTATTGTGCCAGTGTTATTAACTGATTGAAAACATCGGCTATTATATAGCGCAATTAATGAACGTCAAGGTAGACATGAGACAACAGTAAAATACAGAGAACAAAACAATATGAAATAAACACTGGTTCATATACATATTTTTTATAGATCGTTTCCAAGACGACAAATTGTAATAGTTTGCGTAAGGATATAAAAATACAAATTTGTTATTTAAATTTAGATCAATTTCAGGTGAAATAATTAATTATAAAGGTTTATTAATTTAATAAATTTAAAGTATTTTGAAAACAAGTTAAGGTGATTGGCCCTTTTCATTTGGCGTTGAAATACAGAGCCATGGGAACTTACGGTTATCCTAAAGAATTATTATTGTTTTTCAATTTTCTTTTCGGAAACGGTTGGTTCAAGAATAGAAGCATGTTGATTAAGCTATACTTTTTATTTACACAACTCCTCTATAATTTTAACAGCGATCAAATAGCGATAAACTTGACATTTTTCAATAGAAAAATACCGGCTTCATAACAACAACAAAATGTAAAAATTAATACACCTCGATGTATTATTTTAGAAGGGGTGTTGAAAATATTAACATAAAAATTTCACTCTTTCTCCAGAAAACTGATATTTACAAACGTATAATTTTTCCGTAAGACATGTCCGGTAGTTAGCGCCATCTACAGTTCCCGTGATCCATCTGTTCTTGTTGACGCGGAAGGATACTTTGGTCGTTTGTGAAGCCACGCCACGCCTTTCACCTTGTTGCACAAACCTTGTTTAGGTTTAAATTTATTTTATTATTTTTATTATTACTATTTCAATGAGTGATAATAAATAAGGATCTTTAAAATCATTAATTTTTAAATAACGTGGTTTAAACAAAATCTCTGAATAATACCACACACCTAACGTATTAGTATGGCTTAGTGGTAAAATTTTGATTTATAAATAACTAGCTATACTCTAGAGTGGAATTAAATTTCGATTGTTCAAAAATCTGAATAATTTAATCTATTTTGTCTAATTGATTGAATATCTAATAAAACTATTAATATAATAATTGTTATAATGTTTAAATTATTTCCCTCTTAATAATCACTAGTTGTTCATATTCTTATTATTTGCTTATAATAAATTTTAATATTAATCACAAATTTTGAGTTATACGCTTTATTAGAGGATTATTCTTAAGTTTAGTACTACACTGAAAAATTACTCAAGTTTTACTCTCAAAATTTGAAGTATTTTTATCTCAAAATTTCTTGAGGAACCTCGCAACCCCCCTCCCCTATCCAATCCCGATGGGAGCACCCACACGCCTCCCCAGCACCCCCTCACGAAAATCCTAGATTCGCCACTGTGCTGTACAAACATTTCCCCTGAGAGATTAAAGGAAAAACAACATCAACTTCTTGAAAGACTTACTTAATTGCTTACTCTATGACATTAGAGGATAATAATTATTGCGTTTAAACTTAAGTAGTATATCTTCACAACTAGAGCTCATAAAATTGTATTAATATATTTGTCAATATCTCAGAAACTGTTAGTTTTATAAATATATATATTTCAATTAAAAGTTCTTTATTTTTAATGGTACTATAATTTTGCAATGATAAGTTATTTAGTATCTCAAATAGTTGCAGAGATACGAAAATTTACCCTTCTGTAAAGTACCCTAAAATTCATTTTCATGGAAAAATGAAAATAGCATGCTTATTCATAATCTTAATCAACACCTAGATACGAATTTTTATCAAAATCTTTAGAGCCAATTTTGAGAAATTTGATTGTTTCTCTTTTCGCTTTTTACTAAACATCTCTTAATTTTTGGGTTAAAAAGACACACAGACAGACGGCATTGCAAAGACCACTTTTTAGGGTTCGGGGGGTCATAAGACCTTGACATCCATCAATATTTAATGATAGATTTTCTTTTACAGTAGCAATACTTTACCTTTGTTGTTTGAAAAGTTAAAAAATATATATATTTGCGTATAGCTTGAAAGTTATTTGTTTTATAAAAATATGTTTCGATTAAAATATTTGTGGTATATATAGCTCTACATATTTGCGATGATAAATAATTTAATATTTCAAAAAGTTTCTGAGATATGATTAAAAATGTGAATTTACGCCTCAGACCGGAGCCCTTAAAATCATTTTGCCGAAATATTGAGGGTAGCCTTTTTTTTTTTTTTTTTTGAATATTTATAAATGTTTTGAAATGAAATTTAATCAAAATTGTTTGAGCCGATTTTGATTAAATCGACTTTTTATCTTTTTTCCACATCATTAAGCTACCTTTAATTTTAAGGTTAGATATTCAATTCCAAAAATCTTTCGGGGAAAGTCTATGAATACTCTAGATATCAAGTTTTGGCCCGATCAGTAAATTAGTTTAAGTCGGAGGTACAGACAGACAGACTGACGGTAATTCAAAAAATAATTTTTCAGATTTGGGGGGATCTTGAAACGTCGAGATTCATCAAAATCTTGAGTTCGATTTTTTGACGATCACCATACTTTCCCTAACTGTAATATAGCGAGGAAGTAAAAACCAAACCCTTTAGATAAATAAAAAGCTTAGATGGTTTCCCTTGTTAGGCAAGCGACTCAAGTTACTCCTGGCGGCATTTTGGTGTAACAATCCATCTTCAGCAGCAGATTTAGTCATTCTTTTACAATCTGTATTTACTAGACGACCAGTATTGGATTAGCGTCGGGGTTTGAAAACTCATTTTTGCTACACCAGATTCTTCATACAAATATGAGTATTTAAAATTAACTAGCTAAATTGTTTAACCCAGTTGTAATATTTATGTTTATTTTTTGTGAGTAAAATAATTCTTCCTCTAGATTTATGAATGAACAAAATATTTTTTTTTAATATATGAGTCAATTGAATATTTGACTTAGTTTAATGTATTTTCTCATGAATTTGTAATTAAAATAGTTAAATATTTGAAAATCCAGTAGAACGGAAAGGTGTTTACCTCCTGAATAATCCCTATAACCTTCTCAAATATTAGTAAAATAAATGGTACGGAGCACCGCACAGACTTTCTCTCTCTTTCTATAAACTCCTAAGATTTCTGAACGGAATAATGTACATTGTATCATCACCACTCCACATAAGAACACGCATAAAATAATATACAATGATATAGAATCAATGAGAAAAGAGGCGCATCTTTGTCCACCTAAGAGCATTTCAAACAGTTTAATGTCTTCCACAAGGGTCAACACTTCGTATTAAAATTTCGATTTCTGGTTAAAATTTTAACATTTTATAAGGTGTTGCAGATCTTCAAGTCATCGCATTGATATTTAATTATTCATTTATACATTTTGACCAATAAAAATTGTAAATATTGACTATTGAGTATAAAATGGAGATAGATCATTGCTATGCAAACATTTCTCCTAAGAGATTTAAGGAAAAATAACATACTTTTTTAGATACTTATATTTAATTACTCTATGGCATTGGAGAATTATTGCGTTAAGACTTAAGTAGTATATGTTTACAACTAAAGCTCACAAAATTGTATTAATATATTTGCAAATATCTCAGAAACTGCTGCTTTTATAAAAATATATGTCAAATAAATTTTTTTTATTTCTGATAGTCCTACAATTTTGCAATGATAAGTTGTTTAGTTTCTCCAATAGTTGTGGAGATAAGGAAATTAACGCTTCTGTAAAGTACCCTAAAAATCATTTTCATAGGAAAATGAAAATAGCCAGTTTATTTATAATCTTAATCAACGCCTAGATAAGAATTTTAATCAAAATCGTTTGAGTAGATTTTGAGAAAACCAAATTTTTCTCTTTTCGCCCTTCAGTAAACTACCCTTAATTTTAAGTTTTTATAGACACACAGACAGACGGCATTGCAAAGACTATTTTTAAGGGTTCGGGGGGTCATGAGACGTCGAAATCCATCAACATTTCAGGTTAGTTTTTTCTACGATCGCAATACTTAAGCTTTAATGTCCAAAAAGCTAAAAATATATATATAATTGCGTATAGATTAAAAATAATTGATTTTATAAAAATATGTTTCGGATAAAATATCTGTATTATAAATATATATACATATTTGTAATGCTAAGTAATTTCATATCTCAAATAGTTTCGGAGCTATTTAAAAAAATGTTAATTGACGCATCAGACCGGAGCCCTTAAAGCCATTTTGCCGAAATATTGAGGGTAGCCATTTTGTTTGGAATATTTATTAATGTTTATAAATGAAATTTAATCAAAATCGTTGGAGCCGATTTTGAGAAAATCGACTTTTTCTCTTTTTGCCCTTCGGTAAACTACCCTTAATTTTAAGTTTTAATAGACACACAGACAGACGGCATTGCAAAGACTATTTTTTAGGGTTCGGGGGGTCATGAGACGTCGAAATCCATCAACATTTCAGGTTAGTTTTTTCTACGATCGCAATACTTAAGCTTTAATGTCCAAAAAGCTTAAAATATATATATAATTGCGTATAGATTAAAAATAATTGATTTTATAAAAATATGTTTCGAATAAAATATTTGTATTATAAATATATATACATATTTGTAATGCTAAGTAATTTCATATCTCAAATAGTTTCGGAGCTATTATAAAAAATGTTAATTGACGCATCAGACCGGAGCCCTTAAAGCGATTTTGCCGAAATATTGAGGGTAGCCATTTTGTTTGTAATATTTATTAATGTTTATAAATGAAATTTAATCAAAATCGTTGTAGCCGATTTTGAGAAAATCGACTTTTTCTCTTTTTGCCCTTCGGTAAACTACCCTTAATTTTAAGTTTTAATAGACACACAGACAGACGGCATTGCAAAGACTATTTTTTAGGGTTCGGGGGGTCATGAGACGTCGAAATCCATCAACATTTCAGGTTAGTTTTTTCTACGATCGCAATACTTAAGCTTTAATGTCCAAAAAGCTAAAAATATATATATAATTGCGTATAGATTAAAAATTATTGATTTTTATAAAAATATGTTTCGAATAAAATATCTGTATTATAAATATATATACATATTTGTAATGCTAAGTAATTTCATATCTCAAATAGTTTCGGAGCTATTATAAAAAATGTTAATTTACGCATCAGACCGGAGCCCTTAAAGCGATTTTGCCGAAATATTGAGGGTAGCCATTTTGTTTGGAATATTTATTAATGTTCATAAATGAAATTTAATCAAAATCGTTAGAGCCGATTTTGAGAAAATCGACTTTTTCTGTTTTTTCCCTTCAGTAAACTACCCTTAATTTTAGGGGTAGGTGTCCAATTCCAAAAACCCCTCGGGGCAACCCTATGAAAACCCAAGATATCAAGTTTCAGCTCAATCGGTAAAATAGTTTAGGCTCTAGTTGGAGGTACAGACAGACAGACAGACAGACAGACAGACAGACAGACAGACAGACAGACAGACAGACAGACAGACAGACAGACGGAAATTCAAAAACCACTTTTTTGGATTCAGGAAGTCATGAAACGTCAAAATTCATCAAAATCTCGAGTTCGAATTTTTTGACGATCACAATACTTTCTCTACCTGTAAGATAGAGAGAAAGTAAAAATAAGTCTACAATTTTATTCATCGTATAAAATATTCCCCAGATATATGTACACTTTAAACAAAATAGTTAAGGCCTTATTCAAAATGGTTAGAAAGTTCTAAGATCACACATCAATAAACTACCCTTTGACCTTATTTTTACCCCAAAACAGTGTTGTTTGAGAGGTAAAGCACTATCTATATCTCCATTTTAAACAAACTCTGTATAGCCATTTTCAAAAAATTTGAATAAAATATAAAAATTCCTGATCAGTAAAACTAACCTTGATTTTAGTGTGTCCGACCATTTAGCTCAGTCAGTAGCGTGTCTGTCTGCTGAACTAAGTGTTCCGGGTTCGATTCCTGGCATTACCTACAAATCTATCATGTATGTATAAAATGTGGGTTTTCTCTTTCACAGTGACGAATTAACGGCCGGGACTAGATGTTATAATTCGCGTGCTGATAAAATCAGTTGGTTCAGAAAGTACACTTTAAATATCTCAAATAAATTAAAATTAAATAAAACTATTTGATAGCAAGGGTCAAAATAAAATATATTTCCAAGGTAATTGCCCTATCTATATAACAAGTTTGAACTAAATTGCTAGAACCAAACTGTTTCTAATACGTGGCTAGGGACAGACAGACAGGCAGACATATAGGTATGGGGACGGACATAATTGTAGAATCTAATATTTTGGGCTCGGACTCATATTAAACAAAAATATTCAACATAATCTAAAAGTTGAGAATTTTAACAATCACAATACGTTATCTTTATATGAGAAAGTAAAAGAAAATGATAAACCACCAAAGAGAATATATGAAATAATACACACTGTTTTACAAAAATATGCCAAAAATTATATATATCAGTTCTCCAAAGAGCATTACAATCAACTCCCGATTTTCCAAACCTACATTTAAAAATAAATATATTCAAAATTGTAGATAATCACTTATGTAAAGTACACTCTAAGATATTCCTGAAAAATGATATAAGCCATTCTATTTGTAATTTTAAACAGTGCCTAAAACACGAGATTAAATTAAAATTGTTAGAGGCTATTTCAAGAAAATTGCTTTTAGCTATTTACGCTTTCGATATATAGATCCAAACAACTCTACGGGGAACCTAATTACAGCCTTAGACACAAAGTTGTCTAGCTCAACCGGAAAAGTGGCGTCGGCTCTAAGTGAGGATACAGACTTGGCTTGACTTTAACGTGCTATGAACTCGGCATGGAAATGGCGCCAGGCACCCCTGGACATCGTGGTCCAGGGCAGTCTCTATGTCGGTACCTAAAAAGTTCCAACCCCCGCACCCCGAAGGGTGGGATGTTCCAGCTCTGGCTGGATACCCAGGGAGACGAGAATTAACTGCTCCCCCCCCCCCCTTCCAGTCACTCACTGGTTGGACCGACATCGGTGACTCGTGCCTTCCACCTATCCAGCCTAACCGGAGCCATTTACTTCCGATCACAGAAGTGACCTTGCGATCTCCACTCTTCCCCGTGTGTAGGGGAACGGGGTTACGCCCAATGCACGTGGGAATGTAACTCTCCACTCCTCGTGCGTACGAGTGGAGGTGCCCATGTTCCAGCCCATGCAATACAAACTGTCCAGGTTAGCACCGGAGATCTAAAATGACTTACCGCACGAATAGAGAGGCCCAGATATGCAGGCCCAGAACCCCAAGAGCCAAGGCCCGGCAGCCCAGAACCCCAGGAGGCCGAACCCCACCACGATGCCAACGCCATCACTCGTCGGCATTTAAACTCACTACCCCACAGAGTCCAATCCATTTCTGGGCCGCCACCTTGATCAAGCTCGTGACGTGGGCTTTTTGTCCCATCCCTGTGTACTAACTTATAATGAAAGTAGTCTAACGGAGGCATACCAGTCCGCAGGGCCACCCCGAGCATCTGTAGGTAACCGATGCAAGTATCAGCCTCTCTGGCACTGGATACAGACTGATGGGCAGATAACATCGCGAAAACAACTTTTCCGGGTACAGGAGGTAACGAAACCATAATATGCATCTCCTTATATCAACGCCATCGTGTAACTAACAGTGCACTGGGCTACGAGCCTAGGGATCCTGAGTTCGATCCCCAGCTGGTACATTGGGTATTTTCTCTGAAAGAGGAACTAACCCAACTGTCACCAGAGTTTGGTTAACTAGTCTCAAGTTGGGTTTAAGTTTTTCCACTGGTTCTACACCCTTATAATATCACCATCATCTCATCGCATATGGACATGAAAATAGTCTCCACGGAAAATGTGCATGGAGAAATTAGTACATTCGGGAATACCCTGGTCAATAGTAGATCTCTCCGGCTTATCTTTCCACAAACTGGGCTATAAATGCACTAATACTTAGCACTACATCTTACTACCCGTTCGGATTATACTGTAGTATTTGGCTACAATTGAAGAAAATACAAAGTCAGAGGGAAATAAACAACTTACCCCATTCACCGTCCCAGCACCTCTTGACAACATTTCAGTGAAACAACGAAAGCACAACCGAGCATAACCGCGCCGTGTGAAAGACTGACCAAGCCCATCTAGGCTCAAACGGTGGCCACTAGAGGTCGCGTGATATCGAATCTTTCCTAAGAACTTAAAAAAGGAAGTGATGCCTATTCTACTCTATAGGAGAACATTCCAGTACCTTGGAGTGTATTATCGAAGCTATGTTACTTACGCGTATCCCCCCCTTCTCTAATATGTTCCCCCACCTTATTCTTTCTCTTTCCTGTTTCTCTGGGTTTTCAAGCATATATTGTAGCATTAGCCGCTGGCTAACTACAAAAAATGAAGACTTACCCTATTCGATTGAGGACGTCTCCTGCCCGCTCAAAGGTAAACACGCCCGGCCCACTTGTACGCTCACATCTCATCGGCCCAACTGCCTTCAACATACTGAAACGAGCTCAACTGTATCCTTCGTCACCGCCCTCCAGAGTGAAAGAACTTAAGAAGAAAAGAAGTACAACTCCGCCAGTCCCACGATCGTGTTCTACATCATTCGAGATGGTCGGCGAACATTCTACTCCCTATCTATTCTCTTTGGTTTTTCCCCCCTCGTGACGTCCTTGTGCCCTGTGTTCTGTAAGCTGTGTTCTGTATATAAGAAGCACCGTGTGACTTATATGCCACTCTTGGGTTGGCAGAGAAGGTCGCTTGACCAAGCGATCTCTACAAATTTCAACGATGTAAGCTAAATTCATTTTCGGTCATAATCTTTGCTTTTTCTAAATTCATTTTTGGCTCTTTTTGGGGATTATTCTTATTTAGGGGTATGCGTTATTGTTTAAACTCTTGGTGCAATTTTCCTATGGAATGGGACTTAATTTATTACCATTTAGGAGACTTGTTATAAAAACTTTGGCGTCATGTTCGCTTGGCGAACAAACGATCTGAACTTGGTTAAGAAGTTTAACACAAATAATACGGACAAATCATTAATAAGAAATTTGTGAGGTTAATATTTTGACTTTGTTTATCATAAATATTATGAACAATTATTAGTAAGAGTTGTGTAGGTTAATATTTTGATCTGTTTAAGTACTTTAACTTTGATAATATAAACAATTGGTTATAGGATTTTTGCGAGGTTAATATTTAAAATTTATAAGCATTAGAATTAATCTTTAGATCATGTAATTGGTATATTCCTTTTTGACTGGGATTAGAAGATGTGTTATGATATGTGTTGAGACTAACTATGAAAGTTAGAATGCTGTTTAAGGGTTCAGTTGTAGCGCCCAGCTAGTTTTCTACTCAGCTAGCGAATGAGATACTTTATATTGTTTAAAGATGGCGCTCTTAATATGAGGCCAAGGAGTAAGATAGTAAAGTCTTTGTTGTTAGTTTTTTTTGAGAATTTAAAAATTTAAAAGTAATACTTTTGTCGTTCTTTACATATACATATATATATTTATTGTTATTCTCGTTTCTTGAGAAATAAAATTATGATATAAAAAGGAATACTTTTATTGTTGTTTACAAATATTTATGGGTATTGTTTTGTTCCTTTCTTATACAAATAAAATAAAAGGATAATAAGAATGAATAAATAATCTACTGTTAACTAATGGTGTTAGTGTCCTCTTCCTTCGATCATGGTTTATTATTATTAGCACCGCGTCTTACTACCCATTCGGGTTATCCGCACTTACGCTAATGTGTAATGGTAGGGTGATAGTGATATGAAATGGAGGACCTACAGTTTAACGTGGAATCCGAACCACGGTGGAGGCCTGGCATTCCTCACATTCACAAGCCTTGTCAGAGGTGAAGGAAGGGTTTGGCATTCAGATAAATCTGTGCCGGGACTGAGGATCGAACCCCGGACCCCAGCACAGAAGTCTGACACCTTACCCCTAGACCACCAGGTCACCATATCATGGTTTAATAGTTACATTAATTTACTTGAGGCAAATGATATTTTTGGTGATGCGCAATGTTCTGGGGAACAAAGTAACCATTTTAAGAAGGACTATGAGGGTTTGTCTGAAAGGTTCTTATTGCGCGTGCTATGTTTTGGTGGCATAGCCTTCTTTTATATTCACTTCTTTCTCACCTACTCATTCAAGATTCTTTTCTTTATTTTTTGAATCCCTGTAATCCACTTAGGGATTACAATATAATGCCAGTATGACAACATGTCCGGCACTCTTGGATTTGACTCTAAATTGGGAAGTACGAAGTCATGGCTACAAATATTTAAAATGTAAGAACAAATTTATTTTTGGCTTAAATTATATTTTTTTAATGTAACTTTTTCTAAATTCATTTTTCGGCCTTTTACAATTAATAGTTTAATGGGTATATTAATAATCTTTGAAATCGTAGACCAATATTAAATTTGACGATATTATGATAGTATTCAAAGACTATGATATTGAGTCTTACGAGTATGATTATTTTTTTGAGATCGATATATATATCTAAGTTTGAATATTACTGTTTGACTTGATAGATAGACGAAAGAAATCATGGTAATAAGGTCTAATTTTGTGGTTTGTTAGTGAATATTACTTTAATGAATTTTAATTCTTTCTTATGCAATAATGGAAAAGGTTATCTTGTTGTTTGAAATTATTCTTGCGAGTTATTTAGTCTTTTCATTATATTACGTATTTTTATTGAAGATATTTTCATGTAAAATTATTATTATTATTATTATTATTATTATTATTATTATTATCATCATCACCGCGTCTTACTACCCGTTCGGGTTATACGCACTTACGCTAATGTGCAATGGTAGGGTGATTGTGAGATGAAATGGAGGACCTACAGTTTAACGTGGAATCCGAACCACGGTGGAGGCCTGGCATTCCTCACATTTACAAGTTGTGATTAATACACATCTTGTCAGAGGTGAAGGAAGGGTTTGGCAATAAGATAAATCTGTGCCGGGACCGAGGATTGAACCCCGGACCCTCAGCACAGGAGTCTGACACCTTACCCCTAGACCACCAGGTCACCGTTCATGTAAAATGGGAATATGAATTGAAGTATTTTAATGACTGATAATAGAAGTCTTGATGACTTATTTTTGAATCCTGTCTGGTTTAAATTATTGCTTATTTACATATATGCGTATTGTGGAGATAGATATAAATTTATAATTAGTTTTTACAAGGGGCTATCTAACGTAACTTAACGAGCAATTTCCTTGTGGAAAGTGACGGTTAAAATAAATAAAGTTATTTGTTTTCTCTTGTAAATTTTCAAATGTAATTTTATATTTAACGTTGATATTGTCTTTATATTAACCTTTCATATACATAATAAATATTATATATTTACACAATCTAGGACTATCGTGGTAATTATTTTGTTATACCATAATATATGATTCTATTTGTTGAAATACATACACATACCTTTAATTATATTTTCAATTAATAAATATCAAAAAAGGGCAGTTTTTGTTTTTTTCCTTAATGATATGAATAGTGTGCATACCCTTAGGATATTTGTTTGTTTACTTATGTGTTTATTCATACTTTGTTCTTTTTGGGAACTTATTTACTTTTGAGGACGGCCTTCTAACAATCATTCCCGCAACCAGATGATTTGCTTGCTCTGAGTTTCAGGGGTCTGTAGTCAGACAATTGAAACAATTACTCAAGCGACTCACTCTGATTGTGTTAATTTTATTTTTTTAACTATTGGAGCCTTCTATTTTGATTAGTTAGATCAAGGAGGTTTCAATACGCCTAATTAATAATTACTCTAATGGGTTAGGAATTGGAAAAGTTGAATATAAAGGAATTTAACCCAAATTTGCGTGGATGTAGAGTGGAAAGTCATTTAGAGAAAACCACCCAAGTATACCCAAACGATATTCGAGCCTTGATCTCCCCATATTCGGTAGTTTAGGTCAACTATATATATATATATATATATATATATATATATATACATATATATATATATAGAAAGATATATATGTATATAGAAAGAGAGAGAGAGATGTATATACATATCAAATATGGTGAAAAATTTTTCATTCTTAAGGTATTATTTATTTATAATTTTTTGGAGGAACAAACATATATAATTATTACTTTAACACCAAATTTACATCACGACTTGTATATCATATTCTATAGCACTGCATCTGTAATAGTATATAAAACAGCATTAACAAAGCGCTTTGCTTAAAAAAACAAACTAAATACAACAAATATCAAACGTCAAAACAAAACTGACATGATTTCGGAACTCTGTGTTAAGCCACATAATATTAACATAGCTCTGACAGTTTTAACTCGGACAGAAGTTGTGTTTTTTTAACCTGTGCCAATACCACATGATGTCAGTAAAAACAGAATAAAAAACCAAAAGCCAACGCTGTCTAAACAAACCATCTCTTGTATTTTCATTTAGTACGTAGATGAAAAAAAAAAGGGTGTATGTCATGTTAACCTGATTTTATTCCAGTTGCATGGGAAATGCCCATAGTTAACTAGATTCACACGTTCTTAGTCTATTTCATCCCTTGTTGAAGAAAATACAATTAGTTTGCATGAGTGTGGCAAATATATTTTATTCAATATCGTGTAGAAATAAATGGTATGTAGCACCTCACATACTTTTCCTCTTTTATATTAAAAAAGAGGCATTTACTAAAAACTTGTTGGATTCATAAAACGAAATAATACACATTGTTGCAGAAACACTCCACCAAGGTGCATAAATGAAATAATATAACGTTACAGAAATATTGAAAAAAAAAGATAAATAAATATGTCCACCAAAAACACAACAATTTCACATTCCACAGTAATATTATATATATATATATATATTAGGCTCATTGCTCATAAATGATTGGTTTGACAGCTATTTATTTCAAATAAATAATTTATATTTTTAATAGTAGGGCTTACTACAACTTTACAATAAATTATTTCGTATCTCAAATAAATGTTGAGATATAATCAAAATGGGAATTTCTGCTTAGGTAAATTACTCTTAAAATCATTTTTATGGAAAAAGATAGCTTAAATTTTGTTTGTATGGTAAAACAATATCTAGATACATTATTTAATCAAAATTGTTGGAGCAGACTTCAAAAAATCAATTTTTTTTCTTGTTTTGCTCTTAATTAAATTATTCTTAATTTAGGGTCATATATTTAATTCTAAAAACTCACTGGGGAAAACTATAAAAATTCTAGATATACTAAATTTTAATCCAATCTGTAAAATGATTTCGGCTCAAGGCCCGGACACAAACAGGTAGAATCACTAAGACCACTTTTTCGTTTTCAGGGGTTCATAAAACTTCAACCTATATAAAAATCTCTAGTTCAATTAGTTTTTCATGATCACAATACTTTCTCTCCGAGGGGTCAAGAACAAAATAAAGTATACCTTTAGTAGAACTCATTTAACAGTGTTATTTTTTATTAAAACACATATCGCATCAACTTTCTCCAACTCATCTAATGTCTACATTTTATTTTATTTAACTAACGTGATATAAATATAATATAAACATATTGTTATACTAACCCATGACCTAACCACATCAGTGGTCACGTAGAAAAAATGCCAGGCTAATATAACCTGGTTTGCCTATGATAAGGAGATCAAGATTTTAATCCAAACTGAGTTTACTGAGGTTATTTTTCCCTAAATGCTTTTCCACTCTCATTTCAAGTAAATGTAGGTATATTTCCTTCCTAATCTACCTCCCTATATCTATTATATTAGAGTAAATATTGTTATAACCCAGACAGGCACTAAACGTTGTAGAGAAAAAACTTTGTTTGCAAACTAACTAGCCTATATATTAACCAATAAATCAATCGGATTGACCTATGACTTCTAGATAGCACACCAAATATACTACCAACAGAACAAACATACACACTTTGTTTTTTCTTTTCCACTATGTTGCAGTTTATTTGATAAGGTCATAGGGATGCTCATCAAATAAGAATGTAAGCTTTCACCATAAACTCATTGTACTCCAACCAGTGATCTCTATACTATACTGGATGCATATAAACACACCCCTTTCATTGGACCAAATTGTGACGCGAAATTTGTTGTCTGCTTGCTAGCGAGGGAACAGATTTAACGGTTTATTTCAATGGTCTTATGCAAAAGTGTGTGTTTCGTTAGTAATTTTTTTTAAACTAGTGAAGTGTTATACCCCACTTGAATGAAGATTAATTTACATTACATAATATACAATTCAGTTTTAAAGGTAATATTATATAAATAAGAATAGAATCTTTGATATATTAAAATATGAAGCTAAATTCCATTTTGTTTACATTCTTCCGAGATTTACAATATATATAAAATTGGTATAAAATCTCATATAATGGTTTCAGAAACAATATTATATTTAAAGTTCGATAGCTAAAATTAAAAAAGGTAGGCCTAATTTCAAACTTAATTACACTCGTTTGAATGACAAACTTTTTATGTAGTAGTTTTACATTCAAATTATCATTTAGGTTATAGGTTAATATGAAATATTACTATATTACAATATATTTAAAGTTGGCTCTCAGCTTGTATATTGTTTTCAGAAATCATATTATATTTAATGTTCGATAACTATAATGAGATATGGTCGCTAGAAACTTGGTTATTTTTGTACGAATGACAAACTTTATGTAGAAGTATTACGTTCAAGCAATCATTTATCTTATAGGCTTGTAGGAAGTATAACTATTTTAGACTAAATTGACCTATTAAAGAAACAAGTCATGAGTGTTGAACTTAGCTATGTTCTTCAAATCTTTTATTAACCCATTTATTCTGTTTAACTAATCATATATTTATATATATATATATCTCAAATATTCATAAAAAATTAGCGAATGATGTCGAAATGTCATATTGCCTTGTACGTGTGTATGAGAGAAAAAGATACCCGAAAGTTTCCTTCTCTGCTACACAATGGTGTGAAGACGACAGCTCGAAAATTTTAGCCGCAGATGTTCATTCAGTTATATTTTAGAGATCAATGATTCCAACAGCCAAAACTGTTGCCCCTAATGGCGTCACAGCCTCAAAGAGCTATCGGTCGAGCCCATAATGTACTGTCTAGTAGTAATCGTCCTACCTATTCGCTGGGAAGCTGACTCAAATTACATCACAGGGAAAGGCTGATCACACCCTATACAGTAATAACAGCTAAGCATATGCTATCTAGTGGTAGTTCTGCATATTTACAGTAGAGTTCAAATGACGTCACAACGATAGACAAAAGTTGGCTGCATCAGATGCAAAGGGAGATTCTATGACAAGGATGGTCTAGTTATTATAGCTCTGCGCCAGTGCAGTTTGTTTAAATGACGTCATATGCACCAAAATTGATTACATCATCAGGTTCAGGGAATGCGTTGTCTAGTACTAATAATTCCACATAGTTGTAGTGCCTCAAATTAAAACACAGTCAAAGATAAAAGTAGTTTGCACCTGTTGCAGGTCGTGTGGCGTGTATGCGTTGCCTGAGAATATACATTGGCTCAAATGACTTATATAATAGACTAGCAATCCCGCACGTCGTTGACCGTGACCCACTGGGGTATAAGAATTATATAAGCGCGCCCCCCCCCCCCCCCCCCGTGGTGCCCAATTTCCCATTTCTCTAAAAACGTAGTTCTAAACCAGATTATCAATATTTTCTTTAAAAATTTGTTAAAAATACCCTAATTATAAAGCTAACAAAAAATTTAAAAATCCGGCCTCAAGGTGCATTTGGAACTCCTTACGTCGACCTATGTTAAAAATTTCATATCTCTGTGTGCCGTATATTTGGCTGGGCATCTCACATAAACACACAAACACACGCAGACAAACACTTCCTTTTATTGTTATATAATTCCCTACCCCGAGTGAATAATGAAAAAATCCTAAAACCTAACAATAGTAACGGAAGCATAATTTCAGCTTTATAACTTTAAAGCAACGCTTTTTATCGTATCCCGGGGGAATTTCGAAAAATCCTGAAAATAGTTATTAGTGATTATATTACTTACATGCTAAATCTGAAGTCTATAATAATTCTAGTTACGGAAATAAAGCAACTTTAAAGCGAAAATATAAATCCTCTTTATTCCCTATCCCGTGGGAATTCAAAAAAAATTCGGCCTTATTCCTTGTCTACATCATAAAGGGAACCTCTGTGCAAAATTTCAGCTTTCTACGTCCAAGGGTTTGGGCTGGGCGTTGACGAGTGAGTCAGTCAGTGAGTCAGGGCTTGTCTTTATATATATAAAAAGTATCGTTTTTAAATGGGCTAGTTGCTGATAAGCGTGCACAATCTAGGAGTAATAGGTATATTTTAAGTTCCAACATAAAACAATGAGTGTGGTTAAGATCACAAATGGTTAGAGGTATTGAGTATGATGTGTATGTTGTAAATCAAGCCTGCCCAACTGGTGGCCCGCGGACCATATGAGGCCCCCAACGCCCTATAAAATTTATTTTTAAAAAAAATTCAACGTCCTCCAGGAGTTGCTTAAACAAGATCAGACTTAAATAGTTTAAAATATATTGTATTATTTGTTGTTCGGTGCTATATATTAATTATTATTATACTTTTAATGTAATAGATTAGTTATTAGTCTATAGGCATATCATGCAACATTCATCTGTTTAATTTTTACTAGAATTAAAAATACCGTACACTGGTATCTAATTAAAATTACTCTTTATTGAATGTTTCTATACTCAGCATTCGCTTTAAATATCTATCTATTTCACTTAGGTCTTAGGTCATATCAATTATTATCAAAATAATTACAAACTTTGAATTAGATTAGTTTATAAAAATCAAAGTAAGTAATTTCAAATTAAACAAAATAACTTAGTATAAAAACAACGGATTTACTGTTTAAAAGTATCAATTTAAAAAAAATATGGATACTGTATGAACTTCATTTCCACGTGTGTGGCACATCCACTATCTATAAATATTAAATGAGGCCCTAAGCTATCTCCAAGTTAGAAAGACCTGTTAAAAGCCACTAGGCCTACATACTTATAAAATGGGTCGAGGGGTCGGGATTAACCTGGTTGTACTGTATTTCTGTTGCTTGCAAGTCAGAGTCCATTGAAACATATTTTATTTTACTAAATACTCAATAAAATAATATTTGGATGTTGAAATATGTTTTTATTTTCTCCAACACAATGATGAAAAAATATAGGAAATAGAAATCTCCTGTGGTTTTTTATTTTTGCTGAAGTTTCTTTTTTTTTTTAAGGCATTCCCCATTATTTGAATCATTACGATTATTCATAATATCAACTGTGAAGCAGATAACTTTTTATATAACGGATGCTACAAATACCGCCTGAAATTCCCCTACCCCAAGAAATTTAATATTAAAATATTGTTGTTGATGTCAGAGTTCATTAAAAAATATCTCACGTTCCATGAGATGTAGATTGAAATTTTAAAATAATCTTGCTACTACCTTATATTCTTATAAACTTAATTTTGTGCCGTGAATTGAAAATAATGAGTATTCTCTTTCGTGCGGCAGAGTTAAAATAATAAACGAATATTTGAATAAAAATAATTACTTTTGTTGGAAGTATTCGATTGCCAAGTGTATCATTAACAAATATAATCTTTGCTTAGAAGGTTATGGTGTTTTAAAGTGTTTTCTTCACATACCCACGGACCATAAGTTAAATCTTTTTAAGTGTTAGGAATAAGTAAATTTATGTTTTATATCGAGCTATTAAATTTTTAACATTTCTTTTCCTCTTGTTTATTTTTAATGTTCATGTTATATTATAATTAAATAATAAATAATTAGGCGAAAATGTGGATGCGTTGCAATGCATCACTACTAAACCTCGCTATGATATTATAGTTCAATCACAGAGTCTATAATACACTGGAATAATATATTGTTTTAAAAGTGCTCTGACAAAGATTTGAACCATTGGACTTTTTTTTAAACACACCTTTGATTTATATCCACTGAGTGATGTAAGGAGCTGTCCAAGCCTGGAGGTTTTATTGACGTATTTGAAGAAGAATGTGTCCTTTTTAATCATACATTATAGTTGCGCACACGACTGACACATACATTTAATCTAAAACAGTAAATATATAACTGTACCTAGTCTTAGCGTCTAGGTATTTGCTGAGTAGAAGAATAATTTAGATAAAAGAAAATGTACTCACATGAGTATGTAGAAAGAAATATCACATATGGAGGTGTAAAAAACTTATATTGGACTTAACGATAGTTTAATAAGCCCTAAAATCTCTGTTAGTGGAAACACTGAAGTGAGTATAACGCCTTAAACAGCTGGTGCAACGATGCGAAGCGTCACAAGCACTTAATTGGGCGTTTAATTTAGGTCCTATTCTGTATTGACATAATCAACCAACCCCAAAGTATCGTTCAACAACCCCTTCACACAGTGCAAGAGATGTTTAAAAGGAGGGTTTGTGGGTGAATGTAATCCCCTTTTCTTTCATCCCTGCCCTTAACAAGCCCAAAGCTGTTAGAAGGGTTTTCATTGGAAGACCATCCGCCATAATCCTTTTCAATTCACTTGAATCGGGAGGAACGCACCAAACCACCACACGATTGTATGCCTTCCTAGGAACTGCTAAAATACAGCTCTGTATTTTCAACAGGTAGAAAAGGCGCGTCGAATATCAATCGCTCATACAAGACGTTGAGGAGTGTTAGTGGGATTTTGGAAAAAGGAACTTTAGAAAAAACAATCATATACAGTGTGTAGTTTAAGATGTGGGACCCACTTTAACGGTGGACAGGAAACACAAAAACAGTGAAATAAGTTCATACAAACATGTGTTCCATTTGACCTTGTTTCCGAGTTTTATTTATTTGTAGTCCCAGTTTTGTGGAGCTGCTTAACGTTATAGAAAAGAGCTCAAAAAGCCTGAACGCAAGCTTTCAGCCAACGTGTGTTGTAAAATGCCACACGCTTTCAAAATACCAGATGCTTATAATAACCAGGAATAACCCATAAAACATACCCAGTCAACAGGTCGAGAGATATCGTGTATGGTACAAACAGCTCGGTGAAATTTTGTGACTATAGCTCGAAAAATAGGTCAAATGGGACCCATGTTTTTATAAAATTATTTTAGAGTTTCCAGTTTACCGTTGAAATGAATCCCATATGCTATGATACATCATGTATGTTTTGTTTTCAACATTGATAAGAATTTATATTTTTATTTGTCTTACGTCTTATATTTTCTATCTAATAAAAGCCATGTGTTGTCTGGAAGTTTGTCCAGAGCTAATCTCAAACTTAACGATATGATACAAAGCTGAAATCTCACATATTGATTACTAAAGTGTTATGGCTACACCCAAAAGTCTTAAAACTGAAAGATTTTCCACGGGTGCGTTTCAACACTTTCCAATCACGTCTGGCTGTCTGTCTAGAGCTTTTCTCAAATTTCCCGGTAAGGTATGAATCTGAAACTTGGCACACTGATTCAAATGTTGTAGTTACCCCCAAAATTCTAAAAACTGAATGTGTTGGCAGAGGGGTGGCATTAGGGTAATTCTGCACACCATGAACACGTGACTTAAACTATATATATATATATATATATAATATATAGTTTAAGTCACGTGTATATATATATATTTGGCTAATGGAGCCTCCCATCTTTCTGAGAAAAATCTGAATCTTGTAAAAAATAAATCTTGATAGCTTGGTAGAACCATTGACAAAAATAACGTTATTTTCTGTTTTGAGTATTTTAATAAGATATTAATGCAAAATTACTTACCCCGTACACATTAATAGAATCCTGGATATATATTTAGGAAGATAAAATTAACTCTTACTCTTCTATATCTTCGATTTAATTACTAACTTCACCCACCTCGATGGCGTAGTTAGCTAACGCGCTAGTCGTGTTGAGCTCGACTGCCGAAGACGGGGAGATCAAGGTTCGAATCTTGGTCGGGTGAACTTGGGGTGGTTCTTCCTAAATGGTTTTACACCCTCCCTCCACGCAAATACGGGTTCACTTCCTCTATATTCAACCTTCCCAATTCCTAACCCATTAGCGTGATTAGTACTTAAACGTATAACTCGAACGGGTAGTAAGACGCGGTGCTAAATTAATTAATTACCAATTTCCTTTATTTCATCAACTTCACGCAACAGTACAGGACAATATATTGGATAGTGGATCGCTGGCAGGCCAAGGAATGTGGTCAGTCACAGTACCAACCTTGCTTGATCTACATGAAAATACATTTGTCTTATAAATAGCTAACCAGCAGATAAACTCTGTTTAAAATACGCTTTAAATATTAAAGTGGTCGATAGCTTTTATCTGATCGATAACTTTAACCTCCTGATAACGATATACATCCGGTAGTCATAAGATCGATACTTAGCGTTTCTACTTGTGAAGCCAATATAGACCGCTAATATTCTCTTAATTATATATTTAATTTTAGAGGTATATATTGACTGCATCAGAGGTCCTGGGTTCAATCCGCAGCGATTCTAAAATCTATCTGTGAAGCATTGGGTCTGTAACGGGGTCGAGCTCAGCCTCTTGATGACAAATGAGGAGCTACTTGAATAAATAAGTAGTGACTCCGGTTTAGAAAACTGAGATTAACGGCCGGAGGTTTCGTTGTGCTGAACATATAACACCCTCTACCCTCAAATATTAGCACTATCTTCACTAACGGTGGGCGCCGCTCGATAGGTCGGTTGGTCTGCCAATAACTTATAGCTCGCTTGTGGAATCACACCATTGATTTGTCGATTCATATCCTGTTTACAGTGGGAAAGTAGTTTTGGAAGGTTCTGTCTCTTATCAAAATCCTACTAAATAAGCCTAGTAGAATTCTGACCGGGAAAAGGACCTTCAGACATCCCTTCCTGCCACAAACAGGGTAGAGAGACTTACAGGTAAAACAATACTTATTGTTCGATATGTAAATAGTAAATCTGAATAAATGAATAGAGATGTTATGAACCTTTGACCGACTGTGAGGTTAAGGGGGAGGTTGGGTTGAATAATTATTCATTCAGGGCATGTGACCGTCTAGCCGGGTTTTTTTTATCATGTTAATAACAATATTATATTATCTACCAAGCTTTCTGAAGCGTTTCACTGACATTGATCTTGTTCTAGACTGGATTCACTCAAAGAACAAGCTAGAAAATTGAAAAAAATTCCATGGATATAATTTTTTTCTTGCAACGAATCTTACTATACATTCGGGTTATACACATATGTACTAATTAAGCTAATGGGTTAGGAATGAGGAGGGTTGGACTTAGAGGAAGTGTATCCACATTTGCTTATAGATGGTGGGAAATCAGTTAGTTAAAATTATGCTTAGTACACACAACTGGGGTCGAGCTACGATCTCCTTATCATCAGCAATTTAATAAATTATGAAACTAGTGCCTTAGACCATACGGCCACCGTAACCGGGTATTAATCTATATAGTTAAAGACGCTGACTACCTGTCACAGTAGCGAGTCAAGATAGAATTTCCCATGTTAAGGAATGAACCTCTTTATTTGGCTGGTTTTAAAGAAATAATATTCAATCAGAGATCATGAATTCTTAAATAACTCTAAAAATATAGTCTCACATTGTCACAAAACAATACTTTTGATATTTAAGTAATGTTTTGTACACATGTTTCTTTTAAATAGTCTACAACTAAGACTATTTACTATATTCACTAAAATAGCATGTAGCAATCTAACTGCAAGTATGTATATTTAAAAAGTATGTAGAAGTATATATCTATCTATCTACTGTAGAGTAAGATACAATAAATATTATCTGTAATTGTAGATCCAGTGTCGAAA
This sequence comes from Timema podura, assembly GCA_033556935.1. Lineage (NCBI taxonomy): Eukaryota > Metazoa > Arthropoda > Insecta > Phasmatodea > Timematidae > Timema > Timema podura. The sequence continues at coordinate 64,981,295 of JAVRXN010000003.1, read as the reverse complement.
CTAGGCAGGTGCTACACAGGCACAGGGCCCAGAACAAAAGAGGCCCTGAAATTAAACTGAAAAAATTAATATTAATATTTTTTTCAAATTTTAAATTTCGTTGCCACGCTTTGCTGCCTGGTTTATATGTCAGTGAACCGGGTGTTTCGAGTGGGTCCAGAAAGTCTGTTGCGTTATTTAGCGGTTTAGACGCTGGTCATTGCGTCGCTCGGTCCCTAGGCGCCCTCGACGCACTATGATCACCGACGTCTCAATGAATGAATTGCTGGACTAATCGACGCGCCACAAGTGCGCGACGAAAAGAGCAAATGTTGATGTAATGACTTATGATGCTTTTTATCTTACGACCACAGCTGATCATATTGTTAACGCTGTTTTATTAAGATTTATTTAAGATCAACCATCAGAAAATAACAGTTATCTAATCTTTCCATAATTTAGGTTGAATGTAATATCGCAAAAGATATTTTATTATTATGATATAATCAATGAATTTTCTCTAAATTAAAGTCATAAATGTTCAATTAAAATAATAATTTCTCCATCTATAAAATAATAAATGTGAATGATCTTCTATAGTTCTTATTTACGCAAAAAGGATTTATAAATTATTGTTATATAGTAATGGTTTTATTATTACTAACCCCTCACCCCACACCTTCTCCCAAAAATGGAGAAGTCCAAAAATAAAATCTTGCACAGGGCGTATGAAAAGCGAGTTATGGCACTATGTGTGTCAAATCTGTCCGGAAGTAGCTAGTAGAGTGCGTGTGTATGTACTCGTCAGAGGAATAGGGGAAGTGTTATCAGAAGGAAAATAAGAGGCCTGACAGAGTGAACTGCTCATTTTGTTTCCTCTCTTTCTATTATGCACATTGGTGTATAAGTGTGGTAATGCTTGGAGTGCGTCAATTAAATATGCAAACCACTTCTAAAAATATCTTAGAATTCACCAAGTAGATAACGTCAATAGTTGATACTTTAACTCGTTCCATATTATCTCACTGTTGAAATTAGTGGTGCAATGGTTTGACTTTGGGTGGTGAAGGGGAGTGGAGGGAAAAACATATAAAATTAGAAGTTGAGTCAATGTCAGAGAAACATTTAGTAGGGTAGGAAAACGTTAGCTAGTCTTGTTGGAAGATATTTGTTTTTAATTAATATTTATCTGTTTTATTCGCTAGGCTGGTGACATCTTGGTATGTATGTATACATCCAACGTATTTACTAGCGTTTTAAATCGGTTTCAATTAAACTTTTTCACCCTCATATCACGAGGAGTGCTTTCTGACTACAGCCTGTAGCTAAAAACAACAAGACCACTCCTGAAATATCCAAACCGACATTGATCTTCTGCTAAGTTGGCGCAAGAATAGAGAAACAGGTGAAAAGTGACTTAGAGCCTTTGTAAAATAAAAAAACCCATTAGTTTTACCTACTGGTTTGGAGACTTATTGATGTATACAGGCATACCTCACTAATTCGAAGGGCTTAGGTTTCAGAACACCGCCGTAAGTATGAATCAAAGCCTTATTTTTTTAAACTTTTTGGTCCACATAAAAAGCATAAACACATTTTTAACAGTATAATTTACCTGCTTCGGTGGCCGCATGGTCTAACACGCAACTCTCGAATAAGACCAGATTGCCTAAGACGGTGTGATTGGGATTCGACCCCAGTCGGGTGCCAGGGACTTTGAGAGGAGTTTTATCAGGGGGTATAAAGTTTTTTCGGGACCACTTCCCTTTTCTATTAATCCTTTCTAAAAAAAAAATAACTAAACCTATCTGAAAAAAATAAAAATAAGACAAAAAGACAAAAAATGTATAAATAATCTATAAGGCTAAAAAAATTAATAAATTATACTTAAACTATATTACTAGTAGTACAATGTGAATGTTAGTCTTCAATTCATTCAAACATTTTCTGAGATGCCAGGAAATTCCCAGGCCCTTTTAGACCCCCGGGCCTGGGTACGATGTATCCCCTTCACCCCCCTCTTATAGGGCCTATCGGGTATACTAAGGGTGGTTTTGCCTAAAAAGTTTCCTACTCTCCCTCCATGCAAATTCAGATGCACTTCATCTAAATTAAACCATCCTAATCCCTTATACATTAGTGTAATCAGGGTATAGGTGTACAACACGAAGGGGTGGTAGGACGCGATGCTAAAAGAACTCGTTTTGAACGTATTAGCTGTTTATGATCATCCCGTTGATAATAATTGTAAAAGATAAAAATGGGAAATAAAAATAAAACAGTTGACTGTCATTATTACGCAGGTTTCCAGCATAACATTATATTTGTATCAACATTTTATCACCGATATAAAAATAGCTCAGTTTAAAGATTAGAGAAGTAAGAAGTGAATTTTAACACAAACACTCAACTAGAGCAACGGCGCACCCGAGGGGTGCAAGTGGGGCGTTTGTCTCCCCCCTTTCCCAACTAACAAATAATGTTATCAAAAATTTCAATCATTTCCAGTACAACTAAAATATAGATCACTCTAAATGGGTCAAATCTATAAGATAGAGGTACGTTCTTAAGATAAGACCTACGATTTGATGTTCAAAAAGTAAACAACCATTAAGTGGTACAGTAAAATTTTAAATTGTAAAATAAGTACAGAAATAATAGCTTTAATACATTTATGGCCACGTATATTATTTAAATCGTTGGCCTCATTTACAAAAAAAAAACTTCAAATATCTTCTCAAGCCATTTAATACCAGTACATTTTCTTGGTTTCATGTGGCAAATTCCCTCTCCCCTTTTCCTTCTAAAGCGAAATTTGTTCAACGCCTTTATTGAATGTCTCCCCAAAGTACAGTTCTGGGTGCGCCACTGACATAGTTTGTTATTCTCCCATTTCCACATTTAATCTTCAAGGTCTCATCTCACGGGCGATTAAACAGGATGTTAGACGCGAGACTAGACCCCAACGAGAAAAAATATTGAAGTGCAGTTTTATGCTTTCTTCATTTGATAACAGTGAAATTAGAATTAGTCAAAGAGGTTTTTTTGTTTTCTTTTAAATATTTTTTTATATTTTTAGAATATGATAAAAATATGTTTCACTGGTCTTAATTGTACTGCTATCTAAAGAAGATTCCAGGTTATCGCAACACGATTCTAGCCAATGTAAGGATAAGATAGAGCCAGATACAGTGGATTCCGGTTAATTGGGACACATCGGGCTAGGTCAATCTGGCCCAATTAAGCGGCTACCCCAATTAAACGAGATTTTAATGGTACAAACATTTATTTAAAAATACTGTAACTAAAGCAAAAAGCAAACAAAATGTACATATGTAAAATTAATATACAGTACATACTTGTATGTGTTAAGCAAGGGTTACACATTACTTAAGAGTTATTTCTTAGAAAAAAAATTATCTAGTGTACCCTGATGGGTTTTTTTATGGACTGTACCTGTACAAAGTCGGCGCAGGTATCTAGTGCTGATAAAGGGCTTCCTTCGTTGCCTTCCTGCATGAAGTAGCATCTCAGGTCAGCTATATATTTCCTGGCATCCTGATTAGTCATTCACTTAGGTGTTTCTTTGTCATCATTTTCTTGTTCTTCTGTTGTCTCTGAGTGTTTTGCCGCAATTTCTTCAATAATTGTATCCTCGCAATCTTCATTTTCATCGTGGCATTGAAGGTTATCGTCAATGCTTAAAAAATCTTCACAGTTTTGGAAGTGTTGCAGTTCTAGAGACTGTAACGTTATTTACCACCCTGCCATGTATTTTCCTATATTTTTCTAATTTTTGTAAATGGTTTCCAATTTATTTTCATTTTAAATGATGCATTTCAAAGTTCGGCCGCAGCTTATCGCGCTGTGTTGCCGGCGTGACAAATAATACTATTTACATCCATTCAAAAAAATAAAAGGAAGGAAGAAAGAACGTCTAACACTGTTTTAGTATTTTAAATAAGGAATTTTGACCTAAGGGAGAACATTTACCTTTTATTAAATATATAAATTATCCTTCTAAGAAGTTTGTTGACTCTTCTATTTATTTTCAATGTCGGCCATGATTTATTTCAAGGCATGCGCACTGCGTGGATTTGGTAAAACAAGTGAGTGGCGGGTCTCGTGTGCCGTAAGTCTCTACAAGAGTTGAAATAATACTTAAAATAAAACATGAATAATTTAAATAAAATGGATCATTAAAACAAAATGTACTAATTTAGATTACAATAAAAAAATACAATTATTGAAACTTTTGTGGATTATTATTATTATTATTATTATTATTATTATTGTTTTCCTTTTACCACATCCCAATCCTACCTATGGAATTCCGAATAAATATAATGCTAATCTGACAAAAAAAAATATAAAAAATATGGTATTACATAAATTCTTAAACAAAATTAATCAATTAAAATAATAATCTCCGAACATGGTTAAATTTAGAAGTTTTAGAATATATAGAGTGAAAAAATATATATACATCTAGGCTAAACTTATATAGTATATATAATACAAAATAGTGTTGTTGAGGAAAGAGAAAAAGATATCGATAGAATTGATATTTTTATATAAAATAAAATTTTAATTAATTCTCTGGATTAGATAAAATGTCTGAATATATTTAGTCTTTTCTGAAAGTTTTTGCATAAATCCTGGTCGCTTGATAAAAAGAGATAAAGAAATATATTTAAAATTGAAGATTTGGCTGGATCTCACCAATGAATTCTTCCATGTTGAAACAGCACGAATTTCTGAAATTGGTTTCCTTTTATTAATTCCAACTCGTCCACAATTTGAAGAAATAAAAAGTCTCTAGTTCATCCCCAAACACTTAACTTTCCATTTGTGTACTTGCACTTTACTTTCAAGCCATTGTTCCACTTTCAAATTAAATTTAGTTATGAGCCACACAGATTTTGCTCTATGTTAAAAGAAAAAACCGAGGAAGCCACCACTAATCATCTTCAGAAAGTGTCCCATGAATCAAATTTAAAAACGTTCTATTTTCTTCTAAGTCCAAAGAGAAAACTAAAACATTAAAACAAAAGCTAAAATGTTGGCTATGGACTAGAGATGAATATAAAATCATAAAATACAAATTTAATATAAATATTGAAATATATGTCAATGAATATGAACAATGTTTTTTCTTTAAAAAAATAAAAAATTTATTTCTATCTGTCAAAATTGAAGTGCGCGCTAGTTTCAGGTATATATATCACATCTTTTTTTTTTTTTTTACAATCGCGGGACCCGCCACTCACTTGTTTTACCAAATCCACGCAGTGCGCATGCCTTGAAATAAATCATGGCCGTCATTGAAAATAAATAGAAGAGTCAACAAACTTCTTATAAGGATAATTAATATATTTAATAAAAGGTAAGTGTTCTTCCTTAGGTCAAAATTCCTTATTTAAATGATTTAAAACAGTGCTAGACGTTCTTCCTTCCGTCCTTTTATTTTTTTGAATGGATGTAAAGAGTATCATTTGTCACCCCGGCAACACAGCGCGATAAGCTGCGGCCGAACTTTGAAGTGCATCATTTAAAATGAAAATAAATGGGAAACCATTTACAAAAATTAGAACAATATAAGGAAATACATGGTAGGGTGGCAAATAACGTTACGAGACATTTCATTGGCTGTACATATAACTACATTTGAATCACAATTAGTCTTGAAACCACATTTAGCAAAATTGTTTTTCTGCTTATTCCTCGCCAGCTATCGACGATAATTGTACAGCTTTTAACAGTGAAACATTTGCACTAACTTTTATTGCTTCTGAAGATGATGTCAGCAGATTTTCCTCAATCACTTCAAGGATGTGATTAACCAGCTCTCCACGATGATACGTCTTCAAATTTTTATAATGCCTTCATCCATAGGCTGTATCAGGGATGTGGTGTTAGGGGGTAAAAATTTCAGTTCAATATTTTCTAAACCATCTACATGAGGGTGTGCCGTATATTTGTCTAATATCAACAGAATTTTTCTGCAGTTCCACGTCCCAGTTCATTTAGCCATCGCGTAAAAATATATGTGGTAATCCACGCCTTCTTATTTGCATAATATGAAACTGGTAAACTGACTATTGTAAGCCCCTTGAAACAATGACGTTTTGCACTTTTACCAATAACAAAAAGTTTGAGTTTATCACTTCCTGACATGTTTGAGCAGCATAACACAGTCACATGATCCATTGTTTTCTTTGAACTGGACAGTGCTATGTGTTTATAGCTCAGAGAACTATCCGGCGTAGCACGATAATACAGGCCTGTTTCATTGGTGTTGTAAATGTTATTCTCACTCAATTTTTTTAAGCAACTCTGGTAGTTTTTCAGATTTACATTGATCAGCGCTCGTAGCATCAGCACTGTCCTTCCCGCCGTGTGCTTTTTTGTAACTAATGTCATGTCTGCACTTTAATCGAGACAACCAACCATCCGTTGCTGTGAAATCTACATGACCTAGCTTTTTGGACAACTCTTCTTACTTGGTTTTTAGCATAGGGCCGCTCACACGCACACCTCGTTTAGTTACAATGGAAAACCATTGATTTAAAGCATCCTCAACGTCTGGATCTTTGCTTTGCCTCGTTCGCTTGTGAGACGTTTAATTTAAACCCACACGCAATATCCACCCCTCTCTAAGTTTTTATTGTTGCTGTAACAGTCGTGAAGTTGTCGATTTCGGCACCTTAATTATCTCCGCTAGCTGACGATGACTGATGTTAGGAGGTTGACTTTTTATCTTGTCGACAATAGCGATTTTTTTTCGGAGAGTGTAAAATCTTTACGTGGCAACTTGACAGTATCGTTAAATGTACTGAAAAAAAACTAACTTCCTTCACTGTTTGTTACAGTTTTCAATTTATGTTAATCCACACAATGAGCAACTATACACGACGCATAACTTAGTGTTCTCGCCAATAATTGTATTCCGCAAGCATAATGTCAAACAGAATATGATTACCACGGCACAGAACAAACAATACAGCTACTCTACAGCCATATTTCAACTCTACTGACTCAGCTGATGCTTGCAGAATATCCATGCTACGAGCTTGTGAGACTACATTACCTTCACTGCCCAATTAAGCGGAGATTTGGCCCAAATAAGCGGAATAAATTCAAGGTAAATACTTGTTTTGTTTCTGTTCTTAGAGCTCTGTCCCAAATGAATGGCTGCCCCGAATAACCAGTGCCTCAATTAAACGAGATCCACTGTATCTGATTGGCTGAGCTTGGGAAGTCATTCAGTACACAAGCCAGTGTGTGTTGCATAAACAAAACTATTTGGAAGACAAACTAAGTTGTTAAAAATCGGATCACATTTTAGAAATTTAAATAATGAACACACCTTTAAAATCCACGCCAATGTCCAATTAACAATACTCTACTTAATATTAAAAAAATTGTGTATGTTGGTCTGTCTTTTTATTAAAATATAGTTGCTTTGTACTGGGTGACGTAATCAATGACATAATCAAATTCCTCCAAGTGGCGCAACCTTTCTATTATATTTACATTGACCCTAACTGTATTACCTGCTAAGTTACTTTCCAGTTAAAGCCTTTGATAAGATAAAAACCTCGTTTGTGCTCCATGTTGATAACATTCTACTAGATGATAAGTATTTATAATATTAGTATTATTTTTAAGTGCTAATAATATCTATCAAAAGTGACGGATGAATACGGGAAGATATATCTAATAGCTTTTACGTCAGATAAGGCTCTTACCATGAAAATTGGAATATAGGAGTGATTTATGTTGTGAGTTGGACTTGTAAAAAAAAAAGTGTTGCAGTGCAGTCGGATGTAGTTGAACCCCAGCCTCTCTAAGTATACCAGTTGGACACGCCACTCTTGCGACTGACCCTTCCGGTCAAGGACATTCTGTTGAATACCACTGATGTCTAAGAGACTAAGCGTGAGAATTAAATAATGTTATGGTGGGGGTAAGATAGAGTGTGGGTGGACTAAAGGGAAGTACGGTATATTTCCTGTCTGACCTACCTCCTGACTGGAGACTAAAAGGATAGTCACGCGAGAGACTTGTACGTTGATGAACGCGCAGTATTGTGTCTGGAAGGCCACATGTCCGCGCTTGGTTTAGAAAGTGTTAGGTTGTATGGGGAAGGCGGGGTAAAGAAGGGGTGGACGCAAAGTCGTGGGAAAACACCCACTCGTAGTGAGAAGTAAGGGAAGGGAAGTAGAGTCTTTTCTTTGACATGTGACAAAGGTGTGGAGAATGACTCGAACACATTTTATGAATGGAGGACAGGTGAGCATCGTCGATTTTTTTTTTTACAAGTGAAAGCACTTTCATTAAATACGGTAAATAAAATTTAAAATCATGCACTTTTAAAAATAAATGGTACGTCACATTCGTACATAATTTCTCATATAGTATATTAAAGTTTGTACCCGCTTCGGTGGCCGCGTCATCTAACGCGCTAATCTCATAATGGACTAGACTGCCGAAGACGGGGAGATTGAGGTTCGATCCTGGTCGGGTTCATTGAGGATGTTTTTTCCTAAATAGTTTACACTTTTCCACCACGTAAATGCAGGTGCACTTCCTCTAAATTAAACCTTTCAAATCCCTAACACATTAGTGTAATTAATACACAGGCGTGTAACCCAAAGAGCTGGTAATACGTGGTGCTAAAATAATTACGGTTTGTGTCAAAATCTTCAAAAATAATTTATCAGTAACTCACCTTTAAATAAGTTTCACTAAGAAAAACAAATTTAATTTATAAAATCATATAGAACACTCTTAAAATATAAACTATAAGCAAAATTTTTAAGGAAATTTAAAAAAATCTACCAATTTTCAGAAATCAGACTCTCAAATGATTATTTTTATTTATTTTTTGTGTAAAACCATTCTTAAATACACATTTTATCCAAAGTGCTAAAGAAATTTTCAATAATGATAAGAATTTTGAAAAATAACTTATCAACCAGGTATTGTTAAACAAAAAGTTTCTCAACAAACAAGTATGCAGTATTATTTTTCACTCCAAACACTTCCCAGATTTACATTTTAAAACAAAGTATTTCCAGAAAATTGTGAATCTTCAAAATTCAGTTATTTGTAAACCATCCTTGATTTAGGAACAAGAATCCAAATCACAATTTTTCCTCGAGGTAGTTCTATAAACATATAAGCTTTAAACCTAAATTTCAAGTTTGAACAAAATCAATCAAACCGTTTCAGCTGTACCCAAGGGCAGTAAGACATATAAGGGGACAGATAATATTAAAATCTCCACTTTTTTTTTATTCTGGAGCACATAAAATCATCATAATCTTAAGGTCAACAAATGCTCCTTATTACAATGCTTTCTCAGTGTGATAAAGTAATAATTTAATTTAAAATATATTTCACAACATCAGCCAATTTTTGTGACACAAACTGTGATTTGTTTATATTATATATTATTAAAAAGAAAGCGCCATAATTAATTTATATTGACCATATAAATGCATTAAGAAATCACCATATACACCCACGAATACCCCTAACAGGTTATAATATTTGAGGAAACATTCCAAAAATAAGTCATAAAGACTATATTGGTAATGATGGAAATAGTATCAGTTATTTGGTTACACTTTAAACAGTTATTACATAAAACCAAGTATAAAACTAATGAAATATAATAAGTTATACTGTTTAAAATATTACACCTTAGTTAAAAAATTAGTTGGTTAGTTGTTAATTAATTACATTTAAACTGATTCTACAAATAAATTTAAGGTTAAAGTTACATTTGAAAATATCTTTTTAAGAAATTGGATCAAAATATTAAGAGTATAAGGAATAAATATAAAATGAAATATGAAATATAGCAAGTCCAAATTTCACAAGATGAATATTAAAATTAGACTTATTGTTTCATAAATGATTATTTAAAATAGAGACGTAATAAATGGTACGACACAGTCACACAAATTTACCATATTGTTTATTATGGCTACGAAGATAATTTTAAAAAAAGGTTTTGAATAAACTACCCTTAATTATGTTTTCCTGATAAAAACAAATATATAATCTTGTCAAGCACCAAAGTCAATCCTTATATTTTAATTTTAAACCAAATTGTTAATATATAATTGAAAAAATTTGTCTTTTTAGATAAATTATTATTTGTAAACTTACAATGAAATTAAATGTTATTTGTACATAAAGCCAAATTCTTATTTATAATGAAAAATTATTCTCAGATTACCAATTTGAACTAAATTTTCAAGGTAAATTAAAAAAAATCTATATATTGTTCTAATTAAGCTACCCTAATATTAATTTATTTTAGATACATACAGATTAATTATTGATCATGTAAAATAATCTCCCGATATCAATTTTGAACCAAATCACTAAATCCATTTTTTTAAATATTCAAACTAAAAAAAAATTCACTGGTAAACTAACCATGGCCAGATTTCCTCCCCAAAACAAGTTTACAACTTTATTTGCATGTTCATGCCAAATACTACCCAGATATAGATATTAAGCAAAATCGCTAGAGCAATTTTGAAAATAATTTAAATGTTCGAGTTTTTACTTGAAACCAAATAAACAGTTCAATTTGTTATGTAAAACACTCCCAATAAACTCATTTGGAACCAAATCGTTAAAACGATTTGTAAAATGATTTAAATATTTGAAAAATCATTTCTCAGTAAATTACCCATAGGCCTATATGAGATCTTACTCCGAAAAAAACTATTTATGTTATTTTTCATACCACCCAATTTCCAGAATATATTTTAAACAAAATCGTAAGAGCTATTTTCATAATATTTAAAATTTTCCCTTCAGAACGAGTTTTTATTCAAAAACCAATTATACAATATTATTTTTCATGTCAATCAAATCTTAGATATGCATTTTAAACAAAAATCGTTAAAACCATTTTAGAAAAATTTCTAAGTAAAAAAAATTACTTCTCATTAGTACACAACGCTTAATTGAAAGGCTAGGATAGAAAAAAAAAGCTTTTTTGTGGTATAGCTCTATAATATCTAAATATCAAATTTTAACAAAATCCTTCAAACCATTGTGGATCCGTGGCCAGGGAAGAATTAACAAACAGACATGGGGAAGTGCAGAATTGTAAAATTCACTTTTTTATGTTCGTGTTCACATAAAACGTAAAGATTCATCATAATTTCTGGATAATTTTCTTCACGGTCACAAAACTTTCTCATGATGTGAGAAAGAAGAAAATAGATTGTAACCATATCCTTATTCTTTGTTGGTCCCCTGTTACTTAGGTACATTAAGAGGTTAGAGATGTCTACGTTAAATTTGAATTTAACATGCTTCATCGCTAACACCCACCATCAGGAAACAAGATGAGAGAATAAATTAAGGAAGATTATAAGATTGTAATAATAAATTAAAGAAGATTATAAGATTGTAATAATATAGATTACGAAACTTGGTTTATCTTCTTAACATAGTAGATATATATATATATGTTTTCCCTGGTTAGATCTCACTATATATATATATATTATATATATAATATATATATATAATATATATATTATATATATATATATATATTCCCTGGTTAGATCTCACTATATATTTTTTTTTTCCCTGGTTAGATCTCACTATATATATATATAGTGAGATCTAACCAGGGAAAACATTTTGAAATTTTATAACTTTCACCTTAAAACATAGAGTATATATTAATCATGTTAAGATTCATGGATACCTCGATGGTAAGAGCATTGGAATACTAAGGAGAAATAAGGAATCCTGTTTTGATTCCTGTGTACAGGTGTAATTTTTCAATTTAAACAATATTATATTTAAATGAGGCACTGACCATACTTAATTTGAATAAATGTACATCCTCTACAAACAAATAAACAAACCCTTCCAGGTAAGTATCCAACATAATAATGAAATCCTCCCATCAAACCGTATTCATGACATGGGTGACAACATTTCACATTTTAGCCAGGTTGATCCTTATCTAGAATTGTAATAAGGATTCAGGACCCGATGTGTTTAGTTGGGTTATATTTAGATTTAACAGTGGATGTATTCATGTTGTAGAAATAATCCTGATTCGTTGAAACTTCGCGCGGAGTCAATATTGTGATGGGAACCATCGTGACCTCTCTCTCTCTCTCTCTCTCTCTCTGTGAACGTGGTATTATTTGTGTTACCTGATGACATGTTTACACGGCACATCCCAATCTCTTTGGGGGTTAACGAGTGGTCAAAGGAGAATCACGTAAATAAATGAGGTACTGTGATGTTGGTTGATGAAATGTTCTAACTTTTATTTGATACCCAGTTTTAGATTGATAGAGTGGAAATATAAATATAACCGACTAATTGAATATTTATTTTGGTGGTTTTGAGAATTTAAGTGCCATATTTTTAAGAGTATTATTGAAATCGACATATTTTGTTTTATTTAAAATTTGATATATATATATATAGATATATATATATATATATTTATATTTTTTATATTTTTTTTTTTATTTTTTATTATTTTATATTTTTATATATTTATTTATTTATTATACTATTTATTTTTTATGGACGTTTATATATATATATATATATTATAATAAAAAATAAATAGTACGAAGTTATCCATGGGGCAAGACAGGCTTTTCAGTATAAAATTAAGAAACTTTTTTATTTATTGTGCTTTTATTTACTTTTGACGACTCGGAGAAAGGATTATTTTGATTGTAAAAAAAAATAGCTCAATATTTTGATTTTGATAACGACACCCTGAAACAAAAAAGGTTGTTTTCACGATGCCATCTGTCTTTCTTTATCTCTTCCTAGATTAAAAACCATTTACATATCAGCTTAAATCTTGGTATCCATTATTTTAATAAGGTTACACGAGTAGTTATTTAAACCAGATATGTAACATTAAAACTATGGGTAGTTTATTGAAGGGAAAAAAGAAAAAGAATTAATTTTCTTGAAATGTTATCTAACTATTTTGATTAATTTTGTATTTGGGTATTATTTAACACTAAATACCAAATGGCAATTCTCATTTTCCCATAAAAATGACTTTGAGCTTATTTTATATAAGAGAAAATCTCAAATTTCGGACATGTTTTTGTAACTATTTTAGATACAAAATAAATTATCATTGTAGAGTTGTTGTACTTTAGAATATATAAATTTTTAATTTGAAGTATATTTTTATATAACCAACAGTTTCTAAGCTATAAGCAATAATATATTTTTATGGAGGTCTTTAAAAATGTAAAATTGATTGCTATGCTCATTGATATACGGGTAAATTCCACTTCTCCCAATGTTTCTGTAGCAGTGTATACTATTTCACTTATGCTCTTTGGTGAAGTGTTTCTGCAGGAATGTAGATTATTTTCTTAGACAACTCTTAAGATTTTTACTAAATATATTTTTTGTATATATTTTAAATAGATAGTTTGTGTGGTGCACCGTATCATTTTTTTTATTTCGGAGCTACGCCCACATGGTTTAGGACGTCAAACCCGTATTTTATGTAAATGTAAAAACAAATACGCCCGATGGGTTCACCATAATGTTTCCTTAATACCTAGGTCCAACAATATATAAGCTTCCTAATTTTCTAGGTTTTTAATCATACTAATAAGCCTAAGGCTACTTTAGGTACAGTTTGATTTTGATAGGAAGAAATTTAACAGTTTTATAAAGGTTATTAAAACAACTTTCATTTGTTTATATCTTAAGTCGTCTGATCTGAAATTTCACCTTTGATGTATTATATCAATACCTATTAAATAATAGGCCTACTAGTAATAAGAGTAAAAATAATTAATTGCACGTGCCTAGCAATGCCTAATGCCTGGTGTATGTTGTATAATTAAATGTAGTTGCATTAAAGATTGGAATTTATTATTGGTGATAAATTTCGGAAAAATTAAATAAATCATTATTACTCATATATTCAAGATTTCATACTTATCGGGATAAATATTGGATACCTTTTCAACATTACAAAATCATATTCACGAGATTAAAGTCTTAAAGCTCATAACATATGAAAATCAAAACAAGGTTACAAATCATTGTAACTATAGGAATGTCAATTAATTTAAATAAGTTGATAAAAACACCTGGACACGGGAATCGAACTCGGTACCTTTAGATTGACGCATTAATCCCCTACCACTGGGATATCTAGGGTTTTTCACTTGTTCAGGGTCGTTATTCAATCATAAAATATTATCAGATCTTCGACTCGGGAGGGCTGTTAGGCCAAACAGCCCTCACAGACTCAGCCTTAAACTATAAGTATGGCTCTGAGCACGAGACGAATCTCAGATAACTCAGTGGTAGAGCACTGCGCGCTAAACCAAAGGTCCCGAGTTCGACTCTTGGGACCAGGTGTCAATTTTCAACCAATATATACCGTTAACTTATGTTAAAGGATGTAAAAGTAGAAAAAAAAACTATTTGCACCCTCAATTCCTTAGGTACAGTACATATGTAAATGTCCCATCCATACATGTTTTGTTTTTTTAGTTATTTGCATCGGCAGTCACGCAGTCCAAGGGGTGAGGCTTGAAGTAAATACAAAATTATAAAAAGAAAAGCCCTGATTCACACTTCTGGTAATATTACTAACTAGCAAATGTTCATAATATTCTTTCTCACCCGGGCTCAAGACATCAAATTTCCAATATGTGTAAAAATACTAATCCTACGTAGGCTTCTATAGGCAAATTCCAGGTTTTCACTTTATATGTTTTTTTGTTTTGAAGTTTCTCTAATATGTAGTCTTGTTTTATAAGACCTCGACCTCGAAATGAAGGTAAAATTAAATATAAATATGATAAAACTGTTGATTAAAGATAATAACATCCAAGTGCACTTTATGAGATTTTTCTGAGTACATTTTCATAAGGTTGTTTAAGTCGATGTAATTTAATTTTAAGGATATAAATTATCATTGAATTTTTTTAAATTTCAAACTAAAGATATTAAACTTTTCAACTCTTAAAAAACCTGCTAATAATATTGTCCAAATTTGATAGAAAACGATATTAAAAAATATAACGTAGTTTCTTAAATAATGCGTGATTTCTAAAATGTCAGCAGCGCGTCTAAATGTCATCAGCGCGTTTAAGTGTCCCATACAGCCCTCTGAATATTATTATTATTATTATTATTATTATTATCACGGCATCCTACTACCCGTTCGGGCTATACGCACTTATGCTAATGTGCAATGGTTGGGTGATTGTGAGATGAAATGGAGGACCTACAGTTTAACGTGGGATCCGAACCACGGTGGGGGCCTGGCATTCCTCACATTCACAAGTTGTGATTAATACACGTCTTGTCAGAGGTGAAGGAAGGGTTTGGCAATCAGATAAATCTGTGCCGGGACCGAGAATTGAGCCTCGGACCCCCAGCACAGAAGTCAGACACCTTACCCCTAGACCACCAGGTCACCTACATCTGAAAAGCCCATCTCAACTTACGTAATAATACCTAACCAAAGTAGGTGATATATCTAGAACAAGACGTTGTATTATGTTCAGATTGTGTGTTATATATTTTATAAAAATAAATTAATAGCAATGAAACTATTTATAGTATTTCAAAGAAATATAACATAATAAATAAATAATCGCAATTTTTAATTTTAAAACTACTAAACTAGTTACAGTTTCCTTGATGTCAAAATTAATTAAAAAGAAATTAAATCACACCTCAATGCAATTTATGGCTCGAGCTTTATCTTGTATCTAATTTCCCAGTTAATCAGTCATGAGATGGGTTTTTAATGGATGACATCCCCTCCCCTGAATAGTATGTTCCCCACATGAAAAGTAGCATTTCACTGATTTCCCTCGCATATCCGAGTGAGAATCTCACACCCTTTCCTCCCCTTCGTGTCGGAATCAGTGTTGGCTGTCAAGGCCGTATTACAGCTACAGCGAGCGAATGGTCCGGACATTTCCTAGTGGCTACGCCTACAAGTTGCTACCCGCATAGCAGCGAGAGAACTGTGGGAAAACGTACCACCTGGGGAATGCCTGAGTAATATTCTCTATTCCTCCCTCCCGGACCCGTCTCTATATCACCACCTCACTCCTCTACCCCCGCCCCTTCCTCTCCACCCCTTTCAGGACAAGTCGTTCCCAATATTTTATTTTCATCCACACGACAGGAGTTACCTCGTAAGTCCGATACACAACTGGCTCTCGCCCCCATCCCCCCCTGGCGACAAAACTAGGCTACTTCAATGAACCTTAACTCCAATCTCGTTTGACGCCATAGTACGCGTAGGTGAAGGCGTAGAGCTCGTCTTGTTTGGTTTGAAGGTATTTGTAAGGTCCGGTACGATGAGGGAGGTTTATATAAAAAAAAAGTCTTCAATTTACCTCCACAAAAAAATATAGTACACTTCCCTAAATTTTGCCTTCCTCATTCCTACTACCCTATTAGTGAATATTATGTGGATCACTGGACGGGTTGTAGGGCCGATTCAAATAATATGGTCGAATTAACAAAAGAATAGCATCCCCAATTAATTTCAAAAATGTACTTTGAAGAACCAAAAAACAATCCCGTTAGTTGAATTCAAAATAATAATTTAGATAAAATATAATTACTGACGATTCATAAATCATGAAATACATAATTTCTTCATTAGCCATTTAATATAATACTATATATAATAAATAATCATATTGTAAATATTATATATATATATTAATTATCTAATAAAATAATTTCATATTTTAAAATTAAGTTGAGCTTAACATCATTTTACTTTTGTTGAATTTAATGCTATATTTAGTTTAAAATAAAATATAATATCCTCTCTGGTCCTTTATTTGAAAATTAGCTTACCTTATTTTAAAAATTTAAAACTTAGGTTGAAGTCAAACAGTTGCATTTTTCTGATGAACTTTCTAATGTCATCATTAAACATGAGTAAATATGAAAACTTTTATAATTCGACTTAGATAAGCTGATTAGAATAGCTTTCAACTTACTAATATTATAGTTTCGCACACCAACCACTTATTTGACTAATAACCCACAGTATTTAATGAGAAATAAACTCCAAGCGCACCTATATCTAAAGTTTTGCATATATTAGCATTTATAAAAATAAAATTGCAATGGTTTAAAAGTGTGAACACAATTTCAAACACGAAAACCTAGTCAATTTTCACTGTTTTCCTTTTAAAATAACCAGTTATTTCAAGATATATTGAAAAGTATACGTTTTTGGTATGTGTAATCACACAATCCCCAAATACTAACAGAAAATTTATAAGCTTGTTCATGGAATAATCTCCAAGCCAGTAAAGATATTTTGGAGTGATACGCTTTGTCCACTTGACGTGAGATGAAAGAGCTTCAGCTCTGTATGCTATGCACCCTGCCAACCTGCTTGTAGACAGTCACGTAATATTATTATAGTATATATTCACGTCTACTACACGTGGGTATACACTTACGCTATGTGTAGTAGGTGATTGTGGATGAAGAGCTCGTTACGTGGAATCGACACGTGAGCCGCTCAACGTAAACCCTAATTTATGCGCATCAGTATATAACACAATAATAAATATGCAATAATTTATTTTAATGGCGTAACAAGTTGTACTTGACTAAAGGGTGCTATCATGATTTCATTTTTCCCAGCAAGAGTTATGTTCATATTGTCCGTTGATAGGGAAATAGCTATACATGTGTGTGCACTAAATATTGTTTGTACTTAGTACTTATTGGCTTAGTATTATATTGTTTATCCACTAAAAAATAAAATATGTTGGTGAACGGGTGTTTATAGCTGGTGCTTCAAAGCATCACAGGTTAACAAACATTTCTACGGGCGAGTTAAGTGATAAGCAAATCAATAAGTTCGACGTGTAGTAAGACGCGGTGTCAAAAGAAATAGTCTAGTTATGTTAAGAATAGACTTGGCTCACTTTGTGTTCTAAGGGTGTTCTGGAATTTTGTCAAAACTTTTTAAATAAAGATAATTTGATAAGTGATGTAAACTCGTCACGTGACAACACAATCATAGTTAAATAAAGAGAAAAGTTTTGACAAAATGCCAGGAAACCCTTCACATATATTCAAGATCTGTTGATATTAGCACGTGCAGAAAACTAAACTCTATGTTGCTACTGGAGAAATATTTGATTTATTTTGGTCAAAAAAAATATCAATTATGTAAAAACTGCAAAAAATACTTGCGCTCCTTTCTGCCGCACCTTAAGGCCGTTTTCCCAAGCTACCACTCCCTGTCCTAGAAAATAACGTACCGCACCGGAGATTCCAAGTACCGCCGGACCCGGAGGATATTCCGAGGTGTTTCCATTACATCGACATTTCCTGGAAGATTCTGTCGCCTCTTCACTCACTATATGGCAGGAGGAAAAGTTTTGAAGCCAGCTTCGATTCTAAGCACATAAAAATATATAATATATATATATATATATAATATATATAATATATATAAACCATTCTAAATGTAATGTCTTGCTCATGTGAAACTTTTCAAACATCTAAAAGTTTTATTCCCTTGTTTGTTTTATGGAATGACGTAAAGTAGTCGGGGTTTATTTTTTCCTCCGTATGCTTATGGATTTCAAGTAGCCAAAGGGGACTTTTAATCTGGGGAGATCCGTTTCAATACCAATAATCCATTTTAAATAATTATTTAAATAATGTGTAGCTTAAAATAAAATAAGGGAAAAATTCTACCTAAAGGGATTTTAAATAAGTGAGATCTATAAATAAAATAACATAAAAACCAACAAGAAAGTATAGTTTGAAGAAAATACGGCAAAGATTCATAAGAAAATGTTTCATCATTGTATTTTTTTATTTATTTAGCACTGCGTCTTACTACCCGTTCGGGTTATACGCTTAAGTACTAATTACGCTAGTGGATTAGGAATTAGTAAGGTTGAATTTAGAGGAAGTGAGCCCGCATGTGCATGGAGGGAGAGTGGAAAATCATTTAGGAAAAACCACCCTGAGTTAACCCGAGCGAGATTCTAGCCGCGATTTCTCCGTCCTCAGCAGTCTAGCTCAACACGAAACTAGCACGTTAGCCAACTAAGCCACCGAGGTGGGTTTCATCTCTGTAATACATGAATATTATTTTATTATATATTTATATGGTGTATCTCACCGTCCATTAATAAACAATATTATCCTATATAAAACAAGTGAGTGCTGCTAAGTTTAAAAATTAATATCAAAACATTAATCTTCGATTAAATTGAATCTACTGAAATGCACCCTTATTGTTTTTAGTCAAAGAAACGTCTTTGACACAAAATAGACTTCATAATATATTTTGACTATATAATATTTGTTATGAATTCAAATAATAAGATAGATAAAATATTATTCAAGTAGGCCTAGCTTATAAAAATCATTGCTTGATTTTATTTAATTATTCATTTTAAATAGAGAATTGAAAAAAATTTAATTTTATTTAATTTTTATTCTATTGTAACATAACAATATTAAGCAGTATTCATCAAAAAAATTATGTTTGGCCTAAATTTTAAAGGTAGAAAATGCTATTGGAGAATCAATAAATGGATAGTATTTACTACATTTATTTGGAAATATATAACTGTACATTACTTTTGGTTTGTTTGCACTTGTATGTTCTAATAATGTTCGCTAATCTATAAAGTATGACACAGGCTAACCATATGAATAATTTTTTTTTTACCGAATAAAAATTGATGATATGTTTTATGTATGTCATAAGGTGTGTATTTATTTTAGATTACCCGCATTGGTAGGCACGCATGCTAAGACGTAACTATGATTTGCCTGTGAGGATGAGGTTGGAATTTTAATCGCTGCCAGGTGTTTTAAGGATGCTTTTCCTGAAAGATTTTCCATTCTCCCCCACACAAATTCTGGCATATTTCCTCAAAATTATTCCTTCCTCATCCTTAACCCCTTATTTTAAATATGCGGTTAGCCAAGACGGATAGCGAGACGATGAACAAAAATGTGTACTTTTTTTTTTTTTTACTACACACACAACAGTACGATTCATCACAATCCCAGAGCAAAGCTTCCTTCTTCACTTTGAAACTGTTGAAAAAGTTTGGTTAACTTTCTGTAAATATTACTATGAAAATAGATCTTTGTTTCTTTAATGTCTGGAACATATTTCAATGGTAAAAGTTATTTTTCTCTTCAACTCGACCAAGGAAACGAAAAGGTTCTCACAGAGAAGTGTCATATATTTCAACTCCTTGCTCCTCCATTATGTTTCTGTAAATATGTGAAATTGTATGCTTTCCAAGTAGAGTTTCTCTTCAACTCCCTCCCCCCCCCTTTTCCCCCTCCCATGTGGCCTACCGCTGTTTTGCCTTTTGTTAGCAAACATGACTTTTATAAATGGCCCCCAGCGACAGAATAACAGCGCGATTTTTGAAGAGGGGAAAACTAGAGAAGTGTTGGTACGAAGAAAAAAAAATAGGGGGTAGGGGGCGGCGGTAAAGGGGACATGAGACGCATATATTTTTTTTATAATGTTGAAAAATATAAATGGTATCAAAAGTGTGGTGGGAATACTTTGCCATCAAGGTGAACAATGACCACACCCTTACTTGTACTCACAGTCGCGTGAGAGAAGATTCACATACGTCATTGAATACCACAAAGAAAAAGTTTGTAGTATAATGGAAATACAATCAATCACACAGAGGAATATTAATGAGACTGTATACTTGATGAGAAATATACTCTCAATTCTGTTTTTCTCGTGATAATGCAGCTCTGAAGGTATTAGGAACATCTATTAACTCTTTATCTCCATTATTGTTTAATCAGAAATGATTCACGTGCAATAGTGTTCTTGTAGATTTACGATTTCGAGCCGACTGTATCACAGAGTTGATTGGCATGTGATCCACGCTCTAAATAGGCTTGCCCTTTTACCTGAAGTCTTAAGAGTGCTGAACTGGTATTTCTATCGATGCATAGTGTCAAGTTTAAGGCTATTTGCAGTGTCCATAGTAATTTGTTCGTTTGGTCAATGGCACTGAAGTATTAAGTTCTTACATGGATACCAAACTAACTAACTTCTTCTTACTAACAAAGACAATTGAATGTAATGAAATTTTGGTAATAGTCTTAACATGATAATAATAAGTTGAAATATTAAATACAAAAGTCTTAAATTTTAATTGGTAATGTTGGTCTCACTGATTTTGTGCCCTACTCTGAATCGGAAATTCTAAATTAATGCTGAAAATCTAAGCTCGCCCATCTTATTCTTTAATTCAAAACTAAGTGTGTTTATATTTATAGTAGCTATTTATGACATTGATAAGATTTAATATGATATTTATCATTTATGCATACGTTGAAC
This sequence comes from Timema podura, assembly GCA_033556935.1. Taxonomy (NCBI): domain Eukaryota; kingdom Metazoa; phylum Arthropoda; class Insecta; order Phasmatodea; family Timematidae; genus Timema; species Timema podura. The sequence continues at coordinate 64,959,901 of JAVRXN010000003.1, read as the reverse complement.
TAGTTATTAGCACTCTATTGGGCAAAAGGTTTAGAAAATACACAATATATACAAATAAATATAAATGATAGGTTGGATATAAAAGCCTGTATATATTTATATTCTAAATACATTCTATACTAGCAATCCCACACGGCGTTGTCCTACCACTGTGGTATAAGAACTATATAAGCCCATCCCCCCTCCCCCCATGGAGCCCGATCTACCATGAGAATCTAACAAATTTCCTTTTCAGATTTTCTTTTCAAAACGTTATTTCTGAAAATGTCTTTCTCTGTTTTCTCCTTGTCGATTTCGTACACTTTTTTTTTTTCCGAGGAGGATGAGACATATTTTTATCTCTGAAACTTAATTCTAAACCTAATTAAAAAGTTAATTAAATTTTTTTAGATCCTGCTTTGAGGTGCATTTGGAGCCCCTTCCTTCCACCTATGTTAAGAATTTCAGATCTCTGCGTGTCGTAGATTTGGCTGGGTATCGCACACAAACAACACACACACAGACAAACACTTCCTTTTATTATTATAGATATTTATATTAATACTGTTACTTACAATTTGATTACATTTAGGTTCTCAATTACTTAGACTTCCTAAATAGTTCAATGTCTCCTTTACAAAGTTTTATACCACACTGTTTGCATATAGCAGTAGTAGCCACCATAACTTTAAACAAAGTTTCCAACTTCTTCGATTGGAGAAATAGTGGAAAGCATCTTTTACAAAGTCCCATGTTTTACTGTTTACATGCTGTATTATATCTTTTTCATTTTGGTTTAGTACTATATAACGTAAGATCCAACCCATAGCATGTGACCATGACCACAATATTGGTCAAACTTACGGAGCTACCGGTTCTAAACTAATTGACGTGAATTTAATTTTATTCTGCCCTTAGTTCTACCTGGTATTTTTCAACTAATGAAAGCTCCCATCAATTCATATACCAGAGTAGAAAGATACATTATTTGAGTAAATGGTTTTAGACTTTTCTTTTTAATTTCAGTTGAGTATGTAATATAGGAATTTACAATCGTAGAGTCAATGAGATAATAAAATATTGGAGCCTCAACCAACTAGAGTTTAAGCCGATAGCATGAGAGTTGCTGATCAAATAAATCCCCACCAGCCATAGAATTGTTGTAGATTTAGGGAGTTCGAAAACAAGGGGCTCTGGAATATATTTTTATCTAAAAATGTGTGAATATCCTGGGAGTGGAGGAGGCTACATAACGATGAGTTACATACCCTCTAATCATCACAATACATTGTTAGGATAATCAAATCTGGCAGATTAAGATTGGCAAATCATGCAACGTGAACAAAGAAGAATGTTCAAGGTATTGACAGGTTAACCCAATGGAAAGAAACCATTGAGAATACCTAGATGGAGATGGTAGAGAAAATCAGAATGGACCTGAAATAGAAAGGGTGTAATGAGGTGGACTGGATAGCACTAGCTCAAGATAGAGATAGGTGGCGGACTTTTGTAATTACAGCAATTAACATTCGAGTTCCTAATGCAATAGAGTAAGTAACTTAGTCTGATACTTAACATTATAATTCATTCCGGTCCTTTTTCTTATTTGTCCAAAGCATGCTACCTTTTTGAACAGTTGCATATGATACTAACGACACAAACATTTTTTTGTTTCTTTCTCTCCAGTTGCTGACATGAACCCTTGATTATATATTATACCATATTTGTTACAATATACATATATTTATAATATATAACATATATATGTCCCTTTTTCAATTTAGATTATTTTTTTCAAAATATATTTTGGTTGGTATTTTCTATTTATTTTAGTGTTCCATAGACAAAATATTCCCGGCATCAGCAAATATATCCTCAAATTTATAGAAGCAAAGAAATTGTAAAAATAAACACAGTAACCCAATCGTCTCAATACCAATAGTAAAATATAACAATACATAAATGCAATTTACTAAAAAAAGTTTTACTATATTATTATGAAATATAAATTTAACCAATTCAAACAGGCAAATAGCATAACCTATCCAATACCAAACATGTTTTTAAGTAAAATCTATCTTACTTAATTTAAATTCACATATCGATTAATAATATTCATTTATTACTATATTGTAATCGACATGTCCTAAATTGGGGTGTTTGTTTATTTTAACATTTTAATGTTGTGAAATTCAAGTGACAAAACGATTATAGCGACGTGTTTTGATGAGTGAATAAAGAACAGGACACCAGTGCAGATGGCACAATGCCTTGCCAGCATTCCTTTTGGCAATCAGACCAAGTTGTGGTATAAATAGTACCATTTTTCGAGATAGCATGGCTGACAATTCACCATCGGCTCTAGGGGGGGGTTCACTCTGCCCATTTTGGGGGATATGCTGGATCATCGAGTACGTGTGCTAGAGGGATACCACCGTGCCCAAGGTACCAGGGTTCATAACCATGTAGGATCCCCTAGAGTGTCAGTCAGGCCATTGGTTGAGCATTCCTTTATATACTTCGTTCTGACACTAGCTCCTGAGAAAGTTTTTTTTTCAAATCCTCTTTATAAATTTTTAGTAAATTCTTAATAACATCACATGTTGTATTAGATAAAAGTAGTACAATAAAACCCTCCCGTACATCAATTGATAACCCACACAGTAATTTATTCGGTTGCCACCCTTATCCTTGGCTAAAACACATCATGACAGATTAGACCCTTGAAGGGGGAGGGGGGGGGAGTGACACTGTAAATAAATGTTTATATCTTTTTCAATTGAATTGGAGAACAATTTCCTTATTTTTTTCAGTAAAAACTTTAGCACAAACAATAAAATAACACAAACGTATTTTCACTAAAGAATAGTGGTATAGTAATTTACCACCAAGGAGGTTTTCACATATTATAAATCCATGGAACTAGATGAGTTTTACCATTTTGTACTATGTTGCCATCTAGGGGGAGTAGAGAGAAGCAGTAATAAATAATTTTACCAATTATTTTTGTAGAAACGTTTGGTTATCTTCTTTTGTGATCGTCCTTAAGTAAAGATTGCATTATTAATGCTTTTGTTTGTTCACTCAGTTTGTGGACAATGTAATATTTTCTCTCAAATATTTATTAAATTTTAATTTATTGATTACTATGATTGATTTGTGATTATTGCCATCATTTTCTCAGGATTGTAAAACGAGGAACTATCAAAAAGTGTGGGGCCGGATGTTGATCGTTCTAGTTTGATGTAGTTTTGGTGCTGATTAACCGTGCGAATAGTGAATCAAGCTGCTAGTATGATATAGCTTAAATTTTGCGATATTAAAAGAAAGTTTATTACCACAGCAGTCAATTTAGAATTAATATTATCTCATCAAGAACTCTTTTGAAAATAAAATTGAAGCAAATTTCCTGTTGAATAATTTACTGCCCTTCCGTGATGACTTACAACAGCACCACAATCCTAAAATCCTCTGAATATGCATCGTATAAAGGAGCCTTGGCCAGGCCTAGTCAATGTGACGTCATCTCTTAATACCCGAAGCCACTACCGGAGTAATACCGGAGTTGTGACGTGGCTGGAAGAGGGGAGGGTACACAGAAAGAGGGGGAGAGTAAGGCTGGCTGCACTACGATGGATTAGCTCAGGGAATGATGAAGAACCTTATTCCGGTTTCCGTCAAGTTTACACTGCACATCGATCTGAAAGGTCACTTCATGGACCAAAGTACAGTCGGTGACGGTACCAGTGATGTGTAGGTCAAGGTTCGTATCTGAATTAAAATAATTGAAAGGTCGAGAGAAAAAAGGGTTTGAATCCAATTTTAACTCAAATTAAGTAATGGTTCCCATCTGTCAGATAATGATGATACCATTCTAATTCACTTTTTTTTAATGATTAAAGTGGTCCCTGTCATTGTTTAAGAAAAATCAGTGTTTGCCAGGTTCCTTATGGGGTTTGTTACATAAAAGTTGTCTTAGAAAATGTATGTAATGTAACTCTCCTGCCTTTTCCCCTCTACTCTTCTTAATATTATTATTAATAAATAATATTCTCCATCTAAACCTTCCTTTCAAATGTGGGTTTTATCCTAATATATTTACCTAACTTCCTTCTCGTCTACCAATTTTAAAAAAATCTTGTTGCATTTCAAACCTAAAATATCTACATAACTTCCTAATTTTCTAGATATTTTTATTCATTTTAGTACGCGTCCCAAGTGTTAATTATCACTGGGGTTTTTCCATCCCTTCCCTGCGCTAAAAGGGTGGAAACTAACTATGACCGTTAAAGTTACAGGAGATACGAATTGCGACCCACCGTCCAAGGGACTTTGTACCATGTAAGACCGAAGGCAAGGGTTTCAAATACCACTTTCACAAGATTCTGTTAGATAAAGTTGCAGAAATAACTGTGTCGTTTATCGAGTTTAATTGTAAATATGAAATATTGGAACACGTAAATGTGCATAGTCATGAGCCAAACCTAACCTAACCTAACCTAACCTAGCTAACCTGGATTGCAACTAGCCTCAGATACGCAGATGGTCCATACGGGTTGAAGCTAGCACATTCCGTGCTAAAGAGGGTGGATTTCATCTAAGTTAACCTCTCAATCCTTATCTCTAGGATCCAGTTAGGCTCAGGCTCAAACTTGGATTAAACGACAAGCATGTCAAGTTTAATTTTTTTTAACTGAGTAGAAATTGGGTTTCAAATCCCAGCCAGGTGTTTTGAGAGTGGCTTCCACTTAATGGTTCAGCCCCTTCCCCTCACCCTTTACTCAAAAGCGGGCACATATTATCCTGATCCTCAAATCTACTCCATTAGTGTAATTAAAAGCGGATAAACCGGTCGAGTAATGAGATGCGGTGCAAGAATACAAAAAAAAAAAAAAACTTGGTGTGCTACGGTGGAAGGGTAAGAAAAGTGAGTTAAGGTAGTATGTTGGCAGTTGTTATATAAACACAATTATTTTAGTCAAATGAAATCAAATAATTATCTACTAGAATCATAAAGTTTAATTTTATTCACATGGTGACCTCAATAGTTTCTTGAATATCTTTCAAGGGTGTCCTGAAATTTAATTATAGCTTTCCTCTTCGTTTAAAAGGAGATATTCAACAAATGTTGATATCACCATGTGGAAAAAAAATAGACTCTCTGTTTTTACTGAAAGAATATTTTGGCCAAAAATATGTTTTTGTATAAAAACTGCAAAAACGCTGGCCTTTTCTCGTTTTACCTACCCTCCCCCCCCCCCCCCCCATATTAAACGTAATAGTTAAAAATAAACTTTAATCAGCCTTGCTTTTTATTTCTTATCCTCACGCACGGTCGGCTAGTCTTTTCAAGGTCAGCTCAGTATCTTGATGCGACCTCTCGAGCCCTGTTGGAATCGACGTGTTTAGGGTCGTTACAGTTTTCATCGCTCAAGGGTAGTCCCCAAGGCGATTACAAAAGTGTCGCCTTCCGTGCGAGATGGGACCAAGCGACAAATTCCTGCATTCGATTACTGGAAAAATTGGGTTTCTTTAAATGGCTAGTTTATTTTTGCGCACTTTGACTATGAGTGTGAATGACTAGGCATTGTGTCTCAAACTCTGTCAAAAAAAGCTCTGATACATTCATTAATTTAATTTAATTTTAGCACCGCTTCTTACTACCCGTTCGGGTTATACGCTTATGTACTAATTACACTAATGGATTAGGAATTGGGAAGGTTGAATTTAAAGGAAGTGAACCCGCATTTGCGTGGAGGAGAGAGGAAAACCATTTAGGAAAAACCACCCCCAGTTCACCCGACCGATATTCGAACCTCTATCTCCCCGTTCTCAGTGGTCTGACTCAACACGACTGGCGCGTTAGCCAACTACGCCACCGAGGTGGGTTACACTCATTATAAAACCAGTGATATGGCACCAGGAAAAGAACCGGGAGGGCAGGGGGGAAAGTGGGTGTTTTAACCCCTTATATTTTTCACGTCTTCCTTGGTACAGCCGATTGATATTTAGTGCCCCAACCTCTTCTTCATTAGCAGAATAGAATAGAATATACCGATTCCTTTGTCCACGTGTCCATCATCTCGGCTATAAATAAAGAATTAATTTTCCCACGATGTGAAAATTCGCTAAAAGGGGGGTGGGCGGGGGGGTTGTACGAATGATTTGGAGATCACCATAAATATTATCAATCTGTCTAGCTTAGCACAATATTTCGAAAAATACACTTGAAGAACATTCCACTTGGTGCATGAATACATGAATCTGGATATAGATATAGGAAAACCAGTTTAGTATCTGTCTATCATCTGAGATGATTAATTTATTTTGTAGCCTATAACTATTGTAGTTTCTTCGTAGTCTACTCCAAGTATAACCAGCAAGAGTTTTTCATAACCTCCTCGTGGTCCATCTCTTCCTTACAAACAGCTTCTTCAAAGCTATGTTTTCAGACAAACGTTATTTCAACTTGGGCTGCGGTCAAGTTCAGTATAAATATCAATAGCTGCAAGGGCTAAAGCAGCCATGTCAACCCACGTCCTGCGGGTCACTTGCGGTCCTCGATTTCCTTCTGTGCGGCCCACCAGCTGAAATTGAAATATCTAAAAAATTTGGAATAATTAACAAATTAGGTTATTTTAGATTACTTAAATGTTCGATAACTTCCATATAGTTTCCAGAATCGTAATTAAAATGTTACTTATGTAATGTATGTACTTATATAATTATGGATAAGTGTAGGTATGCTTATGTGTGTACATTTCTCTCTGTGTACTTTATTTAAGCATTAGATATTATAAATATCATGTTTGGCCCCAAGCCAAATCCTCAAGAACTTATGTGGCCCTCAGTTGGGAATAGGTTGGCTATACCTGTTCGTTGGTGACAGAGAGATCGGGGCTCAAAAACCGGTTGGTTGTACTGAAAATGGTCCATTCTAGATGGTTTTCTATTCCTCCTCCACGCCATTTTGGGTAAGTTTCCTCTAAATGTTACCTTCCTCATCTCTATCACATTAGTGTAGACATGAAACTAAGCCGAATGTGTAAAATTACTAAAAACAGTTGAACGTGTTGAATGTGTAAGCTATCGCTGACTCTGAACCCGTTTCTTTGATCGAATAGTCTAAGGCGTCACTCTCACCATAAGCTAGACTGCCGAAGACGAGGAGATAGATGGATTGAATCATAATAGTGTGTACTAAGAGTGGTTTTCCACTCTCCCTCCACGCAAATGAAGATACATTTTCTCTTAATTCAACCTTCCTCATCCATGAAAAAACCAGCGTAATTATTACATACGTGTACAACCCGAACGTGTAGTAGGATAAGGTGCTAAAAAAATTGTAAACAGGCTAGACCACAATAATATCTCCCAGTTGCCATGATAATATTCCAAATTAAGGGGAGACGGGATATAATCACCCCATTTGCATCCGAAAAGATTTTAAAATTAATATCACTGGTTAATATTTTATATAATTGTTGTCTTAGTTGACGTTAAGAAAGGGATGGAAAGGAAAAGAGTTTTTTATTAAATTTCACAATTTAAACGCATTTATAGATTTCAATAATCATGATAATATATTGATAAAAATTAATATTGTGTTATTAAAATTGTTTAAAATTTGGCGGCATGATAATTATCACGTGATAACAAATTATCATGTGCTTAGATATGTTTTAGAATATTTAGATTAGATTTCAGAAATAAAGTCAATTTATCATGAACGTGTGCCCCTTACACGAAACTAGCCTACATAAAACAATCAATAAATGTGCTGAATTCAATATTTATTTTAATCAATATTTGTTAGATTAAAAATTATTAAATATAATATTTAAAAAATTGTATTTTAGGATCACATAAGAAAGTCCAAAACCTTCTAAAAAAATATTGTTCAATAAAAGTGTCATTTAGAGAAGCATTTACATATATATGCATAAAAGTTTATTTGTAGACTTTTTCTCCCTCGAACATATATTTATTTCATAATAAACATAATATTTTCTAGTAAAATTATTTTTAAAATTGAATATTATGTAATGTGATAACCACCCGTAAGCACTTACACTCAAAATATCTTATATATGATTATCACAATAAATCCAAGAACTAATAAATTTTAATAATGTGTGGCAGATATAAACTCACTGTGAAATCATGTTGCTGAAAACACCCAAACTTGAGGACAGCTGACTGTTCAAAACTTCCTGGAGGAAGTTCAACACATGGACATCTAACACGCTGGCGAGACTTGACAGTAATGACAAGTCGCTCCCCTAAGTTGTCCTCAGTGGCCGTATCCTAGCGCTAGTTGTCTTTTTGCTCATTTTTAGTAAATAACCATTCCTCCCTCCTTGTTGATGTCCCTTCCCTAATACGTCAGCGCATCTTGTATAAAACCGCCACCCCTCGCTTCACATATTGATTCCAAAATTCCCAGACACCAAGTTGGCACTGTATGCAGAAGACACAGCTCTAGTAGCGGAGTCGTGGTGAAGGCAGCTGGTGGAGAGGCGACTTCAGACGCACCTGACGCAGTTGGAGGGGAGGCTGACCACCTGGAGAGCAAGTATTAACGTGGAAAAGAGCACAGCAGTGCTCTTCACATGGAAAAGAAAGTTCTACAGGCCAGCTCCACTCCGGCTGTTTGGAGAGCAGATCAGATGGTCGGACAGTGCTAAGTACTTGGGACTTACGCTGGACACCAAGCTGACCTGGCGACTGCACTATACCGAGCGACTAAACAAGGTGAGGCAAAGGCTGGGAGTCCTAGGCCCACTGCTTTATAGGCGTAGCGGCCTGTCCACTAGGAATGGTCTGACACTGTACAAGCAGTTGCTCAGACCGATCCTCGACTATGCGTGTCCCGCTTGGGGCCACCTGGCGGACACGTATATGAGGAGGATGCAAGCATTCCAGAGCAAGTGTCTGAGGATCATTGTGAACGCACCTTGGTATATTCGGAATGTGACTCTGCATCGTGACATGGATATGCCTACCATCAAGAACCACTTCCGGAAGCTGTCGCAGTCCTTCTACGACAGACTTCCCGGTGCCACCAATCCTCTTATCCAAGGGCTCGGGAATTACGTCATCGACCCTGGAGGGTGCCATCGACGTTCCAAAGCCCTGCTTGGATAAGCGAGATGTGTCAACAGTGGTTTGGGAGGCTCTCACCCAGCCCCCCATAGAGTAGTGTCTCCGCACGTAGCTCTAAAAACCCTTATTCGGTTCTCCACAATTTTGTTTTTTCACTAATATTAATAATATGCTTTTCTTTGTTTCAGTAACTTCGCGAAATCCACATGGTGTGACCAATTGGTCGGTACGTGTTGGAATTTGCTCTCGTGCTCCTCTTCAGGGTGCATTAGAGCATGCTATTTTGCGTCTGCGTCTCACATATTGTATTTTATTGTAACTATTTGTCGGAGAACAACCTAGAAGTTAAAAGAGGACCAGTGGACTAAACCAGCGGTGATCATGATGTTTGAGGTCAGTCTCTCCTCACCGCAATTGAAGTAAATTCTGTGACTATGAGAACCTAATCTAGTAATCTTTAATAGGGTCTTCGTGATATGTTTTACTATGTCCTTAAGAAATATTTTTGAATGTCAGTGTTATGACTATTTACTACTATGTCCAAAAGAGATAGTTGTTTATGTCAGAGATTCTGAATTGTTTTTGATGTCCATATAACATAGATTTGTATGTCAGAGTTCTGACTTGTTTTTCTATGTCCATAAGACATGTTTTTGAGTGTCAGAATTTCTGACTTGTTTTTCTTTGTCCATAAAACATAGTTTTTGAGTGTCAGGTTTAATGCTTTGTTTGTCTGAAGTCCATAAGACATAGTCTTAAATACCTGGGCAATAACCAAACGCCCTATACTGCATGGCCAGGTTTAGGCTAAGATAAATCTTTAGATCAAAAAATGGTGGAGATCAGGTTATCTATAGCTTTGTTCCATGATCTAGTTGGGTCTTTAACCTTTCTATTGTTGTACCTTTGTACGGTGCTCAACTCGTTGGTACGCTACTTGTCCAGAGTAGTGGCCCGCTTGGTATTGTTTATTTTGTCCTGCCCCCTTCAGGTGCCGCTTGAATCAGTTAATAGTTAACTGTTTGCTGGTGTTAAAGTCTGTGTCCAGACTTGTGTTGAAATTTAAATATACTATTGAATGACCAGACAGTACTAATGAGGAATAGACCAGCCATATTATCTTTACAGCCTAGATTCCTGGTAGCTCACCATTAACTGTTTGTAAACTTATTATTCCCCATGTATCTTGTAACTGAATATGGAGTTAACTCAGCTAGTTAGCTCATTTAACTACAAACGTTGTAATTCTTTAAACTAGGACGGTCTAGAATTAGGTATTGTTAACTATAATTCATTTAGATGCTTATTAGGTTAAAGTCTAGTAGCCGCAAGGATGGAGTGGTGTTATGTATTGTTGCTTAAACTTAGATTATGAATTGCTCCCAATTTAAACTGCCGTTATGTTGAGGCAGACGCACGTTCGTGAGAGAATGTGTGTTTGTTCTACTATTACGAGTTACACCCTTTCTAATATAGACACAACCATAATTGTTATGGTTGCTGGTCAAACCTAGGTGCTTCACACCTAACGTTCTCGATTTGGGCAGCAATGTCTAAAGTAACATATAATTTCCATCAATAAACATTGGAACGTTTTTTATATGATCTCGTCGAACCATTTGTATTACTTTCAACTTCTTTAAATTTAAATAAGCGGATTTGTTAAACTTTTATATCTCGCTTATGTTTGATCCTTCATTAAATATATTTGTAACTGTATTCCTCACTTCTTCTATCAGATAGGAGAAGCGGCGATACACTTACAAAATTCATTTATCAATTTATTTTCTAGTCCATGAATTAGGAACTCGAAAGCTCATTGCAGCACTTATGAAAATACGCCACCTATCTCCGTCTTTAGGTAGTTCCATCCAGTCCACCTCATTAAACCCCATCTCTTTCAGGTCCATTCGATTGCTGTTCTCCCATCTGCATCTAGGTTTTCCCAATGGTCTCTTCCCATTGGGTTTGTCAGTCAGTACCTAAACATGGTTCTAGAGTCTTCTATTTGCACTACATGTCCTGCCCACCGCAATCTACGAGACTTGATTATCCAAACAATGATTTGTGATGAGTACAGGGTATTGAAGCTCATCATTATGTAACCTTCTCCACTCCCCAGAAGCCTCATCTCTTTTTGAAACAAATATCTTCCAAAGCACCTTGTTTTAAATACTCTAAATCTGTTTTCATCATATCATACATGTAGAGAACAACTGGTAAAATATTGTTTAGTTTATTTTGAGTTTTACATTCCTGGACAGCAGGTGAGATATGAACAACTTACTGACTGAGTAGTAGCATGCATTTTCCGACTGTGTTATTTTCCTAATCTATAATCTAATATTGTTATTGCTACTTAAAATTGTTCCTAAATATTTAAACTCGTTAACCCTGTCAAATGATATGTTGTTCGCTGTAATCTCTGAATTATCGTGGTCAATCTGTGTTTTCTATATGATCATATACTTAATCTTTTCAGCTTTCACTTCTAAGCTTATTTCCTTACTAGTCTCTAATAAAATGTATGCATTTATTGTAACAGCTTCCTTACTATTGCCCAACAAAGCTGATTCCCCTGTGTATCTTAATAGCTGTATTGTACCATTATGTCAACCCTTCCCTACTCTCTTGTATTATCCTAATAGCATACTCTATGGCTAGATTAAAAAGTAATGGAGGGAGTGCATCTCCTTGTTTCAACCTATTAGGCCTATGTATTTCGAAAGTATCTGATAATTGACATACGATCTGTACCCTGCCTCGCATATCAGTCAAATATACCTAAATTACTAGAAATCTTAAAAAAAAAAAATGTAATTAAACATTCAATTCAGTTGTAAAGTACATAGTTCACTCTTACATTGAAAGTGAATAATTGCTAAGGGTACTTTAGCAGGAAGGACTGTCCATTTGCATATGCAATTTGCAACCGTCAACCAGTATTGAAGTTGAAGCTCATCACCCCCAACACTTAAAATTATGATGCCCATAAAGAAAATGTTAGTTAAAACAGCATAATACAAAATAAAACTATGTTAAACCCTAAAAAAAATTACTTAACAAAATATTTTTCCTTTTTTTTTTTTGCGTCATAAACATGAAAATCTCGTTAAAAAGTTTAATAAAGATTTCACGATATAATGTAATATCTCTTGAATTTTTTTAAAAACACACTGTTAGTAATAATTTTTTTAATAATTTATTTTATAGGGGAAGGGAGTCCATAGCTATAAATTGTTGTGTCAAATTAAGTCTTCAAATATTTTATGTGCTATTTACTCTAACTTAAAAAAAATAAAAGAGAAGTTTTACAATTTAATATATTGTTATTATTTATATTCTTATCATTATTAATTACTATTTTTTTTCGTAACTATCCATCAGTATATAACATTATTTAGCCATTTTTATTTATCTTATTTTCTCGTGTAAATATATGTATTTGTTAGGTACTTGTGTACTTTTCAGTGCTGGCCTGTTATAGGTCTTACGACTGTTGGTCAGCACTATAATAAAAGAAATTGAAATTATTTATTATTATTATTATTATTATTATTATTATTATTATTATTATTATTATTATTATCATTATAAACTAGCGACATGTATTGCTAAACTCTCGCCTATAACACATGAACGATTTTTATTGAAATCACGTTCTTGCAAAGGGTGATTATTTTCAAATGTAGATTGAAAAAATGTTAATTATACATTGGAATGAAGAGGAACATTAATTAAAAAATCATTATTTTTAAATTGATCAACCTACAAACATAATAAAGTCTTAAAATAAGAAAAATGTTAATGTAAAATATTTTATTCTGTTGAAAAACCACATATTATGATAATAAAATTATGTTTATCAAATTTAATAAAAGTTTTAAAATATATATTTTTAATTGTATGGTCCCACGTTGCTTATTTATTTTAAATTAAAGATACATTTTCAAATTGTTGTCACATGTTTTTAATCATTTAATAATTCTGTTTATTTATTTATAGGCTTAATTTTTTATTTTGTATAAGAGTATTTAGCATGTACTTTCCATACCAACTAATTATATCAACACATGACCTATAAAAAATATTATAATGGGCAGAAAAAGTCCTCTTGAACGTCAATTCATCATTGTGAAAAAGTGGGGTTTTAATTTTTGATCATCCCAGGATTTAATAAGATGTCATCATGGTTCTATTTAAAATTAGTATCTGTCTTTAAATTAATTCATACTGAACCAAAGCTGTATAAATTGTATAAATCCTTTCAAAGTGGACCTAAAATAGACTGAAGACACTGAAATAGATCCTGACCAATTACGAGCCGTTTATTTACCTGGAAGCATAACCATATAGCATAATCTATATTTGATTGATGCAACATCATAACTTGAAAGAGTGACCTCTTAGCATAATCTAAATTTGATAGATGAAATATCAGTACTTAGAAAAGTGGCCATCGAGGATAATATAAATATCATCGATATAATATTAGTAGTTGGAATAGTAATCATCTAGTAAGTGATGGGCTAACTTTTCGGAGAGTGAGCCAAAAGAAAAAAGAAAAACGTCAGGTGGGCCAACACAATTTATTAAAATATACAATGGTCCATTTTAAACAACTATTGTCCAATTAAGTCCCATTAATTTTTAAATGGATTTGTATTATGATGATTTCTAATTCTAATACGATGTGAATTGTCTAAATTATTTAACAAATACTTAAATGAAACAAATACCTACATTACTTGAATGAGTGTGTGTGTGATGAGTAGAACTGTTCTTCTGAGAGTTCTTCCTAGTCTTGTTCCAACTGGGACTCTCAGAAGTGAAGCTAATGCTTGGAAGTAAAGTGTCGGAAAATGTTAAATTCCTTGTAGACGGACACTGGTCACGATCTAAAATAGAAAAAGAACAAACGAGGGAGAAATATTTTTTCTCCTGTTTTTCGTTTCTAACACATTTTTTTTCTGAATTTGTAATCCTTTCGTGGGCTGTATTGAACCTGCCTTTGGGCCGTATCTGGTATGATATAGTCTGTATTTTATTATTTCAACAGTGATTTTAAATCCATACTAAATTTTAAGAGGAATAAAAGAAAGTTAACATGTTTATCCTAACCAACAATCTAAAATGGGGAGTTTTGTCGGTGTCCCTTGGTTTTAAAATTCTTTTTCTTTTAAGTACAAATATTTAATTCCTCAATACAGCCACTTGAACCTTGTTAAATAATAATCAGAATTCCTCTTCAGAAAGAAAAAAAAAATCCCCGTTTCTCCCTTTTCAATATCCTACTTTAGGTACTTTGGTCTTTTGTTTTCTTTTATGTAATTTTCTTTTCGCTTACTTTTAGTCTTGCTTTTTCCTTCCCCTCCCAGAACCATTTCCTGTCGCAATAATTTCCTTTTTCTTCTTCGAACTTCTTTGGAGTTTTTAATTTTTATCTAACTTCCAACCCTTCAGATTTTGTTCCAGTTGCTGTCTTTCAGCCTCACTCCACTTTATTTTTTTTATCACACCCTTACCCCTTCCCCTCTTAAAAAAAAACACACCCGCATCTCTCGACCCATTTTCTAAAGTAAATAATCACTTTTTTTTTTTAAATATTGACGTTTACCAAAATGTATTCATCAAACTCTTTTATAACATTACCGATAAAAAATCAATTTCAAATTTAAACGTCGTTTGGTACATTATTTATAGTTTGGTTTCATTAGTAGATAGTTGACGAATATTAGTGCAATAATCGTTGGTCATCAAGGTCAGAGGTCACGTGGCATAAAGTATCAGATTGTTGGTAGATATAACTAACGAAAACAAGAAGGTAAAGGTTCAAATATAGGTTGGTAACATTGGAAATGTTTTTCTCAATCGTTCTCCATAATAATGTGGGTTCATTTCCACTCACTACCCTGCCCATACTTACCTCATTGAATAAACTGTAAGCTAATTTTGTGATTAAATATATTAGTTAAATAATACTGACCTTAATAGTTCTGAAATAAAGTGATTTTCTCAGGACCCGATGTGCGTGGGTTCAAACCTGGCCGTGGTCGATGGATTATTCTGGAGCGATAAAAATCCGTAGCACAATTTCCTTTGGAGGGGAAGTAGATCCTTCGGATCTCATGTTGATCGTGGCACGTAAGATATTCCTGGAAGGTGTGGTGTGTGTTTGTGTGTGGTGTGTGTGTGTGTTGTGTGTGGTGTGTTTGTGTGTGTGTGTGTGTGTGCGCGTGTGCATGTGTGTGTAAATACCTTTCCAGCCAAATAATACTTACTGACCCTAAAATGCTTGTAGTTATTATCAAGAATAATAACTTAATATATTAAAAAAGAAATATATATACAATAAATTCCCTCCCAAAACTTTTTAAAAATATTTATGATATTTTTGTTACACTTTCTAAACCACTCGATCACATATGGCACCTAAAAACTAATTTAATATTAAAGAGGCCACAACATTTGTTATCTTTAAGTTTTATATTGGTGAGCCGCATTTTATTTTCCATTCCAAATATATTCATAGCCATACTAATAAGGCAGGGATGAGGAAAGTAGGCTTTAGAGTAAATTATCCCGCATTTGTGTGGATGAATAGTGAAGAGCTTTTTAGGAAAAAACCTCTACAGTACATTTTACAGGGATGTTAACCTCGATCCTTCCATCACCGTCAGTTAAGTATATTGAAGTCTTAGACCACTCAACCACCGATACTGGTGGCTGTTAACTCATCACTGGTAAAGATTAAGAACTAATATCACCAACAATACATTTTTAGGCTATGTCGGCAACCTAACCTGGCAGACTTAATCCAAAAACCAAATTAATGTCACAGGTAAAGATTTATTGAAAGGTTAGTATGGTTTAAAACTATAGGAAAGGGGGCATAAGTATTAGGGATTTTAGCAGGTGGATCAAAATAATTGTTTGTTTAGATATGCATGACTGAAAACAGGCTACGATTTGATCAAAATATAGTAAATTAATTTGGAGGACTCTAACCCTGAGTACCATGAAGTCTACCCTTAGTTTGAGTAGCTCATACACCCCCACTTCCATCCAGAATATCCCCTTGGATGGATATTCTGTCCTCTTTCAGCAAACTTTGGTGTATACAGTAATGTTGTGCATCGTACGGGTGAATAGGAGGTTCTGTATAAGTATTTTAAATACGTTAATGAGGTAGGTTTGAGGAAGGTGGAGTTTTATAGAAGATCTCAGCATTTTCTTGGAAGAAGAATGATAAAATATTTAGTAAAACCACACCCTCAGAATACCTAGTCAATACTTGAACCCTGAAGTCCCCGTCACTGGAAAACCACACTAAGTTTACTTGGCACTTAGTCCACGTAACCATCGATGAGGGTGGCTGATATTTGTGTAGGGCTGTTGTTATAAAACTACTAGGAATTATAAATACTTCACTAACAAGTTCCTGAGATATTTACTAATCCCAGAACAGGAAGAACCCATAAATTACGAGTAATAATATAAATTAGTTATAATCATCCAGAATAGAGCTGAAGACCTCAAGACTTGTGTTTGACATCGATAACCATCTATCCATGGTTACGATCAACAGTAGTGCCTACCTAGCGGAAACTTAATAAATAGCATATCCTTACTCTCGTTCATCCATGGTTCCTGTTAAACTAATCAATCATTCCTCACCCTCTTTACACTCAAAACCAAGTCGTCAACTCCCACCATTCGGATATTCGCGCCATTTTCCCATATTACTCAGCTGGCCAAATATAGCAGGCTTATTTATTATTTTAGTGTGGAAGGTGTTTAACGTGCACTTTCTAAACCACAAGAGATTATACCAACACATGACGTTAAAACTAACTTAATTCTAGAACAGACACAGCATCCAGTATTTCGGGCATTAATTTATCAATGTGAGGAAGAGAAAAATAATTAATAATGATACATTTTTATTAATTAAAAGATTTAAACCTGGAAACCTTAGATCATTAGGAATACTTACCAAGGGGCGTGACTGTCAAAAGCTTTTTAAAAAAATCTTCTTCTACTTCTTCTTAAATCAACAACTTGAAAGTCAGTTCGATGTTATTACTATCCATCCGGAGCTAGTCATGCGCTCAGCCCTTCGGCTGGCTAGTGCTGCCTTCACTATCTGGTAGAGTTCCCATGTAATAGGAGAGTTAAGAATGTGTGGTGGTTCCCCATAACCCTACACACTGAATTTATATGTGCGAGAACGAAAAGTCCTACCAATTCACTGGGAAAGGTATTTTAACATACCTTCCAGGGTTATTTTAATACCACAATTCGACTTGGAACTGAAGACTTTATTTCCCCCTCCAAAGGAAGTTGTGCTATAGATTCTTATCACTAAAGAAAAATCCTTCGACCTCAAATGGGTTTGAAACCATGAACATCGGGCTCCAAGGTGAGCAAGACACCAAGGTCAGCTACAGTAGCCCCATGGCTTCTTTGGTGCTGACTGACAGCTCACAGCTGACAGCTGACGGCTTTGAAAAGCTACAAGACCAAATTATGTAACCCTACGCCGAACCATATGATCTGCAAAAAAACATGTGTTTAGCAGCTGTCACTTCTGACAGTCAACATTTAGGTACATACCTAAATGTTGGACTGTCAGAAGTCAGCTGTGAACTGTCAGTCAGCACCAAAGAGGCCATGGGGCTACTGTAGTAAAAATTGTACCTCCAATATATTTTCTCCTCCACTTGTGACCATTTGACAAATTAATCGTACGTAGTCTCTGGACTTCATATCACACGCGGTAAGAGTATTTCTTCAATAGTTGCACAATAAAATTTATTATCAATACTGAGACCACATCATAGGTATGGTTTAAACTAGCTCAGCTTACACTGTTAACACTCCACAACACGCCACTGGACATTCTACCCGCTGAGTGAAGGTGATAAACAGTGAATTCTACTTTCCCAAATCGCAGAGATAAATGTTTGTCTTGAAATTATATAGTTGTAATTAAAGATGATGTGTCAAATGTTATTGATAAATCAAAAGAAAGATGATAATGGAGGGTGATTTTGGAGGTTTATTAATAAAACAATTTTTGGTCAAAATAAATCAAATATTGCTCCAGTAGAAACGTAGAGTTTAATTTTCTTCACGGGATGACATCAACATTTCTTGAATATCTGTCAATGGTGTCTTGGAATTTAATTACAACTTTTTCTCTTCATATAAAAAGTTTCTCATCTAATTCTGCCTCATGACAGATATTCAACAACGTTGACATTATCCCTGTGAAGAAAACTAAACTATGTTTCTACTGAAGCAATTGTTAAGTTATTTTCGTCAAAAAAAGTTTTGCTATAAAAACTGTAAAAACACTGCCCTTTTATCGCGTTCCTTATATCCACCACCTTAATCTCGTCACTGAAAATCCAATATATTCGATAGTGACACCCTAGACCATGAGACCACCAATGCAGGTCATTTCGACACGAGTTTACTTATGATATGAGTGACGGAACGGCTTTTCCTTTTGGGCCGGAACCCTTCTCCACCCTCACCAACCCTCCAACCATCCAAACGTACCTCACAGCGCAATCCCTTGGCGACCAATATATCGACCCAAGTGTCCGCAACAGATTTTCCGCGTCACATGTACCAGGGTTCACGTCCCTGTTATGTCAAATCATGGCACGAGTTTTCTCTCTCACACAGTGCATAATTTGTTAGCAGCGAGGTTTTTCAGCGCCATGTTGCTTGGCCTTAACTGAAATTGAACTCATATCACACACCTATATTAGGACTTTGATAGGAAGAATCATTTATAAAATATAAACGTTTTTAATTCTTAGCACTGCGTCTTACTACCCATTCGGGACATATCCATATGAATTAATTTTGCTAATTTGTTAGGGATGAGTAAGGTTTAATTTAAAGTAATTGTAGGCACACCTCTAAAAAAATGAAAGCCCATTTAGTAAAAACTACCCTCAGTACATCCGACAGGGATTTGAACTACGATCTCCCTGTTATCATCGGTCCGTCTACTGCGAGTGACGTCTTAGATAGTGAGGCAACTGAATAGGGTGAAAATTTATATTATTTTAATGAAAGAAAACCCCTTAACAGCCAACGTTACCCCCCTCCCCCCATTTTGAAAGCGCATTCATTGCTTGATCGCATACCTTCTTCATTACACAATCACATGCTTAATATAATTTTGAAGAATCAAGCAAGTATCACATTTATTTTTGGAGCATATATTTGTACATCCATATATATAAATAAAATTATGTCTACTTTCCTATAAGAAGAAAATATAAATATTTATTTATCTATTTTACATATTTTGAATTCTTTAATTTCTTTTCCTTTCTTTTTTTTTAGTTTGATTCGTTCTAGAAAATAATATTCGTAATAGTTTGTTTTTTCTCTTCTTCGTGAGAATGTAGAGCTTTATTAGAAAACAGAATCGTTCGACTTAAATATAGGTCACGATAAAAAGAAGGAGACAAATGGATGAATCAAAGATTAGAAATACGAAATGATCGGTTAAAAAGAGATTTTTATAAAAGTAATCTTAGCTCTTTGAAAAATGTGTCTGTTGAAAAGTATTTCATTATTAAAGAGAGTATTATTACTACAATTATTATATTATTTATTTATCTCTAGCTTGAAACTCCCAAAAACTCCGTGACATTTAATAGAACACCTCCTATTCATGAAAACACTAAAGTGGTTAGGTTGTATACCTAAAGGAACCGCTTTTAAACCCTGGTTAAGATATATAAATTACTGTATTTTCTAGCTATAAGTCTGATTCCAGCCTTACCAAGATATATATATATATATATGTGTTGTGTTTGACACAAAGTATATTAATGAAATAATCATACATGAAGTAGGCTTTAGGGTCACAACTAGCTAAAGGAAAATATTTTAACAATTCAGTATTTACTAGTAGAATGGGAGTTTTGTACCTTCAAAACCACTAAAAATAAACCCTCAATTATCTTAAAATTTTGGTTGTGACATTTTTGAAGAATACTTCATTTTGAAGGAGGATTGATATGTTTTGCTAATTATTTACTTTGATTTGATGACACCAAAATTTATTTGCTAAAAATAGACTAATCAAACCTTTCCATTCATCTATTTTTAATTATTAAATCTCAATTAATGTAAGTATCTTAATTCTACAGCGACATGTGGATACATTTTATATCTACTTTCCTGTAAACCTTATTTTAAAATAAAAAACTACGTATTAAGCAACGTGGGATGTATCACGTCTGAGACATGTGCTAGTGCTTTGGTAGGTAGCCCCTTAAGGAGGTAGCTTATAGGAAATTCAATCACATTAGTCAGTGGATTTTGAGGAAAAAATCACATTGAAAATATTTTGTAAATAAATAATTTTAGTTCTCCTGACCAGAATCCGAATCAAAAACTTCCTGGTCAACGGTGACCAAAGGTTATGCGAATCTTAGAACCTTATAAAGTTCCAGTATTTCAACATTTTGGTATGAAGAAATTATAGAGAAAAATAATTAATTTTTTCGGCCAGCTTGATAAACTTTTACTTTAAAATTGGTATTACTTTATAGATACTAATATTATCAATATAAAGTGAAAGTCACTTATCCCACGAATAAGCGTGTAAGTAAATTAAAATTAATTTAACAACTTTTTTAAGTCCTATTTTATCTAAATCGGACCACACAGTTGTGTACGCCAATTCCCTAATAGGGCCGCACTTACAATGATGGATGTTCCAAACAAGGACAAGTTGGTTTGTAGGCCATGCTTGTAGGTCATACGAATAATTACAAAACAATAAAAAAAAATTACGTTAAGACGTTTCACGTATATTCTTCAAACTTATGTTGTAGTTGGTTTTAAACTCCCAGACCGTTAATTTGACCAAAAAGAAAACAAAAATCCAAGATAACTATGACATAGGCTTTGCCTTATCGGGGAATCAAACCTGTTATATTTAGATCTGTTTACAGGGAATACAGCAAGGCCGTTTTACGTAAGATACACATATATATAATATGTTTATGTATATAAATATATATATAATTTCTGAGTGAGTGGGGAAAGGCCAAAGGTAGAGATACACATCCAGTTTATTCACATTTAATTATTTTAATAGGGTAGGAATGATGAAGGTAGAGTTTACATCAAATATACCCGCATTTAATTTGAGAGGGAACGGTAAACTATTTAGGAAAAAGCAACCCATAGTTATACACAGCCTATATTCGTTTTGATCTAACAAACGTTGAGATGTTACCTTCTTACTCTGAGCACCACGTCTCCAAACGGAATATAACGAAGACAGCGATGTCTTCTGTGATCCTCCAAGAACGACGAGACTTTGATGTTGCTTACCACCCACCCCACACTACACGCACACACATAGACATCTCTGAGAGTAATTTGCGAACCTTGCGATGACTGTAATTGTATACTGTGGTGTTCCTCAACTTGTCACACGAGAAGAATACTATTATAAGGGATGAAACTAAACATATCTCGAATTTAAACAACAAGGCCTTTAGGTAGAGTGGTGAAGGGGCAGGGGGCTGTTATAGAATTCATTTAAAAAGTAGTTTTTTATTTTTTCATCTAAATATAAATAACTGTAAACGTGATTATATAATCGATATTACGATTAGTATGTTTTATGTTGCCCTAAACCTACAAAAAAATGTGTTTTACAACTATTCTGTCAGTCCTCATGTTTGTACGTAATTATTTTGATTAAAATTGGTATCTTTAGCCTATTTTGCATGATAAATAATAATATATGTTTATTTTATAAATTACCCGCCTCGATGGCGTAGTTGGCTAACGTGCTAGTCGTGTTGAGCTCGACCGCCGAGGACGGGGAGATCGAGGTTCGAATCTCGGTCGGGTGAACTGGAGGTGGTTTTTCCTAAATGGTTTTCCACTCTACCTCCACGCAATTGCGGGTTCACCTCCCCTAAATTCAACCCTCCCAATCCCTAATCCATTAGTGTAATTAGTACTTAAGCGTATAACCCGAACGGGTAGTAAGACGCGGTGCTAATTATTATTATTATTTTATAAATTGAAATAATTTAAAGGTACAACAAATTATAGGCTGTTAAATTTTTTTCAAAAATGGCATTGAATATTTAGCTAAAAATAGATGCCCCAGGAATTGTTTATTATTGTAAATGAGAATATTATTCTATTTTTATAAATTAAAAATAATTTTAGGCTATTTTAAAAAATAAGAAATTTTTGAGGATCTGATATTTCTTAAAAACCTTTTGACAATTTTTTTTTAATTCATGTATCAAATGTGCTTATTGTGAAATGATTATGTGTTTGGTTTTCTGAGGAAATTTTAATTAGGGGTAGTTTGCGGAAAACCTATTTTTGAAAGTTTTCTTCCAAGCTGTAATATACAATATTGAGAGTGTGTGTGTGATTGTGTCGTTGCATTTACTTAATACGTAATTACTATTAATATGTATTCATATTAGTGGGCGCACGGTCTAAATATTGGTTTCATCTTCACTGGGTTCGGCGGTAACAGGAAAGTTAGGGTTAAAATTCCAGCCACATGTACTGAGGGTGTATTTCATACTCACTCTACGCAAATACGGGTGTATTTCATCCAGATTATACCTTCCTCAAACCAGCCCCTATATCGTAATTAAAATTTGTATAGCCCAGATTAATAGTAGGGAGAGGGCGGATACCCTAAACTTAAGACCCGTCTGAAATCATTTAATTAATCTAATATAGTAAAGATGAAAATATTATGGTTTAAGAGGAAGTGTCCTACATTTCTATGTAGGGAAAGAGTGGGAAACCATTATGTAAAAACCACCTTCAATACACCAGTTCGGCATTCGAACCATGACCTTTCCGTAATTGGCAGACCATACAAGACGAACTTGCTGTTCAGTCTGCGTGTCCAACGATACAGGTATTTAATATATTGTTATAAAAATAGGCACCGTATAGCTTTTCTTAATAAATACATAAGAGCTTTAAATAAAATATTGATGTCATGTCATGTGTAACATAAACGTGCCGTGAGATATAATCTTGACATTTGCCGAAGATCTTTCTTCAGCATTTCCTTTTCTTTATTTGAAAATATGCTGGAGTTGGAAGGGGAGGTAGAGCAAGATCTATATTACTTTTAATATGTATTAGCTTTAATTTCCTTTTTAGGAATAACGTTGCTCTAAATTCGAATCAGTGTATGAAAATAAAAACGAGATATTTTATTGAATTATGTGAGAAGAACTTATTTAATTTTCTATTTTTGAAATCTACTCAAAATGCTATCAATTTTTTATCAAGGTAATTACTAAAATTCTTGTTATCTCTCCATTATTTTTGGTAAAACGATTTCCATTTTCTTCATTTCCTTTGATATTTGATGGTTAAATTTAACGTATTTTATTTTATTGGCATAAAAGAAACTTGTAGCTATAAATCTTTGAATGATTGGTTGATTCTTAACACGGAGGCAATGGTTGGATTTTTACCGTCAATGCGAGAGGAAAGAGAATTATGCCATAGACTATAGAGACCATATATATCAAAACATCTTATTGATTCTGATCAATTAGATTAATAAGGCGAAATTTACTTAGTTTAAAATTCAATGTTAACTAGGTTAAAACTAAACTATATTTTAACTAATAGAATTGAATTATCTTTTAAATTTATTAGATTAGCTGATTTGTCATGCTATTGGCATTGAAGTATTAACACTTCAAATTGGGAATAAAAATATAGCTTATTCAAAAATGTGTAAAAGGCACTTGAAAACCTAACGTGTTAGAATATTCCCAGATCTATACAATCTAAAATGTTTCCCTTGTACTTTAAATTGAAGAGTTTGAGGTACAATCATTTCGTTTTGTGTGTGTGTGTGTGTGTGTGTGTGTGTGTGTGTGTGTGTGTGTGTGTGTGTGTGTGTGTGTGTGTGTGTGTGTGTGTGTGTGTGTGTGTGTGTGTGTGTGTGTGTGTGTGTGTGTGTGTGTGTGTGTGTGTGTGTGGTGTGGTGTGTGTGTGTGTGTGTTGTGTGTGTGTGTATGTGTGTGTGTGGGTGTTTTTTTTGTGTGTGAGTATGGGTTTTTATGTGTGGATGAAGGTGTGGATATATGACTTAACTTTAGGCTTAACTTAAAAATAACTTTTATCACAAACACTTAAAAAATGTGTCCAAAGTACGTCTATGCTACGTCGTAGTATTTGTATTTACATTCTGATCCACATAGCAAACCTATTATTTCAAAACTAAAAGCTCAAGATGTCAGAATGGACAGAATTAGTAATTATTACTATTGTATCTATATACATAGTCCATTTCATTAATAATGTAAAAATAAATTTTGCAGTAATCTATAAGGAAGTACTTTTGGAATCTTTTGGTAATCTTTAATTAGTAAATCAAATAATATATATATATAATTTAATTTACTAACTAAAAATCACCAAAATCTTCCATAATACTTCTTATATATATATATATATATATAATGCCAAATTTTAGCAACATTCAATCAATGTTGGTGGATGAAAGTGGGCTTCATATAAAAATTAAGGTAACTATTGTTACAGCACATTGTGTATAATATATATTTTATATTGGTTAAAATCTTAAATCATTTAGTTTTCAATTTTAGTTTAGTCTAAGATAGAGTGGAATCCTTAACTTCACCACTAGAATCATATTATAATTATAATTGTATCATGTTGTAGTTTGAGTGATACCAATTGATATTAATAAAAGAATGTGTCCTTTGAAGCTTATTTTGAGACTAAAAATTTTCATCCTTAAATATCCAATATATAATAAATGTTTTGTGGATTTTTTTTGCAAATTTACGGTTAAAGTAATTTTTTTAGTGCCTTAATCATTTTTTATGACCTCGAGAATCGTATCTTAGCATCCATGCATTCACAAACTAATGTAAACTATAAGCGTACAGCCCAAAACGGGTAGTAAGACGCGGTGTTAAAAACAGAAACAAAAACATAAGCTATGCATGCACTAGAGCCGATATAAGCCTAACATTGTCATGTGAATTAAACTTGAATATTTAAAATGATTTTTTCATTTATTTGAAGTATATATGTGCGCATCTTAAACCTACTGATTATATCATCACACGGCTTGCAAACGTACTTGAATTTAAAACAGACAAGACCTACAACTCTCAGCCCCTAATTCATTACTGGGAAAGGAAAAACCCTCATTTCACCTATGATCAATTTTTGGCCATGCCAGGAATCAAACCTTGACCCTTAGATCATTAGACAGACATGCTGCCAACTGATCTAAGGTTTCAGAACAGTTATAATGCAATTTATCATTTTATTAGGTCCATAGGCTGAAAAAAGTAAGCCCCTCACTCAATATAAGAAGGGATTTTTTTAAATAAAAGGAGATTGAAAATAGGGCTTTCTCGAAACCACTCGAATCATAAACACGAAACAGGTATTTTTGTTTTTAAAAAAAAGGATGAAAGGAGGCGAATGTGAAACCATTCTTTTAAATAATGAATGGTTTTAAAAAAAACTCAATCTGACAAAAATAAATCCATACCATACCATGAGTTTGCAAAATTTCAACTTTAAAGGTCGTCTAGAAGCTTCTGGATAGTGTGGAAGCCAATTATTTTATTTTAAGAAGAAATTGGTTTGGTAGGACCTAATAAACCACGATAAAATATATTGTTTTTTTCTAAAATTGTAGCTTTCTCTTTTAATATTTTAAAATTTTAAATTTTTGAACTCATTTTCAGTTTATAAACCTTTAATTATAATAAAAAGGCATTATGAGGATATGTTGTGTATAACATTGGAATTCGTTGTCAAAAGAAATCGCTTCACACTGTTAAATTACTAAATACATATTTATAATTATATATATAATTAAAGGCATAAATAATTATATAAGTGTATACATAAATATGAATTAAAATGGAGTTCAAGAGTTGAAACTCCCTTTTAAATGATAATGTACCCTGATAGGTTATCAAGTTATTTGTATATGGACCTGAAATATTTTGTTTTTGAGGGACCTTTTGCAAAACACACAGAGCATTAATTTACAAAACTTTACTCCAGTTTCTCTTGACGTCTTTGCGCTTCGCTGCCTGACGAATCAAGATGGGAAGCTTCGTGCGTTCAACCACACACAGCTAAGCAACAAACGTGGTATGCATGGGAAGACAATGTAGGCTCAAAATAGACACACGGGTATTATAGATTCTGAATATGCGACAAATGGTACCAGTGACATCTCGTACCACGCGACATTTCATAACACGCAGCTACCTGAGAAGGGTTTACTAAGACTCTAAATATTTAATGCGACAAATGTACAGTGACATTTCGTACCACGCGACATTTCATACTACTCAGGATACTGAGAAGGGTTTACTAATGACTTTAAAATATTTACCATGTGACAAATGGTACCAGTGACATTTCGTACCACGCGACATTTCATACTACTCAGGCTACCTGAGAAGGGTTTACTAAAGACTTTAAAATATTTACGATGCGACAAATGTTACAACTTGATGGGAATGTGTACCTGGTTTCAGTTTTAAATTCATTTAGGTGAATTTAATTTAATTAGTGTGTAATATGTATTTGATATGCTTAGTCACACGTTGCTAAGAAGGATGGCAATGGTAGTGGGGCGTTTCAAGTAGTTGAAATCTAACTTAACCTAACCTGACTGACTAACTAGCCTAGCCTAGCTGCCTAACCTAACCTAACTTAACCTTATCTAACCTAACCTAACTAACTTATTAACTAATTCACTATTTATTACACTAACTAAAATTTTGACGTTCTCACAGCTATCTACGATCCAGTAATGCAACTTGCTTGCAAATGGCTAAATGGATAAAAGTGTATCATTTGTCACATAGTAAATATTTTGAAGTCATTAGTAGACCCTTTTCAAGTAGGGTGGTACGAAAGGTCGTGAAAAATCGAGTGGAACAAAATTTAACTGGTACCATTTATAGGGACAGCCTAGATTCTACCCACCCACTTTCTCGTCCACACTCTCTATAGACAGTGGTGTTCAAACTATTTTTGTTAAAAGCTTCATTTGTATTTAATTTATTTGAGTAATTTAACATGCACTTTCTAAACCGACTGATTATATCAGCACAAGACTTATAAACTAATTTAAATCTAGAAACTCGCCTTGGTGGCCGCGTGGTCTAAACGCCTAATCTAGTGTTGGACTAGACTGTGAAGTCGGGGAGATCGGGGTTCGATCACGGTTGGGTGCACTGGCGGTGTTTTTTTCCTAAATGGGTCCTCCATTCTCCTTCCACAATGTAAATGTATATGCACTTCCTCTCAATTAAAACCTTCCGATACCTAACCGTTTGTGTAATTAGTACATAGAAGAAGAATACGAACGGGTAATAAGGCGTGGTGCTAAAAATCTAGAAAAGACACAACACTCAGCCCCCGACCATTAATCCATTATTATGAAAGGTTAAATCCAATTTCAGCAACTATCAATTTTAGTAATCGAACGTGGTACACTAATCTCAATAGACAGACACGTTACCGACTGAGCTAAGGTGTCGAACTTGTTAAAGTTATTGATGCATATTATAAATACTATACCATCTACATCTAAAATAAATTACATATGAAATAAGATATTAAATGATATGTGGTCTAGTGGGCAGAGTTTCTTGCTACGGATCTAGATATTCCGGGCTCGATCCCCGGGGTTTCCAGATTTTACTGTGAAGTAGTGTGGTCTGGAACGGTATCAATTCAGCCTCGTGAGGACGATTGTGGAGCTAATTGAATAAATAATTAGTAGCTCTGGTCTAGAAAATGTAATTAATAGCTGGAGGGCGTGTTGTGCAGACCACGCTACATCCTCTATCCACAAATGTTCGCAATATTTTTTTCGACCCGTCCTCGGTGGCGTAGTTGGCTAACGCGCCAGTCGTACTGAGTCAGACCACCGAGGACGGGGAGATCGAGGTTCGAATCTCGGTCGGGTGAACTGGGGGTGGATTTTCCTAAATGGCTTTCCACTCTCCCTCCACGCAAATGCGGGTTCACTTCCTCTAAAATTCAACCTTCCCAATTCCTAATCCATTAGTGTAATTAGTACTTAAGCGTATAACCCGAACGGGTAGTAAGACGCGATGCTAAAATAAAAAATATAAAAAAAAATTTCCAACATGTGGTGACCTCTCAGTCGGTATAGATAACTTTCAGGCTGACTATATGGAGATATTTTTAAAATAATAAGTTCTAAGTGATATATATATATATAGATATATTATAATATAATAAGTATTAATAGATATATATATATATTTGATTGCGTACCCCTTAATATTATGTCCTCTCTGGCGTATCTGCATTAAACTACACTAATTGAGTAGGAATGAGGCCAGTAGGATTAATATAAAAGATATCCAAATTTGTGTCGAGGGAAACTAGAAAACTGTTTAGAAAATATGAAACCCCGGTATACGCAGCCAAGACTCGAGCCCGATCTCCCCTTCATCAACGATCCAGACTAGATGATCTTGACGTTTAGCTCGCGTTCTCACCTATACAGATATGTTTCAGTTCACCAGATTTAACACAAAGGTTATTTAACACATAATCTAAGGGAGTAATTTTTTTTTTTACAATTTTCAGCTCACGTTACATTGAACAAGGCACTAAAATGGTCGAGGCACACCATCAGATTCTTAAGGAGGGATTCATAAATAATACAACTAGTATCAAGATTGTGTTTAAAAGTTAAATAGCTAAAATTCTAGTTACTGTTTTATTTTTTAAGATAATGTGAATAGTTTCAAAATATTTATTTACAGTCCCTCAATATTTTCCCGCTTCTTATATTGTTTTTAGCATCGTTCTTACTAACCATTCAGGTTATAAGTTGACGCACTAATTACGCTAATGGTTTTAAGGATTAGTAAAGTTATATTTATAGGAAGTGTACCTTCATTTGCGTGGAGTGAGAGTGGAAAAACCATTTTTGAAAGACCCCCCTCAGTTCACCCGAACGAGATTCGAGCCTCCATCTTGCCGTCATCAGCAGTCTAGTCTACTGCCTACTACGAGAGTAGCGCCTTAGACCATGCTGCCACAGAAGTGAATCACTTCTTATCGATCTTACCCCAACTCCTAAGGGCACACCTGTTGACCCTCCATGGTACACTGGTAGAAAAATGCTGGTCCAACGGGTAGAACAAGAAAGGTGTGTTTTTTTTTAACCTAAAAATTGAGTTTCACAAAATTAAGAAAATTAATCAACTATACAAAAAATTAATTTTTCTTAGTGTTTAAATAAACAATCTAAAAACACAGATTTATTCTAAAACTAATAACCCTTAAACCAGTTAATAGAAGTCATAGGAATAAACTATCATTAATGATATATTAAGATTATTCCATTAGTGAAATTCTATGCATATGAAACACTTTTTTTTTTAAGATCAACAGTAATATCATCTCTCCTTTAGTTATTGTTATTAGCTTCACGTCTTACTACCCATCGGGTAGTACGCTCTTACGCTAATGTATAATGGTAGGCTGATTGTGAGATGAAATGGAGGACCTACAGTTTAATGTGGAATCCGAACCACGGTGGAGGACCTGGCATTCCTCACATTCAAAGTTGTGATTAATACACGTCTTGTCAGAGGTGAAGGAAGGGTTTGGAATCAGATGAATCTGTGCTGGGACCGAGGATTGAAGCCCGGACCTCCAGCACAGAAGTCCGACACCTTACCTTAGACCCCAGGTCACCCTTAAGCTAGATAAATCTAACTAGTCCCTATAGTGGATAATGAACGCTACAACAGAAGCTAGGAAATCATTACTAATTATGATAGTGACGCCCTTGATGATTTATTTTAATCATTTAAATATTACTATTTTAGCTATTTAAAGGTGCTGTAAGCGAAGTACACTACTCCTATAGACCATTAAAAACATTTTAATCAATATCTGTATGGTATTAGCTTTATAATTAAATGAGAAATGAAATAGAAAACAACCCAAAAGCATTATACGGGCGTCTTAGTTCCTACATCTCTACCCAAGATTGCGTAGAGCGCACCACCGTTCAATTACGTCACAGCCGCGTCTGAGCTTGTAGCCTTGAATACGGTATGTCCCTAGTCTATATCAATGACCCAGACTCTTCCAGAAATGTTCCTTTTTCTACCTGGCCCCTCTTATACCTCTGGAAGTGAGACTGGCTGCATACCTGGCAAACAAGGAGGAAGATGAAGCGAACAAAAAGTGCAGTTAAGGTATAAAAACAAGAAGCTTGACATCGGTCTCAATGTCAGACACTAATCTCATTAAAATATTTTTGAAAAAGGATCATACAAGCGTGGCCTAGACTAGTGTATTCCATACACGTTAATTTCAACCCTTTTTAACAAATCTTAAGGTCCTTGGCCCTGTCGAGTGCAAGTCTAAGATCTATTTTTTGGGATGGTTGGCGGGAGGATGAAAGGCGTGGTGTGGCTTCACAACCAACCAAAGTATCCTTCCGCGCCAACAAGAACAAATGGAACACGGAAACTCATAGATGGCGCTAGCGAGCGGACAGGTCTTGCGGAAAAATCATACGTTTGGAAATTTCAGTTTTTTCAAGAATGAGTGAAATTTTTATAGTAGTATTTTCAACACCCCTTCTAAGATAATGTAACGATGTTTATTAATTATTACATTTTCTTATTTTTTACTATGAAGCCGGTAGTTTTCTATTGAAAAATGTCAATTTTATCGATGTTTGATCAGTGTTAAAATTATAAAGGAGGTATGTATATAAAAAGTATAGCTTATTCAACATGCTTCTATTCTTGAACAAACCGTTTCCGAAATGAAAATTGCAAAACAATAAATGGCTTTGCATTTCCACGCCAAATTAAAAGGGCCAATCGCCTTAAAGTAAATAAGTTAGCTAGCATCCAAGTGTTCAAGATCAAGACGTGATTCTTAACAGAGATTGATAGCAAAGGTATGTAAGAGTTGAAAATTTGTATCATGATCAAATTTTAAAAAAGGGACAACCTACTTGGTGAATGGTTTGAAAGCATCACTCTAGCAATAGACTGGACTGCCTATGATGTGGAGATCTGAGTTATAAACCGGGTCAAGTTTACTGATCGTGTTTTTAAACTAAATAAGGCTTTACTCTCCTGCTACACAAATGCAGGAAAATTTGCTCTGAATTAAATCATACTCATTCTTAGCGTAATTAGTTTGTATGTTTATAACCCAGACGGGTAGTAAGACATGGTGACAAAAAAAATGGTCACCCAATAATTATTTTTTTCTAAAAAGTTAGACTAACTAAGAATCTACAATAGCAACAACATGTTCTATAGTGATATATATGTATATATACTTACATATATTGATATATATAATTTATATCACAGTAATTATATAGATACGTATGCATATATATACCTATATATATGTATATAGGTCTGCATAAATATACATATATATGTCTGCATAAATATATATATATATATAAATAGAGATTAAAATATTGTAATTTTGAAGAGAAAATCTTCAGCAATCGTAACTTAAAACCAGAGGAAAGATAAAACAAACATTTTGTCTTTGACAGAGGAGAGATTTAGAAAATACATCTTAACTCGGAAAGCTATGTGCCCCAAAGAGATAAAAACAAGAGAAAATCTCGCATCGTAAAAAAGAGAAAGTAAGGGAAAGGGGAAGAGAGGAAAGGATAGAAATAAACTAAAACAAAAATAATTATTCTTGGCTAAGCAAAAATAAAGAGCAGCAGAGACTTAGAAAATAATTAAGGCGAAAAGCAGCGTACTCTAGCCTTCTGTCCAAAGAGGATTATAAAACGTAGCAACAGCGGCAGACTATGAACACATTGCAATGTGTTTTTATTTCTCAGGGCGTCAAAATTGTTATGCAACCACTAATGGAAAAGGACTAGCTGTTATTTGTCTGTATGGTCTTAAGGGGGCCGCCTCGGTTTGCGAGAAATTGACACGCAGGCGTTCAACTATAACGCAATATTTAATTCTACGATGTACTATAATAAATTTGAAACTTTTCAAAAATGGCCTAATGATTTTGTTCAAAAAGGTATCTAATGAGTAATGATAAGTTTATATTTATTTTTATAAAAAAAATTAAATAAATCGAGTTTACAAATTATAAATTTTTGAAAATTTGGATTATTCTAAAAATACCATCTACAGTAAATTGTGGTGGAACTTAATATCTTAATAGTGCTTCATAAAATTATCAAAATCATACTTTTTTCATTAGGAAAATTATTTAAGATTAGCTTACTGTTAACAAATTAATTTATTAGCCCTTGTGCACAAACGTTTGCACCTCGAAGCCAGATTTAAAAAAAATGTATTAGATTTTTTTCTAATTAATTAAAAACCCGAGTAGAAAGAAAAAGAGGTCACTTGCAAGGCAAGGCTTAAAGACACTAACTTTAAAGTTACCTTCCACGAACTAAAAACATTTTTCCCAGGCAACGCCGGGTACTTCAACTGATATAAGCTTATTGAGAAAGTAATTTGCTAACTGCAGAAATGAAACACGTTTAAAAACCAAAGTTTTTCAGGAGAGACTAAAACTTTCTTGCAATCCAGAACTTGTTCCATATCTGCGGTAAATGTTATTTTTAAAGTGACGTCACACAGTAGTATTTTACAGCACATTTCTCCTTTGGGAAGTAAACGATGCATATGTCCAAAGGGGCGATGAGATAGTAAATAACTCAATTTAAATAATTTGTATAAATATTTCCTTTCTGAATTTAGCAATTCATGTACGAGTGTGTCATACTATTTATTTAGTTCATTTTAACTGTTTAGTTTATAAGTCAAAGAGGAGGAAATTAGTCAAAGGTGTGCTAGAGGAGAGAAAGGATAGGAAAATCATTAAAAGAAAACTAAAATAACTATAACCTCGACTGTGAATCAAATTTATTCCTATCACTTAACACTATTACGTGAGAAAAGATTCTATTTTCTAGCATCGCGTTTCACTATCCGTATGGTGTGTATGCATATGTAACTTACTAATTACGCTAGTATGTTAGGGATGAGAAAGGTTGAATTTATAGGAATAGTACCCGTATTTGCCTGGTGGGAGAGTGGAAAATAATTTCCGAAAAATAATATCAATACACACGCACCGCGTCTTGCTACCCTTTCGGTTTATAAGGCTATGTAGGGCCTACTAATTACACAAATGGGCTAGGGAGTAGGAAGGTTTAATTTAAAGGAAATGCACCCACGATTTCGTAGAGGTAGAGTGAAAGAACATTTAAGGAAACCACACTCAGTAAACCCAACCAGGATCGAACCCTGATCTCCCCGTCTTCGGTAGTCTAGTCCAACATGAGATTAGCGCGTTTGACCACGTGGTCAACTAAGCGTGTTCGTATATAACTTGTTTGTCAGTTGAGAGGTAGGTAAGGGTTTGAATCAAAGCTGAGTGACAAGTGGATCTATCCATGGTTCTATCAACACCTTTCCAAGCTAATTGAGCTGAAATTCATCTAAACTGCTATCCTCATGTTTAGCCCTTAAAATTTTAATAACCCTTGTTTAGAAATTAAGACCTAAAAAGAAAAAAGAAATTCATACATGGTGTAGACTATCTTTGAAATATTGCAATTAGTCTGCACCTAGTGGGGTCTATTTTCTATCGCAAATATACGTGAAAATGGAATAGTAGGGGTACAGTATCCTTGTGACGTAACATCCGACCCTCGTAAGAAAATCATATAATCAGTTTTATAGTCTGAAATTCTTCGCAAAGTTACTGCTCTTTTTTTTCACGAGCTTTTGAAAGTCCCAATAATTAGTACATCAAACTTACCTGTGAAAGCTTTTAAAATAAATACAATACAAATTGATGAATTTTTTATATCACGTTGGAGGCTATAAGCATTTTA
Organism: Timema podura; assembly: GCA_033556935.1. NCBI lineage: Eukaryota > Metazoa > Arthropoda > Insecta > Phasmatodea > Timematidae > Timema > Timema podura. The sequence continues at coordinate 64,925,829 of JAVRXN010000003.1, read as the reverse complement.
TTTACGTTGGTAAGATAAGGATTAGGAAAGTCGAATTCATAGGAAGCTTACTCGTACTTACGTGAAGGCTGAGTGTTAAATTAAATTATGGAAAGTCCCGTTCAGTACACTCTTCCGGGAATTGAACCACAAACCCCTTCGTCACCAATAAACCAAAAGAGAAAAACTTTACATTTAACCCTCGTGTCCATTGATTTAACACCACGACTATATTTAATAATTTAAAATCGATACTTACAGAATAACATGAAGAATTCATTTCACGGCCGATTAACTGGGATTTTAGATGTAAGATCTCGCTTCAACCGGAAAACTTATACAAAGACGGTCTTCTACATTATTCACTTGTCAACAGCGATATTGGGATAAGTTATATATGTATATAGAATGAGTAGTAATTCGTGGAAACGGAACGTAACACATGATTAGGTGGGTAGAAATAGATCAAAAATAATCTTTGGTGAAAATCCGTTCTTCCCATACGCTTAGAGAAAAACGACAAAAAAAAGTTATAGAGGGTTGATGTGGCAAGGTTCTGCCTGAAACTTACATCAAATGTATACGGTATGCTAGTTCATAGTAGGTTTTCAAAGGTTGTTCTTCGCATGGCTATGCGTTGCTTCAAACGGCGTATGGATTCGGTGTGCATGTGGCAAAGCTCGTCGACGTCAACCGTAGTAACAGCCGCATGGATTCGTGCCACAATGTCCTCGTTCGGTCGTCAGAGTTTTAAGGTGACCCCACAAGAAAGGCTGAGTGGTGTGAGGCCCGGTGACCTTAATGGTCGTTCCACCGGCCTCCCACGTCTTATCCACTGGTTGGGGTAGTAGGTTCCACACTCGTACAGCCGCGCCGCAGGTCTAGTTTGACTCTCATGCTTTCATGACCATTGCCATAGCCCAGTGATAAACGTGTGTGTAGTTTATTGCTGCTTGCACAGTACTGACCTTGAATTTCTCTCTACGTCTTACTATCGATGACTATGATATTTCAGGCACAGTGTTGCCACATCACTCCCTTCACATTTTAATGTCGTTTTTCTCAAAAGCTATTGTAAGAACGTTTTTTTTTATCAAACAGTGTTTTTGACTCATATTTATCCACCTAATCACATAGTACTGTCCGTATCCATGAATTAATATTCACCTTGTATATTTTAATTTTTATTTTTTTTTATTAATATTTATCACCGCATCTTACTACCCGTTCGGGTTATACGCTTAAGTACTAATTACACTAATGGATTAGGAATTGGGAGGGTTGAATTTTTTAGAGGAAGTGAACCCGCATTTGCGTGGAGGGAGAGTGTAAAACCATTTAGAAAAAATCACCCCCAGTTCACCCGACCGAGATTCGAATCTCGATCTCCCCGTCCTCGGCGGTCGAGCTCAACACGACTAGCGCGTTAGCCAACTACGCCACCGAGGCGGGTAATTTTTTTTTCACTTTATTTTAATATGATGAGACGGCATAACTGATTTCAATTAAAATAGACTGCACACACCCTGAAACATTATGCGCTGCCTGGTCCTAGCTATATTACCTAACTAGATTAGGTGTTATTCGTGAGGTGAGACGGGCTCTTAAGGTGGAGACGTAGTTTACGCGCGAAAAGGTCAGTCAGTATTTTCGCAGTTTTTAAAGCAAAAAATGTGTTTGGCCAAAATAAATCAAATATTTCTCCAATAGAAACGGAGAGTTTAATTTTCTTCCCATGGTGATATCAACAGTTGTTGAATATCTGCCAATGGTATCTTGGAATTTAATGACAACTTTTCTCTTCGTGATGCTTCTCATCTAATGTCACTGCGTTTATGACAAATATTCGAGAAATGTTGATATCACCATGTGATGAAAATTAAAATCTATGTTTGTACTGGAGCGATATTTTGTTTATTTGGGCCAAAAAAGGTATATCTATATAAACTGTAAAAATACTTACCTTTTCTCCTGTCCCCTACACGCTCACCTTAAGTCATGATAAGGAAGGAAGGGGGCACTAACAAAACGAGAGGGTAGGGAGGGTGGAAATATTAATATAAATAGCTAAATATTCAACAAACAAAGCTCATATGTATATTAATAAAAATTTACTTGGTAGAAATTATATTTAAAGAACTCTTTTTTTTATTTAGAATCACTCCAATAATTTAATAAAATTGACGAACCATACCAAAAGCTAACAAAAATTATAACGTTACACGAAAGGGGAAATATGTTTTAAACAAAAATGCATGTAAATACTTTTTTTTTTTCTAAATTCGTAATAGTATTTTCCTGTATACCATTTCTCAAAGTTAGACTTACTTTACAGCTCAAGTTCATGTTTCCTTGTTTTCTTAAACTATAGGTGACCTGGCGGTCTAGGGGTAAGGTGTCTGACTTCTGTGCTGAGGGTCCGGGGTTCAATCCTCGGTCCCGACACAGATTTATCTGATTGCCAAACCCTTCCTTCACCTCTGACAAGATGTGTATTAATCACAACTTGTGAATGTGAGGAATGTCTGGCCTCCACCGTGGTTCGGATTCCACGTTAAACTGTAGGTCCTCCATTTCATCTCACAATCACCCTACCATCACACATTAGCGTAAGTGCGTATAGCCCAAACGGGTAGTAAGACTTGGTAGTAATAATAATAATAATAGTAATAATAATAATAATCTTAAACTATACCTAAATTAAATTTTCCATCTACCAAAACAACAGGGTATCGTTTGGTTAAAGTTTATAAAAATGAAATAAAATATTTCTTTTACTAAATCTGCTTCAGATGTTTGTTCCAGGTGCGGACAGTGCTACCAGTAGAGTTTATCTACATCAGTGGGTGTAACTGGAGTGCATGAGTGTCGAGGAATGGTTCGGATTCAAGTTTAAGTACCGTGTAAATATCTACAGGATGAACTATAAGTGGTTCTCCGCATGCAATCCATCACTGTCCTCACTAATGTGGAGACAATTACTCTATAGGCCTACTTACTCGTATCATCATTATTCTAAAGGTTAGGTGACTAATATATATGGTGTTAAACTTACAAATGAAATAAATAGTAGACCTACCATACACTCGACCATACATTCTCTTTTAGTGTATTTATAATCGTGACAAGATTTTCAAAAGTCTCTTCTCATTAAGCTACACCTTAATACGTTTTTCTCCGAAAAAACCATTATTATTTTTATAAATTATATTAAACACTCTTACCCACCTCGGTGGCGTAGTTGGCTAACGCACCAGTCGTGTTGAGCCAGACCACCGAGGATGGGGAGATCGAGGTTCGAATCTCGGTCGGGTGAACTGGGGGGTGGCTTTTCCTAAATGGTTTTCCACTCTCCCTCCACGAAAATGCAGGGTTCACTTCCTCTAAATCCTACCTTCCCAATTCCTAATCCATTAGTGTAATTAGTACTTAGGCGTATAACCCGAACGGGTAGTAAGACGCGGGGCTAAAATTAATTAATTAATTAATTAGACACTTTTCAGAACTCCGTTTTAAGTAAAAATTGCGATACAATTACAGATTAAATGAGAATATTTTTAAATAAAGATTAAAAGTTGTCATTGAGTTCTAAGAAACCCTTTACAGATATTAAAGAACTGTTGTGAAGAAAATACTACTCTAATTTTCTACTGAAGAAATATTTTATTTATTTTGGCTGAATCAAATTATTTGCTATGAAAACTGCAAAAACACTGATCTTTTTCTTACGTACCCTTACCACCTTAAATATGTGAGCTAAAAAAAAAAATACTTTTGTTTATTACCAAACGTTGGAGTCTTTTTAGACAGTTTTTATTAAAACTATATCTCAACTTTCTCTCAATATTTTCATGGAAAATAATAAAAACCCAAAGACTCACATGCCTATGATTGATAACAGTTCACTTTGTAAAAGTGTCACAAAGGCCCTTGTTGCTAGGAGACGTATCTAGTCCCATGTGTCACGGGTTTGCCTGTCTCGTACTTCACATAAATACAACAACAACAAAAAAAAACCTCTTTCGTTCCACAAGTTTACCATATTATTTTTCAAAAACTTGTTATTTATATTAAATCACAAATAAACTCTGTTCCCTTATGCCAGTCTCCAGAAACTTGCCTCCATTTCCCTCCCTCACTATCCCATACCCTAACCCTATAAAATTCCCATGGGGGGTGTGGGTTTGATACTCCTACCATCCCTACCTACCCCCTCTTCATTCAACCTTTTTTTTTCCCCCCTTGTTCGTTTTCAACTTTTATTTATTAATGGTTACGTTTGCTTTTAGCGTTCGTATACCGAACATTGCTTTTCTGTATAAATATGTCATGCAATTTCAGGCAACGTTTGTGGAAGTTTTGAGCATTCAAAAACAAGAGAATGGTGGAGTAAAAGAGAAAAAGTACGGGGTAGGAAAGAGGTTGAGGGGAGGGGTAAAAAAAAAAAGGATGCCTTATATTTTCATAGTAATGTGGCGTTATGAAAATTGCAGTATAGTTTATGTACAATCCTGTCCACCGTAACTCCAGCGGCCTCCGCGTGTAAAGCTGAAAATTTGCTCTCATTTCGTTCCCAAAATAAAATAGTAGGTAGAAATAGTAAAAAAAAAAGTGTCAAAAAAAGCTTGAGTAAACGTGAATTATAAGAGCTTTACAGGATTTTTTTTAGAACCTTACAAAAAAAACAGGATTTTTTGGGGTCAACATAAGAGATTTAAAAGTTCAAGCGAGTAATTTATGATTTTTTTTTTAATTCAGCATTTATGAAGAACTCACAATTCAATTGAAAGTAGTTTAGATTTTTTTTGTAACGGGTTTTTACAAACGCTCCGGTGTATAAAAATAATTGTTTAAATAAAAATAATGTATAAATATTAACCATTAATTTCTTTGACAAACAATAAATAATTATACTTTATTATTATTAATATTATTATATTATAAATTATTTTATGAAAATATTTATGTAATATTTAAAAATTTTAATACTAACACACAAAAATAAAATTGCATCGATATAATCGTAACCACTCAAACATTGTTTGCATTAATTAGTTTAACATAATAGTTATTAACGGATTAATATATCTGTCAGGGAGTAGGAGGGCAGTTTTAAGAGAGAATAAATACCAATATCAGCGTGACCCGCTTCGCTGGACCACGGTCTAAGGCGCTATTTCGCAGTAATTTAGACGCGCAATGACGGGGAGATTTAGTACACCCAAGCGAGATTTTAAACTCTTGAGTTGTTTGGTTTACCACTTTCACTCCATGCAATTGCGGGTATACTTCCTATAAATATACCTTTCTAATCCCTAATGCTATTAGCGTAATAAGTATATAAGATTTTGAAAAACGTTTTAATAGTTAATAAGGTACTATTAAGATTAATAGTAATAGAATTCAATTTTTGGTAAAGTTGACAGTATGTGTTAAAAACATGTAAAAAATATAGATGTATGATATAATATAATATTAACATTGGCAATATAATTTGAATCATAAATGAATTTTTTTTGTAATAATAATTACAAGTTAAATATATTATGAGGACAAATATGATACAATCATAGAAGTTTCAACAAACATCTAAAAAGTTTGAAACATATTAAAAATTGTGGAGTTTTGAGTCAAATTTCATTAAAATTTTTAGTGCAATTTGACTTAAAAGTCCACAATTTTTAATATGTTTCAAACTTTTTTAGATTTTTGTTAAAACTTTATGATTTTATCATATTTGTCATCATAAGATGTTTTAACTTGTAATTATTATTACCAAAAAAAATTCATTTATGATTCAAATTATAGTGCCAATGTTACTATTATTATTATTATATTACACCGCGTCTTACTACCCGTTCGGGTTATACGCACTTACGCTAATGTGTGATGGTAGGTGATGTGAGATGAAATGGAGGAACCTACAGTTTAACGTGGAATCCGAACCACGGTGGAGGCCTGGCATTCCTACATTCACAAGTTGTGATTAATACACGTCTTGTCAGAGGTGAAGGAAGGGTTTGTCAATCAGATAAATCTGTGCCGGGACCGAGGATTGAACCCCGGACCCTCAGCACAAAGTCTGACACCTTAACCCCTAGACCACCAGGTCACCAATTTTACTATTATATTATATCATACATCTATGTTTTTTTACATGTTAAATTAACACGTATTGTTAACTTTACCAAAAATTGAATTCTATTAATATCAAGTAAATTTGTGTATAATCCGAACGAGTAGTAAGACGCAGTGCTAAAAAAACATATTAGCGTGGAGAGAGGGTGAGAAAAGCACTAAGATAATTGGTCTAAAATCAACCTTATTGCAACTATACGATATTCTAACATAGCCTTCCCACTCACTGTAAATCCAGTATATTCCAGAGGCTGACACACTAAACCTCTTGAACACCGTTGTTGATCCCAACATAATATTATGAATTAAATGTTTCACAAGTATTGAATTTCACCGGTTACTTGGTCTAGATTTACTTTTTTGTTTAAACAATTATTTGTATGCGTTTTACCAAATCAAAATATCTGCACCAATGGTCACGTGATAAAAGGTGTCAGACTCGTATATTCTAGTATGTATTTGACTGGAATGTGAGTGTTTGAATTCCAGTTGCGTATTTTGTGCTGTCATTTAATTTCCCAAACTATTTCCTACGATTCCTTCACGAAAATGCACGTACATTTCCTCTAAAATATACCTTACTCACCACTACCTAATAAGTGAAAATATGGTAAAAGTCTGGATTGATAGTAAAATGTGTTGCGAATGAATAACATAACAAATTAAATCCAGATCCAACACCACTCTTTCGGGTTGTACACATATATATTTAGACCTATATTTATTCTAAGCACCACGTTTTACTACTACCTGTTCAGGTTATACACTCATAGTACTAATTACGCTAATGTGCTAGGGACGATATAGCTGGGATTTAGTTGAGCTGTCCATATTTGCGTGGAAAGTGAGAGAGAGGGAGAAAGATTTGGAAACCATCTAGGTAAAATACCACCCTCACCACATCCGGCTGGGACTCGAACCAAGAACTTCCCAGTCACCAGACCAGACGAACTTGACATTTAATCCACGGCTTACAAACAAATAAAATCAGACATTCTATCTTTAGAACGGTAAGTGTTTTCCAATCTTGATAAAAAGAACGTCAATTAGTTTATAAAGTTACAAATTAGAAACAAACCACACATATCCTGTGACTCACGCAATCCGTCGAAAGCCCTGGACTTCCAACCGTAAATTCCCTAGAGGGGTGGTGTTAAGACATCGGTATAGGAGAAGTTGAAACAGTGAGTAGGGAGGCGGGGTTAAACCATGAAGTCATGTGACTGACAGACAGACTAGAGACTTAACCTGGATTACACCGGATCCAACCCATCACATCCCATCGCACGTCAGCTTATGAAACCAACTGTATGTTATCATTCAAACGAAGGGAGTGCAATTGAATGTTTAATGACTGATGGTGGCGCTTAGTTATGCAACTGGGTGATTGAGCTAACTCTGTGAGAATCTGTGAGCTGTAGGTTTTTTTTTAATATCGTAGGTCTCATAGTAACTAAAGTAGGATTTTGATAAAAAGAAAATTTCCCACTTGCAATTAGACCGACTTTAGAGATGTTATTTGTGGATTAATTGAATTAAATGAATTTGTAACCGCCGCATACAATGAAAGCTAAATGTAACTGATGTCTGATCTATAATGTTTCAAGGACAGATATATGCAATTTAATTACAAATTAAACACAAAACTTCTTGGAATTGCTATAATACATAGCCACATAAATCATCTTAAATTTACACCACGTATCCTTTACCCCTTCGGTTAGCCATTCCTTACCTCCTCTTATATTATATCTACACCCGTTTCGGTGGCTGCATGGTCTAAGGTGTCACCGCAATAGAGTAGACTGCTGGTGACGGGAATATTGGGGTTCAAACCCCGATCGGCTGTAAAGAGGGTATATTTTCTCAGATGGATTTCCCCGTTCCTCTTACTCTAAATTCGACGTCTCTCAGCCCTAACCAACCCATTAGCATAGTTAGTAAATATGTTATTCTGAAAATTGAAAAATGAAACCTGGACATGGGATCGAGTCCGGGACCTTTGGCCTAGTATGCCAATGTCCTAGCCACTGAGCTATCCAGGAATCGTCCTATAACTACCGAGTCGAAGGGGTCTGCGTTATCCGATGGCTCATGATCTTAATAAAATCACATATTGGTAGTCGACGATTTTTCCGCACGTCCATCATAGACTTTGCCTTAAAATATGAGTGGAGAATGACCCTGCACCCAGGACGATTCCTGGATAGCTCAGTGGTTAGAGCATCAACGTACGAAAATAAAGGTCCAGGGTTTGATTCCCATGTACAGGTGTCATTTTTCAATTTTCAGATAATGATATCTGGATGAAGAATTCCTCACAAAGAAGCAGTACTAATAGACCCACCTCGGTGGCGTAGTTGGCTAACGCGCTAGTCGTGTGAGCTCGACCGCCGAGGACGGGAAGATCGAGGTTCGAATCTCGGTCGGGTGAACTGGGAGTGGTTTTTCCTAAGTGGTTTTCACTCTCCTCCACGCAAATGCGGGTTCACTTCCTCTAAATTCAACCCTCCTAACTCCTAATCCATTAGCGTAATTAGTACTTAAGCGTATAACCCGAACGGGTAGTAAGACGCAGTGCTAAATATTATTATTATTAATAATAATAGCTTCGGTTATTTGATTCTTAGTACATATTTTTAACCCAAACGGGTAGTAAGACGTTGGGCTGAATCATATATATATATATGTGTGTGTTAGCCTAGATCACACCGATCACTAATCATGATTGATAACATTGTGCTTCATTTTATATATGGCTGGTTCAATAAAGCAGGGAAGGAGGAGGAGGGTTTTGATGTTTGCTGTTGCAGCAAATGTAGCATATGGTAGTAAATAGCAGGCCTGGTGGCTATTTTTATATATTTAAGCACAATGCTATAAATATTGATACATATATTCATTCATACATTGAATTGTATAGAAAGTATTTAAAAAATTAATGTTTAAATAAAACTACTTTATAGACATGAGCTATTAATTAATTTTATTTACTAATATAATAGTATTACAATCTAAATATGCATAACATGTTTATGACAACTCAAACATTAGCTCACATTAGTATTTAACGAGTTATTTTAGGAGTATAAATAATATATATATTCTGGTTTATACTGATCTCCGAGTAAAGAATTATGCATGTTGTTGGGGGTGACAAGACCAGTATTTCCACGCAATGGACTTCGGTAGGTGACGCCAAATGGCGGTACTAAGAAACGTCAAATTTGGCGCCGTATGCACCTTGGAGGTAGGCAACACATGCAGCACGCCACGCAAACCTACCCAGGGATACTACTCCCACCCCTCACACACACTATGGTACCAGCGTAGTAGAGCGGCTTTGCACCGTTGGCTGTCAACACGGAGAGACATTACACGTTCCCTGAAATTCCAGACATGTATTGTGTGTACGGTGCGACTGGAAGCAGAACGTATGCATGAAGAGATATATATCCAAACTGACGCCATCCTCGCATGTTTCATGTCATAATTTACACAACACTACACTTGTTATTTGCTGAAGATTGATGAGTTGCCTACCCCCAAGGTGCATAACAGTGCCAACTTTGACGTCTCGTAGCGCCGCCGTTTAGCGTCGCTGACCCCAAGTTCATCACGTGGAAATACTCGTCTGGTCACCTCCTACAGCCTGTATAATTTGTTACCTGCATATCTGAATAACCCTGTATATATATATATATATATATATATATATATATATATATATATATATTATATATATATATATATATATGAGATGACCTTGGTAGCATTGTGGTAGATTGTTTGTCCCACCACTCGATGAACCAGGATTCAAACCCAGCCAGTGTCGATGGTATTTTACCGAATCCGTAGCACAGTTTCCTTAAAAGGAGAAGTAAATCCACCGGTACCATTTCTATTGTAGTATTCAAAATATGCACGTAAGGTATATGAGATTTCTTTCCAAAAAGAATTGTAGACGCTTTCTCTCTCAGTCATAGAAATTCAGTGTGGAAAGCAATGGAATAGTACCACACTTCAGGACTGCCCCGGTAGATGTACAGTAGCTTATCCAGATGGTGCGGGGGACAGTAACTAGCTAAATGGATGAGTGCGCGTGCTACTCTGGATGGATGGGCGGCACATCATGGGCTACCTCCGGTCTGTATACTTACTATTTGTTTTTATTAACTATGAAAAGTAATATTTGCAGATTGAATGGACCAACATGTAAATATATAAACTGTTTTTAATTCCTTTTATAAAAATAAAAACCCTTACTATTTAAATAGTACTGAAAATATGCGTGCATATACCAAATTTTAATTAGCACGGCGTCTTAAGCTTGTATACTATTTAGATTAATGTTTTTTAGGGATGAGGAAGACTATATTTAGAGGTATTGAGCCCGCATGTGCGTTGAGGGATAGTGAAAACCCATTTTATAAAAAATAACCCTCATTACACCAGACTTAGATTCGAACCTTGATCTCCCCGTCATCGGCAGTCTGCAATAGTGACACCTCAGACCACGTGCCCACCGAAGCGGGTAAATTAATTGCTATGTATTTTAATTCAACAAACTTTTCTGACATATATACAAGTCTAAGCAGTGATAAGGTAAAAACAACCTTTCTATATATTAATTTATTTAGCATCATAGCTATCAGTGACTAGGTTTAAGGGGTAGTTTAGCGGAAATATATCCGTATTAACGTAAAGATGGATGGATAATAAAAACAGGGAAACATTACGTATTGAATACCATCCTAAGTCAGATATTTAAAACAAGATCTTCCCTTCATATAAAATCCAGTAAATTTTTAGATTGACGCTGTAGACAGCGTGATCACCTGCTCAACTATAAATACAAATGTACTAAATAAAATATATTTGGTATTACAATATTGAGACTACTATATAATCCCTCATTCATGCCCTTCATCTCGTTTGATATAGGGCCCACATCAACCCAAGGGAGGCTCGGAAAAGAAGGGGTGGGGTGGTTTAAGTAGTTACGCCCAGTATCCACCAGCTACCTACCACCCCCACCCCACCCCCTTTACCACCATCCTCTCATATATTGCCTTAAACCACCCCGAACACTAATCAATGTTTCACGAAACCAAGAAGTTGTCTCTCTTAAATAAATCATTAGTTGTGAATTGACGTGGGAATTAACGGAGGCTGCCACGAGAAGAAGGGGAAGGGGGTTTTATAAGGAGGGGGGTATGGGTGGGAAGCATAACGTCAATAGATCTTAACATCACCGGGTAACATAGGGGGCGGGTTCAGTTATTATAGTAGCTTAGTGAGACAGACAAACAAGAGGGAGGGATCGCAAAATGAATGTTTCAATGTATTAAAATGGTGGTGGTGAGGAAAATTGAACATAAATATATCAAATAAAGGTTGTAAAAATATATTGGTCAACGCTTTTTACCTTGGATATATTTTTGTGTTTGATGTTTTAGAAAAGGTACTTTCGATTTAAGTTTCTACACTCGTAAATTAATAAAAAAAACATTTACATAAATAAAATCACACGGAAACTGTTCCAGGTACTTTTAAATTAGCGCATTTAAATCTTATTTTGAGGTATGTTTAACTTATTATTAAATTCCTCCATATTGTATATAAATTAGATAAATTTAGTAAAAATATTAAAACTATTTTCTAACACAAAAATTAAGGGTAACTTACTTAAAGAACAAGTGTCGTATTACAGCTCTTGTGTTTGCTACAATCATTTAATAATCCCTAGTTTTAATGTTTCTTATTTAATATTAATCGTCCTCTGAGAGGATATGAATAATAAATTCAAGTAGAAAATTTGTGGGAGGGGTGTATGGGAGTGAATTTAACAGTTGGGGCTGTACAAAAGTGAGTGCACAGACAAACAAAAAGATGGCATGTGTCATGACCTTAATATTAAAATCATATGTAATTTCACTTCAAGAAAATTAAAATCGTAATTTCACGTATTTATAATTATATGTTCATTGTGTGTAGTCTATGCACAAATATAAGTTATGAGGGCGGAAATTAACTTTGTTTAAGGATTGAACAATCACTTGGTATAACTTTCAATTAAAATAAGTTAATCACATTATAATAAAATAAATATGTTTGATATCAAGTTTAGTAAAATAAAAGGTACTAGATATTGTACCTGTTTTTATCTCCTATAATTTAACTTCATATAAGTCCTAATGTAGACAGTACTAATGTACACAGTACACAGTACACTAATGTAGACAGTAGTAATATAATACAGATTCTAAAGTAAACACCCCAACCGTTAAGCTTGGTTACAAATAATTAAGTACCATCTTCTATCTTGTTTGAACTAAATATCGTACCTTATAATATACGTATTTCAGATAACCCTATCTGGTTATAATTACCGTAGTAGATGTATAAAGGTATTTTGAAGAGGTGTGGCTAAGGATGTGATATTACACAGTGATAATAAGGTGGATTCAGGCAATATTGTGTCAGAATATAATATAACTTGGAAGTGTCAACAATATTAAGACATACACACACTTCAAATAATTGGATTCAAATTAGTATACCTTGTAGTTTTGGTAAGATTAAGTGTTATTAAATAGTTTCAAACGTGTAATATACTTGTTTTCATGTGGTTTAGTGTTCATTTTTAATATAATATTATATTATATTCTTCCATATTTTTAAAAAAATTAATAATTATTATGGCATTTCAATTTGAGCCCCTTAGATATTTCAGAAAAGAAATGACAAGCTACCATGTACAGCACATATAGAAGGATATATGTGTACCAAGTTTGATAAAAAATTAAAAAAATTGTTTTCTAAATGATATATTAACAACATTGATCGTCGTTTTATACTCAAGAGAATTTTATTTTAGTCTTATTTAAAATCATATTGAAAGCTAAAACTTAGTCACCGTCGCAGAATTAAATCAAAATGTATACGAGACCTAATATTATTTATTTGATTTGCTATTTGTGGATTCTTCTTTTTTCAATATAAAATTAATTACCATATAATGTAATCTCACTGTTTTCTATTGAATAATACAAATGACCATCCTACTGTAAAGAGTAAATATAAATTCGAGGGGAACTACATTTCTAAAACATAGCCAGCCACATTGGCGGTCACTCTTGTAATAAATTTGATTGGCTGTGGTGTGGAGGTCAGGGTTTGAGGCTCAGATTTTATCACTAAGGTAGGTTTTCTACATGTGATGTACCTAGACATTTTTCGCACTAATGTGAGCATATTTCCTCTTAACTACCCTCTCCATCCATACCATTTATACCAAGACATTACTAATTTTGATAATAAATATAATAAATTAAAAAAACTTGCTTTCTAAACAAATGTTTTGGATCGTAGAGTTCAGATCAACCTAGAACATCTAAACTTCAAGCTCACGCTACTGTTCACGTGAATAGTGCAATTAAAAACACACGATTAAAAAAATCCTCAAGTAATAATGAGGCCTAACCCTTTTCAGATTATAGACTGGACCCTCTTTATTTTTTTCTGTCCATTTTGTGGTGGTACATTATGTATTAATGTTGATCATCACTCTTGTGTAGACACAAACATTAAATTACTAATCCCCAATTTCATTTGAAATTTGCCTGCATCGTTAGTTGCAGTTGTGACAAATATGTTATGATGAGAGGAACAATCGAATATCTAACATAACGTACTGTGCCTATCGATAGTGTCACAACTTTTAAGTTACATTCAATTTTATAATGAAATTATATTATTATGTAAGGAACAACTGTACTTTTATCTATTCATACTGTATATTTATTTTACTGAAATATCAAGAACTTTTTTATTTAATTTGTACCAGCATTGGAATAATTTTAGATTATATTGGCTGAACCAGTGCTTTGAATCTATAAAATAGTGTATTTCCTCTTAGTGGTCACGTGGTCTGATGCATTAAGCTCACGATAAATTTTACTGACGATGGTGGTAAACATCTAGATTTTAATTTCGGTCTGTTGCAATGGAGGTGTATTATTATATATATTATTATAAATATTTCAATGTGTACATCTCATGTGAATGTCTAGTTACCCTAAATCTTAGTCGCATACATTAATTACTTTACCTTAACAGTGGTACGGGAAAAGCAGGAAACTGCTTCCTGCCAAATTTCAGCTTTCCAGCTCATCTACAAGTGCCATATCCTTTTCTGGACACACACACACACACACACACACACACCACACACACACACACACACACACACACACTTAGCGTAGATACAACCTGTCTCCGAATTTCTATATTTTTTGAACACATCTTTCAACGTAGTGTAATGGTAAGTTCATATTGAACACATTTATTCAATAATAGTGTATATTAATATTATTATTATTATTATTATTATTATTATTATTATTATTATTAATGTTGAGTTTCTAAATATGTATGTTTATAAATACATAAATTAAAAAATGTAATCGAAAATATTCCTTATTATAAAATAGTTATGTGTTTAGGATTAGCAAAAATTAAATCATAAATATTGTTTTGTGAATCTGCGCTAAAGCAAACAAAGTTTTAGGTTATGTGCCGTAACATTAAAATTGAGAACTTCCCCATAATTTATGTGCTAAAATATATATCAATAAATTCCATAAAGTAGATTATGTACAGTACCTAACTGTCAAGAATATTTTTTTCTTATTTCCCGATGTACTCTAAAGCTGTAATTTAGTGAAATTCTTAAAATAAAATAAAAAATATAACTTTATTTATATTATTCCCATTCAATACGCCCTACTGTATTATAATAGGATATTCATCAATGTAAAGAGAATAGAAGGTAGCGCCAGATGTAGAAATACATCTGAGTGTCTGAACTTGTGACGTCACTCAGTACACAAGACAGCGCGTTACATACACAAAGAAATATGGAAGACAAACTAACTTGTTAAAAATCAGGTCACCTTTTGGAAATTTAAATAATAAATAAACCTTTAAAATCAACACCAGTGTACAATTAACGTCATCACTATACTTATTTTTATATATGTATGTCTGACATTTTAATATTTAATTATAACTGCTGTGTACTGGGTAATGTAAGCGAGATATCAAATTCCTCTAAGGGTCGCAACCTTTTAATTCTCTTTACATTGGTATGTATTGGTTTTCTGGCCGACTTGATCACCAAGTAAAAAATATCTACTTCAAATCATTATGATTATATTATCACACTACCTACTAGCTACTTTAACTGTATATTATTATTAGCACCGCGTCTTACTACCCGTTCGGGTTATACGCACTTACGCTAATGTGCAATGGTAGGGTGATTGTGAGATGAAATGGAGGACCTACAGTTTAACGTGGGATCCGAACCACGGTGGAGGCCTGGCATTCCTCACATTCACAAGTTGTGATTAATACACATCTTGTCAGAGGTGAAGGAAGGGTTTGGCAATCAGATAAATCTGTGCCGGGACCGAGGATTGAACCCCGGACCCCTAGCACAGAAGTCTGACACCTTACCCCTAGACCACCAGGTCACCTTTTAATTGTATAACATAACACCCAGCCCCTCAGCCATTAATTCATATTTATTGTGATGGATGAAGCCTTGGTTTCATCTTCCAGTAAATTTTTTGTCCTTGTCAGGAAGTGAATCCGTTACTCTAGTTTTAGTAAAGACCCGTGCTACCAACTTGGAACGTAACTATACACACGTTTACCTAAGGGTTCAATTGGCCGTCTGACCAACCGCGTGACGATTTAAAATCTTGGCTAAGCTCCGTTGAGTAGTTGTAACCCGACTAAAGTTATCGACCAAGCCACCAAATTGGGACCCTGGCTACCAACAGGTGCATATTCAACGTTCCCTAACACCCCCCACCCCTCCTGGGTTTGAATTCATTTACATAACTTAGCAATGTAAACACATACGTTTTACCTTTTAAAAATACATCGGAGCGCTTGGTTAGGTCCACATATTAACAGCAAAGGGAATTAGCTACCTTAACTAGAGAGAAAAATGGTCACTTTTATGTGTATTTTTTTACAATTATAAAGTAAAATTTATTTTGATTTTAAGGTTGGGGGAGATGGGCTTTAATTTATTGGAAAAAATATATAAAATTGGTTCAACTTAGATAGTGTATTAATATTAAAAGAATTTTTAATAAGGAATCACTCTTAAGACTATCTCCATAATGGAAGTGAATAAAATATTTAAATAATACAAAACTTTTGATCAATTTTTAAGAATTTAATATAAAAATGTAGATATTTGTGTTCAAACAAGTAGTAATTATAATGTATCGTCCGCTAATTTGAGCTTAGACTTTGCTTCTAGCGTCAACGCACAGAATAAAATCAGTTTGCGTCAACAGTTGGCAGCACTTTTTCTAAAGAATATTACCTTTTAAGAAGTTAGAGGCTAGAAATTAGGTAAATTTATTTCAAGGATGTTGGTATTCATGACTGAATATTATTCATATATTTTTATTTTCCCAAACAGCTGATCGCAAGTCACATTATTTGCAAGAAAGATTTAACCTAGCTTAATTTCATAAATCCCTTGCATCATTTTGTTTGCCTACGGTTGGAAATAACAAATTACTAGGCCTAGGCCTACTTTATTCAATACACACAACTTATTTTAGTCAAATAATCATAATGTGAAATACGCATTCAAATAGTAATATCACACGGGGAAATGAATTAGTTTGAAAAGTTGGCCGATAAAGAAACAATGTTTTTTTGTAATATTTAGGCCTATGCTTCACGACCCAATGCTTTATTCTTCATATATTTGTGTTGATACTGGAACTAGTGTAATATTTTGTGTGAAGATCTTAGAAAATAAAACTAGTTAATTAAAGTTGATGAAAATGTTCAAGAACTCCCAAAAATAGTGTTTACACTGAATATTTTCAACAACTTAATGTCAAAACAACGAGCATTTATACCCAGTCGGCCTACTAAGTTAACAATAAAGTGAACGAGAGGGTGGTTTGCAAATAATGTGACTTGCGATCAGCTGTTTGGGAAAATAAAAATATATGAATAATATTCAGTGATGAATACCAACATTCTTGAAATAAATTTACCTAATTTCTAGCCTCTAACTTCTTAAAATGTAATATTCTTTAGAAAAGTGTTGCCAACTGTTGACGCAAACTGATTTTATTCTGTGCGTTGACGCTAGAAGCAAAGTCTAAGCTAAAACTAGCGGACGATACAAAGTGCGCTCACAATAACCCAAACGCTATATTTTTTTCGAAAGGAAAGCTAACTAGCGGTAGCAACTAACTTTGCGTCGAATGATCATAATAGCCATGCAGCCAGGTGTACTGAGGGTGGTTTTTCAAAATGGTTTTCAATTCCCCCTTCACGCAAATGTTGGTACACTTCCACCAAATTCAACCTTACTCATCTCTAATTCGTTAGCATGATTCGTGTAAATACATATAACCTGAACAGGTAGAAAGACGTGGCGCTTAATAAATACATTAAAAAAAACTATATTAGTTTAATGATGAGGAAGATAGAATTTTAGAGAAAAGGTGTCCGTACCGGTGGCAAAGTACAATGTGAAACCATTTCGAGGAAACCATTCTTATAACACCCAACCAAGATTCTAGCTTCAACCTTACATCCCTGCCAAACCAGACTATACGAGCCCGATATCTAGTCCATGGGTCCACTGGTACCGTCACCTCCCGCTGTTGAATGATCACTTAATATAAACAACTGGTTTTATTGTGTCTAAAACAATCTGCTTGTTTATTAAAGAAGCCTTGCAGGAGCTAAAAATAAACGTTCCCTTGTTTTGGACGAGATTATTTTTCTCTCAGAAATACCAACGTTGTTCGAGAAACTTCCCAAAGTGAGCCAACATGGCATCCTGGTAATATAGTTTACCTTCTAGAAACCTCTCACCATCGTGTTGGTATAGAAAAACATAAACTTTTTTCGCTTAGAATGATTTTGAAAGGATAAAAATATAAGTCACGTATTTTCAAAATTGAATATTAAATAATTCCTTTGTTTAGCTCCTAGCTTTAATGGGGTACAACCTTAATAAATATTATGAAACTCATACGAAGCACTCCCTGCTCGACGTTAATTAGTAAACAAACCGTATCGGTAAGCTTCCGTGAAGTTCTTGATTTACAGAAACGGTGAAGAATGGGTTTTAATACGGCTTCAAATTATAACTATGGCGGAAGTTTTCGAGGTAAGGCAGGGTTAGCTTGTAACTTTGATCTTACAAGAATCCTGAGAATAGGGGAAATCTTATATATTTTACCTTTTCTGTAAAACTTACTTTTCTTGATTAGACTAAAGGGCTGTTAAAGTTAGTATTTAGCTAATATTTTTAATATTCTGTTTTTGATTTGGAAACAATTGTACTCCCTTTTTAACATATTGTTGATCTAAATTAAGCACTATTGTGAATCCTCCTTAGCATTTTAATTTCGATAAAACATTATATCTAAAACCAATTTTACAACCTATATATTGAAAATTAAATAGCCAAAGCTATTATTTATGCTTTTAGTGAGGATTACTCCATCTAGATATCATATTCTGAAAATTGAAAAATGACAGCTGGACACGGGATTCGAACCCGGGTCCCAGGTTCGATTCCCGTGTCCAGTTGTCATTTTTTAATTTTCAGACTATATATGGAGGTTTAAATTCTTCTTATTTTCCTTATTTTTAAGTCAACAACCCAAAGGTGGGTTTGCTGTGATTTATACCCATCCGGAACTGGGCATGGACTCATTCCATTGGCTGGTTAGTGCTACTTCCACCATCTGGCAGAAATTCCATGTGTTAATTAAGTTCAGGAAGGGTGGTGGTTCCCCGTTGCTTTCCACACTGAATTTCTACGAGCGAGCGTGATAGGGCCTACCAACCTTACCGGGAAATATAGTTTCACATATTTTCCAGGGTGTTTTTACATGTCACAGCTGACATGGGATTGACGGCTTTACTTCCCCTCCGAAGGAAGCTATGCTACGGATTCTTATCACTTGGGAAAAAATACGTTAGCCTCAGCTGGGTTTGAACCCACAAACATCGGATCCTGAGGCAAGAACTTAACCTCATTTTATCAACACTACTGAGGTGGACGATTTTGACTAATAAATCATTATTATTATTATTATTATTAGCACCGCGTCTTACTACCCGTTCGGGTTATACGCACTTACGCTAATGTGAAATGGTAGGGTGATTGTGAGATGAAATGGAGGACCTACAGTTTAACGTGGAATCCGAACCACGCTGGAGGCCTGGCATTCCTCACATTCAATAAATCATTAAATACTTAATAAATACTATAGTATTTTTTCATAAAACATTATTATAAAAGGTACCCAACAATGTTTATTTTATCACAGAACTTTGATAACCTATAAAGTAAAAATACCCAACAAAAACACAAAATGTTAAAATCCATTCAAAGCTTGATTGTAGGTTACATCCTTATTGAAATTAGTAATTAGATTAAAATTAAATATAAAACGTACCCGCTTTGGTGGTCGAATAATCTAAGGCGTCAATCTCAAAATGGATTAGACCACCGATGAAGAGTAGATTTTGGTTTGAATCCCGATCAGGTACACTAAAGTAAGTTTTCCTAAACTCTAAAGGGTTTCCAATATCCACACATATGCGGGTATGTCTTCTCTAAATTATACCTTCCCCATCCATACTCCATTAACGTAATAATATATGTATGTATGTATGTGTATGTATATATATATATATATATATATACATATATAAAATCATTGTATGTATACATTAATTATATATATATATAAAGTAACACTAAATTGTAAAATAAGCTAACGGTATATTTGGCAGCGAGAGGATAGTGTGCCGGACTTTAGGAGAGTTACCCATACCGGTTACAGTTGTGATTGATACCATGTCTTCTCCATGAAAAGGTTGGTGCATTTTAGTCAAAGACATCCTTCTTAAATAACATACATTTTATTAGATCATTTAATACACTAATACCCTTTCCTAGCTGATTAAAAAAATAGCATTCATTAATTAGTTTATACATTAATAATGTATCAAAATATGTTCTTTATAGACATTTGATATTAATCGATCCATAAAAATAATGTTGTGTGCTTACTATGGGATTTAATCCCTATAACTGATTAAAAAATATAGTTCAGTGAAATAGTCGTAATTACTTATTTTAATCGAGGTCGAAAGCATATTTTAGATATAGCATAAATGGGAGCTGGTGTATGCAGTGATTGGAAGTATTACACCATTTTAATATAACGTGCATTCTAATAGCCTCATGCGAAATTACAAGTGTGACTAGTTATTTTGTCATTTTGATCCGTAGTGATTAATTGACTTGCACAAAACCCTAGCCCACAGAAAAAAAAAAAGAACTTTATAATCCCAGAATTTAGTTTATTCATTCCTCCACCATAGCCACACCAAAAAAATTAAATACATATTATTATTTTTTTATAACTGAGAAAATATGCGCTCCGTTTGCTATTCTGTAATATCCCTAAGGTGCATGTTTTTTCACAGCATTTAATTTATAAAAAAAAAAAAAAGCTTACAGTGAACGTTTGAGCCTTTCTCCAAATAAACAGTTCCCTTCAACAAAAAAAAAAAAAAAAATCGCACACTTTCAACTCCCTACCAGTATTACATCCCTCACCCCCCTCCTCCCTTCTCCCTAAAATCGCCACCACGTTTTGTCCGTAACGTTTCAATTAGCTATTCAAATCAATCCTCTTTGCACGTAGGGCCTGCTCGATTGGCTCAGCTTTAACAAACATGTATTTCAGCGTGGCGGAATAATCGCGCAAGCGACAGTTTTACACCTGACTGGTTTATTCAAGTTGTGTTGACAGAAGTGAAAAGGGGGGGGGGGGGGGACAAGGTAGGTTTTGCGGGATTAGTTCTCGAAATCATGATTTTGAGATAAAGAGTTTATGTAATTTCTGAGATGAGATTTGAGCTTCAGAAGCGGTCCAACCCTTAAGGCTGTTACATGGGTAGGGCGTTTTATGCGTTTGGAAATCCCGCATTTTTGAAGAAGTGGTTTTATATTTTTAAATAAGGTTTCACCAAAATTTAGGCGAAAGCTATCAACAGGTCCTATTTAGATATAAAGTTTAAATTTTAAGCTAATTTTTTTTTAATTCAACTACGCCTTACGCCAATATTTGTACTTCTGAGAATAAAGTAAAATGATAGAGACCTAGAAATAGCTATCCTCTATAAAATAAAGTCATTTTTTGATAGGGTCACAACAGAAAATTTAAAGCAAATGGGGGTTGTTTTTAAGGTTTTATATAAGTTACCAGACTTTTCCTAAAAAACTTTAAATTTAAAGTTTAACCTCTTCGAACTGGTCAAAACTTAAGCTAAATTTTGTTTAAAACCATTTAGTAAATATCGAACCACTTTGTAAATAATCCTGAATTTCGAAACAGCTGCAACTCTTTCAGTGCTCTCCCATGTAACACCCTTAAGGTGGAGCTCGTTATAAACATAATTCCCAAGCTTTTTTTATATTTATCTCTTGTAAAGACACTTAAAAAAGTTTTTAAAGTTCTTAGAAGACCAGGTGGTTGCCGCATTATTGGACACGGTTTCGGGAAAACTGCACCTTCCCAGAAAAAAAAGGGAAAAACTGCACCCTCGCATGAATCATCATACTAATATTTAGGAAAAGTGCACCTAGAAACCTTGTCTGTCTCACCTAAATAATTCTAACAAAGGTCATGTGGGCGCACGTTTCTCACCTTACTCATGACCTTAACATTTTCACCGGCGTAGATCGGTTCATCGCATCCTTTTGTTTAGGATGAAGGGTACTTCGAATCTACTCATCGCACATCATGAGGTCTTGAGGAGGTCAATGTACATTGATTCATTCACCTGTCTCTTTGACCTGCTATTTAGGTTAGGTTAAGTTAGGTTTTTCAATGGAACAAACATTAGTATGTATCTGTAAGCATTTGATGTGAACCGTATAAATTTAAGTTACCAAACTAGTTATTTATGACCTTTTACTCTATTTTTTTAATCTAGGCTAGACTCTTCAAACACTTTGTTAGGTCCTTAGGCGTACTTGTTTTGTAAGTGTGTAAAACAGGTGTGTGGGGCGCACTTTTCCCACCTAACTGGTGTGATGATTGATAGGAGGGTGCCATTTTCCCCCTTTTTCGGGGGGGGGGACGGCGCAGTTTTCCTGGGCGCAATTTTCCCTAATCCATTGGGCACTGTGGGATAATAGTTTAATTTCGTTTGCTGGTGACAAGAGACGGTTAAGTTTTCAAATATACAGGATAAATTTATTTTTTTCCTATATATTACTCCCCATTCTTTCTTCAAGCAAATATGGGTTAGCTCCCTCTATATTATACCTTCTTCATGCCTGATCTATTAATTTAGTTTTAGATGATTAAAATGTAAATATCCCTAATGGATGGTTTGATGCAGTGTAAAAATTGGTTAACTGTTAGTGTAGTAGAAATGAGTAAGGTAGAATTTGGAGGAAACGTACCCTCATTTGCACTTAAGGATGATGGGAAACCGTTTAGGGGAAATCATTTTAAGTATACCTGGCTGTAACTGAAATCCGAACACCCATTCACTGTCAAACCAGACAAGATGGAACTGACATCTTGACCATTGAGCTCCACCGGTAAAGGTCCAAGCCAGGACTGTAATCAAGGCCACACTGAAAAGTGATGAAATAAAAAGGGGCAACCATTAAAAAAAAGTAATACCACTATCATAATTAAAAATAATTCAATAATTCATTATAATATTAATACAAAAACGATTATGCCTTTATATAAAACAATAAGACCTAATCAAACAAAAATTTGATTTTTTTTGTTGTTGCAAAAATGGTGTGAATATTGGGCTTTAAATCTTGTGCTGAAGACACTTTCATAGGTTGACAAATATGTGATCGTAAGTCAAGACCGCTAGTGTTTTTATGTTGCTTTATTCACTCTCATCTGAGAAAATATCTGTTGATTTACGTATATTGCTGCCAAACATCGCATGTATTGGATGGGGAAATCAGGTAATTTTTAGGGGGAATCGATCCCCATCGAAGAAAAACTGTTATTTTTTTCACACCAATCTTACAGACCAGATTTCCCTAAATTATTCTAGATTCCCAACTGTTGTGTTCCCTCAATGTTCATAAAAAGAAAAATATACAGTGAGGTCAGGTTGATCGTTGATTCATCCATCACAAGCTCTGAGGCCCAAGAGTTTGACATTTCTGGTTTAATGCCGGGATCACGATTAACTTAACGTTCTCGTAACGTAATGTTTACTTAATTTTAACCTAAACATTAATTTAGTGTAAAGAAACTAATGTGAAGGTCAGGATTCACTTAATGTAACGTAGCTCGAGCAAAACACAGTAAATTAAATTGGATAGTTTGACTTAAAAAAAAAGTTCACTAAAATTAAACCCAAGCATTTATGGCTGATTATGTTACAAGTAATTGCAATCATAGTTTAATGGATATACAGAATAAAGTGTAATACGAGGCTACAACGTTTTAGAGTTCGCAAAACCCGGACAAACTATACTATTATTATTATTATTATTATTATTATTATTATTATTATTATTATTATTATTATCACCGCTTCTTACTACTCGTTCGGGTTGTACGCACTTACGCTAATGTGCGATGGTAGGGTGATTGTGAGTTGAAATGGAGGACCTACAGTTTAACGTGAGATCCGAACCACGGTGGAGGCCTGGTATTCCACACATTCACAAGTTGTGATTAATACACGTCTTGTCAGAGGTGAAGGAAGGGTTTGACAATCAGATAAATCTGTGCCGGGACCTAGGATTGAAACCCGGACCCTCAGAACAGAAATCTGAAACCTTACCCTAGACCACCAGGTCACCAACAAACTATACTGATAAAGTCGTCTGCATACCATAAACAAAACCAACGAAGTACCGAATAAATCTGTTGACATGGCTCGCAAAATGATTGGCTAGCTAAAGCACGTGATATCCCTTACATAAGGTCAACGTAACATGAAAGTTCTCCCTGGATTACTCTTAAGTTAAGTGAACGTTTAGTTGATTGTTTTGTGATGCGCTCCGTTTTAAGACACGAAACTAACATTTACATTACGTTACTTTACGTTACGTTATGTCACGTGAACATTAAGTGACCGTTACGTGAACTTTAGTTTGTTTTTAGCATCTCGTCTTACTACCCGTTCGGGTTACACACCTATGTATTAATTACAGTAGCTGGCTAACGCGCCAGTCGTGTTGAACTCGACCACCGAGGACGGGGAGATCGAGGTTCGAATCTCGGTCGGGTGAACTGGAGGTGGTTTTTCCTAAATGTTTTTCTAATCTCCCTCCACGCAAATGCGGGTTCACTTCCTCTAAATTCAACCCTCCCAATTCCTAATCCATTAGCGTAATTAGTACTTAAGCGTATAACTCGAACGGGTAGTAAGACGCGGTGCTAAATAAAAAAAAATAGTAATTACATTAATGTGTTAGGGACTAAGAAGGTTTAATTTAGAGGAAGTGCGCCCGCACTACTGGGGGGGGGGGGGAGAGTGGAAAAGCATTTAGGGAAAACCACTACCCTCAGTGAACCAGGATCGAACCTCAATTTCTCCGTCTTCGGCAATCTACTCTATTGCGAGAGTATCACCTTAGACCATGCGACCACCGAAGCGGTTAAGAATAAGTTGATCGTGGTCCCAGCGTAATCTAACTCAATCGCGATATTCAGCTTGGAAATGTGTCAGATAAGAAATATTGATAAAATAATTGAATATTTTGTTCAAATTTCCACTCGTCGAGTAGAATTTTACTCACGTTTTCAACAGGAGGAAGGTGTGTGTGGGGTAGAGGGGTTGGAGGTTTGGCAAAAAAGGTGGAGAAGGGGAGGATGAGGGGGGTAGCTTTTGGTTCTGTTATCAAGTCTGCACAGACATCCGAGGAATGATTTGCAAACACGAGTTAGTTTATAAATTACCGCGGTTAATATGGAAATTACTGGGAACACGTCAACTGCGCTCGGGCATTTCGATGCCTGTCCGCTTCGAGCGTTAGTGTCGACAAGCGATAAGAAACAAGAGACGGCGCGCGTAAAGCAAACAACATGGGGACTGACATAAATGGGCTCTTGTAAAAATACTCGTCATTTGGACTGCGGATTTTTTTTTTTAACTCCGCACATACATACACCACTATGATTAACTATGTTTGTTCTCCAAACATAGATTTAAATATGGGTTTAAAATAACAATAGATTTGCTGCTCCACGATACCCAATTTAAACTATTTGTGCCACATATATATATATATATATATATATAAGAGTATGTATGTATATGCATAAGGTTGTATATTGTATATATATATATATATAAATAAAGAGAGATATAGAGTTGAAAGATTGAGTTTTAAAAACCAGTCCTTGTGCACCAAGTATTTTTAAATAATTTTCCACTCTCTTTACACACAAATGCTGGTATGCCTCCTATAAATTCTACCTCCCTTCATTCGCATTGCCCAGATAAGTAGTGGTAGTGCGTGTGTAAAAAAAAAAGGAAAATATAACAGTTAAATGATTTTAATGACAGAGTCTAAAGAAGCCGTTAATTTATCAAAGATTGTCCTGAGCTAAGACTTCATTTTACATTTGATTATATAGTTTAATAAAAAGAAATACATAACCGCATGGGTGTTCATATAGACTAAGTGTTAGACTCATCCAGTCTGTTTGTTTGGTAGTGGAGAAGTCAGGGTTCATATCCTGTCTGGATATACTAGGATAAGTTTTTCCTATACAGGTTTTTCACAACTCCTTGATGAAAATTCAGGTAGATTTCCTTTAAAAGTATACCTTACTCATGTATAAGCGGTTAGTATAACTAAATACCTATTTTTAAGACGAGTAGTAAAAAACAGAATAGAAAAAATAATCTTCCTCATGTCTGATTTTAATATTTAGATGCTAATCGTACTTGTGTTAGATATACCAACTAAACAAATAAATTTATTATGTGCAATTAAAATGGTTAATTGAGGTTTAAAGCATTAACTACGTTAGAAATAATACAGTTTATGTAAGGAATGTAGCGTGTAATATAAATAACCCCCACCCATATTTACACAGAGAGTTTTCTAGATAGCAAATAATTAATAACGTAAGCACAATATAAACCAAAAAAAAATTCTCAATTAACTAAATGTACTCCAATTTAATTTCACACGCCATGGAGTTTTTGGAACGTATTTATCATAACTAACTTTATTTTTTATTTTTTTTTAGCAATCGGGTCGCTATTATTACACTCTAACCTTAAATTAGCTTTTCGTCTGCAGACGTATAGTTTAATAACAAGCACAACCAAGAATCGTTGCGAGATATAAACTTAGAATTAAATTTACTGCTTTAAGGTTAATTTAACAGTTTGGCGAATGGTCCATTCCGCAAAGTGTTGTTTCAAAAAGTGAGGGGGTTGGGGGGAAATCTGTGAAAGGTGCTGGTGATAAGAGAGAGAAGTGAAAAAAAAAATACTTAAATGAAGGTTTGGAGTAAAGTGAAAAGTGATTCAGGAACAGATGTCCGAAAGCCCAAGTATTCCCCACCCACCCTTTTCACCCTTCTGCTCTCAACAACCCCCTTCTTCCGACTTGTGTGTGCCAACTAATTACATGCCACTTCATTATGCCATGCACTCTCTAATTGCGTCCCCTCCCCCGTCCTCATCCCAATCCTACCAACAGTTCTACTTGCCACCTGTCTACCAGGCCAAAAGTCGCACGCACTGATCAGATCATTATTATATCTGCATTTCTGGATATTCCATGAAACTGGAATATTCTCTCAAATTTTTTTATGGAGTTGTCTTTATTACCCGCATCGGTCGCCGTATGGACAAACGCATCACTGCCACGCTAAACTGGATCGCAGGTGTAACCTATATCACGACTAGAATCTCTGTAGATTGTACTGATAGGTTCGTTTTACTCAATGGTTTCCCACTCTTCATCCAAACAAATGCGGGTACATCTCCTCTAAATTCTAAATGCTCATTTCTATACCTATAGTATAAATACGCCGATATATCCCTAGAACTATACCCTGGCTTGATAACGTTCCATAGCTTCTGTGGTCTCCAGATTTAACAGCCCCCGATTTATTCTTAAGGGGTGTTTGAAAGAGGTATTTTCTCATCAACTCCATTATATTAAAGACTTAAAAGCGTTCATCATAGCAGATCCGACTCAGTTCTCGGCTCGCAATTGCGTTTGTGTGTGCGCGCCAAAGAAGTAAATGGGAAAAAAAAACCTACGATATGCTAGAAAGATGTGCAGGGCATTAGTATTTGAATGATTATTCGACATTTTCGGCGGTGACGATGGGGGACAAAGCGACAAAGTTTCTTGTTAATAGCTACAGAATGTCCCTATTATGACAGAATAAAGATTTGTCAAAAATGCTTAGCTGTAAAGATATTCTAAAATAATTAAAAACGGCCTTTTCTAATGCAGTATTTATCCGAATATAATTTAATAATCCAACTATGTTCAGTATTAGGAACTTATATTAACTATCTCCATTGATGTTAAATCAGAAATTATCCACGTGCAATAGGGTTCGTGCAAATTTACAATTTCTGGTTGACTTTATCACAGAATTGATTTGCATGTGATTTTGCACGCTCTTAAAGGCCAGAATCACTCAGAGGATTGTGCCATTTCCCCAGAGTTGCTTCACAGTGTCCTGTACGGCTTTCGCCAGTGATTGCAGTAGTGCATTCCGAATAGTTGTGCATACTTTGGGTGACATCATTTTTAAACAATAAGTAATAAATTTTGTTTCCAACGATTTTAAGAAACCCGTAAACTGTTTCAATTAAGATTTTGTCCGATGTATAGTTTTCTATTTCATTTTGAAAATGGTTCGCTTTTGGTGGTAATGTAAGAAACGTGAGAAAAGTCATGTATTTCTGCAGTTTTAATCGAAAAACTTCTTTTGGACCAAATAAAATATTGCTTCAGTACAAACATAATAGTTTAATTTTCTTCACACTCTTATAACACTTCTTGAATATCTTTCATCAGCAAAGCGACATTCGATGAAAAACTTTTTAAATGAAGAGAAAAGTTGTCATTAAATTCCACGACACTCTTGAAAGATATTCAAGAACTGTTAAGCTCATCATGTTAAGAGAATTAAACTTTATGTTTTTACTGGAGCAATATTTTATCTATATTGAACAAAAAAAAAGTCCTGATATAAAAACTGAAAAAATACTGACCATTTTTCGCGTCCTCTATAATCCCAGATTAATTTTACCTTTTTTCACTTTTCTGGAAGGCCTTTTATCCTACCAAAATACTACTATATGATAGGATTCTGATACGAAGTAAGGCCTTCTAGAACGGTCATGCTGCTAAAATTAGGCTATAGGTACTCGTATACGCGTATAGCTATGATCCTAAAGGATGAGATGTTGTTCAATTGAGTGTGTTACTATATTGTTAATAGTTTTCTCTTTTGAAATGTAATATCTTTCCGTATGTGAATAACTGTGCATTTTATTTAATTACTCACACGCTGCGTCCTCTTAAGTCAAATAGTTCTAAGAGCCCATCTTTGGACGTATTTTTCATTTAATTTACTTGAGGTATTTAACCTGCACTTTCTGAACCGACTAATTATATCAGCGCACGACAATTTCTATGAGCGAAAGTGAAAGAGTTTACTAATTTTGATAGGAGAGGTATTTTCACAAAGCTTCCAGGGTTCTTTTACATTTCACAATTGACATGGGACAGACACTTTACTTCCACTCCGAAGGAAGTTGTGCTATGGATTTGTATCGCTCATGACCCCAACTGGGTTTGAACCAACAAATATGGGTCTTGAGATGAGCACTTTAACCTAAGACCACCGAGGTTGACCTTAACCTATTAAAAGGATTGTAAGATACATTATTTCGCTCAAATTGTATCGAAATACGGTTTTTTGCGTCCTTTGTTTGAGAACAGCGAAATTATGATCAGTGAAATAGTTACTTCCTTTTAAAATAAACATTTTACAACCAATTTTTTTTTTTTTACTTTCTCATTAAAGAGAAATGATTGTAACTTTCTTTGTTATTTCCATGATCCATACGACAATAAGCCTATTTAGACCATGTGGCCATCAGAGCGGGGTTTTTCATTTTAAAAGGTGATGTAAACCGGCTTGACTAGTAAAACCTACACAATATATTTCTAAGTTGGATGGATTTATAATAGTTTTAGTAACTTTAAATAAGTCACAAAAAAAAAAAAGATCAAAGATACCACGACTAGACTATACTATAAGTGGCATTAAGTGTGTAAAAACCAAACAGGTCCAATTAAAATTACCAATATCTTAAATGTTAATCTAAAATGTTAAAGCAAATAGTTTATAGCTTTGAAGTGGAAAATCATCCCTTTATTAACACTCCAGAAAGAGTTCGGAATTGTTCAATAGGGGTGGGGGGGGGGCGGTAAGGTACCAAGGTTACTTTTGAATGCTAAATGAAATCGAGCAAAGTTTAAAAATGTGAAGCAACGTTGAAGCCAAAGTGGAACCTAAAATTTGTGTTATTGTTACATATATATATTGTGACGATATCACAAACATGGGCGAATACAAAGATTCAACGTCAAGTAATATGGACCTGTACTCACCAACTGCCTGTTGAACGGGCCCACTCGACGGCTCGTCACGGACACACACACTCTCAAGAAAATCCCGACATGCACTAAAGTGGGGCGAGAGTCTTCAGCCCAGCTGAGATTATGGCCCCGCCCACAAAGAAGATAATCGCTGACTTGGTTCAAGCAGTTTCCGGTTCTCCTAAATTAAATGTTATTAGCGCTATCTATAAGTTCCCAGAGTTACACCTTTTTCCCACCTCGAGCGCTGCTCGCCTCCTTTCGTTTGTTTTCCCTTCCCCTTGGATTTCCCCCTCTCTGAGGAAGAAATCGAAGCTCAGAAATGGTATAAAATAGACTGTGTGTTTTAGCTCTTCACTAACTATACCACTGGCTTTGCTAAGGTGAGGGCGCCGGCTTACGTCTCTTCTGAG
The DNA here is from genome assembly GCA_033556935.1 of Timema podura. NCBI lineage: Eukaryota > Metazoa > Arthropoda > Insecta > Phasmatodea > Timematidae > Timema > Timema podura. The sequence continues at coordinate 64,895,562 of JAVRXN010000003.1, read as the reverse complement.
ATTATTTGTCATTATTCAAAATTCCTTTTGGGCGATATATGGGGGGAACTATTTTCCTAAATTACTGTTTGGGCTTAAACTTCCAGAAATTTAATTTACTTTATTGATGATGGTTTTTAAGTGGTATATCCACTGGTTGCTTGAAAGTAGCTTTTAGATTTTTGTCAGCGCACTCTAGGCGCTTGCTTCTCTCTTACCTTAACCAAAAAAACTTGGGGTACATTTAACGAGGTTGTAAAACTATATTATTGAATGACACATAAATTTAGATAGTGCCTTTGGTGCTTTTATATTTTGTGTTAGGCATAAATGTTCTTCATTACGTTAAGTTAGAGCATGTTGAGTTAAATTGCTATTGACAACCTTTATTAGACTTTAAACGATGGAAACAGCCACCTACGGCGTGTTTGAACATTAGGTTTTCATATGTTGTATCTCTGATCTTTAGATAGACATGCTCATTAAATTAATGATCTGTTGCTATGTATATGTTAAATGTGTAGGTTTCTCGTCCCCTCAGATGCCATGAACAGTAATATATTTTATAGAATTCGCCAAGCGGAAATATTGTTAGAATTAACAATTAAAATGTATAGGTTGTTCTAGCTTAATAATATTAATATTTGTGGAGAATTAAACAGATAGGTTGCTCAATCTTAGCTATAGCCGACATTTATGAAGAGTAAACAGAATGTTTATAGACTGTTGGTCTTGCCCATTGCCTGTTTCGTAATGCCTAGAAGCGAGAATTTTGCTTGTTTAAAGTCAATTATTTTGTTACTTACGAAGCATAGAATGTTAGCTTATCTAATCTTAGCTTTGGTCCAAATGGAATATTTGCAAGCAAATATTAAACTAGTTAATACCATTAGCCTTTGTTTTGTGTGAAGTTGGATGTATAGGCTGTTTAAGCTTAGTTTTGAGGTAGTTATGGAAATTATACGAATTAATACTCTGATAGAGTTAAATTAACTGTCTTTGGTTTTTACAGACATGTCTCAGATATTTACCATATAGCTAGCTAGGACTTAGCTTTATATTGATAATATGCTGAGTGATAAATATATAGCTTATATGAACATAGACTATTAGAGTTTATGCAAGGACTCTACAAGTTAGTATCACATGATATTAGTATTATCAACGAACCATACATATGAACCTTGAAACTTGGTATCCGCGGGTCGGATCTTATTTAGTGACTCAAGAACAAAACCTTAACTTTAAATTTAACTTAGCGACAATTAGGTCATGTTCTTTACTGAGTAAATCTTGTTTTGAATAATGTTTCGCAGTTTTGATCATTACATTGTATAGTACTATGTACCATTTATTATTGTTACAATTAATAAATCTGTCCATGTTATTCTCTTGTATCACTTGTACCCTACCGCACGTTTCCAGGGTTTAAAAGGGGAAGGGGTAAAGATGGTACAATATATATTATAACAGCGTTTTACTACCCGTTCGGGTTATGGGCTGACTATACTTTTAAAGTTGTATTTAGGTAAAAAAAAATAAGGAAGGCTTAAAGTAAAAAAACAAAACCGTGCTAAATTATCTCATGCTTGCCTACCTTTATTTATCTGTGCTTACTTTATAGATGTTACTTAATCAGTTGTCGATATTAAGGTACTGTTTAAAAATGATTATACTTGGATAATAATGGCGTGTTTGGGCTACAACAATCTGTAATTCAGTTCACGGAAAGATTAGCCGATAATAATTTACCAATGAATGAATGTGACAATGAAGATCTCAATCCTAATTTAAGCCAAATTAACCAAACCCTGGTGACAAACATATTTATTCCTATTTCGATGAAATTCCCCTGGTACCAGCTAGGAATCGAAGCCGGGATCTCTAGGTCAGAATCCAGGGGGTTCTTACCATCATACCACGAGGCCGGTTAGGATTATGTGTTGAAATATTTAATATTTATTGAGATATTTTTAATCTGGTCATAATTTAACTTAAATAAGTTTTCTTATCTCTATGAAATTTTTCGAAGATGCTAAGGTTATTGTGGGTGTCTAAGTTAAAGAAAAGTAGTTTTGACCTTCAATTTAACCTTCAAAATTTAGAAGCTTTGTAAATCTATCTTGGTTAAATAAATGGTAAACATTTAATTAACACGCATCCTTCGACGATCGCCAATTACACAATCAAAATGAGCTTTAATAAGTGAAAATAAATTAAATTGGCGGAAAGATTTTTTATGTGTTAAATTAAATATTAGTAAAATAGCTTTGTATATAAACATAAAAGGTTATGCTAAGAAATAATTTATAAAAATCTTCATATTTCTGTTCGTCACACCTTTAGAAGTTTAGGTGCGATTTATCCTTAGTAAAATAAGATATGCCAATTGCATTATAGCCCTCAACAGTGAGCATGCATTTATAGGTCTCATCTTATTTTGGTTTGCAGGTAACGGGAAGGTTGGAGTTCGAATCCTGGATGAAATGTACTGGTGTATTATTCCTAAATGGTTTCTTACTCTCCCTCCACGCGAAAGCGGGTACGTTACCTCCAAATTCTACCTTCCTTGAGACTAGCTAGCCCATCAGTGTGAATAAATTGAGATCTTGGCTGGTTGATAAGAAGAAGAGCAAGATGAAAAATAGAATGGATCACCGATGACGGGGAGATTGGGGATTGAATCCCTGTCGGGTGTACTGAGGGCGTTTTTTACCAAATATTTTTTTCTACTCTCCCTCTCACAAATTCAGGTACATCTCCTCTAAATTATAACCTTCCTCATCCATAGAAAACCACCATAATTCGTACACACGCGTATAACATAAACGAGTAACAAATCACTGGGATAAAAAAAATTAGTTAAAATATAATAATATAATTCTATTTTTAATTCCTCAATTAAGTTACTTTTGTAATAGGTGTTGGTGTGATAGGGGTATGAAACTTTATTGTGCGCATCTAAAATCGTTCAATAAGGGGAGCTCGGGGTTCGAATCTCGGTCGTGTTTACTGAGGGTAGTTTTTCCGAAATGATTTCCTAATATCCTTCCACACAAATACGAGTAGAGTACCTCTAAAATTCTTCGTTCCTTATCACTACTCCATTAGAGTAATTATCATACAGATAGCAAGTAGTGAGACGCGGAGGAAAAAAACTCGTTAAAATGTAAAAAAAGATATTTACACCAGCTGTATATGGTGAAGAGCCTGACTATAGGTTTTCATGAATCCTATTCGACAGTGCAAAAATATTTTGACCATAATATACTGGGTTCTATTAAAACAGTATTTTGTTTCTTGTTGTCCGTGTTGTGAATAAACTGTGTCATATGAGTATGAGTACAATATATGTATCAGCTTACAAAAGATAAAATATACTTCTAAACCTCTCCCATGTCTCACATTATCTAGCAGTAATTATAATCTAAATTCTCAGCGTAATCAAACTGTTGACTTATTTAAGTTTATTTTTCACTTTGTAGACCATTAACAGTAAACCAAAACAATGCATAATATTTTTTTTAATTGGATGTCATATCTGGAACAGTTTAATAGATAATTGTTTTTAGAAACCATAAAAAAATTATAGCTTATAATAAGCACATAATATATATAGGCCTAATCCAAAATATTCCCAATTTAAAGTCTGATGCGAACCAAATTTGTTGGAAATCTGTTGACTAGCTCAAAATAATTTACTAAAATAAAACACTTGCTCATACACAAGTAAAGTTACACGTCTTATTATTCGCATTTCTTAAAAAAAATTCAAAAGTTCCCCATAGAAGATAAATATTAAAATATTTTGGATAAAATTAATTTTATATAGACATTATCTAACATTTTTACTTCCTAGACAGTCATTTTTCTACAAACATCGCATTAGGCAAAAAGACTGGTAAAGAGAAGGCAGTCAGAAAGAATTTTGTTTTTCAAATGTTTTAATTTTATGACACCTAAAACCACAAATACTTTTTTTTTTTTGTAATTCAAGTTTTATTCTATTATTTCAAGTTTTTTCCTTTCGTGGCTGGTTTGTCAGAATTGGACTTGTAGTTTGATATCATGGAACGTAAGCTTTGGGAATTAAACTGAGAATATGAGATGTAATCTGGCGTCTGGCGTAAAGATAAGACACAAATTGAATATTCAAAGAGAAGATGGAGTAAAACCACTATAAAAAAAATTAAGCTAGAAATATGTAAAGGGGCTAGCTATTTCTAAGAATACATCATTTTGTATTTTTTTTAAAGCTGATATTTTAAAATGTTTTTTGGGATTGTTTATCAAAACAGACTTATCAAAAATTATTTTATTTTTAACGATACGTTATTTATGTACGTTTAACCACTATCCACATATTTATACTAATTAAGTTTAGAAACGTACCAGCATTTGCGTGAAGGGAGAGTAAAGAATTATTCATGAAAATACCACCCTAACTACACCTGGTGAGAATTCAGACGCCATACTCCCCATCATTGGAAAACCAGACCGGACGAGACTGACGTATTTTTCCATGTGTCCACCAAAGCATCCCAGCGATCACTTATTAAAGAAACTTGTCTACTGAGCTAATGGTCTCGGGTTCGATTCCTGGCATGGCCAAAAATATATATCGTTGTTGAAATGTAGGTTTTCTCTTTCACAATGATAATGGCTGATGGCTGGGTGTTGTTACTGTTCTAGGTTTAAATTAACTTATGAGTCGTGTTCTGATATAATCAGTCTGTCTAAAAATTGTGCATATTAAATACCTCTAATAAATGTAAACATAAAAATAATAATAAATAAAGTCAGCCAACCCATCATCCATTTTGAAGATGACTTGATGGGAGTTATGCAAGCAGAGAAGTTAGTTGTCTTGATTACTTGGCGAAGGACCTACCCTTCGTACCCTTCCAACCTTCCACCCTTTCCCAAGGAATCTCAAACACAAAGAGGTTGATGAAACGTGGCACAAAGGAGGTGTAAGAAAAAGAGGGGTGGAAGGAGTGTATTAAGAGAATAGATGCTTATGATAGTTCACGTTTAATACAGTCTCGGTATGAGTGTTCGTCTTGATACTCTGCTGTATAGGAAGGGGGTAAAGGTTAGGGGAGGGGTAAGGGACGGGGGAGCCAGAAGAGATATTGTTATCTATATACAGTGTATGACATTCAAGTGGGGGTCTAGGGGAAGTGAGAAAAGTTGAGTTTTTGAAGTTTTTGTGGTAAAACTTTTTTATTTTCTAAATAAATCAAATATAGCTCCAGTAAAATTATAAAGTTTAATTTTCTTCACAAGGTGACATCAACAGTTGTTGGATAGTTGTCATTACCATAGATACATTAAATTTAAAACATTTAAACGAAGATAAAAAGCTGTAATTAAATTACAGGACACCCTTGACATATATTTAAGAGCTGTTGGTCACCATTTGAAGAAAATTAAACAATGTTTCCACTGGAGAATTGTTTGATTTCTTTCGACAAAATAATATTGTTATAAAAACTGAAAAAACACTTCCCCTGTTTCTAACATCCCCTACACTCACACCTTAAGGGCGCCACCTACTTGAAGGGAAATAACCTCACGTTCCTGCATTAACAATTAAACTAATCCCAAATTATATTGTAATTTCCTTTTGCAGACCTGTTAAACTAATCTTATTTTTTAAAAATTAAAATTGGATCTTTGTTTCTCAGCATTTAACTTGATTGTTTTGAATCAAGTTTTGATGTTATTCGACAAATTATTTTTCTGAGTATTCTCTTAATTAACAACAATTATTTTCGAGTGACGTTCTTTGATATTTTCATTGCTACATAAAATGTACTGCCATATGTCATGAAGATTTATTTATTATTTTTATAACATCTCAATAAACGCCTTAAAACTGTTTTTATCAGGATAAAAATATAAAGTAATGTCTACGACAATGTTTATTTCAAAGAAAATCTTGTTTGCCAAGAGATTCGTGGGTTAACAAATTGTTTCAAAGCAAATAAATATATGCAAATTAAAAATAATTCATCTCTTGTGCAAACCAAATTAATCTCAGAACTGTGACATTTTACGTGAAACTTCCTTAAAAATTAGTAAACTTATATTTTGAATAAGATTTTAAAAATACTACCGTTTTTATTTGCTAGGTATTTATTGCAATTACCCGCCTCGGTGGCGTAGTTGGCTAACGCGCCAGTCGTGTTGAGCTTGACCTTCGAGGACGGGGAGATCGAGGTTCGAATCTCGGTCGGGTGAACTGGGTGTGGTTTTTCCTAAATGGTTTTCCACTCTCCCTCCACGCAAATGCGGGTTCACTTCCTCTAAATTCAACCTTCCCAATTCCTAATCCATTAGTGTAATTAGTACTTAGGCGTATAACCCGAACGGGTAGTAAGACGCAGTGCTAAATAATAATAATAATTTTATTGCAATTGGACATGTTTATATATATTTCACTTCCTTTTTGACATGAAATATATTTTGAAATTACAGTCCTCTCCTTAAAATAGTTAGGCTTTTTGTCATGATTTTTTATGCCCCTCCCCCCCATCACCGCCTCTCCCCTCACGTAAGGGAACGTAGGATTTTCTGTCACTCCCCCTCTCCTCCATTTTGCGTAATTTTTTACGATTTAAAAAATTAGATTTTCTCAATAGTTTTGTAATTTTTTTAGATTTAAGGATTGGTAACAAAGCGAATGAGAATGCCAAATTTTAAAAGAACTTGTTTAAAAATCAGTTTTTAAGTTAGCCAAAGACGCCGCTTCCACACAAAAAAAACACCATAAAAACGTTTATTTTCATAAGTTAGTGTTTCTATATTGTACAAACTGTTAATAATTAAAAATGAATTGTTTATGTGAATGTTTTGACTGCCTAAGTTACAGAACAACAAATCAACATATGGTCTTGCAGATAATATGGTTTGGCGAATGAATACTATGGTAATTTTTCCTAGCTGTCTATTACTACCTCTTCTGCTGTGGATGTCCTTCCTCTACCAGTGGTTCTTAACCTTTTATTACTCGTAGCCCCCTTAAATATCCTAAAATATCTTTGAGGCCCCCGAGTTTTTAATAGCGTATTAATCATTAAGATTTATTTTAAAATAGTGGGCTTTATTTACCGATTATAATAACAAACAAATAAAAAAACATAAATTAACTTACCTAAATGTATTTAATGTGACCTCTGCTGTTGATCGCGTTCCACTAATTTGTCATATTTTATTGTTTCGATGTATTCACTTTCATGCTAATTCACATGGGATCCGACTCGGATCGATTTCATCTGAGTTATATTATCCGTGCTTCCCCTCCATATCCCGAAAAATCGAGAGTGTTTTCTACTGTATTAATAATTACTGTACTTACATGCTTACAATCATCGAACTCTTTCTTTTAAAACGTAAAATTTAAAAGAATTGACTTCATAAATAAGCAAATAACATTTTGAATTTTTTTTGGGGGCCCCCCCCCAAAAAAAAAACCTTATGCGGCCCCCCGGTTAAGAATCGCTGCCCTATACAACGCGTCTCAGCGCTACGGCAGGCCTAGATGGCTTACAGAAGGACACATAACTTAACTAGAATATTTACGTTTCCTAGTGGTTAAGACGTTTTAGAAGTAATTCCTTCAAGACGATGACAGACTCCCTATGAAAAACCCTGGTTCAAATCCCAGTTTACTGGGAATGTACTTACAGTATCGCGCGACACTAAAGAAGATAAGGTCAGAAATTCGGAGTGCACTATAATTATTATTCCGGGTAGTGGTTCATAAAGCTATTATACAAATTGTAATACTAATTATGATGCAAATGAACCTATAGTCACCTGTGAACACGCGGACATAGAATTAATTATTGTCTAGTCTGGCTTAAAAAGTGGGTTAAGGCTAGAATAATTCTTGCCACGTACAGCCTACTTGCAATGGTTTTCCCTGAGGGCAAGTGCGGGTACATTTCCTCTTCATCTTGATCTCATTCGTGTATTCAAGAGGATAACTCAGAAGGGGAGTAAGACAAAGATCACGTTATAAGAAATTCGAAAAAAAAAACACTTGTAGTAAATTAATTTTTAGTCGATAAATTAATTTTGAGCTTTTTCTTAATTTACTGTAAACAATTTTATATTTCATCCTATTCCCAAATGTATCGTATATTTTATAAGCGAGGCCAATTGACATAGGCTGAGGCGTAAATAATATTTGCGAATATGATCAAACAGGAAGCATTTATGGTATTCTTTCAAATGTTAAATAATAGTACCAAAATATTGACTTTGTTATAAAGTAAACTAACAAAAACTACCGTAAATGTATTGTACCTTCTACACTCAAAATTGTTTCGTCTAAATATTAAATACCATTTTCTTAGGAAAAAATTTCATTTTTTATTTATTTTAAAATTAAATCTAGAGATGTTTGCTTTTTTTTTTTTTTTTAAACGTATCCCACCAGGGCTTGTTGGCTAGACATTCCTGGTCTTCTACTGTTCTATTGACAGTAGCGGATATGTAACCGTCTTTTGAGGTTTGGCAACCATGTAGTTGCGGCTACTTTGTCCCTATTAGGATAATGCGATGATGATGGCTATGTGGGGCCAGTAAAAGTCAAAACCTAACTTATAGATCAGGATATAAAGGTTTTGACGTCAGGATGATCAGGCTTTCTTGTTAAGTTCGTGAGTCGGAAGTAACGAGCTTAGTTAAAATTATAGTATTTACACATTCCATACAATGCAAGGATGATTTTTTTTTCCCTTTGACAACATTTCTTCTCAAGGAATTCCTTATTTAGTAAAAATTCTTACTTGGCCCTCATATTCAGATGATGATTTTATCATTTCAATTGTTTTGATGTTTACCAATCCATAAAAGCAATATGTCATGTCACAAAGAGTAATTGCGTGAGCAAACAGCAGGATTTTCCTAATTTCACATACAACTCGATCAAACTTTCAATTTTATAAAATAATCTTGAAGGGCTTTTACCAGCTATTTATTTACAAAAATAAATAGATTTATGTGCCGGAGCCAGAGTTACTAACAACACTAGTAAATCTGTGTCTGAGCCCATGACAACAACTTTAGAGTAACAGTTTATATTTCGATTCCTACCCTTACTATTTTATATACATTTTAAACATTTTTTTTCTAGTTTAGGTGCTACTGAATTACTAATCTTTTCTTGTTTCTTTTGTTAGCTAAAAAATCCTATTTTGCTGTCATACAATTTGTGTTTTCTTCAAAAGTGATGTCACATGAGGTGTTTTTGGCTGCTCTTCTATTTTGTTTTTCTTGTTTTGTTGTAGAATCTTCGGGTTAACCATAGAAAACCATAGCTGTATTTTTTCCATACCTTTTAAGAACAAATGAACAGTAATTTTGCACTATTTCTCCATAGAACTATCCTTTGGCCAAATGACATAGTGAAGAAGAAATCCACCAACTATCACTATTGCTGCATCGATTAGGTCAAATGTTTCTACAATATTCTCTTCAAAAACTTTATGAGAAAAGACTCTTTACCCTTGCAAAGAAAATCTTCATCAAAAATGGATGGTGGACAAGAGGCTAGCTCATACTTAAGGTATGTTTTAGAGTACTTGCATTTTCACACACACACAAAATTCGATTAAACAAATGTTGATTTACACTCACCTCTCTCAACCGAAGTATCACAAATTTGTGTTTTGCTTGTGTTATGACCATATATTTTCTGTGAAGTTTCAGTTCTACAAAAAGATTTCCTTTCATTTTCTCTATCTATTCCTACCTGATAAGTTTGGTCAAAGCTAACAGATCCATCCGACACCAAACCGGATGACAAACCAACAAGTTCTCCAGACAATTTTGTGAATGGATTGTGCTGCTTAAGCCACAAAGTGAACTTTTCAATGTCGGACTGATCTCTTAGCTTTCGTGATTAGCGTAGCTTACTATGTTGTTCATTAAATGTTATTGATATTCCCAAGAATTCCTCAACAGTTTCGTGAATTTTCAACAAAAAGGGTGTCCCAAGGACCAATTTGGATAAAGTGCTGTTATAGGTACCTCGTTCATGCGTTAAGACCTCCAATTGCTTTCATAGGGCGCATAAGACTGTTCTATACACATGTCCGTCTATCTACCAGACAAAAACTTTTCACTTCTCCTCACAATGAAGAATTTTTTGTTGGTAAGCAAATCGAGCTATTTCCCTGACAGTTTTGAACTAATCTTCATCATTTGTTTAGCATATAGATGGGCTGACTTTGGTAAGTGTCCTACACCATAGAAATACGGAAGTCTTAGGGTGGTAGAAACGTACGTTCAAGTTCCCCGACCTTTCACTAAATATAAACTGAAGAATTAGATCAATAGCTTTCAGATGATTTACCCATAGCTTTGCAGTTCTACTTGTCAATTCAATTTTTTTTAATACAATGAGGGTGTGGTTTAAGAATTTTTCCCTGTGCTGATGGCGCCATTCAGCCTCATTGTGTGACAAAGTCATGGGTGCAAAATTATTAATATATACATATCATTTTAAAGCTTTTGAATCAGCCTTACCTAAGTCTTACCTAACATATTGCCATATTATCATTTTTAAACACGTTACAATGTTAAAAATTTGTGTATAGCAATAAAAATTCCGTTTTATTTTAGCCTTTATTAAATCTAAGACAAAACTATTGGTATTAATGAGAACAATTTTGTAGAACGTAGAGGAGATGCGGGTATTATGGAATAGTCGGGCAATACGGAACACCATTGTTCCTCATATGTTAAGTGTCACAATCTATCGTTAGCTAATTCAAATATTACAGAAAACAATTTCAAACAGCTAGTGATGCCTTCACTATGACAGATCAATTGATTGTTTTGTGAGAGACGATTGTTTGTGTTGGCTGTCACAAAACTTTTGCAGGCTAGTGTTTATCATTCTATATTTCTTTACTTTCTTATTCATTCCAATAAAATCATTAGGTTAAGGCACACTCATGCATATCTTTGAGTTAAAACATTATTTTGCTGTAATTTTATAATAACCTAACAAAAAATATTGTTTTCCAAAATGGTGAGTCGGGCAGTTAGGAATATTATTCCATAATGCCCGCACATTTTTCAAGGTTTATTTTGTCAACGTAAGCTTAAACATTTTCCCTAACATCTAAGAAATCTATTAAGAGAACAATATAACCTGAAACAATATTTTAGTCTATTATATTTTAATAATTCTTTATTAATACTGATTTATTAATTAGTTATTTTTTATTATAATGTATTATTTCAATGATTCTTGATTATTACTATTTTATGCTTTTACACATAGTATTTGCATGTTTTTATACACTCTCTTATCAAACTTTTGTTGGTTTTAGTAAATATAACTAATGTCTTATATAAAATGTGTAGTATTCCATGTTGCCTTCCCTATTCCATTTCGCCCTCATTTGTTCCACATCTCTTTTAAATGCTCCTACAGGACATTAAAAGTTATTAATTTTGCTTTTAACACTAAAAATAGTTAAAAAATTATTAATTATAATCTTAATATGGAAATCAATGAAAAAATGTGAATATACGCTTTGATATTATTGAAAAAGTAAATGGTATTCCATAATACCTGCACTTCCTCTAGTTTTATGATTAGAACTAAAAAATAATCACATCATTACGGCCTTTGGTTATGAAGATATAAGCTAGTTACTCAATGTCTGAGAATGTAAAGCGGGGGAGGGGGGGATTTACAGGGGGGAATCACAGGGGGAGGGGTGGGAAGTTTTGGAAAAATACATCTATTATAGTGGTCTAACTGTGAATGTGAGGAATGCCAGGCCTCCACCGTGGTTCGGATTCCACGTTAAACTGTAGGTCCTCCATTTCATCTCACAATCAACCTACCATTACACATTAGCGTAAGTGCGGATAACCCGAACGGGTAGTAAGACGCGGTGCTAATAATAATAATAATATAGTGGTCTAACAACTGGCCAAAATTCAGTTTTTATATAATTATTTCCGACATTTGATTTTTTCCCTTTTATTTCCTGGGCTATTAAGTCTAACTAAACAGACCACGGCAACCATTAGAACAATACCTCTTCATAAAAAAATACCTATGGTTCTACCAAGAATTGAAACTGGAACCTATAAATTAATAACCAGAAATTCCGACCACTTGACTTAAGAGTTCTGCCATTTTACACTTTATAACGGCTTAATCTAAGGCGTATATATGAGGTTAACTTTGGTTTTTTGGAGTATACCTTCATTAACTTATAAATAAAATGGTAAACACCATATTGATATAAAATATATGTTCATATTGTATCTATTCGATAATGACCAAGTGCGATATAGGTATAATGCAACCTATTTTGATGTCGTGAGCTGTCAAGGCCGTAAAAAATTTGGTTGGACAGTAAAAAAAAACTAAATGAAAAAATTCTACTTTTAATTTATCATATGTTACTAAAAACTTTTTACTGAGATAATTTATGTTGAGTACTAACATACATTCAATGTCAGTTGAATCTTCAACAGCTCCACCGTCATCTGTAAGGCCTAGGCAGCATTGAAGAGGTATACTAGGTAAATGAGGAGTGAGGTAATTCTCGATGCTTTCCTTACTGAGCTATAAGCTACTATTGCACATCAGTCTGACGAGCCCATCTAACTATATTCACAAACTGACCCTACAAGCGATACCTTCACTCCATTCACCACAGGGACTGGCTGTATATTGAATGCTATCACTAGTATCGTTCATATTTCTGCCAGTTGAGTATTTGTCAGAGCCGTAAGTGAGACTGAGAAAGATCAATGAAAGTAACAACTTGCTTTAGACCATACCAGAAAACCATAAACGATAATATATCTGACCAGAGATGTATCTGGGCTATCAGGCGTAAGTGTCTGACCACTGCCTTAGACCATGTGGCCATCAATGCACTTGTCAGTCTTGAAATAAAGTGGTTCAGATTATAGTGTATTGTACATATTTAATTAATCTCAAGAGCGCTTTTAGGTTAATAAGAAAATTTTAACATTTAACATGTGAACAAAAATATACAGTAACCCCATGGCTTCTTTAGTGCTGAGTGACAGCTCACAGCTGAGAGCTGACGGCTTTGAAAAGTACCAGACCAAATTATGTATCCTACGCCAAACCATAGATCTGCAAAACATGTGTTTAGCAGCTGTCACTTCTGACAGTCAAAATTAGGTATATACCTAACTGTTGACTGTCAGCTGTCAGCTGTGAACTGTCAGTCAGCACCAAAGAAGCCATGGGGCTACTGTACATATGATTGAAGCGAACTTAAAAAAACCTGATAATACACATTAGAACAATTTAATACTGTTCATAAAGTGATGTTTAAATGCAACATATTGTTATTTAATATTTTAAAAATATTTCTAAGGTAAATAAATGTTTATGAATTAAATTTTATAATACTTTAGCTTTACTTTTTTTTTTCTATTGCTCATATGGGCATTACTTAGAAATCCACATCACAAACAAAATAGACTTGAATAGATCTACATTTATACCGCGTGTACAACGATGGGGGCTTCTCTAAACAGATATGTTTTGTTTAATTGCTACTATTTTTTTTATATAACTAACACTATTCTTATTACTTCAGCATGTTTAAATTTCTTAAACAAGAATTTACATCAAGAAACATTTCAAATGGCCTGTTATGAGCTGAGAATTAAAACTTAATTTACAAAAAGAATAAACAATGCAATAAAGTGTCCAAATAAATGAGTATGAGAGAAAATGACATCTTGAACAAATAGTTTTCGACGTCAAACCATGTTGTTCAAAAATAAAAATAAATGTCGTTTGGAACACAGAATAGGCAAGACGGAGAAGGAAGTTCAAAGCTAATGACTTCCCCCTACCGCCTAAGTATGTGGACATAGTAAGAATTTTTAATTTATTTTAAATTAATTTTAATTTGTTCGGTATAATGGGGTGAAGGGAGAAGTTTTGACTCGTGGACGTGAAGGGGTGTTGTTGTGTAAAGTAGCAGTGTTATGCAACTAATGAGAGTCACACGCCAACCTCTTTTCAGGGCGACACGAGCGCTCGGCAATAATTAGAAGTAATGAGCCGTGCAACGCGCGAAACAAGATTTGACACACTTCGTCCCGGTGCCCACATACATGACTTGAGGCAGCGTTTTTCAAACAGTGTGCCGCCGCCGTAACACATTCATGGTGTGCCGCGGGAGTTTGGGAGTGGATAAAAAAAAAACAGCGAGAAAAAAATATATGAATAAAAATAAATCGTTTTAAATCCAGATCTATATTATTTCTAACCCGTCTTGGTGGCTGCGTGTTCGAACGCGCTACTCTCGCAGTATAATAGACTGTCGTTGACGGGGAGATCGGGTTTCTAATCTGGGTCAGGTGTGCTGAAGTTTTTAATAAAATGATTTTCCACTTTCCCTTCGTGCAAATGCGGGTACTACTTAGTATAAACATAACCTTCTTAATCTCTAAAACCATTAGTGTAATTAGTACTTAAGCATATAACCCAAACGGGTAGTAAGACGTGGTGCTAAAAATACCATTATTTTTAGATATAACACAATTATTGTAATTTTAGCTATGGAACTTTTAAACACAATCTTAATGTTCGTTATTTTGATGATGAAACTCCTCCTTAAAATACAGATGGTGTGGCTTGACAATTTTAGCTCCCTGTTCGGTGTCCCGCTAGTTGAAAAATGTTGAAATTCGTTGGTCTAAGGCAAGGTAGATCAATGTTTTTTTATCATAAAGACCAAATCTGATTGTTAGTTTGCACCGCAGGCAGAAGATATATTGCTGATACCACCAACTTAATATATACCTACGAGCAACATAAAAGAAATAATAGTTTTAAATACTTATAATAAATTGTATTATGGTTGATAGAACTATTCAAATTTTACCAACAAAAAAGGTTTAATAATTTCCCAATAATGTATTATGAAATATGCATGCAAACACACTTTCATTAAACAAAATAGCTCTATAAATAAAATGTATATATATTATATATTTATATATATGATATATTTTATATATAAATATATATTATATATAAGTATATATAATATATATGTTATATTATATATTTTATTATATTTTATATATATTTATATATTTAATAATCAAATAAACGTATGATAAAATGTAATTATGACTTTTTTTAAATAAATATTTATATTTGAATCCCTAGCCATTTCACATCTACCACCGAAGATTTCCCTTTAATTTTCTTCCAGGATATTGTGAGGCCCACATTTTCAGTAAAAGGGGGCCACCATTGCATGACGGGCCGTGAGTTGGACCCCATGGAGATATCTGGGTTCTAATACCGGTCGGGTGTGATTAGGGTGTATTTCATTAAATTGTTTTCACCTCTACTGCCACACAAATGCTGGTACACTTCCTCTCTCTAAATTCAACCTTCTTAATCATTAACATTAGTGTAATTAATATACATGCATTTGGTCCAAATGGATAATGAGATGTGGTGCTAAAAAATAAAATGTATATGACCCCCGTAACCCGCTTTGGTGGGCATGCGGGACAGAATGTCAGGCTCGTCTGATCTAGCATTATGGTGATTGTGGAGGTCAATGTTCTGTTTCTAGCCGGGTGTATTGAGGGTTTTATTATTATATAATGATTTCCTAACGCACCACCTATTCAAACGCGGGCACATTTCATCTATATTTTATTTTCTTTATCTCTACTCTAAATGGACGGGCATGAAAACCTTTTCTAAGCATAAGCTTCTGATAATCTATGAAGTAAATCTAATAAAATATAAAAAATTGAATACAAATTTACACATTTCATTTTTATATCTTTGAAACAACCCTTAAAAATACCTTTTTGGTGCACCACATTTTAATATCCTTCAGTGCTATCCACATTTAACCACACAATATATTTTTTTATTTGAGGAATTTATAGTGCTCTTTCTGAACCGACTAATTATGTTAGAGCACGACTTATAAACTGACTTAAATCTAGAACAGACACAATCCATTGTCCCGAAGTTAAATCATCCTTTGCAAGGGGAAACCCTCATTTAACTAAAAATATTTTTTTCGGCCATGCGGGAATCAAACCTGGGAGCCCTTAGCTCAAGAGGCATACGTGTGATGGTAAATTGTGTTGTATGAGAGAGCTAATTATAAGATGAAATGTACCCCGAATTTGCTTAAAGGGAAAATGGAAAAAAAAATTGAAAAATAATGTACCTAAGTACATTTGACTGGGATTTGAAACCCTGTGATTGACAACTCCTACCAGACGAGATTGACGCCTTGGTCCAAAAATGCCCAACATTGTGGGTCAAAAATTATTCCATGCCGTATACAGTTCTTTTTCCACCCGACAATTCTTATTACAGCAATTTTCTTTTTACTTATTTTTTAAAAGAGCCATCACGTACTTTCGCATTTCCAAGCATCCCACGTCAAAAGGGTGAGACTTTTCTCCCCAAACTTGAGCCGCTATTCCCCACCCGCTTCTTTGCTAAAATTATTTCCCTTCTCCCTGAACTTTTTTTTTTTTTTTGGCGTCTCAATTAAATCTCTGACGTGCCGCTGACTTTGTCATCTCGCGTGAATGAAAATGAAACGATTAAGTTCCAACAACGCTACGCGCGATGCCTTTAGGAATCATATTTTCGGACAAGTTAAGGTGGGCCCATAACAAACCTCACCCCTTTGAGCCTAAACGAAGGAACAGGACTGATCTGAACTAACACATTTTATGTGATCCAGGGGAATAACCTTCTCAGAGTAATGACTTGGTTTTCTGTTTATCGAGAATAATCATTAAATGTAAATTTTACTCTGTTCCCCACAATCGGAAATAAGTTCTTAACCTAGCTTCATGTTGGGCTAAACAGTTTTATTTAGCACCGCGTCTTATTACCTGTTCGGGCTGTACGCTTATGTACTAATCATGCTAATATGTTCATGGATGAAGAAGGTCATATTTAGAGGAAGTGTACTCCCATTTGGAGGGAAAGTGTAAAAGCATTTTGGAAAAGTCACCTTGAGTACACTCGAACGAGATTCGAACCTGGATCTCCCCGTCATCGGCAGTCTAGTAGATTGCTAAAGTAGCACGTTATACCATGTGGCAATCGAATAGAGTTATAATTTGTTGTGCAGTGTATATGATACTATGGTAACTGTATGGGTTGTTTATCGTCACGCTTTGTTATAATAGTATTTACATAATATTATAATTATGTGTTGATTATTCATTGCTGACACAAAATTACCTTTTTTTAAAAAAATACACATACATCTACAATCACACTTGTCCATGTAAAAGTATTTAAATAACCTATATATCCCAAAGTATGCATCCTTTGTGTTCTAGCTTCCTACTTCAGTGTCTATGATCCTTATAGGACACCTGGTAGTCCTGAGGTAAGTGTCCGTGTCTTACGACATTATATTGAGTATAGTAAGACTATTATCTGGCGTCCCACATATAATTATAAATACTATTAATGTGTAATTACATGTGGGTGACCTGGTGGTCTAGGGGTAAGGTGTCAGACTTCTGTGCTAAGGGTCCGGGGTTCAATCCTCGGTCCCGGCACAGATCTATCTGATTACCAAACCCTTCCTTCACCTCTGACAAGATGTGTATTAATCACAACTTGTGAATGTGAGGAATGCCAGGCCTCCACCGTGGTTCGGATTCCACGTTAAACTGTAGGTCCTCCATTTCATCTCACAATCACCCTACCACTGCACATTAGCGTAAGTGCGTACAACCCGAATGGGTAGTAAGACGCGGTGCTAATAATAATAATAAAAATAATAATGTAATTACATCCCACTAGGTCAAGTTAGAGAAACTCCTAAAGAGCTAGGTACCTAGGTAGTTAGTTAAAAGGGGGAGGGTTTTTACAATGTTCAAAATAATTATAAGATTTAATTTTCTTTTTAAATTATTATTTGCTCTAGTTTGTAATTTTTTAAACATATGAATATTCTGAAAAATAACTGACTTAATATATTAAATAAAATACAACATCCTGCATCAAAGCCTCGTTCAAGTAATCTACCTATTTGAGTAAAAAAAGAACCTATATACAAATATAACATTATTAAGGGTCCGCCTACCGAAGGGAAAGAGGGAATGTAGACGCCCTGAAATGTTGCATTATTTAAGCAGTTTGTCATTTAAAAATGTTGTGTAGACCAAAATGGAGAAAAACTTTACCAACTTATCTTTAACTTATAGAATTAAAAAACTTTCATTTTACGTTTTATTAATTTTAGAAAAATTAAATAACAGTTGAAATTAGCTCTGGTTCAAATATGCCACACAGGAAATGTTTCAGTTCTTATATCTATGTAATTGGGAATAAAAATTGATTCAGCCATTCTCAAATAGAGTTATTTTTTAAATTGTACAATAGAACATATTTTAATATAATTGAGGATTTTTCGAGTGGTTTTTAAGTTTCAAAACTTGTATTCAGATTAAAAAAAAAAAAGAGTGTGAGACAGATTTCTTTAAGTAGATGACTACATATCTCTTTCTTTTACCAGTAAACCGGAATATTGTCTGTAACAATGTTAAAAGAAGAAATCGCTTAAAGTTTAGTTTTCTATATTCTTCACTTAAAATCACCTATATATAGACCGGTGAAAAGTTTGTAATTTTGAAAAACAAAGTTTTTAATTTTGGAAAAATTATATCTATAATTAAATGGTTTCACTAATCTCAATTCCAGTGGGATTTTTTAAAATGTAGAATTCAGATAAATGAACTACGATTTGTTGCCTGGTTCGATCTGTATTACCTACTTAAGTTAGGTACTATCCACGAGTAGTTTTGCCCTTTTTTAAAAAAAGAAATAAACTTTTATTTAGAGAAAACACTTTTTTTTTTGCCAGTAGCGATTAACTTCTCCCCTTAAATAACAGCGACAGACTGATCCTAAAGGTAAGAAGCATATTTTAAAACTTTCTTTCTTAAAGAATAGCGTGATTATTTTCATATGAGTCCTGTTTCATTTTTAGGACATCCTGTTCAACCCAAAATATCCCCCAGTCTCCTTTTCACCTACAGTGTACTATAAACACCGCCATTAAGAAGAGAAGGCGCGGGAATCCCTAGTCATTATTAGATTGTGCCCCCCTCCACCCTTTCTCTGGGCTTCCCCTTCCCCTTCATCGCGCTAACCCCTTGCCCACCACGTTGTATTTCACTGGGAAATTAGATGCAATTTACAATAAATTTCAAAGCAACGTTACTTTTCCTCCTCCCCCCTCCCCTCACCCCGGTACGTCTGTAACCCTTCTTACCTCCCCCCTTCTCAGATGAAAATGTGAGCTCCAAATATACGTTTACATAATAAAGTACATTATTTATATTCTTGAAAATGGTAAGAAAAAGTAATAATAGTATCACTTGTGGTATGAGTTTACGATTTTTTTTTTTTTGTTATTTGGGTTGTGTATGTGAGCGTACAAACTTTACGAGCGTATTTACTTCTTTATGGAAGACAAAATATGAAATATAAATAGTTGTGATTTATGCAACATACAAACAAAATAACATTCTACTACACTTCAGTTAAGTCAATATTTTATATACAGTGCTTTTATTATTTATGGATGACATAACTTGCATTTTATAGGCATTTGACATAAAAAAAACTAACTTAGCTGGGACAGCCCAATCAGTGGAATTCCTATCTTTTGTGATAATGGGATTGGTACAGTTCAATTTTGGTAGGAAGAACCTTCCCTGACAGCTAGAAAATCTTTTAGATTTACTTCCAAGTATTCATACGTCAAGTCATGTGTCCTGCAGTTGTCACCTTTGCTATATCTTCCCTTCTTCTTTTTATTCTTCATAGATCTTTGGCATGTTCCATTCCGAGTTCTCTAAAGGCTGTCCTTCCATCTTCGTCTAGGTCTTCAAAATCTTCTCCTCTCTGGAGGTATTTCGTCTCTTGCTATTTTGATAATTTTGTCTTCTTGCCAATATGTTTATTCCGTTCTCTCTTAAGTGAAGCTATCCATTCATTGATGGGGTTGATTTGACAAGATTCTCTGATTTTCTCGTTTATTTTTCTGTTTAATAACGCTGTATTAGTTATTTCTCAATGCTCGTATTTCTGCGACCTCCAGTTGTTGTTGGGAACGTTTAGTTTCACTTCATGTTTTACGGCATATGCGAGTATCGGTCTAACCTCTGACTTATATAACCTCACTCTTGAATTTTGTCGTGGATATTTGTTGTGATATATTGAATAATTAATGC
This sequence comes from Timema podura, assembly GCA_033556935.1. Lineage (NCBI taxonomy): Eukaryota > Metazoa > Arthropoda > Insecta > Phasmatodea > Timematidae > Timema > Timema podura. The sequence goes on along the minus strand of JAVRXN010000003.1, from coordinate 64,875,288 downwards.
AGCCGGTAATACTGTTAACTTAACTTTTTTTTACAACTCTGAGGGTTTGGCCAGACTGACAAGTGAGCGAGCGCGTAACTAGCAGATAGCTCTATATATTTGTTGGCGAGTAGGCTACGAATCTTGGATCAGTGAAATGAGGGTGTTTTTTTGATAAGTGATTTATTGTTGTGGATTTATCATCCTCTCTCCACGCTAATGGTGATTCTTATTTTTAAAGACCTACTTTGATAATATTGAAGTATTTTAACATATCAGTTTTACATATATACATACATATAAGTATGGTTTATGATCTTACCAATTAAATTAGGCCGTTAATAGCAAGTGTGCTACCCGCCTCGATGGCGTAGTTGGCTAACGCGCTAGACGTGTTGAGCTCGACTGCTGAGGACGGGGATATCGAGGTTCGAATCTCGGTAGGGTGAAATGGGGTGGTTTTTTCCTAAAATGGTTTTCCACTCTCCCTCCACGCAAATTCGGGTTCACTTCCTCTAAATTCAACCTTCCCAATTCCTAATCCATTAGTGTAATTAGTACTTAAGCGTATAACCCGAACGGGTAGTAAGACGTGGTGCTAAATAATAATAATAATAATAATAGCAAGTGTGCTAAACCTATCGATAATAATAAAAATGTCAAAATGATAAGTTTTCCTAGCACTCGAAGAACAAACATATAATAATATTGCCTAGCGCCTGTAAACTAGTTTACTGATGGTTGGTATTTTTGAATATCAAATTTTTCGAAAATGGTTTTAAGGATTTTGTTTCAAATGGATATCCGGGATTTGTTTGACATGAAAAATAGCAATGTGTCATTGGTTTTGTAGCCTAAATTTACTAAAGGATAACTAACTGTTGGAAATTTTATGAAAACTCGAAATATTTCTAAAATGGCTATAAAAATCATTTTTAAATATATATCTGAGAATTGTGTGGTATGCCAAATATCACTGTAAACTTATTTTAGAGATAAAAACTCATTTATGGATAGTTTACTCATAACCGATTTTTCAAAATTTGAAATATTTTTAAAATGGCCCTTACGATTAGATATCTTGAGAGTTTTTGAAATTTAAGTTAGCACTGTAAAATTATTTATTGGTGAACATTCACTTATGGGCAGCTTACAAGAAACTGTTTTTTGATATTTATTTTAAGGTTAGTTTATAATGACAAATTTTTCTAAAATTTGGAATATTTTAAAAATGATTCCAAAAATTCCAATGGGTAGCCGATCTGGTAAGTGTTTTAGAATATAAATAATTGTCTCTATTGGTTCTTATATAAACATTAATTCAATAGAAGTTTACTAATTACTGATTTTGACAAATGTGCGGTCTAATTTTTAATATCATGAGAAAGTATTTAAATCTAGTTATGACTCTTTACTATTTGTGTGGCTCCGAAGGGTACCCGTCATTTGGCCTAAAGGCATTTGGCCTAAAGTGTAGGCTAAATGCCTTTAGGCCAAATGCCTTTTAGGCCAAATGCCTTTAGGCCAAATGCCTTTAGGCCAAATGCTTTTAGGCCAAATGACTTTAGGCCAAATGCCTTTTAGGCCAAATGCCTTTAGGCCAAACGCCTTTAGGCCAAATGACTTTTTGTAAATTTAATTTTTAGACCATTTATTAAAATGTGTTTTGCTGTCTCCGGAAACATTCGTTATGATTTGTAGTGATGCTAATAGATGGCGAGGTGTGTAGTGTTTAGTTAACTAGTATATACTACCGTTTCAAAATATGTAAGTCTTTTCTCAATTTACTACTTCCCAAGGTATAGCAGCACGTCCATTAACCTGTAGTACCACTTTTGTATATGTTGAACTTTTTACATTGCCAAGGTTTTATACTAGTTTTTGTACCGTTTTGTACCAGAAATAAAAAGTTTTGTACACGTACCGTTTTCTATTAATTAGCACATACATGTGGTCACACCATTTTAATAATTTTGTTTTATTTTGAATTTTGAATTTTTTTAAGTGCCAAAGTATATTTTATTAGTCTTTCTTAGTATATTTGTTTATTAATTTTGATAAATGAATTAATAAATCATTCTTTTTTTATAATCATATTAACTTACTCGAGTTTGCCCACGGCTTCGCTCACATTTAAGTTGGCTAAATTATCTTATTTATAGCAAATCATCTAAACCAGGTTTTCTCAAACTCTATGCTCTAAAGCCTTACATGAACATTTAAAGTAATTGTTAAGACTCTCTTTCTTAGAATAAGATAAATTTTTTACGTTAAAATACAAAAATGAGACATTTATTATTTAATTTATTTCTTTATTTTCTGATAAGAGCTTTGTAGAAGTTTATTAAGAATAGTAAAGATTTGTAATATATTAATTAATTTTATTGCTTCATAAGCCAAACAGAATATTAATTTTTTATTCAATCATAATTTAGCAAGTCGAAGGAAGTGAAAAATTGGTTCACACCTCATTTGAAATCCCCTCACGCCTCGCAGTTTGAGCAACCCTGATCTAAACTACCAAAAATACAATTTTAGACACGTGTGAGGTGAGAACTTTGTATGTTGATAAAGCCACAAATTAACTGCTACCTATAAGAAGTAAAATCAATTATATATATGTGCAGTCTTTGCATCAATATTTGCTCGCTTACGCGGAGACATTGTTGAAATGAACACCAAAAAAAATAGTTTAAATTTACTAATTAAACTTGAATTAATTTGAAAGAATCACTCTAGTAAGCACCTCAGCTTATCAAATAAATTGTTCTGTTAGTAATTGTTTCTATTGGTTTTTGAAAATTTTCCCTTCTCCTCCCCAATCATAATTTCTCTATTCTCTAATATTCACACTTAGGCCCTCTATGTGGATCATACCGGCCTGTAAAAATCATTGATCTCTATGATATAACTGGATGGACATACACATGCACATTCCAAGGACAAAAGCGTGACGCTCAAGTGTATCATCTGCTACACGGGGGGGGGGGGGGGGGGGGGGGGGGGGTAGGACAGATTTAACTGTTTCTTTAAATGTTCTTATGCGAAAACATGTCTCTGATGAATAAAAGTGTTATTGTTTGAAAATAGTGAAGTATTATACCACACTTTCCTGAAGAAACATTTACATTAAAGGATATACAATTCAGTTTTACATGTAATACTGTACAGATATGAATAAAACCTTTGATATTCCCATTTCTATGTATTTATCATCAATGTTGTTTACAGTCTGGCACGACTACACTTATATTTAAAGTTGATTATTAGCTTGTATATTGGTTTCAGAAACCATATTATATTGAAAGTTCTATAAATATAATGAACAAGGTATCTTAAAACTTGATTACATTTGTTTGAATGACAAAATTTGAATAGTTGCCATGCATTCAAATTATCACTTAGGTTATAGGCTTGTGGAAAGTATTATTATAATAATACCGTTTTTTTTAAGTTAGCTCATATCTTTCAGAAACCATATTATGTTGAAATTTCGATAACTATAATGAAACAAGTCAGCTAAAAACTGTATTACATTTGTGTGAATGACACACTTTGTGTAGAAGTCTTACGTTCAAATGATAATTTAGGTTATAGGCTTGTAGGAAGTACATTATCTACTAAACCCTGATTTTAGTAATAATCCCAATCTGTAAGGCTTTATTTCGTACCAAAATAATATCATATATATAATATTTTGGTAGGATGAACGGCAATTTAGAACAGAAGTAGAAATTTCCTTCTGTAAGGTCTTTTATCCTAACTAAACACAACTATAGGGTAGGATTCTGGTACGAGATAAAGCCTTACAAGTAAGCTTCCTTCAAAAATCATCTTACATATTAGGCTACATCAACTTATTTAAAGAAAAAACTAACCAGTTTTGAACTTTTATATGCTCTTCAAAGCTTTAACTAACATATTTATTTAATTTAACCACTCACACATTGATTTTTCTCATATATTCAATCAGATTAATGAACTATGTCAAAATGACAAATTACCTTGTATTGGTAAAAGAAAGAAAGAGATACCCGAAAGTTTCTTTCTCTCTTACACAATGGTATGCAGACGACAGCTCGAAAATTTCAGCCACAGATGTCCATCCAGTTATACTATAGAGATCAATGGTAAAAATATAATTTACTAACTTGTCCTCCTTATACACGGACCAAAATCTTTTACGAAAGTTTATCTTTATTGCTTCATAGGATGTATAGTCAGCCTCGTGACTATTCATCCACACTTCAGCTTCACCTACTAACTTTGAATTAAAAAATGCTATTTTTTTGTGCTTTGGTGAGTTTACTATTTTCAAAAAGTCTATCCATCTTTTTCAAAAACTGTACAGCATGCACCCTAACATTATTTCCACTGAAGGTGGGTACATAGTCCATTAATTGATTCTGGATGCTTGTACTAGGTAATACCAAGGCACCAGCAGTAATTAGCGTCCCCTTTTCCACTTTTTCGTCATATTTTGACTTAGCCTGTTCTAGTTGTTGTCGCATTTGTTCGACTGTTTGTAACGTCTTGTCCACAGTTTCAGTCAAGTTGTCGTTAAATTTGTCCAATTGCCGGTCAACTATTTCCTGTAAGTAAACATCTGGTATTGTGTGTCCATCAAAGAAATCATTTTGGAATTTAAGGTTATCACTACATTTTTGTTGTTCTTTTTCAACAGTCGCAAATCGTTCTGTTAAATGGTGTACCTGTTCTAGAATTTCATTTTTATTTTTATCGCAACTTTCCTGAGTAGTTTTTCCTTTGGAATTTAAAGCGTCCTGTTTAAGCTTAAAGTTTTCCTTTGCATTTTTAAGTTTTTTTATCTGCTCATTCGTCTGTTTTTCTGACTTATTACAGTCTTCCCTAAGCGTCTGTAGTTCGTCCCTTACCTGCGTTTGGTCACTTTCAGTCTGTTGTATTTTCTGTAATTTTTTGTCAAAGTCGTTTTATACTTCTTGAAATTTACCCTGCAATTCTTGTTCTAACCTGTTGAATTGTTCATTTACACCCTTAAATTTTTCATCAAACTTTGTATTTAAATTCTGATTATTTTCTTTGATTTCTTTTAACTCCCGGTTATTCTTTTTGTAGCTCCTGTCTAGTTTTTTGTAGCTCCTGGCTAGTTTTATCGAACCTTTCATTTATTTTCTGATCTAACTTTTCACTCTTTTCACTACTCTCTTTAATTTGCTGACTTAACTTTTCACTCTTTTCACTACCCTCTTTCATTTGCTGTACTAACTGCATTAATATTGCATTTAGGTCATTTGCTGATGTTTGTTGAGCTACACCTCCTACCTTTGAAACATTTTCCACCCCCTTAAGTCTTCTTCTTTATGAACTATTGGTTCAACTACTTTCTCATGTTGTTCACTTTGTTCCTGATCAGTTAGTTCTAAACAAGAATGTTCTTCTACCATTGGTTGGGAATATTGCGTTAGGGGAGGATTATCCTCACTGCTACTACTGTCTGTCTCTTCCATATTTAATGAAGTTTTGCTGTTGATGACTTACGTGAGATTTTCCTTGCGTACCTCACCTGAAGTCTAGAAGCTTTGGACCTTATTCAGAATCTACCGGGTTTCGAACTCTTCCCTCTGAAGTCACCTGGTTTGGAGCTTCTTCTTCCAAAATCACCTGGTTTGGAGCTTCTTCTTCTTCTTAAGTCACTTGTTTTTTTTTGTTTTTTTGCGTAATAAGGCACTTAAGTTGTTTGCGGCACTTTCACTGTTCTTTGAGCACTCACTTTCTCGGGTTTTGAACTGGATTTAATTTTATTATTTCAGTTTATCAGGCCCTCCACGTTGGGAAGCCATTATTGTAACGTATAAAAGTTAGCCTGATATATTAATGTTGGTTCGCCACCATTAGGGTGATATTTGATATAATGATTGAATTGGGTCCAAGTTTGCTATCCTGTATTATGGTAATCAAAAGGGGATAATGTCTTATTTTATAAATTAAAAGTTCTGGTCTTTTATAGTTTTTTTATATTAAGTAGATAAACAGTTTTTGCTAGATATTTCACACGTTGTAAATATTAATTTAAAAACCCGACTATTGTATTATGTGTATGTTAATTCCCGGCACGTGAAATTTATCATAGACCCAACCCACACGGCTCCTCGTCAGGGTTGCAAGTGAAGAGATGCGTACTTTGAAGTAGTTATATCTAGTGACATCTCCTTCTCGAAACTTCCCAAAAGAAAGAAAGGTGTGGTCATCCAGGTGCGTCTCTGTCTACAAAACTGAGTTCGCCTTTCAAACAAAGGCGTAGAAAGATGTCGCCATACCTTGCAACTTAACACAACTAAATCTTACTACCCGCTCGTATTTATAATAATAATTTTGAATATAGATGTGAATAATAAATTATTTAGATGTATAATTCCATATCATTACAACATATATATACAAACACGTGTATATACGGGCGCATTACAATTGGGCCACGTAAACAAGTTATGATCTCCGTTTGACGTCTACATATTTACTGGCAAAATTTATTTAATGTGTCACTATTATATATATTAATTATTAATATTGGTTTCCACTTTAATTTTGCCTTTCGAAATAAGTTGTCAAAAGTCCCCGAAAATGGTGTTTTCTTATTGTTTTTCGTTAACTTTATGACCGTGAGATATATTAACAAGGAAATAATATCAGAAATCTATACATAAAAAAGGTGATATAGTGTTTTGTGAACTGATCTAGTTGTATGTAGGATAGTGTCAATGTTTTTAGAAATATTGTAACTACCTTGCATCAGTTGTGCTATCTATATTCAGATGAAACAACTAACAGTACTTTTTACTTTCCGAAGATAGCCGAAGGTTTTAAATTTACATTTTAGGCCAAATGCTTTTAGGCCAAATGCCTTTAGGCCAAATGCCTTTTAGGCCAAACGCCTTTAGGCCAAACGCCTTTAGGCCAAACGCCTTTAGGCTAAACGACTTTAGGCCAAACGACTTTAGGCCAAACGCCTTTTAGGCCAAATGCCTTTAGGCCAAATGACTTTTGGTTTCATTTTTAGGCCAAATGCCTTTAGGCCAAATGCCTTTTAGGCCAACTGCCGCGTCCCCGCTCCGAACCCCAAAAAGTGTATTTTACAATTCTGTTAGCCCCATGTACCTATTTCTGTATGTCTTTGGCAAAGGATTCATAAAGATTGGTGGGTTTTTGTCAAACTTAATAATTATATATTATAGGGGTTTAGGCTACCTCGGGAGATTTTTTATTCTGTTTTTTAGATAGCTCTAGTGATTTTGTTCGAAATTGGTATCGGGGAGCTATTTTATACTATCAATATTTATAGTCTATAGGAATATGTTTTTTTTATTTTAAAGAAATGAATATAAAGGTAGTATATTTACGACAAATCATATAAATCTATAATTTTTTTAAACTAAATTTGTGTCCAAGAATAGTTTTCATAATAAAATTAATGAGAACTCGCTTTTAGTTTTAGAAATTACAAATAATTTTAGGTTAGCTTACAAATAACTTATTTACGAAAATTTGAATTTTGTTGATAAAATTTAAACATATTTTTTTAAATATAAATATATATATATAAAGAATATTTATTGTAATTAACAAGATCATATATATGTTTTACGAGGAAATTTTACTAAGGCTAGTTTTTTGTTGAACAATAAATTTTGAAAATTTTCTTAGAAGCTATGATATATAATATGAGTTTTTGTGTGATTGTTTCATACCAATTTTTTTCTGAATGATATTTACTTAATAAAAGAAGGGCATAATTACTTCAGTTAAACTCTAGCCAAGTGGGAAAAAAAAAATCAATTTTTTTCGCCGAATTTTACTTCTTTGGTCGTTCATATATGTACATCACGTACATTAATAAAGTACGGATGAGGACGGGATAATATAGAGGAAATGTGCTCGACTTTGCGTGTAGAGAGAGAGTGGTAAACTTTTAGGAATAGGCCACTTCAGAACACCTATTTGGGATATGAACGTCAACCTATCCACCACTGGTAAACGAGATTAGTTTAGACTGACACATATGACATATGTGACCACAAGAAAGGATAGGTCAATAACTTATGTTGAATATTTATAAGTGCTAGACAGGAAACCATAAAATGAATTATTTAAAACGGCCTAGCAATAGAACTTACAAGGTAGTTCAAATTCAATATAAATGAAACCTTTCATCGAACAGAAATAATTATAATTCAGTTAAGTCATTGTTTCATAATGGTGATTAAAATATGGTTGATGGCTAACCAACTCCCTCTCTGATCTAATAAATTCGAAAGTTCATGACCACCAGAACGTAAGCTGATCACTCTGTTTAGAAATGGTATTATAATCACCCTCCACCCCTCCACCAATTATTTGAAGAAAGGTAATTAATAATAACAATAATAATAATAATAATTATATGATAATAAAATATTGAAAGCATAGCTATTTACATAACTCTACATTTATAGAAATAATATAACAAAATAAGTTTGGAAAGAAGAAATAAATAAATAGTAAGGAGAAAAAAAATAATTAAAAATTAAATCATACCCCAAAATTTCACATGTACTATAGAGCATGTAATATGCATATATATTTATTATGAATACATAAACATGATGGAGATAGTAAATAAATTTAAAAACTTATATTAGCTTATTATCAATGCATATTAAATGTATTTTTAGTTTTATACATTATTTTAATAATACTCTACACACACACACACACACACATATATATATATAGTGTAATGTTATATATACATATTATGTGTATATGTATATATATATACTTAATTTACCCCTACGTTTTGCCTCACATCGACAGTCAAACAGGTAAGGTAAGTGTGTGGGTGTCACGTGAGTGGGTGCTGAAATTATGATGATCATGAAGAAGGACTAATCGTGAGGAAAGGTATTGAGGATATCCTGTTAGCAATATTTTCTTTGCTATTGCAAGAAAAGTAGATGCCATTTCTCATCGAATCGTAGCCAGTTAAGTTTGTTATAATATATAGAGATATGATCATGTGACCGCAAGTCGAAGATATATCTTAAATACGTGTTTTGAAGTGTTTGTAATTTCCTCGTGAGTTCAAGAGTCAAGTCATTGTAAACTATATCAAAGTACTTAAGGATTAGAGTTAAGCATTAGAGTTTTAACAAAGGATTTTTAAATGCATTTGGAAAAGAGTTCCTAAGTCGATCTAATAAATGCAGGGACGTGAAAATAGTTTTACAAATATGAATTATTGAGTACATTATATGCCCAGATTTTTGACCACAATCGTCAAATAAATTGTGTTCTTATTCAATATTACAATAGGGAAATTAGAAAAGTTAGCAGTAGATTTAAGATTATTTGAGCCTATAATAATAAAAAATTGAAATCTACCAGTTTAATAAAGAAACCGTCATAGATTGCCAATTTGTGCAATGCATTAAGATCTGAGTTTAGTAACGCAAAAGAATGTTTGAATAGGTGTGCAGGTGACGACAGAAATATTTGAAAATCGTTTACGTACAGATGATGATTGTTGACCAAAGACAAGCCGGTAAGTCAATAATAAACACGGTAAACAACAGCGAGCACATTGTGGTCCAGATAATATGAGATAAATCAGTTTACAGAAATGTCAGGAAAAATTAAAATATGAACATAATTTATCAACTAATATTTCATGATTTATGGTATTGAAAACTTGATTGAAATTCAAGAGTGTTTATAAAACCAATTGTTTGTTGTTCAGTCACAGTATTGCCTCATCTGAAACATTAATCAGTGCATTCTCGGTGCTATGATTTGGTCAAAATTTAAACTTGGGACATTCAATGTTACTAAACCTTTTTCAAAATCGTGTAAACCCTTGGGCTAGACAAACATCTTTTAATGTAGAAGAAGTTTAAAAGTGTTAATATTTACACTATTTTTAATCATAAATAAGTTCTGTTCTCTTAATACCCCTATCAGATTCTATATCATTTTGTAGTTAACAATGTAATTTTTTCTAAATAATTTGTTTTTACTTTTTCTTGACATCTCTGTAAGAAAGTATTTTAATTGTAATAAAAATGAACTCCTGATTTTGATAAAGTGTTGATGCTTCATGACCCTCTAAAAGCAAAAAGTTGTTTTCACAATGCCGTCCATCCATCCCTTTGTACTTCATGCTAGAGCCGAAACTATTTTTTCCAATTATGCTGAAACTTGTTATATGGGGTTTTCATAAGATCTCCCGAGGGATTTTTGTAATTAGATATCTAATCCTAAATTTCAGGTAGTTTACTGAAAGGGCATAATGGATTTCCACGAAATTAGCTATAACATTTTGATTAATATCTTATATATAGACATTGTTTATTTTTAAACAAGGTGGAAATTCTCATTTTCTTGTGAAAAACACTTTGAGGATATTATGCTTATGTAAACTGGCATTTTCTTGTGTTCCGCAACTCGTTAACCCAACCCAAAACATTTTCGACAACTTCTTTGCTTGGTGGATGTGAGTAAGATTTGACCATATATGTCTCCCACTTGTCATATAATTTAAAAGGTTGCAATGATAGCCAGTATATGATGGTATATTTCCTTCCACTTGAATCACATGCACATGTGAGTGAGTGATCACTCGGTGTACTGTTGCTGCTTCTTCACCAGATTCAAATCACTTTGGTTGTGGCTCACTGTTACGCCATCGTGACTAGAGTTTTTGGTGACAACAGGACAGGCTAGAGTTCTTCTGACTTCAACCTTTGGTATAATCATTGTTGTTTCATATTCAAGTGAGAGGATATTGACTGTGCCATCATGATGTGACCAGTCTCGGAATCTATTGGTCTGTCTTCTCGAAAATCCTCACTTTGCATGTCCCCAGCCCACATGATGCAATTTATTGTGGACATAACAAGAGGTCGGGACCCATTGAATTTTGTTCTGCCTTATTGATTTCCTGTAATGCTCATGTTGATAACTCATCGAGTATATCATCATATGAAATTTCATTTCTCAAATTTTTTTTAAGGACAAAAATAAGTTATTTGCTGTCAGTCAATCTGTGTACAGACATGTATAGGTTTACTGTAGGATTGGCGTATTCCTAAGATTAAATGCATCAGACATAAAAAAAAAACGTAAAGGTACATTTGGTTGCAATCGTTCCGCATCCATTGGGCGCTCTTTTTACAGCTTAGCATTGGGATCCACAAGCAACGCTTTTAAGTCATGAATATCGTAGTTCTTATTGCAGTTCTTCAACCTGGCAGAAACATGGTTATCAAGGAGTTTTTCTCTGCTTACCTTGTATAATGTTTGCAACATTTTGTATCAAGTTGGAGGTGTTCATGCCCCAACTATACAGAGCGCTCTCGACATTTGCTCCCCCGCGTTTAGGAAAAAAAATCTATTGATGTCTCGTTTCGTCTGTATCTCGACTGAAACTAAATGTCCTTCCCAAAAGGTTTCCAGTTTTTTGTGAAGTGAACGTAGCGCGTTCTTTTCGTCGCACGTGTTCCTAATTTCTTTGTTTGTTATCATTTTGTATCCATGAATTTTCTCATATTTATATAGTAAGTCCCTGAGTGTGTAAACCTATTTGCGGAAGTCCAAGCACTCAACAAAATATTCACACAGTTGATTGAATCCCCCGGACATCTTAGTCGCTACTAACGTTGTTCTTTTTTTGGTATCACTCGCGTTCAAGTTGTATACTGGTCTCTAAGCTTGTCTATTTGTTGGTTTTGATGGACCAGGAATATCCATTTTACATTTGTCTATATTCAGATACTGGAACCAAAAAAACCTAATGTACACACTAAATAAAACGAACTAACAATTAAATGGAATACAACCATAACAACACTGTTTAAGAATTCTCATATCGTGAAGACCAGTCAACATTTTGAAAAATGGCGGGCAAAAGCCAAAATTACTAAAGTGGTTCCCATGCTAAATTTCATACTTAACATGTCAAAAATAGGCTGCAATCATTAAAAAAAGCCCCCCCCTAAAATAATGTACGGGTTTTATTTTCTCAACCGGACTAATAGTTTTCGTGTAAATTTACTATTTCAAGCTGACTGTATCACAGAGTTGATGGGCATGTGATGCACGCACGCTCTTAAAGGTTAGAAGATTAGATCCATGTTTTTTTAAACTATAAAGATGTGATTAAACTTTTTCATAATTTATCTTACTACCTGTTCAGATTAAATGCATGTATACCAATTAAGATAATGAGTTAGGGGTGAGTATGATTTCTTGGAGGGAGAGTAGAAAACGATTTTGGAAAAATCATCTTTACTACACTCGACCTGAATTCAAACCCCAATATCCTTATCAGCAGTCAAGCCTGACACGAGGGTGACGCCTTAGATCATGCGGCCACCTAAGCAGGTCATGTTCATACAGTTTACGTCTATGCGTGCACGTAAGGCCGCTGTTAAGACAGGATTTCTGGTGAAATAAAACATTAAGTTTTCAAAAAAATGTATTGTGCTGATGATTGAACAGCGTCACTTCGAATATTGTCTAGGCTGGATGGTGCCTACAAAAATGTACCATCTTTCCTCCCAAACAAGTCAGTTCAACGGATAAACCAAGGTGTAAAGTTCCAAATTGGTGATGAGTATTAACTAACATAATTGTTTAGCTTGTTAGATAATTTATCAGGTACTTCTTTTCATTATGTTCTACACAATTAAATTAGTTTAATGCTCAAAATAAATTATCAATTTTATTTTAATTTAATTTGAATGTTTTGTGTGTTTGTTAGTTGGTACGTGTCTTGTTTAGTGTATTAGGAAGAATTTTTAGGATGTCATATATTTATATTCTTATTGTTTTAAGTGTTTTAGTAATTCATTATTCATTTATTGATAACTAAACGTGAGTGTTGTGTGCCAAATTGTCGAGCAAATTAAAAAATGTACCTAAGGCTCACGTAAAATATTAGGTTTTACCAATGACGGAAACATTCAAAGTAGGCCATATGAATTCATTATTTATTGTTAATTAGTATAGATTTAAGTCTACATATTTGTTTAAATCCATTGTATTCAAATCGTAAGTATTTTTTTGCACGTGAGATTTGAATATGATATGCTTTTAAAAATTCTAAGAATGATATAGTTTTAATGCTTAGTAAATCTTAGTAATTTTAATGATATCAGACTACTTGTATTTATAAAATGATGCTATGCAATCATTCTCTTCATGCAGAAAGCTTAAAATTAAATACAATTTAATGTGTTTATTGACAAGTTAGAGCGAATTTAATCCACCAATCTAAACACTTTCATAGCTACAGTATGTAATTGCTAGCTACCAATTTAAAATATCAAAATTAGGATACCAATAAATGTCTTTAATCAGTTTCTGCCACTCTAATGTTGAAGTACATTGTTTTATGTGAAGGAATGAGTCCCTACAAACAAGGGTTGTAAAGCCAAATGTTTACCTAGTTTATAACAATCGAATACACTGGATTGTAAACACCTCTTCCATAATGTTTTTTACTTCTCATATCAAGAGAATTGCTGATGACTGATTTTCCAAAACTTAAAATATTTTTAAAATGGCTTTATTAATTTGGTTCCAAATGAATATCTTGGTAGTGTTTGGCATAGCAAATAGCATCGTGTACTTGTTTTTAGGGTAGAAAATAATGTATGGGTAGTTCACTGGTGAATGATTTTTTTTAATGAAAATATTTTTAAAATTGCTTCATCAATTAGGTTCCAAATGGGTATCATGGGAGTGATTCACATGACAAATAACACTGTATACTTTAGTTTGTGGTTAAAATTAATTTATTGTTAATTTACTGACTAGAGATTTTTCACAAATTGGAAATATTATTAAAATGGCCATAATGATTTTGTTTCAAATGGGTATCTGGAGAGTAAGTGACATGAAAAATAACCCTCTTTACTTGATTTTGGGTAAAAATTCCTGGGTGGTCTTTAACTAAGAGGTAATTTTTTTAAATTATAATTATTTTTAAAATGGCTATAAGGATTTTCCTTAAGATGTATCTCTTAGGGAGTGTTTGACATGAACATGATAAATTAAACTATTATATATTTTTTTAAACAGCTTTACCAATTTTACTTATTCTTTCTTTACCAGTTCTCGCTGCTCTTATAGGGTGAAACTTATAGCCATCATTTTTCAACACTGCAGGAGGTGGTAATACTATTTTATATCAACGTTTGTTTTGATTTTTCGAGAAAACAGAAGTATTATTTTAATTCTCACTGGGCTTGGAATAATTTCTCATATTGGTTTTGGGAGATTATTTTACATATCCATATTAATGTACCTTTATTTATCTAAAATAAATTAATTTAAGGATAGTTTACTTACAACAAACTATAGAAAATTTGAATGTTTTGGAAACTTACCTTAAAGATTGGATTCAAGATTAGAATTTGTGACTAGTTTCTATATGCTAAATGAGAATACGTTTTTATTTTCACAAATAACAAATAATAATTATAGGGTAGGCCTAACTAGTTAACCAATATTTTATTTTTGAAAATATGAATTTTGTAAATATAACTGAACAATTTGGTTTAAAATGTATTTATGAAGAGTGATTATTGTGTTTAATAAGATGATGTGTTTGTTTTTATGAGTAAAATTTATATAAGGGTGTTTTACTCAAAACCTATTATTGAACATTTTCTTCGAAACTATATCACACAATATGAGAACTTTTGTGTGAGTGAGTCATAACATTTAATTATCTGTGCAGTCAAATTGACTTAATTTTGTATTATACGCTTCGGTGGTCGAGTAGTCTAAGAAGTCAGTCACTCTGGTAAAATATGTGGAGATCGTGATTTGAATATAATTCAGGTGTACAGAGGATGGATTTGATAAATGTTTTTCCACTTTTCCTTCTTGAAAATATGGATGTACTTTTCATAATTCTACCTTAGTTATCCACTACATACCTGCATCATTTGTGCTTATTATGTTCATAATCCAAACAGCTGTTGAGACGCAAATACAAATAATTGTACTATTAATAAGTATATATCCCTAACTAGTCTATCAATACAAACCATGGAACTGATTTCAAATTTTCTTTTTTTTTAATAAAAAGCTTATAAATCTGTTGAGATTATAACTGACGAAGCTACAGTATGAATAAAAATAAGACTAAAAGCTTATTTGAAATAATATCTCTAGTCGATGTATTTGGATATAAATGATGTATTGTAAATTATATTTACCCCTATGTTATCTTTATTTGTTCCACTATTGGTGTTGCTTACAAGATAAGGCCATAACTTAATCATTCAAGGTAAAACTGTTACCTTTCATGGTAGAACAAGTGTTTTGATTAAACCTAACTTTTTCTTTAGAAAAATAAATTGTCACATTTGGACTCTAAGGGAACAATTAAAAAAAAATGTTTAATTTTTATTTAGTACCGCGTCTTACTACATGTTTGGGTTATAGCTTAAGTACTAATTACGTTAATGGATTAGGAATTGGGAAGATTGAATTTAGAGGAAGTGAACCAGCATTTGCATGGAGGGAGAGTGTAAAACCTTTTAGAAAAAAGTTTACCAATTCGAGATTAAAACTTCGATCTACCCGTCTTCGAGAGTCAATCTCAACTTGAAAGTAGTGTGTTAGCCAACTTCGCCACTGAGGCGGGAGAGAAAACAGTTCTTCAAGGGTAAAATATTAAAGTGTATTTTTAAGAATCTTTATTCCATATAAGTTCAATTACTATGGTCACTATAAAAACCATATTTTATCTTATATACTGGATTTTTATGAGCTACCAAAGATGTGGGATTCGTTCGCTCTATTATTTTTATTTTACATTTCTCTTGTAAACACAAAAAAATTTGCAATTCATTGGTATATTCGTGGCCTACATTGTAAAATAAGTGGTATGCTTTTATTTAGTGTTTCATCTCTATTCAAATTCAGTTCCCAATTATTTATCAAATTAAATTAAATTTTTATTTCCATCTTTTTCTTATTATTTTGCAAATTTTCTTATATATTACAACATAATTAATGATGTACATCCACAAGTATGTTTAAAAAAATCTGTTTATTGTATTAAATATTCAGTATTTACTCACGATTATATGAATAAATTTGAAGTAAATATTTATAAAAAATAGAGCTAATAGTATTATTGTACTAGATTTTAGACGATAAGTTAATTTATTAAGTAAAGCTACTTAAAATAATTTACATTTTGGGTAAGTAATTTAATTAATAAAGCATATGAATTAAAATTGGATTTTTAATTAATATATAATAATTCACTTTAAATATAATTTAAAAGGAGGGATGAGGAAGTAATAATTTTTAAAAAAACACGCGTGAATTTGCGTGTAAGAAGAATTGAAAGCCCTCCTTAGTACATCTAGCCGGAACTCAAAAACCGACATCCATGCAAAGGAAAAATATTGAAATGGCCCCGGTGTTTAATTAATTTACCCACATGTTTAGGTAAAAGATTATTAAATAAAACAAATTCAAGAACTTTTTAACAGTTTAAGAAAATAAGAGTTTTCATAGCGACTCTCATCGATAAAAAAAAAGTTATATAACATCTGGCTAATATCAAATGTTTACCTACAGTATAAAGTGATTGTGAAATACTTTTTTTGGGAGTATAATTAGCACACAATGTGATAAAACAGGTCCACCTTGAGCTAATAACCTTTATTGATAATTTTAAATCACTTTACATAAGGCGTAAAGTGTAGTTTTCTAATGCAATAATGTAAATTTCAAACAAGCTGTGGCAAGAGTTCCAATTCAGTGTTCCACAATGTTGACTACAGTATGGTTTGTGTTTATCGTTTGTGTTCTTTGGATTATGCGCTATTGTTGGAGAAGAAGAAGACTCTGGTATTTGGCATCAAAGATTACCTGGACTGAGTGGTTACCCTATACTCGGGAGCGCTCTTAATCTCACTGGAACCAACGAAATGTGTTTGAAATTTTTGAGAAATCCATTTAAAAAAGTACTACCCAACAGTGAAAATCTGGATAGGTTCGTGGCTATGGGTAGCTGTATCA
This sequence comes from Timema podura, assembly GCA_033556935.1. Taxonomy (NCBI): domain Eukaryota; kingdom Metazoa; phylum Arthropoda; class Insecta; order Phasmatodea; family Timematidae; genus Timema; species Timema podura. Next base: position 64,858,245 of record JAVRXN010000003.1, on the reverse strand, counting down.
GACCCAGATGATGTAGAAACTGTTCTAAAGAGTACTAAGTGTTTAGGTAGGAAGTTTTTGAAAGATGTTCTCGATCATGGACGTGCAGGTGATGGCTTGATAACTCTTAGTGGTGATAAATGGGCGTATCATAGAAGGGAAATTATGCCGACTTTAAATTAAGTATATTGAAAAATTATATTAGTGTTTTCCAAACACAGTCGTTTGAACTAGTGAATGAATGGTCAAGTGAGGCAAATGGTAAGGAAATGGATATATTTAACGTGATATGTTATTACAATCTTCATATGGTGTGCTCAACAATAATGGGTGTCGATATAGATAAAAATAATCAAAAATTAGAGAAGTACTTAGCTAGCATACATGATTTAAAAATGATTATAATGGATGCCTTAAGAAATCCTTGTGTGCTCATATTAGCCCAAATTTCATTCTCTACAGTAGCTAAGAAAGTTAAGAACTATTCTAATGATTTAGTTGACTTTACAAACTTTGTAGTGAATGAAAAAATAAGTAGTGTGAAAAATAAAATGCTAGAAAAAACCCAAACAAAGAGAATGAAAGTCAGTCCGATATCACTAAACTAGGATATTTAGATCATCTTGTGGAATCTTTGTTGAGTGGAATCTCCAGTGCTATCTGAAGAAGAAATCCGTGGTGAAACAGTTAGTACAATGTTTGCTGGGTTCGAAACAACTGCTAGCGGCAGCAGTTTCGCTCTGATGCTTCTTGCTTTCCATCCGGACATCCAAGACAGGGCCTTCCAAGAGTTGGTCGATATCTTCGGGAACAATAAAAATCAACCGGCACATTTCAGGATCTGAAAGAAATGACTTATTTGGAACAGATCATCATGGAAACACTTCGTCTTTATCCTTCGATACCAATTACTATGAGGGATGTTACAGAAGAGATACCAATCAAGAACTATATCATCCCTGCTGATTGTACCATAATGATCAACTTCTTAGTAGTTCAGAGGAATCCTAAATACTACACGAACCCAGACAAGTTTGATCCAGATAACTTTTCACCGGAAAAGAAGTCTAAAAGACATCCGTTTGTTTTCAAACCCTTTTCTGACGGTCCCAGAGTTTGTGTGGGTGCAAAATACGCCATGTTTCAAATGAAAGTTATGTTATCTACAATTTTGAGATATTACAAGATCTTACCTGTTGGAAAGTTGGAGGATTTGGAAAGACTTGAAACTAGTATATCAATGACCCCAGTACTTGGGGTAAAGGTGAGGCTCTTACCAAGAGAATAAATGATTGTTACTTTTTAAATTAATATGTTTGTAGAGAGAAAGATATATTTGAAACCATATAAACAACCAAAAAAAATTGTCCATGATTAAATCGGGTTAGTTAAACCTGATCGTATTTGTGCAAGTGTTAATATGTATCCTTGGTTTACTCTGAAAGGTAAACAGCTTACATTGTATGGTTTCTCTATGGTGTAGCTCATAAGTTAAAAGATAGGGCCATAAATTGTTCCATCAATGTAAAACTGCTACCTTTCCAGGTAAATGAATTGTACATTCTGTGTTTCCTGAAAACAAAACAAACATTATTACACCACACAGTAACGCTCACTCAATCGAACATATTGTCCCTCTCCGCCTGCTAGATAACTGCATTAGTTAACTCCTGCAGGTTAAACTAAATTACATAATATTTAATAGCATTTGAATAGTCAATAAGGAAGTTTAAGATTATTTATACAATATTCAATTTTTATGGAATTCAGTTGTACAAATTGTACTAATTTAAAGTGAAAGATATAAACGTGTAATGTAATATAATAATATATATGCACAATATTTGATTAATGTTTGGAGAGATTGGTAATAATAATTACAAGCTATGACAAATTATAATAAGAAATCTTTAAATATAAAAACATCTAAAAAGTTCAATATATTTTTTAAATTGTAGACTTTTAAGTCATTACATTTAAAACTAAGTTTTGAAAACACAAAGGATAGTGTTATATGCATATATTTCGTATATCTGTATTATTTTAAGATAAACAGAACAAGCTATAAGATTTAGAAAATATAAAAGAATATATAGAAATTGAATTTGTTTCTTATCTGAATTCCCGTTCCTTTGGATACTGCTGCAAATGCTACAACGTTATATATACTACGACAATACATAATATACTAATCCCTACTATGGACAGTACAGAGTATGGCATATTACTCATGTATTAGATTATTCAGAGCGTATAGCTCGATGGGTAGTAAGACGAGGTGGTAAAAAAATTTATCTAGAAACTTACTTTAATCTCAGCCCAGTTACGTCATTTACATAATAAAATTATTGTAAATTAATATAATCAATCTTTTTTTAATTTCAGTGTTTCTTTATGGTTTGACGCCTTTGGACAATATTTTTCTTAAATTTAAAACATGTCAATGTATTACCTGCCAGTAGTGTCAAAATAAATAAATGTTAACTTCTACAAATTTAGCCCAATATTTGATAGCTATTTGATTAATATAACGTAATTTATTTGTGTTAAAATATGTTGACACACCTGGTTTCGATGTTTTAGCTTAATTGAAATCTATAGGGTGATCTTCTAATTACTATACCGATAAGGCTAAGACCTGGTATCAAGGTTTCTCAACACGTTCCCAATACATTTTTGGAATCAGGTAACTAACCCAAAAATTAAGGTAGCTTACTAAAGGGCCAAAAGAGAAAAAAAAAATTATCAACATTTGCTTTTACGATTTTTATTGAATTGTGTATCTAGGGACTGCTTAACTTTATAAACAAAATTATAAATCTCATTTTCCCATGAAAATTTATTTGAGTGTAATTTACATAAGCGGAAACTTCATATTTGATAATATCTCCAAAATATTTGAGATACGAAATAATATCAACATTGTAAAAATTTAGTACCATTTAAAACTAAAATAAATTGTTTAAAATACATTTTTATAAAACCAATAATATCTTGGATATAGGACCACATATAGTGTGGAGCTGTTTGTCAAATTAAATAGTCATAATCCTTTTTGGTGGAAACAGAAATATCCTCTTTCTAAATGTTTTTGTAACAATATGTTTTATTTCGTTTCAAAAATCTTGTGAGTTTATTGTATTTATTTTATTATTAAAATAAAATAAAGAGAAAGTTTGTTCGGTCCATCGTTCCGTTTATTTTTTCTTGTGATTTAACAGCATTCTCGATCTATCTCAACCAATAAAATTAATTTCTTATTAATATATTTATATAATTGTTATGACCGGTCATCAGTTCATAGAAGATGGGAGCACACGCACATATTTAAATAATAAGAGAGATTCTACTATTTTATGAACTGACTAGTTTAGTAACATGGAATATAAAATATACAATTATACTACAAATGATGCTTGAACATGGTATCTATCCCTGGGTAAACTACCCTAACTCTAATACATTCTTAGAACATGCAAGGTCTTTAGTTCGACTACATCCTCTGATTGAAGTACCGGACACAACTTTCCTGCTAGTCAGTCATTTTGTCCCTGCATGAACTTCGGTCATGAACCGGCCGTTCATCCCTACTGGAATTTATATGGTCAGTACAGAATACATTGTCTCAAGACTAGGATGTAATCGTAAGCTGGGCGGCAGTTCTAAGTTGAACCTATCATAGTTACAACTATGCACTTATATAGCTTCACATTCTTAATTTTGAGTGTACACTCTGTTCAACATATTGTTGGATATTCTGAAAATTGAAAAATGACACCTGGACACGGGAATCGAACCCGGGACCTCTGGCTTAGTACGCCAATGCTCTAACCACTGAGCTATCCAGGATTCGTCTCGTGCCCTGGGTCATTCTTCACTCATATTTTAAGGCAGAGTCTATGATGGACTTAGCGGAAATCGTCGGCTACAAATATGTGATTATAATAATATCACGAGCCATCGGATAACGCAGCCATCTGCGACTCGGTAGTTGCATTATGCTGCCATTTGCACAATTTTTAAATTGTACGGGATCGCACATATTAAGAATTAATAGCCAGAGCTATTATTTATGCTTATTAGTGGGGATTACTCCACCTAGATATCATATTCTGAAAATTGAAAAATGGGATTCCCGGGTTCGATTCCCGTGTCCAGGTGTCATTTTTCAATTTTCAGAATATGATATCTAGGTAGGAGTAATCCCCACTATAAGCATAAATAATAGCTCTGGCTATTAATTCTTATATTGTTGGATCCCAATATAATTCTTACTTAACAGAACCCTAAAAGTACTAAATGTATTCTTAGAGTTTCTTGCATAAAATTGACTTTACAATGGTGTTTTAAATAATTTTTCATGAAAAATTTGAGTATGTGTTAAATCGAAATTAACAAGTAATTATCAAAGTAGAAACTTAAATTATCAATAAAAGTTTCATATTACTAATTTAAATACATTCATTTATTTTGTTATTATTTTAGATTTAAAATATTAATCTAAAAATATTAATGGAAATTTAGGATTATCTACTATAGTAATAATTATATTTTAAAACTACTAAGCAAACTAAACAAAAATCTGTAGTTTAACTTTAAATTTTTTAATACTATGATAATTTAAAAATAATACAAATGGGCTTTAAAATAAAATAACGTTTTTTTTTAAAAAATCACACCTAATAAAATAGTTTTTATTGGGATAGTGAACACTTTATTTAGCTTACCTAATATATTCATACGGTATTTCTTTAAATAATTACTCAACGACTTTATTAATACTGAATTAAAATTGACAAAGTATTTCATACAAAAAAATTTAAACATTAAATTAAGGGACAAACTTGTAGTTCCTATCATTTCCACGCTTAATTTACTATTTTACATATATATATTTAAAAACCTACTGACCAAGAGTATTGAAATTCGTATTGATAGTTTTGTATAGTTTTGTAAAAATCTATTTGAATCGAGGTTGAGATTGGAGACTAAATGTCGATAAGATGTTTTTTCCTTCAATTTGTGTGTTTTTATATATAACCTTCTGTTTGGATTTCATTGTTAATATTTATATTTTCCCTTTTTTTGATCATGGAAACTTTATGATTCAGATTATATTATTATAGTAAAATTTTAAGATTAACTGGTAATCTTTTGATTAAAATCGGTTGGAAAGATTTTGAGAGGTGTTTATTTAATATATAAAAAAAAGTTTTGAGATAAAAATAATTAAAATATCGCATCAATTTTTACCAAATAGCGTAAGTCTATTCTCTTCACTAAAAGTAGGTGTGTTGCAAAACTGTACTTTTTAAAAATTAAAAAAAAAATCATCTGGACATTGATTGAATTTCAGTTGGTACTTCTGCTTGTAATAAGACATACATACAGGGCCAACACTGTCTCGTTCCCTATTAGTTTTAACTTTAAGTAATGACCTTATCAGAAAAACTGCCCTTTTTCAGCTCCGTGTTAGCTGCAAAACTTTCCTTTTCCAAATCTATGGTTTATCAACAAAACTCTCCTGTTCCATTATTCAATATGGCTATTAATTCTGTCGTACATTTTAAAACTAATCTTTCTCCTTTCTTCATAGATTATGAGCTTATTACTGCTTTTTATTGCTTTTATTATACATTTTTACTTTCTCTCTATCTTACAGGTAGAGAAAGTATGGTGATCGTCAAAAAAATCGAACTCGAGATTTTGATAAATCTTGACGTTTCATGACTCCCTGAATCCGAAAAAGTGTTTTTGAATTTTCCGTCTGTCTGTGTGGTCCTGTTCTGCTCTGTACCTCCAACTAGAGCCTAAACTATTTTACCGATTGAGCTAAAACTTGATATCTAGGGTTTTCATAGGGTTGCTCCGAGGGATTTTTGGAATTAGGATATCCTACCCCTAAAATTAAGGGAAGTTTACTGAAGGGCAAAAAGAGAAAAAGTCGATTTTCTCAAAATCGTTCTAACGATTTTGATTTAATTTCATTTATAAACATTAATAAATATTACAAACAAAATGGCTACTCTCAATATTTCGGTAAAATGGCTTTAAGGGCTCCGGTCTGATGCGTAAATTAACATTTTTTATAATAGCTCCGAAACTATTTGAGATATGAAATTACTTAGCATTAAAATATTATATATATATATTTATAATACAAATATTATATTCGAAACTAATTTTTATCAAATCAATAACTTTTCAATCTATACGCAATTATATATATTTTTTAACTTTTTGGATATTAAAGTTTAAGTATTGCGACCGTTAAAAAAAACTAACCTGAAATGTTGATGGATATCGACATCTCATGACCCCCAACCCTAAAAAAAATAGCTTTGCAATGCCTCTGTCTATGTGTCTATTACGCTCCTCAAGTCCTATATATTTCACGTAAAGTACTGGGACAACACAATCTTCAGATAGTTTGAACAGTTTTAGAACTCCAATACCTTCATGTCTGCACATGTTTCTTTATAATTTGCGACACAGTTTATATTATATGTATTACCTCTTATAACTTTGCATTTAGTACAATATTTTTACAACCAATCTACAGCAAACACTTTGCCAGTGTCAAGTGGTAACCGTAACTACACCATACAAAGACGTGTGTCCACGCTTTTGCCGTGATCCATTTAATGCGCCAATTATGACTTATGTAGCTATCCCCATTATTTTCAATCACTGATTGTCTGGACACATTTATCATTAAAGTTTCAATTACTTTACAAACTAAATATTAATTACTTTACTATGTACCAAAAAATATACTTAACAGGTATCAGGTTCATGAAGCAACAAAAGGTTTCTTCAGACTCTTGTCCTTTACTTTAAACCAAATAATAGGGTACGCTAATTTCAAATGTGTGTTGTACTGAATACTTTCAGTTCTACTTGAGATCGAAAGGGAACAATTATCATTACATGATTTACACAAAATGTGTACATCTCAAACAATACCTTGTCATCATATCATGAAGCTCAAAGAATCTAAACGAATCTTCAGCAACACAATTATGGCAATTTACAAAATTCAAATTTTTCTCATATAATATATTTTGATTAAATTTGACACAATATCTCCTGCTACAATTTTAGAGGAAATATATTGGGACTAGTCAACACATTTAAAATTTTCTTAGTTTTTAATCAGATGAACTGAAAGAGATAGAAGAACTAATTGAACTTTTATTGTCAATTGAGGCTCTGCAATTTTCTGAATTATTTTCACTTGGAAATAAGAAGGTACTATTGTGGCTAAGCATAAATCATTTTCTATTGCTACTAGAGTGGGCTCTAGTTAAAGTGATTGAATTGGGACTCAGAGGAAGTGATAACAATAGCCAATTGATAGTAATAAAGGATGACACATTAAATACAGATGCTTTGTTTAAACGATAACAAGAAGAAACTACAGTATTAATTCTACCATGTTTTTTTTTAATTTTGTGTAAGTTAAGACAAATTACATATGTATATGTGCTGTAAAAACTTTGACTGTATTTACATTTTTATATATACAGGAGAAATTGTATTAAAGTACAGTAAATACATTTTTAAGTTTAAAAATTAATAAGCATAACAAAAGTGATAAATTGAGTTTATATCGTAATGCACCGCAAAGAATGCTCATACGTAATATTTATCACTTGAAGAAAACAATTGAAGCTAAAATTAAACAAGCAATCTAAAATTAATTTCCTAGTATTCTCTCTGTACAGATTTGAAAAAAACCGAAATTTATTTACCAATTTTAAGGTTTCAGGTCAGGAAATTTCGCCAATTGTCAAAATATCGGGAGTCCAATTTAGTTGAAGATCACAATACTAATCTATAACACGGAGTCAAAAGAAAGCTTAAAAAAATATCTATATATTATATTTAGTGGTAGAGTAACATTAGATTTATAGAAAACTAAAACTCTATGGTCCCACAGGAATCAACATAATTTTGTTGATTTATTCGTTGCTCTTTATGTTGTTTTGTCTAATAATAACGAAAGGTATTCCAAGGCATTATAATATTGTAATATGCTACAATACTAGGTAAGAAATTGATTTACTAAGAATACATCTGAATCTATATTAAAACATGTGTTAATGTAAATATTCCTTCAAGAAACTTTCAAACGTAAGTAAGAGATTACTAAATCAAACTAATTCAAGAAATGTTTAACAGTTTAAGAAATTAAAAAGTTCCCATGGCAAGTCTTATAGATAAGACTTTTTTTTATAACTCATTGCTTTTATCAGAATTTTTTCTACAGACCAAACTCAAGATCACAATAATCGTGGTAAGCGTGTTTTTGATAGGATAATGGCCATACAGTATTATACAACAGGTTCACCTTGAATAATTAACATTCGATGAATAATTTAAAATCATTTCACATAATCCAGTATGGTGTAGTATATAATTATTGCAATAATGTAAATTTCAAACAAGCTGTGGCAAGAGTTCCAATTCAGTGTTCCACAATGTTGACTGCAGTATGGTTTGTGATTATAGCTTGTGGTTTTTGGATTATGCGCTATTGTTGGAGAAGAAGAAGACTCTGGTATTTGGCATCAAAGATTCCTGGAGTGAATGGTTATCCTATTCTTGGGAGCGCTCTTTCTCTCACTGGAGCTAACGAAATGTGTTTGAAATTTTTGAGAAATCATTTAAAAAAGTACTACCCAACAGTGAAAATATGGGTAGGTTCGTGGCTATGGGTAGCTGTATCAGACCCAGATGATGTAGAAACTGTTCTAAAGAGTACTAAGTGTTTAGGTAGGAAGTTTTTGAAAGATGTTCTCGATCATGGACGTGCAGGTGATGGCTTAATAACTCTTAGTGGTGATAAATGGGCGTATCATAGAAGGGAAATTATGCCTACTTTTAAATTAAGTATATTGAAAAATTATATTAGTGTTTTCCAAACAAGCTCGTTTGAACTAGTGAATGAATGGTCAAGTGAGGCAAATGGTAAGGAAATGGATATATTTAACGTGATATGTTATTACAATCTTCATATGGTGTGCTCAACAATAATGGGTGTCGATATAGATAAAAATAATCAAAAATTAGAGAAGTACTTAGCTAGCATACATGATTTAAAAATGATTATAATGGATGCCTTAAGAAATCCTTGTGTGCTCATATTAGCCCAAATTTCATTCTCTACAGTAGCTAAGAAAGTTAAGAACTATTCTAATGATTTAGTTGACTTTACCAACTTTGTGGTGAGTGAAAAAATAAGTAGTGTGAAAAATAAAATGCTAGAAAAAACACCAAACAAAGAGAATGAAAGTCAGTCCGATATCACTAAACTAGGATATTTAGATAATCTTGTGGAATCTTTGTTGAGTGGATCTCCATTGCTATCTGAAGAAGAAATCCGTGGTGAAACAGTTAGTACAATGTTTGCTGGGTTCGAAACAACTGCTAGCGGCAGCAGTTTCGCTCTGATGCTTCTTGCTTTCCATCCGGACATCCAAGACAGGGCCTTCCAAGAGTTGGTCGATATCTTCGGGAACAATAAAAATCAACCGGCAACATTTCAGGATCTGAAAGAGATGACTTATTTGGAACAGATCATCATGGAAACACTTCGTCTTTATCCTTCGATACCAATTACTATGAGGGATGTTACAGAAGAGATACCAATCAAGAACTATATCATCCCTGCTGATTGTACCATAATGATCAACTTCTTAGTAGTTCAGAGGAACCCTAAATACTACACGAACCCAGACAAGTTTGATCCGGATAACTTTTCACCGGAAAAGAAGTCTAAAAGACATCCGTTTGTTTTCAAACCCTTTTCTGACGGTCCCAGAATTTGTGTGGGTGCAAAATACGCCATGTTTCAAATGAAAGTTATGTTATCTACAATTTTGAGATATTACAAGATCTTACCTGTTGGAAAGTTGGAGGATTTGGAGAGACTTGAATCTAGTATATCTATGACTCCAGTACTTGGGGTAAAGGTGAGGCTCTTACCAAGAGAATAAATGATTGTTTTTGTTTAAATTACTTTACTTATATAAAGAAAGATATAGGGTTAATACAACGTGAGCTACCAAACAAAAGGGTGATGATTAAATTTGGTTGGGTAAAACATATCACATATTTGTTACGTATGTCCAGTACATTGATTTGGTTTATATGTGTTGACATTTAATATTTGTTTATTTCCGATCTCTCTAGTTCTATGAATATTAAAATATTCTAATATTACTTGTTATGATTAAATTATTTTAAAGAACTTTTCGGCATTTATAAATGGGTTAGTGAATATTATTGCAATAAGATTTGTTATGTTAAATATATTTTAAAGAACTTTCGGCATTTATAAAAAAATTGATAATTAATTTAGTGAATGACTGTTTTACATGGGGAAGATAATCCCACAATGATATTGAGGACTCATGCAACATTGGTTTGAGGAGAGTGGTGATTTAAGTAATTAAGGGAGGGAAAATTAATCTAAATACCGGTTACGTCCTCTCGCCTAGGACAAGAAACATTAATGTTGGAAGAGGACATATTTGGAAAGTCCTATAAGTGGATTATTTTCGTGAGACCATTGAGTTATTTTTGACATAGGCCTAATCAACAATTATTGTAAGCATTTTAATTTGGCTTATCTTCAACAACTACGGCAACACCCAAACATCGATTTTTTATGTTAAACCTATCAACATTTTTGAAGGGGAAGATACATTCATAATCATTTCTGACAAAATAACTATTCTTTTTAACATTTCTCCATTACCGAAAGGAGTTTATATATATAAAGTCTTGCGTTTTTAACAAACTTTCCATAAAGAACGAAATGAATACTTATTGATTTTCATAAGCGTAACTTCTGGATTCATCTCGAAGACTGCAAATCAGTTTTTTCTAAATATTTCCAAGCTTTTTTTACATTAAATATATTTCAACATTCAACATTTACAATTATTGTTGATTATTTAATTGGAATTAATCTAAATCATATTTTAGTAATAAATTTGTATTATTTATTTTTACAAAAATTGTTTACGGTTGTCATGGAGACGACACATCAAATATGTATTTGAACCACTATTTAGTATATAAGAGTATAAATTTCGTTGTTTTGTTCGCTGTATTTTATGTCATGTCTCATTTCACTGTCTTCAATGGTGATTATCTAATCGTCCCTGTTCAGTAAGTTAATCGCACTGACACAATATACTAAAATATTGAATTTTACAAAAGATCAGAGAATTTATTTATTTTACTAGTTACTGGTAGTATGTGTACATGTGTTACCTTCCACTTGTATATGTAGTATGACACCTGGTGGTCTCTAGGTCAGTGAACGTGACTATCGACATCCCTGAGCAAGGTAATCTTTCAAGATGGTGTCCCACACAATAATTACAAATATAATTTCTGTACGTCCTTATATTGGTTTACTCTAGTTAAAAGTTAGTGTTGAGTAAGGTGGATTGCCTACACTACCATGGATATATATATTTTTTTAATTACTAAATAAAATAGGATTATATTTAATGAAATCGTATTGTTAAGTGTTTTTTTTAAATAAAATTTAAAATATTGAATTAAAACAGACAATATTACCTATCCCTGCCATGCTAAATTTGTATTTTTAGGTAAATAAAATTTGCAAAAAACTGACCAATCGTGTTTAAATTCATATCAGGTATTTGTTATAACTTTATAAACATTTACATGAATATAAATCATCAGTTTTATTTTAATTAAATGAATTTATTTTATATTTGTTATTTGGATCGTGTGTCTTTCCAAATGTATTGTCATGATTTTTAAAATAAGATATATAAATATTTAAATACATTCTTACTTTGTTATGTGTTTTAGTACCCAATTCATATTTAAACATGGGTAGTATGTGCTAAATTGTGAAGAAAATTATAAAAATCTACCAAAGTTTAACATATATTATTCGGTTTTTCCAATTACCAAAACCTTCAAAGGTAGGCCATACGGACTCATATTATTTAATGTTGGATTTATGGACTTTAATAAAAATTTTTTTAAACCATTGAATCGAGATATTAAGTAGTTTTTTCTATATGATAAATAATTATAGTAAGATTTTAAACATTTTATTAATTCCATAATTTTAATGTTCATTAATTTTCTTAATAAAATACTACTTTTCCTAATTAAATCATGCAGTGCAATTATTCTCGGCACACAGAAAGCTTAAAATTTAACTAGTTTAATTTATTTATTTACGTATTAGAGCAAAATTACTAATTTACTAGAATTTACATAGTCACATCGGTGTTTACGCAAATAAAACATTAATTACATTTATTAAGGTTAGCTATTGATAAAAAGGTAAAATTTAGAGTAAGTGTAACCGAACCTTTGTCGAAGGAATGTGGAGAAACATATAGGAAAAACAATCCTCAGTACACTCGTCTGAGAATCGAAACCTGACCTTCAAGTCACAAACAAACTAGACTTGACTAGTCTAATTAATTATGATCATGTGCCCACCGGGCTTGGTAAAAATTTAAATAAACGCGAATAGCCGCAGACGTGTAATAGTATGCGTTCTAAAAACTAATTCAAGGTTATGCCGAAATAAATATTTATAGCTACCACAAACAACAATTTAATTTAATAAATTTTATGCTAACTATTTTTATAGATTTCTTATCCTGACTGCCATACGTTATAGTAAATTTTTAATTTTGAGTCCTTCGTGTTGTTAAATATTGTCAAATCTTTCAGGTATTATTTTAACAAATCATATAGCAATTACAAAAAAATTATTTAAGTATTATCTTAAAAACTGATGGATAGATGTTTAGCCTGATCTCAATAATAGAATATTTCAACACAAAATAATGTATAAGGAAATTATCCTAGCCCCATAAATTCTTTAAGAAATGTTAGTTATGAATAATTATATAAAATTTAATTCCAAACTTACGACAATAAATTTGAAAAAATCCCAGTTTAATAATGTAATTTATTATATATAATGTTTATATAAAGTTGAAAACTTGATGGTCGTAGCACATGCATATAAATATATGCTACACCTTCGTAAGATTGTAGCAATATCCGCTCTTCAATAGTAAATTAAATCTAGATTTATATAAGAATATGCCTGATTAATTATATAATTTCTAATTTAAATTCTAGACAACAGTAGGCCTAGGCTAAATCGGAATACTAAATAGTTTACTAAATTAATGCATACATAACTAGTCCCGCCGTGCCTATACGGAGTAGGCAGGAAACCATGCATATAGATTATAAAATAACTATGGGCTTAATCCATCCTCACCAACTTTCTCCACACTAACTTATCCTTACATACTCCCTTTGCTTCAACCACATCCATACACCAAGTCATACATACTCTTTCATTCTTAAAACTCTTTAATTTACTCTTTTTTCACACATTCGTCCACCTTATTTAGCCACGTCTTGCATGGCCTACTCATTCCTTTTGATCCACATATCTATCTTTATATATTTTCTTCGTCACTCTCTCCACACTCATCCTCTCAACAAACCCAAACCAACGAAAGACGCTTCTTTCACATTGACCTATTGGATTCCCATTCAAACCACATTTCTTCGGCACCGACTCTTTGTATTATTATTATTATTATTATTATTATTATTATTATTATTATTATTATTATTATTATTATTATTATTATTATTATTATATTTTATTATTATTATTATTAACAACGCGTCTTACTATCCATTCGGGTTATAAGCACTTACGCAAATGTGTAATGTTAGGGTGATTGTGAGATAAAATGGAAGACCTACAGTTTAACGTGGAATCCGAACCACGGTGGAGGCCTGGCATTCCTCAAATTCGCAAATTGTGATTATTACACGTCTTGTCAGAGGTAAAGTAAGGGTTTGGCAATCAGATAAATCTGTGCCGGGACCGAGATTCCTGACTCCTTGTAATTTTTTAAAAATACTCAAGATATAAAATATGATTTATTTTTCAAATTTCAAATTAAAAATAAATATCAATAGGTATATCATAGTTATAACTAGAGGAGCTACAACTACAATACATTACAACCAACTAAAAATTATGAATAAATATCAATTGCTTTACTAATTTAAATTTAGTGGGGGCTGACATAAAATAATGTGTTCAATCAGTCTTATAACATTTTTGTTTCTATACTTAAGTTCAGCTTCAGATAATTTATGAGTGAATAATTTTGATGAAAGACAGCAATATATTTTACTGCACCTTCGTAAACAGACCCAGCTATGCTATATTTACAAGTTATAATACACTAATTACATTATTTTACTCTGAACATTTTCCTTTTAATCTTATCCTCATATTAATAGTGTCTCTTCAAATAATGCTTTATATTTGATATTTTTAAAATTAAAAATAACTTCAAATTGATACTTGTGCCAAAGTTAATACCTTAAAAATATTATTAAAAATACAGTACGAATAGCCAACACAAACAATATAGTATAATGTAAATTTTAATGGCCTGAGAATCTATTTATTCATATATATTAAGCTTATCCTAGTCATTACAATATTATCTATACTTAAGAAGATCAACCTAATATAAATAAATGGTACGGCACACCGCACAGACTTTCTCTCTCTTTCTATAAACTCGTAAGATTTCTGAACGGAATAATGTACATTGTATCATCACCACTCCACATAAGAACACGCATAAAATAATATACAATGATATAGAATCAATGAGAAAAGAGACGCATCTTTGACCACCTAAGAGCATTTCAAACAGTTTAATGTCTTCCACAAGGGTCAACACTTCATATTAAAATTTCGATTTCTGGTTAAAATTTTAACATTTTATAAGGTGTTGCAGATCTTCAAGTCATCGCATTGATATTTAATTATTCATTTATACATTTTGACCAATAAAAAATGTAAATATTGACTATTGAGTCTAAAATGGAGATAGATCATTGCTGTGCAAACATTTCTCCAAAGAGCTTTAAGGAAAAATAACATAATATTTAGATACTTACTTATATTTAATTACTCTATGGCATTGGAGAATTATAGTGTAAAGACTTAAGTAGTATATGTTTACAACTAAAGCTCACAAAATTGTATTAATATATTTGCAAATATCTCAGAAACTGTTGATTTTATAAAAATATATGTCAAATAAAAGTTTTTTATTTCTAATAGTCCTACAATTTTGCAATGATAAGTTGTTTAGTTTCTCAAATAGTTGTAGAGATACGGAAATTAACGCTTCTGTAAAATACCCTAAAAATCATTTTCATAGAAAAATGAAAATAGCCAGTTTATTTATAATCTTAATCAACGCCTAGATACGAATTTTAATCAAAATAGTTTGAGCGGATTTTGAGAAAAACCAAATTTTTCTCTTTTCGCCCTTCAGTAAACTACCCTTAATTTTAAGTTTTTATAGACACACAGACAGACGGCATTGCAAAGACTATTTTTTAGGGTTCGGGGGAGTCATGAGACGTCGACATCCATCAAAATTTCAGGTTAGTTTTTTTTACGGTTGCAATACTTAAACTTAAATGTCCAAAAAGTTTAAAAAATTCATATAATTGCGTATAGATTGAAAGTTATTGATTTTATAAAAATATGTTTCGGATAAAATATCTGTAATATAAATATATATACATATTTGTAATGCTAAGTAATTTCATATCTCAAATAGTTTCGGAGCTATTTAAAAAAATGTTAATTGACGCATCAGACCGGAGCCCTTAAAGCCATTTTGCCGAAATATTGAGGGTAGCCATTTTGTTTGTAATATTTATTAATGTTTATAAATGAAATTTAATCAAAATCGTTTGAGCCGATTTTGAGAAAATCGACTTTTTCTCTTTTTGCCCTTCAGTAAACTACCCTTAATTTTAAGTTTTAATAGACACACAGACAGACGGCATTGCAAAGACTATTTTTTAGGGTTCGGGGGGTCATGAGACGTCGAAATCCATCAACATTTCAGGTTAGTTTTTTTTACGATCGCAATACTTAAGCTTTAATGTCCAAAAAGCTAAAAATATATATATAATTGCGTATAAATTGAAAATTATTGATTTTATAAAAATATGTTTCGAATAAAATATTTGTATTATAAATATATATACATATTTGTAATGCTAAGTAATTTCATATCTCAAATAGTTTCGGAGCTATTATAAAAAATGTTAATTTACGCATCAGACCGGAGCCCTTAAAGCCATTTTGCCGAAATATTGAGGGTAGCCATTTTGTTTGGAATATTTATTAATGTTTATAAATGAAATTTATTCAAAATCGTTAGAGCCGATTTTGAGAAAATCGACTTTTTCTCTTTTTTCCCTTCAGTAAACTACCCTTAATTTTAGGGGTAGATATCCAATTCCAAAATCCCTCGGGGCAACCCTATGAAAACCCTAGATATCAAGTTTCAGCTCAATCGGTAAAATAGTTTAGGCTCTAGTTGGAGGTACAGACAGACAGACAGACGGAAATTCAAAAACCACTTTTTCGGATTCAGGGAGTCATGAAACGTCAAAATTCATCAAAATCTCGAGTTCGATTTTTTTGACGATCACCATACTTTCTCTACCTGTAAGATAGAGAGAAAGTAAAAATACCCGAACAATAATCATAAATTTGTTTTAGATTAACTAAACCAACATTTCACTGTGATGTATAAGTTGGTAGGAACTAGCATGTCCCATTGTCCCAGTCTTGTGACGTCACCGCAGTGTGAGTAGGCCTTTTCTCTAAGTGATGTTTGCTTTACTCCAAACCTTGTGACTTAGAGAAATCTCAGATAAGGTTCGTACTATGACGATCCTACTAAGTTATAGTTCATAGACTATATTTTGAGTGACCTTGAGCTTAGAAACTACAATGTTCTGCCCACATAGGACATGTCAAATAGGACATGCAATCAAGTAGAGCTGATGTTTCCAAACGAGACCTCTAAAATTTAGTTTGATTCCTCCTTCTCCACCAATAAAATTTGTTCCTCCGCCATCACGTACAATCCATTTCATGTTAAGGACATTTTAATTATTCTAAAGGGATGAGGATGAAGTAGGTAGAGTTTAGAAGATATTTAGCCACATTTGCGTGAAGAGAATATGATAAATTATGTAGAAAGGCGGGGGGGGGGGGGAATATTCAATGTTGCAATCCTGAATTCATACCCCATTCCTATCACAGACAAACCAGAACAGACGACCCTGACACCTACTATTCATTTCATATCGATGCGGCCCCCCAATAGAATGAAGTGATCTCAAAAATAGAGACGAGAGTTAGTGAACTCTAGTAAATGATCTGAATATCTCATCCTGAAAGAATTACAGTCGGTCACCAGTGAACAACAGCGTCAAATTCTCTCGCACTAGGGGTTTAGGGGGAGGGGGTCTCGTAGTAACAAAACAAAGCTGCTGATACATGGGGAAAAGGCCTGCAATAATGAATGATCCGTCGGACACGTGTATACATGTGAGGGGGCTGAGGGTGCAAGGGGTGGGTCCTGGAGGGTGCGCAGACAAAAAGCTGGTGGGATGATGATGATTAATTACCAGAAGGGAATTAGTGGACATCCTCTCATTACCACACACTTTCCAAACAGCCTAATGATTGAGCATTGTCGGAGAGCGGAGGCTACTTCCAAAGCACGATTCCGCGACCCAAGTGGAACAACCGGATAAACTACACGTGACCAAGTTTTTTATATATGGTGAATTTAAAAAAAAATACAACGCTTCTTATTATATTGTAAGAATGAGTAAGGAATAATTTAGAGGAAATGTGCACACATTAACATTAAGGGAAGCTAATGAACCATTTGAGGAGGAAAAGACTACCCTCAGTTCAACCGGCTAGGATTTAAACCCCTACCTCCCTATCATCGGCCAACCAAACTAGATAATCCTGACGTTTAGTTCGCTTACCCACCGATACTGATGTATTTTATTTTATAAAAACGTTTTAGTACCAATGTTGTCCGAAGCTACCATCCAACCTAGTCTACGTTAATGGTGAGGTCAAAGTTTGGATCTAAATCTTATGCTATTCGAATAGTCTCAACGTACATGCTTTTCACTTTGTTTTTTCCATTCTCTCTCCACGATAATATAAGACTATTTCTGTAACATTATACTTCACAGGGCTGGTTTTATGTTTGTTAAATCTTCTTTTTTATGTTTACGTTTCCTTGAGCTTTATATTAAAATAATGAAAATATCTTACACCGGATATCGATTTGATGGATCATGGCGGTGAAACAAAAACAAATACGCCGACGTCGGTTCGTTCCCCCCCCCCCCCCCTGCCTTCTCGCGCCGTCGGTGCGCCAAGCTGAGCATGTTCGACACCGTCACAAACCGGCGCTCACTCACACGTTACACCAATGATTAATGAACACGCCCGCTAATAACAGGTGACGTCATCAACAGGTCGATGTACGGAATACACTACGCCAGTGGAGGCGCTGAGTAAGCAAAAAGGTAATAAGCGCGTCGGAGGAAGAAGGGATGTTTGTCCGTTTGAGTACCTATCCCCAACCCATATCGGTGGGCACGTGGGCTGGGCGTCAGGTTTTCCTAGTCTGGCTTGCCGATGATGGGAGTCATAAGGTGTGAATTCTCGTAGGTTACTCTCGTGAGTTTTTTTATATGTATTTGCAGTATCCATGCAAGAAAAGATGGTGTATTTATTGTTAAAATGGCACCTTCCCTATCCCTAACTCATGAGCATGGTTCAATATTTTAAGCTTGGAAAAGTAGTAAGAGATGGAGTATTTTGTCACCACCTCACATTACCCACATGGGCTACACTTTTAACCATGATAGGTGAAAAAGGTCTCATAGTCGTTAATCAATCGAAGCGGTGTAATATAGCTCACATAATCCATATATTTTGTTTTAATTCCGTTATTTAGAGAACGGGACCACAATGTTAAGTGATCTTTACTAAATTAATTTTACATCTCTTAACAGTCGTATGGTATTGGGTGGAGCAAAGGAAAAAGTGTATAGATGGAAGAATGGCACATAGCTCATAATGATAAATATTATTATTCATGAGTTACAGATTTTTAGCTTCTTTTTTTACCCACATCATTGATCACGTAGAATAAATGTCAAACTTGTCTACTCTGGCATGCCAGGGATGCGAAGGTCGGGTTTTGAATCCGAGCCGGGTGTACTTAGGGTGCTTTATTTCCTAAACTTTTTTTTTACACTACCTTTAGGAAAATGAGAGTGTATTTGTATCAAAGTCATACCTTCTTTATTACTTTACCGTTAGTATAATTAAATGTGTATAGGACTGAGAAAAAAATTCATAGTTATTAATAGGCCCTATATTAATTTTTTAGCACGACGTATTACTCCGTTTAGTTTATATTCCTGTGTAATAATTATTCTGATTTGAAAGGAATGAGGAATGTTTAGTTTAGAGGAAGTTCATCATCATTTGCGTGGAGGGATAGTGGAAAACAATTTAGTAAAACTATCATAAGTACACCCTAGCAGGATCAAACCTAAATCCCCTCTATCATCGCCAATCCGTTATATTGCTTAGATCATGTCGCCACTGAAGTAGATTATAATAATTTTGTTTCATGACCAAAAAAATACAAGGCATCATATAAATACTACTACACGACTTTAAACAATTATTTGATTTATTTTAATCTCTACATTATATAAAAGCGAAAGCCCTGAGTGTCTGACTCACTCACTCACTCACTCACTCACTCACTCACTCACTCACTCACTCACTCACTCACTCACTCATCTCTAATTCTCACACTTACCATGAAGCTAGAGTGCTGAAGTTTAGTACAGGTGTTCCTTATAAGTTAATTAGGAAAAGTAAATATGTTTCATTCCGATGTTTTGTGATTAATGGGGTGAAATTGGGGTAACTACCCTAATCAACAATATAGCATTATAAATTATTTGTTAAGAATTTAGAGGGTAATAATCCAACAATTTTGTTCTAATAATGCCTTCGAAAAATTATAGCAATTACTTTTGGCCCCGTAGATGCTTCTAACGGATGGAAAAAAATTAATACAGACAATTAATTAAAATATGTAATTCGGTTTTATTATGCAAATCCAAGAGACGGTAGAAATTTGTAGTTTTTTTTATTTTGCTGAATTTTGTGGTGTTTGTAGTGTCTGTGTGAGTGAGAGGGCCCGGCCCGGGAAGGTGTGTGGTTGGAGCGAGTGGGGAGATCTGTCCAAGCACGTTCAGCTGATAACGCGGCCATTGGCCCAGACGCCGGCGCTCTGTTCACATACAAGCACGTGACTCATCGTTTACTTCAAGTTCAACGACGTTACGATGTCGTCGAGTCGAGAAACGATACATGGTCCTCTCCTCGCGTTGTTTCTAGGGTAGCTCTAAGAACCAGGCCATTAAACTTCAAACAAAAATTCCTCATTTCCATCCAAAAATAAATAGTATCACAATATCCCGTGCGAGGAACGGGTATTCAGCTAGTTACTAATAAATGATTGAATAAGTGGTAAAAAAGTAAAAAGCTATGAAGCAAACAAAACTAGTTTATTTCGATTGAAATACTGTGAACCGAGAAGAAAGTTTTCTTATTAATTAATTTATGTTTTTAATATATTATTATTCTAAATAATAGAATCATTATAAATATCGTCATCGCACCACTGAACAAGCTGATAAAGATGTACATTTGATATTCTTGGTTTGCTGGTGACCGGAAGGTTCGAATTTCATCAGGGTATACTTATACATTTTTATGGGTTGTTTTCCACTCTTCGTGCAGTGTGGGTACATTTATTCTAAATTCTATTCTCCCGCTCTCCCCCACATTGTGATTGATTTATGGCAATCATATGCCTCGAAGACCACGGGCCGACCGCACAAGCTTTCTCCACCACGTTCTGTCCTCAGCCTTCTCCCACCAGCCCCCCCCCCCCCCACACACACACACACACACACACAACACCAAGTCCTCTCGTGTAAGACTAGACTGCCGATAAGTTATGTCACGGTTGGAATGTCAGTTGGGTGCAATGAAGCTAGTTTTATCCAAAATTGTTTTCAACTTCCCTCCACGGAAGTGCAGATAAAGTTCTTCTGAATTCAACCTACTCATCCCTAACTCACTATCTTAGATAGTAAATGCGTATATCCTGAATAGTTAGTAAGAAGGAGTGCTAAAAAATGAAAATATAGGTCACATCAAGCTCCTGGAAATCTCTGGCCACATCGTAACTCCATCTCGTTTTGGGTCACCCCCGAGGTCTTCGAGTGCCAGGTACGCCATCCGTGACAGCTTTTAGACTTAATCGCAGAACCATTCTGGTTTCATGTCATGCCCATATAATCCTTTCTAACCCTGTGTAGTCCGGTGTAGACATATGGCTACTTCATTTTTATGTTTGAATTTTTTATTCAAGAAATACCAATGCCCAAATTAGCCAAATGGCTACAGATTAAAAAAGAATTTTCAAATTATATTAACAAAAATAAAGTGTAAGCTATAAATCCGTTTTAAAATAAATTTATATAAAAATCTCTTAGAATATTCCCCAGTTAATTTGGGCTGCCAAGTTACATGTTTTGTATTAGATCCGAATGCTCCATCAACTCAAATATTTCCTGGTTCTTTTATCTATATCCATCTTACTCTCTTACTGGAGCCTATATTTGTTCATGACCTTCCTTTTAAAGGCCCTCACTATTAATTATGTCTTCGTGCCATAGAAGACTCCGCAACCTGTGGATAGTCCGGACAATAAACAAATAAATCTCTTTAACATTACCAAATTTTTAAATAATTTTTTTAAACTTAAGGCTGACGCTTAATGAAGACTTAAGATGTTTACATAATTCTAATTTTTTTTAGGAGTTTTGTTTAATATACTTGACTACAAATGGGAACTAAGTTATCAACAACATGCCTGTATATAACTAAAAACTTTACACTTCAAGTTTTGTTATTTTAAGAAAAATGGGAAAGAATTAAATCATTCTCTTTTAGACGACGTTTTACGTGAAATGTAGAAGTTATAAGGCCCGGTCCACACGCAAGGTTTTGTACAACGTTTCACCTGCGCAGCTCAAGACGTTACGTGTGGACAGGAAAACTGTGCAACTATGTGAACTGCGCGGATACTGTACTCGGACAAGAAAAACTGAGGTTAACAGCATATTTATCGGTGAACTGCACAGACAGTGCGTGTGGACACTCCCACTTCGTGTTCTTTACACGTGTTGCTCAATTTTCCTTCAATATTGGTGCAGGAACATCAATCATAAAGTTAAAAAAAGTTTTATTTCTCCTTGGTCAATTTTTTTATTGTTTGACGATAACTGATCTTGTCAATGTTCACGTGAGTTTCTTACTGACACCCCTGAATTTCTGATTTTTACAGTAGCCAATGTCTGGACCATCTTGAGCATCGCGTACAATTAAGACGTTTACATTTGCCTTCTTTTTGCAGACCAATTGCAAAAAATTATCGGAATAGCACTTCTTCCATTAAGGATTCCGCGGAACTGAGTGGTAAAAACTGTGCTAAAAACTGGACTGTGTTGACACCACTGAACTGCAATCTATTTTACACAGTTTGACCTGCGCAGTCTTAACTGACTAATAAAACTTTACGTATGGACGGGCTTAAGATTAAGGTGAGAAACAAATATATAAAGCCTTCCTCAAACTGATATAATAATGTGTTGATAAGGTAACAAAATAACTTTTTAAGATAGTTGAAAATTGTTTTATAGTTTTTGAAGCTTCAGAATTTCCCTTCTAATAATAGAGATAATTACTTGAAGAAATGTATTTAAAGGTTTCCCGTGCCCTTAAGCATGTTTCAACTTTTAAAACAATGTAGTACAGCTTTGTATTTTACGATATTATTCAAAAAAGTGGGTTATTTTTTTGTGCTTGTAATCGTTATATATTTTTCAACATCAATGTAAACAAGCGTTCCTCATTTTAGTTTTCTTGTTCTTCAAGTAGACCTGTTTAAGCTTCTGAACTTTTGTGTGTGGGCTGTGCTATTGCATTGTTCATTGTGTGTTTGCGTGAGTTTCAAGTGTGTATGTTTTTTAAGTGTATGTGTATGTGCGTGGGTGCGTGCGTGCTTGCGCCTTATAATATTCTTGGTGACCAGCGTGTTTTCAAGATGCTTCACTCCCCTTCACCTACTGAAGACGATGGAAGTTTCAAACGCTGAAGAAGTGAACATTCTTCCTACACTTCCCCCATCAAACACCCCCCCACAATCACACACCCTTATATAATTTTTATCTCTTTCTTTATCTGCCGTCTTTGTCTGCGCCCGCCGCAATATTCCAACCACTTGACCTCGTTCCTCAAAGCAATCAAACCGAGACTCCCCCAACATATTTCAATCTAGAAATTCATATATTTTACTCGTGGCTCGAGTTGCCGTCACAATATTCTCCAGTCGTACCTTTGCTCTCTCTCTCTCACTCATCCTATTTTTGGTTCATCTTAGTAATATTATCGAATTATACATATTTTTTTCGGTTACGTAGAAGAGGAGTACATAAAAATACAGTGATTTTTAACAGTGTTTTTGAGGGAAGGGTTTTCCCCGAATAATACTACCCATTCGAATGTTATGAGTATATGTGTGGTAAGGATTAGGAGAGGAAGATATCTAGTAATTTTAACATCACATTTCACCACTCGTTTGGGTTATGCGTGATAAAATTTTATAGAAATTTACCCGTATTTGTGTGGAGTAAAGTAGGAAAATGTTGAGTAAAAAATAAAGTAAAACCAGCCGGGATTCGAGCCTCAACATACCAGTCACGACAAACCAATGTAAGTGAGCTTTATACAACGTGTATCTAAAACATTGCAGCAAACTTTGGCAGGCTATTCTTTGGGTGAAAATAGAATAATTCACATCAGCAACCTAGGGTCCACAATAAATATTAAGGGTGGAATACACCCCTAAAGATAGAGCTAAAAATGACTGTTGTGTGAAATATTTTTAAAACTGATCAGGGTATAACAACGAATCTTTGCATACTACTTATTGAAACCTTGGTCATTAATAAACTAAATTTGCTGTTACCCGCTACCCACCCACATCATGTAAAAAAGTGGGGGTTGTAACACTTTTTTCTGAAATAAAATATGTCAGAGCAAGAATTACCAATTTTGACTTAATATTAAAAAAACATGGAGTAAAAATTAACCAAAAGGTGTATTTGAGAAAGTGTCTAGCTTTCCCCGTTTCCGAGATAATCACACAAGTTTGAGCTCGGAGGCAAGTGTAAATATCTGCCAGGTAGGCGGCCAGAATCGCAGTGTTACTTCGCACTGCAATCGTTTGGCTATTTTTACCAGCACGTGTGATTATGTATCACGTACATTTGGTAAACAAGGCTGGTTTGTGTGTTATGATGGAGAAACTCAGATACTTTTCCTTCTTCATAAGCTACGAAGTGTTGCTATTTATTACTTTTTTTTTTTGGAATACATATTTTTCCTTGTAGTTATGAAGCTATGAATCTATACATACAAAAAACAAAAAGTGCCTATTAGGCCTATATGTAATAATATTTTATACTTAAAGAGAATAACCATCGTTTACCTGGTTTAAGAAGTCAATCTCTCAATGAATGTCGAGATTTAAAAAAAAAATAGTGTTGCCTAAGTTGGAAGAGTACCAATTCCAAATGTGAATGAAATTGGCCCACGCATTTGTCTGTAATCAAGGAACAGACACACAGACTATGTACCAAACTGTCGAGTTAAAACCTTCGCTCCACTCATTCATTAAAGAAAGAACAATAGCCTACTGTTATTCTTGAAGAAATAATGTTGTTTGTATAAAATATTATTATCAACTAAGATTTATATTTCATTTACCTTAGCGGATTGCAATATGGTGTAGAATGGAAGACAGGGTCATAGTGCAATCCTTTCAGGATAATGGAGTGTACATATTATGTAAATATTACGTGTTTTATTGAAAGTTTGTGTGTAGGTTAGCGAACAAAAGCAATATGTTAATATCCATTTCTTACATTTATTCATACATATAGGAAGCATTGACGGGTTTTTTTTAGTTCTCATGGTTCCCACCAGAGAAGTTAGCACCAAGTAATTGTGTTTGCATCATCAATCAAACAAATAGAAATGTATATTCATTCATATCTTTTTTATTTCCATAAAACCTTCACCGGATATCAACCTCATTTATTTGCAACCACAAATATTCACATTTTATTTTATTTGTTAGCACCATGTCTTACCACCCATTCGGATTATAACACACCTATGTACTAACTAAACTAATGGGCTAGGGATGAGGAATGTTTACTTTAGAGAAAGTGTACCCACACTTGCGTGGAGAGAGCGAGAGTGAAAAACCATTTATGAAAAATCAGCCTTAGTACACCCAACCAGGATCAAATCACGATCTCTCCGTCATCGGCAGTCAAGTATACTGTGAGAGTAGCGTCTTAAATCATGCAGCCACCAAAGCTGTTTGAATATTTTGTCGTTTCTGCAAATATTCTAATCTACCACATATATTTTTTATAAAAGTGACCTTAAACGCTTTCTTGGAAGGGCTTGTTAATAGGTATGTCACAATTAAATTATATGTATACATACATATATATATTAAATAAGGCTAGACACAAGAATCAAGTCTGAGACTTTTGGCTTAGCGTGTCCATACTCTACCATTCTAGTATAGGACTTTTAAGAGTTTGATGCAGAAAATATTAATAACAAAATGAAACATATTGGAATGTATTCAGTATATGTCCCTCTACATTTTCTGAAAATTCCCAAGTTTTCCCATTCCGGGAAAATCCGCCATCTTGGAACCCCCCCGCGATTGTGAGGTTTCACTTAAAATTAAATATCTCAAGAGCTGTTAGTCAAACAGAGGCCTAATTTAGGTCAACGTATCCCTATTGAATTCTTTTATAATATAAATATATATACTATGGTGATTTAGGTATATGTATAGCCTAAATAATAGTACATATAGTAAATAAATAGTACGGAGCTTCGCACGAACTTTCTCCCTCTATTTTTTGAGAAATGGAGATATTTACTCAAAATTTGTAATATAATACACTAGATAACTCAAGAACAAATTGAGCTAGACATATGTAAAATATTTTATATTCATGGTTTTAAATTTCATAATTTTATTTTTAAGAATGAACGTCTTCATTTGCATATATTTGGATCAATACAAAATATTGATATTGGGTCCCCACGGGTCAACACTCCGTAATAAAATTTTGACCTCCGGTTAAAATTTTCGTCATTTTACTAGGGGATATCTTATGGTTATTGCATTGCTATTAAATTTCTCTTTTATAAATTTTCACCAATTAAATAGGTAATTATTGATTATAGAGTCTAAAATGAGAGAGATAGAATCGTTCTAGCCGATTTTGAGAAAATTTAATTTAATAAACGGCTAATAATTTTAGGGTTATACAGACATCGTTAGAAAAAAACAATTTTTAGGGTTCGGGGGGTCATGAAACGTTGACATCCATGAACATTTGAACTTAGATTTTTTTTTACGGTCGTAATACTTTACCTTAAAGTGTTGGAAAAGTTAAAAGAAATATATATTTGTGTATAGCTTGAAAACTTTTGGTTTTATAAAAATATATTTCAAGTAAAAAAGTTTATTATAAATGTATCCACATGTATGCAATGATAAGTAATTTCATATCTCAAAGCCTTACGGAGATAAAATTAAAAATTAGAATTTACGCATCAGAACGAAGCCCTTAAAATCATTTTGCCGAAATATTGAGAGTAGCCATTTTGTTTAGAATATTATTAAATGTTTTGAAATGAAATGTAATCAAAATATTTAGAGCCAATTTTGAGAAAATAAACTTTTTCTCTTTTTGTCCTTCAGTAAACTACTCTTAATTATTTTAGGGTTAGATATCCAATTCATAATACTCCTCGGGGCAGCCCTATGAAAACCCTAGATAGCAAGTTTTAGCCCGATAGGTAAAATAGTTTTGGCTCTAGCTGGAGGTACAGACTGACAGACAGACATACGGAAATTCAAAAACAACTTTTTCGGATTCGGGGGGGTCATGAAACGTCAAGATTCATCAAAATCTCGAGTTCAATTTTTTTGACGATCACGGTATTTTCTCTACCAGTAAGATAGCGAGAAAGTAAAAAGAAACTTGTTATAGCAAATATTATACATTTTTTATTTTGTGGCGTTATTTTGCGCTAATGAAACTTTTAACTTAAATAATAGTTGTAGAGCATACTATGCCGTATTGAAATCATATATGTTAATTGTCTATGTGTTAAAAACAACGCTTACACCGAGACCGGGCGTCAGACATTTTCCCACCGGCACGACATGCGGCGTCCACTATATAACAGCATCCTGTCAATTCATAATACACTTTATTTAAATGCTGTTATGTGATGTAACTGAACATATATTTTAATGTATTGCTCCAATATTTTCCACACTTACTTCAATAATATTCTAACTGAAATAAACTAAGTGTCATCTACGCTTCATATTCAGAATAAAGCCTGCTGTTACCGTGCAAGGCTCTGAATGAATACCTATAAAATAAAATGTACGTTTTTTTTAAAATAAATCAATCACAATTATTTTTATACAATATTAATTGCAAATATAATACAAAACTATTACTTTGTTATTTAATATAAATGATAATGTCTGCTCCTTTAAATCAAGGAAATGTTGTCATGATACACCTTTCAAAGTCCAACTTCTATAAAAAATAATTTACAATTTTTCTTAAATTAAATGTGACTTACTAGCACTTTGCTATTTCTGTTTATGTAAGAATTTGTTGTTGTTTTTTCTACTATTAGCCTAATATTGAGTTTTTTCTAGTGTTAAGTTCGACATCAACAACATTTAATTAATTAAAGATAAGCTAAAAGATTAAGGAATGTTTTATTATACGCGTTAAAAATCTCTCAATTTTTTAATCAAAAGTGTCTGGCCCCAGATTGCCCTCATTAATTTCGCCTTCTTCTATGGGTTGTAAACGTTTGGTGCAAACATAACCAGAACACAAGCCGCAAATGTTGGAACATTTCAGGCTATTTATTAAACATTCACAACTTCGGCTATCACATCCTTTTTTTACAGTTGAAAACATTAGGCATAAAAAATGTTGTGATGCTGGTTCTTGTAAGTTTGTAATAGGTTTGAAATTGGATATTATTTGTTTTCCATCCTCATTCCAGTGGATCCAGTTTCATAAGTCTCCATATTTGTACTTATAAGTAAACATGGAATGTGTGTTGTCTTGCCGCGTCTGAAATTGGAGGAAGGGATTCTAGTTTGAACTCGGTCTATGTTCGTTGTTCTGGAATATTATTCACGTAAATTTTGTAACGCAACTCAGTGAGCTTATCTGTACGTTTCCCGCCATACAACAAACATATAAAGGCTTCTCCAGCTTTGGTAATATCTTGTGATGGTAAAGAACTGTGATAAAATATGACCACTTCTATCTGTATATTTATCAAGTTTCATTTTATCAAAGGCTTTTAGTTTACCCATGGCACGTATAATGGATGTGCTGTCACATGCCGTGAATGCATGTATGGAAAATACATAGTTTCTCATCTCTCCCAAAGCATCAATAACTTACTACTGAATATTTTTGGGGGATGATTGCCTTTACTTGGTATTAACATTAATGTATTTAATCCAGCTAATGCAATAAAAATAACTAGTAGGTCAGTATTTTCTCCTACTATCACTGAGTTATTTCTAGAGATGGGCGATAAATGACTGATTTTTTCACCGATACCATTTGGTGGGAAAATGACTGATTCTTGGTCTCGATGTAAGCGTTGTTTTTAACATATAGACAATTAACATTTATGATTTCAATACGGCATAGTACGCTCTACAACTATTATTTCGGGTAAAATTTTCGTTAGTCCACAAATAATGCCGCAAAATTAAAAACATTGTAAAGTTTAGCTATAACAAGTATCTTTTTTTTACTATAGATACTATTATTTAGGCTACTCGTAGACCTAAATCACCATAATATAAATATTTATATTATATATATAAATTCAATAGGGATACCTTGACATAAATTAGGCCTATGTATGACTAAAAGCTCTCGAGATATTTAATTTTAAGTGAAACCTTACAATTACGGGGTATTTCCAAGATGGCAGATTTTCCTGGATTGGGAAAACTTGAGAATTCTCAGAGGATGTAGAGGGACATATACTAAATACATTCCAATAGGTTTAATTTCTTCTAGGTTTAGGATTTTTTTTCCGCTAACTGCCCTGTACTATTCAGGTTTCCAGATTTCTTCCGATGTTTAAGACAAAGTCTGTTATTAACGTCAGGATTCAAGATGTACAACCTAGAGATTGCTTTATCCATAAGCGAAGTTAATTTCCAACTTAAGAAAAAAATATTTGTTTTGAAAACTAATAAACTATTTTATTTCAACGTGTTTGGAAATAGATATAGCTCATCATGATTGAAGGTAAAAGATCAACTACTGGTAGTTCAAATTAATCAAATAAAATTGGAAATACATCCCTAAATTATTAATTTTATTATTTAGCACCACGTCTTACTTTAAGTACTAACTGTGCTAATCGTTTATGATCTGGGAAGGTTGAATTTAGAGGAAGTGAACCCTCATTTGCCTGGAGGAAGAGTGTAAAACCATTTAGGTAAAACACCCTCAATTACAACCGACCGAGATTCGAACCTCTATCTCCCCGTCCTCAGCAGTCTAGCTCATCACGAAAGTAGCGCATTAGCTAACTATGTCACCAAAGCGGGTTACAGACCTAAAGCTTTTTAAAGATTCATTTCTTTATCTCAAGATAGAACTATATTGCACCATTTCAATAAAATATGATTTTCCATTTGAATTAGGATTTACGAGTATAAATCATTTTTTACTAGGAAGTTAGCCTTAGGTTATTTTGGTTTCGATCGAGATATATCGAATTTTTTAAGTTAAGGAAGTAATAAATTTGAAATATATATAAAATCTAAAATGTAATCAGTAAGTTCAAAACCATCTCAGGAGCTGTGATTATTATTGTTTTTAGTTAGACGCTGTGGACTAATATAAAACAATATTTTTGAGCAGAGATATTTGGAAAGCACCCCACAGTGTAGCCATTCATCAGAAATGCAGTATATTGCAAACCTTATGTATTAGACCATCCAACCCCCGGCTCGGGTTTCAGTAATATTCTAAAGAAGGAAAACCCGCTACATGGAAACAAAATCCTCAGTTAGCTCTCCTCATTAAAGATCGAACTCCAATCTCTAAGGTCATAGTCCAGTATACCAACTCCCCCTTCAACATTATCATTGCTGTCACTATTATTTTTTAGCAAAACCAAGGACCTACCAATTTTGCAGGGAAAGGTATTTTCACATATCATCGTCCAAGGTTCTTTTTACTGGCCACAATTGATATAGAGCCGACGGATTTATTTCCCCTCCGAAGTAAGCTGTGCTATGCATTTTTATCACTCAAAAAAATATGTTGACCCCGGCTGGTTTTAAACCCACGAGCATTGGGTCCTGAGGCGAACACTTTACGCCAAGACCAAGTAAGTCGACTTCAAAGAAAGTAGTGCTATTGTCCAAGAAAAATGACAGCTATGGATTACATGACTTTACGTGAATACAGTAGGATTTGGTTAGTTCGACATTAGCTAATTATGTTAATGCAAAAAATTGGATAATTCGAACCCATCATGACTCCCCATGAAATTTATATTTGCATTAATGGTTAAAAAAACACAATATAATACGAATCTTAAAGAATATTTGGATAATTAAAAGGTTTTACATTGCTAATTTTTTTGAGTTTGTACTCATTTCAAACCTAACTTAGCTCTCTTTACTAAACCACTCCGTATGCCGATAATGTCACATACAGTTGGATTTATCCTATTGACACATAGTAAATGAGAAATCTGGAAATTATGCAACTGCGACGAGCAGCTTTCCTAATCTAGGGATGTGATGGATCAGTTTTCATCAATTCTGAAGTCTACAATTTTCGTATGATAATTTTTCAAAGTTTTTATATTTTGTGTTTGAATTTTTCTTGTTTTCTTATGTAATTATTGTGTATGTGTGTTTTATGAAGATATAAAATGTTTGTGACTCATTAAAATGGTTAAATTATATATATATTAAAATGGTTAAATTTTATATATATATCCCTTGGACTTTGAATTAAAACAAGTTCTACTGTATATGATAATGGCTTTGGAAAATGTTATAGCTGTAAAACAAAGTTTCTTCCTATATAAATCAGCTTAGTTGGGTGTGAAAATGTGTGCGTGACATTGACTAGGGAAGCTGAAATCCTGTCGTAGGAACAGTGCGAAGATTTTCCCTGAGTTGTGGTTAACCATCCCCCTCACCAGGGTGAGGCGTTTTATATATGAAACACGTCTTATTGCGCTTCAGGGTTAACCGTATATTTTCACCATAAGGCTTGAGATAAGGAAGGTTAAATTTTATAGGCATTGTACCCGTATTTGTGTGAAGGTAAAGATTCAAGCCATTTTAGAGGTAAAATAACCTCAGTAAACCCTGACTGGATTCTAACACAAATCTCCCCCGTCAGTGGCAAACCAGAGAAGTCGAGACCAGATGTATTAATTTTTCTCATGTTTCCACCGTGGCTTACGATTTGAGTTACATTACATTCTAACTTAAATATTAGTCCTATTGATTTTGTTAATTTAGACTAGATAGTTCTAGTCGCATGGTCAAATAGTTTCTGGGCCACAAGCCTGTATAGGAAATTTTTGCAAGTCACTATAACTCAACTCTTAGGCTACTAGCAACAAGCCTTTTTTTTTTTTTTTTTTTTTTTTTTACAAACCGTTAATTTGAAGTGGCCGGCGTGTTTACCACTCATGTTCATACGCCTCCTTTCGGGAGGCGAGGCAAGCGACCTGCCTCCTCTTTTGCCCACTCTGCCTCAACCAGTCTGGTATATTCCTACTGGTCATCGTTTCTCTCCTTTACATCTCTTTTGTTCGTCATCTGATGTCCTCTCATTTATTCCAACACTATGTAAAAGAATGTCGTACTTTTCTCTTATTTTATATTTATCACCATCACCCTCTACCCGCATTGGCGAGCAAGTGGAAAAAAAGGCATCATTCTCATCTAGTCTGGTTTGTTGGTGACGGGGAGGTCAGGGTTTGAATCTGACCCAGGTGTACTGAGCTTCTTTTCCCACTCTTCACGCTAGTGTTTATATTCCCTACCCCAATAGTGTAAAATGTACGGTTAACCCTGGCAGGAAGTGAGTCGTGGCGCAAAAACGATCATCACCTTCTAAATAGTGCTGCTAAGATGATTCTATTGTTTTAATATTCCAAGGCCCAATCATAGAATTTCCTGTTATTCTTTTCGTTAGGGCTTAACATAATGTTAAGTGATAACAACTACTTTAGATTTTACAACGCTCGTTTCGTGCTAACGTCCACGTAAAATTGCTCGTAAATTTAACGTAAGATTAACAAACAAAACATCTACATTAACGTTAAAATATTCTGCCATATTTTCTATCTTACGAAAGTGTGTATTCTTGTCAAACTCAATAGTCTATCGACCTATTTTATGGCTCTAAATTGACAAAATTAGGACTTTAATAGAAATGTATTGGTTTGAAATATGCAACCGCTATTAAAATTACAACAATTTTTCCGGAGGTTATAAAGGTCACTTACTCCCCCACCTCCCCACCACCCCGTCGCTCCCACCCCGGATTCATCCCCTAAGCCGCTGGTGACCGACCAAGGACCCTCTTCCCGTGTGAGTCGCCGAACACAAGATTCCGAGACACAGCGCTAGAGAGTGATGTCATGAGTTTGAACTAAGCTAATTAAAATATTCGTGTTTATTTTTAAAATGTCTGGAGGAAGACTTTTACATATAATTTTCTGTATAGTTTATGTAATGTATTGTTTCCTCTGTATCAACAGGTAATTTAAGATAAGTGTATATGTTTACTGTTTATTTTATGTAATTTGTGTACTTAGCTAGGATCTTGTATAGTATCGCCTACATAAATGTAAAATTAACAAGTTTTAAAAATAAAAGGTTCGTGGTATTGGACGCTAGCGTCTGAGGGGCTTCCTACCATCCATCTTCTCTTGAGAGTCGAGAAAATCCCTTCCTCCCCCCAACCGATCTTGGTAGGGGCTTCGTCTTTCCCCCTCCTGTATTCTTTGTTGACGGCATGCCCCGCATGGTACGACATTCTGGACAACACTGCTATCCTGGCACAGTCCCTGGACGTCAGTATGGTCCGGGCCAAACTAACTTTGTCGGCCTACCTTGAATCACGGTCCCTAACTATCCAGTCCCAGAACAGAGAACGGAGCCCCTGCAGCCACTTGGTGTGGAGGGTGCCGCAGTCCAGCAGTGGTCACACACAGTCCGGTGGCTGTGGTGACCCTGGACGCACCTGCGGCTCAGTGGCGTCATGGAGAAGCTCGCTTCGCTCCTGCGCCCGATCAGTCCGTTGACATGCGGCCCCAAGATCAGACTTTATTAGCTCTGTGAGATGTCCATCCTGATCTATTCCAATCACGTATTTTCATACCTACCCAGATACAGATACAATCATCACCGTACTGTATACCACCGGTTTCTTCAACTGATCCTCGGGTTCCTCCCCGTGTCCCAAACCCTGTTCTCCTGACCATTTCAGGCCTCCCCTCCCAGGACAGCCGTATCCGCGGACTGGCGGAGAGATATTTCAGTCGGGCCCTAGCCAGCTCCAACCAGATCGTCCGGGGCATTAGCGATTACGCTTCTGCCCATCTTTACCGTCGTATCAGGAATGGCGTGGTTAACCCCTTCGTCGATGTCGGGAGGTGACCCGGGAGTTAAATCGGGGGCTTCGTGAGCGCCCCCTATAGCCGTGTGAGGCTGGGGTGAGCGGCCAGGTAGCGGGCGATGCCGGCTTAGGGGCCGTGTTCGGGGATAGTGGGTTGGTTGCCTGGCTATGAGCGGCCGGGGGCAGCGGGGTGAGGGTACCCGTCAAGAAAGAAACCAACTTGAATAATATAAGCTGTGCGGGAGGGTCCTAAACCCCACTTTATTAAGTTTTTGCACCTTAATTTGGGATGGACTCAGAAATTTATGTGTTTTTTTTCTATTTTACACTTGAGAGCCCCAATGGTTTGGTATGTGTTAAGTTTATGTTGATGTTTACAATCTAGTTTGTGTATGTCGACGTATTTGTGTATTCTATAATAAATTAACTGTTAAAAGAAAGGATTGATAAGAGATTAGTAGTCATAATTATCATTAAAGCAAAAATAGAAATACTTCACAGGTTCGAAGCTTTTTTCGACCTCTGAGGCAGCGCCCTCTGCAGGCTGCCTCAGATCCCGACCTCTTGAGTTAGCGTCCTCTGCAGGCTGCCTCAGATCCCGACCTCTGAGGTAGCGTCCTCTGCAGGCTGCCTCAGATCCCGACCTCTGAGATAGCGTCCTCTGCAGGCTGCCTCAGATCCCGACCTCTGAGGTAGCGTCCTCTGCAGGCTGCCTCAGATCCCGACCTCTGAGGTAGCGTCCTCTGCATGCTGCCTCAGATCCCGACCTCTGAGGTAGCGTCCTCTGCAGGCTGCCTCAGATCCCGACCTCTGAGGTAGCGCCCTCTGCAGGCTGCCTCAGATCCCGACCTCTGAGGTAGCGTCCTCTGCATGCTGCCTCAGATCCCGACCTCTGAGGTAGCGTCCTCTGCAGGCTGCCTCAGATCCCGACCTCTGAGTTAGCGTCCTCTGCAGGCTGCCTCAACGGGACCTCTGAGTTAGCGTCCTTTTCAGGCTGCCTCAGATCCCGACCTCTGAGGTAGCGTCCTCTGCAGGCTGCCTCAGATCCCGACCTCTGAGGTAGCGTCCTCTGCAGGCTGCCTCAGATCCCGACCTCTGAGGTAGCGCCCTTGACCGGCTGCCTCTCACACTCCATTGCAAGACTCCCGATGAACCACTCAAAGAGGAGAGGAAGGAGGAGATGAAGACGAATGAGAAAGCCACGGACCCGGATGCACGACCACATTCAACACCTTCTTCTTCCCTCCACCATTTACCTCAACCTGCCCACTTCCTCAGTGCATCCGATCCTCCCTCCATGCTTCTAGCTACCCACAGACCCTAGACAATTCCCCTCCACCAACATCCAGTGGTAATATCTAGCCTGGGACTTTGCAGGGACCCTCAAGCAAGACTCTTCGGCGGACGAAGACACGCAGCCTCCCCCACGTACCCAATGACTCAACCCATCCTATCCTTGGAGACTCAGCCCCAGCTACTTAACAACCCCATCAACTTCTCCACAATCCACAATCCACCCAAAATTACGTCTCATACTCCTCCCACCAATAATATACTCACTATCACCCCCAGCAAACATAATCTACCCCCAAACATTATTTATCCTTTCTCTTTAACAAGAGTGCCATCTTTGTAAATATGAATGCCTTATATAAATGTAATTTATTTTTTCCATTTTTAATTAAAGTTTCTTTAAAACTAAAATTTACGTCTTTTGGTGATGTATTTATTTGAGAAAAATATTTAGTTTATTTAGTTTAGACAAAGTCTTTTTTTTTTAAGAAAATAATATATTTTTCTATTTTTACCTAAATTTGTTTTGATGGCAAGTGTTATAGTTAAATTGAAGTTAAATATTTTTCCTCTTTGAAAACAATGAAGACGATTTTGATATGAACTTTACTTTATAAGAGTCCCGAGATCTAAGAGAAAGAATTTATTTTACGTTTCTCGTTTAAGTTATGAAATTTTGTTGTAGAAATAGATCCACTTAAAGTGTTAGACTCACTAGTTCTTGCCATGCATCCTTGATTATTTTTTAATAGTTTTTTTTAAACTTTTATACTAATTCCGTGTATAGTAGACCTGTAGTCTATAACATATTTAGTAGAGAGAAAATTTTTGTCACTGAGAAAATCTATCTTGAGATATTGATGAAAAAAATTGTATGTGCTCTCGCGTCCAAAAGCAGTAGATTTTGATATTATTTTCTGTGTGTATACATATACATATGTGCGTGTATTTGTGTGTACTAGTATGCACTTATCTATAGTTCAAACAGTTGAGCCAATTATCTTAGAATGTGGTATTTTAAAAATATTTGTATCGTAACATAAATCATAAAAATTGTGTTTAAAACAGCAACAAACACCTCTTCTTCTTTTTTTTTAAGTAAACGTATCTTATAATTTTAATTTGTGATAAATGTCCTTTACATATATATATAATAAATGGGGTATGATTATTAATATTTTTTAATGTTAAAAGGTACATTGATTTAAGTAATAAAATGTTTGTACAATTTTCCCACCAGTTCCTTTTTTTGCACGGCATTACATGTCTGGGATAGCCGAAATATTTAAACTAGTGGGATGGGTATGAGGAACGTCGACTTAGGAGGAAATGTACCCACAATTTCATTGAAGGAACGGAGAAATTCATTTAAGGTAGGCCCCACTCTCAATACACCATAGATCTCTCCTGTTTTTAAGAATGTATAGAGAAAAAACTTAAGAATACTTCACCTAAAGCAAGAAGCCCAAAATATAGATACAAGAAATGTTGTGTTGTGTGTAGTTTACTTTGGAGCAGTTTGTTTCAAATGAACTGCACCTATTTTTGTATGATTTTATTCCATCATTTTATTCCATATGGATGAATATCTTACCTTCCTCTTTTTTTCTGTCTCATTATTGCCTTCTAAATAAGGTTTCCGGTTATCTCTTTATATTTTTTTATTTGTTTCTAGATTCATCCGTCTGTATTATTATCCTCTTCTCATTCCTTTAGTTCTTCTATTTCAAGGGAAAACAAGCGAATGAAAGAGTAAAACTTTTCGACAAACTTTTTTTTTTTTGTTATTGCACCAAAGCTAGATAATAAATGAAACTCGGGTGTATAAGATTCCATTGTCTAGCAGCCACCACGCCCGCTATTTTGTTCACTGGGATAAAAAGAGAAGGAAAAAAAAGGGGGGAGAGGGGTCGGCGTGATTTCAAGGAAAGAAAGAAAATGCGTTTGTTGTATCGTTTTGTAATGTGGACAGTTCTTTTATGTCTTTCTCTCTCTTTCACACACACACAATTTTGGGGGCGGGCAAATCTTGTGTCATCTTTATAATTAATCTCAATCAGAATTTCTGTGATCCCTTTCCAGGAATGAGAGAAAAAAATATAATTTGTTGGAGTAAATTTTAATTCAAGTACCAATACATAAAAGGATTGCCCAGAAAACTCAAAATAATTAGCAAAGCCAAAGGTTCACACCCATTCTGTTGTTTGTTTTTTACGATTCATACAAAACTAGAATAGATAAATTTATATAAAACGTTATTTTGCTGTCAACTTATTTACCAATTTATAACGTAAGAAGATTTTTTTTGTTAATTAATCAACAACAATAAATGATAGAGTTCACCCCCACAGAATTTATCCCGCTTTTATCTTAAAATAGACATTATACTAAGAACTTGTAAGATTTGTGAAATTAAATAATAGGTCTATACATTGTTATAGAAATTCTTCACCAAAGATTATAAATGAAATAATATACACTTACTACATGCCGTTAGGAATAAGGAACGCTTTTACAGAAAACTAGGGAAAAAAAATCTTTGTCCACCAAAGAGCATGAAAATCAAATTCACTTTAAGACGTGAATTAAAAAGTAAATACATCTGCTTATAGCTCAGAAATGATTGGTTTTATAAAAATATATTTCAAAAAAATATTTTTATCTTTAATAGTACTATACCGGCACAGATTTATCTGAATGCCAAACCCTTCCTTCACCTCTGACAAGACGTGTATTAATCACAACTTGTAAATGTGAGGAATGCCAGGTCTCTACCGTGGTTCGGATTCCACGTTAAACTGTAAGTCCTCCATTTCATCTCACAATCACCCTACCATTGCACATTAGTGTAAGTGCGTATAACCCGAACGGGTAGTAAGACGCGGTGCTAATAATAATAATAATAATAATAATAATAATAATAATAATAATAATAATAATAATATAATTTTACAATAATAATTGACAAGTTATTTTGTATCTCAAATAGTTACGGATAAATGATGAAAATTATAAAATTTCATGTATGTAAAGTACCCTCAAAGTTATTTTTATGAGAAAATGAGAGCTGCCATCTTGTTTATAATGATAAATAGTGTGGATAAAAAAAATTATTCAAAATCATCAGAGTGAATTTTTAAAATTTCGATTTTTTTTCTCTTTTTGTCCCTATGTAAATTACCCTTAGATTTGGTGTTGGATATCTAATTCCAAAAATTCTTTTGGGGGGACCTTAAGAAATTCCCAAATACCAAGTTTAGCTCAACATTCTCGGCTCTGGCACGAGGTACAGACAGATGGCATTGCTAAAACCACTTTTTTTTTTTCAGGGAGTCATAAAACTTCGACATTTATCAAAATCTCAATTTCGATTATTTTTTTAACGATCACAATACTCCTCCAATGTGTCGAGAGAAAGTAAATATGCCAAAAAAATAATCAAAATAGAAATTATTGGTTGCTCATAAACAGTAAAAATATATTTTTTTCATAAAATTATCTATGGATCATAGAAAAAAATTAAGGGGGAAAATATTGTTTGTGTTAATTAATAAATTTAACTGAGGTTTTATTTTAATAAAAGAAGAAGCGAATACAAAAATATCAGGGTGCATTCATTGCAACTGGCGACTTGTGGAGTGTTTAGGTAGCAACATACATACCAACGGAAAACAACAGCGGGCGAACGTCTTTTACGTTTTTTGACGTCAAGAGGAAGTTAACCCGCTTTGGTGGCCGCGTGGTCTAACGCGATACTCTAGTGTTGGACTAGACTGCCAAAGACGGGGAGACCGAAGATCGATCCTGGTTGGGTGAGCTGAGGGTGGTTTTCCCTAAATGGTTTTCCACTCTCCTTTCACGCAGATTCGGGTATTCTTCCATTCAATTTAACCCTTCTAATTCCTAAACTATTAGTGTAATTAGTACATAGGCTTATAGCCCGAACGGGTAGTAAGAGACGCGGTGCTAAAAAAAAAAAGAGAGACGAAGTTCAATCTAATCAAAATTGTATGTACTTTTAATAGGCGTGTACTGATGCGGATACCGATTAATAATTATTGGGTGATTATTAGTGCATCGGCAATTAATCGTAATCGGCGATTATTATGTCGATTAATCAGACTCTTTTAATAAATTATAAAGCAAAATTCTCTAGGTGAGAGCTCAGTGATCAGAATCGCAAAAAACAACTTATCTTCATATTGCATCTGGGTTGCGGGATATGCAAATATTACATAACCAGATAAAGAAAATATATAAGTCCATACCGTTGATAAAACTTACAATCTAGTTCCAACATTCGCCGGTTAGGCATAAAATATATATTTGTGTACATACAATCTTTTTGTATTCATTACATTAACTGTTACATTCTTTTAAATATATTTCCCAATAGTTATTAATAAATAATCGATGATCAGGATTAATCGATGTAAATAATCATAGCATGAACAATTATTTTAAACAATCGGTAATCGGTTTTACTGAATCAGTACACCTCTAATAATTAATTATTTTTTTATTACCACCGCGTCTTACTACCTGACCAATTTATACGCATATTTGATAATTACTCTAACGGGGTAGGGATAAGGTAGGCAGCATTTTAGAGGTAATCTACCCGCATTTGCATGAAAGAAGAGTTGTAAACCATTTGAGATAAGCCACGCTCAGTACACCCGACCGGGATTTTAACTCCGATCTCCCCGTCATTAGCAGGCCAATCAAACATGAGAGTGATGCGTTATGCCTACTGAAATGGGCAGATTTTTCTATTATAAAATATAAATTTTATGTAGACGGCAAGAGAAATTTGATGAGTTCAGCTCATTTTATTGAAGCGCATCAGCAAGAATGCACTGAGTTATAATAAAGCACACCTAGGGGAACTAATGTGAAGTTATTGATAGGGTTGTGCAATAGACCAGAGGGTTCCAAAATATTTTAAGCCAAAGGAGCACTTGGAACTGAAAAAATACATACTGTGTACCTCATAAAAAGGTGTACACTAATATTATGAAAATATTACAGAAATATAAGTGTAAATGTAATTGAAAACATCAATAAATGTTCTGACTGCGCCTTTGGCAACTGTCCTTAATTCAGATTTTAAAAAATCGGTACTCTTAATTACTGATACTATTTTATATTGTGAAAAAAATAAATATTATAAAATGTCCTCTCTAAGCCTAAGATAGCAATGGTGGTTCACAGTTAGAAAAACTCTGAAATATGAATCACCTAAAAGAACTTAGCTGAAGTGCAGTGCTAGGGGTGTACAACAGAGAACACGTATAGGAACTAAGCTGAAGCGCAATGTTAGGGCTGTGGAATAAATAGGCCCTACAATTGTTACAAAATATCATATTAGTATTAATATTTTATCATTTTTTCAGGCTATCCTCATATCGTCGTCCTCCGGACGAATAGACGCATCCCAGGTTTACTAAATGTTCAAGAGGGTGAAAAGAAAATTTATGTTCTTAGTTGTACAGCTTAAAGTATACTCCTCACATATATGATTATTTTTCCAAGTACACTTATTAATATGTTGTTTTATTTTCTGAAATAACAAACTCTCTTTCATACGTAGTTATATCCTTCCATTTCCCCCCAAAAAAGTTTATTTGAGATACTTCACTTTTTGTGAACGAAGGAGTGAACAAGTTAGGAGTTACGTCATGACTGAATAATGCTGTGAAAAGGTTAGAAATGCTGTAAAATACTTTTCTAA
The DNA here is from genome assembly GCA_033556935.1 of Timema podura. Taxonomy (NCBI): domain Eukaryota; kingdom Metazoa; phylum Arthropoda; class Insecta; order Phasmatodea; family Timematidae; genus Timema; species Timema podura. Next base: position 64,817,330 of record JAVRXN010000003.1, on the reverse strand, counting down.
GCCTATTTTTTGTAAACAAAAGGAAATGATATAATTTTATACATCCTTTAAATAATAATAATTTTAAGTGTCAGTAAAAGAATGGCCCTTTTCACTGTGTTTTTAAAAACAATTTCAAACAGCAATGAAAACATGAACTACTTGCCTAAAGATTCTATAAAAAGTTATGTGCAAATAGCAATTTATAAAGTAAACTGATACGGAAAGTAATAATTATTATTACCAAACTAACAGATACTAAAAAAGAACTTAATAAACTGATACAGAAAGTAAAATTATTCTTAATGAATAGTTATTGAAACAGAAATTAATATTCATTCTATGTACAAAAGTGATTTATAAAAAAAGCCTTGTGCTCCTCTGATCTTATAACGAGAGTACTTCCTTGACTATGCACAAGAGATATTTTGATTTGGGAATTGGTGCTCCTTCTTTGTTGAGTGGACGAATGGACATGTCCTTCAATTTCTTGGGGTTTTTTTGTTTGTTTTTTAGGTGGATTGTTTTATAGGTTGTCTGAACAACTTTGTCTCAAGTTACGTCTTTTCGTCGAAAAGCTCTGAGTCTTCACCTGGGATACGTCAAACATTACCATTGCTATATCTCCTAGAGTAAAAGAGATACATGTAAGTCACTTTGTGTTGACGTAGTCGTCTTGATAAGGAGGTATTCAAAAATGGATGTATCTATAAAATCTATTTTTCTGAGCTACGATTATTCGTCCGGAGGGTGGCGATTTATATACACACTAAAAATTATTAGGTTTGTAATGAGGAAGGTATAAGTTTTAGAAAATGTTCCCCCATTTCCATGAAAGGGGATCGGAACTATTTAGGGGGAACCAACCTCTATACATCCGGTCACGAGAACCGAAGTGTCAAACCTTTACTCCCCGTTACTGGCAAACCAGACGAGCATAGACTTGTGCATTTTAATGTGTACCCAATAATGCAGGCTTAGTAATTATCATCATCATCATTTATCATCATGATTGGTAGCACGTTTGACACTAGACCTTCAAATGATTAATCTTAGGGACTAAAGTGAGGAGAGTGGATTATTTATTTTAATAAAGTGCTTATTATTTGTAATAATTCTTCGAAGTTGTTTTTTTTTTCACAGCTTGATAAAATTCAAATAAAACTGTTGAAATTGTATTTATTTGTGTTTCCTTTAAATCAGAAACAATAGCAGCTCTCCATTATATAAATGAAGGGTACAGGTGAAAAAAGAGAGAAAGTTCAATTTTAACTCAAATTTAGCTAGTGCTGCCATCTGTTAGACAATCATGAGACCTTTATAATTGAAACCTGATTATGGTTAAAAGAAATACAGTAAAACCTTGGATTGCGAGTAACTTGGTCTGCGAGTGTTTTTTAAGACGAGCAAAAATTTTCAATAGATTTTAACTTGATAAACGAGCTATGTTTTGCATTACGAGTAGTACTATGGTTATGTTTTGTCTGCCAAGCGTCACGTGATCACAACTGAGAAGATGTTTCTGTTATCTCTATCTCTCTCGTTCTCTCTCTCACTGCGGAATGTTGGTAATGGACTCCCAGGCTTGATCTCAGTCAGCGTGCCTCGCTCTTAGGGTATAGTCAACATCTGTGCAAACGTATATTGTACTATTTATTATATTATGTTGACAACGTGTGTGTGTGTGTGTGCGTAGTAAAGCATTTTTATTTGTGTCCAAGTGTAGTGACTGTTCTTTAGTAACTGTACTGCAACAATGACCCCCATGAGAAAAAAAAGGTTGAAAAGGTAGGTTGTGAAAAGAAGGAGATGATTACGGTGGAAGTTAAGAAGGAAATCATCGAGAAGCACGAACGAGGTATGCGAGTATCCGACATCGCAAGATTTTATAACAAGTCTACGTCGACGATTTGTACAGTATTAAAGAATAAAGAAGAAATAAGGGGGCTAGATGCAGCAAAAGGAGTCACTAGAGTACCAAAGCAACGGCCATGTGTTCTCTAAGATGTAGAAAAGTTGCTTCTCGTGTGGTTAAACGAGAAGCAACTAGCAAGTGTGACCGAGAACTTTATCTGTGAGAAGGCAAATACCTTATACGCCGACCTCGTAAGTAAACTTCCAGATACGTCGACAGAAAACGAATAAGGCTTCAAGGCGAGCAGGGGATGGTTTGATAACTTTAAGAGAAGAAGTGGTATCCATATTGTTTTGAGGCTCGGAGAGGTTGTGAGTTTGGACGCTAAGGCAGCTGAGGCGTTTGTTGCTGAGTTCCAGAAGCTCATGGTTTCCGAGTGTTATCTGCCACAGTAAGTTTTCAACTGCGATGAGATAGGGCTATTTTGGAAAAAGATGCCAAAGAGGACCTATATTACAGCAGAAGAGAGTGCAATTACCGGTCACAAGCCCATGAAAGACCACCTAACCCTCTTGTGTGCTATTGCAAGCGGTGATTTCAAAGTCAAGCCCCTTCTCGTGTATCATTCCGAGAATCCACGAGCCTTCAAGAAATGCAAGGTGCAGAAGAGCCAGTTAAACGTTATTTAGAGGTCCAACAGAAAGGCTTGTGTCACTCGTTTCTAGTTGAGTGGATCAACTAGGTATCAGGTCCTGCAGTGAAGAAATACCTTTTAGAAAATAGTTTGCCACTCAAAGTCTTGCTAGTTATGGATAATGCTCCTGCGCATCCTCCAGGCCTTCAGGACGACTTACTGAAGGAATTAAAGTTCATTAAGGTCAAATTCCTTCCTCCTAACACCACTCTATTACTCCAGCCCATGGATCAGCAGGTCATTTCGAACTTTAAACAGCTTTACACCAAAGCACTATTTCAGCAATGCTTCGAGATGACCAAAGGAACGAACCTTACCCTCCGAGAGTTTTGTAAAAACCATTTCAACATCGTAAACGGCCTCAAGATCATCTATAAAGCCTGGGATGGGGTCACCAAGGGAATCCTCAATTCTGCTTGGAGAAAACTGTGGTCTGATTGCGTCGAGGTGTTTTCTCATGAACAGGAGCCACCAGTTGTCGATGAAATCTTGTCCTTGGGGAAGACCATGGGACTGGAGGTGAATGAGGACGACATTCAAGAGCTAGTGGAGGAACATATCCAGGAGCTCACCACTGACGAACTGATGGATCTGCATCGCGAGCAACTGCAAGAAGTTATGGAGATCTCATCTGAGGAGGTGGAGTAAGAGATGAAGGAATCCCTCACTTCAAATGAGATTAGGAAGATGTGTAAAATGTGTGAAACAGTGCAAAATTTTGTATCAAAGCACCACCCAAATAAGGCTGTAGCAATGCGAGTGATAAATCTGTTTAACGACAATGCAATGTCACATTTCCACGAAATCCTCAAAAGCAAGTGTCATTGGATAGGTAGGTTCCTTGTTAAAGTTGCACAAAAAGAAAATGATTCCAGTGAGCAAACAGATAGCAGTGATTTCGTTAGGGACAGTAAAAGTCGTCCTAAGCAATAACACACCTCCTCCTCTCCTCTCTTTCGTCTACCTCACACCAGCCACGATTAAATTTAATTAATAAATTTGATTACAGGACAGTTAAATTTAAATAACGAAAATAAGAAAAGGTAAAAAAAAAGTGTTTTGTATTAATCATTTTTGGGTTAAATATTTTTGGGTTGTGGAACGAATCGTCTGAGTTTCCATTATTTCTTATTGGGTAAATTCGCTTTGATATACGAGTGCTTTGTATTACGTACACGTTTACGAGATGAATTATGCTCGCAATCCAAGGTTTTACTGTATCTGTTATTTAAATTTATTTTTAAAAAAGTATTTTCTTGGGATCTTATGGGTTATGAGATATAAAAGTGGTTTTCCTGACAAATGTATTTGGTGGGACTTTCCCTCTTTTGCCTTTGTACCTTTAAAATTCAATTTTGTTTTAAAGACTTTCTTTGGGTAAGTACCCAACGGTACCCGATTAATTATTATTGATATTACATATAAATTATTTAATTTATTTTTCAAAGATAGACCCACATTTTTCTCTCACTCAAAATTTTTTTAATCGAGCCCTTGAACACCTCATTATCTTTCTAGTTGGTGAAACAACCCCTCTAGCACCCTGTATCCCCTCACCCCCCCCCCCCCCACATCACCACAACAGGTGTTTTACTCAAGAGACGCAAGGCGTAATAAACACATTGCTCAAACGAACGTACAAATCACATAGAACCAACCTTGAAGGAATATTTCCTTTCCCCCCCCCCCTCTCTCAACTCTCTTGAAAACCTACAAAACCACCCCTCAACCCTCTCAGAACACACATAATACACTTGCACTGCGCACTCGGGATCTCTCCCGTGCCCCTTGCTTTGCAAAGAACACCACCCTCCAAACATGCGCATAGGGAATATAATTAATGAAACAATGCCTCGACCTTTGCACAACGCTTTTCCTTTGTCTTCAAAAGACCGAGGCGCCCTTATTATCCCTTGATTTATTTCGCTCGCGAGGGAAGTTCTGTCTGTGTGTGTGTGGCTAAGGAGGTTATTTATCTATTACAAGTTGCTACTATTTTGTATACTTATTTTAGGTTAGAAAAAAATTACTAAAACACGGTTTAGATATATTCAGGAGGATCCCTTTAGATAAAATTCATGGTTGATAAGGAATTGCTGATCTAAAGAGTTTGTTATCTTCTGTTCAGGTTATACACGTATTACTCTTTTGAGGTAGGAATGAGAAAGGAAGCATTTGCTTAGAAGGAGCGTGGGAAACCATTTAGGGAAAACAACACACAGTAGACCCAACCGGAAATCGAACCCTGTCTTCAGCAGGCCGATCTAACACGAAAGTGACGTCTTATATCAATAGGCTGCTGAAGAGGGTAAAATTTGATCATACCATAGGAATCACTTGTGAGTATAAGGTAAAAGGGCATCAGTCTCAGTCTTGTCTGGTTTTCCGGTTAGGCCTACTTGGAAGAGATGGGTGTTTCCACCCTGGCTGAGTTTACTGAGGAGTTTTTTTCCCTTTATTGTTTTCCACGTAAATGTAGGTTTACTTCCTCTTTCTGCCTCCGTCATCCCTACTACAATAGTGGGGAAAAAAAACACTTCAGTGGTCGAATAGTCTAAGGCGTCACTCTCGTGTTAGACTGGCATGCTGATGAGTGGGAGATTGGAGTTAGAATCCAAGCTAGGTGTACTGAGAGGGATTTTTCTTAAACTGTTTCTCACTCTCCTTCCCCGCAAATGCGGGTAAATTACCTCTAAAATGCTTCCTTCCTCATTCCCACCCCTTTAGAGTAATTATCCCATAGCATAATATGCTTATAACTTAAACAGGAAGTAGCACGCAGTGATAAAAAAAATAGTGAAAAAACACCACTTCAGTGGCCGAATTGTCTAAGGCGTCACTCTCGCAATAGAGTGGACTAGTGATGACGTGGAGATAGGAGTTCGATCTTGGTCTGGTGAATTGAGACTTTTTTTCATAAATGGTTTTCCATTCTCTCTCCATGCAAATGGTGGGTACACTTACTCTAAATTTAACCATCCTCAGCCCTAACACATTAGCGTAATTAATACCTATGTGTGTAATCCAAACGGGTAGTAAGACACGGTGCTAAAAAAAACTATTCACAAAACAAAATAATCTAGGACCCTTATATATGGGTAGAGAATTAAACCCGGGTCTCTAGAGGACAGAGGCAAACGCACACTTAGAGAAGAAGGTTGAGGAGCGGGGATTCTTGACAGGTTCATTCATTACTCTCGTGTCAACGTCTCGGCGGGGGATTGGGTGCAAGGGAGGAAAGGGTGAGCTTTCGTTGTCTTTATACTCCAAAGCGTGTTTGCCGCTTCAAGCCGGGAACAATTCCGGATTAATCCGTCACCGCGGACCAGAGTGGCTTCATCTCACCGCATGAGGGGTAATAGGAGAGGGGTTGTTTGGTTAACTTGACAAAACCTTTAACAAATGAGTGAATTATGAGGGGGAATAGGGGGAAGGGGGAGGGAGCTTGTATTTGTGTCTCAACAGGTTAGTACCGCCGGCAGAGTTGGTTGCGCGGATGATGATGATACGCCTGCCCTCTTAACCCGAGAGGCACTCGTCCCAGTAGCTGGGTGGTTTGGGAGGTCGTATAAAAGGTCTAGACGAGGGATTGGGCAAACCACAGCCTGCTGGTTTATACATTCTGGTCCGTGGGATAAATGATTCAAATATGTGGCGTTGTGAAGCAGCTTTTTTTTAAACACAACAAAACTGTATTTTTATCCATTATTAAAAATCAACTAGGAGTCTTAACTCGAACCCAGAGGATTCCTAAAAACATTTAATTTAATTCAATCTCTGACTAGGTGGACTAGGAGTCTTAACTCGAACCCAGAGGATTCCTAAAAACATTTAGTTTAATTCAATCTCTGACTAGGTGGACTAGGAGTCTTAACTCGAACCCAGAGGATTCCTAAAAACATTTAGTTTAATTCAATCTCTGACTAGGTGGACTAGGAGTCTTAACTCGAACCCAGAGGATTCCTAAAAACATTTAGTTTAATTCAATCTCTGACTAGGTGGACTAGGAGTCTTAACTCGAACCCAGAGGATTCCTAAAAACATTTAGTTTAATTCAATCTCTGACTAGGTGGACTAGGAGTCTTAACTCGAACCCAGAGGATTCCTAAAAACATTTAGTTTAATTCAATCTCTGACTAGGTGGACTAGGAGTCTTAACTCGAACCCAGAGGATTCCTAAAAACATTTAGTTTAATTCAATCTCTGATTGGGAGGCTAGGAGAGCAGACCCAACGAGCAAAGCTAGTATATATATATATATATATATATATATATATATATATATATATATATATATATTCATTTGAAATGAAATTTAATCAAAATCGTTAGAACCAATTTTGAGAAAATTGACTTTTTCTCTTTTTGCCTTTCACTAAACTACCCTTAATTTTAGGGTTGGATATCCAATTCCAAAAAACCCTTGGAGCAACCCTATGAAAACCCTAATTACCAAGTTTTAGCCCGATCGGTAAAATAGTTCATCATTCGTCAAGATCTCACCTTCAATTTATTTTTTTTATTTTTTTACGATCACAATACTTTCTCTACCTGTAAGATAGCGAGAAAGTAAAAATCGGTCATGAGGGATTAAAGTAGGATATAAGAGATCACGAACTTAGATAAGCCTAAATATGTTTGCAGATTTTTTTCTAACAAAAACATTTTTTGTCCAAAGTAAATAAAAGACTAGGCCTACTTCAGAAGATGCGTTCAGTTAAATTTTCTGCACATGAGTATTCTTATAAGTTTCTAATATATTTCACTTGATGAAGTACCCAGCATAGACAGGGAGGTTTTTAATTAAGTTTTAAAAAAATCTAATCAAAATTTTTAAATATATTTCAACAATACTTTTTATTTTCCTTTGAAAAGTTTTTGTTCAAACGCCACTTTCCTCGTGACAGTTATTCAAGAAATGTTGTGCCAACTTTGTGTAGAATTTTTTTTTTTACAGCCAATATTATTACTGAGGTAACTGCAGGTTTCATGCAGGAAAGCTTTATATTCACTCTCTCTCTCTCTCTCTTTCAGTTAACTGTTGCCAAAACTCTTTCTCAGTTATGTCTGAAGGTGGTGTGCTGGGGTAAGTAGCTACTGGCAACCTCAACTAACCAGCGTTGCAAAACTTGTCTTATATTCGAGGGGATACTGACCACAATAAAACGAGAGAATTACAACGCTGTTTCCCCAATAGTAACCATGCAGTTCTCTCTGCGATTATATCCAGTGTAGAACCGCGTCTTATTACCCGTTTGGGTTAAACGCTTATGTACTAACTAGTTGTTACCCGTCGCGGCTTCGCCCGACGAAAAGTTTAAACATTAGTATTGTAAAATTAATGTAAAATAAAAGGTTGGGAATAGTCCTATATGTTATTCCAGGACATACTCTACCTACGTACCAAGTTTCATTCGAATCCGTTCAGCAGTATTGGCGTGATTGAGTAACAAACATCCACACACACAAACTTTCACATTTATAATATTAGTAAGATTACGCTAATGAGCTAGGTATGAGGAAGGTTAAATTTATAAGAAGTGTATCCATATTTCGTGGAGGGAGAATGGAGAACCATTTTGAAAAAAAAACACCCTCAGTACAATTGTCTAAGATTCGAACCTCTATATTCCCGTCATTGGTAGTCTAATCTACTGTGAAAGTCGCGCCTTACACTATATGGCCACTGAAGAGGGTATGTACAAAATTAAAACTAAACCTATCTACTGAATCAGCTTTTTTTTTTGCCAAAAATGTGTTTTGCTATAAAAACTATAAAATTATAGAGACCTTGACTCGCATGTACTTCCATTCCACCTTAAAAACCATTCAAGAAATTAAATCCGGTATTTCTTACATTCCGGTCTTGATTTTTACTTTCTCGTACCCCTCGGTTAGTGAAATTATTGTGATCGTAAAAAAAAAAACTAACTAGAGATTTTAACGTTTCATGAACCCCTAAACACGAAAAAATGTTGTTTTTTTCAATATCATATGCCTGTCTGTCTGTCTGTCTGTTGCTGGGACTAAAGCCGAAACCATGTTACTGTTTGAGTTAAAACTTGGTATCTAGGGTTTTCATAAGGTTACTCAGAAGGGTTTTAGGAATTATTAATCAACCCTAACTTTAAGGGTAATTTACTTAATTGTGATAAGAGACCAAAAATTTGAGTTTCTCTAAATATGCTATAAAGTTATTGATTAAATTTCATATATAGGCATTGTTTAACATTACAAATAAAATGACAATTTTCATTTCCCAATGAAAATTACTTTGAGGGTACTTTGTACAAGCGGAAATTTCCAATTTTCATCATATTCTTTGATATACGAAAAAATAAAATAAAAACTTTTATTTAAAATACATTTTTTTTATAAAACCAACCCTTTCTGAAATATTGACAAATATAATTTTCAAATGGAGGTGTGGGTAATTGATTGGTGAACAAAGGAATATCCGCATATTGACACTTATAAGGTGGAGACGAGAAAGGTGGGATTTAAGGGGATTTATACCCTTATTTGCAATTATTGAGAATGGGTGAATATTTGAGGAAGTGATTTAGGAAACTCCCTCAGTAGAGATGGCCAGAATTCGATCCCCAACCTTCCCATCCCCATCAAACAAGGCAAGACGAGACTGACCCCTTTTCTTAGTATCCACTAGTGTGAGAGTTAACAGTCTTGATCAACAAAAAAGAAAATGTTCAATTTGGCGTTAGTAGTATTGTGTCCATATATGTGGAGAATGGCGGCAAATTATTTTATACTTTAAATCAATTTAGCTACATTTGTTGTATTTAATTTATTTTTTAAATGTACTAAGAAAAGATTATTACAAAGGCAATCTAGAACTTTTGGGCCACCCTGTACTTTCACTAAAACATATTTCAGTAGAAGGTAATCGAGCAGTTAGCAATTAAATTGTAATTTGGAGACCGGTATTGAAACTCAACCGAATATGGAGAGATAATTTAATAAGGCTGCTCCCAATACATATTTGCAGAATTCCAATCGTGTACGATATTTAGTTGATACGGATTAATCGAGCGGAAAATTATTAGATGACGCAATAATACCACTGTAACAAGTCAGGAGATTTAATTCTCTATACTCGTAAGGGCGGAGGGAGGGAGGGAGAAACAATTAGTATAAGTGTTTTTTCTACAATAACTACAATATAAATTTATCTTCAACCAGTGTGGTGGCGTTATTTTCCAATAATATAATGTGTTATATAGCTGTCCATTTTGATAGATGATAACAATTTTTTACAGATATAAAGCTACAACCTTTTTTTTTTCCATGTAGGCTTTTCCACATTTACGCTTTAATATTTTAAAAGGTTATTTCTATAGCTTTTTGACTGTTATAAATGGTATTTTTCATGATAATAAACACTCCTTCTAGCTCTAAAGGGGGAGCCTTGCCCCTGATAAGTTACAATATGTCCTTATTTTATGAGTTGCACCATAATGTAAACGAGGTAAATATGACTCATATCAAAGATAAATGTATGGTACTTTGTGTTACGTAAGAAAATCAAAGGTTATGTCAATCATATTTCACATGAATATAAAATATAAAGTTAACTAGTAACAAAAGTGTATGATGTACTACGTAATGAACTCCTATCAGAGTTGAAGCTTGGATCATGGTGAACAAATTGGGAGTAAAGCACCAGAACGAGTGATTAGGAGACCATCTAATCTTACAGAAAACGTATAACTTAGGTAGGTAATACCAGGGCCGGCAACATAAATCTTGGGGGCCCGTTACACTGAGAATTTTGGGTCCCCGTATCTCTCCCCTCTCCCCACCCCCCTCTCTCCCTCCCACTTAATACATTTACAGGGGCATAATTTTTTTAAATAGAATTAAAAAAAACCTGTAAAATATTACACTTGTATTATGTTTGATGGCAAAACATCTAGTAGTTGACTAACTTTCTATTAGTCGATTAACTAATAGTTACACTTTTTATGTATTACATATTACGATAGTCTAACAAGCTAAACTGATTCTTGAAACTACTTGAGCTTTAAATGAGTGTATGACTGAGCGTGAGAGTGTTTTACTAGGCTACTTTTTTGAATATTCCTTTATTAAATTGTATTTCAATAAATGTAATAGTGTATGTTGTATTCAACACTGGTTAAGTGGAAGAAAAGGCTAATGCCTTAACTTCACCAGATAAATAAAGGCTATTATTATTATTATTATTATTATTATTATTATTATTATTATTATTATTATTATTATTATTATTATTATTATTATTATTATTATTATTGCTGCTGCTGCGTTATTTGATAGCTCGTGATAATATTATAATCACAAACTTGTAGCCGACGATTTCCACACGTCCATCATAGACTCTGTCTTAAAATATAAGTGAATAATGAGCCCGGGCACAGAATGATTTCTGGATAACTTGGTAGTTAGATCATTGGCGTACTAAGCCAAATGTATCGGGTTCGATTCCCGTGTCCACGTGTCATTTTTCAATTTACAGAATCTTATATCTCCAACAAAACATTGTAATCCTGCTCACAACTCTAGTTCATATTTTTCAATCTTATGTAATCTTCTCCATCTAGAGTCCATCTAGAGTAGCAATAGATTTAACCAGCATTTAAGAATTTGCTAGAGTAGTCATGTTAAGTTTCAATTGTATTATTATTATTATTATTATTATTATTATTATTATTATTATTATTATTATTATTATTATTATTATTATTATTATTTTTATTATTATTATTATTATTATTATTATTATTATTATTATTATTATTATTATTATTATTTTTATTATTATTATTATTATTATTATTATTATTATTATTATTATTATTATTATTATTATTATTATTATTATTATTAACACCGCGTCTTACTATCCGTTCGGGTTATACGCACTTACGCTAATGTGTGATGGTAGGGTGATTGTTAGATGAAATGGAGGACCTACAGGTTATGGTGGGATCCGAACCACGGTGGAGAACTGGTATTCCACACATTCAAAAGTTATGATTAATACACGTCTTGTCAGAGGTGAAGGAAGGGTTTGGCAATAAGATAAATCCGTGCCGGGACCGAGGAATTAAACCCGGACTCTCCAGCACAGCGGTCCGACACCTTACCCCTAGGCCACCAGGTCACCAAGTTTAGATTGTAAATCAGTTAAATATCGAAAGAAACTTAACCTCTTAGTTCTTTGGTAGCGAGCCCAGATCTAACTATCAACTGTAGTTTGTTTTTTTTCTAAATGAAGAAATAATGATATAAAATACAGAACACAAAAAGAAGCTTTGCAGTCAGAAAAACTAACCTCCACAACCAGTGGAAGAGGTATCCCCCCCCCCCCCCCCCCACCCAAGTAGAGGGTTTGAAGGGATGGAGCGGAAGAAGTAAGGGAGGTAAAAAAAAACCAATCACTGTTAGGTACCCCCGGAGGTTGGATATGTAATAACCTGTGTTGTGATTGCCAAGAATATTGGATATCAAGACGTGGAGAAGCCGGTAGCGGGGAAGGGGGGGAGAAATATAACGGGGTAGGTGAAAATATCTGGATGCGAGCTCTGCCGAACATGTCATACACACCTTAACCTCACACGGGATATTATTGATAAAGATATGAAATAAACTTTAACTAGATCATAACAGAATTTTATATTTTACTTTCTCACTGAGAAAAAGTATTTTAACCGTAAACATTTTAGACCTTGAGATTAAGATTGATACGTTCTATGTCGTCCCGAACTCAAATATGTATGTTTTACTTATTACGTTCATCCCTATGTCTGTTTGTCCCTATATATGTCTGTTTGTTCCTCTGTTTCTGTCCCTCTGTATATTTGTCTCTCTGTCTGTTTGTCCCTCTCTGTTTGTCCCTTTGTCTGTTTGTCCCTTTGTCTGTTTGTCCCTTTGTCTGTTTGTCCCTTTGTCTGTTTGTCCCTCTGTCTGTTTGTCCCTCTGTCTGTTTGTCCCTCTTTCTGTTTGTTTCTCGGTTTGTTTGTTCCTCTGTCTGTTTGTTCCTCTGTCTCTTTGTCCATCTGTCTGTTTGTTCCTCTGTTTGCTTGTTCCTATGTCTGTTTGTCCCTCGGTCTGTTTGTTCCTATGTCTGTTTGTCCCTCGGTCTGTTTGTCCCTATGTCTGTTTGTCCCTATGTCTGTTGTCCCTATGTCTGTTTGTCCCTCAGTCTGTTTGTTCCTCTGTCTGTTTGTCCCTCGGTCTGTTTGTTCCTCTGTCTGTTTGTCCACCTGTCTGTCCCTATATATGTCTGTTTGTCCACCTTTCTGTCCCTAAATATGTCTGTCCATCTATCTGTCTGTCTGTAGGTCATGTAGGAGATAGGGCGAGAGAGATATTAGATCATGTAGGAGATAGGGCAAGAGAGATATTAGGTCATGTAGGAGATAGGGCAAGGGAGATGTAAGGTCATGTAGGAGATAGGGCAAGGGAGATGTTAGGTCATGTAGGAGATAGGGCGAGGGAGATGTTAGGTCATGTAGGAGATAGGTCGAGAGAGATGTTAGGTCATGTAGGAGATAGGGCGAGAGAGATGTTAGGTCATGTAGGAGATAGGACAAGGGAGATATTAGATCATGTAGGAGATAGGGCAAGGGAGATGTTAGGTCATGTAGGAGATAGGGCAAGGGAGATGTTAGGTCATGTAGGAGATAGGGCGAGAGAGATGTTAGGTCATGTAGGAGATAGGGCGAGAGAGATGTTAGGTCATGTAGGAGATAGGGCAAGGGAGATATTAGATCATGTAGGAGATAGGACAAGGGAGATATTAGGTCATGTAGGAGATAGGGCGAGAGAGATGTTAGGTCATGTAGGAGATAGGGCGAGAGAGATGTTAGGTCATGTAGGAGATAGGGCGAGAGAGATGTTAGGTCATGTAGGAGATAGGGCGAGAGAGATGTTAGGTCATGTAGGAGATAGGGCGAGAGAGATGTTAGGTCATGTAGGAGATAGGACAAGGGAAATATTAGGTCATGTAGGAGATAGGGCAAGAGAGATATTAGATCATGTAGGAGATAGGACAAGGGAGATGTTAGATCATGTAGGAGATAGGGCAAGGGAGATGTTAGGTCATGTAGGAGATAGGGCAAGGGAGATGTTAGGTCATGTAGGAGATAGGGCGAGAGAGATGTTAGGTCATGTAGGAGATAGGGCGAAAGAGATGTTAGGTCATGTAGGAGATAGGGCAAGGGAGATGTTAGGTCATGTAGGAGATAGGGCGAGAGAGATGTTAGATCATGTAGGAGATAGGGCAAGGGAGATGTTAGGTCATGTAGGAGATAGGGCGAGGGAGATGTTAGGTCATGTAGGAGATAGGTCGAGAGAGATGTTAGGTCATGTAGGAGATAGGGCGAGAGAGATGTTAGGTCATGTAGGAGATAGGTCGAGAGAGATGTTAGGTCATGTAGGAGATAGGGCAAGGGAGATGTTAGGTCATGTAGGAGATAGGGCAAGGGAGATATTAGATCATGTAGGAGATAGGGCGAGAGAGATGTTAGGTCATGTAGGAGATAGGGCAAGGGAGATGTTAGGTCATGTAGGAGATAGGGCGAGAGAGATGTTAGATCATGTAGGAGATAGGGCAAGGGAGATGTTAGGTCATGTAGGAGATAGGACAAGGGAGATGTTAGGTCATGTAGGAGATAGGACAAGGGAGATGTTAGGTCATGTAGGAGATAGGGCAAGGGAGATATTAGGTCATGTAGGAGATAGGGCAAGGGAGATGTTAGGTCATGTAGGAGATAGGACAAGGGAGATGTTAGGTCATGTAGGAGATAGGGCAAGGGAGATATTAGGTCATGTAGGAGATAGGGCGAGAGAGATGTTAGATCATGTAGTAGATAAGGCAAGGGAGATGTTAGGTCATGTAGGAGATAGGACAAGGGAGATGTTAGGTCATGTAGGAGATAGGGCGAGAGAGATGTTAGATCATGTAGGAGATAAGGTGAGATAGATGTTAGTCAGTCACTCTTTACAACATTAAGGTATTGGTTTCAATATTTTTGATTATTTTATATGCAGTGGAAGGGAGCAATACTTGATTTATTTTGGACAGAAAAAAATGTTTTGCCACAAAAATTGCAAAAACACTGGCCCTTTGTCGCGTCCCCTACATCCCCACCTTAAAGGTAAAATGAAAAACTTAAGATTTTATTAAAAAGTAATGTGATACTCATAGTTAAGTTTTTCCCCAAAATAAGCAATTTAATCGCAAACATTATAATATATAGTGAAAACGAGATACTCCTCCAACACGCACATTTTAACTTTTTCTGACCGACTTCGGTGGCCACATGGTCTAAGGTGCTACTCACACAATGGACTGGACTACCGATGACGGGGAGATCACTTTTCGAACCCGGTCGGGTTCACCGAGGATGGTTTTCTACTCGGTCACCGCAAATGCGGGTACACCTCCTCTAAATTCAACCTTGTTAATTTGTAGCCCATTAGCGTAATTAGTCCATAAGCGTAAAATCAGGATGTGCAATAAGACACTATGTTAAAAAAAATTAAATTGCCTCAGTGGCGTCACTCTTCATGTTAAACTGGCCTGATTATAATAAGAAGATCGGGGTTCGAATCCGGGTCGGTTTTACTGAGGGTGGTTTTTCTAAAGGTTTTTCCACTCTCATTCCACGCAAATGCGGGTAGATTACCTCTAAAACTCATCCTTACTAATCCTTACCCTATTAAAGTAATTATCATAGATGAGTCCAACCTGAAAAGGTAGTAAGAAGCAGCAATGATTTAAAAAAACCTTTTTTTTTTTAGATTCTAGGTAGCTAATAAAAGTTAAATGAAACAACAAAATAAAAATAAAATATAACAAATATCATTTGAAAGTTTATATTATTCTTCAAGAATATTGGTTTTAATATTTTGTAATTTGTATTACAGTCTACAAACTATAGTCGAATTGATATAAGAAGAACCTAATTTTTATAGGTCATAAAGTTTTCAGATCTACTCGCATGTATCCAAACGCCAAGCCATGCATCTGAAACGTCTGGAATATTCTGACAATTATAGAATCTGTGATTTAAAAATAGTAATTTTGTGATAATATTGGTTAATATGTATTTAACTGTAAGCTCTCTAAAAAAATATTTTTCTTGATTAGTACGTTGAACACCAATATAATTGTTAACGACTTAATTTAATAATTGTAAAGTTGGATCTTTAGATGAAGTGCACCCACATTAGCTTGAAGACGGGGGTGACCGTAGTGATGTGAAAATTATTATTATTATTAGCACCGTGTCTTACTACCCGTTCGGGTTATACGCACTTACGCTAATGTGCAATGGTAGGGTGATTGTGAGATGAAATGGAGGACCTACAGTTTAACGTGGAATCCGAACCACGGTGGAGGCCTGGCATTCCACACATTCACAAGTTGTGATTAATACACATCTTGTCAGAGGTGAAGGAAGGGGTTTGGTAATCAGATAAATCTGTGCCGGGACCGAGGATTGAACCCCGGACCGTCAGCATAGAAGTCTGACACCTTACCCCTAGACCACCAGGTCACCGTGATGTGAAAAGATCTCCCCCTTTTTTCCGACCAGTTAATCTAGCCGAAACTAGTACATAGGTGATACATTATATCACGAGGTTAACGCCTTAGACCTCAGGACAGCCGTTACAAGTATCAAAGGTTCTTACTAAAGCGACCTGACTATAGTATTAAATATACACACCCATACAAGCTTCGACGTTCCAAAATTTAAAATCAAATTATAACACAAATACCCTCTTTACCCCGCGGAAAGAGACGTTTTGTAGGTCTACAAAGTTTCTACAAAGTTTGGTGATGTTAATTTAAGTCCATCAGGAATATTTGAAAGATCATTAACGTTCACCTCTTGTCAGTAAAAAAAAAAAAAAAAAAAAGGGGGAAAGGGGGAGGGAGAAAGAGTTGACGAAGTTGAACTTTTGTGAGGCCCACAAGTTCATTAAAGAATTTCGATAGTTCGCAAAGGGAAAATTTGGAAAAAAAACTAGAGAGAAGTAATAATACGGATTTAGGCGGTGAAGACATCAAGACAGAGATAGAGAATTAAAGAGAGGAGAAAAGAAGCTGAAGACGAGGGGGAAAAAAAAAAACCTGTGAGGCAGATGAGAAAATACGATAAAATACTGTTTGTCAGATCTAGATATAAAAAGAGGCGAGATTAAATGTCTAGATTGGATATCTTGTCGTGGAGGCTACGGACAAAACATTTCAGCCAGGGCTTATCCATTTGGATGTGAACATTAAGGTGGATTGGAAAAGTACGCGAAAAAAAGGCCAGTGTTTTTGCAGTTTTTATTGAAAAAACTTTTTTTGTCCAAAATAAATAAAATATTTCTTCAGTACAAACATAGATTTTAATATTCCTCACATGGTGATATCAACAGTTGTTGAATTGTAACGTTAACTTGCAGTTAGTTACAATTGGATCCATCCCGTTATAATGTTGATACGTAACTATCAAGAATTCATACCACCCGCTCAATAATTCCGACCCAAATAGAATCCCTACAATGGTACATTTCTCTGTTGTAGTCCCTGTAGGCTAATACGGAAAGATAATACGACACAGTATATTTCATGCTGTACAATCTTCTGTAATATTACTCATATTTGTTCAGGAACTTACCTTTGAAATCTTCTATCACTAGCCGCCACCAAAGCTGAACTACACCGTGCAGCCAATGTGAAGAATGGGGCCGAGCTAAAGAGAGTCTACAATCAACGCGTGGTCATTCTCCGTCTAGTCAGATTGAAACTAAGGAATGACAACAGGGAGAACGCTAGAAGACAACAATCCACCCGCCCTCTGACGGATGTCAGATGAACTTCCCCAAACAACACAAACATCCAATGATCGCCGACTTGTTCTAATTTTCCGATGGAACAACCCTACAAAGTGACTACGTGACCGATGACAGCTAGCAGCTGCGTGCTAGAAATTCCTCCCCTCTTTCCGTGCAACGAAAATCACTATAAAACAGGCTGACATTGTCTAAAAACTTTGACTATCTAAAATCTACGAACGAGGACGGATCATTGTCGTCTACCTGGACAATGATCGGATAAACATTCATACATCATAAATTGGAACGTAACTATGGAAGTTACTTATAAAGAACTCTATTCATTTTCAACTTATAATATTTTCGTGTTAAAATCTTTATTTTGTGTTTTGCTTAATATTTAACTTTTTGCTTTATTATCTCAGTCGCTTAAATGTAACTTGTATGCCGCCACTTAGGCGCGGTTGGTTAGTTTGTTAGTTTATTAGTTTGGTTTAAAATCCACCATTGGTAATTTTGTATTGAGTGAATTTAAATGTAAATTGTTAAAATGTGTGGACTTTTATATTTAGCTATTTCACGCGACTGTAGAATTAAAATTAAGCTTGTTTTTTTTTTTATATAATTTAATTTTGTTCTAAATTTTCATTCTTTAGTTTTTCTAAGATATAGTTAGTCCCGGGAGATTTTGACTAGCGTCTGGAAGTCAAACTCTCGCGTTATGTTTTATGTAATTGTAAATTTTCGTATTGTAACTTGTAATTGTTTGAGGAGCCCATCAGGCAAGAATATTTAATGTTTGTGTCATTTTTGTGGATATCTTACTCCACTTCACTTTTGGTAGTTTAACTTCGCTTTTGATGTTATTATCTACGTAATTTTGTGTCTCTTAAAGACGACCTGTAATAAATGTAAACATGGTATGTTTACATTCTGCGCTTCACGTTATTATTTTCAGCATTATTCAGAATGATATAATGAGACCACTGTACTTTGCTTTATCTACGTTTATACTGAATAAACCATATTATTGTTATATTTTTAATTCTGCTTATATTTTCCCTTATGTAGATTATACCTTCTCCCTTTTATTTAATTGTGGTCGTTAAGTAGAAGGCACGGAGACGGTGTAACAGAATATCTGTCATGAGCACGGCGGAATTATCTAACAAACTTTTTGAATTAAGAGAAAAAGTTGTCATTAAATTCCAGGACATTCTTGAAAGATATTTAAAAAATGTTAAGGTCACCACGTGAAGAAAGTTAAATTCTATATTAGTACTGAAGCAATATTTTATTTATTTTTTCCAAAAAAATATTTTGCCATAAAAACTACAAAAACACTGGCCTTTTTTCGCGTCCCCTTACATTTCACCTTAATAGACCTATTTTTCATAAATGCATCGCGTCTTACTACCCGTCCGGGATATTCGCATATTTATATAGAGTAAAATATGAGGAACTTGTAAATGTATAGGTGTTGTACACACATTTGCGTGTAAAAATAAATGGTACGGCACACCGCACAGACTTTCTCTCTCTTTCTATAAACTCGTAAGATTTCTGAACGGAATAATGTACCTACATTGTATCATCACCACTCCACATAAGAACACGCATAAAATAATATACAATGATATAGAATCAATGAGAAAAGAGGCGCATCTTTGTCCACCTAAGAGCATTTCAAACAGTTTAATGTCTTCCACAAGGGTCAACACTTCGTATTAAAATTTCGATTTCTGGTTAAAATTTTAACATTTTAAAAGGTGTTGCAGATCTTCAAGTCATCGCATTGATATTTAATTATTCATTTATACATTTTGACCAATAAAAAATGTAAATATTGACTATTGAGTCTAAAATGGAGATAGATCATTGCTATGCAAACATTTCTCCTAAGAGATTTAAGGAAAAATAACATACTTTTTTAGATACTTACTTATATTTAATTACTCTATGGCATTGGAGAATTATTGCGTTAAGACTTAAGTAGTATATGTTTACAACTAAAGCTCACAAAATTGTATTAATATATTTGCAAATATCTCAGAAACTGCTGTTTTTATAAAAATATATGTCAAATAAAAGTTTTTTATTTCTAATAGTCCTACAATTTTGCAATGATAAGTTGTTTAGTTTCTCCAATAGTTGTGGAGATACGGAAATTAACGCTTCTGTAATGTACCCTAAAAATCATTTTCATAGGAAAATGAAAATAGCCAGTTTATTTATAATCTTAATCAACGCCTAGATACGAATTTTAATCAAAATCGTTTAAGCAGATTTTGAGAAAACCAAATTTTTCTCTTTTCATCCTTCAGTAAACTACCCTTAATTTTAAGTTTTTATAGACACACAGACAGACGGCATTGCAAAGACTATTTTTTAGGGTTTGGGGGGTCATGAGACGTCGACATCCATCAACATTTCAGGTTAGTTTTTTTTTTTACGGTCGCAATACTTAAACTTTAATGTCCAAAAAGTTAAAAAAATTCATATAATTGCGTATATATTGAAAGTTATTGATTTTATAAAAATATGTTTCGGATAAAATATTTGTATTATAAATATATATACATATTTGTAATGCTAAGTAATTTCATATCTCAAATAGTTTCGGAGCTATTTAAAAAAATGTTAATTTACGCATCAGACCGGAGCCCTTAAAGCCATTTTGCCGAAATATTGAGGGTAGCCATTTTGTTTGGAATATTTATTAATGTTTATAAATGAAATTTAATCAAAATCGTTGGAGCCGATTTTGAGAAAATCGACTTTTTCTCTTTTTGCCCTTCAGTAAACTACCCTTAATTTTAAGTTTTAATAGACACACAGACAGACGGCATTGCAAAGACTATTTTTAAGGGTTCGGGGGGTCATGAGACGTCGACATCCATCAACATTTCAGGTTAGTTTTTCTTACGGTCGCAATACTTAAGCTTTAATGCCCAAAAAGTTAAAAATATATATATAATTGCGTATATATTGAAAGTTATTGATTTTATAAAAATATGTTTCGAATAAAATATTTGTATTATATATATATATACATATTTGTAATGCTAAGTAATTTCATATCTCAAATAGTTTCGGAGCTATATAAAAAATGTTAATTTACGCATCAGACCGGAGCCCTTAAAACGATTTTGCCGAAATATTGAGAGTAGCCATTTTGTTTGGAATATTTATTTATGTTCATAAATGAAATTTAATCAAAATCGTTAGAGCCGATTTTGATAAAATCGACTTTTTCTCTTTTTGCCCTTCAGTAAACTACCCTTAATTTTAAGTTTTAATAGACACACAGACAGACGGCATTGCAAAGACTATTTTTAAGGGTTCGGGGAGTCATGAGACGTCGACATCCATCAACATTTCAGGCTAGTTTTTCTTACGGTCGCAATATTTAAGCTTTATTGCCCAAAAAGTTAAAAATATATATATATAATTGCGTATATATTGAAAGTTATTGATTTTATAAAAATATGTTTCGAATAAAATATTTGTATTATAAATATATATACATATTTGTAATGCTAAGTAATTTCATATCTGAAATAGTTTCGGAGCTATTATAAAAAATGTTAATTTACGCATCAGACCGGAGCCCTTAAAACGATTTTGCCGAAATATTGAGAGTAGCCATTTTGTTTGGAATATTTATTTATGTTCATAAATGAAATTTAATCAAAATTGTTAGAGCCGATTTTGAGAAAATCGACTTTTTCTCTTTTTGCCCTTCAGTAAACTACCCTTAATTTTAGGGGTAGATATCCAATTCCAAAAACCCCTCGGGGCAACCCTATGAAAACCCTAGATATCAAGTTTCAGCTCAATCGGTAAAATAGTTTAGGCTCTAGTTGGAGGTACAGACAGACAGACAGACAGACAGACAGACAGACGGAAATTCAAAAACCACTTTTTCGGATTCAGGAAGTCATGAAACGTCAAAATTCATCAAAATCTCGAGTTCGATTTTTTTGACGATCACAATACTTTCTCTACCTGTAAGATAGACAGAAAGTAAAAATGGGGAAATATTATTTTCAATTAGCTAACCCTCTTATTTACTTTCATGTATATAGAAAGTATTGTAAATATGAAAAAAAAATTGTCTCGAGATTATGATGGATATTTATGTTTTATTTGCCTTCGAACTAAAAAAATAGGAGGGTTTTACTAATCTGCCGGCCTATACCTGGATCTACATCCGAAATGGTTCGAAGTATTTTATTCAAACTTGAAATATATGATTTACATGGTCATACCTCGAGTTGTAATTGTGATTTTTACTATATTTATGATATTAATGCTAGTTTCTAAAAAAAAATTAAATTAAACATTTTCCAAAAATTGTTTTAAATATTTTGTTTCAAATGGGTATCGGGGAAGTATTTTAGATTAGGCATTGTATACTTATTTTTCTGAGAAAATTAATGTAAGTGTAGTCGTTTGGAGAAAACTTTTAATTGTTCGTAAATGCTTCTATTTTGTTAAAATGGGCATTTGAGGGGTGGGTTTTTTTTTCGAAGAAAATGTATTTAAAGGTAATCTACTAATAATAGATATTTAACTCTTATTTCAAACTATAAAATACTATATGATAATGTATGTACAATTTGGTCGTATCATTTATTTTTAGAATTCATATGGGGTCATAATGTTTACAATCTGTATGTATTAAAATATAGAATAAAGTTATTTGACTTATGGTTATAGCTGAAAATATTTAACTACACTGATATTCAAGACATTACGTTGTAAATAGAGAAAAAAAGGGGATATTATAGCAGGCTTACGCTTGAATTATTTCCTGCTTTAATTCAAAGCGGAAATATCTGTGTTCACTGTTTTAAATAAAAGTAATAATTTCCAGTCTCACTGGCAGAGAGCTAAACTTATTTGTCTTTCCTCGGTGTTTTATTCTCTATGAGCGGAAACCTCTAACATTTACAGGGATAACTCTTTAATATTCTGGACAAATAATTGTAAACCATCAGCTCTAGGGGGCACATTGGTACTTGTATCTCATTTTATAGTGGGTCTTAAGGTGGGGATGCAAAGACACGAGAACCGGTCAGTATTTTTACAGTTTTCATAGCAAAACATAATTTTTTGGTTAAAATAAATCAAATATTGATTCTATACAAACATAAGAGTTTTAATTTCTTCACATGGTGATATCAACCGTTGTTGAATATCTGTCTTGAGCAATGAGTCATTAGATAAGAAACTTTTTTAAATGAGGAAAAGGTTTTCATTAAATTCCAGAACACACTTGACAGATATTCAACAACTGTTGACGTCACTATTTGATGAAAATTAAACTCTAAGTTTGTATAGAAGCAATATTTGATTTATTTTAACCAAAAAAGTTTTTTTTTTATAAAAAAAAATCACAAACACACTGATCTTTTCTCGCGTTTCCTGCATCCCCACCTTAATACAGTCTGAATGAACACTGTGGGGGGTAAGGGGGGAGGAGATAGGAAAGGGTCAACGAGTTTGGTGGAAGGGTTTTAACCCCTGACGGCATTCAAATATGCTTCATCGCTTTCCTTGGGAAGCTTTTCTTATCCCCATGGCAGTTTTTGACCACGCTTCAACTGTTTGAGTAAATATAAGGGTGGAAATTGGGGATGAGGGCGGGTTACCACCCCCTGGGAAATTAGTACACAGACCAATATTCCTAAAAGAGGGAAGTGGAGAAAGGGGTTATTCTCTGTGTTTTGATGACGCTTTTTGCTTGATAAATTATACTTCAGGCCGGTAGGGACCTCACAGACCAAAAGGGTTTTCTATGACCTTAAAGACGCTATGAGATATCGTTCTATTAAAACTTGTTTTCCTTCTGAGTTAAACTGTTGTTGGTGTGGTCTCTGGAAGTTTTGAAAGAAACAAAATGAGAAACTCAATTTAAATAATCGGCAAACAAAATTAAGACACATTTATTGTAATATTTATCAACACTTGACTTTCGATAAATCAGCCTTATCCAAAGTTTTTGAATTTGAAAGTAAATTTGAATTTGCTATTATATAGTTACACCATTAATTACGAAGGAATACCTCTGTGATCTAGTGGTCGAAGTTCCTGTCTACAGATCCAGAACTTTTAGGTTCGATTCCCGGAGCTTCCAGACATTCTGTGAAGCATTAATTCTGGAACCAAATCAACTCAGCCTCATGAGGACAAATGTGGAGCTACTTGAATTAAAACTGAGATTAACGGCCTGAGGGTTCGTTATACTGACCACTCGACCCCTCTAGCCACATAAGTTATCACTATCTTCGCCAACAGACGGTGACTGCTCGGTCATTATGGCTTGATTGTGAGTTAACACCATGTAGTTTTATTATTTTCTAAGTAAATCATAAAGATAATAATGTGATTTATATTGGTATTTTATTCATTAACTCTTTACAATAGGTACATAGACAAACTACCTCTTCTTTAAAAGAAAGGACATATCTAGATTTTAACATGTGTAGGGGAGAATGGTAACATATTTACCATACGTAAGTTACAAACTTTTTTGTAGACTTACATTTTTAACTTAAATGTATTAATTTAATAGATATCACAATAAATAAAAATATAGTGGATTTAATGATCACTTAAATAAAATATTGACAAAACACGTAATTAAAAAAAAGCTTTTGATATATTTTCATCAGCAGCTATATCTGACGTATCTGCCTACTGAGCTAAGGGTCCCGGTTTCGATTCCCAGAAAGGCTGAAAATGTATCATTGATGAAAATATGGTTTACCCTTTCAAAGTGATGAATTAATGGCTGGGGACTGGATGTTGTGCCTGTCCTAGTCTTAAATTATATTATAAGGAATATGGAACTATGACAGGCCTAGCAAGCCGGTAGTGGAAAATAGTAATATTATGTAAAAAGTAATGCATACGTCGGTTTCTTTAGAAAAAAAAAAAACAACGTGACTTTTAGAAGATAATTTGATCTCTTTTAAATTTTAGAAATATACATTTGTATTATCTTTAAAATGCATGAACCAAAATGCTTTTATAATTTCTCTGTCATATGTATTCTTCTACTCGGTGACATAATAATGTAGTGCTGATGTTTCCCACGCATGAGTGATTCTTTCTTTTTATATATAGCTCACACGTTTTAATACAAGACGAATTTAATGAATTTAGAGCCAGGTGGCAACTACAATAAATTCCTCTAAATTAACATGAAGAAAGGGATAGGAAAACCTAAGTGATAATTATCGGTGATTCAGTATATTTATTCCTTCACCTCTGACAAGATGTGTATTAATCACAACTTGTGAATGTGTGGAATGCCAGGCCTCCACCGTGGTTCGGATTCCACGTTAAACTGTGGGTCCTCCATTTCATATCACAATCACCCTGCCATTGCACATTAGTGTAAGTGCGTACAACCGAACGGTAGTAAGACGCGGTGCTCATAATATAATAAAATAATAATAATAATAATAATAATACAGTATATTTAAAGCTTAACGCCTTAAACCACGTGGCTACCAGTTTGAGAATTCAACTTTTGAAATAAACGTCAAGTGTAGTAACTCTCTCGTTTATATTGAGCTTGTAAATTTAAAAAATAAGATTATGTTTAAATTTAAGCCCACACGTGAGCACGTAGCCAATGACGTCAATCTTATTCTGTCTAATTTGCCGGTGGCGAAAAGTTAGGGGTTCAAATCACTTTCGGGCGTGACGAGGCTATTTTTATTTTCTTAGGGTCGTTTCTCACTCTCTCAACTCTATTGCGGGTACATTTTCCTCAAAACTCTAGTTCCCTCATCCTTAAATTAAATTCTGATGTACCGGACAGATAGTAGGACGTGGATTATGGCAAAAAACAAAAAACGATCGCAATATTTTTTGAAAAAAGTTATATAGAGTCTAGTTTTGTTATTAGCACAGTGTCTTACTACCCGTTCGGGTTATATGCTTATGTACTAATTACTCTAATGGCTTTGGAATCGGGAAGGTTGAATTTAGAGGAAGTGAACCCGCATTTTTGTGGAGGGAGAGTTGAAATATATTTAGGAAAAATCACCCTCAGTTCACCTGACCTAGATTCGAACCTCGATCTCCCCGTCCTCGGCAGTCTAGCTCACGAAACTAGCGCGTTAGCCAACTACGCCACCAAGGCTAGTAGCTAGTAGTTGCCTACCACACTGGCTATTTGCAAACAGGCCAGGGACACAGGAAACTGTGTGTAGCATTGTACGCATGCGCACATTATAAATTAGGTCGACGTAATATTGGAAAAATAAATATCACCCCGAGCAGTGGCGGATTCAGGATAGGGGCACCGGGGCATGTTCCTCCACTCTCCTTGCATCGATTTTCAAAAAATATCCAGCAATCGTTTAAATTCCCTCTAGCTACTAAAAAAAAAAATTTTTTTGAGGGGATAGGGGAGGGACAACAGGTCGTATATGGTTTTCAACCCTTTTCAACTTACTGCACACTGAACAAGGCTCTAAAATGGTCAAGGCGCACCATACTTTTTTTAAGGAGAGATTTTATAATTAAATAAAACGATTAAGATTGTGTTAAGAAAATCACTAGCCAATACTATAATAGTTGTAATATTTTTAAAAATAATGTTGATCTTGTATTTTAAAACATTTATTTGTATTCCCTAAATTTTTTCTGCCTTTTTTTTTATCTTCCTCCAAACTCCCGCGGCATACTCTCTGACCCTTCGTAGCACACCAATGAGCCGCAGCACACCAGTTTAAAAAAGGGCTGTACTGGAGAGTAGGAGTATTTAACAGATGAACAAATACTGGATCCAGGAAATACTCACGAATCCGTGATTTTTTTTCCATCCACTAGAGGTACTTCATGGAGAATTGGTATTAATGAGGGAATTCATGATTCAAAAATCTGAAAAATGTCGATACGCCAATGTAAACTTACAAATTTGCATCTGTGTTTCCAAACATCGAGGGTATTTTGAAAACTCTTTGTGTGATACCAATTACTACTTCAACAGCAGTACTCGAGAGATCAACATCGGGGTCAGGAAGGACTAAACGGTTTGACCATGCTCAATAAACTGGTGAAGAGGTTCTAGTTACCCTCTTCAGCAGCCGCGTTCTCTAACGCGCTACTTTTGAAGTAGACTAGACTGCCGATGACGAGGTTTGAATCTCGGTCGGGTGTACTGAGGGTATTTTGTTGTTGTTTTTCAAAAATTGTTTTTCACTCTCCCTAAACACAAATTCGGGTACACTTCCTATAAATATAACCTCACTAATTCATTAAACCACTAGCGTAATTAGTACATAAGCGTATAACACGGACGGGTAGTAGGAAGTGGTGCTAAAAAAAAACATTCACGAGAATTTAAACCATAGTTTAAGTATGTATTCTCTTCTATCATCTCAAATAACTGTATATTAAGTGTATTGGTAAAATTTTATAAAACAAAATGTTCCTTAAAATTTAAAGTGAGATAATTATTTGCTCATCCACCGAATCACAAACGCTTTTATAACCTAGCTTTATACATTTTTTTTAAAATTAGTTTACATATGGAGATATGAATTTAATTTTTTTTATAAGGATGTAATGTAGCAATTTAATTATTTGTATCATGGAACCCCTTTTTTTTTTCTGTATCCGCCACTGACCCCGAGGGATGTATTATCAGCTAGAAAGCTAAACACACTGACCACGCGATTAAAATGACCATCGTTTGTTGATTGTTGGTGCCTTGTGACCAGTCACAACACCGACTTTATTGTCATATCACACATTATTCTCTCTCTCTCTCTCTCACGTGTATTATTGCTTTTTTCTTTCACTTTTGTTGTGCCAAAGGGCTTGCGCTAATATTGGTGGGGACTTGAAATAAAACGTTAAGCCCGTCGTCTAGTCTGGCTTTCCAGTTGCGGGGGGGGGGGGGGGGGGGGAAGTACGAGGTTCGAACTCCAGCTGCGTGCACCGGAGGCAGTTTCTACTAAATTATCCCCTCGACCCTTCCTCCCTTGAAGAGAAAGTTTGGTGCATTTATTTTTAATGATATCTTTCTCATCCCTATCCTCGTTCAGTTAAATAAGGTTGGACGGGTAGTATGACACGGTGAAAAAAATAAACAACCTAATTAAAAACCATACATTTTTTTTTCCTTTTTTCTCTCAGTGATCTAACAACCAATTCGGTCTATACACATATATTATATTATTTACGCGATTGAGATATGGATGAGCAAGGAAAGATTGATAGAAAATGTAGCAGAAGTTGCGTGAAGGGGGAGTGGAAAGTTATCCTCAGTACACCCGGCCCAACACCCCACTCCCACTGAAAAACCAGACAAAATGAGCGTGACATTCAGATCGCGTGACCACCAATACGGGTAAAAAGGCCAAAACAAACAAAGCTGCGCTTGTAATAAATTGCTATCGATAACAATCCGGGTTTGAACTGCGGCATGGCCGAAAAATTTATCATCGTTGAGATTGGATCTTCCCTTGTCCAAAAGATGAAACTGGGTGCTGTCTCTGTTCTAGAATTAAGTTAGCGTGTAAGTCGTGTGCTGATTTAATGAATCATTTCAGATAATAATATTAATAATAATATAAAGGCGTGTCTGGGCTACATCCATCTGCAGCCCGGGTTTGCGGAAATATTAGCCAGTACTAAGTACCGTTGCTCAGGGGACGCCCGTATTCGTACTAATCGTACATTCTTTCCGTGGAGGTAATTTCCGTGTCCCGATGAGGTTAGAGGGTGTTGGTAGTAATATGACGGGGTAAGGCCAATGAAAAATCTTAAACCTAACTTAAGTCTAACTAACCAAACCCTGGTGACCATGGGAAATATTCCCCTTTCGATAAAAAAAAAAAATCTCCCGGTAACCGAACCCAGAACCTCTAGGTCAGAAGCCAGTGGCTCTGATCACTATACCATAAGGCCGGTTATTATTTCAGATATTACATATTATCTACCGGTTCACACAAAAAAAACAAACAAAAAAGTATTAAAAATGTAACCAATAAAATGTAGTTTCTCCACCCATGAGTGGGTGTGGCTAAAAGAAGGAATAAGGGGCGCGGGGGGGGTGAGGGTGACTACGTGTGTAAGCCGAGTGATCCCTAGCGGTGAACAAGAGTAATGTGGCGCGGAGATTACTCAAGTGGAAGGGTGGAATATAACGCGCGCGCGCGCCACGCGAGCATTTATTAAGCCTTGGCTTGGCTCTGCGTGGCAGCCACCAAACTAAGCATTAATTACTTCCACGCTCCTCGGCTGTCTGCGTACTTTATTGCTTCCAAACCTCGCCGCCGTGTAAAGACCAGCGGGGCAGTCGGTGAGACATTGTGAGTCTCTTCAGAGCATGCGCAGAAGATGTGGTCCTCCCAATACCTGGTTCTCATTAAATGATACATTATTCTTTAAGAATGGATTCAACTGTTTAAAGTTGACTGATGCAAATTCATCCCAAATGAGTAAAATAGCTACCAGCTTTGGCGACCGCTACACTCTCAGTAGCACTAGACTGGCGATGACAGAGCGATTAAGGGTCGAATCTCTTAGGTGTACTGAGGGTGGTTTTTTCCAAAATAGTTTTCCACTCTCCCTCCACGTAAATGCAAATACACTTCCTATAAGTATAACCTTCCTCAACACTAAAACCATTAGCATAATTAGTACATAGGAATATAACCTGAACAGGTAGTAAAGACGAGATGCTAAAAAATAAATTTAAAAATAGCTCTACAATAAATAACAGCTATAGACTATTCAGTTATATTTACCAGTGATCATGTAGGCAAAGGCGTCAGTTCAATTTTATCTCAATTCTAACTTCCTCATCCATACTCTTCATAGAGTAAAATATGGAGAAGTGGAGAGATAGATTATGAAATTCATTCAACTATACAGGTAGTTCACACCATTAAGTAAATCTTGAGACCCTCAATTCCAGACACGGTTACTATTTTTTAACAAGTCGGTACATTTGGCGATAGTAAGCAGTGTGTGGTTTTAACACCTGTCGGGTGAATTCAGGTTTGTTTTTGGCATAAATGGTTTCACATTTTCCTATATATAAATGTAGGCACATTTTATCTCAATTCTAACTTCCTTATCCAAACCCCTTTTAGAGTAAAAGTAAAATAAGTGTAGAGAGAAATTATGAAACGGTATTCAATTATACACATAATCTATACCATTAAGTAAATCTTGATACCCAAAATTCCGGACACAGTTATCTTTAATAAGTGTGTAATTTTATTCATGTTTGGGTGCTAAGATTATTATAAAATATTAATCTAAAATTAAATTAAAATGTTATTTTATTTAGTAACAAGAACATTTTTCTTTAGTTCCCACTCTTTGAAGCTATTTTAATTTAATTGTGAGAAAACATTTGTGGTTCATTTTAGTCAAGCACCCAGTTCAAACCACAGCCGGAGATTTAATTTATTTTTTTTGGGGGAGGGGGAAAGTGCAGGGTGTTTGTAAAGCTGGAAATACTGGCATTAAGAAACTTCGAGAAACAACAGTCCTCCTAAGCACACTTAAACTAAGCTCTTCTAAGTATCATAATAGCCTCCCTCCACCAGGAATAGGCAGTTAAAAGTGCAGGTGAAACCCTCACAGACCTTATGCAAATTGTTTTTGTATTTATCTTTAGATAAAAAAGTAGCGCAGAAGAGCTTTATTTTTCTGGGACTAAACATTTGTTTGGGGAAAGTTAACACCACATTAGTAGTTAGTATCTAAGTAGTTAAGTAATCTATGCAAAGGGTTGGCAACTGGTCATCGCAATAAACCTGTCATTCTCACCGCAGTTGTCAGTTGATCGTATTAGAAAAATTACACTGTCATTAAACATATTTAGTATTTTAAGCTCATTAAATATATAAAGTACCTTGAATAATATTTGAGTCTTACCAAAATTACTTTTATCGGTCATAATATATGTATTTATTTATTTATTTATTTAGCACCGCGTCTTACTGCCCGTTCGGGTTATACGCTTAAGTACTAATTACACTAATTGATTAGGAATTGGGAAGGTTGAATTTAGAGGAAGTGAACCCGCATTTGCGTGGAGGGAGAGTGGAAAACCATTTAGGAAAAACCACCCCCAGTTCACCCGACCGAGATTCAAACCTCAATCTCCCCGTCCTCGGCGGTCTGGCTCAACACGACTGACGCGTTAGCCAACTACGCATAATATATGTAATGAGGTAATGATTTGATAAACGTAGAAAGTTTAACATGAAAATGTACATTTTAACTAGTTATTCCCTATTTTTATTTTCTCTCTGCCCATCCAGGAGAGTAAATGGCCATGATACATTACTCTCTTAAACTGAAGTGTTTTTTGTGATGCCGTCTGTTTGTCTCTTTGCCTGTCTATATTTCGGTCTATAGCCGATACCATTTTACCAATCGGGTTAAAACTTGGTTTCTAAGGCTTTTATAAGGCTCCCCCGAGGAGTTTTTGGAATTATATACTTAACCCTGAAATAAGGGTAGTTTACTTATGGGTTGGAAGAGAAAAAATTAATTTATTCCAAATCTGCTCTAACGATTTTGATTAATATTCGTATCTAGGCACATACAAAATGGCGCATCTCATTGTTTTGGGTAAATAACTGCGAGGGAATCATATCATTGCAAAGTTTTAGGACTATTAAAAACACTATTTTATTCGACAAAATTGCTTTTATAAAACCAATAGTTTCCTATTTATAAACATATATAAATGAATGTCTAGTAAATGAGGAGTTGAAAATGTACATAGAAAATACATTTCAGGTAATCATAAAAGTATTTAAATTAGAAACGCCAAAATTGGGGGCCAAGAAATAGGGGTCGACTCTCAAAACTTACAAAACAAGAAATAACATTCCAATGACATACCGCTCATCACCCAGTATTGTGAAGGCCTAGACAAACTCAAATTAATCTTAAACACGGGCTACGATATCCTAACCTAATCACCTCTTACACCAAATCTTCTCATCAGTGCTCCAAGAATCACATTCAAACACCTCCCTAATCTCTGCAACATTTTGGTTCACCCTAAATTGCCCGAACCTGCCGCAAACAACACACAACATTAGGCCAAAGGTTTCTAACCTTGGAAAAAACCGAGATGCAGTACCTGCAAAATTCACCAACCTTCCACCTCATTCAACAGCAGACTAAAATGGAATACCCAATGAAAGGCCACTATGATTGCTCCACAGAAAATCTTATACACCAATTAAAATGCAGTTACTGCAACGCTGAATACATTGGCATCGCCACAAGAACACTCAGAGAACAAATGAATGGTCACAGTTTTGATACCAACCATAACGACCCTAACAAACCAAAAGCACTTCATGCGCAAACACATAATGCTGAGTTTGACTCATGCTATAGGACTAGAGTAATAAAAGCCCTCCTGAATAGGTGCAATGTTTTCCAGCATCATGGGTGGAAGCTTGCTCACCAATAAAGAACCAAATCCAGGCACCTCCCTGGTCTCAACAGCTCTCCTTTTATTCCAAGCAGGCCTACTCACACCAGTCAATCAATTCCATACAAACAATAATAAATGTTTAGGCTATTTAATTCAATAATTAAATATAATATAAAAACCACATTATATCCATCAAGACAAAAGTTTGAACAGGCACCTTCGGAATCCAAACCTAAACACATTTTTTTTTTAAATCAAGAGACAGGTAACAACAGTATCCAAGTGACCATGATCAACCTATAGCCATGCTACCATAGTCTAGTCAGTGTTTTAATCTCTTCTGCTGAAGATGGGAACTGAAGAACACTGAAAATTTCATAATTACATGTTTTGTGTTTTTAATTGTAAACTTCGAAGTCTACAATTTTCTGGTAGGTCTGTAAGCTTTGTCCTTCTGTCCTCTTTTCAATGTTTAATTAAATACAGCTGCTTGGCACAACTTTTCCTGTGAAAACAAAAGAAGAAGATAACTGTATTTCTAAGCTATTGGTGAAACAAAAATTAAAATAAACTATATCTACTGACATAATGCATTGATTGCACCAATATGCTATTTGGTGAATTGTGAAATTATTTTTGGTTTAATTTTTCATTTCAATGTTTCTTTAAGAGTGGCTAAAATTTAATTTGTATCCTATCAAAAAAATGTTCTTTTTATCAAATGTGGTTATATAACCATGTATATTATTAAGTTTCACATAATTATCTTTTGATTAATTTTAGGCAGAGATTGTGCTTTATATGGAATGCATTACACTCTCGTTGGGGTACTGTTTTGTTTCAAATATTTCATTGATCACCAAAATTGTTTTAGGAACTTTTTTATCTTTTTATGTTTTGTAAATAGTATATTTCTACTTGGTGACATGGAAGGTAATTTCCTATTTTTAGTTATAAGCTCCAATTTCTTAGTTATAAGCAAATGGTTCTATTTTCAGGTAAAACAGCGAGAAAGTTTGTGTGGGGTGCAGTAACATTTATTTTTTCTTGACATAAATAACAAAAACAAAAATATAAAAATACATTAAACTTAATATTTTATATTTGATGGATAAGTTACAACAAAAAAAAGAGCATCAGTTCATCCAATTATGTTCCAAATTAATTTAATCACACAAACTAATCCTATACCACCAAAAAATTACATCACTCACAACTAATAAATTGATCATTTGTTCCAGAAAAATATTACCTATTTAAAACTGAATAAAAGTGCACATGAGAAATTTTAAATGAAAAGATTATACATAACATAATTGCCATGTTAACTATGTGGGTTTTATTTTGTGTTTTTATTTAGAAAATATGATTTACTTCAACTAAAATGAAAAACCAAGAATTGACTTGAACTGAAATTGGTTCATTTCTTAACTAAAAAAAAATCCCAGCAGAACCAAAGTACTAAAGAACTAGACTAACCTATCCTGTAATCTATTAGATATAAAGTGTTGGCTCAAATATAGTACAGCCTCACACATAATACGATCATGATATTTTAAAGGTGTTCTACATTAAAAATAAAAGGTCTCAAATATATGAGGTAAGAACTTAACAAATTCGACACATTTTATTAGACCCTCTAAATGATCGTCTTGATGCGCGCAAGGACTCCAAAAAAATTTTTTTTTCTCTCCAAAGTCGAATATTAGCCTAGGAAACCCCAAACTTGTTAGCGCCCTTATGTTATTTGTTTTTGCGCCTTGGGTATTGGTGTTAGTTTAAAATGTATATCGTAACTTCTCATTTCCTTATTTACTTGAGACATTGAGGAAGTCTTCTTTTACACAAGACCACTCTCATGATGATCTACCATGGGTGATTTTATAATATCAGAAACCTAGAACAGATTCTTACCCCAACTAACACTGACCTACGGAATTACAGTCAGTGATAATGAAGAGTGGAATTTCTCTCATTCTCTCTCCATTTTGACCATGAGTCACGAGTGTGATAGTTCCCGAGCTCACTTTGTGTTTGACCTTGAGTTTATTACCATATGCGTGCGTGCGTGCCAATTCCTGTCAGACAGCCAGTACAGTATGCTACAAAAATAGACCTCTGTGGGAATTTGATAGTTTTTTTCAGTGAAAAATGTTATGCTATGTGTATAATATGAGTACAATTTTTTAGAAGTACTTTAAAGAAGAAAAACATCACACAATATTCGAGCCAATGTAGTAAATTATAAAATACCTAACCAGCAGCATATAAAAATAAAATACACACGGATTTTTGTAATGGGTTGGTTATAAAATTTTGTCAATTCTAGTTAGTTCAATTCCTGATTCTAGATACACAAAATAATCAACACTTACTAAAGTACATTTTGCTATGTACGGAAGAAAGTACAGGAAATAAGAGTAAGAACAAATAAAACGAACATTTCTTTTCTTGGGTGTTTTTTTTGTGTCATTTACATTAATTTATTACCATATCTACTGTCAAACATGACATACAGTTTAGAACGGTATATTAAACAAAAGAGGGGTAGGCAAAATTACAAGCCTGTGAAATGAAGTTGCTATGGTAGGTTATAACAAAAAAAAAGGGAAAAATTCAGGAATAAATATTTCAGAAGACACATGATGCAGGTGGGTTTGGAAATGGAGGAAAGATCGAATACTGTAAGCCTAAATAGTTTGAACATGTAAGGGCAGATGCAGGAGATTTTAATACCAAGACTGTATTTGGATAGAAATTTGCAGGAGAAGAGACCAGTTGGACATCTTAGAAGGAGGTGATTCGACAAGATTTTTAAAAAAATTAGAGAGCAAAGGGAAGACTTGGATGATTGTAGTGAGAGAGGAAAATCAGGGTGGCTACAAAACATATTTTATAAAATTCCCTGACTTTTCCAGGTAACATTTTTCAATTTTCCCTGACTAATTTTTCCCAGTTTTAATGGTGGATGATGACTTGTTTTATTTATTATTGATCATATATTAAAAAATGTTTGAATCTAATAAACAGTTTTATCAGTTATTTTAAAAATTAAAATGTTATTTTATTCAGGTATTATTAACTTTAGTTTTAGTGTTTGGTTGAGAAATTAATGGAATATTTTAGACATATTTTTTAATTCCATGACTTATCCTTATTTTTAGTTAAATTCCCTGACATTTCCCTGTTTTCCCTGTCATACCAAAAATTCCCTGACTTTTCCAGGTTTTCCCTATTATTCCCTGTCTGTAGCCACCATGGGAAATGTACCAGGTAAGAAACAAATGGAAGTACATCATTCAAAAAATTCCTACCCAGATCAATGGAGAAATTATGAGGATGATGTATTATTTTAATCTACGTATGAAATAAAGTGCATTGAGCAAAAACAATTTGTAATAAATAAAATGATAGAATAGTAGAAAAATAAGAGAGCAAAAATAAAAGTAAAAACACTAACACATATTTACAGACACTTCAAGTATGTGTAAATATGTGTTATTGTTTTTACTTTTATTTGTGCAAGCTATTATTTTCCTACTATTATATAATTTGATTTATTACAAATAATTTTACTGTATGTAGCTGTTTCGATTGTTTTCTAACTTATTCAACTGAAAGCCAAGAACCAAAGTGACTCATCTTTGTTAGAGTTACTTAATAAATACAACTAAACCACACAGCTATGAAAATGAGGTGCCAATATCTAAAACAGCTTGCCAGTCGACACCAGTAAAGAATGGGTGTTCTTTTAACTCCTGGGCGCCATTTACGCCAGATCCAAGCCTTTCGGACGGGTTATACTTCAGCAACTGTAATTATAAGAGTTTTCAATTAATGTTAATTATGTTAGTGTTTCCCAGATTCATCAACATATTAGATTTAACTTTTTATTTTGAGTGTACATTTTGTTAACAATGAAAGGTGACAGTCTTACCTTCTGATTATGATATTCTCCTATCTTATAACCTACACCATAGTAGATTCAAGCAAGGTAAGCTTGCTATCTTTCAAGGTACACAAAATGAACAAACAACAAATTAAAATAGTTGACAAGATATTGATATAAAACAAGGATTAGTAAACCAACTAAATAAGAAACAATTATATAGTTAATATATTAAATAAAGTTCCTTAAGCATGTTATAAAATGTCCTTAGATAAACATGAAAGGGTTGTAGAAAATAAAGTTAAAACAAAAGTAAAAGCACTATTAAATATTTATAAAGCCTCCAATATTTCAATACCAAAGTGTTTAAATGTTTTTACTTTTATTTGTGTTTCATTTTAATACAATTCTATTATGTTTGTTAACAACAACAGTATTTAAGAGATTTTGTTTAGCATCGTGTCTTACTAACCATTTGGGTTATACGCTTATGGTTATTAGGTATTAGGAAAGTTATATTTATAGGAAGGGTATTCACATTTGCGTGGAGAGTGTAAAGCCATTTTGAAAAAACCACCCTAAGTACATTCAACCAAGATTCTAACCCTAATCTCTCGTCATAGGTAGTCTATTCTACTGCAAGAGTAGCAAGTAGACCACGCAGCCACCGAAGTAGGTGGTTAAAGAGATTATTCTATAACTAATATTATACAAAAATAATACAGTAAAGAGGTAAGATTAAGATATGCATAATTGGTCTTATGGACTAGCGCATCACTTTGGCGCTATAGTGTATCGCCAATGTTAGGAGATCAAGGTTCAAATCCCAGTCTAGTGCAGTGAGGGTGATTTTTCCTTAATAGCTTTCCACTGTCCTTAAGTGCTAATGTTGGTACATTTCCTCTAAGCTCTACCTTCCTTATTCCATTTGATTAATTTAAATAATTTTGTTATTTAAGCATTGTCCAATAAAATATATATTAGATTACATCAAAACTAAAAGATAGAAAAAAAACTATTTATATAAATAAAAATCATAGCTCACTTTTTATATTTGTCAATCATTTAATGTGTACTTTGACTATTTTCAGTATTTTCAGTTTTATTGCGCTTTTTTTATCACCGTGTCTTACTACCTGTTACTCTAATGGTGCAGGGATGAGGAAGGAAGCATTTTAGAGATAGTCTACCCGCATTTGCGTAGAAGGAGATTGGGAAACTGCTTAGGAAAAATCACCCTCAGTAGACCCGACCGGGATTCAAACCTCGATCTCCCCATCATCACCAGGCCAGTCTAACACAAGAGTGACGCCTTATACCATTCGGCTACCGAAGTGGGTTACTATTACTTAATCGATTATGCTATCAAAAATGGAGAAGGTATAAGAAAAAATTGTAAAACCTAATTCTGGATGTCAAAGAAGTATAATGCATGTTTACCTCTGTGAGAAGTGATTTGGATTCTTGTGATAAGCACTCTGGTATGTTGAGGATGGTATGGTTGTGTATACCACCTGGATGGCATGACAACAAGGACTGAAAACAAAAAAAGGAATTAAGAGCCTGCCTTACAGCCGACTAATCTTAAAATTAGATACATGATTACAAGGCCTTAGCCAGATCAAGATTTCAGGGGGGATTTGAGAGTGCACAGCCCCCGACAACCTAAAGCAGAAAAATTTACCTTGAGCTATTTTATTTCATGGAAATTAAGGGCAGTTATTAAAGACATTAAGTGATTTATTTATGTTTAATATTTAGAAGCTTACATAACAGGTTCTCCATCCAAGTCTGAAAATGTAGGCCTACATTGAGCACTTATTAATTAAAGGCAGGCATTTGATTAATAATTTTAAAAAATGAGGTTTGTAGCTCTATTTTAGGGGCATCAAAATTTCAAAAGAAACATGAGGGGAGACAATTCTAAATAGATTCTAGAGTAGTATAATATTTTTTTTAAATCGAGGACCACTCTAATAGCTTGAAGACATCCAAATGTCAAAAGTTTGCCAGGGAAGGGTTCACAAAACTCTTTTAGGTTGGGGTAGAGGGAGCAATTCCCTCAAACTCCCCTTTTAGGTCGATTACCCTCCCCTAACATGGATAATTTTAGAAACGATTTCATCTTTCTCTAATAAACTTAGAGGTTGAGAATTTGTGTTTAGAGTAAAGGTTGTCACCCTGCTTAATAGTCCAAAATTGTACACTTTTCAAATAAAGGTATTTCCAACTTCCCAAATGTACAAAGCTGTTTGGGGGTTGAAAGCTGGAACCCGTATACCCCCACACGCCCCATCCCCTTAATCGATCTCACCCTTTCATTCTTCTTTTTTTGCCAACTTATTTGCAACGTGTTCTCGGAACTACCATTATAAAAGTTTCCAGTGAAATGTTTTGTTTCCTAATCTCAAAGACTTACCTACTTCTCTAGTTCTCCCCACATTCACTAATAATTCCTTTTATGTATTTAATTTTTTTGACAATATTTCATCAGAGTCCACTCAGCATTGATGCCCGAATAGTGAACACAATCACAAACTATATTTAATAAGCCTCTGCGAATCCAAAATTTCAAACCAAATCTGAATCTTGGCTAACCTACTCAAATCAAATCAAAATCCAATTGAATCTCATGCCTAAAATAGCTAAGAGTAGAGTCTGAATCAAATTGCTTGCTAAATTTATTCCATCTGGTTGAATCCCATTCTTAAAAAAAGTATCAAATATTTTATTTTAAAAATAAGTTTAGACCTGAATTGAAAATGTATTTTTGGCTTACTATGATAATGTTTAACATAGAGTCCGTTTTGAATATCTCAAATCCAATCCAATAATAAGATATTTCAAAAAATGTTGATCAACAGTTTAGACACATTTTAGGTTTATTAAAAAAATAATGTAATAAAGATAACACCAATCTCAAAAGGTGAAAAATCAAATAAATATCAAATAGCTTTTTTAATCATAGTGTAAAAGGTTGATTAATATCTACTAATAAGTAGTTACTGTCACAAAGCAGTCAAGTGTCACCCATCATCCTTTATGATCTGAAACCCAAGCTAAATTATCTCTTCACTCTATCACTCAATTGATTTCTGGTCTTATTATATGAATATAGATTTGAGGTTTGAGTTAAACAAGGCACAGCGAGACTCGAAAATATCTTGGAAATTCAAGAAAAAAATATCTCTATCTCGTCTCAAAGTTAAAAAATGAATCTCGAAAATTCGAGAAATTAAAACGGGCAAATGATGGCCTTAATAAATTAAAAAACCAAAACCAGGAATTTATTGTTTTAGTAAACCGTGAATAATACAAAAAAGTGACATTTTGCCAAAACACCTTTATTAAGAAATGGTTTGGTTATAAATATTGTTTTTCAATATAAAACTTTGACAATATAAGCTGTTACACTACAAAATTAAATTATAAAAGGTGTTAATTGTGTAGCATGTTTTAATATCTATAAATTATATATATACATTGGTACAGCTACTATACATCAATATATATACTACATACGATACTTGGTTACCATGTCCATGATTAGTTTAACATGACCAGCCCTAAACGCACTAGCAAAAAGACCACTTTATTTATATACCCTAATCTAAGATGAGCACAAGTTTTCCAAGGGTGTGATAGCCAGATAAAGAAGAAAATCTTATTTATATAACTTATCCTGGAGGGAAAATTATTTGTTTTAATTTCTCATTTAAAAATAACAGGTCAAAGATTGTACCACAATGATTTATAAAATGGAAAAAGACATTTTGAAGGGACGTATTTCCTAACCCTTGGCTAGAATAAAGTTCAGTACGAACCCAGAAAAATCTCAACTTGCAAACCTCAAAATTGTGTTCAAACATGAGCCCCTAGAGGAAAGCGCATAAAATATTATCTCCCCAGTTGAGTTCCAACAATCATACTAGTTATGGGAGCTCACCTTGCCTGCAAGAAGTTCAAATACAAGGGCCCCAAAACTCCACCAGTCGACAGATGGGGTCAACGGGAAGATACCGTTCACCTCCGGCGCTGAATACAACCTCTCAACGGCCTCTGTGCAGACAAGTGCATCCACGGCCGACCACTGGCATTGATAGGTCAACAACAAGTGACCCCCTTCCCCTAAAAGGACATTGTCTGGTCTGAGGTCCCTGTAAGAATAAAAGTAGAAGAGTATGTTTCAGATATTTCTCCAACCAAAACCAATAACTACAGTCAGATAACCACAAAAAGAACCTTTTAGAGCATATAAAAAGTAAATAGGGCCTGAAAAATATACAATATTGATAAACGATCACTATTTTTATATTCTCAAGCTGTCATTTATGGTAATGATTTGTCTAAAGTGACAGCTGAAGAACTGATGGCTTTCTGTGGGAATATTTGAATGTTGATTTTTTCTATAACTGTCAGCTATAATTATTCCTATGGTGAACCAACTATAAAAAATTTGTACAGAACTAGACATGGATTTTATTAGTTCATAAAGTTATAAAAAATAAGACCAGAAGATAACAAAAAATCGTTATATATTAGTATATCGAGTTGGGTTGAATCCATATTTTATAAATTCGAATATCGAATTCAAATCTCCAATTTACCTTCGAGTCCCAAATCTTAAATTCGAATCTCAGAAAAAACTACGAACATAAGAGGAAATATATTAAACTAGTAGAAAAAAAAATAATAGCTAAATGTTAACATTCTTTCTTATTATCCATTAATTATAACATTCATACATTCATTAAGTGTTAAATTACTGGTCTGGAGCTTGGTTGTTAAGTTTTCCTGTAATCATAATTGGTTCTGAACCACCAATTAGCAATATTAGAGCTCTAAAACAAATTTCAGTTAAAAGATTTTAAACAATTTTTTTTTTTAAGGATTTGAGTCTTGAATTTGAAATTTTCTTGAATCCTCAAATCTTGAATATCATTAAGGTTTCTAGGGATTCGAGGGCCCATCCCTAATTAGTATATATTTAGCATAAGGGTTATAAAAAAAGGGTTTGACTCTTTGAACTATTAAATTCTTAAGTATATTTCAGATTCCCAAGATTGAAGAAAATATTGGATTAACAATTTTTTTAACTATTCTCAAATTTTGGATCAGAAGTTGTTTATAAAGCTTTGGTTTAGTCCAACATGCTGAAGGTATGGAGGTGATATATAGTGCGTACTTTTTACCTAGTTAAGGAGGAGAAACATGGACAATGGATGTAAGAGAGCCATGGGACAGAAATTTTTGAGGGGAGAAACGATTAGGTATGACGTTGTCTGGGCAAGAGTTGGTGCAGGAGTACATGAGATATTATAGAGAGTAAGGGTTAGATGGTATTGTTATGTAATGTGAATGGAAACATAAAGACTTCCAAGGAGAATGATGGAGATGAAGTCTGTAGAGACTGTAAGGGAGACCAAGAAAGATATGGGAGGAGTAGATAGCAACAAGTGTGCGAGTGAAAGGAAAATGATGAAAGAAAATAAAGGAGAAAGAGTGGTGGAAGGAAAAAGGAAGATGGAGGCATTTTACTAAACTGACTGGGCTACTGAAATGCATTATAATGAAATATGTTAATATTTACCAACTTTTTTCCACTTGTATAGTAACTTAAGAATTAATTTAATTGAGTAAACCTCTTTATGTTTTGCCATTTTTCTAAGATTCAAATTTGGGATGGGTAAGAAAAAATAAAGATTCCGATTCATAAAATTGTGAATTCAACCAAACTCTAGTTATTAGCGAATTAATCCCAAGATTAATCAAAGGTGAGGTAGCTTTGTACTTCCTCACAATAAAAACAAACTAATAATAAAAATCACTTGTGGAAAACCACCTATTAGTTTGTGTGACCTGCCAGAATTCTCATTTGGACACATTGCCAGGATTCTAACCTCAACATCCCTTTAACAGTGCCGAAAGCAAGTATAATGCGCCTTGGCTCATTCAGACTCACTTATGGGTAAGAGCATCTATACTTCCACATACATTTTGCAGTCTCTCTTAGTGAATGTTTAGGTCCATATGCAACTTACTCTATACATTCGTGTTGATTATTGGGACTTTTAAGGAGAAGGGTAAAAGACCTATTGAGAGATCATTGTCACAATGGATAGACCAAGTGAATATGGACATGGAGGATAAATAAGTGGATTGGAAACACGTGGGAGAGAGAGAAGCTTGGAGCAATCGACAGGAATGGAAGAGTATATGCCAGACGACATGCTAGAATGAATCCTAGGTTAGGGGAATGGTCGTAAATGATCGATTTTCTTCAAGAAGAAGACATTATCTCTTTGTAATCTGTGAACTGTGTTCTTTTCATTGTAAATGCCATATTGCGTTAATTCATTTTATTTGTTTCTATCCATCTTTCCTGTAGCTTCTTCCATAGGTAACAGAATAACTTTGAATCTGATATTCCCAGCAAATGCTAACACACAAACTGGCCCATTTGATTCAAAAATAATATTAGTATAGTCAGTAATTTGTATAATTGTTCTAGGAATTATTTTAAAAATTAACAGCTTTACTATTTTACTACCATTATCATTACTTTTTTATTTTGCTCAAGGCGCTCTATGTTGGCTGTATTATGCAGATAAGTCTGTGAATAATGAAAGTTTGAACCTTTTTATTTCCTAGATCGAATCCACTTTTACAAAACTGAATCATTCAAAAAGACAGAGAGATTGGTTAGTGGGATTAGATTAGTTTCAGCAATCTTTACTGGAATGCTTAGCCTTGCATCAGTCATCCAGGACTTGGTTAGAATCCTGGTGACATACATTTAAATGGGTTTTTAATTTTCTTTTTTTCTGTCAACCCTCTAAAAAAAATTTTGTTGCATTTCCTTGAAATTCTTCTTTCAGGTTTGCCACTATTTTTTTGCTACCAAATTCACCTGTGTTTTCTAGAAGGAATTCCCATTTTTCCAGGCAGTTTATAATGAAGAAAAGAGTAATAAATTTAATTTTTTATCAAAATCGCTAGTGTTAAGTGATGTAAAACAGTATGATTTGAACTTGATGGGGAAATATATCTTCTGTCGCTTCTTAACCCTTGATTAAAGAGTAATAAGACATTATTGAATCAGCGTACTAAATTCTTCCAGTTCCCTTCTTCATCTATTCAAAGAAAGACCCACTACTTTAAGCTTTCGTTTAATGTCCTAAATTAACAAATATTTCAATTTTTTTTTTTTTTAGATTTTTAAAAATTCACAATGTTTTCTCAGTTTTTTTCCAGAACTGGAAAATTCCTTGCGTATGTGTATCTTTTGTGGATAGTCAAATATGTCAGCTGTGATATTAAACAAACTAAAAAAATATAGATGGGCGAACTTCACAGATTTGAATAATTTTATTGCCACTACCTGCAGATGATGCCCCAGCGATGTAGAGTTTCCACTGCAACGAGCAGCTCACAGGCCCACAACCGAACAGTGGTCTCAGGGAGTCGTGGCCAAGTTTGATCTACCATGAACTCCAGGCGAGACAAGTGGGAACGGTCCAAGCTGCTTCCAGAGTGAGTCCTACTCCGAACGTCAAACAAGTCCTGAAATGCAGGTTGACCAACTAAGATTCACACAGATGCAAGGTATTTAAATGTCAAGACTAAACAGCTGATTTGAAAAATTCAGAAACTAGAGCAGGCTGTTAAGTCACTTTAACTTCCTTAAATGGGGGATTGTAAAACCAAACAAAAATCACATTTAACAGATTAACTGTGTTCTTCAATTTTTTTTATCTTCCAGGCTTAGAAAATCCCATTATAATTTAATGAAAAGTAAAATTTGAGATGTTTATTCAATGTTTTATCGCTATGTATAGTAAAAGTATCGATAGTTTGATTTGAACAGAAACAGATCCATCTTGTTCTATATTTTATTTTAGAAAAAATGTGTTACAACCCCCCCTTTTTTACATGATGGGGGTGGGTAACGGTAACAGCACATTTAGTTTATTAATGATCAAGGTTTCAATAAGTAGTATACAAAGATTCGTTGTAATACCCTAAGCAGTTTTCATAATATTTCCCACAACAGTCGTTTTTAGCTCTGTCTTTAGGGGTGTATACCACCCTTAATATTGAAGATGGACCCTAGGTTGCTTATGAGAATTATTCTAATTTCACCCAAGGAGTATCCTGCCAAAGTTTGATGCAATGTTTTAGAAACACGTTGTATATATTTAAATAATTCCTTGTGAGTAGCAGTGAATCTTTACTAAACAATAATTTCTACACATTGTATGAAAGCAAATGTAAAAAAAAAATTATAATAATTTGATTCT
The DNA here is from genome assembly GCA_033556935.1 of Timema podura. NCBI lineage: Eukaryota > Metazoa > Arthropoda > Insecta > Phasmatodea > Timematidae > Timema > Timema podura. The sequence goes on along the minus strand of JAVRXN010000003.1, from coordinate 64,773,332 downwards.
ATAAACAAACAAATAAGAAAAGAGCAAATCTTATGCCATTACCACAAAATTGATTCACATTTAAAACCCATCAATTATTTCCAAGACAAATCAGATCCCTTTCCTTTAAAGTAGGAGTGTGCGAAGCTTCGCTTCAAAACTTTGACTTAGCTTTGAAACAAATAAAACCTTCGACTCTTATGCATATTCCCCAATAATGGTCGATTATTGCCAATCTAAGTTGTTATTTACAGTATAAAACAATTTTCATGTGAAAAAAAAAATTGTGAAGTAGCCTAATTGAATTTTAAGTCTAAAATAACTTGATTTATCAGAACAAAACTAAATATTACATAAAATTGTGCAATAAAAAAACTTCCGAGTAATTTTAAAATACCTGTAACCAAAATAAAATATTTTTTCGAGTATAAAACAACAAAGAATACTTAAACCTAAATTTGAGAATATATTATATTAGAGTTCACTTTGAATTGATAAAGTGGACTTTGTACACCCCTACCCTAAAGGGTCTGATGTGTTGTGTTTTAAATGAAATCTTTTGGGCAGATACTTTTATGGTAAGAGTGCAGGGATGGCTTGCTCATATTTAGGAAACTAAGTGTAGAAATAAAAGCAAAGGAACCCCCTCATCCTGTTGAATTACAAAACTTACATCATTACTATATCGCCTTTCAACAGAACATCTTCGGCTGGCAACTGAAGGCCTCCTCCCAGACGACAATCTCCTTTCCCTCGGCCTGCTGACGCTCTTGGGCGCATCCTCTGACTTAGAGCGCAGCACATGTCTATCCCCATTGACATACTGAGCGGACATGTCAGTACAACCAACATTCACAGCAGCATCGGTGTTATCACTAGCACTCGAAATAAACACCTTCTCCTCTTCACACATCGAGAGTGTTTCACTATTTTGGGAGTTTGTATTGGTAACACTTTCATTGGTTTGTAGTGTTTTGTTCACAGACTCTAGTAACTTCTGAGCTTTCTCAACTAGGTCTGTGGTCGGGATAGTTTCTAAATCCACCCACGAGCAATGCGCGCTTGCATCTTTAGGAACTAAATCAGGTACTGAATGAGAGAATGATACTTTAAAGCTGCCAATGTCAGGCAAAGGATAGTTGTCACTTTTTGAGTCGTCAGGTTTCGGGGAAAGTCGAGTTATCGACTCTTGGCTGCTAGATATGGATGTCAAGTGGATGTGTTGCAGGTTTATATCAGGTTTAGCGGAGCCCTGTTCGGTTGGTTGCTCGTTTTTAGAGTGAATTTTATCCCCACGATTCCTTAAACTTGTTTCTGGTCCTGTTGGTAGCTCATCTGTAGTAAAGATTTGTTTCGAAGTTGAAGATTGGTAATCTCTTATCAACTTTAAGTAGCTGTTTCCGTCGTCAGATTCCGAAAGTGTGTCTACCAACTCTGGGTTGTTACTTGGCACATTTTCGAAAACACACTTTTTGACATCTTCTGATACCACCTTCCTACCTTGATAAGCATTCCCTTTCACTGGTGCATGCGTGGGAGTTTGAGGAAGAGATTGAAAATATGACCCCACGTGATGCCACAACTTTCCGCCACTGAATGAAACAGAAAATTAAACAATTAAAACAAAAACAGCAATTTAATAGCTATTTGAATGTGTAGGCCTATTATACTAGAAAGTAAAGAATTTAAAACAACTCAATTCACACAAAATGAGTGAAATCACCAGATTAATGAAGACAACCAAAACTTAATATTATTATTATTATTATTAGCACCGCGTCTTACTACCCGTTCGGGTTATACGCACTTACACTAATGTGCAATGGTAGGGTGATTGTGAGATGAAATGGAGGACCTACAGCTTAACGTGGAATCCGAACCACGGTGGAGGCCTGGCATTCCTCACATTTACAAGTTGTGATTAATACACATCTTGTCAGAGGTGAAGGAAGGGTTTGGCATTCAGATAAATCTGTGCCGGGACCGAGGATTGAACCCCGGACCCTCAGCACAGAAGTCTGACACCTTACCCCTAGACCACCAGGTCACCTCAAAACTTAATAAACTTTCATTCAATAAATTCAAATAAGAACAATGTCACCTTGATACAAAATACAGTTAACTACAAAACTAAGGAGTGTGTGATACTAAAACAAAACTTCACTTCAAAACTTAAAAATTGTATCAGCTTCTTAGGAATGTGCAAAGTCCAATTCAATTCGAAGTGAACTCAAATCGAATATATGAAATATTCTCGAAGCCGAATTGAAGTTTGAATATTTTTTTTCTTGGTTGTTTTATGCTTTAAAAAAATATATTATATTGTGGTTATTTAAATTACATTATGCCCTAAAATTAGTTGGAAAATGTTTAGTAATTGTTTTTAATATTCCGTTTCAATCTGATCAATCTAGCTACTTTCACAACATGCAATTCATTTACTTCAGAATATTTTCATATTAATATTAATTTGTAATTTATATAATAGCTCAGAATGGCAGTAATTGAACATAAATTGATTATTTTAGCTGTCAATTTTTTTTTTTTGACAAAACTAAGTCGAATTTTCTAAGTTTCGCACTCCCTTACAGCTTCTACTAAGTTCCTATTAAAATTAAAATTTAGACAGTTAAGAAATTTATCCATCAAAACTATTGACAGTTAAAATACGCATCTATGTTCAATTAAAATCATTCTGTGCTGTAATGTAGATTACAAATGAATATCCATATGGAAAAAAATGAAGTAATTGAATTGTAAGTTGTGATAGTAGCTTCATTAATCAACTTAGAACAAAATATTTCAAATATTTTTTTGGAATAAAACCTTTTATAACTATATTTAGTGTCTAATGTTATATTATGTCCAAAACTTGTGAATGTGTGGAACGCAAAGCCTCAATCGTGGTTCGGATCCCACATTAAACTGTAGGTCCTCCATTTCATCTTACAATCACACTACCATTAAACATTAGCATAAGTTCGTATAGCCCGAACTGGTAGTAAGACGTGGTACTAATAATAATAATAATAATAATAATAAATACCCGCCTCGGTGGCGTAGTTGGCTAACGCGCCAGTCGTGTTGAGTCAGACCACCGAGGACGGGGAGATCGAGGTTCGAATCTCGGTCGGGTGAACTGGGGGTGGTTTTTCCTAAATGGTTTTCCACTCTCCCTTCACGCAAATGCGAGTTCACTTCCCCTATATTCAACCTTCCCAATTCCTAATCCATTAGTGTAATTAGTACTTAAGCGTATAACCCGAACGGGTAGTAAGACGCGATGCAAAAAAAAAAAAATAATAATAATAATAATAATAATATATTGTGTTACCATTAAAGTGTAAAATTCGTTATTTCATGAATTACCTGACTGGGTCAGTTAAAGTGTATAATAATGTTGTACTCTATGCTTTAACTATTTATTTCATAAAATAACGAACCCCACTCCGTTAAAGTTAAAAATTAAAAATTTATTTCAATATTATAACAATGCTGTAACACAACAATGCAATCAATACATATCTGTCAATTATGATTTTAACTTGTTAAATTATGATAACAGAGTACAGATTTCATAACTTAATGTTTGGGATGTGATCTGGTGTAGGAAGTACAGTAATATGGGTTTAGGGAAGTTCGAATGGTACCAGTCGATTAACCTGCTTATCAACTGGCCTCAGGTAGACACGGCTTCACGATAAAATCGATTTTTTTGAAGGGAGGTTTCACTCAGCACATAATATAATTTCTTGGAAGTTAGTGTTTACTCTATAAGCCCACCTCGTTTTTGCATGCGGCATTTGTCCACGAGTCAGTCTAGTCGCTCGTACACAGCACTCTTCACAGTTTGCTTAAGCATTCCTGTTCCAGTCCGTTGCTAGCCGTCTGTGGTGCGTAGTTTCGCTATTTGATGTATCCTTTTTTTATAACGCGCTCAATAACCAGTTAACAAAAATTTAAAATTTTAACATGAACTATAGTTTAATGTCGAATTTTTCTAAATTCTTATTCTCAAGTGAGCTTAGAGTGTGACATTTATTGCGTGGATTTGAACAAAGAGCTCTGCAAGTGTGAGTGATGTAAACCAAAATGCTTTAATAAAAGAGAGTTTTGAATATTTACTGAGTAAGCCTGATGTGAGAGATGATTTTTTTACCCATGAAAAGTTGTAAACTTTGATAAAAGAAGTCAAGAAATCTAAAATAGCTAACGATAAGGTACCACGTTACTATTGGTTTCTTCAACGTTATGATGTCCTTGAAGTTCAGGGAGTAGAAAAATTATTATTGCCAGTGATAGATGCAAAACCTGATGTTTTGTTTACTGTTCAAACAATGCATTGTTCAATATTTTTTACTAACCGTATTTATCGATTGGACATGGTGGTAGAGAATGTTCGATAAAATAAATTAGTCATCGTTATTAATATTAATCAAAATGATATAAAGATGAATTTGGGTGTTTGTGAGCCTTGTCAACAAAAAATAAAAAAGGTGTTGTTGTTAAACACATGGTATTCCCACATATGAACTCATAAATTATAAATTAAACTATAAATTTATTTTAGTTTACCAAGACTAGCTTACTAAATTTGTTGTGGATGTCTACATGTCTGTAGACACACTTACATAAATACAATCTTTGAGAATTGAAGTCACAAAAACTTGGTTTCTTCATATAGTTGCGGCAGTTCCTTGGTTGCAAAATATTTTCTTTTTAGTATTTCATACCGACTTTCAAGGTGGGAAATAAATCTTCTAAATCCTATAGTTTGTACAGAGCTAAATGGAAGGTTATCCAAACATAACATTTCTGTTATAATTCTAGTGATGTGTTTGGCTCGTGGATTATCATATTTTAATTTTAATTTTCTACCCAAAAATCCACTCAAAGTTGGCTGTTTCATGAATGGAAAACTTTCTCTTGAGGTTAAGCTTCTTTTCAACAAATTAGGTCTAACAGCATTCTAGGAATTCACTTCAAAGGCAGAACTAGGCCCCGGTTTATCGATTGTGTCACTTTCATTATTTCCTAGCTTCTCTAGTTTGGATTTATACACTTATGCTTCTTGAATTTTTAAATGTTTAAGCATGTTGGAAGTGGTATGCGTCTTTCCACCCCGTGAAATTTTGCGTTTACAGAATTTACAAACAACAAAGTCCACATCACTTTCACAAATATCAAAATACTGCCACACTTCACTTTTTAAACGTTCCATTTTGAAAAGATTATCAGAAAAAAGAAATACAAGAGAAAAATGTTATCAGTTTTTTACTATGAATTTCATTTTGAAAACGATCTCAAGTATGAAGCAAAGCAAATGGAATACAGAAACGGAAATAACCTTGAAAGTAATAAATATGACTGACAATATTTTCGGATGGACTCAAAAAAACTTCGAAAATTTTTAACTCTTAAGATTTTTTAATTGCTTCACTATATTTATTAAATTGATCTAATGATTTCCTTAAGTGAAAAGATATTCAAAATAAAATATATATTGGCGACACTGGTTATGAAGACTATCGAAATTGAAGGTGACAATGCTTACAATAGTTAAAGTTGATAGATACAAAATTAATATTTTATGTGGATAATTTTAAAATCATTTGAATAATAATAGTCTAGCGACAAAATAAGACGCAGCTGCGAGCTGACCAATTCATTTGTTCACCACTCTCTTGCCAAAGCACAGAGGAAAAATCAACCTTATGAAGTGAATATTTACTCGACTATTTCAATACAAAATAAGTGTTCTCCTTAAGGTCGTTTTCGAAATACATTTCCCTTTGATAAATGAAAATAGTCCTTGTGTCGACCGTGACCGTGTTTATAAGCTGCAAAGGAATGGCTTGTTTATATTGAGTCTAGAGCTGAGCGAACAGAATAATAGGACAAAGCAAAACTACGAATAACTAATGTCTAGCCACTGACGTTCAAAATCAACCGTTTGAGGAGTCAACCATGTTGAATACTGAGCAGTGGTATCAAGATTTTTAGAGTATAGTATCGATTATTGCAATAGTAGTCGATACCATGGGTATCTAGGAATCAAGTATCGGAATCGGTACAGCGCTAAATATAATAGAAGTAATTAAAATTAAGGTTTAATAAAAGTTTAAAAATAATTTCTTAAACCCTACTACTCCCTCCATTCCCTTAGCCATTTGTGCATCATACAACTCCAAGCTAAAATACCAATCAAATTAAATGAATATGGAAGGCCATGAGCTAACCTGGCATGCTTGAGCACCAGAAATATCCCATGTTCTGTTTCATAGTACCGATACATCGAGACCATATATGGAACATTTTGAGGCATCACGGTTCTCTTATCTGGGTTTACAGGACATGGAGATTTCTGCAGAACCTGAAAACAAATTATAATAGAATTATCAGAAATAAAGTGCAGTAAGCAAAATATAGGTGTATATAAATATGTTAAGAGTTTTTTTTTTAACTTTTGTTCAAGCTTTTTTTTTTTTAATTATAGTAAATTGTTGCTGAAAAAACCCTTAAAAGTGTTGAAAATCATTAGTTTCTTAGCTATAAGAAAATGTATTTATATAATGAAGGTTTGATAATGAGGATCTAATACACCCCTCCATATAATCAGAAAAATTTTAGAATTAGAAACGCCAAAATATGGGGCCGGAAAATAAGAACAGGCTCTCGAAATTTACAAACCTAATAGAAAGAACTGTAACAACAGGCTCTCGAAATTTACAAACCTAATAGAAAAAACTGTAACAACAGGCTCTCGAAATTTACAAACCTAATAGAAAAAACTGTAACAACAGGCTCTCAAAATTTACAAACCTAATAAAAATAACTGTAGTGCCAAGCTAGTGGTGACAGAAAAGTTAAAATAAACATTAGTTGCTGACAAGGAGCAATGCACTGTTATGATCTTTGGTGAACCATTATATTACTTTTTAGATTTTCTCGTTTCGTTGTGTTTCTGTAACAGTGTATATTATTCATTTATGTGCTTTGTCACTAACTTTGTTTGTGTAACAATGTGTTGTTTTTTTTGTAGCAATGCGTAATAATTTATTCCACAGATCCTATAATTAGAGTTGGGTCGCCCACTATTTTACAAATCCAAATCTCGAATCTGAATGTCCATTTTACCTGTGAATCTTGAATCTAAATCTGAATCTTGTAAAAAAATTATGAAAATAAGAGTAAATATAAATACAATAGAATAATAGAGAATGCTTAATAGTAACTAAATGTTAACATTATTTCTTATAGCCCATTAATAATTATAGCATTCATTCATTCAGTTACATGATTAATTACTGGTATGGGGCCTTGGTGTTAAGTTCATTCTGTAATTATAATTGGTTCTGAACACCCAACACGCAGTACTAGACCTTTAAAACAAATTTTAGAAGGGGAATTTAAAAAAAAATTATGGATTTGAGTCTCAAATCCTCAAATATCAAATATCCTGAAGAATCTGAGGGATTCAAAGTATTCACAGATGCAGGCAAGGGTTTCATTCCTACCTTTGATCGATATTAGGCAGATACTGCATTGTTTATAGCATGCGTTTGTTCATGCGCTTAAATTTGTTGCTATATGCACAAGCAAGGCACTGTTTTGTTTCAAATATTTATTTTAATTTATTTATTACCATACTTGTTTTGGGTTTATTTTTTTCTCTCTTTTCATATTCTGTAAATAGTATTTTCCTACACAGAGACATAAAAGGTACCTCCAAGTTGCCGAACTATAAGCAAATGGCTTCATCTTAAGGTAAGGGAGCGAGAAAGTCTGTGAAGGGGCCCATACTATTTATTTTATGTATTTTAAAGACATCTTTAATTTATTTTTTTTTAAAGTGAAGGGATGTGAATCATGTAAAAAGAGAAAATAGGCTACTTATACCTTTATAACATAACATCGATCCTCCAGCGTATTAAGAACCAGCATGACTTTGCCGACTATTCCCAGCACCTTGAAAGAACGCAGCTCTACAAGTGGTCGATGCAACTGAGAACTGGAACCTCGAGGTTTACTTGAAGTACCAGGAGTTGCAAATACTTCAGTCTACAAAAATTAATGAGAAATACACAGCTTCCAACAAATAAACAATTTCAAATTAATAAAATGAATAAGTGTATATTCGGTGACCTGGTGGTCTAAGGGTGAGGTGTCAGACTTCTGTGCTGAGGGTCCGGGGTTCAATCCTCGGTCCCGGCATAGATTTATCTGATTGCCAAACCTTTCCTTCAACTCTGATGATACGTGTATTAATCACAACTTGTGAATGTGAGGAATGCCAGGCCTCCACCATGGTTCGGATCTCACGTTAAACTGTAGGTCCTCCATTTCATCTCACAATCACCTTACCATTACACATTAGCATAAGTGCATATAGCCCGAACGGGTATTAAGATGCGGTGCTAATAATAATATATTTAGTAAAAAGAAAAATCCCTTTAAATTTTTAGATATAGATATAAGTTTATAAATGTAAAAATGTCCAGGAAACCATTTTATATGACCCATACTTCCTCCTGAAGAGTTCTGATAGATCTAAACTCAGGTCTAGGAATTGAATGATGTCAAGATCTGTTTGTTTAAGTAGCTATCGTTTAAAATAAAAAAAAATTTAATTATTTTTTAACACCACATTTAACTATCCATTTAGGTAAAACTCCTAAAATGATGTATTGCCTTACCCCTTGTAAATGTATAATAAGAAAGTGTAGAAACAAGGTACACTAATGTAAAGTAAATGATAGTGAAGTAAGCCAACCTGAAAAGATAGGTTAGGCCTAGATCGGGATAAACACACTTTTTTCTCCATTTCTTCTTAGACTTTTCAGTTTCATACACCCAAATTCTTTACACTTTCACATTTACACATTGTTTTAAATTTTTTGAATTATTACTTTTCCTTAAAAACAAAAACTAAATAAAACTAGCATTGAGTTTGTGTATGAAAATTCAATAGTTAAAAAAGTAATTATTTTGTTATTTTTAAAAATAATTTTATGTATGATTTCAAAAGATTTATTTCTAGCACTCAATCATTTTATCGTTTCTTTTTTTATCTTCCCTCTAACTCTAGCGACACACCTTCCAAACCTTTGCGGTCTCTGGTCTGAATGTATTATTACATCTATGATACCAATGGTGACTTACAGTTGATATGTTATGCTTCAGACTCAAATGGGTGTTGTAGATTCTCTCAGCCTGCAATAAATACCGGGCTGTCTTCTCTTTAACAGATTGCCTTCTCTTTGTGTCAGGGTCATCTGAAAATATATATATATAATATGAATTCGAATCTTGGAAAAAATTATGAACATGAGAGTAAATATAAATATAATAGAATAATATCAAATACAAATATTAACTAAATGTTAACATCATTTCTTATATTTCATTCATTATAACATTCCTACTCATACATTCGGTTAAGTGTTAAATTACTGGTCTGGGGTCTGGTTGTTAAGTTCATCTTATTTATAATTGGTTCTGAACCACCAATCAGCAGTATTAGAGCTCTAAAATAATTTTTCCTTTAAAATATTGATAGAATAAATTTAAGGATTTGAATCTATAATTCTCAAATCTCAAATATCATTAAGGATTCAAGGGATTTGAGGTTTCATCCCAAAGTGTAACGTCATCGCCGTCATGGTGGTGGTGGTGGTGGTGGTGTGGTGGTGGTGGTGTTGTTGGTGTTGGTGTTGGTGTTGGTGTTGGTGTTGGTGTTGGTGGTGGTGGTGGTGTTGGTGGTGGTGTGGTGGTGGTGGTGTGTGTGGTGGTGGTGGTGTGGTGGTGGTGGTGGTGTTGGTGTTGGTGTTGGTGTTGGTGTTGGTGGTGGTGGTGGTGTGGTGTTGGTGTTGGTGGTGGTGGTGGTGGTGGTGGTGTGGGTGGTGTTGGTGTTGGTGTTGGTGTTGGTGTTGGTGTTGGTGTTGGTGTTGGTGTTGGTGTTGGGGTTGGTGTTGGTGTTGGTGTTGGTGTTGGTGTTGGTGTTGGTGTTGGTGTTGGTGTTGGTGTTGTTGGTGGTGGTGGTGGTGTTGGTGTTGGTGTTGGTGTTGGTGTTGGTGTTGGTGGTGGTGGGTGGTGGTGTTGGTGTTGGTGTTGGTGGTGGTGGTGGTGGTGGTGGTGGTGGTGGTGTTGGTGTTGGGTGGTGGTGGTGGTGGTGGTGTGTGGTGGTGGTGTGGTGGTGGTGGTGGGTGGTGGTGGTGGTGGTGTGGGGTGGTGGTGGTGGGTGGTGGTGGTGGTGGTGGTGGTGTGGTGGTTATTATAATGATGATGATCAGTTAAGTGTTTAATTAATAGCCTGGAGTCTCGTTAAGTTTGTCCTATAATTATGTTGGGCTGAGCCACAAATTAAGTAGTATTAAAGCTCTAAGTTAATTCAAATTCAAATTTGAAAAAATATTAATACATGGCCTATATTTTTGTTTAAATCTCAAATCATATATTTTATTTAACCTCAAATTACCTGAAGTAAAGAGTGTCTGCGGAGGGGGGGGAAAGTAGTGTCCACTTTTTGGCAAAAATTGAACTACTTAGGCCATCTAGTGGCATTTCCTCCTATCAGATAATTATGTATTTAAGGTTGGGAGAAAATACCCCATGTCCTTGAATAAAATAGGGTTAAAAATATGCATGTTCGGAGAAAACAGGGAATGACCACACTTTAAAATTTAATCATCTCCAAGCTACTGAATACTTTCTTTTTCCCTTCCTCACCCCTGACATCCTTCAAGTATTCAAAGGTTAAAACTCCCATCCTAGGATAAACAAAGATCCAACCGAAATTAAAATTGACTGTTTAAAAAATAAATTAGGAAAGGAGTATAAAACAACACATAGATTTTGTAGTACTTTTTACGCACTTAGGAACATTTTTATTTTAATTTTTTTGAGGTATTTAACGTGCACGTTCTGAACCAATTGATTATATCAGCACACAACATATATTAATCTAAATCTATAACAGACACGAGATCCAGCCCCCTGCTGTTAAATATTCATCACTGTGAAAGGGGAAACCCACATTTTACCAATGATAGATTTTTTGGCCATGCCAGGAATCGAGACCAAGACCCTTAACTCAGTAGATAGACAGACTACCAACTGAGCAAAGATTTCAAACAATATTTATATTGAATTTTTGATTACTTGTACTGCGTGGAATACATTTCCCACCCCAAGCGGATTTAAACGAAATAGAAAACACTATTTTATTGTGGCCTAGTCCAGAGGTCTAGTGGAATAATTTTTTACCTTGCACCCCACTGAGAAGACAAGCTATGCCAGCCTTATAGAAGGCAAACGCTGCCTCAAACTCCTCGTTGGCCTCGTACTGGTGAGCTTGGCTCACATGGTATGCAGCTTCAAAGATGTAGTTCACAGTTATGGCTGTGTGAGGAGACTCCATCATTCATTAGAAGAGGGTGGTTCCGGAAAGCTTCCGAGCTTAGAAGCCCCTCTGTGACGTGGGAAAAGGCGGAGTTATCCCCACACTGATCTACGGCTGCTCTAAAGTCTTGGGTTCGGATTGACACAGTCTCACCACTACAAAATTTCAAGAAACAAAGATTTTCTTTTTAAAAAAAAACCTGCAAATATCTATGTCAGAATAAATAAATCTTTCAAAATATTACATATGAAGACAAATTCAAGACAATTTACTATAACATTTTTGTTTTAATGAATCATATTTTATTTTTTCTCACCAAGTCTTACTACTACTCCGAGTTGCAGGCAATATTTATGTTTTGTCCTTACAATTCACTACCCGTTTGGGTTATACACATATTAACTAATTTTGCTTAACATGTCAGGCAGGAGGAAGGTTTAAAGGAGGTGTACCAGGGCGGTTACAAATTTTTTTATTATAAAATTCCCTGACTTTTCCAGGTTTTCCAGACAACATGAAAAAAATTCCAGACCTATTCTTTTTAGTTTTTCTTGGTGGGTGATAATTTTTTAGTCTGTTTCATTGATCTAATATTTTTGAAAAATCCTAAGCAACCAAACTTCAACATTCTTATATAAGTTGTTCTTTTTTTTTAGAATTTAATTAGGTATTATTTGTGGCCCTGTGTGAATATGTTATAAAACAAACCCTGTTGCCCCTCTCATTTTAACAGTCATAATGCCATGACTATGTAATTTAATTTTTTTTACATTGATAAACAAAATCTCTCACTTTTGTTTTAATATTTATATGCAGGACCAGTCAAGTATTTAAATTCCTTGACCTTTCCAGGTTTTCTCTGTCTGTAGCCACCATACATATCCACATGTGTGGAGGGAGAGTAGAAAATTATTTATGAAAAAAAAAAAACATGCTCAATCAGGGTGGCTACAAAACATATTTTACAAAATTCCCTGACTTTTCCAGGTTTTCCAGGCAACATTTTTCAATTTTCCCTGACTACTTTTTCCAGTTTTAATGGTGGATGATGACTTATTTTATTTATTTTTGATCACATATTAAAAAAAAGTTTGTATCTACTAAACATAAACAGTTTTATCAGTTATTTTAAAATTAAAAGTTATTTTATTTAGGTATTATTAACATTTGTTTTAGTGTTTAGTTGCAAAATTAATGGGATATTCTAGACATATTTTTTTAATTCCTGACTTTTCCTTATTTTTAGTTAAATTCCCTGACATTTCCCTGTTTTCCCTGTCATCCAAAAATTCCCTGACTTTTCCAGGTTTTCCCTGTTTTCCCTGTCTGTAGCCATCATGTCAATACACTCAAACCTCGAGCACATCATCGGCAGTCCAGTCTAAATGAGTGTGACACATTAGACCATTTGACCACCAAAGCGGGTGTAGGCAATACTAATTACGCTGATTTGGTAGTGGTGAGGCAAGTAGAATTTTGAGAAAATGTTCATACATTTTTGTGATGGGAGAGGGAAAAGTCATTTAGGGAAAGCCACCCTAAGTAATCCCAAATGTATTCGAGGCAAGGTCTTACTGTCCCCAGCAAAACCAGATTAAATTAGCTTAACATTTAGACCACATGCCTACTATACCATAGCAGTTTGAAAGATGGTAGAATGGAAATAAATGAATACATTCTGCTGTAACACGCTTTGGTGGCCGCATGTCTCTACTCTGACAGTAATCTAGACTGCAAATGATGGGGAGATTGAAGTTCGAATCTCGATAGGGTGTACTGAGGGTGGTTTTTCCAAAATGGTTTTACATTCTCCCTCCACGCGAATGCGAGTATACTTCCTATAAATTTAACCTTCTTTATCCTTAAAACCAATAGCATAATTAGAACATAACCATATAACCTAAGCGGGTAGTAAGACGTGGTGTTAAAAAAAGAATTATGCTGTGAAATAAAAAAACAATTTAACTGTCAAAAATATTTTTCCATTTACAAATATGAGGTGAAAGTCATTGTAATATGACTAAATGTTTGATAATGTAACTTTACAGTCATATTAAGTAGGGGTATGTGAAGTCCACTTTTTCAATTCAAAGAGAAGTCGAATTGAATAACATGAAATATTCGTAAATCCGAATCGAAATCCAAATATTTAAAAAAATGTTCAATGTTGGATAAAAATACTATACTTTGCAGAAATATATAGATTTATGTGTAAAATATAATTTACAAATTTCTATATTTCAAACATAATTTAGGAATTTCATCTTAAAGTAATAAATTAAATTATCACAAAATTTAATTTAATTATTTATATATATTTATGAAAACACTAATTTGTGATGGAAATAACAATATAAAATTAAAAATATTTTTTTTAACGGGTGTTTAAACTTGAAAAAAAATTTAGTAATGGTCGAATCTGAAATTTTACTTTCAAATCGAAGTCGAAGCAAATGAATATTCAAAGAGAAGCCGAAGTTTTTGAAGCTTTGTACACCCTTATATTTAGATAAGAACTTTTTTGAGAGTTATAAAAGCTACTAAAACAAGTTTTATTTATTCATGTGTAAAGTCGTAGTGATCTGCAAATGTCTCTTTTGGTACATAATATCATTACCTATTAATTAAATGATACTAATAATTAAGTACAATGTTATGAATGTTTACCACCAAAAAAAGTTAGAGTTTTCAAAAAGTTCCTTTTTGCCAAAATCTTACAATAGCTGTGCGCAAGCCCACATGACTTGAGGAGTAAAGGAGGTATGGGTAATATTTGTTCTAAATCAGCTTTTATAATAAATAAATAGCTGACCCAGTGACTTAAAAATTTACTCTCTTTATTGTATTTCTCACTTCATGTTAAAATGGTTAAATAAGTCTCTAATGACCAGTACCATCATTAGTGTGTAAAAAAATATATATATTGTTACAATGTTATTAAATTTACTATGAATGTGCAAGTACTCAACTATTTGGGTTTGAGTCACATTTTAGTAGATGTTCGACCATGACTTGAAAATTGTTTCCAAAACTAGAACAAAATTAAGTTATCAAAATTTTTGAGTGATTCAACTTTAAGATATTATTTCATGGCAAACAATCCCTATTCCCTTTTATCTAATTTTAAAAAACACGCTATAGCTTATTCAACTATATTAAATTTAGTTTCAAACTCTTAAAGAAATACATATTATCATAACTTTTTCCACACAAAAAAAAATTAAAAACATTATATTTGGGTCAATGGTTTATGTGCATTACAGTAATTTAACTGAAGTATTTGTGATACAAATATTGCTCTATCTAGACTACTCGAACTCGAATAAAACTGTTTTCATTCAAACTCGATGTGCAGCCAAAAATCCATAAATGCACACTTTTAATATTTAGAGCAGCTTAAATTAATTTGGGGGCCAATGGTATCCGAAAGCACTTGTACAATGAATTCCAAATAATTTGTGCTTTCACACTTGGTGAAGTTAGGGCTTTAGTAGTGAAACAAGAATTTTACAGAGCCTGGCCGCTGGTCATCCATTTGCTCAGTTGGTAGCGTGTCTGCCTACTGAGCTAAGGGTCCCGGGTTTGATTCCCGGCATGACCGAAAATTTATCAATGTTGAAAATATGGGTTTGCCCTTTCACATTGATAAATTGACAGCCAGGGACTGGATGTTGTGCCTGGCCTAGTCTTAAGATAGATTATAAGGCATATGAAGCTACGACAGGCCTAGCCAGCCGATAGTGGAAACTATATGGCTTGAATAAAAAAAAAAACAGGCCATAGGCTGGAAACATTAGTGGATGTAAAGGTTGCTGGTCATACTTTGTACATTAGTAACCAAGACCTTATAAAAAACTAGAAACATAAATCTTTTTCTATTTTTTTTTTTTAAATGAGTGACATACTCATCTCGTGTAATTCCACTGTCCAGTGTCGACAAAACTGGCTGGCAGAGAAGCCAAGTATTGCTGGCCTGAGGTTGAGGGAACGCACCAGGAGACAAGGGTAGAGCACATGTTTGTTCAACTGGCGTCGCCTGTTGTAAAGGATCAAACAGCTGTAAGTCTGCGCGCTGGAGGGTTGATATGTTGTAGACTGCTTCCTTGCTGGGAGGTAGAGGTGCTGGATTGGATGCTTCAGTTCTGTCACAAAGGCTAGGTGGATGCTGTGAAGGAGCAGTTTCAGATGTCGGGGACAGCTGTTGGAAGGGTGTGAACGACTGCAAGTCTCCACTCTAATTGTAAAAATATAATTCAATGTAGTTGTTATTGTGGGAGGGGATAGGTCCAGCCCTCAAATAATTTGAGAAAGGAACACACACAGACGATTAAAAAAAGTAATCATTCTAACCTAAAAAAAGTCTTATGTATATATTTTTAAGAAAATCCTTTTTTTTTTTTTTTTTGAGGTATTTAGTATTTGAAAAATATCGACCGTTACCGCCCAATCCCCCAAACCTAGGTTGGGTGGTAATGATTGATTTTCTTCCAGAGGCAACCATTACTGCTTTGTTCAGTGGCAGCAATGTAAAGTGTGAACTGTGTTCTTCTTTTCATTGTAAAAACTGTATTGTGTTTGTTCCTTTTAAATGTTTCTACCCACCTTTACTGCACCTTCTCCCATAAACATATACAAAATATTATGTATAAAACAAAGTGCACCAAGTAAAATATAATATGTTATAAATACATTTATAGAATTACTACTTCTTCCTGAGGAAGAGGCACACAATTATATCCCATTATTTATTACATATTATAATTTAAGTCAAATATATTTAACTCCTAAGTGTATTTTATATTTAACCAGTCACATTAACAATAAAGAAATGTTTTGTGGTCAATACAAAACTATTTTTAATCAGTTGCTCTACTATTTAAAATTTTTTAACAAAGTGAACAGCAATATCCTACAACAAGTCAATTCTTGAATGCTAGCAATGGTAGACCAGCCGCTAAGACAGTTTGGTAGTCCTTCCCTCTTAGTTTTCTTTTGGGTTAGACTCTTAATGTTGTTAATACAGGGTGTTCTCTTATAACACATGTTTTTACTACACAATTTGGATATCAGGGCAATAGGAATTATTTTTATATAACGCAGTAACAAGACTACAAAATTACACAACTACACAATTCCCTGCGCGTAGTACCTTGTTTCTACCCAACTAATGCTGTAAATATGCCTGCCTCAGTCTGTTTACAGCTCGATCGCAATCACACAATTGTGTTCCTCCAATCACACAATTGTTTTCCTCTTTACAATTTATTCTGCTTCGTACGATTAACATATTATTTCAGTATTTTAACATCTATTATCTTTCAAACAATAATTTTATAATAATGGTAATTGATAAAAAAATTCCTTTTTCTTTATTATCAATCTCAATATTATACAATTCTTTTTATCTAGTCTTTAAAATTATTTTGTACAAACAACATTATGTAGATAGTATATAAAAAAATGAACTATAAAATATGTAATTTTTCATATGTTTGTTCAGGATCTACTACCCCCTAACCTTTATTTTCCTGTTTAACTAATGTTTTCTATAGCAAAATTTTTCGATAATGTGATGTTTTTTTCCAGAAAACAACTACAACTTTACTGTAAAGCTTTCTGTAGTATCAATTAGGGGTGGTCGGGCACCTGAAATTTGGGCAATAAATTGGGCATCTAAAAATCCCAGAATGTCGGGTATTTTTTATGCCTATATTTCAATCGGGCGTCTCAAGAACTTGTTAAGTATATAATACCATGCTAGCACTAACCTATAATTCAAACTTTGAAAAAAAAAAGTGTTTAACTTATATTCATTGATGAATTATTTCAATTCAACCAATACTAAACAAAGGTAAGTATTATTTTTTATTAATTTGCAAATCATTATGTTTGCTTTCAACAAAATTATGATAACGTTTCTCATTCTACAACATAGAAAATCAAGATTCCTATGATTTAATTTTTCTGTCAATGCCAACAACATAACAAGTTCAACATTTCCAATTGAAATATTTAGGCCCTATGCTTGCGAAAACTTAATTTAAATTAGCTTTCTTTAATTTATTTAATTTATTATTACAATCCAGATTTGTTAGGATATAATAGAAAAGTACGCATCAAATGAACATTAAATAGGAAACGACCATTTTGCTTCCCAATCAAACACGTTTTCGATTTATGTAAGTTCCAAGTTTCGTGCATATTGTATCCTTTCAATTTTTTAAATATTTATTTGCAGTTATGTAGTTAATAAATTATAAATTGTGCTATAAAGTAAATAATACTATTTATTAAATATTAAATAATAAATAACATTCAATTTAACTTCATTTTTAATTTTTTTTTATTGTGCTCCATATTATCCATCCATATAGGCCTGTGACAAAGTTGTTTACAAAATGAAATGCCTGCCCGAATCTGTCCACTGATTTTGAATTCCAACTGTAATTTTGTAATGCCCGCCTGATACACATATTTTCTGCCTGACCACCCCTAGTATCAATACTGACTAAAGGCTACCAATCTAAACCATATATATATTAAGGATGCAAAACTTGATATTTTGATACCCTTAATTCTTATTAATATCAAAAGAATCGAGATTTTTTCTTAAGAATATGATTCTTGATAACTCAATTACTAGCCTCAAATTTAAATGACAAAATTCAGAATTAACTGATCTTTCATTGTGTCTCTATTATTTTATTTGTTGTTTTATAAAGGTGCCGACAAATTGTAAATGTAATCAACATGGCCTTTTTGTTCTAGTGACCTTGAACACCCTTTGGCTTTTTTTTTAAATGTGCACACTTTTTATTTTATATGCTATACAATTACATTACTATAACTGTGGTAATTGGAAGGAATAAGGAATCGAAATTTAAAATTGAAGAATCGAGACTAAAATTTATTAATTTGAACTAAGCATTATTGAAATCATGGTTTAAATTAGAAGGGATACCCAGCACACTTACCTGGTAACAGAATCAATGTTGACAGTCAACCTCGTAGTCCAATTTAAAACAAAAGCTTGCACCCTTAACCTTAAGAAGCTACCTGTGGTTGTGAAAGCTCATCTTTAAAAATCTTTTGTGTGTTTTACTATTTTATCCTTCAAGTTCTTCTCGGGTTATCATTTTGGTAAGTGTGCTGGCTACCCCTTTTAATTCGAACCATTAATCGAAATCGAGAAAAACAGGAATCATAACATTTCTAAAATATGTTTATGTGTGTGTGTATATATGTATGATATATATAATACCTGAAGAGGTGAACTAATTCCACTGACGGCTGAGTCTGTGTCTGTAAAAGTAGTATGTTCGTCAGAACTATGTGAGCTAAGAGAAATAGAGTCAGGCGTTTGACGGAACTGCCAAGTTCCCCCAAGTGTAATCATGGGCCCATCTATCTCCGATCTGAAATATTAAAAACCAACACTGCCATAAACAGATGCCTTTGAAGTATAGACATTTCTGGTGTTGATATGACTGTGCACGGTTTTTTTAAATGTTATTTACAATGCAATATGTTAGAAAATGGTGTGTCCCTGCAAAGATAATTTCTTACCTAAACAAAGTTTAAAGTTTGGATAACGTGGTTCTATTGCAAAAGATTTTTCCTTCTAGAAGCATTAAAATGCATTTGTAAAACAAACTTTGCACCTATTTTTAATAAAGCATTAGTCCAACACTTTAACTTAGTTGCATGACTGTCTACCGAGTTAAGGGTCTCGGGTTTGGTTTCTGGCATATCTGAAAGATTAATTGTCGATTAAATTGGGCTACCTTTTCCACAGTGATTATTTAACGGTCGGGGGACTGGATGCTGTGTTGGTTCTAGAACTGTGTTACTGTATCATGTCTATTGCTATACAGTAAGATCAGGATGCATTTGTTTTGTTTTTTAATTCACCACGTTCTACTACTTGTTCAGGTTATACGCATATATAATAATTGCTCAAATAGGGTAGGGATGAGGAGGTAATCATTTAAGGGTAAGGGGTGAGCACCCAAACCTCTCCATCATCAGCAAACCAGACTATATGAGCTTGACATTTAGTCTACGTGCATATCAGTGTGGGTTTTAGCTACTAAAGATTCTACAGTATTCTTTGAGCATGTGTCTTAAAAATCAGACATTTCCCCCTCTTGAGGTGCTTTTTTTTTTTTTTTTTTTAAGATTGTGTTCAGATACCATTTTTTGGGATAAGTTCAAACGCAGAAGGCAGGATATGTGTGGTGGTGTTAGTAGCAGGCTAGAGTTAACTATGTAGGCTAGACCTAAAGCATGAAAAAAAAATTTTTTTTTAGAAAAATAGATGGTTAAAATGATTTGGATAAGAACAAAGCTTATTAAAACTACTACAGTGGATGTCATCGATTATGGAACTGCATGGTTACTATTGAAAAAACGCGTTGTCATTCTCTCCTTTTTGTGTGGTAAATCTCCCTCAAATATAAGACAAGTCTAGCAATGCTGTTTTATTCGAGGTTGCCAGTAGCTCCTTACCCCACCACACCACCTTCATACATAACTGAAAGCGAGGAGATTTGGCAACAGTTAACTGAAGAGAGAGAGCGAAGATAAAGCTTTTCTCTACAAGACAAGCAGTTCCCTCAGCAATGAAATTGGGTATAGTTATATTAGAGTTCGTTTCCAACCAGATTTTCAAATAAAATAAAATAAAATAATGCATCACGGTAAGAAGCTTGCATGTTCCACTGACCTTGAAATCTCATTGTTGTTACTGCCAATTGCACAATGTTGTGGGGGTTTCACATCATTTGCCGCTGGAGTGAGAATAACTTGCACCTGACTAGGGGGTTCTTTACCAGATGATGATGTAGCTTCTGCCAACTGTTCAGAGTGAGATTCCCTGGTTTCATCGATAGTATAACCAGACTGGAACCAGAAAGTAGGGAAATTTATAAATGATACTGATAGGTAAGTAAATAGGTACTCAATTTAAGCTAGATACATAATTACAAATAAACACATGATGCAATGTTTATTAAAAGTATTATCACATCATAACTTAACAATTGATAAGCAATTAAGAGTGTTCAAAGAGGGTTTTGAATTACTTTTGATATTTAAATTTGTTAAGAAAACCGTTTCTGCTCTAAGGAAGCTTTAGTTCTAAAATAAACATTGTTAGAAACCTTTTCCAGTACTTTAATTGTTAGATAAAAAATTGATAGTAAAATGCTATCGTTGATGAGCAATAAATAATATGTTTTGTTACGGTGGTAGAATGTACAGGAAGAAAAGAAAGTACAAAATAAAAGGGAACAAACAAAATATGGCTTTCACAATGAAAAGAAGAACAAAGTTCCTACTTTACATGGAGTATAAAACAAAACCTACCTCAAAAAGTGAAAAAAGGTTTTTCTTAAAGAGAGATTTATTATCACAGCCAAATTTCATTTGTCTTTATTGTGATCTTTGGTTTCCTCTATTTAAGAAAGTGTGTTTTGTGTTTTGAGCATCCTCCTGATGAGTTCTGATAGAATGAAACCTAGGTGGTGGAATCGATCAATGCCAGTAACAATCAGTTTTCTTCAAGAGGCAGCCATCATAATTTTGTCCAGTGGCAGTATTGCTGGGATTTTGATCAACTTAACGTTCAATTAACGTTCACATAACTTTCATGTTATGTAATGTAACATTATTATTACTATTATTATCGCGTCTTACTACCCATTCGGGTTATACGCACTTACACTAATGTGCAATGGAAGGGTGATTGTGAGAGGAAATGGAGGACCTACAGTTTAACGTGGAATCCGAACCACGGTAGAGGCCTGGCATTCCTCACATTCACAAGTTGTGATTAATACACATCTTGTCAGAGGTGAAGGAAGGGTTTGGCAATCAGATAAATCTGTGCCGGGACCGAGGATTGAACCCCGGACCCTTAGAACAGAAGGTCTGACACTTTACCCCTAGACCACCAGGTCACCGTAATGTAACAGTTATCCTAATATTTTTAAATGGAACCCAAAACATGACGCATTTAACTTAATGTTTGGTTGAATTAAGAGTTGTCGAAGGGAGAAGTGAAGGGTTGCACGTGTTTTAGCTAGCCAATCATGTTGTGAGCCACGTCAACTGGGCTATTTAATACTTTGTTTGCTTATGGTATGTAGACGACATCTGTGGTATAATAATAATAATAATATTTAGCACCGCGTCTTACTACCCATTCGGGTTATACGCTTAAGTACTAATTACGCTAATGGATCGGGAATTGGGAGGTTGAATTTAGAGGAGGTGAACCCGCATTTGCGTGGAGGGAGAGTGGAAAACCATTTAGGAAAAACCACCCCCAGTTAACCCGACCGAGATTCGAACCTCGATCTCCTCGTCCTCGGCGGTCGAGCTCAACACGACTAGCGCGTTAGCCAACTACGCCACCGAGGCGGTATCTATAGTATAGTTCCTCTGCGTCTTGCAAACTTTACTAGCCTCTTGTTACACTTAATTTTGTACATACAGAAACCTGCGATTGCAAGTAGTCCACATGTAGACTAATCAGTCGTAAATGATTTGAGTTTCATTTTAGTGAACAATATGTTTTCAAACAGTCCTAAATCATTGTTTGTGTTTGGCTCGAGTTGTTACAAGAATCCTGATCACACACTAGTTTCTTTGCATTAAGTGAACATTGAGTGAACCTTAAGTGAATGTTATGTTATATGACCGTTATGTTATGTGAACGTTAAGTTGATCGTGATCCCAGCAAAATGTAAAATGTGAACTGTATTCTTGTGTTCATTGTAAAAACCATATTGTATTGTGTTTGTTCCCTTTTATGTGTTATTTCCTTTTTTCCTGTATAAAAAATGTACCTATATCTCAAAAATAGAGGTTTTCCTTAAAGAAGAAAATTAATTGTATTTACAAGAGGTTTCTTTCCAATCAAAAGCATTCTATAGCCCATTTATCACAGAGCTTCAACAAAGAGGTATGGGGTCTAATAATCTTGATAAGTTCATGGTTCTATGTTGTAAACGTACAAGATTAAAAACATTAATCAAATAGTTTACCTCAAAAAACTTGACAAATACTGCAGAAGTAAATAGTGGAGTGTGTTCACTGACAAACTCAAGCAAGGATAGGGCACATTTTCTTCTTTCTTCGATTACTTCATCCTCAAATCTGAGGAGGAAGAATAAATTAATTAGCTTTTGTCCAAATGTGTAGTAGAGGCCTATATAAGAATGGCAGGTGGGAATATCAAGTTGCGAGAGGAATTTATCTCATAAATAATCCATAGGATTAACTTATTCTTGAGTTGGGCGTTTTTTGTTGTGTTTAGTTAAATTAATGTGAATGTATTTTATTTAAAATTAATAAATATATTTGAATCGAAATACAGTTTATATTATTACTATTTGTACCAGTACCTATATTTATTATTATCTTCGATGTTGTGTGCTGAAAATATGATCAAGAATTGTTTTAATATTCCTGAGAAGGTGCAATAAGAAAACCAAATTGAGTAGAGTTTAGGCCCCTTAAAATGTAGCTTATTTAGTTGCTATTTTAGCAGCGCCTCTTACAACCATTCAGGTTATACGGCTAAGATTTTGACCTACTAATCACACTAATGTGTTAGAGACTAGGAAGGTTTAATTTAGAGGAAGTTCACTCGCATTTGTGTGGAAGAAGAGTGGAAAAAACATTTAGATGAAACCACCCTCAATGCACCGACAGGGATCAAACCCCGATCTCCCTGTCTTTGGCAGTCTCTAGTCTCTTATATGAGAGTAGCGCCTTAGACTATGCGGCCACCAGAGCGGGTCCATATTAGTTAATGATAAAGAAAATCATAATATATTATGTTTACTTGACTTTAGTGATCGAGTGACTTAGATTGTGTTATAGACTTAATCTGAAAAATCATAGTGTTAACACAAGTAGCCTTGTTCACTTCACAAAAAGAATAAGTTAAGCCCAAACCTTTATTTTTACAGGAAGCCCACTTTTTACCACCAACACTGATTGAGAGTCACTAAATGAATTAAAGAATGTAAAGGGCAATTAACTAGATGAGAATTTCAAGCACAGTTTTTGAGAGAGTTTTAATTGAAAGGGTGCGTGAAAAAATAGCGGACAGATTTGGGGTGTGCAATCCGGTCCCATGCCAGGTAGAGGTTACATGGACTCGATATTTTCATTGCAACAACTGATTAAGAAGTGTCTGGCAGTAAGGATGAAAGTGTATTATGCATTTGTTGATCTGGAGAAAGTGTGTGATCGTAGGAATAGGAGTAGGCGCTATGTTATGGAATGTTCTGAGATAATGGTGTGAATGCATGGTTAGTAAATGCAATCATGGTGGTGTATAATGGAAGCAAAGCATGTGTTAGGTGTGATGGTTCTTTGAGTGGATGGTTTTACATTTAACAGAGTGTTAGACAAGATTGTGTTAGTTATGTATCTGTGGTTGTTTAATGTATTAATGGATAAATATATGTGGGAGTGCTGCTATGGGCAGATGATGCTGTATTAATGACTGAGAATGAAAGTGACTTGTAGAGTATATTAAATCATTTGAATGTGGTGACAGGAAGAATGGATCAGGTACAACTGTCTCCTAAACTTAGATGATAGTTTTTGATTTAGAGGATCAGGA
The DNA here is from genome assembly GCA_033556935.1 of Timema podura. Classification (NCBI taxonomy): domain Eukaryota; kingdom Metazoa; phylum Arthropoda; class Insecta; order Phasmatodea; family Timematidae; genus Timema; species Timema podura. Next base: position 64,749,312 of record JAVRXN010000003.1, on the reverse strand, counting down.
AATGATTGTCAGCTTAGTATACATGGAAAACTGTTAGAACAAATGAATTGGGTGACCTGGCGATCTAGGAGTAAGGTGTCAAGACTTCTGTGCTAAGGGTCTGGGGTTCAATTCTCAGTCCCGGCACAGATTTATCTGATTGCCAAACCCTTCCTTCACCTCTGACAAGACTTGTATTAGTCACAATTTGTGAATGTGTGGAATTCCTGGCCTCCACCGTGGTTCGAATCCCAAGTTAAACTGTATGTCCTCCATTTCATCTCCCAATCACCCTACCATTAGACATTAGCATACGTGCATACAACCCGAACAGGTAGTAGTAATATGTGGTGCTAACAATAATAATAATGATTGATATTGTGTATCTAGACATAATTATCTGTAAAAATGGAAAGCTATATGGTTAAATCGACAGACGGGTGAATGCATTTCTGAGAGTATTGGTAGTTGGATGTATGTGGACTATTGCAAAGAATGAAGAGATAATAAAAGAGCCAAATATGGCAGTATATAAAAGTGTGTTAATGGCAATGTTGTTCTATGGATGTTAAGCATGGGTTTGAATGAGATATCTTGGAAATGTATGTGGAAAAGCTTGTTTGGACAGTCAGTAATGAATGGGTGCTGAAGGAGTGCGATCTGAAAGGTAATCCAATAGGTCAATGTGAAAGAAGCGTCTTACATTGGTTTGGGCATGTTGAGAGAATGAGTGTGGTTCGAGTGAGGAAGTAAATATAATGAAGGTAAAGTGTGTGGATTAAAAGAAAAGTGTGGACCATGTAAGACAGACAAATTTGTGTAAAAGAGAAACATTAAGAGTTTTAAGAATAAAACAGCATGTATAACTCGGTGTATGGATGTTGGAGTTATGGGAGAATGCAAGGATAGGGAAGTGTGGAAACAGTTATAAAGGATGGGTTAGGTATGGAGTTGTGTTTTTAGTTATATGCAGAGTTTCTTGCCAACCCTCTAAGGGAGCAGCATGATTGGTTGTATGTAATATCCTATACCTATGGCCAGCTTTTTTTTTTTTTGTACATATATACATACATACCTAATCACGTCATTTCCCTATGGGGTAGATAAGAGACTGTGAATATATCTCCTAAAAAAACTTCGTACTTAATTCATCCCCACTAACTTTCTCCATAATTCCCTATATTTGCATACATCCTTCACTTCAACGACATCCATACACCGAGTCATACATGCTCTTTTATTCTTAAAACTTTTAATGTTTCTCTTTTTCACATATTCATCCACAACATCTTACATGGCCTACCCCTTCTTTTTCATACATACACTCTACCTTCATATATTTGTTTTGTCATTCGATCCACTCTCATCCTTTCAATATGCCGAAGCCACTGTAAGACACTTCTTTCACAATGACCTATTGGATTCTCTTTCAAAGAAAGGGCTAGGTATAAAAGTGTTTAGTAAATGAAAATCTTTTATTTTCACTCCCTTTTTAAGAGAAACTGTAGCCTAACCATTCTTGACCAGAGCTATTTTCAAAATATAAGCTTGAATTGTGTTAATATTTTAACGTAATTTCCTTTTATGTGTCAAGTGTAGTTATAATAATTTTGTCTGATAGGAATACAGTGGTGCTATTTTTGTGAAAATATGGTTTTTCAAAAATAAATTGTTTGCGTACTAGACCCATCTACTCTTATGATGGGTACTATCCAATACTTTATAGTTTTACTTAGGCCTAATTTATAAAAGTAGGAGTTAAAAGAAGCAAATTATACATTTCTTAATCCTACCTGCCAAAAAATTTAGCTTTTGCAAAGTGTGGAAACTGATCTTGGAGATGCAGATTTTTATGTTTCTGTTTCAAATCACGGTGAAGTTTTTTGAAGTCGTTATATCTTTTCCATACGGTTATTCTAGTGACAGCTTCGGGTGATGGCTTGGGAAACACCTGAAATATGGATTCGCCAATAAATGTAACATGTGCTACGATTCATATAAACAAAATCTCCAAAGACTTTCAACAGCTAGCCCCACACAAAATAATGGTTGATTCAAACTATCGGACTAAGAATAATTATGTAGGTATTCACCGGCGAATGTTGATTGGCTTATTGATTTGCATTGAAAGTTTTAAGCGCCAGTGATTAAACAAGCTAATTAATCAACACGAGAATAAATATACTTACAATAGACGTTACTTTATATACTGTAAATCCCTTATTGTGTCTTTTTGGATCAGACACAACAAATCGTCTAACCCAATTGTCAGCTTTGGGCGGAGACATAGTCAAGACTTAAACTTGTATAACATTGTAATTGCACCGCATGTTTTCTAACAGTAGTTAATTATATATTCTTATGTTTTAATCGTTATGGTATGATTATTCCTATTAAAATGCCAAATCGTTAATTATCATTTAAAATAAAATAATAACTCTTGTATCATCCTGGAATCAATTTATTAGCATAGAATGTAGATAAACAAATCTTATGTCAACCAAAAACTCGGTTACAGACATGCCAACCTAGAATCATTCGGGAAATTTTGTAATATAAAATTAGAACTGAAAGATCAATAGGTCTTGAAACTAAGTTTTCCTAAAATATTCTTATTAAAAACTACACATTAAATAGATGGGTAGAAAAATAATGGTTGGCTACTGTGTGAATAGATCTTTGTGCTCAGAGTAAAACAAAAAGCTAAGTAAGTAAATTTGTTTCATGCATTTCTGGCTCAATGGAATGAAAACTCATTTTTTATGTAGATCAGTGTCAAAGTTTTTATAGTATAAGTTTGGTACGTTCCCTATACCGGTCTGCAGTCAGCTTTTCCCAAGCACGCAGCGCTGCTGTGACGTCAGCTTATGGCCTCCACTTGACTAAAGCCTACTTGCTTAAGTTCAGTATTACACGTGGTCACGTGGTGTCAAACTCGTTATTCACTTCTTATTTATGTCACGTATTCAAATTCACTGTGAATAGTAAATGTTTGTGTGTTTATTGTAACCTTAATGATTATTTATGCGTGAGCCGTGAAGCGTTACAAAAAGTATTGTAGTGCTACTAGAAAATTCCGGGAAAGTATTGTACCATTCCCGTGTACAATAGTAGCCGTAAGATAACTAAGGGTCCTGGTGTTATATAGCACAACTTCCCTAAATATCCTCGTGCCAGACGAAGATGGATTCACCTTTGTAAACGTGGTAGAAAATGGAATCCTGATTTGTGTTCTATTTACTGAGAATATTTTTTACCTGATGATTATGAACGTGACCTTCAGGCCGAACTGCTGAACTTGCTTAAGAAAAAGAAATTAAAATCGTCTGCTGTTTCCTCTCTTAAACTAAGCATTGCACCTCATTGTCTTGTCTTCAAAAATGTAATCCAAGTGGTAAATACTACTCGTGAAGCTAGGCATGAAAATAGATTTAAAAAACAAATAGTAAGTACTATACTATCTTCTATATATATGCAGAAAAAGGAAACCCAAGTAAAGGGTGTAGTTAATTGTGTCTCTAAAAACCTAAGCGACTAAACAAGTAGAACCAATGGGAATAAGACTGAAATGATGGAAAAATATCTTGAATTACAAAAGGAAAACCAAATATTGAAATCCAAACTAGTGAAACAACAAAGTGTGTTGAAAAGAAAATATTTGGAAATTTGTAGGCTCAGGAGCAAACTTTTTCTCTGAATTAGTTGAAGAATCAAAATTCGAGGAAAACTAGGTACTGTTTTTACAAGTAATCAGTTGGATTTATTACTTTGTAGTAACGTATGTGTATTTACAACAACAAAAATGTCATTATCCACTACCAGGTTTGTTGATTATTAAAAAAAAATGGGGCTCTACCCTTTGTATCCTTCAAGTATTTCTAGAAGACGTGATGCGCATGCTGAAGATAGCCAGGAAAAATAAAGAAACACACGAAGAAGTAGAAGTTCTTCAATATAACGAAATGAAGATAAGTAAGGATACGAGTAAGATCCAAGGTTCGATTAAATTCTAGGTCCCTACAGAAAATTAAAGTAATAATGGTGAGAGGGCAGTTTTCTAACTGGAAGCAACCACCCATATTTGATTTGTTGACTTTGACTTCAAAATAACACCTTAAATATTGAATACTGCTATTATAAAACTAACTTGTTCATTAATGACTACACAAATTCCAAAATACTCTGTAATAAGCAAGTAAGGATGTTATTAACACGCTACATTATAATTTCATTTGAAGTAATGAAATATATAATAACAATAACCCATGTAATAAATAAATAATAACAATAATGGTTTCATCTAGTATGAGTGATAATGTGAGTAGGAAAAATAGCCTAAAGCAGCCGCAAGCCTACTACGCTTCTAGCTCTCGGCACGCAGAATTGAGTTATCGTACCGCCGGCTTAATAATATTATCTCTGCAAAACCAACCGTCGAATGAGGAAAAAAAAAGTTAAATAAAAGATTAACTTCAGACTATTATCTAAAACTTTCCCACTGACAAAAACTGAAAAATAAAAAAAAATCCTCGCATAGTACTTTTCTCAGGTCATACAGTTTCATTGTATTTTTTTAAATGTATGAATAATATTATTGTATTCTTAAAATAAAATAAAAATGCCTGTTGTAATCGACAAATTGTGCTGAATCAGTACAAATAAAAACCACTATATTTGAGGTATCGCACAGCTGTGTAGGGTGATGTATTTAAACGCGCTATACGGTTGTGCGCAGTGGAGTCGCTCTGTTGACAAATCTACGTCATCAGCTTCCGCAAAGTGAACCATAAAACTGGCTGAACTGGCCAACCTTGTACTCTAGAAACCTTGGATCAGTGTAGCTTAAATCCAGTGAGATTATAATATTTGTTGTAACCACAACCGAAGTAGATGCTGTATACTGTGATAGGGTGTCATGAAATCTCGTTCACCTTTGAAAGATTGAAGAGGGTAGCGTGAGAGAAAACATTAATTTTTTACATCCTCCAAAGTAGTATTCGAAATAATTGGTACTTAATTGTCAAACTTTCCATCTAACGCTGACATGGTGAAATAGTTTTTAAGTCTCTAAGAAATTTGGTATTTAATCCGTACCGTCTCACAATTATTAACACAATTTCTCTATGAACACAAAACATCAATAGATATAGTTTACAGTTTTGAATTTTTTGTATCAAAATAATAACCGAAAAAATAGGTACCTAAAAACCAAAAAAGCAAGCACGTTAGAAGTGGCGCTCTAACTTGGATGTTTTATTGCAATTAATACCAAGATTAAAAGCTTAAGTTCACTATTTAAGTTACAAAACTAAATTAACTAACTTACTCAAACCCTTTTTTTAACTTAAAAAGTAGCTTAACTTAAGATACAAATGCAGACACGCTAACAGTGGCACTCTTACGCGGAGGCATTGTTGCAATGAACACCTAAATAAAGAGATTTAAGTTGTCTATCTAAAAAGCAAAACTAAAGTAAATTGAAAGGAGCACTTTATAGTAAGCACCTTATCACACCAAACAAATAATGGGCTGTTTGCTTAGTACCCAAACGTTAGAAAGAATTTTATTGGTAGCGCCACTGCATTCACTACATCCGACAACTTTAAATGATAGGAAAGAATGAAACAGACTCAACGAGCTTAAATAAATATAAAAGTTTCGTAGCTATATTGCTTAAATGGCTGAAGTGTGCATTCGTAGAGCTTTAAAATAGGCCTACAACTAAAATAACAAATTGTCCACACCGGAAATTTGGAATGCTGCGCTATAGAGCATGGTCATAAGAAATTAGATGACAACATAAATTGTGAGATTTTAAACTCGAAAATAGCAACTTTACGGAATTAAATTACGATTTTGAGTAAATTATGGTGAGATTGGCCGTTGTGAAATAATCTCGCAATATATCTGGGATAGGCTCGAAGTGATTAATGCGCGTACGGAAATTTTAGAAGAAATCCGAGCTAGCCCCCTCCCTTATCCGCTTTCCAGCTACTTGAATCAAATGTCATGATTTTTACCAGCACGCAGCAACTGCGACGTATGTTTACTGCCTAAACCTGTGTTGTTGTTTTTCCGATACTGCTTCGCTTGCTAATGATATAGCAGGATGTACATATTAGTATTGCAAAATTAAAAGTCCAATCTCGATCCGATATGTAGGCTACGTACTTATTGAGTTTACTGGCAACAAACAACCAGGCAGCAAAATTTAAGAAAAAAAAAGATAATTTGGTCTTCTTCTCGTGTGTACTACCCAGAAAAAATATTAACTTCATTAAAATTAACTAATGTTTACACAGATCTTAGGGTAACACTCATGTATATGCATCTAAGTATCAGTACTAAAACAATATGATAAAGATAAATCTAATGATAAATACACACACGATCGTCCGGAGCCGTACCAAGAAGGAGTGTTCTAGATGTTTAAATTCCTCCTCATATTTTCAAAAGAAATAATAATAATAATAATAATGGTTTGTATTATTCCTTCTAAAACATAGGCTAGCACCTCCAACCCTACTTATGTTTTAAAATGTTAAAATTATTTCAAGAATGATTTAATGTTAAAAAAAATTGTTGTCATATCCTGTTGGAGGACTCCCCATGAGCCAAAGCAGAAGACCAATAACTTAGTTTGCTAGAAGAAATTGCTGAGCCCAAAATGACAAAGACTCAAAGCAAATCTTCAACAGTAGAGGACATTAAGTCGTGTGACTAAAACATCATGTGACATTTCTGCTCTATGCTCCTTTCGTCTCAGTATTTTGTTTAACCTTTAAACTGTGTAAGCCCAAAGACCAGGATACGGTGCTACCACTATTCAAGTCAAATTTTCGAAATGATTATCCAGATACGTGCTATTTTTATTAAATGCGTTTTATTTATATAAATTATTAGCAGAGGTAACCAAGCAACGCTTTTCTTTGCTTCAAACCCACTTCGGTGGTCACATGGTCTAAGGTGTCACTGCTGCAATAGATTATAATGCCGATGACGGGGATATTGTGGTGGACTGAGGGTGGTTTTCCCTAAATTGTTTCCCCCACTCTCTATACGCCCTTTAAGTTCAACCTTGACGTAATTAATTAGCCCGAACGGTAAGTAAGACGTGGTTCTAAATATATATATATATATTTATATGTATCTTTGCTTCAAACAAACGGAAAAAAATCTCTTTATTGTATTTCTTCCGACTCAGTTTTTAATAGATTTAAAAAAATTAAATCAAAAATTTAAAATTCCATCTCCTAGGTGCACATCATTGTGCACAGGGGCTACTAATTGTAAAATTTCAGCCCTTTTCGTGTGACACAATGCTCATGACAGACAGACAAACAAACAAACGCTTCATTTTATTAATATATATTACAACTAATAACACCAACAGTTGTTAAATGTATTCCATTGATATAACCCTAATAAGTACTGCATTTTAATCAAAACAATCCTTATATTAGATCTTGCTCAGATATGACACACAAGTCTAGTTGTCCTTTTTCTTTTTCCTGCGACTGCCACGGCTAGATACGACGCTGGTACTTCGCAAGTCCAAGGACGTCGCACCCCCATGTGTCGTCTCGTATATGAGCTTTTGGGCAGCTATGGCGGCTAACCTTTAACAGACAGTGTGGCCAAAGTTATATTACATTATAATATCGTCTTGTGGTACTAAATCCATTGTAATAGAATCCACAAGCACAATTGTGTGTATGGCATGTTTAGACTTTCTTTGGCAACATTTATTTGTAAGGGAAACTACTCTAGCATCCGCTGGTTTTGATATTCTTTTGATCAAAAGAGGTATTTTAAATAGTAATTTATTCACAGTAGAAGATGAAATAGTCTGTCTTTAAAATGTCGACTATGTGTGAGTGGGTTAGCTATTAACGAACACGGCTTAAACAAGGTTATCAAACAAAGTATCTAATAGCAGATGACTTAAATATCGAGTTTTAACTTTTTCCTCTCCTTTGTATTACAATTTTTAGCGAAATAGGTAAAATAAAAACCCTCTAATGCCCTTATTAAAAACTATAAAACTAATAACTAGATAGGTATACTAAAAACAAACTATAGAATACATTGTAATAATTATATTGTATTTCATTTGTAAGAATATTAAAGGAAAACATATTTAATACCTACATCAAATAGTGTTTTTTTTTAACACAAAGAAAAAACTATTATATTGATTAGACTGATATAAATAATTATATGTGTTTGGTTTGAATATTTTGCTAGTATGTTTGTTTTAAATATACAAATTAAAATCACTAAATTAGTCATTAATACGATTAATATAAATCTTAAGGACGTTATCATCGTCATAATATAACTTCTATTCTGTTGTTATCCAATCATCTTAAAGCATACTTTAACGCTTAATTCCCACGTTCACCATAAAGAGACAGAATAAGTTGCTTGAATGTAACTTAGATATGTGTTTTGACACTTTGCAACGCGAACTAGAAACGTCTGATTTTCTAAACCAAGACACAAATCATTACAAATTAACAAGCTCACGTTAAATTTAAAGCATGATTGTTATTTAATATTTTTCAACAAATATTTGACGCAGCGGTAGAATTGTCTCTAGTTAAACAGCGCTTGCGCAATGAATGGAGTGCATTGGTTGTGAACGCTGATGATTCCGGCGAAAATATAGTTGTAGTAGAGAGCGTCTAGTGGACAGAGAGACTATCACTGAAATACCGGTATTGATATTGGCAGAGATTTCCACGTGACCCTATAATCTGATCTTGTTCTCAGTAAGCGTGTAGATCGACAGTAGCTCTTAATTTATTTGTGCATAAACTATACTCACCTGGCGTTCCTATCAGCTTCCTTACGGATTCCGCACTCCTCCACAAGCAGCAGCACCTCGTAGAACTCTAGGAACGTGAGGGGGTACTCCATATCCACGATTATCCCCTGTTCGCCTTTGATGCCAGGACACAGCTGGTAAGGCAGGTCACCACCTGTGAGGGTCCCACTCCTAGCCTGGGTCCCTCCTGAGGATGGTGTGGACTGGATCCCCCGGGCAGATACATCAGCTCCCCGCCCACAGCTACTGCATTACTGCCACAAGGGGGTGACGATTCCGGGAGAGGAGGAGGTTTCGCAGCCCACATGCGTACCTGAGGAACTGTCGGGCTGACAGAGGTTCGCCCAAGCTCTTGTAAAGCAGGTACACAGCGGTCAGGGGTAGGATGTCCCGATTACCAAACAATACTGAACCTGCACGCAACAACTCTAGTCTGCAAACTTTCCACTGTGATGTAACCGGTTTGATAGTAACATTCAAGAGATATCATTTCAAGCATCAAAGTACACATTTGTTCATGGAAAATAGAGAATACTTTGATGTCGCTGAATATTAAACGATACTTCTAGAGGAGAAATCATCTTAGTTTAATAAACCACGCCACCACCTTAAGTTGGATGCTCATTCATGATATGTGTTTATTTTATATAAAGTGCTCGGCACCCAAATATAGCTGATCATAGCATGAATACGCACTTATAGGGAACTTAGAATTGAAACGTATCACACCTGCGCTTTACTTGCAACATAAATAGCGCAACTAAATGTTAAACCAAATTTTGGGCCAAAGTCATAATTATAGAGTGTGGTCAGCGTCTAAGTAAAAAGGCTGCCACGACCCTTTACCAATCCTAGGCAGCTTGTACCCTCCATTTATCTTGGAAGGTAGCTAGCTTAACTAACTATTGTTGTATATCTTATAATATTTGGTCATAGTGTGATCAGTCAAGGTAAGACTACCACCTTTCAGGTTAAATGGAGTGTACATAATAAAATTTCCAGTTTTCCGAAAATAATTACCAAAGTGCTCTAAGTGATGGTAGCTATAGCACATTATTTAAATTTTACCGGTATGATTGTACGCATGAGGCATGATGTCGTCCATCACTAGCTTGTAAAGGGCCGATCCCAGCACTCCCCTCGTGTCTAGATATCCCACACCTTTGCTGGCGTACAGGACCCACGACACGTCCAGCAAACTGTGCAGGAACTGCCAGAAATGCAGTAATTCTAGCGGATGGTGCGGAAACTCGATTAGAGCTATCGGGTTTTTCGCTGGAGGGAATCGAAAGGAAAACTCTTGAGGACTGTGTGGACTGAGCCTATAATCAGGGCCGTAACTACCACCAGGGCAGTGGGGCAGCGCCCCAGGGCCCCCGAGCGAGAAGGGATTTTAAAAAAAAATTGAATGAAAGCAGACCAAAGCTTTAATCAAACGCATATCATCTCAATATATTTAACTCTCGCTGTTTTTCAAAGTGTATTGTAATACTATTGTATTTTGTATGTGATTGCATTCGTCCATGTAATTGTAAAGAATAATTTGCCAATTTAACTTTATAAATATTTTATCTTAATGGCTGTTATTGGAGCATTTTATGCGTTGGAATCCGCTTTTGAAAAGTGGTTTTAATTTTAAAATGGTTTCACAACTGTAGGCGAAGCTCAAGTCCTATCTAGCAAGTTTAATTTTAGTTTAATACTTTTAAAATTAATACGCTTTACACCAATATGTACTTCTGAGATAAGTAAAGAGACCTAAAACTAGCCATCCTCTATCAAATAAAGTTTATGTTTTGATAGGGTCACAACAGAAAATTTGAAGAAAATGCGAGATTGTTTTTAAGATTTTATATAAGTTACAGACTTTTTCTAAAACTTTAAATTTAAAGTTTGAACTCTTTAACTGGTCAAAACTTAAGCCTAAATTTTGTTTAAAACCATTTTAAGAAATATCAAACCACTTCGTAAATAATCCAGAATTTTGAAACAGTTGCAAAACCTTTCAATGATCCCCCATCAAACCTTAGGCTACCTTACTCAGTCATATTCCATGATTTTATATTAAATTCAGTACTAACTCACCGGATCAAAAACATCCAATAACTAACAACACATATCAACAAGGGTTATTAAAAGAAAGTGGGAATGTGGGATTTAGAGGTTGGAAGGAAAGAATAAAAAAAGGGGGGCCCCAAAGCCTCTAGCTACGGCCCTGCTTATAATTAACATGAGGCTACAAAATACTAAAAGCTATGTTCTGGTAAACACAAACATCTAACTACAATAATGGTTTTGTGTAAAGAATTTGTTTATTTGTTGTTTGAAGGTAAACATGTCTTATCTCAAATTATTTGGAGGGAAAACTAGCATAAATAATATTAATTAGAATGTGAGCTAGAAGTCTTATTTATATTCGAAATATGTAAATTAATCTTGGAGTTGTAGGTCTAGAGTTTAATTCCAACACTGGCTACCCGTAATTTGTTTAGCCTTAAGGAACATTTTGAGGAATAAAAAGGTTTAAAAACATTCATAAACACTAGCTTGGAAATAAAATTGAAGATCATCCCCATTATTTGGATGTGTGTTAGTGCGCTTAGCTCCGTCCTTCAAACCAAGGCCTTCTTCTCTTATTAGGTACAATGGCGAAGGTGTTTATACAATGTAGTTCCTTATTTTTGACTATGTGACTAGTAGAATATTACTTTAAAATCAATTATTCTAATTTTATTCCCGTAAATAAGAAAGCAAAAAAAGTACTAAATAGCCAATACACTTTAAAAAAAAGCTTATGTGCTAAAATACTACTGCCAAATTTACTATTCGTTTGGCCAACACTTGCAGGTAAATTTAGCTGATAGATAATGCTTTTTATCATAACTAAGTTTACAGGCATAGTTATTAACTACTTCGTCAACGTGGTACAGAATTAGGAGGATAAATAATTAGAGCTACCCAATGTATCTAGCATAAATAAATCCCGGAATGTCCCGTTACCATAAATCCAATTATTGTTCTTCAAGTTAGTTCCTCTTGGCTCAATAACTCACCCAACATCTTATCCAGCTGTACGAGGGAGACTCCCTTGGTGTGTATACCACAGTCTCTGTAGAGCTGCCACAGCATGAGTCGCACCAGCGCTGTGCTAAAGTTGGGTTGCTCGTCGCAGGCTACCTGACTGTACCGCGTGTAAACCTGATGAAGGTATAACACGTTTGCCGAGATGGCGTGATCCAACCATTTCTCCTCAAATTCCCTCTCACTTACACCCTCCATATCATGAACATAGCAACCCCCGCTATATGTCAGTTCTTTATCTGAATCTTCGTCATCATAAGCTTTTCCAGAAAACTCACACGACTGATTACAAGGCCTGACTTTCCCAAAGCTCTCCCAGCGGTCAAGGTGATACGATATGTCTATCTTGTGGCACGAAGCGTGGATAGGAATCGATCTAGTATCGAAAAGATATTTATCCTCCGAAGCGGCGTTAGAAATGGTTTGTTTATGTGGTTGAGCCTTTTTATCTGACGCGATTGTAATGTCATGTGTGGTTGCTTTTTTCGCCAATGTCTTTTGCAAAGATGTTGCTTTCGTTTCTTTTGTGAACCTCTTTCTCGGTTTTTTAACCTCCGCAGATGGTTTAACCTCGTCTGTATCCTTCGGCAAGTTGCTGCTCTCCTTCTTTACGAGGTGATCGTCTTGGAACAGGTTGTCACTTCTTAGGACATGCCCGTTGCCACAGATGAGAGATCCAGCTCCGTGTTTCAGGTCATCCTTCCAGTGACCCTGTATACTGGCAGCACCTCCCACCTCCAGCACCCCGGGGCCATTGCGTTTGCCATTTATCCAGCTTCCTCGGTAGATGTTCTCAACGGGGAACACCAGCTGCTTATTCAGAAAGGCATCCCACGTGTATTCGCCGTAGCCTTCCATTAAGCCAGCCCTCCAATCTCCTCGGTAAAGCTGAGGGAATTAAAGTTAAAATATAAGTATGATTATTGCAGTTGACACAGAATTTGCTAATTTTTAGCCTAATATTTCCTATATAATTTTATTATAAAATATGTGAACTATAATATTGTTTACATACAAAATGAAATAAGTCCTTTGAATTAAATAACTATTATTTCTCATACATTTTTATCTTAGATTAGACCTTGAGCTTCAGGCGGTGATTAAAATCCTGTTAGGATTCAGTTTTCGAGATCTTTTGAATAAGGTCGGGTACACTGTATTTGGATTTTGCTCTAGCTGAGCTCTTAGGCACTAACAATTCTCCACTAGTGTAATGTGAATCTTAATAAACAATATTAACAAAGAATGGTATTCTACATCTTAAAATCACCACCGTGTGAAACTAGCCACTCTTCAAAATCATAAGTATCACTTATATAGTTCAGTCAACTCACATGAGCCTCGGGCCATACCATGGTCCCAGGCCCTACTCGCTTGCCGTTGACCCAGGACCCGATGTATCTACCGCCGTTGGGGTAGACTCGTAACCCGTACCCCTGCCTCTCCCCCGCTACCCAGTCACCGTCGTAAAGGTCCTCCCTTTGGTCATCGTACAGGATCAGCCCCTTGCCGTGCTTTTGGCCCATACGCCATTGCCCCAGATAGGCCACCTTATGGCACGAGGATACAAACATCCCGTAGCCGTGACGGTATCCACAGTACACCTCACCCTCGTACCAGCTCAGATCCGGCCACTCTATGTAACCGACACCGGTCATCTCACCGGCCTCGAAGTGACCCTTCAACACAAGTGGAGCTGTGTCTTCGATGGGTGATTTATACAAGAATACTACGTATAAAGCGTCCAAAGTGGAAACGAATCAAAGCCACTGTAAGTATATCATTATTCTAGTGCCACATTTTAAATCGTGTGTGTGTATAGCGTGCTCAAGTTTTTACAAACGAAACATTTTGAAATTTTCTTTATTTAATAATGAAAAATATTTAAATTATAAACATAGCAAGTGTTCATCAGCTAATGATTACAGCTCCACTAGCAGCCCAGTGGACCTAAACTGTTTTCAACCCATGTCAAGTCTAGCTGGAGTGGATGGTACAGCTTCATGCACGCGATCTACTAAGAATCTTTTAAAGGGGAGGGTGTGGAAGGAAAAGTCACTTGAAGGCAATATTTTTGCAGATTTTATATCAAAACAATATTTTGGACAAAAGAAATAGAATAATTCTTCAATAGGAACATAGAATTTAACTTTCTACACATGGTGATATCAACATTTTGTTGAATATCTCTGAGGGTGTTCTAGAATCTAATGATAACCTTTTTCTCTTCATTTAAAAAGTTTCTCATCTAATTCCACTAGGCTCGTGACAGATATTCAACAACTGTTGATATCACCATGTGAAGAAAACTAAACTCTATGTTTATACTGGAGTATTATTTGATTTATTTTGACAAAAAAAAAAGTTTTGCCATAAAAACAACAAAAACACTGTCATTAACTCACCATCCCTTGCACCCCACATTAAGTGTGTGATATGGCAGCTATCAACTTACACCAGTGAACACAACAAAACAATAGATCTAGGACCCGCCTCGGTGGCGTAGTTGGCTAGCGCGCTAGTCGTGTTGAGCTCGACCGCCGAGGACGGGGAGATCGAGGTTCGAATCTCGGTCGGTGAACTGGGAGTGGTTTTTCCTAAATGGTTTTCCACTCTCCTTCCACGCAAATTCGGGTTCACTTCCTCTTAATTCAACCCTCCAATTCCTAATCAATTAGCGTAATTAGTACTTAAGCGTATAACCCGAACGGTAGTAAGACGCGGTGCAGAAAAAATAGATCTAGGGTGAACTTTAATTAAATGCACAAAGAATAACTTATAAAATAAGATTGGAAATTTTAAAAGGGGCTCCCGCATGATGCATTAGATACAGATTTAACTCTGATTGAAGTTAGGAGCAGCAATCCCTACGTCAAACTGCAGTGGATGGTGAATATCCTTCAACAAAGACACTAGCATGGTATATTTCTTATTTTAAGTTAATAATGCTAGACACCATTACGAAAACAGCGTGGGTGCTCTAACAAATAGGAATAAAAACAATTCTGTTAGACTTTATTTTGGCATATATTACCAAATATATAATACAAAAACTTTTGTTTAGTCAACGAATAAAGTGTGGCTATGTGAAAATAATGCTATTCGTCATAGTAATATTTCACAGTTTTTTACACAGTCGAATGTTTGGGATACTTTATTTACTACCTTGTAGAACGCGCCATTAGTAAAGTAGAACTCCCCATTGCCTTCCATTTGTTTGCGAGATATTCGTCCGACATATTTGCTTCCGTTATCGAAAACAATCGTAGCGTTTTCGTCAGGAACCTGAAGTTTCCAGCACCCTGCAAGTCCTGTCGGAGAGATAGTGAGTAAACAGATAATTTTATTAAATGTGGTGTGCAGCTGATCATCTACGAATTAGTGAGTCTTTTTTTTAAAGTTGTAAATATTATTATATATTTTAATTTCATTTATTTATACTTAAGATGATATGGCTTCTTAAAGGTGTTTATTATCATCATTATTATTATTATTATTACAAAGTATCCAAATCAGCATTGGAGGTCGTTTTATCAAAGGCATCACTCTCATAAATATATTACAGGACTGCCAGTAACGTAGAGTTCGGGGTCTGAATACAGACTTGGTTTGTACTGGGAGTTTAAAAAAAATAGTTTTCCACCATCTAATCACTTAAATTTTGGTACATTTCCTTCTTCCCATAGCTGAAATGTTTCAAGCGTGGTAGGTACCAGAGTTTCTGTTGTCTGTCTGTCCCCAGTAGATGTGACCTTGTCTTCCTCCTCCGCTACGCTCCCTTCCTCATCCTGTTTAATTTCTTCCTCCAATTTACTGCGCCTCCTGTGTGTTTTGTCACGCGTTGCCGACTTCCACTTGCGCCTAAAGTCAAAGAGTGAAGCCCTGTCTGAAAAGGTTTGGACTCCCTTTGTTACTAAATAATGTCAATATCGACTTTCAATTTGAAGTTTTCTCTGCGAGATTGAATTATTGAATATAAGTGGAAATAAGGCTAGTAATATCGAAATACGAAGCGTGTCTGGAAAGTAAAGATACAATGATTATAGCATTTACAAATAAATGTTTTTAACTAGAATTATACTTAAAACTACTTACATATGGATAAGTTTACTTTTCCACATATTCACCACCATTGTCCAAACACTTATTAAGCCTGGGAACCAACTTCTGTATCCCAAATCATAAAGTCTGCCACCTGTCCTTTAATGACTTCTTCTTTAACCTCATCATCATCGTCGAATTTTTTTCCTCACAAATGTTTCTTCAGGTGGAGGAACAAGAGGTGATCGCTAGGCACAAGGTATGGACCGTAGGGCGGGTGCTCCAAAACATCCCATTTGAAACTGTCAAGCACCTCAGTGATGGCGTGGGCCCAAGCGTTGTCTTGGAGCAGGCAGTCGCCATCAGTCAACGTCGCGCCCTCCCCCCCCCCTTTTGTTCTGAATGGCCCGTCGAAGCCGTCTCAAGGTCTCACAATATGCATTGGCATTAATAGTATTGCTAGGAGGCATAAAGTCAACCAGGAGAATGCCTCTTTTGTTCCAGAAAACTTTAGCCATGACTTTTTTTTTTGCTGAAGTTGACGTTCAGAATTTTTTTTTGTTTTGGGAGAATGAGTATGGTGCCATTGCAATGATTGCTACTTCGATTCAAGAGTGTGGTGATAAACCCATGTTTCCTCCCCAGTCACAATAGAGACCAAAAACTTATCTCAATCCTCTGCGTAACGCGTGAGAAACGTGAGCCTAAAACCCATCTGTTTTTTCTTGTGTTTGTCCGTTATCATTTTGAGAACAAAGCGCGCGCACAGTTTTTTGTAACCTAATTTTTCTGTCACGGCTTCATTAATCGTAGTCTTAGACACTTCAGGAATTATGTTATTCAACTCTCTTATTCTCAAACGCTGATTTGCACTAATTTTTCTTTCAATTTTTTGAAGAAGGCCTTCGGAGGTCAAAGATGGCCTACCACTCCTTTGTTCATCGTGAACGTTAGTCCTTTCTCCCGAGAACTTATGGCACCACCTCGTCACATCTTGTCGATTCATAATGTCACCATAAACACCAGACGTTTGTTTGTGAATTTCCACTGGGCGCTTACCTTCTGCGTTCAGAAAACTTATCAGGAACGAACTTCACATTTGGTGGATCTTGGATCGGCACTGCCATTTTAATAACGTGTCACTCGAACAAAAACTATTCTCGTACTGCCAAACCAAAGTGGAAGGAGATTTAAAAAGGATCAAAGTCAACGCTAATCTACTCACAACAATATTTAAACTCCCCTAGCGACATCGACACGATGTATCTTTACTTTCCGGACACGCTTCTTATATACGTGATTGTGTTGGCCTGAGGTTGAAATCTCCTTGGAGTAGAAAATTTAAAAACCACAGTTTCAGAGGTTTTGTTCTCGAATCATTTCAGAACAGGAATTGTGAAATAATGGTCCTTGGAGTCGGTGATATTATCTGGTAAAGCAGTAAGGATCGAATCTCGCTATCGCTTTGAAACAGGTTTAGTATGATGTCAACGTAATGCCAAAATTAAACTTCGTCAATGTAGCAGTTGGTGTACAAATTAAAAGTGGCACGGAGAGCTTAGTTTAGATATGAGCAAGCTACAAAATCTATATAGTGATCTACACATTAAGATTGACTCCTGTATCTACCAATGACCCTTGATCTTGAAACTATCAAGTTAGATGGTCATCAAACCTCCTGTAGTCACCCAGGAACTTGAATCATGGTCGAAATATTTAATCAAACCTAAACAGGTACAAGTAAGTTTTGCTCTAGGGTGCAAAATGAGCTGAATCACGGAATAATTCCAGTTCATATCCCTGCTTAGTATTCTGTATGGATGTTTCCACCCGATTGTTGTTGCTTCATGAAAAAAAGGTTTATTCAGGGTAAAATTCAAATCTCTAGGCATAAAGTCTGTTTGTAAGCCCTGTTGTCCATCGCTATGCAAAGTGATAAAATGTTTCGGTCAACCTGTTGTATGACGTCAATACCCCTCTTTCTTGCGTGATATTAACGCCGTCGTCACTCCATCAAACTTGCTCAATTTCCGGTGCCTGGAGGTCGGTTCATCCCTCAGCTCTGTCTCTGAGGTCTCCTTGGTCTTCTTTTTTCCTTTCACAGTCACCAGCTGAGGAAAACTCTCGGGCTTCCTTTTGACATCACTTGAACGTTGCTTCCTTGCAGACTTCTCAAGGGCAGCCACTTCCGGTTCTTCGACGACAGAAGAGGGTTGAGCGCATTCTCAGGCTTCCTTTTGCCATCACTCGAACGTTGCTTCCTTGCAGACTTCTCAAGGGCAACCACTTCCGGTTCCTCGA
This sequence comes from Timema podura, assembly GCA_033556935.1. NCBI lineage: Eukaryota > Metazoa > Arthropoda > Insecta > Phasmatodea > Timematidae > Timema > Timema podura. Next base: position 64,731,080 of record JAVRXN010000003.1, on the reverse strand, counting down.
CGACAGAATAGGTTTGAGGCGTATTCTCGTGTGAAACCTCTTTCTCAGTGGTCGTCACACCTTTTTCAGACAAGGCACCCCCTTCCAGCTGTAACACAGAAACAACCCCAGTCGACAAAGATTTGTCATTTCTTTTGGGGAAGATGGTGAAATTAAGCTTTTTACAACTGTGAAATTATTGAAGAAACGACAGTGAATCTTGCCCCCAAAAAATTGACGTGATTCTAATGGTGTTCACTAATCCTTAGGCACCTATCACGATATCTACTGAACTATTTGAAGATACTGTCATATTAACAAAACAAATTTTAGTAGAGTGGATTTACACTATAGGTCACTAGGCACGAGCCTAGGGGTGGCGGCTTTATGGGGCGACACATTTTGGATTACATTATTTTTATTTTTATCATAATATTCTGTTTTTAATAATTACGTTTAAAAATTACTGATTAAATTATCGAAATAGTTCAAAATAAAATCATAACGACATTATTTCTTTTTAAATAATTGTACTTTAGAATCGCTTTGCAACCGATGTCAGTCTCCCCTTCTTCATTACGTTAACTCTAGCTATAGAGTAGGTCATGTACAGTACAATGTCATTGTACTGATGCCTGATTATCTTTCGTATAAATATTTTCCCGAATACTAACGTCCACCCCCCGCCCCACCACCCTCCACAACTCTATTTCCTCCGAAACTTCCTAAAGCCCTTGACCCCCCCAAAAAATGTGAAGGGGGCGCATATTATAATTGTGCCTAGGGGCGCAAAAGTTTTAATTCTGTCACTGGGTGGAGTATTTGACTCTTGGCCATAAAGTGCATATGCTAGCTGAAATAATTAAAAACACATTAATATTTAATCATATGACTATATTAATTTAAAAAATATAAGGAGTTTGTTTATCTGTCATGAGCATTGCGTGATATCTACCACATGCAGAGGGTTGAAAATTTAAAATCAGTTTCCCTTGTGCACCTCAAAACTAGAATTTTAAATTGTTGAATATATATTTTATTTTTATTAAAAACTCGGTCAGAAGCTCTATTACAAAGAGATTTTTTTTCTTGTGTGTTTAACAAAAAAAAATCGTTTCCTGGGGTAAACACGCGCTGTAATGCGGTGCTACCTCGGACAACACCGGATATTTTTGTTGATTTATAATAAAATCGTGGCTTTTACTTTATTAACAAACAAATAAAAACAGCGGCTAAGTATTCGAGTGATACATGAGCAAAACTTACGTTTGTAGGTTCCAAATATCCTATCTCCATGCCTTCTCAGTTTAATAAGAATATTCTCGTCTTTGAAATTAGTTAATAAATTAAATTAATGTTGAGAAATTAGTTTGAAAATATTGAAAAGAAAATAGTTTGATAGTGAAGAATAACAATACGTTAAACTTAAACTTTCTAACACGTGTTAATCTATGTTGATAATTTAAAGGGTATTTTATGATCACTCGAAAGTTTGATGGTCAAACTAAACTTGATTCTCTAATATATTACCGTAGATAGAAAGTTAGACACACTTAAAAACCGTGCTGAAATATATTATTAAAAAAACGCGTCCCGACCATAGTTTAGTAAGAAAGGTTATGGAAACATACCTAATCCTGGGCTAGAAGAAATATGTTATTAGATAGAACAAATTCGGTCCCAGGGCTAGAGCATGTCGCGATCAAAGTAAAAACCATATTTTTAAAAATTAACATCGCGTCTTACTACCCGTTAGGGTTATTCGCATCTGTACCAAATACGCCAATGTGTTAGGAATGTTGAAGGTTAAATTTTGATTAAGTGTATTCATGTTTGCGTGGAGGGAAAGGGGAGAATAATTTAAGAAAAATCTTGGAGTACACCAAAATGGACTTTAGAACCCAATCTACCGTTATCGGTAGTCTAGTATATTGCGCGAGTGACGCTTTACACAATTAGACCACCGAAGCGGTTCTCAAACAAAATAATACTAGTTTTAATTAAGCTAGGTTAATTTTATTGTTTTTAACTATTCCCCTTTCACGAACATGTTGATTGTTGATGTGATTTTTTTAATGGTGGAGTGGGGTCAAGGAGGCAACTTAAGGCAGCCAACATTAGCGTACCCACGGGGGGGGGGCTTGAGGGGGCTCGAGCACCCTACCATGGTTTGGGGATGCCCCAAGATCAACGCAGATCCTAAGAGAAAATAAAATGGGGGAGGGGAGAGGAATGACTAGTTAAACATTGTGAACAAAGAAGATTTCAGGTGATCAAAAACAGTATATATCAATCACCAAACGTATTTATTTCATAGGAGTGGACTATCTTTCATGGAATGGAAGTGGGATATCTTCACGCTTTGAAAATATTATTCTTTGGTCAGCAGGATTAACCCCTTAACCTCTCTTTCAGTGCGAGCGTTTCTTCTTAATATTATTGTTTAAAATATAAATGATCAAGTTAACAAATACCCATTTAAAAAACCTTCCAAAAAAGCTTCTAGATGTTTATAATGGTAAAAATATCTGCCTCCGTCGGTTAGGTCGAACCCCCTCGAAACCCCTTTTAATCTCCCCCCTACTTCGCAATCCTTCGTACGCTACTGGAGGCAAATAATGGCAATAAGTTGCACTATCTTGCCACTTAAGTCAAATGTTAGACTATTGGATTTATTTTTTTTAAAAGTAATTGTTTGATATGAAATGTCAGAAGACGTAATTTCAACAATAGGAATTAGTAAGGGTATATAATATAAATAAGATATAGGCCTATTGCTTAGTTGACCACTAAAAAATGAGTTTGCTTAAAACTAATTTGAAGATGATTCAGAAACCGCAATTAAACACACCTTTCAACAATATTTCCAACAATGGAGTTGAACAAGATGAGCACTACTTCATCTTCCACAAGTGATGTGCGTCGGACGTTGGCCAGAATTTCCGAAAACTCACATTCCTCTTTCTTCTCTTTTGGTTCAAGGAAAGTGTATTCACTGTTGAAGTTTGTCTTGAAAATAATTTAAAAAAACATCATTTCTTAGGTACTTACTTAGTTACTATAGCATCAAAAAATTGAAAACTTATTTCCAGTCTGACAAAAGTACACCACCTATCTCGAGCTAGTTTTATCCAGTCCACCTCATTACACCTTATCCCTATCTTGATCTAGTTACATCCAGTCCACCTCATTACACCTATATCTCTATTACTATTTACCATTCTCCCATCAGCGTCTAGGTCTTCCCAATGGTTCTTCCCATTGGGTTTGCCAGTCAATACTCTGAATACGGTTCTAGATACTTCCATTCGCGCTGCATGCCCTGCCCACAGTAATAATAACATTATTATGGTAAAAAAATATCGATTATGTAGGGTAGATAATGTAAATACAGAAAATAAAATATTAGTAGTTACGATATAATATTATTTTCAAGATGTACGTACCTTTTCTTTCTTTATAGCCTCTAATGAAGCTTCTGTGAAACAATCTCTTTAAAACTAGAAATTAAGAAGGGCTTACTCCCAGACATATTAATTCCAGGATCAAAGCGACTTTTCTTATCTATGCTTGGTATGAAAAATATTATCAACAAAACAATTTAATTTTGTTTGCAATATACTTAAAACAAATGAAATCCTAGGTTTGAAATAATTTCGGTCCATAGATAACTCCTACGTGTGGATAAATCTTGGTAATTAAAACTTTTATATTGTAGCAGTGCTTCGAGCAGCTGGTTTAACAACTTAAATGCCCTGCTACACTGACTAGGCTGATAATTTGTTTCTATTTATAATCTTTAATGAAAATGACACATTAAATTGAATCCTAAGATTTTATATATTTTGGGAACTATACAAAAATTAATTTCTGAAGAATAGCTAGTGTAAATAGCACCCCACCTTACCAAATATTCACGAATCCAGAGCGATTATATGTAACATGTATACAAAATATTATATTCTTGAAACGTAATCTCACTTGAGCAAATTAGTGGCATCCTAATTGTATATGTAATGGTGCCTAAATCCTTAGATCCCCACTTAGCTCAACCGATTGGGACGTAAAACCCATTTCGGGGCCTGAGGGCCTTAAGTCGGACAACTTTAGAGATAAAACCTCAACTATTATTTGGCAAATAAGGGTGCTGCACTAACTTTATCTAATCAGGTTTTATAACTAATCAAATTACAGTTTTTATTGTAGGAATAAAACAAATTGTTTGTACATAAAATTAAAGAAAAAATATATATTCAATTCAACTGTTCTGTTTTTATAGACCGCGTCTGTGGTCTAGTGTCCAAAGTTCCTGGATACAGATCCAGAGGACACAAACTCTATCCCCAGCGCTTCAAAAATATTTTTAAGAAGCAGTGGGTATAAGACAAGAGTCAAATTAACTTCGTGGGTATAATGATTGAGCTACTTGAATGAAAAAGTAACGGCTTCGGATTAGAAAACTAATATTAACGCCTGATGCCGGGATCACGATCAACTTAACGTTAACTTAAAGTTAACTTAACGTAACTTAACGTAAAGGACCTCCTCGTGTGTTTAAATGGGGGTGATCACGATGCAGTTAACTTAACGTTGACTTGCAGTTAACTTAACGTAAGAGATGTCCTTGGAGGTCTTTTACTTTAAGTGAACTTTACTTGAAGGGTATCACGTGATCTAGCTAGCCAATAATTATGCGAGTGACGTCAACAGGTCTATTTAGTAATTCATTTGTTGGTATTATGACTAATGTTTTCTCTTTAGCGTAAGGTCTAGTGATCAAACATTGAAACAAAATAATTAAACTAAAATAGGAAAGCTAAATTTATCAAAAAAGTTTTGTTATAGATATTTATTATATCGATTTAAATCTGTAAACATTCACAGATCATCACTGTAAGGCTAGTACAAATCACAGATCATACTCGAGAATGAATATGTTTCGCTCGAGTTGTTACGTTAAGTTACGTGAATCGTGATCACACATACGTTATGTTAACTTTAAGTTAACTTTAATTAAGTTAACGTTAAGTTGATCGTGATCCCGGCATGAAGGGTTCGTTGTGCTTACTTGATTGTGTTTTATTTAATAGTCGACTCCACCTCTTACCTATACCCAATACGTGGTGGAAGTTTTCACCTACCATCCATAAGTTACACCCGATCCCACCACTTCCACCACCCCTTTTACACGGGGGAGGAGGTGGAGGGCTCGTTTAAATAGTTGACACCTAGGGTGGAGTGTCAGGATGGATGAGGCTCCAACTATTTAGAGCACCCATCTCTCCTTTGTGGACGTATTTTAGCGTAAAAACAACTGAATTTAAATGTTTGTTTTTTTTAGCACCGCGTCTTACTACCCGTTCGGGTTATACGCTTAAGTACTAATTACACTAATGGATTAGGAATTGGGAAGGTTGAATTTAAAGGAAGTGAACCCGCATTTGCGTGGAGGGAGAGTGGAAAACCATTTAGGAAAAACCACCCCCAGTTCACCCGACCGAGATTCGAACCTCGATCTCCCCGTCCTCGGTGGTCTGGCTCAACACGACTGGCGCGTTAGCCAACTACGCCACTGAGGCAGGTCCGATTTAAATGTTAAATTTCATTATATATAATCAACGACAAGGACTATAGACAAATTTTAGCATGACATATTCCAAAAAGTAAACATAAATTATATTTTTTTTAAATTTAATGTTATGTAAATTGTACATACATACTTCAGAAGTGCTCATTTTTCTCATTTTTATTTAAAAATAAGCATTTAATTACATTATTTACTAAAAAACAGATTTTCCCCTCTTGATCAATAACAAAGTCCTACACCCAAAGGACGTTCGTTGTATTTTTTATCAAAATTAAATTTAGGTCATAATTTTTTTTTCGTAACATATTCTTTATTAGATTATCCTTTGTTTTTAGTTGTTACAGTCCAACTTTCATGGTAAGAGAATTTTAGAAAATATAAACTTTTTTATGGTCAAATTGAAAACATTTTATTATATTATATATTGTGTTATTTTAGAGGTACTGATGATATTATCGTGATAGCTGCAGATCACATGACCTGTGAATGTGTATGTGTGAGTAGATCTAGTAGCTTGTATAGCTGTAATATAAGGTTCTTCCTATGAAATTTGGACTGTAGAATGGACTGTGTTCATAAATCAGAAGGTAGTGGCATTTTTTAACTTATTAAAATAAAATATTCATCATCTTTAAAATCCATGTTTGTTTGCTTTTTAGTAAAAAGTGATAGCACCAAAACAACTGTTTTATCCGATTGGGGTGTGAACCTTATTATGTAGCTGCTGAAGTATTTAACCGGGATTCCAACCAGGGATGGTTAAGATATTGTTGATCAACTCTTCTTTAATATCGTGTACATCAGACTAGGAATGACCTTGTGACCAACCAGAGGAAGATGAAAGACACCAAAAAGGTGCCGCCTTGTATGCCACAGCTATTGGCCGAGAAGTCGAGCCAAGGCACCCACACATCGTCATAAAGGGCGGGGTCAGAATCCGGGTCCACGGGCTGGTTCAGCTGTGGCACCATCCTCTCCCTGTACCCGTCCAGGGTCTTCTTCATCCTCTCGACCAGTTCAGGGTACACAGACGACACGTCATTGGTCTCGCAAGGGTCATCGGTCAACTTGAACAGGCAGGGCGAGTTGCAGTAAGGTCCGCTACCGTTCACGATGACACCACGACACTCTACTCCTGCTAGGGAGCGGAGCCTTCCTATATCTGCTTCGTCGACGGCCGAGGAACCGTTGGACACCGCCGCTATGGACCTAGAAACCGGGCTCTGGAGCACCTCAGTGCTGTAGGCATGGTTTCTCATTCCCCGTCCATCGTCACCGTAGTGATAGTCGTAAACCCCGTCCTCGAAGGATCCGACCACCAATTTCCATTCGCCGCTGATGAGAGCCTCCATGCCTCTAGACGAGTCAATGTTGAGGAGTAGTTCGGATCTAGAGCTGTCCCCGGGAATGCCGGCCAAATTTGGCCACTGATCGACGCCGTCCACGTCGCCGAGGTCTGATACGTTCCCACCTGTTAACAGGGATATAACCTGGTTTATTATCAAGTATAGATGTGAAACTGTTGTAGCAGTCTGAATAATGGCTGTACGCTCAAGACATAAATAACGCGTTCAGAACCACCACAAAAAAAAAAGTGTACAACCACTTAACCTGTAGCCTAAAGCTTGATTCACACTTTCACCGAAAATTGAGAGCAGAATCAGCTTGCGTGGCGCAGCAATTCTCACTTTGGCAGGAATATATTCTGATCCATAATGCTTTGCGCCAAAAACTTAAAACATAAGATTTTCAATTTATTTAGTTTTCCACTTGACACACAGATATTTTTAGATAATTGCCACGATTGTTGTTTTCTGATTATTATCGTGTTGTGTAGCGAAACAAATCAACACAAAACTGAGAACGACATAAACACCTTTTATCTAACGAATAGTTTCAAATCGTTTCCCAACAGTTGGCTTAGCTGTCTGCTTTTATTTAGTTATGTAAGTTCTTGTACATATTGAGTTGGTTGGTTTTAAGATTTGATTGGTTCTTCCACACTTATTTTTATGGAAAAGCGAGGCCAAAGATTTGTTTTTCGGTGAGCGTGTGAATCCACAATAATTTCAAATACTATTCCGTGCCAGTGGGCACGCAGTATAAGGCGTCAAACCCGTAGTAAACTGGATGGCCTGTGACGGGGATATAGGAGGCTCGAATCTCAGCCGGATGTAGGATGTTCGTTTCATATGAGGTTTCTCACCGTACTTTTTCATCTTAAGCCCGCCCCACATGGTGCAGGTTCGTTGCTAGATTGCTCGCTAGATTCGTCTGATCGCTGTTGTGCGTGTTGCGTTACTGGGTGTCAATCAGGCAGCGCTGCTGGTTTGGCTTCAGACGAGGCTCGCCGTCTGCAGGTCATGCGGCTAGTTTACGAGAGAGCCGCGAGAGAACGCTAGCTCTGTTGTCAACAAACATGGACGGTGATGATGACTTCTTGGAGGACGATACTTTGCGGGCAATTTGTATCCGTCTAAGACAATTAGTGATGGCGATATTTTCAATAATTGATGCACTGAGGAGGCGCAAATGTAGATCACATGGATGTAACCACCATTATCACTGACTGCACATAGACAGTGGCGATCGTCATGCCTTGTCACGTGAATGAAGGTTGCTCTCTGATTGGCTCACCTCCCGAGCCAGTAGGGAACCAAGCACGGAAAATAGCATGCTAGCCAGCAGCCGATCCATCAGTGACTTAATTTTCCAGCAGCCCACACCGAGCAAGCAATCTAGCAACGAATCCTGCATCGTGTGTGGCGGGCTTTAAACGAAGTTCCTCCTCAGCCAATCAAACCATAAATGTCAGTTAACGGTGTGGTCTATAGTCATTTATCTATACCGGCTTCGGTGGTCACGTGATCTAATTCTAAGGCATCACTATATCAATAGACTACACTGACGATGACAGGGAGCTCAGGTTTTGAATCCCGGTCAAGTATACTAAGGATGGTATTTCCTAAATTGTTTCCCCCTTCCCTCCACACAAATGCGGGTAAACTTTCTCTGAATTCAGCCTTCCTCATCTTTAGCTAACTAGCTTAACTAGTACATATGAGTAAAGCCTGAACAGGTAGTAAGACGCAGTGCTAGAAAAAATTACCTGCGGCACTGTAAAGAGTCGGCAGCCAATCAGAGATGTGGATCAGATCGGAAGACACTCTGCCCGTTTGTTGAATCAGGGGACTCCATATGGCACAAGTTCCTCGAACACCTCCTTCAAAGAGAGTGAATTTCAACTGCGGGCACACGGACTAGATATAATATCATCTAATATATTGATGTATGATAATAATAAATAAAAACACAAATATTATAATAAAAATAATTGGAGTAAGCTAATAAATATATCATATCAAAACAATAGAACAATTTACAGTTAAACTCATAAAGTTGTCGTTTATAGTATATAGGCCTATCTTTTTTTCATTTATTCAAGGACCCGCTTCGTTGGGTTCATGGTCTAACGCACGACTCTCGCAGTAGACTAGACTGCTGATGACGGGTAGATCGAGGTTCAAATCTTGATCAGGTCTATTGAATACTGATGGTGGTTTTTACAAAATGGTTTTCCACGGCTTTACGCGTGAATGCGGGTACACTTGCCATAAATATATCCTTCCTAATCCCTAAAACCACCAGCGTGATTAGTACACGAGTGTATAACCCGATCGGACAATAAGACGCGGTGCTAAAAACAAATATAAGGTTTTTAACGTGCACTTTCTGAACGACTGATTATATCAGCACAAGACTTATAAACTAACTTGGGTCTAAAACAGACGCAAAATCCTTCCCCCGGCTGTTAATTCATCGCTATGAAGGGTTAAGATGGGGTGCTAGTGAGCGTGAGTTTATGGAAGTATTTTTGAAGTTTTTACAGCATAAACATTTTTTGAACAAAATAAATCAAATATTTCTTCTATAGAAACATGTAGTTTAGTTTTCTGCACATGCTAATTCCAACAGTCCTTGAATATCTGTCAAGGGGGTCCTAGAATTTAATGACCACTTTTTCTCTTAATTTAAAAAGTTTGTCACCAAATGCCACCATGCTCATGCCAGATATTCAAAAACTGTTGAGATTAGCACGTTCAGAAAACTAAACTATATATTTCTATAGAAGAAAAATTTGATTTATTTTGTTCAAAAAATGTTTATGCTATAAAAACTGCAAAATTAGCGCACTAAATTCGCGCTCACTAGCACCCAACCTTAAGTCCACATTTCACCAATGTTAAGATATTCGGCCACGGTCGAACACGGCATCCTTGGCGCAGTAGGACACGCTACCGACTGAGCTAGACTGACGGACTGCCGTCAGTAGTAACACGAGTAAATAGGGAGAACTTGATTCAAATGTTTGTATAGTTTAAAATGTTATTAAAAACGTGTAACATTTAAGAAAGTTGAAAATATTAATAAATTAAAGTTTTATAAAAATTTTGAAAAATAAGTAAATGAAATATTATTGTCAATTATTTCGTTCACCACGACTTCGTGTACATTTCATTGATGTGAAGATCGTTCAACATTATCTGTCATCGTCGGCCTTGAAAAGTGGATCGGTGTGACTTGTCCAATTTATAAAACACAACACAGTTTATTAAATGTTACATGTTTTAATAGTTTTATAAACTTTATAAACGTTTTAGTGAAGTTTTTAATATTTATTCTTTTTACTATTGATAACTTTATGTTTATGATTTTAGCTGTAAATTATTATAATGTTTTAAAATACCTTTGTTAATTTACTACACTCATTTTTATTAAAGTATTTGTGCTTTTAATTATAATTATTTTCAAACATCAAGAATTTAACAGTGCCTCAGGAAAAATACAGAAATATATTGAAAATGTATTTTAGCGATGTACTTTAACAACGTTAATTCCCCAAGTTAACCCTAGATGGTAGGCTACAACAACCCACCCTTATTACACTCTCTCTCTCTCTCTTTCCTCCTCTCTCCAAGCCCCTCCTTCCCCTCTTTCCACTCACCCTTTACACAATTTTTCCTTTACCAGATAAGTACCTTAAGACCATTTTAAAATTAGAATTATTTTATTATATTACAAATGTACATTTGAAGCACATTTTAAAAAAATACAAAAATATTTCATGCAGTCAAAATTGATAACATTTTCCTATATAAATAGTGTTATTCTAATGGTATTGTATATTGAATAAGGGTAAGGTGTCAGACTTGTGTTCTGGGGGTCCGGGGTTCAATCCCCGACCCTGGCACATATTTATCTGATTGCCAAACCCTTCCTTCACAGACGTGTATTAATCACAACTTGTGAATGTGAGGAATGCCAGGCCTCCACCGTGGTTCGGATTCCACGTTAAACTGTAGGTCCTCCATTTCATCTCACAATCACCCTACCATTACACATTATCGTAAGTGTGTATAACTCGAATGGGTAGTAAGACGCAGTGCTAATAATAATAATAATAATAATAATAATAATAATAATAATACTTCATTTTCCTGTTATAAATCTATGTAGGCCTACTAATTACACTAATTGGTTGGGATATATAAAAGCTTAATTTAAAGAAAATGCACCCACATTTGCGTGTAGGGAGGTTGGAAAAATAATTTAGGAAAACCACCGTCAGGGCACCCGGCCGGGATCGAACCCCAATCTCCCCATCTTCGGCAGTCTAGTCCAACACGAGATTAACGCGTTAGAGACCACGTGGCCACTGAAGCGGGTACATTCTTAGTTCATTTAGTTAATAATGTAAAGATAAATTAGTATTCGATAATGATCCATGAGTAAGTATGATTGGAAGCTTTTGGTAAGTTTTAGATATAATTAATAATTCAAATACATATTCTATTATGCTAAGTGTTAATGACTTTCAATCAATGTTGGTGGCCGAATGTGGGCTTAGGGTTTAGGAGCCCCTCTCTCAATGTGTCGTGCGTGGTTCTATCACACATTCGCATGTTTTAAGGAAGTCTCACTAACGTACCCCTCTGAGAGGCCAATTGGAACCCTCGTTAGTGTGCAAGCCGAAGGTCTGCGCGCCATTGTCCGAAAGGAAGACGAGTATAGAGTTGTCCAGCATCCCTCTCTCTGCCATGGCTTCCACGATCTTCCCTACAGACTCGTCCAGTCTCGCCAACATTCCTGGGGAATATGTATGGTACATTAGATTTCTGGTACAAACAAAAGTTTACAAAATATAAAACATTTTTGTGTTCAGCATTATTATTATTATTATTTCACTATAATAATGTTATTATTACATTATATATCAAAAGTGACAGCCGCAGACCACATGACTTGACGTTTGAATCTATTTTAAGATTTTTTTTTTTCCTTTAGCAGCACCACGTTTGACTATCCGTTCGGTCTACACGCTTAATTACTAGTTACGTTAGTGGTTTTATGGATGAGGAAGATCATATCTAGAGGAAATGTACCTGCATATGACATTTTGTGGAAAACCTGCGTCAGCACACGAGACCGAGATCCAAACCTCAATCTCCCTGTCATCGGCAGTCTAGTCTACTGCGAAAGTCGCGCTTTAGAACATTCGTCCCACGAATCAGATTTTATACATGATTATTAAAGAAGATTTAGGGCCACTGTTTCAATGCCAGGGTTTGTTGAGGTTAAATTATAAACTCAGCTTAGGAAGTTTATTACCTGTTTCAATGTTAGGTTATCACATAACCTGAGCTTAAACTTCAGGTTTCACTAACTCGAAGAAGGTGTAAAGGTTAGTGAGTAAACCTCAAGTTAATTACCGTGGAGAGCAACATGGCCACCACTCTGTCTTGTCTTCTCTTTAATGACGAAAGAAACTACATATTTTTTCTACCAGCTACATTTTTTTTTTCTATGGCTTCATCGTGTCTGTGAATGTTGTGATTTGCTGTACTATCTACGTTCCAATATGACAGAGGATCGCCTAAATTCACTGACAATCGTTTTAATCGAAGGTCATTTATTGGATAAAATGGTTGTCTGTCAACATCGACCAGTTCGCTCAGCAGAAATCAAGGCGAAATATATTATCGACTATTTTATTATTGTGTACATGCTCAAATTTAATTTGTAGTAACATGTTCTATAGTCTACTAATGCAAACTTTATACAGTTAAATTAATGTGTGTTGTGATAGTGTAAGAGTATTTATTTCAAATATTTAAGCAGATTCTTAATACTTTAAAAACCTCATTATAATAAATAATCAAATAATGTAAGCACTTTTTTATCTGTCATTCCACAGATAGCACTTGTGTACGTGGTATATGTGTGTTGGTGTGTGTCGGGTTGTAGGGGTAAAACCGGGATTTATAATTTTAGAAATTAAGGGAGGAAAAGTGGAAGTTTAGAAATTAAGGGAGGAAAAGTGGAAGTTTAGAAATTAAGGGAGGAAAAGTGGAAGTTTAGAAACTAAGGGAGGAAAAGTGGAAGCTTAGAAATTAAGGGGGGAAAAGTGGAAGTTTAGAAATTAAGGGAGGAAAAGTGGAAGTTTAGAAACTAAGGGAGGAAAAGTAGAAGCTTAGAAACTAAGGGAGGAAAAGTGGAAGTTTAGAAATTAAGTGAGGAAAAGTGGAAGTTTAGAAATTAAGGCAGTAAAAGTGGAAGTTTAGAAATTAAGGCAGTAAAAGTGGAAGTTTAGAAATTAAGGTAGGAAAAGTGGGCAGCAAATTTTCTAGCGCCTATGGGCGGCAAAGTCGTAAATCTGCCCCTGCATACGAGGCAACCTCTCTTTACTAACCTTGGGTGCAGGTGACGTCGAACTTAGCCTTAGTAAAAAAAAACCACGACGCTCGCTACCTGCAAACAATCTCCTCCTGGGGTTGGTGATGTAGGAGAACCTGTGCTCGGTGGCGTCCACGTCCGGGACCTCGAGCTGGAGCGTGTCGTTCCCAGAATGCACCGCCAAGTGCGCCACCTGCAGGTACAGGGGTCGAGATTTGTCGTGAGAGAGGATGATGTCCACGGCCTCCCGGGTGAACACGTCGGTAGCGTACTGCCCCCTATCCTCCGGGGTGGGGTTCAAATCACGGTGTAAATCTAAACCACGGAATTCCTGAGGGACAAAACAAACAAACAAGCCATAGCCAGGATCACAAGAGGGAAGTGCCATGGATGATAGTTTTTTTTTAATCGATCTTAAAGGAGCTTTGGTTTGAGTTTAGATTGAATGTTAGTTCCTATTTAAATCACTATATCAATAAACTGAACGCTACATGTTTTACTGTTATATATGTTCCATGTCGTATTAACGCTCGAGAGCCATCGAGGCTGGTGTTCCTGTATTTACTCTATGTTGAGCTGTGTTTCATGTATAGCTGATATATTGTTACAAAAATTTGAATAAATCCTAACAAACAAACAATATCAACCAACTATTTTTTTACGGTTACTGGATCTTCTGTCATATATTCATACGTGAATCCATGCTTACTGCAGCAGTATATTTTATAGACGCTCTCATTCATCATTATTGGTTGCTCTGCTTTTTATTTATATGAGTAGTTATATTTCAGGCTCTTCACATCGACGCCCACGACGCTGATCTGATTCTTTTGATGGTTTAGATCGTTCTTGTGACGTCATAGCTCCTTACGATTTTATTGCACTATAGGCTTTTTACAACAGCACCACACCTTGCTCTGATTGGCGGACCTTGTACGTGCGTGTATCGTGTGGGTAGATGTAAGGCTTATTTATGGTAGGCCCTACATAACGACGCCGTCATGAGGTGGTGCGAATATCGACGCCATCCTCTGCGCTTGCGTGTAAGGGTGTCGAACACTAATCATGGTCAGTGCGTACGCATGGATCCCCTCCCCCCCCCCCTCCATGACATATAATTACAAACTAGTTCTCCGAGATGGCCCGGTCTGGTCTACACGCTCTCCTTATAACTGTTATACAGGTTGTAAGTGTAGTGTTTTGTAGCCTTCACCTTCTACTAATCTTGACTTCCAAAACTTGTTCTCCCACTTTAAGAGCAGTTTGGCTATATCTCCCTCTTCCCTTCTACTTTGTAGTCTTCTGGGAGTCCAAGACGATCAAACCGGCTTAACAAACATGTAGGATGGGTATGAATCCACTCGAGAAACATAATATGATCTCAAGTCAATATTCATCATTTTCACGAAACATTACGGGAAAAAAAACTCCTTGTTAAAAACAGACAACTTTCTTTATTTTCGTACACATCCAAGAAAGCTTCCATGAGAGAGGAGGACATTGATGTGAAGAGCCTAAAACATAACTACTTATAATATATGCTCCTAAGGGATCTTCTTATGACGATCAGACTGTAATTTAGAAAATATTATAATCAAGAGGATTGGCCTATTAACTTTATAAGTGATGTAAACGTTACCTTATTCATTTGTGCTTTGCTCCAAAAGTGGATTTTCTATGTTATTAATAAAACAATTATTCACTGTTTATTTTATAGTATTAATAGCTTGCCATTTGAGTATCTTATTGGCTGAAACGTGCCCCTAGCTACCCCCTCCCACATACACACACACACACACACACCACTAACGACGCCCGTGTCTACAATTACACCTTTACCTGTATAGATTAAGATCTATTTCGGAGGGGGTTGTTAACACTTAAGGCTGATACACACCGAATGCTAAGCTAAACTAAGCTATGCTTGCTGTGCTGTGATGTCCTCTGCTAGATTATTATTATTATTATTATTATTTGGCACCGCGTCTTACTACCCATTCGGGTTCTACGCACTTACACTAATGTGTAATGGTAGGGTGATTGTGAGATGAAATGAAGGACCACAGTTTAACGTGTGATCCGAACCACGGTGGAGGCCTGGCATTCCACACATTCACAAGTTGTAATTAATACACGTCTTGTCAGAGGTGAAGGAAGGGTTTGGCAATCAAATAAATATGTGCTGGGACCGAGGATTGAACCCCGGACCTTCAGCACAGAAGTCCGACACCTTAACCTTAGACCGCTCTGCTAAGTCTTTGTCCAGTTTGGTTTCACACTCATCGCTAAGCTAAGCTATCCTCTTTTCATTCCAGAATTCAGTGTTGTTTATTTCTGGCCTGCTCCAGTGAAGTTTAGTTATGATGGCGTTCTCACAAAATGTCTTTTTAAAGTTAAGATGATAGTACTGAGGAAGATAAGATGCTGCTGTTAGCAGTTCTTTGGAAGATGAAGAAAATTTAGGAGGTGTAGGTTTGAACTTGTCGATTAACGCTTCCACTTTAATATAAAAACATTCATTAAATATAAAACCTAAATAGAATATTACTTAATACACGTGAAACAAACTGAAAACAAACTTCAACACTTATTTAGTTATTTTCACCAAACCATCACCGAGTCTGTTCAACACGGAGTCCAAGTTGCGTTATGCGCATGCGCAACGTAAGATGGCTCAATATGGGAAATGGAAAAAAATTGCCCGGCCAGCAATCGGAAAAAACATAGCGCGGCTTAGCAAGGCATAGCTGCTTAGCTTTTGTGTGAAACAACACATTTGAATAATATGGTCCGCTAATTTTATAAAAGCTAGCAGAGCAAAATCTTAGCTTAGCGTTCTGTGTGAATCGGCCTTTAGAATGAATGACGCTTCAACACTCTAATCTTCAAATCACAGTAGAGGTACCAAAGCCATTAAAACACTAATTCCGAGATAACGATCAACTTTATGTTCAATTAACGTAAACGAATTCACGGTAACGTAACATTACAGCCAATGAATTTGGACTGATTAGAAAGAAATTGTTCACTAAGCAATTAAGTCCGATTTGTAGTGTAATAGAAGCTTCCTCAAGGCGGATCCAGGACTGTTGTTGAGGGGGGATAGGGGAGGGTGAATGGGTGAAAGGGTGAATGGGGAAATTGCTAATGGTTTTTCATAATGCTACTTCAATTTAATTTGAATAATTTTAAGTAATAAGGTTTTAATGTATGATCATTTTAATAATAATATTGCAAGCTTATAAAGATAACTTTGATCAATAAGAAGAAGAGGATTTGTAAGAAAAAACACAATTCTGATTAACACATTTGCTATTTTAATGGAAAAAATATA
This sequence comes from Timema podura, assembly GCA_033556935.1. NCBI lineage: Eukaryota > Metazoa > Arthropoda > Insecta > Phasmatodea > Timematidae > Timema > Timema podura. The sequence continues at coordinate 64,714,446 of JAVRXN010000003.1, read as the reverse complement.
AAACAAAAAGTCACTGTCATTGTTAAAATAATAAATATGTATGTGGTTTAAATGTTTTAGTATAAAAAATGTATTTTAATAAAAATAATTGGTTATTATGATAAACCTAGTAATCTAGTTACTAAAAAGATTTAGTTTTAAACCACTTGATTTTCTGTACATTAGGTCTAGGTTGTTTTTATCACCACGTCTTATTATCCGTCCATATTATACGGATATATAATAGTTAATTACTCTAATAGTGTAGAGTTGAGGGAGGAAGCATTTTAGAGGTAATCTATCCGCAATTGCATGGAAGGAGAGTGGAAAATAATTTATGAAATACCCCACCTCAGTAGATTCGACAGCGATTTCAACTCTGCCCACTCCATCATCAGCAGGCCAGTCCAACACGAGAGTGATGGCTTAGACCACTTGGCCACTGAAGCTGGTAGAGAGAATTAAGTTATTTATTAATATTATATTATTATTATTATTATTATTATTATTATTATATTATTATTATTATTATTTATTATTATTATTATTATTATTATTAGCTCCGTGTCTTACTACCCGTTCGGGTTATACGCATGAGAGCTAAGTTGAAAGAGCTATTGATTAAGGCATGTTCAAATTGTTCTTGCTCTATTCAAGCCATATATTTTCCTCACCCCTTGTTGTATGTTATGGTCGAAGTAACCGATGTATCCGTTCCAGTAGCCAAAGTGGGACGCGAACCCGCGCCGTGTGGGTGTGTAGTCCACCCTGTGGGCTCCGACGTGCCACTTGCCCACCAGGTGGGTAGAGTAGCCCAGCTGGGCTAGCCTCTCCGGTAAGAGGCGCTCCTCCAGGGGGATCCCCCTAGGCTCACCGGCCCTCAGAGGAAACCCCTGCATTCCTGCAACAAGCACACAGATCTGCTAGTTGGGAAGGGGTGACAACAGGGTCACCAAACACCTTTGGTGAGAGGAGGAACAGGACTCCCAAAATGTAGACTAGGCAAGGAAAGATGTAGGCTGCACGCTACCTTTTTTCATTTATTTGAGGTATTTAACGTGCACTTTCTGAACCTACATTATAAAGCCACGACATTACAAAAAACTTAAATCTAAAACAACACAACGCCCAGCCCCCGTACATTAATTCATCACTATGAAAGTGTAAACCCACATTTCACAACTATACGTTTTTCGGCCATGCCAGGAATCAAATCCGGGACCCTTAGCACAGTAACAGATACGCTAGCGACTGAGCTAAGGTGTCAGACTTTCCGCCACACGCTACAGAAAAAAAGCCGGTAAGGAATTAGAACGCTCGCTATGATTGGTTGCTGACGGCATAAGCACAGCTAATATAAATCACAAATTCTATCACGTGAACACCTCGTGGCGAGTTTGCCAACTAAAATGCACGAAGATTGATGGTGGTAACTAAGATGCCATCTTTAAGACAGAATTTATAGCTAATAGATCACTTTGAGGGCAAATAACATCATAAAATTATAAATTTAATTAACTTTTTCAAAATGGAGGTTATTTAGGAACTTTTGAAACTTCCTCTTGGACACCAGACAGAGTTTTGAAATGTAAAACATGTCCGGGGAAAGGGTAAAAGGAGAACGTCTCGTCACCCTGGTTTGGGGGGTGGGTGTTAATTAGAATATTTCCGCGCATTTCCTTAACAGATAGGGCTAGTTGATACACGACTTACAAACTATTTAACCTAAAACAGTAAGTTTAAAACTACAGATTCATTCCTAACGCAAAGATGTATACTAACTATACAGTAAGACTGTATCTGCACAAGTGATCACACCGTCTAGAATACCAGGCTCGCAATAGCCTGAATTTCGTGGAGTAGGGAAGTCCAAATATCAAATTTCAGCTGGGGCTACTGGGGGAGGGGTGATTATATCCACTTATGACATATTTTATCACCGTGATTTTTACATTCACTCGCCACGCTATTGTGGATTAATTTACTTTAAGTTAATCTCATGAAATCTATGTTATACGTGCTTGGATTAAATAATGTCGAGTAGACTTTATAACACAAATTGGTGGCCACGCAAACTAAACATCAAGATAATCTAGTCAGGTTTTGCGGTGATTTGAGTAGTCTGGATTTTCTACTTTCCTCATTAGTGCATGTATACGAATATAGCCCGGAAGTGTAATAAAGTGTGGTGGAAAAGAGAAACTTTTTGTTGAGCTAAACGATAATGACGCTATAATTCAACAGGTTCCTCACCGGTCCTAATGGGATGTTTGCCCGTCAAGAAGGCGGTCCTTGAAGGTGTACACGTTGGCATGGTGTAGTGGCGGTTCAGGATGACGCCGTGATAAGCCAGAGCGTCGATGTTCGGCGTCGGGATTTGGTCCGATCCGTGGAAACCTACGTCATTCCAACCCTGGAGAAACGACCAATATTGTCAGAGGTAGAACTATACTCGTGTCAAAATATTCCGTGGAGAGTGAGGGGGGAAAGATTAAGTAGAAAAAAACCTTAGTACATCCAACCGGGATTTAAACCCCAACCTCACCATCACCGGCAAACCAGATTATAGGATGGAAGTAAGTTAACGATTGTACAATTTAATGTAACATGACCAGCGATGTAAAAGATATTTAGTTACGAATATAAGCCTTATCAATTATCAAATTCGCAAATATCACCAAACAGGTACCACACAATTGTACAAACTTTTTCTTATATCTAGGAAGAAAAAAAAATATTCAAAATAAATTTTGGGTAAACGACCCCTAAATAACTTTTTCCTAGAAAAACAAACATACCATCTTGCTTATCACAATAAATACGTTTCATATAACAATTTTAAATTAAATTACTCTGATCATTTTTTTAAAGTCAAATGTTAAAATATAAGATTTTTGTTAACGAACCTCAAATTATTTATATTTGTAAAAATAAAAATATTATTTTATTATCATAAAAATCATTTCCAAGATATCCATTTCAAACTGGATCTCAAAAGCCATTTTTAAATAATTTCAAATTTTCTAAAAATTTGCCATAAGTAAACTACCCTTAAATTAATTTATTTTAGAAAAATAACTATACATGATTATAAAACATCTAAAATAATCTTCAAATACCAATTTTAAACAAAATCATTGAAGTTATTTTTTTTTAATTTCAAGTTTTTCAAAAATAAATAATCTACATGTCACGACCCCCCTCCAGTGGGCCGGTTCTGTCAGAATAGCTTGCGGGAGGGGTTAATTAGGTCACTGGCAAGGTAGGCCTACTAATATATATTACAAAATATGCTCTGCCCGTGGAATAACTGGCTAACTCGTGAACACTTAGACTGTTGGAATGACTGACACAGCTCGTGACCACTTACAGAACTGGAACTTGGGACCCTAGGGCTCAATGGTTGCCCTCTAAGCACAAGTGCTACTGATGCCCAGAAGTTCTAGTCTGCTATGGTCCGGCGTCGGGCAGCGTAACTTCCTCCGAAATTTATGATAGTGGGTCAGCCGCGATGACAACAACATACATATTTTTATAGCTCGATCTGACCCCTTTACTCTCCAACTAGAGCATCATTGTTGTGATGTCATTCCTCTTTAATATTTTTAATAATTCGTTACTTCATATTCGCTAATCCAACGCTTTCAGTTACGTACGTCAAAGAAAGTTATGTAAATCAAAACAAACATCCCAACATTAACTCATGGTTGTGACAAAGATGTATTTGAACTATTATAAGAATAACATATATCTATGATTATTTATAAGTAAACAAACTCAACAGGTATTCATTTTGAACTAAATTGCTAACGCTATTTCTAGATATCTCAAATTTCAAGAATCACTCATAAGTAAACTATCCTTAAAAAACGTTTACCCGAAAAACATAAAGACTGTGCTGTCATGTCAAACACTCCCAAGAGATATATATCAAACAGAATTGTTAAAGCTATTTTCGAAATATTTTGAACCCAAAAAAAACCATTCTCATTAATAAGCAACCCATAAATTAAGGACTAGAAACAAAATAAAAAATATCCCTATAACATCTAAGCACCCGGTTTGAAAAAGATATATAAAACCGTTTCAGGTATATGCCCAGGTACAGATAAATATGGGGACAAACAGAACAGTAAAATCCACTTTTTTGGGCTCTGAATTACATATAGCGTAAATATTCATCATAATCTTGAGGTCAAACATTTTCACGATTATGATACTTTCTTTTTATAAGAGAAAGAAAAAACTGAATTTATAATAACTTAAAAGCTCCGATTATAATAACATCTTGCAAAACACAGTACAGCGGGGGTCTTTCAACCTTTTTATGTCCAAGGGCCAAAGTTTCTGTCCCTTGTTGGCTCGCGGGCCGCATTACTCCATTCACGGTAG